>OZ038371.1:53474771-54786114 GCA_964036015.1 Leptarthrus brevirostris
TCTCCTATTAGCAATGGGGGATCACACTCTATACAACAGCAAAAGAACCATCCAAATCGATCTACGCGTTACAAAGTTAGGTTCCACCCCCCTTCTCCCACCCCAACCATCAACATTTTTTTTTCTCTTGGTATCAACCAGGCAGCATACTCTACCCAAAAGAAAAAGAATTATCCAATTCGGTCCACGCGTTACGAAGTTAGACTACTCCTACCCCCACCTAACCCCCCGCCATGGGCTAAATTATTATTCTATTAGCAATGGGTTTTCACACTTTATACAACAGAAAAAGAACCATCCAAATCGGTCCAAGTGTTACAAAGTTAGGTTCCACCCTCCACCACCCCCCCCTACCACACCAACATTTGTTTTCTCGTAGTATCAACCAAGGACCATAGTCTACCCAATAGAAAAAGAATTATCCAAATCGGTTCACGCGTTACGAAGTTAGATTACCCCTCCCCCCACCCTCACTTTTCACCATAGGACCAAATTATTCTCCTCTTAGCAATAGGGGATCATACTCTATACAACAGAAAAAGAACCAGCGAAATCGGACCACGCGTTACAAAGTTAGGTTCCACCCCCACCCCACCCCCCACCACCAACCCAACAAAAATTTTTTCTCGTGGTATCAACCACGGAACATACTCTACCCAACAGAAAAAGAATTATCCAAATCGGTCCACGCGTTACAAAGTTAGACTACCCCTCACCCCCCCCCCCCCCCCGCACACTATTTAAAATTTTTCTTCTCCTTTTAGCAATGGGGGATCATACTATGTACAACAAAAAAAGAACCATCCAAATCGGAGCACGCGTTACAAAGTTAGGTTTCACCCCCACCCCCACCCCCACCCTACCAAAAATTTTTTTGACATGGTACCAATCGGTGAACATACTCTACCCAACAAAAAAAGAATCATCAAAATCGGTCGACGCGTTACGAAGTTATGCCCGGTCAGACATAAAAAAAAAAAAAATTAATAAAAAAAAAAAAAATACGCGTCGAACTTAGAACCTCTTTGTTTGTGGGAAGTCGGTTAATAATATTGCAAAAATGGAATCGCACTACTGCAGGGCATCGAGCAATAAATTGTAGTTGGAGCCAAACTGGTCAAGTAAAGCTAAGCTTTACAACGAATATAAAGATATTTGGTGCACGAAAAAGGGAATCGCAGCTGTTTCTTCTACCAAATTTAGTCAGGTGTTCGATGACTTGAGTCTAAGTTTATTCCAGCCCAAGAAGGATGAGTGTGACGTTTATGTTGTCTACAAAGCTGAAAACATCGATGAAGCCACTTATCAAAGTCATCAGATTAAAAAACAGCTCAACAGAGATGAAAAGCAACACGACAAGACATCTGATGTAAAGTGTGTTTTTAAAATGGACTTACAATTCGTTCTCTTAAGCCCAAAAACGAACGCTTCAGCACTTTATTACAAAATGAAGGTAGTCGTACATAATTTCACGATACACAACCTAAAAACGAAAGATGCTTTCTGTTTTTTGTGGCATGAAGCAGAAGGCAAGGTCGCCTCAAATGAATTTTCAAAAATTGTTAGACCAGAATATAAATGTTGAAACGCTACAAGATTTGTTATTGAGATAATCCCGTTGTTCCTGTGAAATCTTCAAAATAATATTCAACAAACCAAAAAAAAACAAACAACGTAATTAGGAAAAAGAAATAAGAAGTCGAATTTACGTGCTTTAATTCAAATTAAATTTTTATTTAATGAAATATATGTAAGAAAACAACAAAATTACAATTTAATACTATCAAAGATTAAAATTATTATTATTCGCAATATGGAAAACAAAAGATATTCGTGCAAAATGTTTAAATAAATTGAAAAAAGGTAAAATCAAAAAGAAATTAAATTACACTGCTGAAAGAAAAAGTTATAAGTTAATGAAGAATTGCACGGAATGGCCGAGGTACCTTTTAAAAAAGTATTTTTCTTGCCACTGTGTCAATTCAAAAATAAAATAAAAATATACTTCAAATGTGTTGTTGCCGCTGCGAAATACTACCAAAAAAAGAGAAAGAGCGCTGTCAGCACGTTGGTTTTATAATGTAGTCGGCCATCTTTGAGGAAACACCCGTCACCATTTGTAAGTCCGACATTATTCGCCATTTTTTGTGTAGAGTTTTCCTTGCCGCCATTGACTTGCCCGGGGAATTCAAATAATGCCATTATCCATAATGAGTTCACATGAGTAAATGACGAAAATAATTTTACTTGCATTAAAATTATTTAAGAAATAGTATGGAAGCGTTATTTGTTACTAAATTGTGAAAAAATTAAACAATTTGTATTTGAATATTTTTCTAAGAGATGGCGCTGATGTGTTTTGTAAATCTCCACTTTATTTGTTGTTTCGTTCTCTTTCGCACATGCCTTCTCTTTCACTCTCATTAGAGTAATGAGAAAATTTCAAAATTAAAATAATTCATTGGGGAATCATTTTTGGTAAAAGTAATTATCATCAATGGATTCCCCGTGAAAGTCTACGTGGAATTGATATGCTGCATGTCGACAGAATTTAAAATTTAACGCGTTTTCTTAGAGTTTTCCGTTGAGAGCTTATTCGCGAATTGTCAATCGCGAGTAAAATTGTTTTTGTGAGTAAAAGGTAAGTACACAATTTAACTTAGTTATTTTGTGTTAATTGTACTCACGTGTACTTGTAATTGATTTTTGTTGCAGTGAAGTTTATGTTTTTTTGTTGCGTTTTGTAAAACCGCGAAATATTTCGCGGTATTTGGTTATTTTGAATAATTCATTGTTTATTTCTTATTTTTTGTTGGTTTTATTTCGAATTCATGTTAATATACTACTTCTGTCTTATTTTCTATTTAATCTCACTTCAGGTACTTCATTGTTGTTTGAAAAATACAGGTACGTATTTTATTGTGTCACAAAACATGTAAGATGCAAAATTATTAATTTGTCATCTTTGCATGTGAGCTTTGCGAACAACAATATTAAGCATTTTTGTTAATAAACACGGTTATACCCACCCTGGGGAAGATCCGGAGGAAAGGGTAGTGATTTTTTATAGCGATGGATGCGCGGCCCAGAATAGATGAAATTAAATATTATAACTCGATTCGACCAGAAAGTGATCGTAAAGGAGAGCCAACCGTGAACCAATACAGAGCTTTGAAATATCTTCCAGATGGACGTATGCAATATAAATTGGACTTTCCCGATCAGTGGATGGATCTTCCGCAAAGGGTAAATAAAAATATGAAGCCTGTAGCTTTTGAAAATTTACCTCAGCTTTACAATTAGCGATGCATCGTTAAAACTGATAAATTTAATTATTTGCAATCGCTTAAATACATTATGCCAAGCGACTATCATGCCTTCTATGACGATCTTCCTCACGGAGGTCCTTAATAACGAAAAGAGATCTAAAATGTGTATTCATATTACAAATGGAATTTATTTATTTATGGTTAAACTTTAAAGTTCCTATTACTTACTTTCTACGTAATCAGAGATGGAGTTGGATCAATGCGTTGAGCCGCACGACCACTGTAGCAGTAGCTACAGTTTTAATATATTATAGTAAGTAAAAGTTTATTATTTTGATTATATTATTAATAAAATATTAGTATTAAAAATCTACTTCAATAATATCCAATTAGACTGTACTGTCAAAAATATTTTAATCAACCTGTACACTTCGATAAAATTTGAATAGTGTGAAACACAAACACTTTAAAAATTATCGTAATCATTTATTCATTGACAATAAAATACTGTACTCAATACAAAGAAAATTTTAACAAACTATCTATGTATATAACGTAAAGTAGGATACATAAATATTGTAAATAATTTTTAGTCTAGCCAGAACAACCGGACTGGTAGTATGGAAATTAAATAAAAAATTAAAACTAAAATAATTTTTTTATTATAAAACAAAATGTATCTTACCCATTAGATACAAAGAGGACTTAGGATTTTGGAGGCTCAAAAAATAAAAGGACTACGCCCCCACGTCAACTTATAATCCTGACATACCTCATTGGTGACCCCGACATTCCGGTCACAACATTAGTGATCTCGGAATTTTAGAAACAGAAGTACCCCCTACCCAAGGTAAGGTACTTTCTGGTTTCTAAAATTTTCAACGCAACATCAACGCAAAATAAAAAAATATAAAAAATTTAAAACAGAAGTACCCCCTACCCAAGGTAAGGTACTTTCTAGTTTTAACTTAAGAAGCAGAAGCATCATCACAAACTTTAAAAACAGAGATACCCCCTACCCAAGGTAAGGTATTCTCTGTTTTTAAGCAATCAACAACAATCAACAGCAGCGACTCAAAGCTGCTATCAACAATCAACAGCAGCGACTCAAAACCTCCCTCAACAATCAACAGCAGCGACTCAAAGCTGCCATCAAAAACAACAGCAACAGTAAGGACATATTTAATAAGAGGTGCCCCCCACCAGTGGTAAGGCATCCTCATTATTTTAAAAAGAAGTCATCATCAAATCTACAATCAACAACAACAAAAGCAACAATCCATCCATCCAGCAACAAGTTCAAGTCAACACATCTTTAGGAAGAAAGAAGAATCAACATAACTTCAACAAAAATTTTATATTGGTATGTTCTCGTTTTTTAATTAAAATTAATATAATTTGTACAACATAAACATACACAATTCCACATTACAACATATTTTCTTCTCTTTTTCTCAACTTTCAAAATTTGTATATTTCTTTGCAATAAATAATATATCTTTAACTCAAGTTAAAATATATTTTATCATAGTATAATCATCTAAAAATTTTTTAAATATTAAGGGGTTGTACTTTCATTTTGTGATTCGCGAAGTTAAGTCTCGTTAATATCAGTGTTTTTTAAAAAAAAAAAGGTGAAATTTTATTTTCAAACAGTGAACATCTACAATCATGATGACTAGTGAAGACGAGTCAAATTTTTCACAACAAACATTACATACAAATGCTACAAATTTCAACGAAAACAATTATGTAGCCTCAACTGCAATCAAACTACCAAGCTTTTGGACTCCATATCCAGAAGCTTGGTTCATTCAAGCCGAAGCCCAATTTGCTTCTAAAAGAATAACGGTTGACGAAACAAAATATAGTCACGTTGTTCAATCTTTACCAGTGGAAGTTATAACAAATGTTCTAGATTTCTTACAAAATCCTCCACTGTTAAACAAATATGAATGTTTAAAGAATACTCTGATCAAACGTTTTACCGAATCAGAAGAAAAGAAGCTAGAGCAACTACTATCTACAACTGAAATCGGAGATAGAAAACCTTCCGAATTTTATCGCTCTATGGAAATTCTAGCAGGCAATTCATCCACATTTAGCAAATCATTAATAAAGAAGTTATGGATGAGAAAATTGCCGGCAAATATAAACATTGCTTTAATATCTTCCGGAAAACAAGACATTAAAGAACTTTTAGATTTGGCAGATAATATATATGATATTTCCAAAATTCAATTTATATCGGAAATAAACAAAAATCTACCAAAACCAAATTACAATTTCATAGATAACAATTTCCTTTTATCAAAAATAAACAATTTAGAAAATAAAATAGAAAATCTCGAAAATTTGATAAAAGGATTATCATGTCAAAATCAACCTTCTTTCTCACGGTCTAGAAACAGATCGAGAGATCATTCATTCTCTAGAAACAATTCACATAATAGACAATTTTCAAAATCTAGAGATAACAATTCTTATTGTTGGTACCACAATAAATATGGTACCAAAGCGAATAAATGTATTTCGCCGTGTTCTTATAAAACTATTAATAATCAAAAAAATTAATTAATCCCTCAGTGAATAATATATATAACATTAACATTTCTAAACGTTTATTCATTTTTGACAAAGAAAATAAATTCAAATTTCTTATTGATACAGGTGCTGATATTTCAGTAGTACCTAATGAATTCTTTAAAAAATTGAACAAAGACCCTAACTTATATTTATCCGCAGCAAACGGTTCTACCATTAACACTTATGGTACAAAATTACTTAAAGTAGATTTCGGTCTTAGGAGAGAATTCATTTTCCCATTTATAATTGCTAATGTCAACAAGCCCATCATTGGAGCAGACTTTTTAACAAAATTTAATTTACTGGTCGATTTAAAAAACAAAAGATTAGTCGACGGTACAACAACATTAAGTGTTAGTGGAATCACGGTAAAAGCAAATACTCCAACTCCTCGTTACTACGCAATCAGTAATGAGTACGGTAAAATTTTGCAAAGATTTCCCACATTAACGCAACCACCTCGTTATGATATTCCAGTTAAACATAACGTAGTACATCGCATAGAAGCTAAAGGACTACTTCCTTTTTCTCGTCCAAGACGTTTAGATGGACATAAATACAAAATTAGAATTTGATCACATGGTTAAATTAGGTCTGTGCCAATTATCATCTTCTTCAGTATCTTCTCCACTACATCTAGTAGCAAAGAAAAATTCTACAGATTGGCGACCATGTGGAGATTATCGCAGACTCAACGCAATCACGGTTCCGGATAGATACCCATTACCACACATACAAAATTTTTCAATGAACTTAAACGGTTGCACCATTTTCTCAAAAATTGATTTGATAAGAGCTTACCACAAAATTCCTATGGCTAAAGAAGACATACACAAAACAGCCATTACAACTCCATTCGGATTATTTGAATTCACAAGGATGCCTTTTGGTCTAAGAAATGCTGCACAAACATTTCAACGATTCATGGACCAAATCATTAAAAATTTAGATTTCGCTTTTGTCTACATTGACGATATTTTAGTTGCCAGCAAATCTGAATCCGAACATCAAAATCATTTAAACCAAATTTTTAAACAACTATCAGATTTCGGAATCAATATCAATCCATCCAAATGCATTTTCGGAGTTGGAACTTTGGACTTCCTCAGTCATAAAATAACTAAAGAAGGGATCTTACCTTCAGAAGACAGAGTCCAAATTATTAACAATTTTCCTTCTCCAAATTCTATTAAACAAATTCAACAATTTATAGGCATGGTTAATTATTACCATAGATTTATTCCAAATCTTGCCAAATTACTAAACCCAATTCACACTCATTTGGCCCTACTTCTCAAAAAGAAACCAAATAACGCCAAAAATTTTTCTTGGCCAGTAGAATGTGAAGAACAACTTAATAAAATTAAACAATCATTTTCAAGAGCAACTTTATTAACCCATCCTATTGAAAATGCAAAATTCAATTTAACCGTAGACGCTTCTGCTAGCGCCGTTTGTGCAGTTCTCCAACAATCCAATGCAAATCATTGGGAACCCATTGCATTTTTCTCTAAAAAATTAAAAGACGCAGAAATCAAATATTCAGCATTCGACCGAGAACTTTTGGCATTATATCTAGCCATCAAACATTTTAGACATTTTCTAGAAGATCGAGAATTTACAGCTTTTACAGACCACAAACCGCTCATTACAGCAATATGGTCTAAAACAGAAAGAAGTCCAAGACAAACTAGACATCTGGACTACATAACTCAATTTACCTCAGATATCAGACATATCAAAGGAAAATCAAACACAGTAGCAGATACTTTATCTAGAATTTCAATCGAAAATTTCGAACATTCAAAACATAGCAATACCAAATTTGATTTAAAAACTATTGCTGAGTACCAAAATAGTGATGAAGAACTTACACATCTTTTAATAACTCAGCGTAACAGACCAGATAATTCAAAATATAAACTTGTTAAAATTAAATTAAACACTTCTGAGTCTGACATTTGGTGCGAAGTTTCTACTAAAAATTCACGGTCATATATACCCAAAGAACTTCGAAAAACTATCTTTAATACCATTCATAATTTATCTCATCCAGGAATTAGAACAACACGAAAATCTATTGTTTCTAAGTACTTTTGGCCTGGAATGAATACAGATATTAACAAGTGGACTAAAAATTGTGTCAATTGCCAAAAATGCAAAGTAACTAAAGACACAAAGTCTGAAATCGGTAAATCCGAACTACCCAAAACAAGATTCGAACATATCCATTTAGATTTGGTAGGCCCTTTACCTTCTTCAAATGGATATTCTTATATTCTAACAATAATAGATAGATTTACTCGTTGGCCAGAAGCTTATCCAATCAAAGATATACAGGCAAGCACAGTTATCAACACATTATATGAACAATATTTTCCACGTTTTGGTATTCCTTTAGAAATTACCACAGATCAAGGTACTCAATTCGAATCCAAATTATTCGAAGAATTTACAAAAATTTTAGGATCACATCGAATCCGTACTACTCCTTATCATCCACAATCCAACGGAATGATAGAACGATTTCACCGACGATTAAAAGCAGCCATACGCGCTCGTGATGGCCAAAATAATTGGGTCACACAATTACCTGCAGTCCTCTTACGTTTCCGAACCACGATTAAAGAAGACTTGCAATGTTCTCCAGCAGAACTTGTCTATGGACAACCTCTTCGCGTTCCAGGAGAATTTATCATTAACAACAACTCAACAATACAAGATCCATCAAATTTCTTAAGTAAAATTAGATCTTGCATAAATAACTTCAAACCTTCACATTCTCGAAAACAAAATTCTAAAATCTACGTACCTAAAGATTTAAAAGATACAGAATTTGTTTTTGTTAGAATCGACAGAAGCAAATCTTCTTTACAAAACCCATATGAAGGTCCTTTCAAAGTATTAAACAAACTGGACAAATTTTATCAAATCGATTACCGTGGTAAAGCTACAAACATTTCAGTCGACAGACTAAAACCAGCATTTATCGAAAACACGGAACAAATAATTACACCAATCAAAAACATTACAAAAAAGAAAGTAAAATTTTAATTATAATTTTTTTTATTACTAAAAATATTATTATTCATCATTTTCTTAATTTTACGATTCACTTAAAATGGACGTTTTCACTGAAGGGGGAGTAATGTAGCAGTAGCTACAGTTTTAATATATTATATTTTAAGTAAAAGTTTATTATTTTGATTATATTATTAATAAAATATTAGTATTAAAAATCTACTTCAATAATATCCAATTAGACTGTACTGTCAAAAATATTTTAATCAACCTGTACACTTCGATAAAATTTGAAAAGTGTGAAACACAAACACTTTAAAAATTATCGTAATCATTTATTCATTGACAATAAAATACTGTACTCAATACAAAGAAAATTTTAACAAACTATCTATGTATATAACGTAAAGTAGGATACAAAAATAACCACCATGCCATTGGCCCCGGGTTTGAGACCAGATCTCCCCGTGAGCTTTTATTAAGAAATTAAAATAATCTACTCTGTCTCTGGGCTGTTGTCTAGCTCGCAGCAATGCAAAAACAAGACTCAAGCTTCCTCACTCCCCTTACCATAATTCCCTTCTGGCCAAAACCATGTTAACGCATCAAAGGGTTGTCCCCTAGGATTTGACCACATCGTATAAAAAAAAATCATAGTACAAATTTTGAAAATTACCTACGTTTTGTTACTGTTTTATGTAGGTTAACATTATATAGTAACTAAATACTTTCGATTATCTTGAAGTTCCAGTTTATTTTTACATTATTTGCCTTAATAAAGATTAATAAAGAACGTACTACTTTTCTTTTGCTTCATATGTTTTTTTATATTGATAATTTCGATTTAATGTGTATGTCCCTTTGATAGTTTGGAAAATGATGTGAAAGACAGTTCATCCTCAAGCAGTTGTCCCAGTCTTGTGCCTAGTATCTTCTCGAAGAGCCTCGATATACAGGGTAATAGTAAAATTGGGCGCAGATCCTTTGGTGTAACAGTTAGTGAATTTAAAATCGACTTTTTCCTAAGTGGAATGTGTATAGCGCTTTTCCATGAGCTAGGGTAGTACCCTTGACTCAGGACGTTGTTATACAATTCAAGGATTCGATGCTGGAGTTGCAAATCGACATTTTTTAACATGACGTAGGAAATTTTGTCGTAACCAGGTGTGCTACCCTTACAATTTCCAAGTGTTGAACTTAGCTCTTGAAATGTAATCGGGTATGTTAATTTTTTTCTTTCTTCGCGATTTTTATCATCCTTTTGGATTTAGCCGATTCTCTTCGATAGGAGATTACGTTCTCCATCGCAGGGTGCCTCCGAAAAGTCTTCCAGGCTTTATTTTTTACCCTTATCTCTTTTTTTTAATTTCGTAGCTCATCCAATGAGGTTGCTTACAAGCGGTGGGATTACCAGATGGTATGCATTCCAATGCCGTCATCCTGATGATTTTCCCTATTACTACTGCCTCTCTGTTCACGTTAATTGAACTTGGTCTTTCTTGGGCTATTCTAGCCGTTGCCACCCGGAATTTCACCAAGTATTCCTTGGCTTCTTTGAAGCGTGTTGTTGGTTTGCAGATGGTCGTAGCCTTATTCGTTTTAATGAATATAGGGAAATGGTCGCTATTATCTGTCTCGCTGTGCACCGTCCAGGATGTTAGTGGAATATGT
This sequence comes from Leptarthrus brevirostris, assembly GCA_964036015.1. Taxonomy (NCBI): domain Eukaryota; kingdom Metazoa; phylum Arthropoda; class Insecta; order Diptera; family Asilidae; genus Leptarthrus; species Leptarthrus brevirostris. Next base: position 53,485,319 of record OZ038371.1, read on the forward strand.
TGGGAGAAGCTATGGATAGGTAAATTGATGCGAATGTGTTATGATGTGAGAAGTAAGTTGGGGAAACGTCATTGAGTAACATCAAAGGTGAATCCCCCAGCCAGTCCGAGAGGAGTCTGCCTTTAGGATTCCAATACGCACTACCCCAGGTGGGACTGTGTGCATTGAAATCTCCACCGAGGATTTTATTCCTCGGTAGTTGGCCCGTTAATCGCTCTAGGTCTAGCTGAGTGATCTCCCTGTGGCACTCAAGGTACAGTGAAGATATTGTTAGTAGAGGCTTGGTCTGGACGTTTGCTGCACAGCAAGTCAGTGGCGTCGTTAGATTGATTTACCTATAGGAGAGACTGGGATGCACCAGGATGGCGACACCGCCACGCCTAGTTTCCCTCTCGTTATTTGTCCCTATGTAGTTGTATCCTATTAGCCGTTCGGGCTCTTCTCCTAGCAGGACGTTTGTTTGCTGTCGCAATGTTCCATTTCAGGATAGTTAAGTCCTCCATGGAGCTAAAAATTAGAATTTGTGTATTGTTTCCTTTATTCCTGCATTAGATTATCTTCCTCTGTGTCTACGAGATCAGTAACATTTACATTTGGCACGTTTAGTGCTGGTCCCGCGGGGTTCACAATCGGTAAATTGTGACCTTTGCTGACTATGCCTGTGAAAGCATCTGTCCCTGCTTTTGCCAATGAGTTTGGCGAAAGTTCTGTAAACGAACTAGAGTGACACTTGTGAGAGTGACTACTTCTCGTTTTTCTGTGTACGTTATTGGATCAGCAATATCTTTTTTTGGGTTCTTTTTCCTTGATTTTTTATGTTCTTCTGTTTGTTCATGTGTTTGGTTTATTTCTATTGGTTTTCCCAGGATTTTTCGCAAGAACGTCTTTATCAGGGAGTCGAAACGGGATCGAAACCTATCATATTTAGGTTGTTTTAACCGGTCTTGATTTCGGTATCGAAATTTCGACTCACGAGGCGACTAATTTTTATCCCGAGGGGACTGGGGATAATTTTCGACTTTAATGCCCAACTATGAGAAGCGCAGTACTGGCATTCAGAACTATTCAACCAAAATTACAGACGATTATTTTTTCAAATTTATCAATTTTTTTTACTACCTTCATTACATAGCATATTCCGTAAATGTCTAGCTGAAGGGACCGCCGGTGGGAGGAGGGTGGTAGGGGTAAAGGGGAAACGGATGACTATATTCTGATGATTAGAAAGTGGCGGTGGGGTTGTGGAGGTCGGGGGACGGTGTACATTTGGAGAAGCATTTATCCCCCCACATACGACATACTCTTATTTCTGAAAAAGCAAATTATAATAATATATATTATAAAAAACCCTAACGTTTAAGTTGTAACCAAAATCGAAAATTTTACATCTACGAAAACCGAAAATGATATTTCACATTTCGGTTTTAACCGAAACCGAAAATGAAATTTTACTTTTCGGTTCTAACCGAAACCGAATTGAAGACAATTAATTACGGTTAAGCTGTTGCAATTGCGGTTTGAAAAACCCAATTTGGTTTCGGTTGACCGTAACCGATTTATAATTTCGGTTGTGGTCCCATTTCGACTCCCTGGTCTTTATAGACTTTCAGCAGCGCCATTTCTACCATTTTTTAATTACTCGGTGCGATGACTTCATCATGGTTACTTCGATCTATGCTCGTCTGGGTGAAGTGATCTTTTACGACATCGCTAAAATCGGCAGGGGCGAACCCCCTTAGTCGGTGCCAAACTTTCTGAGTAATCTATGTGCAGTTCATCTTTCCATCTCAAAGAGCTAATATTCTGCCAAATTTCAAATTACTATTACAAATTACCTTATAAGCGGTTGATTTATTCATTTTGAGGTATTCTCTCTTTAGTTATCGTAACGGCATGAGTCGGAAGAGCTTCACCAGAGTCGGAGGAACAAGTGGGCCTACAATCTACCAACATTACTCTGCTACCTCCGATTTTTATCGTAAGCTGTTGTTAGCAGAAAACAATCATGGCTCGCCTTCAATGGGGTTCAAACTTCCGTGGCCAACACGTTATCACTTACTCCACCAACGACACTTTCGAAATACGAAACCCTTAAAACAACTGAATTTACAGTAAAATTGACACTTTTACGTGGGTTTTTCTTTGGGTGTGAGATAACCGTTTATACTTAAAAAAGCTGAAGAAACAGAGTAAGATAATTTATTTATTTTTTGGATGTATTTTCGGAATATGCGTGGAATACTAAAAGAAAATTAAGAAGATCATAACGTTAAAGCTTCTTTTTCATAATAATAATTACGCATATTTCCCCAAAATTTCTAAAAATTTTCACTAGAATGACGTCACAAAAAGCGTTTTATGCAAAAGAACAAACCATACATCAATACATATACACCTTGATTTTAATTTAATTTAATAAACAATTTTTGTTGAGGGCACCGAGACTTTTGTCGTCTCATTAGTTTTTTGGTTTTTCTTATACAAATTTAAACTAAATCAGTTATTTTCTTGTATAATTCTGAAGCACTGCTAAATTGAAGAAGTTTGTTTTTTCTCTTCGTAGTCACAATCGACCCTACTTCCACTGGTTTCAATTTGAAAATTTAGTGGCTGTAAAATTAATAGTTATGTAAGTTTTACTACATTTGTTTTGAAATTCATGTTTGAAATTCACTGTCAAAATGTTAAGTTAAAATTGACAAATTTGCTATAAAATGTAAAGTTTTATGTTTTCATATCTACTGGGAAAGTTATTATAACTACAAAATTGCTTTGTTATCTTAACAGTAAAAGTTGTAACTTTTATGATGTAGTATTAAGTTCTACAGCCTGTTCTCATTAATTTTTAAGTGTGAAATTGTAGTTCTTACAGTAATATTTTAAATTTTACGTTCACTTATTGTAGGTTTGAAGCTCGTACTTTTTACTAGGATGGGACAAGGGTTTCCCATTAAAAAAAAATAAATAAGTGGGTTAATTTTTAATTTTATTAAAGAAAATATAAGATTTACAGCATAATAATAAAATAAACTGCTAGTACATAATTCAACGTTTAATAATTTACATACTTAGATATAGTACCATATTTTATTAGTAGTTTTTACTGACTAATTACAAAGTTTTATTTCGAAACAAGTGTATGTATCCCATTAGGTAAAATATTCACTTGAATTGTAGGACTTGTAATATCTGTGAATTGTAGAATGATCTGCTCGTTTATAACTTTTAACAAATCGACAACATGAGAACAGAACTGAAAATCAAAGCAAATTACATTGTATTCCATACAGATTAATATAAATTTTTCTGTTGTCTTTTGGATGGCTGTATACTTAACTTGAAATAATCTCTTTCGCTTTTATTAATTTTGGCAACAACATTTATACCATTTTCGGATAAATTGCAACCTTTTCCGGATTAAATGCAACTTTGTCCGAATTGAATGCACCTTTGTCCGGATTGACTGCACCCTTGTCCGGATTAAATGCAACTTTGTACGAATTGAATGCACCTTTGTCCGGATTGACTGCACCCTTGTCCGGATTAAATGCAACTTTGTCCGAATTGAATGCATTTTTGCCCGGATTGACTGCACCCTTGTCCGGATTAAATGCAACTTTTTCCGGATTGAATGCACCTGAATACTGAAATGTGATTTTTAACTACCTGAACTTTTTACAAATAAACAACTACGGTATTATTTTTATAGCTCTCTCAAAAATTTTGTGAAATTTTGATTATGGATAATGCACGTATCCACAAAACTTCCGAAGTTCACGAAGTAGTGAGTGCATCTTCATTTATTAATTTAAATTTTCTTCCTCCATATTCACCAATGCTCAATCCAATTGAGAAGGCATTTTCAAAAATAAAAAATTCTGTTCGATCTATGCTAAGCGATATGTTTCAACAGCAACGTTTGCCAGAAATAATTGAACGAAGTGCTGAAAGTGTGATAAGTGTGTAAATTTCATTATGGATATGATGATGAAAATCGGACCAGCTTCCAGAGGTGAACCAATTCATTAGTTTTAGTTTAGTTCGGCTATTTCTTATAATATTATTTTTACTTTTTCAAAAGAAATAAATTTATTCTTTAGTTGCAAATACCGTAGTTGATTATTTGTAATAAGTTTAGGTAATTAAAAATCACATTTCAGTATTCAGGTGCATTCAATCCGGAAAAAGTTGCATTTAATCCGGACAAAGGTGCATTCAATTCGGACAAAGTTGCATTTAATCCGGAGAAGGGTGCAGTCAATCCGGACAAAGGTGCATTCAATTCGGACAAAGTTGCATTCAATCCGGACAAGGGTGCAGTCAATCCGGGCAAAGGTGCATTCAATTCGGACAAAGTTGCATTTAATCCGGACAAGGGTGCAGTCAATCCGGACAAAGGTGCATTCAATTCGGACAAAGTTGCATTTAATCCGGAAAAGGTTGCAATTTATCCGAAAATGGATATTTTTGTAAATAGTCCCCTTGCACACAATTTCTTTGCATATGTAAATTTCATTTAAAGGAATTTTTAGTGCATCTATGAAAAAGCAGAAATAGTCGTTACTTTTTATTTCTTCTATGTAAGTATCATATTTTTCATAATAACATATCTTTCAAATCCTTCATTTTTAATTAATTAAGAAAATTCCAGTGAGGCTTTCATTGCAAGAGAAAAGCATATATTAATACTATTTTTATTAACTGTAGTATATTGCTTACTTTTATGCTGATACGATTCAAATCTAAATGTTGATGTGTATTTTGGAGGACCTGTTTTTTGAATAGCTCTAGGGTAATGAGTGAGGAAGTGAAATTTTGGCTTTAAATGTATCTTGAAATATAACGTTCGTTGTGTTCAGATATCGTTGAAGTTAATTCTCTTATAGTGCAATCATGAAACTCTGAGAGCAGCGATATATCAATTATTTTAATCAATAATCGGAAAAAGTACCAAACCTTATCATTAACTGGTATAAATGTCCACATTTCTCTAGCACTTAGTTTTAATTTACATTTTTTAAATGATCTAGCGAAATAGGCTCAGAGCAATTGTCGATTTCGAATTCACCGTAGTTAAATAACTGCTTTTTGAGTTCAATGTGGCATGATCAAAATATTTTTTTCCAACAAATAAAATAAAATTTCGCTGAAATTATAATGACAGACACCTTCGAAGATGTCCATGCATCATATCAAAACAATAATTGTTTGTCACGTGGTAAGAACTAAATTTATTAAAATACTATTTTCGACTAATCATTTTGATTTGTGGTCAGTTATTTCGATATCCGTGGTATAATTTTCAAAGGTTCTTAGGAATTTTTGTGCCTCGGAGGTATCATACATTGTAAAGGCCGTCTCTCGTTTACAGGATCTACAGTAGCAATTACAGGTAAAAGATTTGGAAAGTCCGAAAATTGTATTCATCCCTTGATTGTCCCCTAAAGCTAAGCCTAGTACAAAGTATACTTTAGTTATCCCACTCAATGAGCAAACTAAACCATCCTCTTCCAAAGATTACAGCGATTGAATAAGCTTATACAAACAAATATCATTACGGAATACATGATAGTCTTTTGTTCTTATAAAGGCAACATTAAAAATATATTTTATTTTGGAAAGCAAGCGCTGTGGAATGGCCGGAAATATGTAATAAAATACATTGACGGAATTTCGACGAATGGCTTCCTAAAGTGTTCGTCAACTCCACATCATCAGAATAAAGGAAGTAAGGGATTACTAATTTATTTTCAAATAGTGTTTTACGTATTTTATAAATTTCATAGTTCACATTTTTGCAACTGTTCTCAAGTTTTCTAGTATTTTCCCGAATTTCTTTAAGCACATCTGGTAATTAAAAGAAAACGTTTAAATTGAAAATGCAATGGCATTAAGCAACCGTTTATATTGGATTTATGAAATGAGGGCTCAGAATGAATTATCGGTATACCTATATCGTTACTAATTGTAAATGAAATTCGAAGAAATAATTTGTTTGTAAATATTTTAAATATTTATGTTCTGTGTCAAACACAGAGAAGGGACTACCACAACTTTTCATAATATTCCAAATTTCTGAATCTTCTATATTTAAATTTTCTTTTAAATAATAGTTTAAGCTCTCCATCATTGATGAAAGTAAATTTTAAGTTATATTTTGCATAAAAGTTACGTTTTTTCTGGAAAAATTAGCTTTTGAGAGGAGTTCACTAAGAAATATGCAGGACTTCTCCTGCAAAGATTTATCCTATTGTTTTGGCAACATACATTTTATTTGAACGCAATTTAAAGACTCGTTTGCATTTTCAATAGAACTACAGGAATTATTTTGAAGAGAAGTAGAGAATTTATCAATTTCATGAATATTCAAGAGATGCCTTTTAAAGTGAGAAAATGATTTAAAGTTCTGTGGACTTTTTATTGAAATTGTTTAGCACTATAAAAAGATTTTAATCCATGCATTTAAAAATCTGAAAATAATTCTGGAATACTTTTAAAACAATTTTTGCATAAAAAACATACAAACATTTAAAGTTTAGTTACTTAGATACCAATACCGAACTTGACTTAGGATATTCCAAGTCAAATATAAAAAAAGGTTTAAAACAAGTGTCAATATAAGTTAGCATACGAGTACACTTTAAGAAAGTCCCGTCTATGTATAAATAAAATTCTTTAATCGATGAAATATTTTCACCTGCTACTACCATTGTTGGTTGAAATGTTAGCTTGTATTCGTGGTATTTCATTTTTTCTTCTTCTATCCTTCGGAACATATCGTTATGTGTTGAGCAATGTAATATAATTGAGTCATCTGCCAACTGTATTCCAATTTTGCAGAAGGGCTTCCCCTGACACTTTATAACTGCGGAGGGCGGAATAACTGAGTTGAGTAACAGAAATACCAAGAAATGTTTGGCTCCTACAATAATAACAATATGGTAAATAATAATGAATAAAACCGTGTTCTCTTCTGTATACAGGGTGTTTCAGGTCTGCCAAAATGAGTAGGGTAATAGATCTCAACTAGGCAAGCAAAAAATTGTACGGCAGGGGGTGGGACAATCTCAAGCGTTTGGGAGTTACAGGGTGATTCATAAATTTCAGTTTTTTATGGTATGCACATTACTCTTTTATTTTTATCTTTTGATCTACCCAACAGAGCCACATCGAACAAACGCTAAAAATCAACGATCCTAATGACCTTTCCAAAAATGTCAATACTACTGATCTAACTAGTACCATTGCACGTACAGTCACTTCCAAAAGTGAAAAAAATGGTTTGCAATTACCTAAAGTTCAGCATTTTCAAAATTTTCTCCGAAATTCATGTAATTAGTACCCCTTTTTTTATTTTAATTAGATTGTCCATCTTATAACGTTTCCAAAAAAGTGCAACATGTCCACGTAGAGAAAATGTGTAGAAATTTATACGTAGAAAGTCTATCGGAGAGTAATAAAAATCAACAAATTAAAGAATGTTGATAGAACTTCTTGATAACACTTGGTGGAATATATTTCTCATTGTGAAGTAATTTTATTAAAAACACTTGTGTCGATTCCACAAAAATTATATATTTTATATTAAAATAAATAATTACAGAAACCTATGCGTTTCGTCCTGTTAAGACATCTTCAGGGTAAATTAGAATATAATTTTTGTGGAATCGACACAAGTGTTTTTAATAAAATTACTTCACAAATTAAAGAAATTAAACTGAAATCAATTCTAAAATGCTTTTTATTGAATTTAAAAATAATTACAATTAATCTTGATAAGTAACAATAGTAGTTGAAAATGCCCACCGCCACTATGGATGCATGCCAACAATCTCATTCTAGGTCCCTGTTTAAGGCGAATTGCAGCCAGCCTCTTCCGTATTTTCGTCGCTGTATTGCCAATTCGGCTAAATAAATCCTCCCTGGGGTTGAATAAACTTCATCTTTTATTGTTCCCAATAAGAAAAAGTCCAATAGGGTAAGGTCTGGAGATCTAGCAGGCCAAGGAATCGGTACGGGGTGCACCGATCCAGCGGTTAGGAAATTTTTCACTTAGTTTTACCTTCACAATGCTAGCCATATGCGCTGGTACTCCATCGTGTTGGTGAAACATTCTCCTAAGATTATCCATAGGGTTCTTCTCTATTAGATTTGGCAGTGTATTGTCCAAGAAGTCCGCATAAATTGCACTATTAAGCACTTGCGGCAAAATGACTGCTCCTGCAAAATGGTTGCCGATGATACCAGCCCAAACATTGACACTGATTCTCTGCTGGAATGAGGTCACCTTTGCCCTGTGCGGGTTAGTGTTCGACCAGGTTATGGAAGTTCGTTATATCATTCCTGGTGAATTAACATTCATCTGTCCACAGAATTCGGTCCAGAAACGCTCTGTCGTCAATGTTGCGTTCCAGAAGATAAGTGCTAAATTTCAGCCTCCTCTCTTGAATCTCTTTCCAGTAGTCCTTGGCCTGGGTGATGGTGATATGGACGTAATCCCCCTCGATGAATAACCCTTGGAACCTTAGATGACGACACTCCTAATCGCCTTGCGACTCGTTTCGTGCTCGTCTCAGGGTAATGCCTCACGATGGTGATTATTTGGTGCTCGACGTCGGCAGAAGTTCCCGAAGTTTCGGGTCGTGTCTCCATGTCGTGTGAAGTTACACTTCCTGTTTCTCTTAGCCTTTGGAAAGTCTGTGTAAATACCCTTCTTTGAGTTGCTCGTCGGTTAGGGAATTTCCTTTGATATTCCAGTATAGCCGCTCTTTCTTTTCCGTCTACTACACCATAAATGTAAATACTATCCGCGTATTCCTTAAATGTAAATTCTACCATTTTTCAATAATTTTCGCTTAAAAACACCCGTACTTATTGATTTGTTTTTCAACTATTATAGGTATTCTTGCTGACTGACCCTTTTTTATAGCAAAATTTTCATTTCAGGTACGATTAACAGAACGGCAGGATACAAGGGTGTGAAGTCTAGCTAACACAAGCTAATAACGGCAATAAAACAAAATTCTACTTACATTTAAATTTTTTTAAGCAATAATTAAAATTAATTACCTGTTAACCCAAAACAAACATATTTGACCTTTTGTCCTAAAAATTTTGTTTCTTTAAAGAATTTCCTACTTTAAGTGCAATAAAATAATTAGGTAGTCAGGGAGTTCTAAGGATGCGGTTTTCTAATCCTGTGTTTGCCTTACCATGCTACCTCTTTTTGGAAAGGTAATAAGACGGGCAATCTAATAAAAATTAAAAAGAGGTATATTAATTACATGAATTTCGGAGAAAATTTGTGAAAATGCTGAAGTTTAGGTAATTGCAAACCATTTTTTTTACTTTTGAAAGTGATTGTACGTCCAATGGTAGGACTTAGATCAATAATGTTGACATTTTTGGAAAGGTCATTAGGATAGTTGTGTTTTAGCGTTTGTTTCATGTGGCTGTGTTTGGTAGGTCAAGAGATAAACATAAAAGAGTAATGTGCGTACCATGAAAAACTGAAATTTATGGATCACCCTGTCACTCCCAACCGGTTGAGATTGCCCCCCTCCAATACAATTTTTTGTTTGTCTAGTTGAGATCTATCAGCCCACTTATTTTGACAAGTCAGATCTGAAACACCCTGTGTAGATGATCCGAACTGGACTATAGGACTATATTAAAATTGAAAATACAAAAACAAGAAAAACAATGCAAGTGGGATCAGCTACAGAACACGGCTGTAGTAGAATTTTACTCACCATCAGTTAATGAATGGATGGAGCTAACTAGTTCTCTGTATTTACTGTTCTTAATGTTGTCCTTCCCCTTGTAAAACTTCAAAAGCTTTTCTTCTAGAAATGAATATTTAGAAAACAAATTATTTTCACAGTCAGGAAAAAGCGTCTGAAAGTCAATGTTTATCTGTGAAAACAAAACAAGTTATGCAGAATTAAAAATGTGCTTCACATAATTTACTAGAGCAAATGATTCGGCATGCTTGAATAGTGGCCATTCATTGATCAATTTTGTAAGGGTTTTCTCTTCGGAATTTTTAAATTCGATTAGTCTGCTTCTTAGTGTCCATCTCCATTTTTCTTTAATTTCATTGCAAGGTTGATCGTTGTACTTAAGAAATTCTTTAATTTTAAAGTATTCCGAATTTAATACGGATGTGGTGTCTTCATTTAGATTATTGTTCGATGAACCTGTAGGTTCATTAATGTGGCTTGGCTGTGTTACACTATTACGTTTGCTTTTCCTGCTTTCATTAAAATTGGCGTTGTAATGCATTCCTTTTGGATGACCATACTTACTTTTGCTGAGAATGAAGTAAGTTTCCTTGAAGAACAAATAGTAAACCTAATTTAAACAAAAGTAAAATGATTGTTCACCTTGTTTTCTCCAGGAAAACATTTAATTACATCTTCCGATATCTTTTCTACTAAATTCGTTCGATCGAAGCATGCGATTAATTATGTAATAGTATTCTATTATTAGATGTACTATTTGTTATTGTTGCTGCTGCGTTATTACATTATTTGGTCTAAAATATTTTTTTTGTTAATGTTATTGAAAGAACTTCTGTCACTAGCTTTGAAACATAATTATGTTATGAATGTGTTTGTTTTCTTTTGCATGTTACTTTCAAACTGGCTGATGTGATTGAGGAAGAATCCGGTGTAACCCGTTGCTCTAAACTTAAACTTATTGTAAAACTAGCACTAATAAATGTATTGAACATACTTCTGATTCTTTCCACTTTTGAAGCTCGTTGAGGGTTGTGAGGATGAATCCTGGATGAATGATTTCTATTATTTATCGATAATAGAGGGCGTAGTCTCTTTATTTGTTGAGTCTCATCAATCCTAAAGCCTTCTTGAATCTAGTGGGGTTAGATACATTTTATTTTTGTATTAAAAAAAAAGATTTTTTTTTTCAATTTTATTTTTAATGTTATGAGGTTCTGGCTAAACTGAATTATCTATTTACAATTTTTGTATCCTACTTTACATAGATAGTTTGTTTATAATTTTCTCTGTATGGAGTACAGTATTTTATTATCAATGATTGAATGATTATTATATATTTTAAAGTGTTTGTGTTTCACACTATTCAAAATTTATCGAAGTGTACAGGTTGACCAAAATATATTTGACAGTTATTTTATCTGTAAAGTCTGATTGAACATAATCAAAGTGGATTTATTTAAAATATTTTATTGAAATAATATAATCAAACTTTTGAAATTTTAATTAAAAATTAATAATTAAATTTGTAGCTACCGCTACACTCGTCTTCAAACTCAAGTTGTAAACTTAGTTCGGATGATCCAAAGTTATTTGATTTCAGCAGCAACAGGCTTCTTTTTTATAGATTTTTAGACAATCCTTATCAGGCTGCCGGTATTTACTTTTATAGCAGATGTTCCTAGTGATCTTTCTCAGATTGGACAGATCTTCGTCCCACCAGGGAGGAAGGGTTTTTTGTCAAATTTGATTGGACATGATACCTTGTACGCCGTGTTCATGACTATCTCAAGAGTAGATACTTTTGTTTCTAAACCTTTAATAGTCCCAATATTAAGATTAGGTATGGCTGTTAGTAAAATTTGATTACACTACTTCTTTTAGTCCGTCCTTTTAGGGTTCCTGAAGGATCTAGGAAACCCAATCTCCAGGTTTAAATTGCAAATTATCCAATTATGATCAGAGAAGGATCTTAACTCAGACACTCTCCAATTTTCTACCCTAAAGTTACGTTTTACTGATAATGTGTTTAACAAGTGAAGTAATAAGTGCTAAGTAGCAAAGATAAACGTTTTATTGTTTTTTTTACACGATGTGGTCAAATTCTAGGGGACAAGCCTTTGATGCATTAGCATGGTTTTGGCCGGAAGGGAATTAGGTAAGGCAAGTGAGGAAACTTGAATGTCTTATTTTTTGCATTACTGCGAGCTAGACAACAGCCCAGAGACGGAGTAGATTATAGCCCAGAGACGGAGTGGATTATTTTAATTTCTTAATAAAACCCACGGGGCGATCTGGTCTCGAACCCGGGACCCATTGCATGGTGGTCGTGCGGCTCAACGAATTGATTCGACACCATAAAAAATAATTATGAACCGAACCAATCAGTGAAGTGAATAAAACTGTGAACATTTGTGATTAAAAATAAGTATTTTAATTAATCCGTCGAGCCCGAAGAGCCCCATTACGTTACAAATGGTGTCAGAAGTGGGATTAATTAAAAAAGACTGAAAAGTGAACTTCGAAAAAAAAGTGTGACTGTGAAATTAAAGTGAAATAGTGGAGTGAATCTAAATATGGGTTGCAAATTGGAGGTCTTTAGTGTTCACGACTTGAATTGTGAATTAAGTAAACGTCACGTACCTACAATTGGAAATAAAATTGCCTTGGTCGCATTACTGTAAGAAGCCATGGAACAATAAGGAATGGATTCAGAGACTTTTATTTTCGAAGACGAACAAGAAGAAGAAGTAAACACTACAAGCATGACAGAAGAACAGAAATCGTCGACAGCAGAATTAAATTCATCGATGGATGAACAGAAATCAACAATAGAAGGATCCGTAAACGAATATAACCAGGAATGGAAGAACAGAAATTGTCAACGGCAGAGTTTAAATCATCAATGGAAGAACAAAAATCTTCTATGCAGGTAAATGAAGGTCTATGAAGGTAAATCTCGAGTCCCATAAGGAAAATAAAATAGGAGAACTTTAGTCGGATATTAAGAAGAAACTGAAAGAACAGTATGTGATTATAAACAGGAAACTTTATCCTTCAACTTTTGATGGTCAAACTTCTTGGCAAACATACCAAGTTGTTCCAAGTTGTTCCAGACTATACCAGAAAAACAATGGCACAATTATTAATCCTTAAAACAAGCCTTAGGATTGTTTTATGGGAACCGGAACGTACATGAGGTTTACCGTCTTTCGAAGTCGAACACAGAAGCCTGGAGAGACACTGCATATGTTATGTGCGGACATATGTAGAAAGGCTCACTCATTTGGCTTATCACACATTCAGCCGAGATTAAGTATGTCAACACTGAACATGACGTCTTCAACATGAGTACGAGTGTTTTTTTTTTTTTTTTTTTTTTTTTTTTTTTTAAGAGAGATGGTAACACAACCCGCAGGAGCATTTTAATGAAAGTAGGATGCACATTATCAAGTCCCACCGACTTAAACTTGATAGAGAAAAACGCGTTATTTACATCGCGAGTGGTTACTGAAGCAAACGAGAAACCTTCGTAAGAATTGCTCAATGAAGGAAAGCCGACCTGGATGATGTCGTTATTACAATTGCCGCTAGAAAATTGACCATTGAACATTCGATTATGTTCATTAGCATCTTTGGAGACGTGAGCATCCTTTGATCGACCTATACCTATATTTCTCAAATTATTCCACAATTTATTTGTGGTAAGTTTGATGTCTAGTTGGGAGTTATAAAAATTTATTTTAGAACGTCTAATCTCGCTGTGCACTTTATTTCGTAGGCAGCGAAAACGTTCAGGCATCTCAGATGTACGAAAACGTCTCCAGCGCGCATACGCACTGTTGCGCTGAAAGATCAAAGATCTAATTCTCGCATTAAACCAAGGACAGCTATCATCAATAACTCTTCGCGTTCTGATTGGTACATGCTTATTAAGGAGTTCACTTAGAAGATGTTCAAAATAGTATAGTTGCTCTCATTTAGCAGAGAGTTCAGATCAACGGATTTAAAATCATGATAAGAAAAAGTCTTCGCAGGACGATTCGCATTGCCTGTATCATAAGTTAAAAAAATAAGATCGTGGCTAGAAAAGCCTGAAAATGATATTTGATTATGAAAAATCACAGATTCAGAGTTAGTAACTAAAAAGAGATCGAGTAAGGAAGAAGATGTAGCTGTGAAATGAGTAGGGAAGCTTTTAACGACAGAAAAATCTAGAGTTGTAATCAAATCGGTGAATCGACGAGTAAGGTGATTATCATTTAGCAAGTTGACATTAAAATCCCCAGCAACTATGACATCATTGTGCGAGACAGAAACTTCAACGAGCACTAACTCCATAGAATCCAGACAAGATATGTGGGGTGGTTTGTAAATAGTTCCGACTAGATACTTGACATTGACTATTAGTACCTCGACGAAAATATATTCGACATCTGATCATGGTGCCGACTGTCAAACAGTACGCCCCGCCAGTGAATCACTCAGATACAATGCCATGTCTCCGTTACACAAATAATATCATGTCTCCGTTACACAAATAATATCTATCATAGAAGAATTAAGAACCTTCTTAAATTCATCAATTTTCGGAAAAAGACTTTGAGCATAAAAGTGGCATATCCTTAAACCATCGTGTTGCTTACAAAGACTATTAATCAATGCTTTAGAGTTCAGGCTTGAGAAGTGGCAATGTCCACACTATTTACATTCATTCACTAAATAAAAGTAAGAAAAAAAATTATAATATGGAGAAATGTTGGCAGCAACCTCAGACTGAAAAGATAATTCGATAACATAGAGAAAATATTTAGATAAGAATAAAAATTCATTGTTTATAAAGACTAACTACAACTAACTTATAATAAGAATCTAATTCAATGGTATAATATAAGAAAGATACTACAGGTAAACTAAAAAATTGAAAAGTAAAGATTTAATAATCCATTGTAGCAAAACAAATTCACCATAACAAATTCCAAATTTTTAAGCAAGAAGTCGCAGAGTATAATAACATAATATGCAGAAAGCATACCCATCATTTCAAGGTCGGCGAGTAGAAGCCGTTCCAAGAGCAATTAACTCATTATGGTCAGTTATCTTTAACAGCTGGTCATTTTTATTGCAGCGCACAAAAACACACCCATTAATAATGGAGACAGTCACAAAATGTTTATGACGTTTAAGCCGATGTGCCTCTCGGAAAATAAATAATTACGAGTTAAACTCTCTTCCAAGTATATACGTTGGGCTGAGTCATAACCAGCGTCGCGAAGTGTAAGTAAGTGGTCTTTTTGTTTTTTTTACACTTCGACCTCATAGCTCTTAATAGAGATGTTTTATCGCGCACATTAACTAATTTAATAACAGCACCAGTATCAGTTTTACCTGAATTATTCCTCGTGCGGAAAATTTTATTTATTGGTGGTACTGATGTCTTAAGTGATGTGCAAAGCTTGTGAAACATCTGTGACAATTCAT
Source organism: Leptarthrus brevirostris (assembly GCA_964036015.1). Taxonomy (NCBI): domain Eukaryota; kingdom Metazoa; phylum Arthropoda; class Insecta; order Diptera; family Asilidae; genus Leptarthrus; species Leptarthrus brevirostris. Next base: position 53,500,540 of record OZ038371.1, read on the forward strand.
TCGCCTGATAAGGGACTGCGTTCAACACTAAGTCGCGAGAAAGATGATGTCTCTCGAGGAAATAAATTTTATCTTCAAGCCGAGAAATATGTGCAGTAAATTGTTGGAATTTGGTGTTAATGATTTCCGCAATTTTGTTTTCAAGTGCACAGAAATTTTCATGGAAAGAAGTTTTGATTTGCTCCAGCTTGAGATTAACAGTTATAATAAATTAAAATATAATATAATTAAATATAATCATAAAGTGCATTTCGCCCAATGACCCCAAATTATCCTATCCATAACACGCGCAACCCAACTTCCTGTCCAACAAACAATTGACAAGAATTGTTAATAAATAGAATTAACCCTTCTAACTCAGAAGGCGCACTTCACAGGCAGAAGCCTGGAACCAATTGACCTATTCACCACAATATAACATATATTGAGGTGAATGAGGCTCCCGCAACCCATGCAAAGAAAAATATTAGTAAACAAAAAACAAAACCCGTCCAAACAAAACAATCAGGGGTGCATTGATAACAGAGATCGCTTAAGCAAATCCTTAGCAAGAGCCAGGTCAAAAATAGGACACATATTCACGGCTCTACACATGCGATTAATAGGCTCATGCATACCATAGTTAGACCGAGAATGAACAACATGTAGTAAAGGCAATCTCCTTAACCTATACGGAGTATGCCTATAAGTAACTAAACTTGCAAGAGAGCGAGAATCTATTTTCGAGTTCAAAAGCTGGTGAATAAATAGGTCAGCAACTCTACGTCGTTCCTCCAACGAGTGCATATTAAGCAATCGGAGGCGATCCTCATAAGGAGGAAGCCTTAATGGATCATTCCACGGGAGGTCCCTTAGTGCGAACCTAACAAAGTTCCGCTGCACCGATTCAATGCGTCTAGAATGAACAGCATAGCAAGGAGACCAAACCTGAGATGCATATTCGAGAATTGGTCTAACTAAAGAAAAAAATAAGTGAATGAGGGTCTGTCGATCAGAAAACTCCCTTGACCATCGCTTAACAAAACCCAGGACAGAATTACTCCGAGATACGATATGGTTTATGTGCAGAGTGAAATCGAGTTTTCTGTCTAGCTTTACACCGAGGTCAGTAACGGACTCCACACGACGGCTATTAGTTTCCGCAAAGGTATAATCAAAGACGAGCTGATTGATGCTCCTAGAAAATGACACAACTTCACATTTATCCATTTTAAGTTGCAGTCCATTTGAGGCACACCAACCCCTGAAGGTATTCAAATCATTCTGAATGCAGGAAGAATCATAACTGTTTCCAACGCATGAGAAAATCTTCATATCGTTTGCGTAGATTAAAACTTTGGAGTGCTTAATCAGAGGGACAATGTCGTCAATGGCTAGGATATACAGCAACGGCCCCAGATGACTTCCCTGCGGTACACCAGATGAAGCCCTAACTACTCTAGATAAAGTGTTACGGAAAGAGATACGGTAAGTCCTATTTTTTAAGTAAGAGCAGATCCAATCGAGCAACAAAGGCGGAAAACCCAACCTTTCAAGCTTAAGCATAATCACGGAGTGAGGGAGCTTATCAAATGCCTTGCTGAAGTCGGTGTAGACACAATCAGTCTGGAGACCTTGTTGGAAGGCAGAGATAATGTGGGATGTAAATTCTAGCAGGTTAGTTGTCGTCAATCTACCAGGCAGAAAGCCATGTTGATTAGATGAGATTAACCCCTTACATTGCCCAAGAAGCTGTGAATATATAACAGATTCGAACAACTTGGGTATGCAGGAAAGTTTCGCGATTGGCCTATAATTTGTTATGAAGTTTTTATGCCCCTTTTTATAAACAGGAATTATAAAGGAGCTCTTCCATAACGTAGGAAATCTACCAGCCTGAAGAGATTTATTGAAGATGAGTTCCAATGGAGTGAGTAAGGCATCAGAACAGGATCTCAAGAATGCGGGTGGAACACCATCAGGACCAAAGGAAAAGTCCAGTTTAAGCTCCTTGATACCATTCAAGATAATATCACGAGATATAATGGGCAAAGCAATGGAAGTAGCGGGACGGTTTTGGATATGGCCAAGATCATCCAGGGAAGGCACAAAGTTGCCTGGTGAAAAAACGCCCTCAATATCGCAATATTCCCAGACGCAGCGTAAACATTTTCTGCCCCACAAAATAAATTCGCTAGAATCATTAATCGATCAAGTTAAAGTGTAATAAAACCCGCTACACTGCAATTTTCCTCATTACCTGTAAAATAGGTAAGAATTGAGCTCAGGTAGAACTTTTGATAAGGGAGTTAGTTTTAATCCGCGATAGAATTAAGTCGCTTTTTCTTGTCGGGACAATTTTGTAATATTCTGTAATCTTCTAATATAAAGTAATTAAATAAAATATCGAGTGTATTGAACAAGCGGTCGTTTTATTCATTTAATTCCATAATTAAATTTTTTTTTTAAAAATTGCAAGAGCAATTTATATTTATTAACCTCTTTCATGAAGCCATCTAGAACCGAGTGGAGTTCATCACGAATTTCAACTGAAGTCGAAATTGAAGTAAGTGCTGTTCCAGTGTCCATACGAGTGCCAATAGCAGGTGATGTTAGGTGTTGTTGGTGTTGTTTAGATTTTGTACGTGTCAAAACTGCAGATGTGGTTGTGGTGTTATTAGTTGTTTTCCCCGTGTGTGTTGAAACCTCAGGTGTGTTTGTATTGCTGCCGCTCATCTTTGCCGAGTGAAATATGAAAAGTTCCAAAATAAAGAAATAATTGCAAGCAAATTAAAACTTCAACACAACAAGCGCAACGCAACGGCGAATTTCCAACATAACTGTTTTAATTAAAAATTCGCGGAAAAACGCGTATATAATATAAAAACTGCAGACCACTATATTTTGACGTTTAGTCGTTCATGCTTCTTCTTGTTTCCGGGATAGGTTTGAGATTTAGGTTCAACAATTCATTATAATAATAAAACTCACATTTAAAACTTTAGTGCATATCTTTATTCTCTCTTAAGATTACTGTTCTTCATTATAAGTGTTGCTTTGAAAGGGTTAGATACATTTTTTCGTTATGGGTCTTTTTTTTATACAATTTTGTGCAAGAATTGTAACCACAGGCTAAGCCTTGTCTTTTTCAGGATGCGTATCAATTATTCTGCCTATGGGCCACTTCATTGGAGGGACTCTTAATAACTTTGTGAGGGATGAAAATTTGTTCAACAAGAACTCATTGAAACTTTCGATGTCGTCATCATTACTTGGAACAATTAATAAAGATTTCACTTTAATTTCTTGATCTGTTTGTAGAATTTGGCATAGTTTTGGCCAGTTTACTTCATCAGATGTTAATCAGTTTGGGCTGGTCCACCATTTTTCGTAAGAAGAGAGTTGTCCAGGAAATAAATCTCGCGAAGCACAATTCGCGGAATTATCAGTAGATGGTACGTGTCCCCAGACATTAGCACCAACGATGCACGCCAAGAAAATTGTTGAATCTGTCCACACACAGCTTCGAATATTGTCGATATCCAAAGCTAATTTGACCTTTCCTATTAGATTAGCCAGCAGTACCGCGCCACATAATTCCAATCGACGTAACGATATACTTTTAAGGGGCGCAACTCGTGTTTTTGCGATTAATAATTGAGTGTTGATGATTCCTTGAGCGTCGACAGTATACTGCAGTGGCATAAGCAAGCGTCCGAAAATCCATGTATGTATTTCTATTTTACAATTCTTTTCATATCCTAACCATCGTTGCATCTTTACATCTTTTAACTTAAATAACTCGGATCGAAAAGCTTTCCAATTTTTATGTATCTCTTTATCCAAGTCGATTTCGGATACACACACACTTTGTATAAATGGTGTTGCTCGAGCAATCGTTGGTGCCAATCAACCAAGTGGACGAATAGTTTTGCTATGTCTGCACAACATTTGTCTTTTTGTAATCATTTCCTTGGTCTGATTAAGACTGATTTTGAATCCAAAGTGATCAAGATTTGGATACCAACAGACCTCTAGTGCCTTTGTACATTCATTGATAGATATTTCGGAACTATCTCTTAGCTGTCTGTCATTTATAGGTACGTGCTTAATTGTTTCTGGAGTTGTTTTGCAAAGATTGACTTTGAGGTCATCAGTAAGACAGGATGACTGTACCATATTGAGAGCATTTTGCAATTTTCTAGATATAGTTCTGTCATGTTTGCTCATAATGGTAATTACCAATCATCTGCACAACCTTGGCATTCGTAGCCAGCGTCAGTCAGTTTTAACAGGAGATCATCAATAACAAGTGTCCAATACAGAGGAGAAAGCACTCCTCCCTGGGGACATTTTCTGCTGCCCTTACTGTTACCGATTTATTCCCCAGCCTGCGCTGATGTTCCGGTAATCCATCGGACCGTCGCTTCTGGGGAAGTTCGATTTTTCTTTCGATAGCCGCTCCTTCAATGGATGTAAAGAACGTGTTGTCAAATGCACCTGGGCTTTTGTCGCAGCAATGCAAAAACAAGACTCAAGTTTCCTCACTTCCCTTACCCTAATTTCCATCAGGCCAAAACCATGCTAACGCGTCAAAGGGTTGTCCTCTAGGATTTGGCCACATCGTATAAAAAAACAACGTCTTTTAGACTAAACCAACTAGACTATGTAGAGCTGTTTTGGTTGATTTGCCCGCTTGATATGCTTTTTAGATTACATGTAGCGGTGTTTTTTAACCATACCTAATGACTTTATCAATGATTTTTTTCATTGATTTGAGAAGGAAGTAGGAGAGGCTAATGGAGGATATTTTGGGCTGGGACAGTGGTCGCACTCCAAGATTTTGTAAAGTATTGGCAACAGATCATCTATAGCCAACTGCAGAAGAGCTGAAAAGATGCTGTCCCGACCGAGAGATTTGTAGGCTTTAAAGGAGTTGAAAACCCACTTACTGTCATAGCTGTGCAAATTATCCCAGAGATGCTCCTCAGTCGACGTGTTGATCCACGACACGTGCTGAATGACTATGCTCCTCTATGTTCTTCAATTTCTGTGTAATCAGGCAAATGTGTGACGAAGAATAGTTTTAATGTTTCCTCAATGTCAATGGTATTGAAACCAACAATACTCAGAAGGAGGCTGTAGCCATTGGAGTGATCTGTAGAGGGAACTGTTTGGGACGTGTAGTCAGAGGTAGATCGTCGATTTCCGCACAGAAGTTCCTCCAAGTTTAAGTTCTCACAAAATTAAACGTAAAAACTCCGGAACTGTTTGAAACTTTTTTTGTATTAATTTCATAATTTTATTTTGTAAATTTGCTTCATTCTGATTCCGTCAAATAAAAACCCAAAAACAGATCAACGGAACTAGCAGCCGTATTGGCAGCAATTCGTGCAAGAATTGTATTGATGTCAGCAGAATTTTACCTGGGGATATCATGATAAAAACCCCGTACTTTACTCCTTGCCTTTCCAATGATTAATTAGAATATCAAATACAGTGTACACCCAATTTTGCTTTTACACAGTGTTTTTTTGCACGTTTTTGATTTAACACGGCCTAGAAAATTTAATTTCCTTTTGTCATGATTTAATTCGATGTAACAGGGTTAAAAAAAGCTGTTTGATTTAAATTCTAAGCACAATATTTTAGTCAACACAATTAGAGCATCAATTCACACAGTAAATGTATGGTATCACATTTTAGGCCAGTGATGATATTTTTTTGCAGGTTTTTTGGCACGGTTTTTTCTGGAGCGTATATACCATGTAAAAACAGAATTAGGTGTATCTTTAAAAAAACGCTTAAATCGAAACCTTATTCAAAATTTTTATTAAACAAAATATCTAGTAACTCAAACATTTTACTATCCGGTGGTGGTATACAGGTGGAAGGTTCCTGAGACGAGGTAATCATATCTAAAATGTCTTTTACTGTAAATTGCTGTAGTTTTTCATTTGCCATTGGTACTATAGTATTGTAGATAGTTTTGCTTATAAAACTTGATTGCCTTTTTATAAAGAACTTTACAAAGGATTCAATAACTTTGTTAGCAATTCTTCCTGGAAGCCCACCACCTAGAAGGCCACTTATATTCGATTTGCAATCACCCAACACTACACCAACACTGAATTCTTTCAATGTAAGTCCTTTTCCTTTTAGTCCCAATTTGAATTCTCCTTTGATCCTCAGATCAGTTAGTTTGAAATCGAGATTTCCTTTTCCTTTAATTCTCATCCAATTCAGTGGGAAGAAGTTTAGCAAATAATTACCACTTGCAGCTATTTTGTTGAAATTTACGTCATACGTCCCTTTTAACGAGAGAACTTTAAAGGTTACTCCGTCATTTCGGAAGTCGTTCAGACCGTCAATGCGAAGATCGAAAAAGTTACCCAATATGCTAAAAAGTTATGCGAAAATTGTTTTGTATTGTCAATATAATAAAATTTAAGCAGCGTACCTGAAAAGTTTATGTTTGTACTGAAGTTCGAGATATTCCCTTTTGTACGGTGCCAAAGGCGGTATGCCCTCCGTGGGAAACCCGCATGGCATCTGCTTTTTAAGATTTTCAAGAGCTTTTGCAATTTGTTCATTGATACCTAATGGAGCTATGTAAACAATACCAAAATGGTTAGTATGGCATGCAGACTTGTATTCGAAATGCTTACCTTCAGAATCCTCAAACACTTCGAGATCTTGCCCATAGGCTGCAACTGCGAAACCCCAAATAATTAAAAGAACTTTCATTTTAGCAATCTCTAAAAGCAAATAACCTTTTTCTAAATTTCAGTTGGTTCTTATATTGATTTTGATAAGATTTGACTTATCGAAATGTCTTCAGATAAGTGCACTGTTGTTATCTCACTCTTATCGTCTAATCAATCTATTGAACAGAAGTCGCAAATAAATTGTATATACTTATGCAGAAACAATGGAAAAAACACTTTGATTGCAAATTCCACTCGAAAGGAACAAAAAATTCGTAAAATTTCATTTGAACACAAAGATAATGTAATTAAAACTTGAGTAGGTAACTTAATTTAAAGACAAAGTTTTGAAAAGTATTGAACTATTGAATGATCTCAAGAGGAATTATGCAAGGTTACTAAGTGAAAACTGCCAGTAATACGACAATTATTGACGAATTTAGTTTTTTGTAGAAAGAGTACTATACACATATAAGCACTAAATAAATAGATATTATTATGTAATGATCAGTCTTAAAATGCCATTGAAATTCTTAAATCCTTTATATGAAAATCTAAGAATTTGCAAAGTGGTTACTTACGTTGCATAACAACAACTAAATATATATGTATATATATATATATATATATATATATATATATATATATATATATATATTTATTTATTTATTTATTTTTATTCACTTCACTGATTAATTCCTTGCACCATTTTCTTAACACTATTTCTTTACAATAACGTTTCACTTTAATGATTAGAATTTATCACTTCACTAGTTAAAATACAACTTACCAACTAGGCTGCTACTCAGCCCTATTTATACTACTTAGCTTAATTCTAGAAAGTTCAGCAACATAGTTCTAGAAATTTCCGTTATTTATTTTCACTACACAAAGTCAGTTGATTGCCAGTTGATGGATGTCTGCGAGAAGCTTCCGAAGTGTGGTTATATACTCTTCAGTGGATTCAGCATCCTTTTCAGGTGTTCCGAACTTCAAAACACTGGGCAGTCGAATCTGTCTTCCAAACGCAACTTTAGAGGATATCTGTTCTGTTGAGTTATGAATGGCTGTTCGATAAACTAGTAGAAATATCGGAATGTAGTTATCCCAATTCTGTTGAAGTTCATCTACTACTTTCCTTAGATGTTCGCTCACTGTTCTATTAAATCGTGACACCTGCATCCGACCTGATGACTCTTTGGGTGTTTCCTATTTGCATTTCAATATTTCATCTTCAACACACTGCGAATTTCATTCATTCAACAAATATCCTTCCATTGAGGCCTTTCGTTGTTCTCTTTCCTCGTCAAAATTGCATATATATGCTCTTTGCACAGTCACATCGTCGCATTTTTCTTCCAGACGGGAACAGTATTTACAATCTGATTTACTTGGCCGTCGTGAAAGTGCATTTGCATTTCCATGGGATCTACCCTTCCTATATAATAACTTCAAAATCATAGGATTGAAGTCTTTACAGCCATCTTGCTATTTATCCTTCAAGATTTTTAAATTGCATTGACGACTTCAGCGCTGCATTATCTGTTAGGAGTTTGAATCTTTGTCCATAGAGGAATTTATGAAAATCCTTCGTAGAATTAAAAGCTAACAGTTGTTTCCTTGTAACGCAGTAATTTCTTTCTAGTTTTGATAGAGCTCTGCTATATTATGCCACCACTTTTTCTTGCATGTTTACTTTTTGTGATAAAACGGCGCCAATACCAACATTACTAGCATCGATATCATTACACGCCTTTTGATAAGTTATCACAGGTGCCTTGTAAAGCGCTCGCTTCAGTGCTTTAAAGCTGTCTTCTGCCTTCTCTGTCCACACAAATGCTTTTTCTTTTTCTGTTAGCTTATCCAGTTCCTGTGCAACATCCGCAAAATTCTTCACAAAGCGCCGGAAATACTTTGCTAGTCCTAGAAAACTTCGCAGCTCGTGTTTAGCTTCCGAAGTGGGCCAGTTTTCAACTGAAGCTATTTTCTCAGGTTCGGTGATAATTTCTCCTGTCGATACCACATGTCCAAGATATTTGACCTTTTATCCGTAGAGGGTATACTTTTAATTGCTAAGTTTCAGGTTGGCTGACTTCAGTTTCTGCAACACTTCCCGTACATTTTCTAGGTGTTCTTCAAAACTTCTTCCAATTATAATGATGTCATCCAAATATACCAAGCAGGTTTTCCAAGTTAGGTTAGGTTAGGTTAAAGTGGCTGCCTAAGAAGGCACACTTAGGCCTAAGAGGCCCTTTGTGCTAACACATTGAGGCTTGAGGGGGAGCCCAAAAACCGGCTCCTACGGTTGGCTAGGGCCGAGCAGCTACCGAGGAGGTGAAGTATGGTTTACCCTTCCTCCTCGTCGTGGCAACTCCTACAGAAGTCGTTTGAGGGCACGCCCAGCGTATCGGCGCGTCTACCTATGAGGAAGTGACCCGTGATTACGGCTACTGTAGTGCTAATTTTTTTGCGTCCGAGTAGGATGAGTCCTCTTGACCGCTTAAGGTCAAGCTGTGTCCATATCTGTCGGGTAATCAGGCAGGTGTGTTCTTCTTGCCAGTTATTATTAGCAATCTTGAGAGCCTCCTGTGAGAGCTCCATTTTGCATGTAGCTAGCGGTTTACCCGGCTGGTGGTTAATATCCGAATCAGGACGTGTGGTACCGATTCTCGCTAGTTCGTCGGCTCTGCAATTGCCCGGAATATTACTATGTCCAGGCACCCAGATGAGCCGTACTTTCAGATGCTCAGCTATGTCATTTATTGTTGAGCGACATATTATAACCGTTTTGGAGGTTGTGTAAACTCCCGAAAGGGATTTAATAGCTGCCTGACTATCTATGAAAATAGGTAGCGCTAGTTGATTCAGGCGGTCCACAGCTACTTTTATAGCCATGATTTCTGCTTGAAACACGTTGCAGTAGTCAGGTAAGCGAAATGAGACATCGAGGTCCAAGTGTTCTGAGAATATTCCTCCACCACTTTGCCATCCAATTTGGAGCCGTCAGTGTAGAGATGCACTGAGTTCTCCCATTGGGGAGGACCTTTCTCCCACTCCGATCTGCTGGGAAAGAAGGAATCGAATTTTGCTCCAAAGAAAGGCTTGGGCGAGGTGTAGTCGATATTGCTGGCAGTTCTACTGTGCAATATTTTGGAGTGACCGAAATCAGTTCGCTTCCAGGTCTGGATTGAGTTAAGCCTAATGGCGGCTGATGATGCGGTTTGCTTATCAAAGAGATCCAACGGTAGAAGGTGGAGAATAGTGTTCAGGGCTTTAGAAGGTGTGGTTCTCAGGGCACCTGTTATCAGCAGTGCTGCCATCCTCTGAACTTTGTCCATTGCTTTGAGATGGGTTGCTATATTTAGTGCCGGCCACCAGGCCCAAGTTTCCAAGTTACACCTCGTAAAACGCGCTCCATTAAGCGTTAAAATGTTGCTGGGACTTTGTCATCTGAATGAATCTCGATTTGTGAATATCCGCTTTTTAAGTCTAATGTCGAAAACCACTTGAATCCTGACAGGGTATGTAGCGTGCTATTTATTCGAGGTAGTGGGTGACTATCATTCTTTGCAACATCATTTAGTCGGATCTATACTCCCGTCCTTCTTATTTACTAGCACCATTGGGGACATCCGCGGGTTTTTCGACTCTTCTATAAGTTCTTCCTGCGTATTTTTTGAGTCATGTCTGCTTCTTCCCGCTTTGCTAGCGGTAATCTTCTTGGCGCGTGCTTAATCGGTCGGGCGTCAATTGTATCAAATCTATATTGGACTATATCAGTTTTTCCACAGTCTCCGTCATCTATTGCAAAGATATCTGCAAATTCTTCAATTAATTTCTTTGGCTTACGATAATCCCCTTGGCTGAGTTTCTTAGACGAAAGTATAATTTTGGTTAGCTTTTCAACGCCCTTTTTTGGCTGCTTGGTTTCATCTAAGTTAGAATATTCCGCCAACACGATGTTTTCGGCCAAGGCCTTCCTTTAATTTGATTACTTTTTCACGGGAATTTAGGATTCGTACCAAAACTTCCTTCGTTTCGACGATAGTTACTAAATATTTTCCAACGGCGATATCTCGATATCTCCCGGCATCACCAAGGGCTTTTGCTCGTTCTAAGGTTCTTGCACAGAGAAGCTCGACGTCTTCACCTTCGAGTAGCAATTTTTTCCCAGAACCATAGGAATCTATGCCAGTTTTCCTTAGCATAATCGCACTGAAGCATAGACCTGGAAGCACCTGTGTCTGTAATCTGTAATCGTGCATTTGATTACTAAGATGCTATCATTTCGCTGTTATTTCTTAATGTTGATGATGATTCCGGGATTCTGCAATCTCTTTGGAGGTGGCCTTGTCTGTTGCACGTACAGCATTTTAAACGAGTCCGCCTTTCCGATGTATTAACGCGGCAGCACTTATCTTCTATTTAGGTTACTTCTCTTAGGTGGACGGTACTTCTTCAGGCTTGTCTTGCTGCTTCATATGCCATAGCGTAAGCCAAAATCTCAGCGTTGGTGTTTTTTCCAGCCAGCCGTACTGCTTGCTGCAGGTCACGATCTGCAAGTGAATTAATAAATGCTTCTCTTGCAGCCTCGTTAACATAATCATGGCTAAACGTGGAATAAGCCAGATGTGTCAGCCTTTCTATGTCCGTACATAACTGCTCTCCAGGCTTCTGTGTTCGACTCCGTAGCTGGAGACGGTAAACCTCTTGCATGTGCTGCGTCCATACCGCAATTTTAAAGCTTGTATTAGAGATGTATAATTGTATATACCTTTTCCCTGCCGCGATAGTCTGTAAAAATCCTTCTGCTCTACCTCTAAGTGCCAAGATAAGAGCTGTAGCTTTTTCTTCGTCACTCAAAAAGTTCAGGGTTGGGTACGAAATCCCGGAATTCAAATTCCCGATTACAAAACCCGGAAAACAAAAACTCGGAAAACGAATTTCCGGAAAGAAAAATCCCCTAATATAAAAATCCCGCATTTGTGTGCGCGCGCACAAATACATGAAATTATTCACCAATGCGGGATTTTAATATTACTTTGTTTGTAGCTTGTATCATAATCTCATTTTAAAGCATAGCACTGATAACACTTAAATTAAAATTCGCTTCTGTTGCTTGAATTTATTGCATTAATGGTTGACTTTATAAGTTTTGTTCCGAAAAGCAGAGTTCTGTGTCGTTAACGAACGAATTACATACTTTAAACCGCTCGCTGTGTTATTTTTGTCAGAAGTTATTATTTCAATCGCGATCGTAATTGTTTTCATAATGAATATTACCATAGTAAAATCAAATAAAAGAACTGATAAGCTTTTGATCGATGGATATTTCTATAATTTAGAGAAGAAAACTAAGTCTACTTTTAACTGGGCTTGTGCCAACCGTAATGAACTGAAATGTAATGGGCGTATTACGACAATTCGACATGGTTGCGAGAATAAAATAAAAAAATATTCATCTGTGAATTATATTCACGAACCATTTTTTTACGAAAAGGATTTAAAAAGTCTCAAAATCATCTGAAAAGCAACTTCAAATTATTCGGAACTCTGTAGTACCTACCTCGGATTATGAGACAGCTGCTTACAGTCCAAGAGAAAATTTGCGATCAAATTGTGCCCTTGATTTTTTGTCTGATGACTAAGAAAAGCAAAGGATCATATGTAATTTCTTGTTACTGCTAAAGAATATTTTTCGAGGACTATTTTTAAAGGGTGTCTTTTCCATTTTGGCCAAATTATCCCGCGCAGAGTGCAAAAAGAGCGGCTTGTTGCGAATAATGGAAATTCCTAAAGTTTTAGTATACAAGTTCATATGATAAAGAGTTTGCAGGATTATATAAATTAATAAATTAATCTATGTAAAGAACTTATTATTTCTAAGTCACAATTAGACTAAAACAGGGGAAGCCTTACAGACGAAAACGCATTAAAAAAGTTAAATGATGCATGTTTAGACCGACACTGCAAGCTGGTCATCATCAGCGTGGTACAATACAATATTTAACCAGTATTGGTATTTTATGAAATTGATGGACCAAAAATCCTCTTCATAAGTAATTCGTACTTATATTTAAAACTGAGTACTTATAGGAGCTGAGTTTTTGACCTACTCTTGCATTTTCGGTCGAAACATTCATCATTTTCTTTGAGCGCTCATATCTTTGAGCGGTCGCCATTCCAAAGAATTTATTTCTCCTTGTTTGGGGAAGAAGAATAATTGCTCCATACTTTTTGTATTTTGAATTGAGTCTGTATGTTTGCCAGGGCGTTTGCCATCAAATAATGGAGGAGTAAGACTTTTGTTGACAGTCACATCTGTAGATAAAGTCGATGAATGCCGTTTCTGGACACTGTTGTTCAGTCCTGATTTCCTCAAAATTTTTCTTCATTGACCATTTCGCATTTAACTTGCTTAATATTCGTTTCTCCAGAAATTTCTTCTTCCAATCTTTTCAGTATGTTTTCAAGTTTCATATCAACAGCTGATTCTAAATCCTCAACCTGTTTTCGCATAGAAATTTCTATTTCAGCTTTCACTTTTTCAACCGAGGCTTTAAGTTCCATTACTGATTACATCTGTTTTTCTATTGCTGATTTTAACTCGGCCGTCGACGATTTTTGTTCTTCCATTGCTGCACTTAACTCGGCAGATGACAATTTTTGTTCTTCCATTGCTGCTTTTAACTCGGCTGATGACAATTTTTGTTCTTCTTCGGAAGATTTTATTTCAGACATTAAAGCATTGAGAAGGAGACTGCTTGGAGTGGTTTCTTCTTCTTCTTGTTTGTCTTCGAAAACAAAATTCTCTGGAACCTTTCCTTCTTGTACCATGGCTTCTTGCAATAATGCTACCAAGGCATTTTTATTTCCAATCGTAGGTAGGTGACTTTTACTTAATTCCCCCTTCAAATCCTGAACACGTAAGTCCTTGAATTTGCGACCCATATTTAGATTATTCACTGCACTATTTCACTTTAATTTCACAGTCGTTTTTTTTTAAATTCACGTTTTAGTCTTTCTTAATTAATCCCACTTCTGACACCAATTGTAACGTAAATGGGACTCTTCGGTCTCGGCGGACTAATTACGAAACATATTTACAGTCAGAAATGTTCACAATTTTTATCTATTTATACTACTAAGCTTAATTCTAGAATGTTAAGAACATTAGTTGGATTACGATGCAAGGAAGGTAGCAATCATTAAGGAATCCTTAAAAATGTTTCAATTACTCAGCTTGTTTACCTCGATTTACCTACAGCGTCGCTTAGAAAATTAGGAGTAACCTTACTCACCTTTTCGACTCTAAATCATTTGAAAAATTTTACTTGTTAAAGTGTAGCTAATTTCCTGATTTCTTACTCGCAATATAGAAGTAATTAGTTGTTTTCTTAACACTTACCAAGAAATGAGTGGTTGTTTCGAACGTCCGATAGGTATTACTGTCACTTGTAAAACTAATTATGACAGTTCTTTTTGACATTTGTGGTCAGTAAGAATGCACAAATTTATGTTCTTACACGTTTTATGCAGGGCCGCCGAGAGGGAGGGGGCGAAGGGGGGAAACCCCCCCGGGCAGTGGCTTTCAAAAGGGGCCCGTCATCTATGTCATCAACGGAAATTTTTTTCCATTTTAATTTTATATAAAAAAAATGTTTCACGATTGAAAAAGTGCAATATACTAGATATATTTTAAATTGAAAGTCACTCATTCGATTGTACATGGGCCCGTAAATGCTTAGTCCTGTGCCCGAAATTCCTTTCGCGGGGGCCCGTATGTGGTACCCCCCGGGCCCGAATTTTGTCTCTACGGGCCGGGTGTTATGACTTGCACTCAAACAACGCTTGTGGAAATTTGCTTTAAAAGTGAGTGTGGGTAAATATCTTGTTGATGTATTGTACAAAGTTGAGTAAAGCTTCAAAAATCCAACTAAAGCCATAGATGCAAAGACCCCTTGCCTAAGGCTGAATGACCAGCGAGTAGTAATGCTGAGTTGGTCGGAAACAGTCCCCTTCGATGTCTAGACAAAGTCGGTTGTAGAAGTGCCTTATCCTGGCATGTCGGCTCTGCCGCGGTGAACCACTTCTTTCGGACGAGTGTGTGAACAAAAATAAAGCACTAATACTATTTCAAATCAAACATTCATTGAGTGTATATTTTACTTGGCAGGGTTATGGGTTTGTGAATTTCAGATTTTAAGTAGTGTTGAATTAGTAAAGTAATATACTGCCTAAATAAAGTGTTTTAAAACTACAAGTGTTTTTATTTAACTTTCTTTATAAAAATTCGAGAGCTACATTTAATATCTTAAAACCTAGTGGAGAATGTTCTTATCCAAAAAGGTCGTTCAGGATTAACGAGGGACAACCATAAAACCTATAGGGTTCTTTTCAGTCTTAATAAGATTGCTAAGGAGCAAGGCACAGTTCATGAGAGGGACCTAGTTGACAAAAAGACATCCGGTTGTCCATGAGTTTAGAAAGCTGCTAGAACACCCGAAGAAGCAATCACCCCTCCACGTGACGGCAAGAGCAGCAGTAGAGTCTTCATACGCTCGGAAATGGTAGTCGACCATCTTCTCACTAACCAAGGAGGAGCTTTTTCTTGTTTTGATTCTTCGGAATCTGTTAGAAGATATCAGGTAATCAGATGCCAGGACCAGTTCTTAAAGATTTCCTTAATGCGTGCGTCGCTAAGACCAGTGATGGCTGGAAAGGCATGATAATGAAGCATATCCCAGCTAGGGAAATATCCAGGAGACCAAGGGCCTACATTTGGATGCCAATACAAAGATAGGCGGCGAAAAACTTCTCCGCTGTTCAAGCAGGCAGTTATCAAGGCAGAAGAACCCCTAAAGGTTCGGCATAAGGTATGCCAAAGAATATTTCGAAATACTGTCGAGAACCTAGACCTGGCTGGTGAGCCAAGGAGATTCCCCCCCCCCCCCCACCACAAAAACCCGTAAATGCTGAAGGTCGTACAGATTAAAAAAGAGTACTCAAAGAGTGCTTTGAACAGTTTGCTTATCTTCCTAAGGGAAAAAAGCATCGACAGCAGTCTAATCTAAGAGCCCTGGGTCAAGAATTCAACCATCAAGGGACTCTTGTACAAAAACTTTAACTTATTCTATAACACCAACAACCAGAAGCATGGTAAGCCTAGAACATGTATCTTAATTAGTAAGCACATTAGCGTTTTTTGTGTCCTTATTTCAGCTCTGCCAATTGGAAGTTGCAGATGGGAGTGACCGGTATATATCCTCTGCGTATATGGCCCATAACAGGCCAGCACCGCCCGAAAAATTCGAGCGTTTCACCAGCAGTTTGAGGTTGTTATGCACTTCTAGCGGGGCATGAACCTATGCCGACGAACTAAGAGGTGGATTTTAAATAAAATGTATATATTTCATCCGCTGGGCGCCACGTGGTGTTTGATTGACTCCACGAACTCAAATCACTCAAATAGCATACACACAAAAAAAATATAAGAAAACTCGAGATTTCATAAATTCATGAACTTGTATGTATGTACCGAATTGATATGATCATAAAAAAATTTTTATGAAATATGATGAAAAATGAAAATAGTAGAAAAAATTTAATATAAAAACAATTTCAAACACTACTCCAAATTTTAATTCTTTCACCTTCACTTTACTTGCCTCAAACTTTTTGTTTTCCACTTTCACTGAGTTTCCTTCGTAACTTTCACTATCAGACTGCCTGCCCCCTTCACATACCAAGGACTCTTATTTTATTTCTTTTCGTCCACTATTTGCTATTTTTCAGCGACGCCATTAAAATTGTCCAGTTTGTCGAATATTGTTGAATATTTTTGAAAATAATTTTATCTTTTTTTGGATTAAAGTTATCTACTGACTTTTGGCTTTTCGTCGGTATATTCGAAAAAATTCTGCTTGGCCAGGGAATGTGGAAAATTCGTGAAAATATTAATTGTGGCAGCGATTTCCACGTGTTAATTTGTGTTTTTAATATTTTTCGGCTCTGAATTGTTTTTGCAACATATTCCTTGGATCGGAAGCAGTCCAATTCCATATATTCAACATTTCGGTAAGTTTAATTATAGGTTTTTATTTTCGTTTATTTGATATAACCTTTATGGTTTGAGTATAAACTCCTGTGTTCTTTAATACTCCTTTTAGGACCAGTTGGCGGAGAAAATTGGATCCAGACAATTATGTTTTATCAATATATTTACTTTAATTGTACAGATAAGTTTTGTTAATCCTACTCTTTACCTTTTAGATATCGAAATCGTTGCAAGCGTTACGAAGTTAGATTACTAACCCCCACCCTCACCCGCCACGTTAGGACCAAATTGTTCGCCAACACAAAAGAACCATCCAAATCGATCCACGCGTTAAAAAGTTAGGTTCCTCCCCCACCCCACCAATATATTTTTTCTCGTGGTATTTTATAATATGGTATATTTATTATGTATAGGTATCTAGGTATTATTATCCAAATTGGTCCACGCGTTACGGAGTTGGACTATCCCTCCTCTCTCCCCCGCCCAAGCCAAATTTTTTTCTCCTATTAGCAATGGGGGGTCATACTCTGTACAACAAAAAAAGTACCATCCAAATCGGTCCACGCGTTACAAAGTTCAGTTTCACCCCACCCACACCCCACCCCACCACACCGAAATTATATAGAAGATACCAAAGAAGTCGTAAAACAATTATGCAACAAATGAAAAAAAACGATCCTGCTTTCGAGAATTTCCACCACTTAACTTCACACAGATATGTGATCCCAACGCCGTGAATGGATTAGTTGCAATAGTGCAAAAAATATATAAAAGCAAATTTTCCTGTTGCTTTGTTAACTCTGATATACATATGAACGATTTTCGTAGGCTATATTTAGGAAGGACGCATATACCTCAAAGCGAAAACTACCAAAACACACAGAAGAGCATCAAAACTAACGCGCTTACCCGTGTTTTCTTCTAATGCTGCCTTAACTAACCTTGCTCTTACGTCAACTCTTAAATCCTCTAAAGCCCTGGATCTAGCTTTAGCATCGAATACTACAACATTTTCATCTCTTTTCCAAAATTAACGAAACGAAAACGAAAAGCGGCGTTAATTTTGAAACCTCGTGCACTGACGTACGGATTCCACATGCTATTTTTGCTATGTACGCATCCCCTACCCTGTGGTTTTCTGCTACATAAGCACGAATCATATTCTTGATGACTTAGTTTGTTCTCTCGGCCGGGTTTGCTTGAGGATGGTAAAATGCTGTGTAAGTTATTTTGCATCCATATTCCCCACAAAGAGAGTTAAATTCTTTAATCTTAAATTGCTGCCCATTGTCGCAAATCAAAGTTTTCGGTACACCAAATAACGAAAACACGTGCTCTTCGAGAACTTTGCAAATTGAATTGCTACTAGCTGTTCACAGAGGGAACAACATTGGAAGTTTAATGAATGAATCTACTACAGTAAGTATGTACTGATAACCGTGTGTGGATCTTGACAAAGGACCAATAAGGTCAACGCAAATTGTTTTCCAAGGCTTACTAGCGATCACCCGGGAAGCCATAAGTCCCGTTGGCTTCTTGAGTTCGCGCTTCACTGATTGACAAGTTTGACATTGCTTTACGTAAGCGGATATGTCACACCTCAATTTGGGCCAATAAAATCGTTGCGATATTCGGTGAAAGTTTTTTTTAAAACCACAGTGACCAGGCGTCGGTATATCATGAGTTTCATAAATAATCTCTTTTCTTTCTGATTTACGAACAACCTGCTTCCAAGAAACATTACCTATCTATAAGCCTGGGTACTGGTAAATAAAGTGTTTCCACAAAATATTGTTCTCATATTTCCAATCTGGATATTTATGGGGATGGTCTGTAACTTTACTTATCATTTTTGCGATCCATTTATCCTGCTTTTCATCCTTATACTGCAGACTATCAACTACCGGGACTGAACAAGATAGCTAGTCTGGCAGCAGATGTTCCTTGGCTTTGCGATGAACTTTATTGAAATCATACTGCTGAAGGCGCATGGCCCACCTTGCTAATCGTCCAGTAGGGTCCTTCAAGTTTTGGAGCCAAACTAACGAGGCGTGATCTGTCACTACCTACGAGGAAGAAACTAAACGGAGATGCTCTAAACCCGAAAAATCGTGGCAACTTTAATAGTGTGCGGTTGTCTTTCACATACTAAGAAAAATAGCATTGCAGGCGGCGCAAAATTAATTTAGTTAAAAGAGTTTTTTTAAATTTTAGTCGACATACACACGTTGAATGAAACAATATTCATATACAAATTCCACACATGAAAATGAGAGGCTCTTTATTTATAATCTTAGCATTATTTAAAATAATAATCAGGATAACGATTTTAGCACGAAATACCTAATTACCTCTTTGACACGTTTTCCAGAAACATATCTTAACTGTATAATTGTATATTTCCACACCACCTTAAGTTTACGTATTTGCAATGGCAGCACATGTTTAAGATCTTTTATTTATAATTTATAAATGTTTATAGAGCATTACCTTTTTGTACTGCAAATGCAATGTTTGAGGTAATACATCAAGGCGCCTTACCCGTTTATTATTGATGGCCGGTTCCCCAGTAGGCATATCACCATCTCTTAAAATAGTATTTTTTCGTCTAAATTATATACAGCAGGTACATCGAATACTTTACTTATTCTATTGTAATAAAAACTTAACAAATTACTTAAAGTAAATTAAATTTATATATATTTACATCCCTTGGAACAATACATGTTTGGTATACTTTTGTCTTACAGATATTTTTTCATTTACTGACTTAGTAATAAAGTGAAATCTTACTTTTAGATACTTTTTAACCGACTTGGGGGTTAAACCTAACTTTTTAACGAGTGGACCGATTTGGATGGTTCTTTCTTTGTTGTATAGGGTAGAAGATACTAAAAAGTGAAAAATAAAATAGTTTTTAAAAAAAAAATGAACCGACTTCACAAAAAGCGCCAAAAAGGCATAAAATAATTTTTAATTTTATATTTATTACGACATTTTGAAGTCGGTGCAAATTAAACAAATAAAACAACTACAGTACCACAATTGAAAATAATACATAATACTACCTGCACGTTTCAGCTCACGGGATTATAAGAAGGGACGATTAAATACTTTTGTTGTAGTTGTTTGGTTTGTTTGATTTGCACCGACTTCAAAATGTCGTAATAGATATAAAATTAAAAATTATTTTATGCTTTTTTGCGCTTTTTGTGAAGTCGGTTCAACAGCAGTGCGTAATGGCCACTTTGTACAAATTGTTGACTTTCTTTTTGAAATAAGTTCTTATCGGAGACGGAGTCGGATCAATACGTTGAGCGGCAAGACCAACATGCCATGGGTCCCGGGTTCGAGACCAGATGACCCCGTGAGCTTTTGTTAAGAAATTAAAATAATCCACTTCGTCTCTGGGCTGTTGTCTAGCTCGCAGCAATGCAAAAACAAGACTCAAGTTTCCTCACTTCCCTTATCCTAGTTCCCTTCTGTACAAAACCATGCTAACACATCAAAGGGTTGCCCCTATGATTTGGCCACATTGTATATATAAAAAAACCAATAAATTTTGTTTGCGCTTTTAATAACAACATTTTGTGCTCTTTGCTAATTAATATCTTGTACTGGCCGTCTGATACCTTAATTGCCAATCGGATTTCTTCTTCGATTTCCTCGCAGGTTTCCTGTACACTCTCAGATGGAACTTTTAAAAAGCCCTTGCTTTTGTACTAAATTACCGAAGAATGTGAGGAGTCGCCTTGAAGAGCGCTTAAGCAATTCCAACAATAAAGTTTTTTACATAATAAAAATACTACAAATCCAGCAATATAGTTTATAACGTGTTTTGTGTATGCTGTTATTTGGCTGGGGTTTTGAACGTAGCTGTGTTCTTCTAAAAATTGAAAATTTATTTCACAGTCAGGGTCATTATGCCCTCCTCAAATAGATTTTGTAGCATAATTGATTTGGAGAGGCTGTTGTTAATTTCTTCTAAGGGCTGGTTTGGAGTAGCACTTAATAGGCTAATCTCCTCCAAAGGCAAGCAATTTCCTACACCACCTTGTCTAATCTGACAACGGAAAATCAACTGCTTAAATCTAGAAATGAATTGCTTTATAGAGGGATTATTATTACTGCCAAGACCCATTCGAGTGCAAGAAAAAAATAGCTCAATATGATCTTGGCTAATTTTGTATAAAAGGAAAAATGATAAAGCACCCTTTTGAAAAAACCTTTCATAAATAATTTCAGTATTTTGTAGACATCGTATCAAACCAAGGAAACCAACACTTTTAGAACTTTGGATAATGAAGTCCCCTGTAGGTGAATTTATTTTACTAATGTAATCTATTGCCCGAGGTACAAATTCGGCTACAAATGAGTAATTATTCTGACAGAAAACTTTCTTATAATATTCATACTCTGATACTTTTCTGCTGTTTAATACTTCGAAAACGTCATTAAATATTCTATTGTGCCGTCGCTTTACTGTCAGCGAATTCTGGAAGAGCCAAAACTTCTCTGCAAAATCTTACTTTCATTTTCTGCTGATGAAAGTAGACATGTGCTCTTCGTATTTTATTGCCTAAATGAAGACCTTCTTTCTCTTGAAGCTCAACAAGTTTCACAAAGTAGTCCCATCTTATCTCTCAGCCATCTTTATCATACACATGGCCTAAATGTGATAAAACGTTTCTAACCAATTTTAACATATTATGGCTATGATCTGCATGTGAAAAATATTTTTCTTCTCTACCATCTATAGAAAAGTAAGGCTTCGATGTAGGGTCTCTAATGTTGCTGCCCAAAAGTTTTGCAGCTGTCAGGTTCGTTGCCAAAACATTAAAAGTTAGTTCGACTACCTCCAAGCCAACATCCACTAAATTTCCCAGACATAATAAAAGTATATTTTTATTTTGTTCTGCGTTCATCGAAACAATCGGGAAAAAGCCGAGTGGAATCTCCCAAGATTTATTTAGTGAGACAGCTAGGAAGACTAACATTTGAGCCGTAATAATATTATTGCTATCTCCATCGCCGAAATCTACGAATCCTGTATGATTTGCGCCATCCCATTCAATGTGTTTGCGAATATACATTTCGTCAAACATTAAGTGTACAAAAATTTTTTCACCACTTTCTGCGGCGTTTTGTACAACTTTTCTTAGGATGTCAAAAGATTCCTGTGTAAATCCCGGAGTGCACCCTACATTTTGATACCACTTTGAAATTGTTCTGGAGTGCGGCAAACAACTGTCAAAGGAATCTCTAATAAATTCGTACGCCTTAGGAGATAACAAATTTTAGATTTAGAGCAAAAAAAACGAGATTGTGGGCTGTATGTCCGAGGCAAGTTGTGGCCTTGACACTTAAACATTTGCCTCTCCAATATTGTTTTGTTTGGCCCAGCTACTTTGTCCAAAACTTCATGAACCTCTTCCCTAATTAAATTTTTATTTTTTTAAATATTCATTGCACAGCTTAAACCTACGATCTTTTTGTTTTTACGACGCATGGTTTCCCGTAGACGTTTAAGGCTTTTATCTTTAAATTTGATTTTCTTGTCTTTTCTTTCTAGTATATTTTTGAAAGAGTTAATTTTTTTTCGCATTGCGAGCTTGTGCAAATGTCCTAAGAAATTATATTTGTAAGAAATTGTGAAAAACTTACATTAACAACTGAGAAATATCAACTTAAAACAAATGAAAAAATGAATAAAAGAATGAATGAAAGAATGAAAGCATGCTAAATTAAAGTATCTACAGAGAGAAGAAATAAAAACCAACAATTCATTTTAGATTGAAAAATTTTATTTCTTGTTATCTTAGCGTTTCTTTAGACACACTTAATATACTTATATCAATTTATATTTTATTATATCTGTATAACTATAACATTAATGTAATTATAATATCTATCTATATATATATATATATGTATACTACTTAAATTGTATACCGAGGGTAGATAATATTATAGAGTTGTTAAAGTATCAATAAATTAATTGTTAATTAACTTCATATCTGAATTCAACTCTTTGCTATAACCCGATAACAAGTAAATTTAAGTTTACATCATATCTAAATTGTTATGAAATACAACAGGTAGATCAATAGGTAATGAAAGTTAATAAAGTTAAACTTGTTAAAATTAAAATATAAAAATTACCATTTCAGCATTTCCGACTACCTGAAAAGTTTTATTCGGTTCGGAAATCGGTGTGTTGAAGACGAAAAACTGGAATTAAATATCAACTTATTAAAATTACAATCGTTTCTGGAACGCCGAACGTAAAGAGGAGTTGTCTTAGTGGTTTTCTTATTCTTCTGCGGAACGTGATTTAATAATCTTTATTGGTATTGAGGTATTGGCGTTTCTCCAATTTCTGGATTGACCGGGTGCCTGTCATACATATTTATGTTGTTTGCAGATACTGCATTGTTTTACTATTTGGTTTATTTACTGGGTCATTTTGGGGAAGTAGAATCTTTCTAATAACTACCACTTTATTTTCCCTAGTGAAAGGATGCGCTCTTTTCTGTTCCTGAATAATTTTTTCTTCTTTTTCTGCTTCTGATGTTAAGTCTTTGACTCTCGTCTGCGTGACTTTTAGTTTATAACTTTTGAAAGATCGGGGCAGAAGTTTTGAATCAGACCCATTATATTTTCTGAGGTTAAAAATCCGTTGACAATTGAAGTTTTGAGGTGACTTTGAATATTGCAATTAAGTCTTCTTCAAAATAATTTGTTCGACAGATAATATGTCTGTAGTGTGTGGGAAAAGGTACCTCAAACTGATAGCTGTTCTCGTTACCTATTTGGATCCATAACTGATTCTTAAATACGTTTATAAGGGACTCAGTTACGGACATAAGTTCATCTGCTGAACTGTCGGCTCTATGGACTGTCCCTGTCATTTACTTGATTTGATGTGAAGAACTATCACATGGGGGTCGTGATAATGCGTCAGCAACGACATTGGCCTTGTTTGGCTTATAAATTAATATGTAGTTGTATTCTTCTGAAATAGCCTACCATCTTTTCATTTTCGCGTTATTGTTTTTGTGACCCAGCGCATACGTAAGCGGCTGATGGTCGGTAAATATTTTAACTTGGGAGGTGCCATACAGATAATTTCTTAACGAGTTCAATGCCCAAATTATTGCAAGCATTTCCTTCTCGTTAGCTGCAGAGCTCTCTTCAGTTTTGTTAAGGGTTCTGGAAATAAAAGTGATTGGTTTACCGTTTTGTTCTAGGACTGCACCGATTCCGTATTTCATCGGTTGCATCGATTGTCAGATGAAATTCTTTATTTAAATTCGGGTAGGTCAAGATTACTTCCTTTGAGACTAATGCCCTTTTTATTTTAGAAAATGCTTCTCTTGCATCATCGTTGACGTTAATATTTTTGCTCTTTAATAGGTTTTTGGGCGGGCGTCCCTCTTCTCTCCTTAAAAGATTGCTTATATAATAACCGGAGAAACCTGTAAATGATCGTAGATCTTTCAAGGTTTTTGGATGTGGGAAACTTACGATTGCATCTACCTTTGCTGGATTGGTTTTGTCCCTTTCAGAGGACACGATGAATTCCAGGAATTCCACTTCTTCTTTGTCGAGTTGGACCTTCATATTAGCTGAATTGAGGATTTTAAGAATTGTTTCTATGTCCTCTATGTTTGTTTTCGTTTTCACTGAATATTATAATACCGTCTATGTAAACGAAATTTTTTTTGTCTATGAATTCCCTTATATCTCATCTTATATCCCCTTGAATTCATCTTATATCTTATGCGCGTTGGAAGATTGCTGGGGCATTTGTAAGACCGAATGGCAATCTAGTGAACTCCTACTTACCATTATTAATTGGAAACGCGGACTTTTCAATATCGATTCCTTTAGTAGAATCTGATGGAAGCCACTCTTAAGGTCTAGCACAGAGAACCATATATTTTTGCCCAATTGCATTAAAATTTCGTTAATTTCTGGTAAAGGTATCAATCTTATCTTAAGGACATAGGATATGGGTAAGACTTTGTGTAAATGGGCGTGTCTGATATCGTACCAATTTCTCTCAATACCTTAGAAGTATATTTAAGTTTTTCGTTAGGCTCAGCAAATTTTTATTTTATCTTCCTTTAGGTTGAAGAGGTTAAGAAAGGTATAGTGAGTTCAAATCAAAATCGCGGTTGAATATAATTTTTGTTGGAACCGGTGTCTACAAGAATTTTTAGTATCTCTCCGCTTCCTGTTTGACATTCGAAATAAGGGAGCGAAGAGTTTTTCATTCTAAAAACTGAATAAAGGAAAAGTTTGCGTTCTGAAGAATGTGAGTCATCATAGTATTGTTAACTATATTCAGATAATGTTTGCTCATACATATTTTCAATATCAGCTTGTTTCTGAACTTGTTGGTAGGCTTTGGTATCTTCGAAATTTTTCTGTTCGTCCACAACTTCAGTATTTAGGTGGAAGTTCCTTTGCAACTTTTGAGGAGTAATGGGTCTGTGTGATACTTCAGCTGGTGGTCTTTTTCCAGCGTACTTAAAGGGTTGCGCTCTATTAGCGTAATTTATCGCGTTGGTCCGAATGCTCTGATCAATGTCCATTGGCTCAGGTCTAGGTTGTGATTTTGGTACATCTGGCGTTAAGGAACGGATAATAATTGTAGAATACGATTAAAAGGTCTATTAGGAGCAATGTATTGTTGCCTGTTTGAATATATGGCCTGAAACCGGGTTGAGGATTATAGACTTGTTCGGTGTAGAATGGTTCTTGCCCGTTGGACCAGGGGGGATTTCTTCTTGGCGGTATTGATGGATTATTATTTTGAGGTTTTCTGGAATTACCACGATAATTATTCACATAGTAGTTAGCCCTAAAGTTCTGGTTTTCAAGTTTGAGACAGAAATGTAACGCTTGAGGCAAATCGATGGGCTCTTCCAAGAATTCTTGGTAAATCGCCATTAAGTCCTCGTACGAAGATGTCTAGGGCTTTATCTCTGTAAGTCTCTGTCAGTAAGCGCATTGATAAAATGCTTATTTCCATGCAGGAAACTTTATTTAGTATCAGTGATAAATGAGAATAAGCACGGTGGTAGAAATCTTGTACATGGGATTTTCTTTGTGACAGGGATGTCATTTGGTACTCCAAGGTACCTAGATCGCGTTTGTCCGCGTAGTGAATGGTTAAACATCGGGAGATAGCTTTCCAATTCAAGAGGAAATTGTAAGACTCAAGCCAGTCATCAGTGTTGCCGATAATTTTGTTTCTTATCACGCTAAGGATACCATAATACTTAGGGGTGCCTTTAAAAGGTTCGAAAATTTTGAATACTCTTTCTACATTTTTTTTCCCGACGCAAATTCTCCAATATTGCCGGGAAATTCTATAAGACAGTGGACTATATTGGGCACTTTATCGAAGAAGCTTGAGATGTTTTGGGTATTTGCACTGTTGGGTTAATCACAGGTGGTCTAATTATATTATTAGGATTAGATATTTTAATATTTCCTGCTCACTCACTTAAAAAATCAAAAACAAAAATATTTTTTATACGAATATATGAGATGTCTCTTTTTCTTAATTAGGGCAGTATTTTAATTTTGGCGCTCGAAAAAAGGCTATTTTTATGAGATTATGAATGAAGACAATGATGTAGGGTTTGTTAGGCCTAATAAATACCCTCTTGAAATACTTGAAATATATAAAAAAAAATTTCGTATTTTATGCACTTTTACCGCACAAAAACACCTTTTGAATACAACGCCTCCAATAGTAGGTGGGTCTGCACTGGTGTAGAAATTTTATAAATGGGCCATCTAAAACAGAAAAATGTTAAATTTTAAGATTCAATATATCATAAGCACCCGGCTGAACTAGGATTTTTGATGTACATGCAAAAATTACAAAATGGCGGCGAAAAAAGAAGGAAGATAAAAAATTGCATGTTTTTTCACTGTTTTTTGCCATAACAAAAATAGTAAAAATCAAAATTTTTAAATATTTCAAGTTTAGCTCGTTGCTATAAGTATGCAGAATATGTGGTTAAAATGTTATAACAATCGGTTCTGTAGTTTCGGAAATTTTTGCATCAAGCGGTGTAAAAAAGGAGTTTTGAGATAAACGCGTTTAAAGTCAGCGAGTGGGTCACCGCGCCGAATTAACGAGCTGAGGTAGTAACGTTTCAGGGGCGGAAAAGTATACTTAGACTGCTTGAATCCTTTTAAAATTTTGTGAGAATATTTTTGAATATATTTACTTTAGAAAAATGTAAAAAAATTCGATTTTTTTTAAAAGTTTCAAAGTAGAATACTGCCTTAAATCAAATCGAACTCAAAATATTTATGAACTTTTTATAAAAAAAAAAATTCTTTTCCTTATCACTTCTAAAAATTGTTTTGTAACCTTATTTATTAAATAAATTTAAAATTATTATAGCGTTAGGTAAAGATTTCCTTTCAACTTTAATTGATTTAACTTCTTTAATTCGAAACCTCTGTCACTTTTACAAATTAAATACTCCTTTATGAATTTATTTTTTAAGGTTATTGTTCACTCATAAATTTTGCACTTTTTAATTAAATCTTTTAATAATTTTTTATAAAAATTTTAAATAATAAACAATGTTTCTTAATTTCTAAGACTTACAATAACAATAATTATGAAATCATGTTGACGGACGAGGCGTACTGGGACTGTAGCGAGTGACTCCTTTTATCCTGTCGGTGACCCAGGATCCTGCCTACACTAGCGCAAATACGAGTGCTATATTTCTACCAAATTTTACACCTCCAGCAACTTGAGTTTCGGGGCACAGCACAAGGCTTGATGAGCACTTTCTTGGCACTACTTAAGGGCCTTTCTTGAAAAAGGATTTATTTTTTTACTTTTTTGTACAGTTACAAGGACTCACTACTGAGCCCCACGCTGGGCGCCAGTCAATTTATTTTATTATATTTTAGTTAAAAAAAATATTTTATTTTCATTTTGGCTTGACCAACTTTTGTTATTAAATTTACTACACGACTGAACGATATCAAAGCTAACTTAAGACTGCATTTCTAATTCTATTTACCTAATTCTACCTGTTGACCTGTTGCTTGTTGATAACGACAATTCTCACGCTGCCCAGACAAATTGTCAGCATTTCCTATGCTCGTGGATCGTAATCACGTTGCACCTCGTTCATCTGAGATTTTGGTTACCGTGCTATTTAATTTCTTATTAATATATTTCGTTAACTCATAGAAAGCTTGCAACAAAGTTGAAGGTCGTATATGTTTTGATATGTGATTGAGAAATAGTAAACAATAAACATGAGATTTTAACTACAAATTTATTTATTTTCGTTTTTTTTTGGTATCTAACTGTAGCTTTAGACGAAAATGTAGTTTCTTGTAGTACACAGTACTTAACTAAAAATATCACAATCAATGTCTTTCTTATAAATTTTTTAAACACAGTTTATATCAGCAAATTAAAATCTGGTGGTGGAATACATTCTTTGGGCTCACTTGGTTTTGTAATCATTCGAATTATATCCGCCAAACTGTATTTCTTTAGCTCTTTATTCGCCATCGGCATGACAACATCGTAGATTTTTTTGCTTATTAATTTCTCCTGTTCCTTAAGAATATCCACAAGAAGACGTTCGATGAGTTTATTCAGAAATTCACCTCCTTCCCCACCTCCTGCTAGTCCAGAAATATTTGATTTCACATTGCCTAATGAGACTACAACATTGAGCTCCTTTAACTGCACTCCACTCAATTTAGCTTGCAGTTTAAGATTTCCTTTAAATCTCAGATCTTGAAGCTTTAGATCCAGGTCACCTTTACCGGAGAGATTTAGTATTTCGGGGACTTCCACATCCATTTCATATTGACCAATAGAACTTATTTCCTTAAAATTTATATCAAAAGTCGATTTTAGTGTAAAGACGTTGAAGGATACATCGATTACATCGAATTTATCCAGGCCGTCTATACGCAAGTTAAATAAATTAACGAATCCGCTGAAAGTAAGTAATTCATATTTATCACAATATAACTTAGAGATTAAAATAAATTCAATACATACGAAGCAAATTCTTGATCAATATCGAACTCTTCATAATCTGATTTAAATGGGGCGAGCGGAGGAACTCCATACTCAGGAAATCCACAAGGCATTTGCTTCCTGAGATTCTCCAAAGTTTTTCTGAGCGACTCAGAGGGCCCACGAGCACCTAAAAAATTTACGTAAGAATTGATATTCGAGACAATTAAAATGCATATTACCTGTTAACCTAAATGAAAGAGCACCCAGGGGCCCATCCAAAATTGCAACTGCCACGCACAAAAGTACTATAAGCTTCATGTTCCTCAATTAACAGATATTTAAAATGTAACTAAAGTAAAATTTCTCACGCGCATTTTATATAAGAATGTTATCTCGCTTAAGCCTATTCTAATCATCATTTTGCTTAGCAGGGGGTACCGATGAAAATAAATCGATAAAGTTATTACGTTGGCTCAAAATAATTAAATTTTATTGCAGTACTTTGTTTCAATTTACAATGGAATTCACGTGCCACATACCTATGCCAGCAAAGTCAGAAAGGTTTTCGCGAGTGTTGATTAGTAATCCATACCGCTAAATAATGTTAGTTTTTCTTCTATGCCGTGTTATCAGACGCCGGAGAAGTCACGGGAAAATTAAAATTATTTTTAAGCACAAACGTGTCTCTTTACTCATAAAAGTACTGGCTATATTCATTTATCTAGTACTTGTGGTAAGACTAGATCTTATACTTCACCGTATCTATCGGCCACATTGGATTATTGATGGTAGAATGGCAAAGTGGTTCCAATAAAGATATGAAAGTGGGATCGCAACTAAATACAAGAATTATTTTGCGCTTTATTGTAATTTTGGGAAAACCCATTTAAATGGGGACTAACAATTTTTGTTTTTCCACCCATTTGTAAGAAGTACTTGCTATTAATCTAAAAACACTCAAGAAGAATTTAGCTTAATGAGTTTGTAGATAAATGAAACTGGAGTTGGCTTTGTACAAAAAGTATTGTTTGAAAATAGCTTATGTTTGCTTGGAGTTTACTAATTGTAGCGTTGTTTACGAGAAGAAATTCGTGTTTTTTATAAAAGATTTTGCTTTGTTAAGTCAGATTTTGCAAAGTCAGCTGAGCAGCAAAACAATACATTTTATAAAAAATGAAAACCGGCGCAAAAGAATATTGAATTTTTTAACACGGTCAGCATTTTTGATAACGTAGATAAGAGCCAAAGGAATTAAGCTTTTCCTTATTAGAAACGCCAATCGTTTCGGGTTGTGTTTTCTATCTATTATTTAATTAAATTTAATTTATATTCAGTACTTTACTAAAGATTATCACCTAAGTTGCAAACAAAAATAAAATAAGTTTTTTTGTAAAACTAACTATTTTCTTTAAAATTGTTGTCATGGTCTGGAATTGAAATTGAAATTTTGAAGTAAGCGATATGTTATACGTGCTTACATAATCATAATCTCTGCTTGAGATCGGGTTTTAGTTGATGTAATCAGTTATCTCGGTTTTCGTGGTTTTTTGAGTGACCGAAACATTTTCTCTAAGTAAGTGAAGATTTGTTGTCATTTCCGGCAGCTTCAATTATTTTTTATTGATATATTTATTTATATAGATATCTATATATATATATATATATATATATATATATATATATATATATATATATATATATATATATATATAAACGGTAAAAACAAGAGGAACTGAATCCGATAGAACCAATTTGTTTTGATATATCTAAAAAAATGTAATTATTAATTGCTTCAGTGTTCTTCATTATTATTAGTACCTACTTTTTTAAAACAAAATATCCATAACGAAATACAATTAAAATCTAGTATCAATTGCATTTTCGCTAGGTCATAACAATGGGAACTGATAAAAGAACTTTTATATCTTGTGATTTTTTTTGACAAAAAACGCCACCCTGCTTAAGACATCCGACTCTACAATATCAGAATTTGTATGTATCAAATTAGCACTACATAAGTGTCTTCTGTACATTATTTGTTGTTATATTCGTCCCTCTCAACGTCTAGATGCCTACGAGCCCATAATTGAAGCGATCGACACCCTGCTTGAGAACGCTAACGCCTCCGATGAATTTATTTTATTGGGTGACTTTAACCTCCCCCGTATTCAATGGCCATTGTCTGAGGACTGTTCTCACAAATCACTTGCTCCTCAACTCTAACATTGGCACTATCTCTCAACATCTTCCAGTTGACATTGCTTTAGAGGCGTTCTATTCAGAAATACACGCTTGTCTTACACAATCTATCCCTCTTTTTCCTCGTAAAATCTACTCCTCATCCCCCGTATGGCATGACAAAGAATTACGCTCTCTCCGCAACAGGAGAAATAAACGTTGGCAAACTTTTCTTCTATCCCAGACCGAGTCTGACTATTCTTCCTACCTATCTGCTTATACCTCTTTTTCTGAACGTTGTGATATCCTCTACTTTGCACACTTCTTCAGTAAATCTTTCAGCGACAATTCCCTACAACCTGACCTTAACTACTTTTCATTCTTGGACAAATGCACTCAAACGTCGTTTACGTCTTTCGACCCTGATCCCGATGTAATCACCGCCAGTATCAACGGGCTTAAGGACGACTTCAACCCAGGTCCTGACAGCATTCCGGCCATTGTTCTGAAAAAGTGTGCAATGCATCTAATTCAACCCCTTTCCTTGCTTTTCCGCCTCTCGGTCACTCAAGGGGTTTTCCCTCATTTATGGAAAAACTCGTATATTGTTCCCATCTTCAAAAAAGGTTGCAAGAACGATGTGTCCAACGACGGACCCATCGCTAAATTATCATCCATACCTAAACTATCCAAAAAATTGGTCTATGATTCCATGTTCTTCCACTGTAAGTCTATCTTCTTCCTCTCCCATCATGGCTTCCTCAATGGAAGATCTACAACCAGCAACCTTACTGACTTCGTCTCCAAAACACTATGTGCCCTGGAAAAAGGTAACGACGTTGATGTTATGGCCACCGATTTTAGTAACGCCTTCGACAAGATCTCCCATAATGTTATCTTGTTCAAACTTGATCGCCTAGGCTTCCCCTCCCGATTCATCTCCCGGATTCAATCCTATCTAAATACCCGCCGGTACAATTTTCTTTTCAGCTCATCCATTTCTAACCCTATTGTCGCTCGCTCCTGCGTCCCCCAGGGCAGCCACCTCGGTCCATTAATTTTCATCCTTACAATAAATGATGATGAATGTGTCATCAATCACTCAGAGCTGTCCATTTATGCTGATGACATGAAAATAATTAAACATATCTCCTCCACAACCGACTCTCTCCTCTTGCAAAAAGGTCTGGATTCCTTCACGACATGGTGCTTGAAAAACTTTCTTGAACTCAATGTCTCCAAATGCCAGCAAGCGTCTTACCACCACCCCGAGTCTACATGCTAACCGACGTACCAGTCCCTATCGTTACCTCTTTGTGTGACCTAGGAATAATCTGTGATAGTGAACTCAATTTCCGTTCCCACGTTGACAGCATAATTAACAGAGCTAACTCCGCGCTAGGGTTTGTGAAGCGCTGGTCCAGAGAGTTCTCCAATCCTTATGTTTCCAAATATCTATATATCTCCTTCCTTAGACCTCTCCTTGAATATGCCAGCCAGGTATGGTCACCTTCACAAACAACCCACATTAACAGGATTGAATCCGTCCAGCATAGGTTCATTCGCTTCGCTCTACGTGATCTTCCGTGGGTAGACAGATTCAACCTTCCACCCTATTAAAACCATCTGAAACTGATAGACTTACAACCTTTAAGTAAACGTCGTGATGTTTCCGACATTCTGTTCATTCATCATCTATTAAGTGGTGCCATAGACAGCCCTTCAATCCTGCAATCTTTACCCATCTATACCAATCCCCGCAACCTTAGGTCCACTCCCCTTTTCCGACTTGACCGCCATCGAGCATTGAAACTTGTTCAACCGCAAGTTTGGAGAAAACAACTACCACTTGACGCAATTCTTGACTGGCCATGGTGGATACCGCAAATACCTGCACAGATCTCAAGCAGAGATTATGATTATGTAAGTAGTATAGAAAGGGGGGTTCTGGAACAGGAGAAAATCGAGCTCAAAATGTGCTATGGGGATTCTGGCCCATGAGAAAATCGAGCCGAAAATGTGCTATGGCGGTTCTGGCCCATGAGAAAATCGAGCCGAAAATGTGCTATGGCGGTTCTGGCCCATGAGAAAATCGAGCTCAAAATGTGCTATGGGGATTCTGGCCCATGAGAAAATCGAGCCGAAAATGTGCTATGGCGGTTCTGGCTCATGAGAAAAAATCAAATCTTGGATTTTGAGTATTCGGTCTTGGAGACTACAATTGGTCTTCTTCTTCTTTGGTTTGTTGATGGAAAGATAAGGATTGTCGGCCATCTTGGATTTTCGGTACGAAAAATGTATGAAAAAGTAAGAAGAAGATGCGAAATGACCGCTTTTGTGGTTCGAGCTTTTTGTGTCGGCTTGGGTGATAAGGCTTTGTAGATTAACCTGGGAAGTGCGGACCTTGGTTCATGCTGAAGATAAGAGTTTGTTGTTTTGAGTTTTTAATTACGAAGTACAGCTTTATCAGCTAAATGAAATAACATGATGCGAATTTAATTGGAAAACAGAAGATTGCGTTCTTGTATAAATAGCAAGCGTTCTTAGGTAGTCTTTTAGTATTCATAGTGAAGTCAACCAGTGAAATTCTTATAATTAAAATTCATGCTCTAAGTGAGATTGAAATAATAAAATACAAAACAAAAAAAATTTAAAATGTATCAGCAACCGATCAACGAAGCAGTCATCGAAGACTTCGAAGTATTGGAGGAGTTAAATTCTGCAAATTTTAAGCCTGCACTCGCTATTAAAGATATGGAAGAGTCGCAGAATTTCAAAATCATAAGCTGCAGAAGAACAACAACAAAATATGGACCCAGGATCCTTTTAGAACTGGAGAGTTACCATGTTTTATTGCCGCCTAGATTAGACGCTAAAATTTCTGATCGTACAATTGAGAAAATGAACGTTGGAGGCTTCTTTGTTGAAAGGAAAGCAGCAGGTGGCAGCTATTTTAATTTAATGTTTTCTAAGATAGCACCTAGCACTGGCTATTATTAAAATTTATAAATAAATAAATAAAAGTACTTTTATTAAATATATGTTTTTTTGTTTCATTTTACCTCCTCCAATTCTCTAGCTAAAATTAAAAAAGTCCAAAAATTTTGCTTGATTGAGATTTGAATCTACAAAAAATACTTCAACAAGTCGCCAGCGGTCTAATAATTTCCTTATCTAGCTGCTGAACCGCGGGGTCAGTGGAGTACTTTTAAAAGTCACAATTCTTAAGAGATTTTGAATGGATGCTATAAATACCTGTACCTTCATCGAAAAAAACGTCAGTCTAGAAAGATGTTTTGGTCTGAAACCGTAAAGGCAGACAGTAAATTTTTTGTCTGCGAGGGAGGGTGGAACAATTTTAGAATTGTTAATGTAAGTGTGGATCCTAATGATGTTTTAGAAGTATATGTACATGACTCCAGAAGATGGAAACAGGAGTCTAATATTACGCTTGAGATCTGGCGAGCCGATTTCTTCCACATTTCATTTTGATTTTAATTTTACGCCCTGGCAGCATGTAAAGTTAGAAGTCTACGGTAATTGAATTGGTATAGAATCAAGCAAATATCTCTCCTTATATTGATTTTAGGAGGTGACATTGTATTGGTTGGTGAATCACAAGATCGCACAGTTAGATATAAAGCTACAAATCATTTCCCCAGGAACTGTCCCTTTGGTGATGAGGATGATTGGAATTGGAATCATCCTATGAAAATTAAAATGGAAAATAAAAAAATGGAGGGGGATGCTATAAATATACCAACATCATAAAATTCATTTAGTTCTTGAGTTCAAGTCAACATATTAACATTAAAAATGGCTAGACGTTCAGCAAGTCTTTTGCTTTTATCACTATGCATCTTGCACATCAACAGCTTACAGATCCCGTTAAGTGTAAACCTAATGGATCAAAGTAGTAGCAATTTAGATTTTGCACTATTTCTACCCAATAACGATTCTATACAAATTGGCTTATCTTTTCAATTGATGACTTACAGTAACGCTAGCAATCCCAAAGAAGATGTAGTTTCTACTTCAAAAGAAAGTAATGACGAGCAAATTCCTACTACCACATCAAGGATCACTACGAATGATAATCCTAAAAAGAAATTTGTGTCTATTGACGAGGCCATCGAAGGTTTCAGGCAAAACTATTAAAGAAAGAATTGGATATTGCAGGAATTATTGAGAGCAAAGATATCTTTTATAGGCACTTTAAACTTGAATTCGATGACGAAACTATGCTAACCATTCGTTGTACATATGACAGTAATTACGTAACTCTCTCATTGAAGATATCATGCTATGAATATCGCGAGTTTGAAACTGAAAGAATTCTAAGTAGTGGTGAAGTAGAGATGGTGAAACAAGTTGATGCTAATTATAAAAGCGATGTGGAATTAGTGAATTTGAGAGGAATGAAACAAACATATCAAATGAATATTTCTAAATAAGCAGCTATAAATGAAAGTCTAATCCGTTTTTAAGTCATTTTAAAATTATTATGGAGTATCTTCATACAAAAATAATTTTGGATAAGATTTGCAATTTAATTGAACTAACAGATTATAATAAACTTATTGCTGAATATAAAAAGCGAGATTTATTGACTCCTGCTATCAAAGAGGTCATAAATGTAAAGCCAACATCATTTTCCATTTATTTATATATATTATAATTATTTTTTTTGGTAGAACGAACTTTTGTTTAACGATTATCAAAAGCATGGGAGGTTCTTTCTTTAGATTTCTAAATCTGATTCAGCAGCATATAAAGAATTCAAGGATATTTGTAGGAGTTTGGACCCTCAATTTGTTTTGCTTTTACTACAAAAAGAAGAAGAGAAGGCCAAAGTAGTTGGAGAAAAAGTAGTTCAATTCAATATCATCCCAAAGATACATTTCGTTCCAATATACGATCGTAAGGGTCCCTGGCAAACATTTGCGTTGGACAGATTTCGATTTCAACAGCGAATTCGAAATATGAAGGATATTTTGGACCCCATTTTATTCATCTCGCATAGAAATAAAATTTATAGTTTAAGATTTAAAAATTTCAAATAGAGTTGTAAATTGAAACTAAAGTACTTTTAATATAAAATATATATTTGTATAACTTTATTATAATACATTATTTTTCTTAATCCAAGAGTT
Source organism: Leptarthrus brevirostris (assembly GCA_964036015.1). Classification (NCBI taxonomy): domain Eukaryota; kingdom Metazoa; phylum Arthropoda; class Insecta; order Diptera; family Asilidae; genus Leptarthrus; species Leptarthrus brevirostris. Next base: position 53,536,648 of record OZ038371.1, read on the forward strand.
GAAAATCCAAGCCATTTAACATAAACTTTATCTGCGGTTCTCTTCAATATTTTTTCTACAAGGTAAACATCAGAATTCTTCGTCTTTTTAACCGACTTCCCAAAAACAAAGAGGTTCTAAGTTCGACGCGTATTTTTTTTTTTTTTTTTATGTCTGACCGGGCATAACTGCGTAACGCGTCGACCGATTTTGATGATTCGTTTTTTGTTGGGTAGAGTATGTTCCCCGATTGGTACCATGTCAAAAAAATTTTTGGTAGGGGTGGGGGGTGGGGTGAAACCCAACTTTGTAACGCGTGCTCCGATTTGGATGGTTCTTTTTTGTTGTACAGAGTATGATCCCCCATTGCTAATAGGAGAAAAAATTTTGGCCTAGGGTGGGGGGAGGGGGGAGGGGTAGTCTAACTTTGTAACGCGTGGACCGATTTGGATAATTCTTTTTCTGTTCGGTAGAGTATGTTCCTTGATTGATACCATGAGAAAAAAAGTTTAGTGGAATGGGGGTGGGGTAGGGGGTTAAAACTAACTTTTAACGCTTGGTCCGATTTGGATGGTTCTTTCTTCGTTGTATAGAGTCGAAGACACTAAAAAGTGAAAAATAAAATAGTTTTTAAAAAAAAGTTGAACCGACTTCACAAAAAGCGCTAAAAAGCATAAAATAATTTTTAATTTTATATCTATTACGACATTTTGAAGTCGGCGCAAATTAAACAAATAAAACAACTACAGAACCGCAATTGAAAATAATACATAATACTACCTGAACGTTTCAGCTTACGGGATCATAAGAAATGACGATTAAATACTTTTGTTGTAGTTGTTTGGTTTGTTTGATTTGCACCGACTTCAAAATGTCGTAATAGATATAAAATTAAAAATTATTTTATGCTTTTTAGCGCTTTTTGTGAAGTCGGTTCAACGTTTTTTTAAAAACTATTTTATGGAGCTCCATTTCATAAAAACTCCCCTTAATTGCATTCCCTTCATGGTCTTCCAAGAGATATGTTGCAGGATTCGTTATCTGAATTTTTTCGATCTTGAAGATCTCTGTAGTCCAGTTTGGTGTATACCCTTTTTCAAATACATGTTTATATTTACTACTGCGAACAAAGTCTCCCAGTTTAAATTTTGGTAAATGAAACGTCTTTAAATGATTATGAACTGTTGATAGAATTTTGTCCTCATTCTGCTTTGTTGCATCACGTGGCCTCATTTTTATTGTTCGATGATAACTTGAGTTACATTTTACGACTAATTTCTTAACCATATCTATCCATCGGTATGAACCCTGCAAACTAAACTCTTTCCACATCATGCTTTTTAATGTTCGATTGAATCGTTCAACTATAGATGCTTTTAAAGGGCTGTACCTTGAAAAATGTTTAATGTCAGATTTTTTCAATAACTTTTGGAAAGAGCTATTGAAGAACTCCTTTCCATCGTCAGTTTGTAAATTTGTCGGAATTCGACCTTCCTTTAGTATGGATGCCATGGCTTGAGTAACTTCAGCACCAGCCTTTCTTTTAATGTCGCATGTCAGGTGTCGTACTGTGCTGACGTGTTTTTGTTTTCTCTTCTCGTTTGGACTGTGAGATTTTTGTGCTAAATTGTTTTCAAAGTTCAGCTAAGTTTTTTGCCATTTTGAATTATGTTGTAGTCTGATCTAACTTGAATTGCATTTCTGTTTTAATTCTATTTAGTTTTGATTTGATTTTTGTTTACTGTCCTCATATCAGTGATTGTATGTTTTCGGCTCTTTTCTGTTTGGCTACCGTTTTTAATTTTTCGTTTATGGACTGTATCATGTTTGTGATTTCTTGATTTGGATTAATAATTATTTTGGCAGCTGTTATTTGTTTTGAACGCAACTCATGGTTTTCTGTTATAACGTGTTTGCATACTGTTCTTTTCCGCTTCGATGTGACGCGCATGATTTGTTTACTGTTTACATCTGATCTGTGCTGCGTTCTTTTTGCCTGTGTTTTTATTTGACTGCATCGGTCTGTGTTCTTGTTTAGTTAATTGCTTATTTATTTATTTTTTTCTTTTCTTGCGGGTTTCCTGTAATTTTTTTTTACCTTGTTTGTTTTGTTGCTGCATTATTGTCTTAGTCTGTTCTGGTTATTATTTATTTATGTTTGATTTTTTGTCGATTTTCTGTTGGTTTTTTGTTTCTTTAATTGTCTCCGACCCTTTCTCTGCGTTGTCTCTGTCCCTGGTGTGCTGTTAACTTGAGTGAGTGATCATTTTTTTTCCCTATTTTATTTCTGTGTCTGCTTGTGTTTATACGTTTTTGAATAATGCTATAGTACTGTTTGTGGGGCACGATTTTAGTTTCCGTTGCACACGGATTTGACGATTAATTTTCGATAAAACACTACAAAATAAAACGAAAATAATATATAAATTTTTTTGATATCTTGCTTAGTTTTGGAGATATTCGATCTGGAAGTTTTAGTAACACATCACCTCACGACTTAATAGGCTGATATCTGGTTTGGATTTCAAAATATTCTATCTTGATAGTTTATGAACACCACATAAGGTGTATAAATAAGTCTTTTAGTTCTCTTATACACCGGCTGCCACCATTCCTCCCTCCCTCCCTCCACCCCTTCCCCACCTTGCAGAGGCATATTTTTCATTGGTTCGTTAATAAAACGCCTACCACCATTTTGTTCCTGTTGGTTTTCGTGTTTTGATTGTATTTTTGTGGATGGTCGATTCTTTCTTTTTTCTTTTATTTATTTGCTTTTATTTATTTATTTCGTTTTTATTATTTTTTGAATCTTGTCTTGTCTTAATTTATTTATTTATTCATTCATTTGTCATATATTTTAACATAATCAGTATGTCCTCCTGTGGAGCCTGTGCGAAGTTGATTTCCCGCGACGGTGTGGCCTGTGATGGCGTTTGTGGGCTGATCTTTCACCCAGATTGTCTGAGGTATGGAACCAGATCATCTGGTTCCTCGACGTGCAAAGAATGCTCAGATATTATGCCCTGCCACGTCCTAAGGTTGGTAAAGAGCATGGTCGATGCGCTCTCCGGTGACCTCTCTCTCGTTGCCGGTAAGGTTAGCGGCTTTTCTTCTCGCTGGGCTGACCTTCATCTTCTGTTGGATGACACATACACCTTGTCCAATAAAATGGATAGGTTGCTGGCCATAGTTGACACTCTTGAGTCAAACTCTGGTGTCCTCTTGGCGAGGTCGCAGGAGATGTCCTCTCGAATGTTGTCGCTGTCGGGCTCTCTGGACGATATTCATGCCTCTCTTGCTGGTCTCGACCCGAGCGTGTCTTCTTCAGCGAGTCCATCACCCATCCTCCCCATTGTCGACGACATCCGCCTCGGTGTAAAGCAGGTAAAATGTGACCTGAGTGCTTGCTCTGAGGCTGTATCCGCTAACTCCAAGGTGCTGGGCTCTATTGCTTCTGTCCTCGCATCACTCGGCTTCTTCTCGAATGCAGCCTTCTGTTTCGCCGCCCTGCACCGAACCCCATCCTTCTTCTCCGTGTCCCACTTCTGCCTGCGAAAGTCAAGAAACTTCTTCCTCGGGGCTGGCGGTAGTTCCACCACCTTCTCGCTCTGTGGACAATGCCTTGCCCGTACTCGACCAGCCCCCGCGCCGACCACAGACCGCTCGTAGACGGAGGCGTCGTCGTAGTGCTGCTCGTGTTCCCCCTGCACCGGAACCAGCTGGGAACATATCTCCTGGCCTCCCTCAGTCTGGCCCTCAACCATCGCATGACACAATTAATAATCAATTAAGATCAATAAATGTTTCTAGAAATGAGGGTTTCACCCTGAGGATTGCGCCACCACCGCGGTCCTTTTTTGTTTCCCGTCTTGATCCCTCGACTTCCGTTGACGACATTGTTGGTTACGTAAGGGAGAGGAGTGGTGTTGATGACTCAGCACTCCTCCGTTGTCAATTTCTAGGATCTCGCCATTCTCAAGGACTCATGTCGTCTTTTAAGTTGACATCGTCCCCAGAACTTTTTGAGATAATGTCTGCCCCCGATTTCTGGCCCGAGAATATCATTGCGCACGAATTTGTGCCCCGTCATAGGGTCGCGGGAGACACTCAGAATATAACTTCTACTACCAACCAAAAAAACTTGAAACGGTATCCCTTTACTACCAAAATGTAAGTGGACTAAGAACAAGATCCAGCCAGTTATTTCAGGCTTCTCTTGCCTGCTGTTACGACGTCATCGCTCTGACCGAAACCTGGCTTCATTGCGGTTTTACTGATGCTGAAATTCTTGACGAGTCCTATCAGATTTTTCGTAAGGATAGATACTCTGATTCCATGGCACGTGGAGGTGGCGTGTTGGTTGCATGCAAATCGCACTTGGATTGCAGTTTGGTTGATATCCCTGCTTTATCCGTCACGCTCACAATCGAGCTCTTAGCTCTTAAGATAGCTCTGGGAAAGATGAATATATTCCTTCTATGTTGTTATATCCCTCCAAACTTGACAAACCATGCTAATGCAGATGGTCGGAGTATCTACGATATTTTAATTCTTAGCCTAGATGTTATTAATAATATGACAAACCCAGAGGACGAAATAATCCTTCTTGGTGACTTTAACTTACCCAACGTTCAATGGGTATTTAATGCTGATGACGATGACTACCATCCTTCAAATTGTCTTACTGCTAAAGATTCCCATTTTCTTGACGCCATCTCCTCCACTGGTCTAAACCAAATGAGTGATGTAAAGAACTCTATGGGAAGGCAGTTAGATCTCATCTTTTCTTCTGATTCGAGTAACACTACAGTCGAACAGACTTCTCGTAATTTATCCGCTATCGACAGTTTACATCCGGCCATTTTTATCTCTTTTTGTTACGATGGTTCTAATATTGTTGACCCCAACGTAGATCAGTACGTTCTTGATTTTAAAAGGGCGGACTTCTCTGATCTTTCGAACAGGATTCTCTCAATTGATTTCCCATCTCTTTTTCATGAAAACGATATCGACGATTGCGTTTCCGTGTTTTATGATAGGATTTATGACCTGTTTAATTCGTGTGTACCACTTAAACGGGTGAGATCTTCATCTCCTTCTCCCCCGTGGTATACTAGGGAACTACGGAGTCTTAAGAATAAAAAAAATCGCTTATGGAAAACCTACTTAAGCAGTAGAAGTGCGTCAGCTAATTCTGAATTCGTTTATTGTCATGAATGCTTCTTAGCGTTATTGTCATCTTTATACAGGGAATACCTTGATAATGTTCGCAGTAGCTTGCACAATGATCCTCGTACCTTTTTTAAATTTGTAAATCTGAAAAAGAAAACTGATAATTATCCATCTACAATGTGGTATAATGGATCCTCTAGTTGTAGCGCGCCTGATATAGCGGACAACTTTGCATTGTTTTTTGAGGGTGCCTTTTTATCAGGCAACTTTGTGCCTTCCCTGGAAGAGTTTGGTCGTATCCAAAATCGTCCCGCTACTTTCTTTGCCCATTATATCTCGTGACATTACCATGAATGCTATCAAGGAACTCAAACTGGACTTTTCTTTTGGTCCTGATGGTGTTCCACCTGTATTCTTGAGATCCTGTTCTGATGCTTTACTCACTCCATTGGAACTCATCTTCAACAAATCTCTTCAGGCCGGCAGATTTCCTGCCTTATGGAAGAACTCCTTTATAATTCCTGTTTATAAAAAGGGGCTTAAAAACTCCATAACAAATTGTAGGCCAATCGCGAAGCTTTCTTGCATACCGAAGTTGTTTGAATCTGTTATATACTCACAGCTTCTTGGGCAGTGTAAGGGCTTACTCTCATCTAATCAACCTGGCTTTCTGCCTGGTAGATCGACAACAACCAACCTTCTGGAATTTACATCACACATTATCTCTGCCTTCCAACAGGGACTCCAGACTGACTGTGTCTACACCGACTTTAGCAAGGCATTTGATAAGCTCCCTCACCCCGTGATTATGCTTAAGCTTGAAAGATTGGGTTTTCCGCCTTTATTGCGTGACTGGATCTGCTCTTACTTAAAAGATAGGACTTACCGTGTCTCTTTCCGTAATACTTTATCTAGAGTCGTTAGTGCTTCATCTAGTGTACCGCAAGGTAGCCATCTGGGGCCGCTGCTGTTTATTCTTGCCATTGACGACATTGTCCCTCTGATTAAGCACTCCAAAGTTTTAATCTATACAGACGATATGAAGATTTTCTCATGCGTTAGAAACAGTTATGATTCTTCCTGCATTCAGGACGATTTGAATACCTTCAGGGGTTGGTGTGCCAGAAATGGACTGCAACTTAACCTGGATAAATGTGAAGTTATGTCATTTTCTAGGAACATCAATCAGCTCGTCTTTGATTATACCTTTGCGGAAACTAATATCCGTCGTGTGGAGTCCGTTACTGACCTCGGTGTAATGCTAGACAAGAAACTCGATTTCACTCTGCACATAAACCATATAGTATCTCGGAGTAATTCAGTCCTTGGCTTTGTTAAGCGGTGGTCAAGGGAGTTTTGTGATCGACAGACCCTTATTCACTTATTTTTTTTCTTTAGTTAGACCAATTCTTGAGTACGCATCTCAGGTTTGGTCTCCTTGCTATGCTGTTCATTCTAGACGCATTGAGTCGGTGCAGCGGAACTTTGTTAGGTTCGCTCTAAGGGACCTCCCATGGAATGATCCATTAAGGCTTCCTCCTTATGAGGATCGCCTCCTATTGCTTAATATGCACTCGTTGGAGGAACGTCGTTTAATTGCTGACCTAGTATTTATTCATCAGCTTTTGAACTTGAATATAGATTCTCTCACTCTTGCAAGTTTGGTCACTTTTAGGCAAACCCCGTATAGCTTAAGGAGATTGCCTTTACTACATGTTATCCATTCTCGCTCTAACTATGGTATGCATGAGCCTATTAACCGCATGTGTAGAGCCGTGAATTTGTGTCCTATTTTTGACCTGGCTCTTACTAAAGATTTGTTTAAACGATCTCTGTTGTCTTTGCACCCCTGATTGTAGTGTTTGGGATTGTTTTTATTTTGTTTTTTGTTTACTAATATTTTATTGCATGGGTTGTGGGAGCCTCATTCATCTCAATATTTGTTATATTCTGGTGAATAGGTCAATTGATTCCAGGCCTCTGCCTGTGAAGTGCGCCTTCTGAGTTAGAAGGGTTAATTCTATTTATTTATTTAATAGGAATTGCCCATGCATATTTAGAAAATCCATCTATCAGAGTTAATAAAAAATTATGACCGCTATTGTTTGTAGCATAAGCACCCATTCTAAGTCAGCTTGCCATAGATCATCTATCCCTTTAATTATAACACGTCTTCTTATGAAATTTTTTCTAGCTGTTTTATGAAGCTCATTAACTACTTGTGTTTTATTCATTTTGTAATTGTTAGGGATTCTACATTAATTAACGCTCTCAAAGTGTCTTTCATTTCTTGTATATTTAGATCTATATATTTCATCAACTTCTCATTAACGTCAACAATTGCTTCATTTATATATAATACGGCTGCTCCCTTCAATCGCTCTTGCAGATTCGCAATTGATTCATTCGTATACAATTGACTAGTGTTTTTATCTTTTTCACTTGTTATATTGATTATGTTGTGTAACTCCTTTAATTCTCCTTGTAGTACAGCACTTTCCTTATGTATTTGCTCAGTTAGATTGTTGCTGACTAACTGGATTTTTTCATTAACGTAGGAATTACTTAAAAGTATGATCTTGTCAGCTACATCGTCAACATATGTGGCGTGGAACGAGGAAACGTACCTTACAGCACCTTTTAGCTTTTCGAGAAAAACGTGTTTGAAAGGGACGAGTCTGTGGGTCCCATTCAAGCAGGTATAGAACACTTCTCCTACGAGAGTTCCCCATCAGCGTATTTTATTCCCAAGGTTTGCTCATTCGATTCTATGTACTTTCTTCATGCAGGTTCATTAAAAACCTGAAATTCGATTTTTGGTGCTGTAAGGTACGTTTCCTCGTTCCACGCCACATATGTTTTATTGCTTGCATCATCCCTTTCTAGGGGGCTCTTAAAGTATTTCAAATCTTTAAAACTTAGATTGAAATCTCCACTTTCAGTGAGCTTAAAGCCCACGCCACTTAGACCTTGTATTCCTTGTTCCCCTTGAGGACCAGGTTCGCCTGGTAAGCCTCTAGGACCACGCTTGCCAGTAGATCCGAACTTTACCTTTTTAGAATATCTCCCAAACTTGTCGACACTCATTATTACATTAAAACTGAATATGATTAAAGATGTTATTTATACTATAATACCAGCTTCTTTTAACTCTTCAATAATTGATATAATTTCAATGTTGTGGTTAGTATGCCCAGCACTTTGTGATGCTATTAAAAGAAAGTCTATCCACAAGCTCATTAGGATCGTTCCAATAAATGTAATCAATATTATTCTTGGGTATATGCATCAAACCCTTACTTTCATGAGAAACCAGTTTACTTATAATTTCAAAGTACTTTAAAGCTCTAGTTTCTTTTATTTGACCATCCGCTCTATGAGCTCTTTTATAGGCGTTAGTTTCTTTTAAGATAGCTTGATAATCTTCCAAGTCATCCTTACTATACAAAGTTTTTGCAGGTTGTTTCATAAAAAGCAATTCACATAGACCTAGCGTTATTTTATACGATTTTCCGTTAATAAGGAAAAAATCTTCCTCAATTTCAATCTTTGAATTTCCAATTTTCCATTAGTTATCATCATCTAAATAAACTCCATAAGTGTTTCAATTATCGGGCTTTTTTTAAGGTATAGTTCTAAATATTTGTCAACTATACCGCTTGATAAATTAAGAAGAGAATCTCTCTTTTCCATCAAAGTTCTAGAGTGTGTAGGTGTTACAAAGTTATCATCTTCCGATATTAAGGAATAATCTGAACGTTTTATAGGTGTACTGGTCGGCTCCATTTTCGGAAGTTTCATTTTAGGAGTAAGCTTTGTATTACCATAATCATCATCATTATCTCCATATTCATCTTTAATTTTAGACTCATGCTTTGATTTTGTTATGAACTCATGAAGTGGTTTTGTTATGGGTTTAAATGTCTCCTCAAGATGTGTTTCAGTTTCAACTCGTCCAGTTTTCACAGCGCGGAATATCTTCTTAATGGCATTTGTAGTTTTGATAAGATTTTTTAATAGTTCGTCTCTCTTTTTAACCATCTTCGTAATGAGATTTGAATTGGTCTGTAAACTAGGTTATACTGATCTGAATAGGTCTATGGATAGCTCTTATCAGGACTGTGAACAGCTTTTGACAGCTACGTGAACAACTTTACCAGCTCTATAAAACAACTCGAACGGGTCTATGAACAGTTTTACCAGGTCTAAGAACAGCTTTTGTCAGGTCTATGAACAGCTTTACCAGGTGTATGAACAGCTATATCAGGTCTACTACCAGCTTTAGCAGGTCTATGAACAACTTTAATTGATTTGCTTTACTAGATCTTCTAAATTTATAGCGAAATGTATGTATCGATCCCTTGTCGATAACGTCCTTTGTTCAACAAACTATCTTTATCGATTACTAAAAAGCCATAATTGTCTCTCCAGAAAACACCGCAAATAATACAAAATTTTTCGAAGGTCATGTCTGTGTTAACATGATCATTATATACTATATATGTCTAAGACTCATATCATCTTGTTTAAATAAAATAAGAAAGTTTGCGTTGTCACGTATTAAGTGCTTCGGTATATGGGTGTAAGTCTGACAGAGATAGAAACTATCAATATTATTATGTCGACCCAAACAAAAATAATCACGTATGTTATTTTGTTTCCCATATGCTACATCATCGAAAATAAAAATAGAGTTCTGTTTGGATTCCTCTGGAGGTATAACTTCGCAATTATTAGAAAATGGGTAGTACTCCAGACCACTAATGGGGCTTATCAACTGCTCCAGATACTTATATTTAGGTTGATGTAGTGATTTTGAGTAGATGTAAATATTCTCGAACTTAAGTCCATTCGGATGTTCTATAAGCCCAATCATTAGATTGGTTTTACCGCAGTTTGAAGGTCCAACAAGAATACCTCTTATATTATTAGGTATAAGCGAGCTATGTCTTTTGACTTCATTTGTAGATTTAATATCAAGATTTTATATTGATAAAGAGTCCTTCTGTTTCACGAACTTCATTATAAGAACTGAAATATTTATTACACAACACTGAACTTTTATATCAGTCATCAGCTCAGTGTGTTGTAGTGAGGACGTCTAAAAGGTTTATCTTACCAGTTGAATGATTAATCATTCAAAGAATCAAAATCGTTCTCGTCAGCTTAAATGTCGAAGAGGAGGCGGTTTACTAAACACAGCAATTAGCAATTTACCATTTGAATTTCATTTGCCTGGATATCAATATTGCGGTCCTGGTACTAAACTACAAAAAGATTAGCAAGGGGTGACCCTGGAATCAATCCTCTTGACGCAGCTTGTAGAGATCACGATATCGCATATTCTCAACATAAAAATATTGAGGATCGTCATATTGCTGATCGTATATTATCCGGTAAAGCTTGGGAACGAGTGACATCTTCAGACGCATCCCTTGGAGAACGTAGCAACGCCTGGATTGTAACAAACGCTATGAAAGCAAAAGTAAAATTTGGAATGGGGTTAAGAAAAAAACCTAAAATTCACTCTAGGAATCCAAAAAGAAAATTAACTCTACAAAAAGGAGCTTATGAAGCAAGAAATATTTTAAAGTTAAAAAAGCCTGATTCCTTAAAAGAAGCTATAAGTCTTGCACTTGCTGCTACTAAAAGTGTATTTAATCGAAAGAAGAAGGATGAAAGACCACCTCGAATTATTCCGATAAGGCTGGAGGAGTGTTACCTCTAATTCCTATTTTTGCGGGTCTTTCAGCACTAGGTGCATTAGTGGGAGGAGTATCAGGTGTCGCAAAGGCTGTTAATGCTGCAACATATGCTAAAGAGCAGCTAAAGGAGAGCAATCGACATAATAATACGATGGAAGCTATTGCATTAGGAAAAAAAGGTAGCGGTTTATATTTGAAGCCATACAGAAAAGGACTTGCTCTATTCTTAAATCCACCTTCAAAAAACTTCTAAAACTGCTACCTAATCGAGCATTAAATGAAATCGATTTATATAAATATGCGAATAATTTACCACATTTTAGAGGTGTTTTTATGCTTGATGCAAAAAGCCTAGAAAATATGAGTGTGGAATAGTAAATTTGGACTCTATATCAGGTTCTGGTAGCCATTGGGTAGCATATTACAAAAGTGAGTCTGAAAAAGAATACTTTGACAGCTTTGCAAACTTGCAACCACCAAAGGAAATATTAAGCTATTTAGGAAAAAACATTGTTTACAATTATAAGTCTTATCAAAATTATAATACGATAAATTGCGGTCATTTATATTTAGAATTTTTATATAATCATTACAATAATAAGTAACTATAAATTTAATAGTATAATTATACATTGTAAGATAACACCTATAAATAAACTTTATATAAAATAACATCTGCATTTCACTTTGAACTACTATGTCATTAACACTGACTTTGACTGGGAATTCATCTGTGCTTACAGTTGAATACTTTCCTCCGTTGGACTTAAGTTCAGAATATGTTTGCGGACTCATTGATTTACAGACATATAATTCAATTTCTAATATGGACAGTAGAAATAACTTACTTCATGTAGATGATGATGAAATTAAAATTCCAGAAGGCTCCTATGAAATTGATGATATTGCAGGATATATCAAAAGGGAACTTGCTAAGACGAAAACTAAACATATAGTAGAAATAACAGCTAATAATAACATCTTGAAAACAGAAGTCAAAAGTTCTACCCGAGTATTTTTGAATAAAAATAACTCTATTGGATCATTACTAGGATTTAGTAAACGTGTTCTAGAACCTAATATTTCATATCAATCTGATTTACCAGTAAATATAATAAAAGTTAATGTGATTCGAATTGAATGTAATATAGTATCAGGCTCTTTCATAAATAATCAACAAGTTCATACATTACACGAGTTCTCTCCTACGGTAGGCCCGGGATATAAAATAATTGAAGTTCCCAAGAATGTCATTTATTTGCCACTGAACATCAAACAGATAAGTTCTCTTACGCTGAAGTTCGTGGATCAAGACGGTGATCTAATTAATTTTAGAGGAGAAACGATTACAGTGAGATTGCATTTGAAGCCGCAGCATGTTAATATACAATAATACCATTGATAATAAATACAAACACAAAAGTGTTAAGTCTTCTAGTCAGCCTAAAGCCACGCAACAGTCGGGAATAAACCTAACAGTCGCTAACAAGCAATTCTTAAAAATTCTTGGTCTTAAGTTAAAAAATGAGTGAAATACTCGATATTACTCAAGGTGCTAGCTATGATAATAGTATTACAAAAGTTGAGTATCACAGCTACTCTCCGTTTTTAGCATCATATAAGAATAGCGATGAAGTTCGAATATCATTACAACATCAGGATTTGTATATTTTACCAAGTGAAAGCTCCTTATATGTATATAGAAGACGCGATTAAAAAATCAGATGGGCTGGCATCAGCAACGGCGAAATTAACTAATAACGCCATAGCTTTTCTATTTGACGAAATTCGCTATGAATTAAATGGCGTAGAAATTGATCGCACGAGAAATCTAGGATTTGCTACAACTATAAAAAATTACATATCTTTAAATCAAAATGAAAGCAATGTGTTACTAAATGCGTCCTGGTTCTCCAGATAATTCAATATTACCTACAAGAGAATTTTTCAATTTTTGTATTCCTTTAAAGTTGTTGTTGCTTTGCTGAAGACTATAAGAAAATTGTTATAAATGCTAAACATGAACTTATATTGATTCGAAGTAGAGGTGATGAAAATGCTTTTATATCACCAAACGATGAAGTTAAAATAGATATTTTCAAACTACAATGGCGAGTACCCCACATAAGTGTAGCTGATGAAGAAAAACTATCGCTGCTTAAGTTAATCGGTACTGAACGGCCAATACAAATGAGTTTTCGTAGTTGGGATATATATGAATATCCTATATTACCTACAACTGTTGATCATAATTGGACAATTAAAACATCTACTCAACGGATCGAAAAAACGAGAAGAGTAAAGATGCAAGCAAATTTGATCATTGCGAACTTTCAGATGTGAAGCTTCACTTAAATTCTGAAACATTTCCATATGAAGACTTAAACATTAAATTTGATCGGGAGAGATATGCTTTATTGTATGATATGTATATAAAATTCCAACAATCATGGAGACGGAGTTGGATCAATGCGTTGAGCGGCAAGACCAACATGCCGTGTGTCCCGGGTTCGAGCCCAGACGACCGTGAGCTTTTATTAAGAAATTAAAATAATCCACTCCGTCTCTGGGCTGTCGCAGCAATGCAAACAAGACTCAGGTTTCCTCACTTCCCTTACCCTAATTCCCTTCCGGCCAAAACCATGCTAACGCATCAAAGGGTTGTCCCCTAGGATTTGGCCACATCGTATAAAAAAAATATATATTACGGACGTCTTCATCAACCGCTGCTTACCCGAGAGAAGTTCAAGAAAAATGCTCCAATTGCTGTTAACAATTGCTCACATCAAAACGAGTTGATCAAATCAGGACCAGTCGATATTCGTATCCAGTTTGAAACACTTAGTAATATTCCCGCAAACACAACCGCTTTTTGTTTGCTTTTGCATGACAGAATAGTCGAATATACTATAGTTCATTGACGAGTGAAGTTAGAAAAATAATTTAAGATTATAAATGGCTGCAATTGTGGATATTCAAGGATTTAAAGACGAACATAGCAAGTTTATTGTGAAGGAATTGGCAATTTTGACAAATGGAAACCAAATACAGCACTTTATTTTTCAACCTTCATTTAGATTTAAGGATTTAACACCTGCAAAGAGAAGAGAAGCGAAATGGCTGCATGATAATTATCATGGATTCAGATGGACCGATGGATATATTCCCTATCATCAATTACGTGCTATAGTGACGCCTTTAATAAGAAACAAAATACTGTATGTGAAAGGTTGTGAAAAAGTTGTGTTTCTGTAAACTTGCTTCAAGAAGATTTATAACTTGAGGTTTGATTTTGTAGAAAAATTGTTTTGGATCCAAAATTTCTTCATCATCATTTTCCAATAGAAAGCTTGCAATACGATTTTATTAAAGCCCTGTTTAATGCGCTTTAAATTTCTTTAATTGGTTCAGCTGCATTTCTCTACAACTTTTGAAAAGGTCATTGGGAAAGTAGTTTTTCGTTCGTTTGACTTGGTGAGCTCACAATTTGGGTCTATTATTACATGACGCATACAAAAATAAATTTTAAATGTCATATAGGGTTGTTAGCTATCAGTTTGATATTAATTTAAAACATAATTTTGATTCAAGAAAAAATATGGTTTCCCTTATTAAGATTATTACGACTGAAAAAAGAAGAAACGAAGTTTAAGGCTATGAAAAGATTTTTACTTTCTTAAGTTCTTGACATGATAAATCTCTCTAAATTACCGAAAGAAGCCATTCCAGCTATCTTGATTTTGTTTGTTCTATCGTCCCAATTCAAAGTTTTTGAGGCTATTTTTATAAAGTGCTGCAACGGCAACAAACCCGGAAGCTGACATTTGCCAAAATTACATGACGCATGTTAATTTCTTCTTCCTATATGAAGTTCAAGGTTGCTTAAGGGGTTTGTTAGCTGCTAGCTTGGTTTAAATTTAAAGCATAATTACGAATCAATGGTTTCCCTTATTAAGATTATTACGGCTGAACCATAAAGAAAGGAGGTTTAAGCTATGAAAAGATATTTATTTTCTTTGCAAGTTCTTCACATGATAACACTCCAAAGTACCGAAAGAAGCCATTCTAGCTATCTTGACTAGACGTTTATTACTTATCAACGGATTTATGCAAAGCGATGCATGTTATTTTTAAACATCAGATTTTTTCCATTAATTACAGAAATTCTTTTGGCTATTCCTCAATGGTGTTATTTTAACTAGTAATCAAAGTCCAGATGACGTAATCGGTGGAATGACTTACTTGCTAGTTTCATAAACATGAAATTATTTCATATTATGACCTCGAATTAATGTCTATATTTAGATCTGGAAAAGAAATTGCATGACAAACTTTTAAAGTTCGAGGTTAATACAGCGAATCGTTTTTTCTTATCACCCCAAAACATTCTGGGCCATTCAACTCTTATCGGCAAATTTTTTACGCTAACGAATTGAATCCAAATGTTTACTACTACTTATCAGCGGATTTTTTATGTTAAAATTAGCCAGATATTTATTATTATTAACTTCCCACATATAGGAAGTTATTGTAATGGGCCCGATTTTCAAAATTTTTAGTTTTAATTTTTTTTTACATTTCAAAGTCACCATAGTGTTTTACGCATGTTTTTGAACACATGTATGTGTGTGTGTGTGTGTGTGTGTGTGTGTGTGTGTGTGTACGTACGTACGTACGTTCGGACCCACTTTTTTCGACAACGAAATCTCGCGAACAAAAAATGATAACGACTTCGCTATGGTGCCATTCGAAGCGTATTATTGTCAATAAGAGCTGAAAGAAATTTAATCAATTTCGGTTCAGCCGTTTTTTTATTTAAACAAAAAAACTGAAAAAGTTGATTTCAGACTTTCTTGAAAAGGATTTCTTCGATGTAATTTGTTCTGATGACGATCGGGACATCAAAAAGTCGGATAGTAACAATTTATTATGAACAGAAATTGTTTATAATGATGAAAAATTGTTTATAACAATAAATGATTGTTTATAACAATAATAAATTTATAATTATAAAAAATGGTTTTACCTGGCTGAAAATTGATTATGAAAATTGGAAATTGAATACAAAATTGCAGATTGTTCATAGCAATTGAAAATTCTTATAAACAATTGAAATTGTTGTTACCACAAAAAATTTCTTTTATGAATAAACTTTGTTTATATCAATTAAAAATGGTCTATAACAATTAAGAATTGTTTATATCAATTATAAATTGTTTATAACCATTCAAAATTATTAATAACAAATGAGTTCCAAACAGAGTGCATTTATTTGGTTTTCATTAAAAAGTAGTGCTATAACGGAATAATTTTTTAAAAATTTTTTTTGCATCTAATTACAACGAAATTATCATGATAAATTAAATTCATTAATTTATTTATTTATAAATTTAAAATATCAATTTTTTAAGTATTTTTAAATGAGATACAATTTTTTTTGAAACAGATTCATCTGATCTAATTGGTTCTGATACAACTCGTTACTTAAAAAAAAATCTAGAACTTTTATAGTTTTTTGTAACATTAAAAAAATGTTTAAAAAAACCATAAATAGTTGATATTAATGATAAATAAAACGATAAATCGAATAGTATGAATTTTATTGAGTTTTCACTTACTCGTAATATAATTGAATATTGTTAATAACAATTGAAAATTGTTATTAACTGGGAAGTTGTTCGTGTGGACCTCAAGGGTCGCACCAATGATGCGACACCCAGAATCTGGACCTACCCCACTAGTTTATTTTATTATTTATCAATGAATTTAGACAAAATTGTTGATGCTATTTTTAAATCGCTTTTTCCACTAATTAAAGTAAAAATCCAATTTTCTATTTTTAGCTCCAACATTCACCGACTTAGAAGTACCATTGCCAATTAGCTTGATAGCTCCATGGTTAGAGCACTTTTCTGTGAAACCCGGTGTCCGCTGTTCAAATCCAGATACTTCTGCTTTTTTAATTAAATTTCACTAACTTAGCCAACAGATGACTAGCCAACATATGACGTCAGGGAATCCCCTCCTATGACGTCATGCAACCGAATGTTATCTAGTTAACAGGGAATCCCCTTTGAGAATTCCCAGTCAGGTCCAGAGCCAAGTCCAGGTGCAAATCAAAGAAGAACAAAATCAATTGTAGCCTCCAAGACCGAATACCCAAGTCCAGGTCCAGATCCAAGTCCAAGTTCAGATCCAAGTCCAGGCGCAAATCAAGGAAGAAGAAGAAGATCAATTGTAGCCTCCAAGATCGAATACCCAAGACTAGGTCCAGATCCAAGTCCAAGTCTAGATCCAAGTCCAGGTGCAAATCAAAGAAGAACAAAATCAATTGTAGCCTCCAGGACCGAATACCCAAGTGCAGGTCCAGATCCAAGTCCAGATCCCAAGTCCAGGTGCAAATCAAAGAAGAAGAAGAAGATCAATTTTAGCCTCCAAGACCGAATACCCAAAATCCAAGATGGCCGACAGGTGCCTTATCTTACTAAACAATCACCGTCTTTGACCTTGAACTTCGGAACCCCATTCCCTTATCTCCAGCCATTTCCTTATCTATCCAAAAATTGTTATGCGGGTTCTGGAGCATGAAAAATGTGCAAAAATTTGTCGTCAGACCTCGATTTCCCTCACAGTTTGACCATTTTTAATGTTCACATTTCACATTTGCTCCAGAACCCGCATATCCCTACTACTCGAGCCGAGGAGATTCCCCCCCCCCCCCCCCCCCCACCACCACAAAAACCCGCAAATGCTGAAGGTCGTACAGATTAAAAAAGAGTACTCAAAGAGTGTTTTGAACAGTTTGCTTATCTTCCTAAGGGAAAAAAGTATCGACAGCAGTCTAATCTAAGAGCCCTGGGTCAAGAATTCAACCATCAAGGGACTCTTGTACAAAAACTTTAACTTATTCTATAACACCAACAACCAGGAGCATGGTAAGCCTAGATGATGCATCTTAATTAGTAAGCACATTAGCGTTTTTGTGTCCTTATTTCAGCTCTGCCAATTGGAAGTTGCAGATGGGAGTGACTGGTATATATCCTCTGCGTATATGGCCCATAACAGGCCAGCACCGCCCGAAGAATTCGAGCGTTTCACCAGCAGCTTGAAGTTGTTATGCACTTATAGCGGGGAATGAACCTATGCCGACGAACTAATGGCTGGATTTTAAATAAAATGTATATATTTCATCCGCTGGGCGCCACGTGGTGTTTTGATTGACTCCACGAACACAAATCACTCAAATAGCATACACACAAAAAAATATAAGAAAACTCGAGATTTCATAAATTCATGAACTTGCATGTATGTACCGAATTGATATGATCACAAAAAAATTGTTATGAAATATGATGAAAAATGAAAATAGGAGAAAAAAATTTAATAAAAAAAACAATTTCAAACACTACTCCATATTTTAATTCTTTCACCTTCACTTTACTTACCTCAAACTTTTTGTTTTCCACTTTCACTGAGTTTCCTTCGTGACTTTCACTATCAGACTGCCCCCTTCACATACCAAGGACTCTTATTTTATTTCTTTTCGTCCACTATTTGCTATTTTCCAGCGACGCCATTAAAAAAATTAAATATTCCAGTTTGTCGAATATTGTTGAAAATAATTTTATCTTTTTTTGGATTAAAATTATCTACTGACTTTTGGCTTTTCGTCAGCAAATTCTGCTTGGCCAGGGAATGTGGAAAATTCGTGAAAATATTAATTTTGGCAGCGATTTCCACGTGTCGTTAATTTGTGTTTTTAATATTTTTCGGCTCTGAATTGTTTTTGCAACATATTCCTTGGGTTGGAAGCAGTCCAATTCCATATATTCAACATTTCGGTTAGTTGAATTATTGGTGTATATTTTTTAAACCTCTATGGTTTGAGTAACAACTCCTGTGTTCTTTAATACTCTTTTTAGGACCAGTTGGCGGAGAAAATTGGATACAGGTAATTATGTTTTATCAAGTTTTGTTAATCCTACTCTTTACCTTTTAGATATCGTAACGTTCATATACTTTCTTCGCCGTTTCACAACATCTTGACATTGTAAGTATATCTTTCATTCTTATTACTTCTTATTAAGATTAATTAGTTAAATTCTAGTACTACTTTGTAAAGCTATTCAATAAAAAAATATTTTGAATTCGATGCAAAGTAAACACACCAAACAACTGCAATAAAAGTATTTAATCGTCCTTAGTTTCGTCCTCGAGTTTTATATAATCTTCAATTGTGGTTGGGTAGTGTTTTAGTTTGTTTAATTTGCACCAACCTCAAAATGTTGTAATAGATATAAAATGAAACTAAGTGAGTTTTTTGAGGGTACTTGTTGGAACATTTTATTTTGTATAAAAATAAAACACTTGTTTTGTTCCAAAAACTTAATTTTATTCGCGGCTTTTACAAACTTAACCACGCGTTTCGCCCTAAGGAGGCATCATCAGGTTACTGACTAATTAACCTAGCCTGACCTTTTACTAGTTATTTTGGTATGTTAGCGTCTCTAGTAACGGACTATTTGAATATTCATCTAGCTGATCATTAAAAATATATTTATTTGATGCTATAGCTTTTTTTATCTCAAATTGTTCGTAGTTATCTAAAATAATGCCTCCGTTGCTTTAATAATTTTATGTTGTTAATATTTATATTATGTCTCATATTTTTTAAATGTTTAGATAAACCCGATTGTGCTCGGTCATTTTTGGCCCCAGCAACATGCTCCATGTATCTTGTTTTGATTTTTCGTTTTGTTTTGCCGATATATATGCCTGAGCAGTCATCACAGCTAATCTCATACACTCCGCTCTTTTCCACCGTCTCCACTTTAGGTTCAATTTTATTATTTATTAAAAGATTTTTTAAATTTGTATTATTGAAAAAAGCTGGTTTAACATTATATTCCTGTAGAATTCCCTTTAATTTGTTTGATTTTCCTTCAATATATAGCATTTTTCTCCATCGTATTAATTCTTCTTCGTTCTTTTTATTATTTTGTGGAAAAATTAATTTAATTGCTCGATTTTTTGCTTTATCCCGAAGTAATTTGTAAATTATTCTTTTTTTATATCCATTGTTTCTAGCTATTTTAATAATGGTTGCAAGTTCAATATTAAAATTTGTCTGGTTAACAGGAACATTTAGTAGACGGTCTATCATAGCGTGAAAAGCTGCTAATTTAGTATTCCACGGGTGAGGGGAATCCACAGGAATAATAGCGTCCGAATAGGTTTCCTTTCTATAAATATCAAAATCGAGTTTATTTCCTATAATTGTTAGGTTGACGTCAAGAAAATTAATTTTACTGTTCCCGATTTCTACTGTAAATTTTATAGACGGTTCTAATTTATTTAAAATATATTTGAAGAATTTATTAAGTTGTGGCGTTGTGCCCGTCTAAATACAAAAAACATCATCTACATAACGAAACCATACAAAGATGCATTTTAGCAAATCACAATTATTATTTTTTTAAGTAGGTCCGTTTGTATAGTCACAAAATATTTATTAATTATAAATATTGGTAGATTTTCTAATATATGTCGTATAAAAAATAAAAATGTCTAATACTTTGTGCATCCCCCCTTACTTTTGATGACACTGTCTATTCTTCGGGGCATGCTTTCTACACAGCTTCTGATGCAATGAATGATAAGGGGACAATCCTGCCATACCTCACGTATATTTTGTATAAGGATATCTTTTGTGGGATTTTTTCTTTCATATACTTTCTGGTTCAATACACTCCAGACATTGGGGTTTATGTCTGGAGAGTTGGATGGCCATGGAAGAGTACGGATATCGTAATTGGAGAGAAAGTTTTTAACAGATTTAGATGTATGACAGGGTGAATTATCTTGTATAAATGTCATAGTGTCCCCTTAAGCCTCAAGAGAGCGTTTATAAGGCAAAAAGACATCACCTAAGACCTTCAGGTACTGATGTCGATTCATTGAACCCTCTACAAAATAGAGGGGCCCAGCACCTTTTCCGCTCACCACACTCCAAACCATTACTGAAGGTGGATGTTTCACCGTTTCCTGGAAGCAGGAAGGGTGGTATGTCTGGAGAGTTGGATGGCCATGGAAGAGTACGGATATCGTAATTGGAGAGAAAGTTTTTAACAGATTTAGATGTATGACAGGGTGAATTATCTTGTATAAATGTCATAGTGTCCCCTTCAGCCTCAAGAGAGCGTTTATAAGGCAAAAAGACATCACCTAAGACCTTCAGGTACTGATGTCGATTCATTGAACCCTCTACAAAATAGAGGGGCCCAGCACCTTTTCCGCTCACCACACTCCAAACCATTACTGAAGGTGGATGTTTCACCGTTTCCTGGAAGCAGGAAGGGTGATTCGTCGCTAAACAGAACCTTTAAAAGCAGAAACAATTCAGGGTTGATTCGTCGCTAAACAGAACCTTTAAAAGCAGAAACAATTCCTTGTAGATAAACTTTCCAGTTTTATTGTAAAAGAATCGATATGTCAGCTTGAATACACTATTTACCTTTTCCCAATCGCTTATTGTTAAACTACGGAGCTGCTTTGCAAAATCTAATCGGAGTCCTCTCATCCTGTTTGTAAATTTTGGCCTTTTTGTCGGCCGATAGGATTTTAGTCCGCCTTATGCACTTCGCCTCTTGAACGTACGTAGTGATAACTGGACTCCATCTTCTTGAAGGATCTTTTGTAGTTCGCGGAAAGGCGCCTTGTGATGTTCCAACATGGTTGAAATGACTTTCCGATCCGTCCTTGCAGTGGTGATCCGTTGTTTCTTACAATTTACCCGTAAACAGGGCGAATCCTGCTTCCTCTGGGCTGTTTTTTCGCATATTGAACAACAGTACAGTAACTTACGCCCTCTAAACGGGAAACTTCCCTGTAGCTATGCCTTGTAATTTTCAATCAAATAACGTATTTAAAAAAAAACGAGTAAAAAATTATTCGAATAAATTTTTATTCGATTTTCAATTTATTTTAAGTTATTCGCAAATAATTTTTTGTTATTTGGTGCTCTTTATTCCAATTTCAAATGATTATTTGTTATTCGATCGTTCGATATTCGATAATCAAATAATTATTCGTTATTTGATGAATTATTGGCAAATTATTATTTGTTATTTGGTGCTTTTTATACGAATTTCAAATAATTATTTGTTATTCGATTATTAAATAATTATTCGATAGTTCATGTCTATTTATGAAATAATTATTCGTTGTTGGTGTCCATTAGTTCAATTTCAAAAAATTATTACACGCATTTCATATCACAAGGTGTCTCGTACTTAGGAAATTAAAACTGCCTTGTTATGTTTCGATGTTTATTTGAAATTCAAATAAAAAGCACCAAATAACAAATAATTATTTGCGAATAATCCTCCAAATAACAAATAATTTTTGTAATCAAATAAATTTTTATTCGATTTTTCAATTTATTTGGGCTTTTAGCTTTATCTTTATTCGAATAAAACACTTAAAAATTCCAAGAATAGGAAGAGTAACACTGGCCATATTCAAAATATATTTGATAAAATTCTTAAAACCAGTTTTCGAAGTGGTGGTTATAATTCAATGGCACTGTACTGTATTAGAGATTTCAGCTGTGACGATTTCATAGGGTCAACTATCGTATTATTAATATCTCTATTTAAGATATCTTTAAGTTTTTGTACAGGGATAGATGGAAATAAATTACATACGTCAAAAGAAACTAATTTTGCATTATGCGATAGCTGTAAATGTTTTACTTTGTCAATTAATTCAACCGAATTTTTTATTGTATAGTCAGGTTTAAAATTTAGCAATTCCGGGACAATAACACTAATCTTTTTACCTAAATTTGGAGCTTTAATGGCCGAGCACACAGGTCTTATCACTTCGAAATTTTTGTGTAACTTAACTAAATCGTAAAGAGTCGGAATGGAGGGATAACTTATTTTTGAGGTGAATCTTTCGTGAGTGTTAAGTACGAGATCTGCTCTATTGATTGTCTTGATAGTTTCATTTTGAAGTTTATTAGTTGGATCTACCTTTAATTTTGTTACTTGAACACTAGAGAAAAAGGCCTGCACTTTCTCTACATATAAATCCCTCTCCAAAACTACTATTGTATTTCCTTTATCCTTTATCCTTTATTAAAAAGAACGATCCTGCTTTCGAGAATTTCCACCACTGGACTTCACACATATATGTGATCCCAACACCGTGAATGGATTAGTTGCAATAGTGCAAAAAAATATAAAAGCAAATTTTCCTGTTGCTTTGTTAACTCTGATATACATATGAATGATTATCGTAGTCTATATTTAGGAAGGACGCATATACCTCAAAGCGAAAAAGCGAAAACTACCAAAACACACAGAAGAGCGTCAAAATTAATAGTTAAATAGAACGAACCTATTTATCTACACGTGTTTTCTTCTAATTCATACGTCCATTGCGAAACAACTCGTGCAATTCAAAATGGACTACTGTATTTAGGCGCCAATTTGGCACTAAAGTATTTGCAAGCATCCGGATAAGACGTAATTTGGCTGTCTCTGCTGCCTTAACTAACCTTGCTCTTACGTCAACTCTCAAATCTTCTAAAGTCCTGGATCTAACTGTAGCATCGAATACTACATCATTTTCTTGATAGTTATATGCTTCTCTATTTGTAATCATCTCTTTTCCAAAATTTACGAAAAAAGGAGTTAATTTTGAAGCCTCGTGCACTGACGTACGGATTGCACATGCTATTTTTGCTATGTACGCATCCCCTACCCTCTAGTTTTCCGCTACATAAGCACGAATCATATTCTTGATGACTTGGTTCGTTCTCTCGGCCCGGTTTGCTTGGGGATGGTAAAATGCTGTGTAAGTTATTTTGCATCCATATTCCCCACAAAGAGAGTTAAATTCTTTACTCTTAAATTGCTGCCCATTGTCGCAAATCAAAGTTTTCGGTACACCAAATAACGAAAATACGTGCTCTTCGAGAACTTTGCAAATTGAATTGCTACTAGCTGTTCACAGAGGGAACAACATTGGAAGTTTACTGAATGAATCTACTACAGTAAGTATGTACTGATAACCGTGTGTGGATCTTGACAAAGGACCAATAAGGTCAACGCAAATTGTTTCCCAAGTCTTACTAGCGATCACCCGGAAAGCCATAAGTCACGTTGGTTTCTTGAGTTCGATCTTCACTGATTGACAAGTTTGACATTACTTTACGTAAGCGGATATGTCACACCTCAATTTGGGCCAATAAAATCGTTGCGATATTCGGTGATAAGTTTTTTTTAAAACCACAATGGCCAGGCGTCAGTATATCATGAGTTTCATAAATAATCTCTTTTCTTTCTGATTTACGAACGACCTGCTTCCAAGAAACATTACCTATCTATAAGCCTGCGTACTGGTAACTAAAGTGTTTTCACAAAATATTGTTCTCATATTTCCAATCTGGATATTTATCGGGATGGTCTGTAATTTTACTTATCATTTTTGCAATCCATTTATCCTGCTTTTCATCCTTATACTGCAGACTATCAACTACCGGGACTGAAAAAGATAGCCAGTCTGGCAGCAGATGTTCCTTGCCTTTGCGATGAACTATATTGAAATCATACTGCTGAAGGCGCATGGCCCACCTTGCTAATCGTCCAGTAGGGTACTTCAAGTTTTGGAGCCAAACTAACGAGGCGTGATCTGTAACTACCTACGAGGAAGAAACTAAATGGAGATGCCCTAAACCCGAAAAATCGTGGCATCTTTAATAGTCTGCGGTTGTCTTTCACACACTAAGAAAAATAGCATTGCAGGCGGCTCAAAATTAATTTAGTTAATAGGGGTTTTTTAAATTTGGTGCGTTTTTTAAAATGTTAGTCGACATATACACGTTGAATTAAACAATATTCATATACAAATTCCACACATGAAAATGAGAGGTTCTTTATTTTTAATCTTAGCATTATTTAAAATAATAATCAGGATAACGATTTTAGCACGATATACCTAATCACCTCTTTGTAATGTTTTCCAGAAACATATCTTAACTGTATTATTGTATATTTCCACACCACCTTTAAGGCTACGTATTTGCAATGGCAGCACATGTGTAAGATCTTTTATTTATAATTTATAAATGTTTAAAGAGCATTACGTTTTTGTACTGCAAATGCAATGTTTGAGGTAATACATCAAGGCGCCTTACCCGTTTATTTTTAATGGCCGGTTCCCCAGTAGGCCTATCACCAGCTCTTAAAATAGTATTTTTTCGTCTAAATTATATACAGCAGGTACATCGGATACTTTACTTATTCTATTGTAATAAAAACTTAACAAATTACTTAAAGTAAATTAAATTAATATATATTTACATCCCTTGGAACAATACATGTTTGGTATACTTTTGTCTTACAGATATTTTTGCATTTCCTGACTTAGCAATAAAGTAAAATCTTACTTTTAGATACTTTTTAACCGACTTCCAAAAACAAAGAGGTTCGACGTGTTTTTTTTATGTCTGACCGGGCACAACTTCGTAACGCGTCGACCGATTTTTATGATTCTTGTGTTTTTGGGTAGAGTATGTTCACCGATTGGTACCATGTCAACAAAATTTTTGGTAGGTTGTGGGTGGGGGGTGAAGGTGAACCTAACTTTGTAACGTGGGTGGGGGGTTGGGTGGGGGGGGGGGGGGGGGGGGGGTTGTAACGCGTGGAAAGATTTGGATAATTCTTTTTCTTTTGGGTAGAGTATGCTCCCTGGTTGATACCACGAGAAAAAAAATGTTGGTGTGGTTGGGGTGGGGGGAAGGGGTGGAACCTAACTTTCTAACGCGTGGACCAATTTGGATGGTTATTTTGCTGTTGTATAGATTCTGATCCCCATTTTTTTTTTATACGATGTGGCCAAATTCTAGGGGACAACCCTTTGATGCGTTAACATGGTTTTGGCCGTAAGGGAATTAGGATAAGGGAAGTGAGGAAACTTGAGTCTTGTTTGCATTGCTGCGAGCTAGATAACAGCCCAGAGACGGAGTGGATTATTTTAATTTCTTAATAAAAGCTCACGGTCATCTGGGCTCGAACCCGGGACCCACGGCATGTTGGTCTTGCCGCTCAACGCATTGATCCAACTCCGTCTCCGTCTCCATTGCTAATAGGAGAATAATTTGGTCCTATGGGGGGTGGGGGAAGGGAGGGTAGTAACTTCGTAACGCGCGGACCGATTTCGATGATTCCTTTTCTGTTCGGTAGAGTATGTTCCTTGATTGATATCAACAGCAAAATTTTAGTGGGATGGAGGTGGGGTAGGGAATACCTAACTTGTTAACGTGTGGACCGATTTGGGTGGTTCTTTCTTCGTTGTATAGAGTAGAAAATACTAAAAAGTGAAAAATAAAATAGTTTTTTAAAAAAAGTTGAACCGACTTCACAAAAAGCGCTAAAAAGCATAAAATAATTTTTGATTTTATATCTATCTATTACGACACTTTGAAGTCGGTGCAAATTAAACAAATAAAACAACTAAAGTACCACAATTGAAAATAATACATAATACTACCTGAACGTTTCAGCTCACGGGATTTTAAGAAAGGACGATTAAATAATTTTGTTGTAGATGTTTGGTTTGTTTGATTTGCACCGACTTCAAAATGTCGTAATAGATATAAAATTAAAAATTATAAATGCTTTTTAGCGCTTTTTGTGAAGTTGGTTCAACTTTTTTTTTAAAAACTATTTTCAGATATAAGTTTCACAAGCAGTACGTAATGGCCACTTTGTACCAAATGTTGACTTTCTTTCTGAAATAAGTCCTTACCAATAAATTTTGTTTGCGGTTTTAATAACAACATTTTGTGCTCTTTGCTATTTTATATGTTGTACTGGCTGTCTGATACCTTAATTGCACATCGGATTTCTTTTTCGGATGGAACTTTTAAAAAGCCCTTGCTTTTGTACTAAATTACCAAAGAATGTGAGGAGTCGCCTTGAAGAGCGCAATTCGCATTTCGAACAATAAAGTTTTCTACATAATGAAAATACTACAAACCCAGCAATATAGTGTACAATGTGTTTTGTGTATGCTGTTATTTGGCTGGGGTTTTGAACGTAGCTGTGTTCTTCTAAAAATTGAAAATTTATTTCACAGTCAGGGTCATTATGCTCTTCCTCAATTAGATTTTATAGTATAATTGATTTGGAAAGGCTGTTGTTAATTTCTTCTAAGGAGTAGCACCTAATAGGCTAATCTCCTCCAAGGGCAAGCAATTTCCTACACCTCCTACACCTCTGACAACGGAAATGTGAATGTGATAAAACGTTTCTAACCAATTTTAACATATGGCTATGATCTGCATGTAAAATATATTTTTCTTCTCTACCATCCATAGAAAAGTAAGACTTCGATTTAGGGTCTCTAATGTCGCTGCCTAAAAGTTTTGCAGCTGTCAGGTTTGTTGCCAAACCATTAAAAGTTAGTTCGACTACCTCCAAGCCAACATCCACTAAATTTCCCAGAAATAATAAAAGTATATTTTTATTTTGTTCTGCGTTCATCGAAACAATCGGGAAAAAGCCGAGTGGAATCTCCCAAGATTTATTTAGTGAGACAGCTAGGAAGACTAACATTTGAGTCGCAATAATATTATTGCTATCTCCATCGCCGAAATCTACGAACTCTGTACTATTTGCGCCATCCCATTCAATGTGTTTACGAATATACATTTCGTCAAACATTAAGTGTACAACAATTTTTTCACCACTTTCTGCGGCGATTTGTACAACTTTTCTTAGGATGTCAAAAGATTCCTTTGTAAATCGCGGAGTGCACCCAACATTTTGATACCACTTTGAAATTGTTCTGGAGTGCGGCAAACAACTGTCAAAGGAATCTCTAATAAATTCGTACGCCTTAGGAGATAACAAATTTTAGATTTAGAGAAAAAAAACGAGATTGTGGGCTGTATGTCCGAGGCAAGTTGTGGCCTTGACACTTAAACAGTTGTCTCTCCAAGAGTGTTTTGTTTGGCCCAGCTATTTTGTCCAAAACTTCATGAACCTCTTCAATAATTAAATTTTTATTTTTTTAAATATTCATTGCACAGCTTAAACCTACGATCTTTATGTTTTTACGACGCATGGTTTCCCGTAGACGTTTAAGGCTTTTATCTTTAAATTTGATTTTCTTGTCTTTTCTTTCTAGTATGTTTTTAAAAGAGTTAATTTTTTTTTCGCATTGCGAGCATGTGCAAATGTGTTAAGAAATTATATTTGTAAGAACTTGTGAAAAACTTAAATTAACAACTGAGGATTATCAACTTAAAACAAATGAAAAAGTGAATGAAAGAATGAATGAAAGAATGAAAGAATGCTAAATTAAAATATCTACAGAGAAAAGAAATAAAAACCAACAATTCATTTTAGATTGAAGAATTTTATTTCTTGTTATCTTAGCGTTTCTTTAGACACACTTTATATACTTATATCAATTAATATTTTATTATATATGTATAACTATAAAATTAATGTAATTTTAATATCTATATATATATATATATATATATATATATATATATATATATATATATATATATATATATATATACTACTTAAATTGTATACCGAGGGTAGATAATATTATAGAGTTTTTACAGTATCAATAAATAAATTTTCAATTAACTTCATATCTGATTTCAACTCTTTGCTACAACCCGATAAAAAGTAAGTTTAATTTTACATCATATCTAAATTGTTATGAAATACAACAGGTAGAGCAATAGTTAATTTCAAATACGTAATCAATGATTGGACTTAAACTTGTTAAAATTAAAATATAAAAATTACCATTTCAGCATTTCCTACTACCTGACAAGTTTTATTCGGTTCGGAAATCGGTGTGTTGAAGACGAAAAACTGGAATTAAATATCAAGTTATTAAAATTGCCTAATATAACGACTTATTCTTACTTCATTTAAATTTGATGAATTTAATTCGGTCAATGGTTCCATGATTGCAATATTTTCCGTCGCACAGGTAATTTGTGTGGATTTCGTCACAAAATTTCTTCCATTTACTGCAAATACTCACTATTAATTTAATTTATGAGATTGCTGATTTTAAACAAGTCTTCAGCTAAGAAATACTCTGAACAAATCACACTAGACTTTTTAAGTTGAAAATCCAACTTTCCAATAGCTTCAAGCCACTTTTTTGGAAATCTAAAGTGCACGAATATTGATTATGGTCAATATTTTTATTTGTTTATTTGCATAACTCAAAGAATATAACTTAACAGACGATCTAGAAACATGATACAACGGCACGTTCAAACAACATCTACCAACAATTACATCAGAGATGCATAAGCCATGGGAACTACAATTCATGGGAACTGCAACTCTGCATTTTCTTCCTCATAATTTTCAAGTACTTCGACCTCACCGATCACACGCAGCACCGGAAACCCAAAAAGGATGCGAACCCCGTGTCTTATAATTTTTATGTAAGTTAGAATTTAAGGAAAGTGTTCATAATATCTTTATATTCTTTAAAAATATTTGGAAAAAGAGAAATATTTGAAACGAGTTAAGTGATTAATAAGCTAATTATTTACAATTTTTTTTGGATTTTCGAATAAATATTTAGAAAAGCATTTTTAGAAAAGCAATCGAATTATTTTTAATTTAAGAAATAAATGTTTTATTGAGACAACAGAATTTCTGGTGAGTAAAGGGAAATTTTCAATTATCCATCTGACAGTAACGTTTATTACAATATCGAATTAATTTTACGAATTTTTATATAAAGAAAAGTGATTTAAATTTGGTGTAATAAAAATTGAAGTGGTCTTAAGGAAACAAAATTTTCCAAATTGAATCGAGTTTAAATAAGTTTCAAAAATATTTTTAGTGAAAGAAACAAATTAAAATAAAAGTTCATTGACGTGACAAAAAATTTTCCGTGTACCAAACTAAAATACACCAGGAAAAATTATTCCGGATCCGAAATATATTTTTTTTTTCTCTTCATTTGCTATTTTTCGTAACAAAATGGCAAATAATAATATTATAAGGCCAGCTGTCTTAGGCCCTTTACCCCTTAATCAGGGCGGTCCAAACAATAGCCCGCCTCCTCCTCCTAACCAAAATCTAAACGATAGAAACGAAACCGAACTAGCTGAAACAATAAACAGACTAGTCATAGACGCTCTAAGACGGGAGGGCAAAACAATCCTTCAAGCTATGCTTAATCCTGGAGCGGATATTAATAATGATGTCGATCAACGTATCGACGCTGGTCAGGAAGGAAACTTATCCGACATGGATAAAATACCTGACGTTGTTAAAAGTCTCAGGGAATTTTCAGGACAAGTAGGAGAATTCTCTTCATGGAAAAAAAGTGTAGATAGAATTCTTAAAATCTACGAACACTTAAAGGGTTCACCAAAGTATTACGGAATACTGAACGTCATTAGGAATAAGATTACGGGTCATGCAGATATCGCCCTAGAATCTTACAACACCCCTTTGAATTAGGAGAAAATCTCAAAGTGCCTAACCCTACACTACGCTGACAAAAGAGATCTGGGAACCCTAGAATATCAAATGACTACGTTGATACAAGGTTACCAATCGATACCAGAATTTTATCAAACAATGTATCATCATTTGTCATTGATCCTTAATAAACTCAGCAGCATAGAAATGAGCCAAGAATCATTAACAAATATGACACAAGCTTATCGAGACAAAGCTCTAGACACCTTCGTCAGAGGTCTAAAGGGAGACCTTCCTAGACTTCTCAGCATGAAGGAACCAGTAGATCTGCCTCAGGCATTACATTTATGCCTCAAGCTGGAAAATATAGACTACAGAGTTCAACATGCAAAACATACCATCCATAGAACGCAACGACCATCAATGCCTCCTATTCCCATAAAAAGAAATAATAGCCATCGGCAACAAATCAATCCAACTCCATTCCCCCGGACACAATTTTACCCAGAGTTAGCTCATTATCCTCAGAGATCACCAAGACCGCAATTTCTCTGGCAACAAAATCCCCAAAGCTATCAACCGCAAGGGCAACCGATAAGACTACCTCCCAAGCCAATGCCTAGGCCGGAGCCCATGGAAGTAGATCACTCAATCCATTCCCGCGTAGCAAATTATCAAAATTACCCGAATCGAAATCACCTACGACCATTTATCAATAAACGACCAATATCTCAAAGAGTGCATCATGATAATAAACACCAAAGGGTACATCATGTCGAACAAAATCAACTTGAAGAACACGACAGCTTCAAATCCCAAGAAACTTCTCAATGCTATGATGAGAATGAATACGAACAAGACATTAAAACAGAGGATTTAAGCTATGATCAAAATCTCATCGATTACATAAACTGTAGCGATAATTCCGTCTTAGATCCACCCGATGAACTAGATGATATTCATTTTTTTGGTTAAAACGCTCTTCGCTTCCCTATTTCGAATATGCAGCGGAGGGCGGAAAAACATTAAAATTTCTAGTGGACACTGGCTCCAATAAAAATTATATTCAACCACGACATGTCCGTTATCCAATTCCCAACAGGAAAAGGTTTTTCGCCACTTCGGTGGGCGGAAATATTGAGATAACCCACCATACAATAATAAATCTATTCGGACCACAAACAGAAAGCTTAAAAATTTTTTTACTACCCAGCCTAATTTCATTTGATGGAATAATCGGCAATGATAGCCTCAAAGAACTAAAAGCTGTCATTCATACAGACGAGAATTATATGGTCATTAATCCAAATATTAAAATACGTCTAAAACAGCATACATCGGATTCCGTAAACTCCATTGACATTAGAAGTTCCCACATGAACAAAGAACAAATAGCTAAACTCAATCTTATCATAGAAGATTGCCCAAACCTATTTTCAGAACCAAATGAAAAGCTAACCTACACAACTACTGTTAAAGGAGAGATTCGTACTATTACAAACGATCCAGTGTATTCAAAATCATATCCTTATCCAATGTCTTTAAAAAATTAAGTAGAAAATGAAGTAAAAAAACTACTTGAAGATGGCATTATAAGACCATCAAGATCACCCTATAACTCCCCAGTTTGGGTCGTCCCAAAAAAGTTGGACGCGTCTGGCGAAAAGAAATATAGGATGGTTATTGATTATCGGAAGTTGAACACAATTACAATACCCGATAAATATCCCATCCCGGAAATCAACGAAATGTTGGCAAACCTAGGAAAAAATAATTGGTTCACTATTGTGGATCTAAAGAGCGGTTTTCACCAGATACCATTAAAGGATTATGATATCGAAAAAACTGCCTTTTCCATCAACAATGGGAAGTACGAGTTTACTCGCCTACCTTTCGGGCTAAAAAATGCCCCTGCCATTTTTCAAAGGACGCTAGACGACATCTTACGGGAACACATAGGGAAGAGATGCTACGTCTACATAGACGATATAATAATATTTGGGAAGGATGAAAAAGAACATTTTGAAAATCTAGAAGTAGTGTTCAAAACTCTGGAAAATGCCAACATGAAAATCCAGTTGGATAAGTGCGAATTCCTTCAAAAGGAAGTCGAATTTCTTGGATTTATAGTATCCAGGGACGGAATTAAAACCAACCCGAAGAAAGTAGAAGCAATTGTTAAGCTGCCTCCCCCTAAGACACTCAAAGACCTCAGATCATTTCTTGGCATGTCAGGTTACTATCGTCGCTTCATAAGAGATTACGCAAAGCTAGCGAAACCCCTGACATCCCTTTTAAGAGGGGAAGATGGGCATATACCCAAAAATCTCTCTAAAAATAAGATCATTAATCTCAACAAGGAAGCCATGGAAGCTTTCCAGAATATAAAAAGTTCGCTCATATCAAAAGAAGTCATTCTCAATCATCCAGACTTCGGAAAAGAGTTCGAACTCACAACTGACGCATCTGATTACGCTATAGGAGCCGTACTGTCTCAGAACAATAGACCAATAACATTTTTGTCGAGGACATTAAACAAAACCGAGGAGAACTACGCCACCAATGAGAAAGAAATGCTGGCGATTATTTGGTCTCTGAATGCTCTAAGAAACTATGTCTACGGATCCAGGAAAGTAAAAATTTTTACAGATCACCAGCGTCTAACGCACGCACTCAGTAACAAAAACACAAATTGCAAAATGAAACGCTGGAAAGCAATTTTAGAAGAGTACAATTACGAACTCAAACACAAACCCGGAAAAACAAACGTCGTAGCCGACGCACTATCAATAATACCAACAGTAGAAGTCCCCATTAACGTCTTCCGCAACCAAATAATATTCCAAATAGGCGAAGAGACAAGCTATCAGCTAAAAACCCCTTTTCCTAGTTACCGCAGACATATTATAATACAACCTCAATTTACAGAAACAGATATCATTAATTTATTCAAAAGATACCTCAACCCTCACACCATTAACGGATTAAAAACAGAAGAAGATATAATGGGCCAAATACAAGAAATATACCCCTTACATTTCAAAGATTATAAGATTAGATACACACAAACAATAGTTGAAGACCTAACAAACGAGACCGAACAAGAAGAGGCAATTCTAAATATTCACCGAAGAGCCCACCGTAATGCGGAAGAAAATAGGCATCAATTATTAGAAAAATACTACTTCCCACGAATGAGTTCAAAGATAAAAACGGCAGTAAAACGATGTAGGATATGTAAGGAGAACAAATATGACAGACACCCTAATAACCAACAATTAATGCCAACCCCCATTCCTAATTATCCTGGTCATACACTTCACATAGATATCTACTCCACGGCAGGGGATTTGGTCCTCACAGCTCTCGATAACTTTACTAAATTTGCGCAAGCCAAAATTATCAAATCGAGGTCTATAGAAGACATAAGACGCCCACTGCGAGATATATTATTTTCCTTTTGTATTCCCGAAAATGTGGTAATCGATAATGAGAAGTCGTTAAATTCAGCCTCGATCACCTCAATGATGGAGGATGAACTCAACATAGGCATTCACAGAACACCGTCATACAAGAGTGAGGTAAACGGACAAGTTGAACGTTTCCACTCTACCTTATCCGAAATTATGCGATGCATAAAAAGAGATGGTACTGAACGCTCATTTCAAGAACTGTTAGAGCGGTCCATAAATGAATACAATTTTACGATTCATTCCACCACCGGAAAAAACCCAGTCGAACTCTTTTATGGTCGAGACCCCAGAATTAGTCCTGAGCAATTCGAGCAAACTCGCGCGAATAATATAGACAAACTAAAACAGAAACAACAACAGGCCGTTCAATATCATAATAAGAAAAGGAAACCCATAAAAAATTATCAAATCGGGGAAACAATATATGTCAAACATAACAAAAGAGTAGGTACAAAATTAAGAGCTAGATATACCCAAGAAGTAGTGAAAGAAAACCATAACATAACTATCCTTACAGAATCAGGCAAAACCGTTCACAAAAGTAATATTAGAAATTGAATATTTCTCGTTTCAGATGCACCGTCTTCCAAACAAAAGGCGAAGTCCAGATTTTGGATTACTCAAATTCACAGGTAATAGCTCTGAACACTGGCACCGCAAAGATACAAGATGGTAATTTTAAGCTGATTCATGTTATCGACCTTAACCAATATGAATCGTTCATATCCGAAATTACTTCATTCCTGGAGAAACAAACACCAAAAAGTCATTTTTTATTTCCTTACCTTAACCGTGAATTAATTCAAATCCAAGACTTGCTCCACAATTTAAAACCACACAAGGTTAAGAGATCTTTTGATTTCATCGATAGTGCATGGAAATGGATTGCGGGGAATCCTGACCATGAAGATTTCGTAATGATACAAGAAAAAATAAATAACGTCTTACAGAACAATAATAAACAGGTCATCATCAATGAACTTTATAATGAAAGAATCAATAATATAACAAATATAACTAACACAATATTAAAAATAATAAAACAAGACAGCGGATCTAATGACAATTTGCTCATAAGCATTCAATACAAGTTAAAATTAATTAAAGAAGAATTGACAAATATTGGATATGCGATTCACTGGGCTAAACTAGGTGTTATTAACTCAATAATGCTGTCAAGAAAAGAAATTCAAAAAGCAACAGAGATATTAGATATTGAAAATTTGCCATACTCAACACCAGAAGAGGCATTAGATTTTGCTAATGTTGAAGTTATAAAAAATTCCATTTCTTTACTTTATGTTATAAATATACCTTTAACAACCAATGTTACATTCCAAAAATTATTAGTTAAGCCTATTAAAAGAAAAAATGTAATCAACGAAATACCTTACGATAATATTTTAAAAAATAGAGATAGTATTTTCGGTATAATCAGTAATTGTAAAATTTTAGGCTATTTATCTATTTGTAATCAAAGAGACATTATAGACATAAGTAAAACAACTTGCATCCCGCCACTTCTTAAGAGCCTCGACGCAACCTGCAACAAAGTCAACAATCAACACGTACCTGCAATTGATGAAATATCCGAAGGTATGTTACTGCCATACTACCCCAATGCCATGTTACCCCAATTCAACGGGTCAATGAAAATTGAAGACACATCGCACGACCTTGATGGAACCTTCATTGTAAAATTTCATAACACAACGATCAGCATCAATGACAGAACTTTCATATCAAAAGAAGAATCAACCTTTCACGCATTACCTGCTATTCTACAATTAAACCCGAAGGAAGAACAATATAGAGAATTATTATCATTGGAAATGCTAAAGGAACTCCACATAAATAATACAGACAAGATAGAACTTCTGCAAGCCGAGAAAAACTTACATCAGTGGACAAATTATGGATTCCTCACCGTAATGGGGATCATGTTAGCAATAGTAATTATATTTATCTGGAAAAATAAAAAGACACAGATAAACATCAATCAAAAAAGAGAAGAAATAGCCCAAAGGATCATTACTCCAGAAATAAGTAAAGAAGAAAAAATCAAAACATTCAACCAACAACCAACACAAGAAATCGCAATTTTTGACCTAGCACAATATCACAATATTAAAAAGCCAAGGTTCTACGAAATTTAACGAATGAGGGCATCCGTACTTAAGAGGGGAAGACTTAACAGACGATCTAGAAACATGATACAACGGCACGTTCAAACAACATCTACCAACAATTACATCAGAGATGCATAAGCCATGGGAACTACAATTCATGGGAACTGCAACTCTGCATTTTCTTCCTCATAATTTTCAAGTACAAGTTCAGATAGATCTTAAGCTTTCAGTTCAAGTTTAGTTTTTAGCCAAACCGTGTACGGAAATAGATTCATAATAAAGATTTATCTAATTCGACTTTGTCGAAAATTAAAACTTGTTTTTTTTATTAAATTAAAGTCACAGAGTGTTAACTTATAGTTATAGAAATATAAAATGTAACGATTAAATAATCTATAAATATTGATATAATAAAATTTTTCACAAACTCCTCCCAGGCAAATTGTTTTCCACCCGCCAGTGAAGACCATTCGCAGAACAGCTGATCAACTCAAAAGGAAATGTAAACAGAATTTTATTTCTACGTAAAATATGAATATTTAGCAATTAATATTAAATGTTATCCATTTCTAGATAATTTGCTAATGATAGCTTGTCTTACGTGTGGTACGATATTCCAGATCGTCGACAAAGGGTGTTATTTTGAGAAAATTACACTATGCACTTCATAATAAGTTTTTACTAAATCCTTGTTCATTTAACAGACAATTTCAGTTAAATTATATATATAAATCTTCTTTCACTTCACCAATATAAAATTTTTAATGATACGTATTACACCAAATTCATTTAATCAGAACTTTCAAATCGGTCAACAATTAAATCACGTCAAGTAAACAGAAAAGTGACAGAATTTCGTTCATTTGACAGCACATCGTCTAATTTTGACATCACACGCATTAAAATGTGGCCAGGGAAAATCAGCGTATATTACATACGTAAGGGCATTTCAATTAGTTTCTTCCTCCTAGGTCACTACAGTGAAGTGGCTGCCCTCAAAATATGGTCGAAGTTTTTCTATTGACCATAGCACTACAAGCACTCTCGTTCGGTGGTAGAGTAGTTACGTTCGCACCTGTTTAACGAGCGACTCAAGTATGCTACTACTTTCTCCTCTTTCTCAATTTGATGAGTTAATTCATGTGCATAATAAATGGATAGTTAAGATCTGGGCAGGTAAAAATAGGTGCACCAACAAGGTTTTTTTCACTAAACGAAATGCTCGTTCACAATCTTCGGACCAGATAAATTTCCTTTTTTTCAATAAGGCAGTGATTGGCGCTATTATGGTAGACACATTTTTTGGATTTGAGATCTGCAATATGCACTTTACTTTATCGGGATCTACCCGATTTACTTAACCCAAACGACATCCGACGGATTTGGAAAAGTCTCCTGTTGCGAACAGTAAAGGCAGTAAATTGTTTGGAATTACTTTCAAGAGGGACTTGCCAAAATGCTGACTTGATATCTAACGAGCACATGAATTTTGCATCTCGCAATTTATCCAATGCTTTTAGTTACTTTATTCAGTTTCCTGAAATCTACCGAAAATCTATATCGGACATCCTTTTTCTTTACCATGACTATCGGAGCCAACATCGCGTCGAGCTCTTCATTAATGATACGTTTTATAGCTGCCAACATCGCGTCGAGCTCTTCATTAATGATACATTTTATAGCAGGTGAGACAGGATAGCACAGTTTCTTTATAGGTGGGAAGTCAGTGTGGATTATATGCTCGACCCTATTAGTGCAACCCAACCCTGTACCCATTTTTAACTTCTTCTACTAATGATTTCTTCAAGTTCTAGCTTTTATTCCGAAGATAATTTTGACTGACAATAGTTTTCTCGAAAATCTGCCTGAATATTCATTTCCTGCCAGAAATCAGTACCAAGCTTACCCTCTTGGCTCCCATGGTTTTCACATCTAAACCTATTGCCATCATCGACCCCCAACAACGGTCCGTGAGGCACCTGAAGCCACAGAATTTTACATCAATAAAATAGTTTTTAAAAAAAAAGTTGAACCGACTTCACAAAAAGCGCTAAAAAGCATAAAATAATTTTTAATTTTATATCTATTACGACATTTTCAAGTCGGTGCAAATCAAACAAACCAAACAACTACAACAAAAATATTTAATTGTCCTTTCTTATGATCCCGTGAGCTGAGTATTATGTATGTTCAGGTAGTATTATGTATTATTTTCAATTGTGGTACTGTAGTTGTTTTATTTGTTTAATTTGCACCGACTTCAAAATGTCGCTTTTTGTGAAGTCGGTTCAACTTTTTTTTAAACACTATTTTATTTTTCACTTTTTAGTTTCTTCTACTCTATACAACGAAGAAAGAACCATCCAAATCGGTCCACGCAATAAAAGTTAGTTTTAACCCCCTACACCACCTCCATTCCACTAAACTTTCTTTCTCATGGTATCAATCAAGGAACATACTCTACCGAACAGAAAAGGAATCATCGAAATCGGTTCACGCGTTACGAAATTAGACTACTCCTCCCCCTCCCCACCACCCCCATAGGACCAAATTATTCTCCTATTAGCAATGGGGGATCACACTCTTTACAACAGCAAAAGAAGCATCCAAATCGATCCACGCGTTACAAAGTTAGGTTCCACCCCCCTTCTCTTACCCCCACCACAGCAACATTTGTTTTCTCGTAGTATCAACCAAGGATCATACTCTACCCAACAGAAAAAGAATTATCCAAATCGGTCCACGCGTTACAAAGTTAGACTACCCCTCCCCCCTCCCCCACCCTAGGCCGAATTTTTTTTATCCTATTAGCAATGGCGAATCATACTCTGTACAACAAAAAAAGAACCATCCAAATCGGACCACGCGTTACAAAGTTAGGTTTCACCCCCACCCTACCAAAAATTTTTTTGAAATGGTACCAATCGGTGAACATACTCTATCCAACAAAAAAAGAATCATCAAAATCGGTCGACGCGTTACGAAGTTATGCCCGGTCAGACATAAAAAAAAAAATTTAAAAAAAATAAAAAAAAATACGCGTCGAACTTTGAACCTCTTTGTTTTTGGAAGTCGGTTAAAAACAGAAATTTCGTGGTGAGGACGCATATCATTTCCCGAAAAACGTAATCCACTTGTTTTGGAAAACTTTGGCCTTTACTACGATTGTTGTGATCTTTTTGTTTGTTTTTATTCTTGTCAACGTAGTGTAGGGGCTGAGTACACATTTCTTTACTCTCCATTTTTCACGACTCTATACATAGGGCCAATTTCAGAGCATCTTCGAAGGTTTTGGATGCATCTTGTTGTAGAAGTCTTTCCCTTACATCATTGTCGTGGATTCCACGGACAAATTGCGAGCGAAGGTGTGTAGCGGTCGTGAACTTCTTGCATTACCACACACGAAATTGCAATTCGTTGACAGCTTTTTTAATTCTGCTTGAAAGTATGCTATTGATTCACCTTCTTGATGTACGCGTAATGAAAATTTGTCTTGCTCGGCAATCTCACTTGGCGTAGGGCACAGATGTGCCTTTAAAAGTGATGTCAACTCACTGTATTAAAGTGACTTTGGAGGATCAGGCGCGGTTAGGCTTGTAAGCGTATGATATAGTTTTCGCCGGAGACAATTAATTAATATTCCTAAATTATTTCATATTTTGAGCGGCCACTTTTCTTGTATATACTTCCATTTATATATAAGCTTTCATTTAAGCATTCATTTTTCACTAATGATTGCATTCTTTATCTATGTATATGTGCTTTATTTAATACAATATTTGTGCTCTCCTAAATGTTTCTACACATGTATTTCCTGTCACTGTCTACAACATAACCTTGCAAAACAATATGCCATTTGTTATTCATTGTGATGGAAACAAATATTTGCTGATTTATGATCAAATTAATTAATAAAACGGATGATTTTACCACTTTAAGGCCCCACGTTGGGCGCCAACAATTTGTTATGCCCTTATAGCGGCGCATGAACCTATGCCGACTAGCATGGAGAAGGGGTGGATTTAAAAAAAATGTATATATTTCATCCGCTGGGCGCCACGTGGTGTTTTGATTGAGTGATCTGAAGATGGTAAAGTGCCTATCAGATCTAAATGAACATGTGCGAATCTTGTTTTGAGTAGTTCGAATCTACCAATTTCGGATTTTGTGTGTTTATTAATTTTAGCTTGATACACTTTTTCATCCAGTTGTTAACCAACTGGATATATTCATTCCAGGCCAAAAAATTTAGAAACAATGGATTTCCGTAGTGCCCTAACTCCTGGATGAGATACATAAGTTATGACTGCTATTGAATATAATTATTCGAAGTTCTCCAGGAATATAAAAAAATGTCAGACTCAGAAGTGTTCAATTTAATTTTTATAAGTTTAAATTTAGAATTACCTGGTATGTTCTTGTGGGTAACTAAGAAATGTGTAAGTTCTTCATCTTTATTTTGATAGTATTAAAATAAAATTTAGTTTTGTTACCTTTAGAACACGATATTTGACGAGTTTTGTAGTGGTTAATCTATGAGGGGGGTTCGGGTACAACTCCCCTCCCTTTTCTTCCCCCTTAAGTTCGTTACGTTTACTTTTCTTAATGAATGTTCGGAAAATATTTTATTGCTGAAAGTATTTTATTCCTTGCTAGTCTTTTCTTTAGGAAACTAATAGGAGGAGCCGCACCTCAGCAGTTTTTACTTTACAAAGCACACAATGTGCAAAATCCGAATAGAGATAAACTCGTTAAACTTCATAAGTTCTATCACACGCGATGATTTATTCCCCCACCCCCGTGGGACTTTTTACTGTTTTAAAAATCATTAAAAACTAATCCCTAACCAAACACAGAAAGCCTCAATTAGGAAATATCACGCCGAAAATAACTGTAAAAATTTCTATATTGAGACGGAGCGATGGCAGAATTCTGTCAAGACTTATTTCCAGGACTCAACCCGTACTTTTTACAGTACAATTAAGGAATTTACATGATTCACGAATAAAATTTCTTAATTATGCTACACATAGTAAAAATTCCCATATATATATATATATATATATATATATATATATATATATATATATATATATATATATATATGGCTGTCTTATGAGTCTGAATCTTTCAAATGAGGCATACATCGTCACCTTTTGCATTTAAAACCTATTAACCCATATCTATTAACTTTAATTTCTCTATTGCCAAGACTATGCTTTATCTTCCTAGAACGTGCCCTAGAGTTTTGATATTATAATTAAAAGGGCATTAATTGAATATTATTTAATACTTTTATTATAAATATAATAAAAAAGTTGGTTAAGAGCATATTCGACACGCACATGATAGAGTTCAGTCGAGTTATTTCTAAACAACCTCCTAATCGTTCATATCTAATATTAGCCAAACAAAAGAACCCAGAAGAACACAATCCATAAGCAATTATTAAAGTATAAGATCCACAAAATCCCCAATAAGTTATAGTTATAAGCCCACTTAAAACAATACCTATATGAGCAACAGAAAGTTGTAGCAAATGCTATATTCAGAAATGTTTTCAGATATTTTGTATCAATAGTTTAAAAATTAGAGCTGGAAGCAAATGTCTCGTGATTAAATGGTTAAACTGTAAAGATCCTAAGAAATGTTTGCATTTTAGGAGACCTATCTAAAGTTTCAGCTAATCTGTGTTTGGTTGCGTCCGCATACCAAATCGCATCTGGCAGACGGATGGACAGGACTACGAGTTACTACGAAATTCTGAAAGTAACCCCCCGCCCCCCACCGCTATCCCGCTATCCCACGTTCCCCGCCCGCAAAATTCTAGATGTGCGTCTTGTTTATATAAAAAAAGGTATTCCTATACTGCGACTTCGTATGTCTGTTTGTCTGTGTGTCACGGCTGCCTATTTCAGAAACTACTAATGCTATCGACTTGTAATTTGAAATGGTTTTAAATAATCCTTGTCTAACTATATTGCAAATGAAAAAAATGTTTTTTTTTATTGCAAAGGGGAGCCGAAAGGAGGGGGTTAATTTAAAGTGGGGTTACTAGGCCAAAGTGGGATATTATATAAATTTTCATTTCCGCTTTTGCCGCATATTTTTCGAGTTATGATGAAAAATGTCTAAAAAAATACTATTTTCATAAATATTTCAGTAAAAATAAAACTATGTCTCTTACTAGAACAGTTTTTTAGAAATCAGCAACCTTCCAAGGTACGAAACCCTCGGTACGCAAGTCTGCTTGCACTGATTGGAATTTTTTGAGGGATACCAGGAAAAGACCACGGTGGAAATCGAACCTGGGACCTTCGGAATGGAAGGCCTACACATTATCTTTATCTTATATATTTTTTCTTCTATCTTACACGTAACTCCACCGATGATGATTTATATATGCTCGACCAGATAATAAGAAGTGAGTTAAAATTCGAGCACAACTTTTGAGTGGGCTTATTAAGATTAGTTAATTTATTTTATTATATTTTAGTTAAAAAATTAAACTATTTTATTTTCATATTGGCTTGGCCAAATTTTGTTATTCAATTTACTACACGACTGAATGATATCAAAAAATGAAAAGGAAAAAATCACTTGTTTTTCTTCCACAATTATGAGTGAGATGGATGTTTCGACCGGAGTGCAAGTGGTCATCATCAGCATGGTGCTTGCACTCCTGATATCAAAACTAACTTAAGACTCTGCCCAGCCATATCTTTTGCATTTCCTATGCTCGTGGATCGTAATCACGTTGCAGCTGAGATGCTGGTTGCCGTGCTTATTAGTTTCTTAGTAATATATTTCGTTAACTCCTCCCCCTAAAATACGATCGTCCTTGTTTGGCTAATCAAAAATAGGGTATTTGATTAATTCGAGACGGCTCGGATGTTGCGCTATTTTCTGTTTCTTCAGTTAGAGGTTGCATGGATGCTGCTGATGCCGCCTTCTCCTTTATTGTTGTTGTAACATTTATCCTGGTATCGTATCGTATCGATTTATATTCACTTCTGCTTCATCAATTAACTGTTGATATAGTGCTATATCTATTATGTAAATTAAGTGGGATGTTCCCGTTTGCATTCTCGCCGTTCCTGTGTTAATGGTACCAGTTGTACGTTAGAATAATCTAATATTTGTGCGTCGGCCAGACAACCAGTAGAAATTATCCTGAAAGAAAGGAATATTAACCTTTTATATAGCTCTTATGAACCGTCCTGCCTGACTTTTTTATTATGCTGATTTTGTTCTTCACGATTTCTTTTCCATATCGCGGCGTAAGTTTTGAACCGTGACGCCTGTTAATTTTTACATATCCTACTTCACCAGGGGTATAGGTTAGTCATGTGAACTTGGCACCCCTTTTTTGAAAATTATGATTTTTTTTAGAGTTCCCGGTAGAACTAACATAGTTCTGGAGTTCTAGACAGAAATTTGAATAGTTCCGGTGAATTAAGCTCAAAAATAGCAAAAAAAAGCTTTTGGGGTGCTAAGTTCACGCAGCACCCCTTTTTTTGATAAAATGAGTTCTGAGTCGATAAATCGATAGAGAAAGAAGAGTTCCGGAGTTCCTGATAGTTTTTAGCAATAGTTCCGGCGAATTCGCAAAGTTATGCAAAAAATAAAAAAATTCCACTTTTTCGAAAAATTTGCTAAAAAATGTTTTATTGAGTTCTGAGTAATGTTCTGAATAGCATCACAATAGTTCTAAAGGGTGCTGTAGTCAGAACTCCAATCATAAATAAATTGTATTAGTTATTAACAATTGAAAGGGGACGAATCGAAAATATTTGCATTTTCACGACTCGGGAAAAAATATCTGGGGAGTTCTGGTTAGAGTTCTGGGTAGTATTCATATAGTTCTAAAGGGTGCTGTAGTCAGAACTCCGATCATAAATAAATTGCATTAGTTATTAACAATTGAAAGGGGACGAATCGAAAATATTTGCATTTTGCATTTTCACAACTGGGAAAAAAATATCTGGGGAGTTCTGGTTAGAGTTCTGGGTAGTATTCATATAGTTCTAAAGGGTGCTGTAGTCAGAACTCCGATCATAAATAAATTGCATTAGTTATTAACAATTGAAAGGGGACGAATCGAAAATATTTGCATTTTGCATTTTCACAACTCGGGAAAAAATATCTGGGGAGTTCTGGTTAGAGTTCTGGGTTGTATTCATATAGTTCTAAAGGGTGCTGTAGTCAGAACTCCGATCATAAATAAATTGCATTAGTTATTAACAATTGAAAGGGGACGAATCGAAAATATTTGCATTTTGCATTTTCACAACTCGGGAAAAAATATCTGGGGAGTTCTGGTTAGAGTTCTGGGTTGTATTCATATAGTTCTAAAGGGTGCTGTAGTCAGAATTCCGATCATAAATAAATTGCATTAGTTATTAACAATTGAAAGGGGACGAATCGAAAATATTTGAATTTTGCGTTTTAAACTTACCCAAACACATTTCTCGAATTAAAAAACTAACCCTCTCATAATTTGTTGCTAAGTTTAGCTCGACACCTTCAGAACACCTTCATGAATCGGGACGATGCCTAAATCATTCAGTGCATTTGTTTGCTAATATGTTGTGTACAACAACGACCAAAAATGGTGCACAGTGAGTGTATTGCCAAAGAGATATGGAAAAAATTATCATTACTGGAATTTTCACGTTTTTTGCATTGTGAAAAATTTCGCCGTAATGTTGTTGATTAAGGGGGCAGTCTGGTTTTATTGCACATATTTTCAAGATTTTTTTTATAATAGCATTTATTTAAATGTTTCAAAAATTTTGGAATATAAATTATATTATATATTTGTAATAAATTATATAAAAAAATTTTTTTTTTAATTTATGGCAACACAATGGCGGTCATAACAGAACTCTGTAAAAAACTGGTTGACAAGATATCTCGGGTCAGGAACGCCTGAAACAAAAATTCAAACGGGATAATAAAATATAAGT
The DNA here is from genome assembly GCA_964036015.1 of Leptarthrus brevirostris. Classification (NCBI taxonomy): domain Eukaryota; kingdom Metazoa; phylum Arthropoda; class Insecta; order Diptera; family Asilidae; genus Leptarthrus; species Leptarthrus brevirostris. The sequence continues at coordinate 53,581,568 of OZ038371.1, forward strand.
TATTGGCTATATCCGGAACTAGAATTGAACATTTTGGGTAAAAAACATAACAAAATGGCGGACTTTTGAATTTTTTTAGCCTTTTTTTATAACTAAAATTAATAAATATTTATGAATTTAGTTCAGGCTGAAACTATAATGTGCTCTAAATCTCTGAAAATTTAGCCTAATCGGTTAAATAGCTTTTTCAAAATCGTGTCAACCAGGTCAAAAAACGTGGTTTCGAGAAAAACGCGTTAAACTGCCGAAACATCGGCTGTGCGCGCTCAGGAACCTTCTACTGTATCGCCTTATATCCATACATATTTCTGGGGATCTCCGACCTAAATAAGAGTTTGTACACTAATTCTACATATACTTTTTAAAAAATAAACCCAGACTGCACCCTTAAATACTGTTCTATCCACTTTTTGTATCCTAGTTTCGAAATTCACATTTCGTAATTCGAATTCCTGTAATTTTTCGAAACTCAATTAAATTGGCAGTTGGGCATTTAAGGAGCCCTTTAACTTTTTGTGTTAAAAATTGCCATCAGTCGAAGTCCATTTCTGAGAAATCTAAAGGGAAAAATATTTCAATTTCTATTCCTTGAAATAAATTCATTTGGGTCATTATTTCTGGCATGAAATAGCTTCTTAGAATAACCGCATGAGGATGGAGTTGCTGAATTCTTAGTAAAATCGAGGCAAGACAAAATTTTATCGCTTCTATTATTAATGTACTTGCAGTCCATAATTTAAAACTCGGTAAACGCAGTTTTCTGAGAAAAACTTCAAGGGATATGATCACAATATACATCCCACAAGCAGAAAAAATTAATTCCTGAAAATTGATACGAACAAATATCTACAGTAAAAGCTCTTTAATTCGGAATCGCTGGGAAGAAGGTTATTCCGCATTAACGACTAATCGGAATTAACAAGATTCTCATTTAAGGAATTAGAATTAAATACATTCTAAAGCCTCTGCCCAAATTATAAAATACACAATTTTTTTTAAATCTGTTGATTCTCGATTTGTATTAAAAAGTAGCTTTTATTAATAAAATGTTTTACTATTAATTCATTATGTAAAGAGTTAGGAATTGTTTTGGTGGAAATAGGAAATAGACATTCAAGACTGTATGTGAAAAGCAGCGAAAAAAAAATAATGGACCAAAAGTAGGGGTTTACTTGAACTTGCATTAAAAAATAGCAGTGTTTATTTACCACTCTCAAATTGCCGTGTAATTTCCGTGTACACGGAAATACACGGAAAGTACGTAAAATTTTTATTAGACTTAGAGATGTATTAATCAGGCTTTTAGTTGCAGGTTTGTATCTAAACCAGGCTGTGATAAACTATTACCAGTAATATGAATATGGAAGTGACTATTTGCACTTATCGTATACTTACGTGTACACGGCAATTTGAGAGTGGTTAATAGCAGGGTTGTGCGTCTACACGTGTAAATCAAGAGCTCTAACCAGAACTCCCCAGATATTTTTTCCCGAGTCGTGAAAATGCAAAATGCAAATATTTTCGTTTCATCCCCTTTAAATTGTTAATAACTAATGCAATTTATTTATGATCGGAGTTCTGACTACAGCATCCTTTAGAACTATATGAATACTACCCAGAACTCTAACCAGAACTCCCCAGATATTTTTTCCCGAGTTGTGAAAATGCAAAATTCAAATATTTTCGATTCGTCCCCTTTCAATTGTTAATAACTAATGCAATTTATTTATGATCGGAGTTCTGACTACAGCACCCTTTAGAACTATATGAATACTACCCAGAACTCTAACCAGAACTCCCCAGATATTTTTTTCCCAGTTGTGAAAATGCAAAATGCAAATATTTTCGTTTCATCCCCTTTAAATTGTTAATAACTAATGCAATTTATTTATGATTGGAGTTCTGACTACAGCACCCTTTAGAACTATTGTGATGCTATTCAGAACATAACTCAGAACTCAATAAAACATTTTTTAGCAAATTTTTCGAAAAAGTGGAATTTTTTTATTTTTTGCATAACTTTGCGAATTCGCCGGAACTATTGCTAAAAACTATCAGGAACTCCGGAACTCTTCTTTCTCTATCGATTTATCGACTCAGAACTCATTTTATCAAAAAAAGGGGTGCTGCGTGAACTTAGCACCCCAAAAGCTTTTTTTTTGCTATTTTTGAGCTTAATTCACCGGAACTATTCAAATTTTCTGTCTAGAACTCCAGAACTATGTTAGTTCTACCGGGAACTCTAAAAAAAATAATAATTTTCAAAAAAAGGGGTGCCAAGTTCACATGACTGTATAGGTTTTAGTAACTTATCTGTTTTTATTGTGTGTTTTTATATCTTATTACAGTTTAACAGTAAATATTTGTATGTTATCCTGCCTAACTTTTTCGCATGTTTCTGGATCTGTGCTTACTCTTCTTCCGAAAAATACTTCGATGGGTTTCTCGTTTGTCATCGAGTGTATTGAATAATTGTATTCATATACCGAGCGATCAGATCGAACGATCTGTGGACATTTTTGGTTTTTAAACATCTTATTTCCGATAATGTGGAATGAAATCTTTCCTCTTGCCCATTGGCATTGCTATAGTAAGGAGGTGTTTTGAAAATTTGGATGCCTAGTTGGTCTTCGACCATAGAGATAATGGTGCTTGAGTTTTACGATTTTTCATTGTCTATGACAATCGTTTCTGGAACGCCGAACGTAAAGAGGGGTTGTCTTAGTGGTTTTCTTATTCTTCTGCGGAACGTGATTTAATAATCTTAATTGGTATTGAGGTATTGGCGTTTCTCCAATTTCTGGATTGACCGGGTGCCTGTCATACATATTTATGTTGTTTGCAGATACTGCATTGTTTTACTATTTGGTTTATTTACTGGGTCATTTTGGGGAAATAGAATCTTTCTAATAACTACCACTTTATTTTCCCTAGTGAAAGGATGCGCTCTTTTGTGTTCGTGAATAATTTTTTCTTCTTTTTCTGCTACTGATGTTAAGTCTTTGACTTTCATCTGCGTGACCTTTAGTTTATAACTTTTGAAAGATCGGGGCAGAAGTTTTGAATCAGTCCCATTATATTTTCTGAGTTAAAAAATCCGTTGACAATTGAAGTTTTGAGGTGCCTTTGAATATTGCAATTAAGTCTTCTTCAAAATAATTTGTTCGACAGATAATATGTCTGTAGTATGTGGGAAAAGGTACCTCAAACTGATAGCTGTTCTCGTTACCTATTTGGATCAATAACTGATTCTTAAATACGTTTATAAGGGACTCAGTTACGGACATAAGTTCATCTGCTGAACTGTCGGCTCTATGGACTGTCCCTGTCATTGACTTGATTTGAGGTGAAGAACTATCACATGGGGGTCGTGATAATGCGTCAGCAACGAAATTGGCCTTGTTTGGCTTATTAATTAATATGTTGTTGTATTCTTCTAAAATAGCCTACCATCTTTTCATTTTCGCGTTATTGTTTTTGTGACCCAGCGCATACGTAAGCGGCTGATGGTCGGTAAATATTTTAACTTGGGAGGTGCCATACAGATAATTTCTTAACGAGTTCAATGCCCAAATTATTGCAAGCATTTCCTTCTCGTTAGCTGCAGAGCTCTCTTCAGTTTTGTTAAGGGTTCTGGAAATTGGTTTACCGTTTTGTTCTAGGACTGCACAGATTGCGTATTTCATCGGTTGCATCGATTGTCAGATGAAATTCTTTATTTAAATTCGGGTAGGTCAAGATTACTTCCTTTGAGACTAATGCCCTTTTTATTTTAGAAAATGCTTCTCTTGCATCATCGTTGACGTTAATATTTTTGCTCTTTAATAGGTTTTTGGGCGGGCGTCCCTCTTCTCTCCTTAAAAGATTGCTTATATAATAACCGGAGAAACCTGTAAATGATCGTAGATCTTTCAAGGTTTTTGGATGTGGGAAATTTACGATTGCATCTACCTTTGCTGGATTGGTTTTGTCCCTTTCAGAGGACACGATGAATTCCAGGAATTCCACTTCTTCTTTGTCGAGTTGGACCTTCATATTATCTGAATTGAGGATTTTAAGAACTGTTTCTATGTCCTCTATGTTTGTTTTCGTTTTCACTGAATATTATAATACCGTCTATGCAAACGAAATTTTTTTTTGTCTATGAATTCCCTTAAGATGTTATCCTATGCGCGTTGGAAGATTGCTGGGGCATTTGTAAGACCGAATGGCAATCTAGTGAACTCGTACTTACCATTATTAATTAAAAACGAGCAAAGAGAGCCATTTATTTTTGCCCAATTGCATTAAAATTTCGTTAATTTCTGGTAAAGGTATCAATCTTATCTTAAGGACATAGGATATGGGTAAGACTTTGTGTAAATGCGCGTGTCTGATATCGTACCAATTTCTCTCAATACCTTGGAAGTATATTTAAGTTTTTCGTTTGGCTCAGAAAAATTTTATTTTATCTTCCTTTAGGTTGAAGAGGTTAAGAAAGGTATAGTGAGTAATCTTAACTTGACCTGCTATTGAATTACCGAAAAAACATTGTTCGTTGGGAATAAGTTTATTTCAAAATCGCGGTTGAATATAATTTTTGTTGGAACCGGTGTCTACAAGAATTTTTAGTATCTCTCCGCTTCCTGTTTGACATTCGAAATAAGGGAGCGAAGGGTTTTTCATTCTAAAAAATGAATATAGGAAAAGTTAGCGTTCTGAAGAATATGAGTCATCATAGTATTGCTTACTATATTGGTAGGCTTTGGTATCTTCGAAATTTTTCTGTTCGTCCACAACTTCAGTATTTAGGTGGTAGTTCCTTTGCAACTTTTGAGGAGTAATGGGTCTGTGTGATACTATTAGCGTAATTTATCGCGTTGGTCCGAATGCTCTGATCAATGTCCATTGGCTCAGGTCTAGGTTGTGATTTTGATACATCTGGTGTTAGGGAACGGATGATAATTGCAGAATACGATTAAAAGGTCTATTAGGAGCAAAGTATTCTCCTTGGTGGTATTGGTGGATGAGTAATTTGAGGTTTTCTGGAATTACCACGATAATTATTCGCATAGTTAGCCCTAAAGTTCTGGTTTTCAAGTTTGAGACAGAAATGTAACGCTTGAGGCAAATCGATGGGCTCTTCCAAGAAGTCTTGGTAAATCGCCATTAAGTCCTCGTACGAAGATGTCTAGGGCTTTATCTCTGTAAGTCTCTGTCAGTAAGCGCATTGATTCAATGCTTATTTCCATGCAGGAAATCATAAATGAGAATAAGCACGGTGGTAGAAATCTTGTACATAGGATTTTCTTTGTGCCAGGGATGTCATTTGGTACTCCAAGGTACCTAGATCGCGTTTGTCCGCGTAGTGAATGGTTAAACATCCGGAGATAGCTTTCCAATTCAAGAGGGTATTGTAAGACTCAAGCCAGTCATCAGCGTTGACGATAATTTTGTTCCTTACCACTCTAAGGATACCATAATACTTAGTGGTGCCTTTAAGAGGTTTTTAATAATCTTTCTACATTTTTTTTCCACGACGCAAATTCTCCACGTGCACCTTATCTAAATCGGAAAAATTGTTACAATATTGTGCGTTAATTGTTTGGTCTGTAGCTGTTGTTACTTAAGCGGTCGGATTGAGATATATTCGCACTAAATTTCGTTCCTGAGTTTTTAAAATTGGGGAAACGATGGATGTAATTAGCGATTGTAACTCGGGTGTACTATATGGCGAGGAAGCTTGAGATGTTTGGGGTATTTGCACTGTTGGGTTAATCACAGGTGGTCTAATTATATTATTAGGATTAGACATTTTAATATTTCCTGCTCACTCACTTAAAAAATCAACAACAAAAAAAAGTTTTTTATACGAATAGATGTCTCTTTTTCTTAATTAAGGCAGTATTTTACTTTTGGCGCTTGAAAAAAAGGCTATTTTTATGAAACTTTTAGGAGATTATGAATGAAGACAATGATCTAGGGTTTGTTAGGCCTAATAAATACCCTCTAAAATACTTGAAATGTATTAAAAAAAATGTATTATGTACTAACGCACAAAAACACCATTTGAATACAACGCCTCCATTAGTAGGTGGGTCTGCGCTGGTGTAGAAATTTTATAAATGGGCCATCCAAAACAGAAAAATGTTAAATTTAAAGATTCAATATATCAGAAGCAACCGACTGAACTAGGATTTTTGATGTACATGCAAAAATAACAAAATGGCGGCAAAAAAAAAGGAAGATAAAAAATTGCATGTTTTTCACTGCTTTTTGCCATAACAAAAATAGTAAGAATCAAAATTTTTAAATATTTTTAGTTCAGCCCGTTGCTATAGGTATGCAGAATATGTGGTTAAAATGTTATAACAATCTGTTTAGTAGTTTCGGAAATTTTTGCAGCAAGCGGTGTAAAAAAGGAGTTTTGAGATAAACGCGTTTAAAGTCAGCGAGTGGGTCACCGCGTCGAATTACCGAGCTGAGGTAGTTACATTTGAGGGGCGGAAAAGTATACTTAGACTGCTTGAATCTTTTTAAAATTTTGGGAGAATATTCTTGAATATATGTATTTACTTTCGAAAAATGTAAAATAAATTTGATTTTTTTCAAAGTTTCAAATTAGAATATTGCCTGAAATCAGATTGAACTCAAAATCTTTATGAACTTTTTATAAAAAAAAATTTCTTTTCCTTATCACTTTTAAAGATTCTTTTGTAACCTCTTTTATTAAATAAATTTAAAATTATTATAGCGTTAGGTAAAAATTTCCTTTCAACTTTAATTAATTTAACCCGATATTTATGTCACTTTAAATGTGAAGTTGTGTCATTTTCTAGGAGCATCAATCAGCTCGTCTCTGATTATACCTTTGCGGAAACTAATATCCGTCGTGTGGAGTCCGTTACTGACCTCGGTGTAAAGCTAGACAGAAAACTCGATTTCACTCTGCACATAAACCATATCGTATCTCGGAGTAATTCTGTCCTGGGTTTTGTTAAGCGATGGTCAAGGGAGTTTTCTGATCGACAGACCCTCATTCACTTATTTTTTTCTTTAGTTAGACCAATTCTCGAATATGCATCTCAGGTTTGGTCTCCTTGCTATGCTGTTCATTCTAGACGCATTGAATCGGTGCAGCGGAACTTTGTTAGGTTCGCACTAAGGGACCTCCCGTGGAATGATCCATTAAGGCTTCCTCCTTATGAGGATCGCCTCCAATTGCTTAATATGCACTCGTTGGAGGAACGACGTAGAGTTGCTGACCTAGTATTTATTCACCAGCTTTTGAACTCGAAAATAGATTCTCGCTCTCTTGCAAGTTTAGTTACTTATAGGCATACTCCGTATAGGTTAAGGAGATTGCCTTTACTACATGTTGTTCATTCTCGGTCTAACTATGGTATGCATAAGCCTATTAATCGCATGTGTAGAGCCGTGAATATGTGTCCTATTTTTGACCTGGCTCTTGCTAAGGATTTGCTTAAGCGATCTCTGTTATCAATGCACCCCTGATTGTTTTGTTTGGACGGGTTTTGTTTTTTGTTTACTAATATTTTTCTTTGCATGGGTTGCGGGAGCCTCATTCACCTCAATATATGTTATATTCTGGTGAATAGGTCAATTGGTTCCAGGCTTCTGCCTGTGAAGTGCGCCTTCTGAGTTAGAAGGGTTAATTCAATTTATTTATTTATTTATTTACAAATTAAATAGGCAGTGTCTATTTACCACCCTCAAATTGCCGTGTAATTTACGTGTACAGGGAAATACACGGAAGATACACGGAAAGTACATGGAAGTGCACAGAAATACACGAAAAATACAAGGTAATAACACATAAAGTACACGGAAGTAGACGAAAAGTACACGGCAGTATACGGAAAGTACACGAAAGTGCACGGAAAGTACACGGAATTACATATAATCAATAAAAGATCCGTTTGGAGAAAATTAAAGGAAAAACATTTTAAAATAATGTTTTATTTAGATAAACCTTATATCACTTCAAAAATTCAACAACCTTCTTGGAATTTGCTAAAAGCATATAAATAAGTCAGTGCCTATTTACCACCCTCAAATTGCCGTGTACATGGAAGTAGACGGAAAGTACACGGATAGTACATGAAAAGTACACGTAAGTAGATAGAAAGTACACGGAGAGTACACGGAAAGTACACGGAGGTACACAGAAAGTACACGGAAATTACACAGAGAGTACACGGAAAGTACACAGAATTACAAGAAAATTACATGACAGTACATTTAATTACACGGCAAGTATACGGCAGTACACGAAAATTACAAGGAACTACAGACGGAAAGTACACGAAAGTGCACAGAAAGTACACGGAAAGTAGACGGAAAGAACATGGAAAGTACACGGAAGTACAAAGAAAGTACACAAAAATACACGGAGAGTACACGGAAGTACTCGGAAGTACACGGAAAGTACACGGAAGTACTCGGAAGTACACGCAAAGTACACGGAAGGACACGAAAATTACACGGAAAGTACACGGAAGGACACGAATATTACACGGAGAGTACACGTAAGTACAGGGAAAGTACACGGAAGTACACGGAAATACACTTAAAGTACACGGAAAGTACACGGAAGTGGACAGAAATACACGGAATGTACTCGGAGATTACACGGAATTACACGGAAAGTACACGGAAAGTACACGGAAGTACATGGAAATTACACGGAAAGTACACGGAAGTAGACGGAAAGTACACAGAACTAGACGGAAAGTGCACGGAATTCACGGAAGGTATACGGAAGTACAGAGTAGAGTAGAGTAGTTAACGTTTTTACAATTTTCCCGTTTTTGGGTTTATTTTTTTACTCCATCAACTTTTATCAACCGGAATAATTGTATGGTATGGTAAATCACACCCTGAAATAAGGGTTGAAATAATTATTAGAAAAAGTTAAAACTGATGGAGATATAATTTTTTCAATTTTCTCAGTTTTCCCGCAATACTCAGTTATCGGCATTTTGGTCGCCTGACGCCGTTTTTCTATCGCTAATAACTACCCTAAATATACACTTTCGATCTCGGGAACATGCTGGTGATTTCTCTTCTACGATCGATTACCTATCGATTGATGTAATTTTCACCCCGGTCCGACGAAATTTTCACTCAACTTAATGTAAATGATTGAAAAAAGTGCTTTTCTGCACCGGAAATTGTGCAAATTTTTGCTAAACCTTCCCACCGTGTTTGCAGAAAAACTATTAGCGGTAGAAAAAAAATGTATGTAATCAAAGTTTCATAACTTTTGGTGTAGAAAGTTTTAAAAAAAGCAGAATTGTATATTTTGGACCACCCCTTAGAATTTTGGGGATGGCACCCCCGGTCGAATATTCAAGGGAAAAAAGTCAGATGATGAAGTTTCTTTGATTACAAAAAAATGCACCAATAGATCGGTGACCAAATTACCTTTAATTTGATACTCCAAATGGGGGTAGATGCACATTTGGTTAGGGACGCCCACCCCCAAAAAATACACCCCCAAATTTTTTTTTTAAATATATCCAGAAACAAAAATGAACACTTTCCCGCACTCGATCGGATTTTTCATTTTCGAGTACGAATCACTCAAAGTTCGGAAAAATTTAATAGATCAAAAACCTAGTACAAATTGAAAAATATTTTTTTTTAAATACCAAGTGCTAGAGCGTGTAGACAGCTATTAGGGTGAAAAAATCATCTAGTACCCCCCACGACCATGTAGTTTTTCCTTTAGTAGTTTTTGAAAATGCTCGACACCACGTGAAAAATGATACCACACGTAACCCCACTCCGATCTATATTTTTCGAGCTATTAAGAGTCCAAGTGCCCCAGGGGAGGACCGACTTGCCACGCCCTCTAAGCCTATATCGAAAAAAATATAGCCTAGTGCATCCACGACCGAAATATCTAGAATATAGACTTTTCAAAATTTTGATCCGATGCGTCGTTTTCGAGCTTTTGGGTTCACAGTTTGTAAAAAAGTGGGCATTTCACCCGCGTTTCAGAAATCGATTTTGGAGTCCTAATAACTTTGGCCCCATACTCTCTCTCCACACACATAGCCTTATAGCACCAAATTCACACAAAGTTTACCCGAACTCGATCCGACATTTTGTTCTCAAATTATAAGCCCTTAAAGTTGAAACTTTGAGGCCACGCCCACAAAAGGTTTACACTCCGCCCACTTTATTTAGGTGCGGAAATTGTAGCACTCGATATTGTCTATCGAAAGAGCTAACAAAAGACGAAAACGAGAAATCGATATTGCCTCCCATTTAAGGCCCCTTTCAAAAATTAAGCATAGTTCAAGGTGTTCCCCATCGATGGACATTTACCAGAACCAAATCGGTCCGGTAGATACCTGGGAATAGAACGCACACTTTCCGTGTAATTCCGTACTTTGCGTGTATATCTGTGCACTGCTGTGTACTTTTCGTACACCTCCAGTGTATATCCGTCTACTTCCGTATACTTTCCGTGTACTTTCCGTGTATTTCTGTGTACATTCTATGTACTTTCCGTCTACTTCCGTGTACTTAACCGGGTACTTTTCATGTACTGCCGTTTACTCTCCGTGTACTTTCCGTCTACTTCCGTGTACTTTCTGTGTTTTTTCCGTGTAATTTCCATGTACTTTATATGTTTTTCTGTGCACTTCCAGGTACTTTCAGTGTATTTCCGTGTACTTTCCGTGTACTTCTGTGTACATTCCGTGTACTTTCCGTGTACTTCCGAGAAATTACCATTTGCTTTCCGTGTAATTTCCGTGTACTTTCCGTTTAGTTCTGTGTATTTCCGTGTACTTTTCGTGTATTTCCTTATACTTCCATGTACACAAGGCAATTTCCCTTCCTTGTACTTTCCGTGTACTTTCTGTGTACTTCCGTGTACTTTCAGTGTATTTCCGTGTACTTTCCGTATAATTTTCGTGTACATTCATTGCACTTTCCTTCTAGTTCCGTGTACTGTCCGTGTTTCCGTCTACTGCCGTGTACTTTCCTTGTACTTTTCGTGTACTTTCTGTGTACTTCCGTGAACTTTCCGTGTACTTTCCGCGTACTTTCGTGTACTTTCCGTGTACTTTTCTTGTATTTCTGTGTTTTTCCGTGTACTTTCCGTGTATTTCCGTGTACACAGAAATTACAGGGCAATTTGAGGGTGGTAAATAGACACTGCCAATTAAATATTCTTTTATGAATTTATTTTTTGAGCTTAATGTTCACTCTTAAATTTTGCACTTTTTAACTAAATCTTTTAATAATTTTTTTATAAAAATTTGAAAAAATTAACAATGTTTCTTAATTTCTAAGACTTACAATAACAATAATTATGAAATCATGTTGACGGACGAGGCGCACTGGGACTGCAGCGAATGGCTCCTTTTTATCCTTTCGGTTACTCATGATCCTGCCTACACTAGCGCAAATACGAGTGCTATATTTTTACCAAATTTTACACCTCCAGCAACTTGAGTGTCGGGGCACAGGACAGGCTTGATGAGCACTTTCTTGACAGTACTTAAGGGCCTTTTTCTGCGTCGGCTGCGTAGCACTCTTAAGGGCTTTTCTTGAAAAAAGGACTCACTATTGAGCCCCAAGCTGGGTGCCAGTCAATTTATTTTATTATATTTTAGTTAAAAAAAACTATTTCATTTTCATATTGGCTTGACCAACTTTTATTATTCAATTTACTACATGACTGAACGATATCAAAGCTAACTTAAGAATGCATTTCTAATTCTATTTACCTAATTCTACCTGTTGACCTGTTGCTTGTTGATAACGACAATTCTCACGCTGCCCAGACAAATCGTCAGCATTTCCTATGCTCGTGGATCGTAATCACGTTGCATCTCGTTCACCTCAGATTTTGGTTACCGTGCTTTTTAATTTCTTATTAATATATTTCGTTAACTCATAGAAAGCTTGCAACAAAGTTGAAGGTCGAATATGTTTTGATATTTGATTGAGAAATAGTAAACAATAAACATGAGATTTTAACTACAAATTTATTTATTTTCGTTTTTTTTAGGTATCTAACTGTAGCTTTAGACGAAAACACACAGTACTTAACTAAAAATATCACAATCAATGTCTTTCTTATACATTTTTTAAACACAGTTTACATCAGCAAATTAAAATCTGGTGGTGGAATACATTCTTTGGGCTCACTTGGTTTTGTAATCATTCGAATTATATCCACCAAACTGTATTTCTTTAGCTCTTTATTCGCCATCGGTATGACAACATCGTAGATTTTTTTGCTTATTAATTTCTCCTGTTCCTTAAGAATATCCACAAGAAGACGTTCGATGAGTTTATTCAGAAATTCACCTCCTTCCCCACTTCCTGCTAGTCCAGAAATATTAGATTTCACGTTGCCTAATGAGACTACAACATTGAACTCTTTTAACTGCACTCCACTCAATTTAGCTTGCAGTTTAAGATTTCCTTTAAATCTCAGATCTTGAAGCTTTAGATCCAGGTCACCTTTACCGAAGAGATTTAGTATTTCAGGGACTTCCACATCCATTTCATATTGACCAATAGAACTTATTTCCTTAAAATTTATATCAAAAGTCGATTTTAGTGTAAAGACGTTGAAGGATACATCGATTACATCGAATTTATCCAGGCCGTCTATACGCAAGCTAAATAAATTAACGAATCCGCTGAAAGTAAGTAATTCATATTTATCACAATATAACTTAAAGACTAAAATAAATTCAATACATACGATCCGAAATCTTGATCAATATCGAACTCTTCATAATCTGACTTAAATGGGGCGAGCGGAGGAACTCCATACTCAGGAAATCCACAAGGCATTTGCTTCCTGAGATCCTCCAATGATTTTCTGAGCGAATCAGAGGGCCCACGAGCACCTAAAAAATTTACGCATGAATTGATATTCGAGACAACTAAAATGCGTATTACCTGTAAACCTAACTGAAAGAGCACCCAGGGACCCATCCAAAATTGCAACTGCCACGCACAAAAGTACTATAAGCTTCATGTTCCTCAATTAACAGATATTTAAAATGTAACTAAAGAAAATTTTCTCACGCTCATCTTATATAAGAATGTTATCTGGCTTAAGCCTATTCTAATCATCATTTGGCTCAAAATATTTAAATTTTATTGCAGTACTTTGTTTCACTTTACAATGGAATTCACGTGCCGCGAGCAAAGTGAGAAAGGTTTTCGCGATTTTTGACTAGTAATCCATACCGCTAAATAATTTTAATTTTTCTTCTATTCCTTCTATTTTTACGCACAAACGTGTCTCTTTACTCATAAAAGTACTGGCTATAGCTACATTGATTTATCTAGTACTTGTGGTAAGACTAGATCTTATACTTCACCGTATCTATCGGCCACATTGGATTATTGATGGTAGAATGGCAAAGTGGTTCCAATAAACATATGAAAGTGGGATCGCAACTAAATACAAGAACTATTTTGCGCTTTATTGTAATTTTGGGAAAATTTAAATGGGGATTAAAAATTTTTGTTTTTCTACCCATTTGTAAGAAGTACTTGCTATTAATCTAAAAAATGCTTACTTACCAATAAAACAGGTAAGTATAAACACTCAAGGAGAATTTAGCTTAATGAGTTTTTAGATAAATGAAACTGGAGTTGGCCTTGTACAAAAAGTATTGTTTGAAAATAGCTTATATTTGCTTGGATTTTCCTATCTGTAGCGTTGTTTACTAGAAGAAATTGGTGCTTTTTTATAAAAGTTTTTGTTTTATTACGTCAGATTTTGCAGTCTGCTGAGCAGCGAAACAATAAACGTTATAAAAAATGAAAACCGGCCCAAAAGAATATTGAATTTTTTTACACGGTCAGTATTTTTGATAACGTAGATAAGAGCCAAAGGAATTAAGCTTTTCCCTATTAGAAACGCCCATCGTTTCGGGTCATGTTTTCTATCTAAAAACTTATTTAATTTAATTTAATTTATATTCATTGCTTTACTAAAGATTTCTTAAAGTATCACCTAAGTTGCGAACAAAAATGAAATAATTTTTTTTGTAAAACTAATTATTTTCTTTAAAATTGTTGTCATGGTCTGGAATTGAAATTGAAATTTTGAAGTAAGCGATATGTTATACGTGCTTACATAATCATAATCTCTGCTTGAGATCGGGTTTTAGCTGAAGTAATCAGTTATCTCGGTTTTCGTGGTTTTTTGAGTGACCGAAACATCTTCTCTAAGTAAGTGAAGATTTGTTGTCATTTCCGGCAGCTACAATTATTTTTTATTTATATATTTATTTATATACCTATATGTATATATATATATATATATAGTGTCGGTCAAAACAAAATAAACAGAATGCGATAGAACCAATTTGTTTTGATATATCTGTATTGCAAGTGATTACTATGAAAAAAAATATAGTTATTAATAACTTCAGGGTTCTTTATTATTATTAGTACCTACAATACCAAATGCATAACGAAATAAAATTAAAATCTGGTAACAATTGCATTTTCGCTAGGTCATAACAAAGGGAACTGATGAAAGAACTGTTACATCTTGTGATTTTTTTGACAAAAAACGCATAGAAATATTTCGTTATCAGTGTCAGTCGTCTGCGGGACTTGTTGAAAGGTAAACTGGTTATTAAATTTAACTTTTGTGTTAATAATAAAATAAATAGTGGCGCCTTTGTTGAAGGAGTGGAAAGACATTAAGAAATGGCGAGAAATAAATATAATACCTAATTTAAAATTAGAATAATTGCCGATTATAAGCAAGGATTTACACAAAAACAGTTATGTGAAAAGTTTTCGCTTTTTAAATCGGTAGTGCACTGAATTGTAAAGAAGTATAACGCCAGTGGCTGGCTCTGTGGAAACTTTTCATAAAGGAGGTAGACCCAGAAAAACTTCACATCGGATGGATGGATTAATTGCTCGGAAGATTAAATGTGATAGTTTCATAACATCTAACCAAATTTTAAGCGATTTGAGATTGAATGTGAGTTAAACTTATAGAGCCGTAAAAAATCATTTATTTCTGAATGGAACAGGCGCAAGGACGTACCGTGATTGGACCGTGCAACGTTGAAAAAGTGTTCTCTTCTCTGACGAATCGAAATTTAACTTACAAAATTAAGATGGAATGAGACGAGTTTGAAGACGAAAAAATTGTATTCTAACAGTTAAGCATGGAGGAGATAAAAGCGGGATGGACCACTGCGTCGCATTGATGGCATTATGGACAGGCTCCAGTATAAAAATATACTAGAAACTGTTATGCTTCCATATGCAGAGGACAATATGCCATTGAAATGGAGGTTCCAGCAAGACAACGACCCGAAACACACTTCCGAATTTGTTAAAACTTGGATGAGTGAAAACAAAATTGATGTGTTAAAATGGCCAGCCCAATCGCCGGACTTACACCCAATAGAAAATCTTTGAGCTATTGCAAAACAGATGGTCAGAAGACATGGCAAATTTGTAATTGGTGATAAAATTTACGAAGCAGTTAAAAGTAAATGGGATAAAATTCCTCCAAAAATAATTGTTAAAATTATTAGCTCTATGCCGAAGAGATGTTATGAAGTAATAAAAAATAATGGATACTCAACTAAATATTAAGTTTGTTTACAATAAAATGAAGTTAAATTTAAGTTATGCATTTGTTGTTTTAAAAAAGTTTGTACTAATAATAATAAAGAACACTGAAGTAATTAATAATAATATTTTTTTTTCATAGTAATCACTTGCAGTACAGATATATCAAAGTAAATTAGCAAATTGGTTCTATCGCATTCAGTTCCCTTTGTTTGGACCGACACTGTGTATATATACATATATATATATATATATATATATATATATATATATATATATATATATATATATATATATATATATATATATATATATATATAAATAAATATATCAATAAAAAATAATTGTAGCTGCCGGAAATGACAACAATATATGTATTATTATCGGGCAATTATTTTCCGAAGTGTGTCGTCTCGAAAGAAGTGCTTGGAAAAATATCGTGAAAGACTGAGAAACTGTAATATTCTGTTGCTGGCAGAGCTAAAGGTAGGTTCACACGGGAAAGAAATTGCAGCATTTTTCCTGTCGGGAAGTCAGATTGTTTGTCTGAACTGTAAGTTGTAGTGAAAGACAGACATTTATTGCTCTTGCAATTATCTGTCTCATAAGAAAGAAATTTGTCCCTCCCTGACAATTATTACTCAAGTTAAAATTCCGACTATTGAATTCCGATTGAATTGAGACAATCAATTCAATAAAGATCGATCTGTAATTTTATTTAGGGTTATTAGTAAACAAATTTACTAAATTATAGAACACAGCCTTAGTAGCCTATAAATCTTGACTACTATGCTCAGAACATTTGTAGGATCACGTCAAGTCAATTCCAAGCTGAGACTTTAAAGATACTGCCAGAAATACTACGGAAAAGTAGAATTCTCCAACCTTTTCGTATTCTTTACTGTTGCAAGTTTCGGTTTGCTTACACCAGCAATGCTCAGCTGTTCGTGGCAGCTTGCTGGCTTCGATCTAAAGTAGGCTGTGACTGTAACCAAATTTGTCTAGTATTGAGCGAATTCGAGAAACCCATTAGAATTCGACCTTCCTCTAAACAGAGGTGCACATGGATGCCTTTGAAAGCAAACACATCACGTACAAATGGATGTATAATTGGAGGGGCAGTTCTCAACAATCGCCAAGTTTTACCTATCAATGAGTCTGTTTAGACCGTAATAATTTAGAACTAGTTTTACGTAAGTCGATTTATGTAATATTAATCCGGCTACGTTTAGAACGCTCGTATTAAAACTTTGCCAGCTGTCAAGTTGTATCCTATTTGAAGTTCCTGTTTCTTCTTCTGTCCAATTTGCGCGTTTTCCTTCTTAATACCCATTAACATATTTGCTTAACCAATATTGTTGCACTGTAAATAATAACAAATATTTGTCCACTTTGTTGTTAAGCAATGCAAAATATGAGTATTACCGCATCAGATAATAACTTAAAGTAGTATTTGCTAATTTAGGATGTTTAGATCACACCAAATTAGTAGGTACTACGTAATTCGAATCACGTAAAACGAGTTCTAAATGGCACTGTCTAAACCAACTCAATGTTTCCAGAAGTAAGACTGCTATATTCTGCGCAGTGTACATGCTGCTGCCAATTTTAATACGAGCGGTCTAAACACAGCCGGATTAGCATTACGTAAATCGACTTACGTAAAACTACTTCTTAATTCCTACGGTCTAAATAGGCTCAGTTAGACCGTAGGAATTTAGAATTAGTTTTACGAAAATCGATTTACGTAATACTAATCCGGCTGCGTTAAGTCCGCTTGTATAAAAACTTTGCCAGCTATCAAATTGTATCTCTTCTTTCCAATTTCCTGTTTAATACCTGCTAATTGCTTAAACAATATTATTTCACTGTAAATAACAGCAAATGATGATGATTTAAATTAGTACTAGCATTCACTAGTTCAGGATGTTTAGATCACACCAATAATAATACTACGCAATTCGAATTAGGTAAAACTAGTCCTACATGGCACGGTTTAATCCAGCTCAGTGATAAATATGTGCAAGGAGAACAAAACTTGGACCTCGGTTTAGTAACGGAGTTTGAATTAAAATCATGTTTATGGGATATATATAGACGTACACAGACCTTAGAATAAAGAACTAGAGGAAGAGGTTTAAGTGAGTAGAATTTTAGGCTATGAGTGATAGCAACAATACAGGCGTAAACTAAGTCCGATTACAAGTAGAGCCAAAAGTAAATTAAAAATCTTTATAATTCGTTAAAGAATAATTTGATTTTAACTTCTCTGAATAAAATATTTAAGCTGCATATTAATTTTGACGATATATTATAACTCAAGTGAACCATTCAGTCTTATTTTTAATTGATTAAATATTTTTTGAGATTTTCTATGGATGCCCCTAAACATTTTGTTTGACGCCTGCACTAGTACAGACGACCCGGAGCGTTAAATCGGTTTTCACGTTAACCTCACAATTATTCTTACAAAATTTTTGCTTTTTTCCATAAATTGAGGTTTTAATTGAACTTCACTAATTTGTAGCATAAATTTAGAAAAAAAACCAAACACTTGATGCTGGGGTTTAAGCAAAGTCGGTTTACAAAATAGTCTAAGAATTTTATTGGAATTAAAGCATATACTTAATAAAGATTTAAAAAAAGCTGTCTTAATATAATAAATTGAATAAAATTTAACTTAATTCACTGGAGGAATCTTTTTTACGCATAATAGTGTTATGGTAGAATTGACAAATCCATGTACACAAGCTACCACATGATGGCAGCATGCGGGCATGGATTGCATTTAGCGTTGCGAGCGCCACTTAGATGCTTGTCGCAACTTAGTCGTGACTCGCAAAGGAATTGGGAAGGCTACAGGAGCTGCCGGGGTAAGCGTTTTAGTCGCCTAGCAGACTCAGTTGGTGACCGAAGAGGTGAGGGACCTACCTAGCTAGCCGTGCTTAGTTCGTCGGATCGGAGTGAGATCTTGCCTCACACTCCTCGCTGCATTCTCCGGAAAATTATTGTGGGCACTCTTAAAGTCCTCAGGACCAAAGGACGATAAAAGGAATAAAAAGAAAAGTAAATCGAAGATCGACGAATCAGCACCTCAGCCTTAAGATGGTATTAGGCTTGTTGGGCTATCCCTCTCCATCCTATGACTATGTCAAGCCCGATATTGGGTATACAATGGTCGCCGCTTAATGTGAGCATGCTTATTAAAATCAGCCGCTTATTGTGATCAAACGGCCCGGTCCCGATTCACTCCTATCTAAATATATTGAATTTTCCTCGGCTATTATGATCAGAATGCCACTTAATGTAATCACTCGATTCGCGGAATGTCAACCAACTTCGCCCTTTTCTTTTATATTTCTCTTCGATTTCGCGTATCTGCTACTCAGTCAGTTTTCGCAAAGCATCATGAGTAAACGACGCGATTTAAGCTTTGATGAAAAAGTGCAATTATTGAAAGATTTTGATGTGCTTCCGTCCATGCCTCAGCGAGATGCAGCTAAGCGCCTGAATATTTACCATGCATCTTTATGTAAAATTTTAAAATCGCGACAAGATCTAAAAAAATCACTTGTTTTTAACGAGAATAGAGGCCGAAAACGGAAAAGAAATGGAAAAGATGCAGATTTCGAGAACGTCTTAAAACAGTGGTTTGTCAGTGTACATGAAAAAGATACCAAAGTGAATGGTCCTTTGATGCAGAAAAAAAGCAGTGTCAAGGACAAGGAAATTTTCTCAGCAACTGACGGTTGGTTTTGTCGATGGCGCAAGAGAGAGAACATTATTTTTCGACGACATCATGGTGAATCTGGTTCCGTTGATAGACCAGCTGCTGCCAAGTGGCTTACAGAGGTGAATTTCTCTGATACCATTTTAATTTGATTTGCGAAAATTTGTTCATTTAAATTTTTATTATTAGGTTTGGCCCGCGATTATTGAGAGATATCATCGTGAAGATATCTATCACGCTGATGAGTCCGGCCTATATTTTCGTGCGAGGCCTGAACACACCTATATTTTCAAGAGTCAAAAATCGAGTTTGAAAGGGTTCAAGGCGTACAAGGATCGTGTGACCGTCCTCTGTTGCGGCTGTTGGAAAAGAAGATTTGCTGGTCATTGATAAGAGCAAAAACCGAAGATGTTTCAAGAACGTAAGAAAATTGCCAGTCACCTATAGGAACAACCAGAATGCATGGATGGTCACTAGCATTTTTACAGAATTGGTTATGGATTTGAATCACAGATTGAAGAGACAAATTTTGTTATTGGTTGACAATTGTACGGCTCACAAGTGTACAGTCCCATTGAAAAAAATCGAGCTGGTGCACCTACCAGCAAACACCACTTCAATAATGCAACCGTGTGACCAAGGTATTAGCCGGGCATTCAAGAGCCATTACCGACAAGATATGCGTGGGATAGTTCTGGAAAATTTAGACAGTGCGCATATTGCAAATTATGTTGCCAAAAAGATATCGCTCCTTACATCTGGCTGCTAGATGTTGGAGCACAGTTACAGAGGAATCTATTGTAAATTGTTTTTAAAAAAGGTGGGCTTTTTCAAGGCGGCGACGTGGAGATGGACCTTGAAACCGTACATGAAGAAACCGATGATCATGTAAATATTGATGAGGATCTAGAAACTACGTCTGGGATGACCGACGAACTTATCTGTGCTCAATATAGGGAAGATAATGACAGTGAAAACAATGAAGTTGAAGATGAGGAGGAACATCCGAAAATTCCAAGCATAAGGGAAATGACGACGGGCTTATAAATACTCCGAAATGGCATTCAATATTACGTCGAAAATATCTAGTTACATTATAAATATGAAAATATGATTTAATCTATTATTTGAAAAAATAAAAGGTGTACAAGAATTGAGAATTTCTTCTCACGGAAATAATATAAACATTGTATTATATTCATAAAGAATAAATCTTTTTGTTTGATACACTCGACCAATGTTTTTGTTTACGTGTTAACAGCCTACCGTCTATTGGAATCATCCGCTTAATATGATCAAACGGCAATCAGACAACGTCTACCACTTCATCCCCCACTGCAAATGATAGGAGATATCATAACCATAACTCAGTTTTTTTTCTATCAGATCAGGATTTCTTTTATTGACCATTATTTGATAATTATCATATAATGGTCAATAAAAAAATTTTACTTTAAATTTCCCCTTTTAATAATAATGTTTTTTTCCTTAGGTAATAAAGTATACTGATTTCAAAAATAGTGTTGTTATTTTTCTATAGCATCATATTTTTTTTATTATTTTTTTGTTGTTGATATTTTAAAGACAGTATTTGTATCGATTAACATTTTATAAAATTTCAAAATCTTAAAAATCCTGACGTGCTATTCCAATTTGGCGGTCAAAATTGCCTAATATTACACAAATATTCCTAAAAGAGGAAAACCTTGTAGGCCTTATTGTTAAAATAAAAACAACGGTACCTTTAATGAATTATAACTTTAATCAATTTGTAATTTTTAATAAATTTGTATCTTTTAATTTAGAATTTTGTTAGGATGACCTGCACCGAACCGACTTCTTATGAATCCGAAATTACACTCAGCTTATTTTACTCAGCGAGGCATGCATATCGCCTTCGAAGAAGCACGGTTCCCACATGTTTATGTAACACGAAACCCTCATGGGTTCAACGTGGAAGTTTAAATGATAACTCATGTGAAATCAGAGATACATTTTGACATCTTATTTGGAAAAGAATTAATGTGCACTCATGAAATTGTTTGGGTCAGGTTAAAATTGACCATTCTGAGTTACATACTTGCCCAGCTTCCTCCAACATAGAACATAAGAAACATATAATAAATATATCTAATTACCTAGCACTTTAAAAGTTCATTAAAATTTATTTCACACGCTTTACTTAAAGTTCATGTTTCATCATTTTTACAGACATAATTCCAAGAATTGCATTCAGTGACCTAGCTATGTTATTTAATTAAGTTCGACGAGAAGTCAGTATATTTGTAGTAACTCGATTGTAACGTTCTAATTTGTAATAAAGATTTTATTAAATTTAATATTTCTTCTTTTTTTTGATAAAGTTTCAAGATAGAAGTCGTGCGGATTTCTGTTCGTTCGCTAAGTTCTTAATTCCACCACAAATCGACGGTTTATCGCTATATTGTGAATTAAAAGGAAAATTTCATTTATTAATCGACGGATTATCGATTCGGAAAAGTGAAGATTTCTAACCTACAGCGATCGAAACGAATCATCTCAAAACCCAAGTGTTGTGTAAACCAACGAGGGAATATCGCCGCCGCAACATCGGAGACAACTAGTAGATGATTACGAAAAGAATATCGTCTGACGATCGTGCTACACATCAAGAAAAATGATAATCTTGATTTCTGTGGTATTGTAAGTAATTTTGAATATGTCCTTACTAACTAACTCCCCATATTTATAAAACCACGTTTCCACATATTGTTTTGCCATTTAGGAATAAAATTTCATAGATAAATTGAATTCAAGTGATTATTAAATTTCAGTGATAAATTTAATTAAGTGATTATTAAATATACTATACAAATACACGTACACGGAATATTTATTTTTACAAAAAGTGAATGTTCGTTAATGCCGTTGAAAAACCGCAAATCACTTAAACCTCAACCTTATAGAAGAATTAAAAGATTCTTCTCACTCGACAAGCTCTCGGAAATTGAAGGTGAGGAAGAAAGTGAATCCCCATTAGTGAACAACAATTACAAAAGTGAAGATAGTGTTTTGCACATTGAACTTATTTCGAATTCTCGAAGTCCTTCTAATTGTTCTAACATGGCTACTGCCACTGCCAGCACAAGTGCTAATAACCCGGTAATAACGCTAAACGATATATTTAATCCGTTGCGTGTACCGGACGCAATCAAGCACTTACCCAAGTTTGACGGTAATCCTCGATTACTGTTTGAATTTTTAAATAATGTGGAAGAAATTCGTTCATTAATTTCCTGCACGGAAGGTACACCTTATGGGCAACTTTTGCTTCGTTCTATTCGAAATAAAATCGAAGGACCCGCAAACGTAGTCTTAAACATGTATGGAACTCCACTAGTTTGGACCCAAATAAAAAAAATCTGATCCTTCATTACTCAGATAAGCGTAACGAAACTTCGCTCATCAATAAATCGGTTGAACGCTTCTATAGCGAGATTATCGAAATTTTAGCTACCATGACAAATCATGTACAAATACATGAAACAGACCAAAGTGTTATTCAAGCAAAACGTGCTTTGTATACGGAAATGTGTCTAAATGTGTTTTTAGGTGATTTAAAGGAACCCTTAGGCTCAACCATAAAAGCAATTAAGCCAGACACCCTGGTAAAAGCATTCTCTTATTGTATGAAAAAGCAGAATTTCTCCTATTATAGACACTGACACTCCTACACCTAAACCGTCACAAAATTCAAGACCAAACAATGCATCTTTAGCATTAACAAGAGCCTCTCACCAAAATATTCTTATACCGAAAACGTCACCTGCAAAAGCATGGCACAATACATTTCCACAAACGGGACTTGCTTCTTCAAACTTTAATCGAACATCAAATCCTTTCTACTTACCCCCGTACCAAAATAGGCATGTTACTTCGAACTTTAATAATGCAGCCCCAGTCTCTAGGCCATTGCAACAACAGTTCCAAAATAACCCCTTTCACCAACTACCGCAACAAAGAAGTAATATGATTACTACAGCAACAAATAATAAAGCCCTATCAAAATCAGAACCCATGGATATCGGCTCTACAAAAATCGCTACCAACCTTCGCAACAAAACATACCTGCACAAAACAACTCATTCCGACCATCAGTACTCCCGAAGTTCACAAGTAAAGAATTATTTAACGTATCTTCTATGACCGAATCTGATCAGTGTGAAAATCTAAACTATCAAAATTTAGATGAATATTATGATTACAAAAACACAAACCATACTTACAACTATGAGACAGACAATACTAACGACAACCAACATGAGCATCAACACGAACCAAATCTAATTTATGAAATAGACGATTCAACTTTTTATCAAATAGCCTCAGATAACCAATCGGGTACGTAGACATCAATAAAAACGGGTCAGTTCTCCCACACGTTAACATTTGTTCTCCCTTTGGTCGCGCTTTCAAATTCCTTATTGATACAGGAGCTTCAGCTTCATTCTTAAACCCCGAATACATTCAATCCGAAGATCTTGTTGAAATAAAACCAACAGTTATTACCACTACTTATACAGCACAAGTTAAATAATCAGATTACTCAACAAACTTTCTGGAATTTAATCAACCTGGCGAGATTACTTTTTTGATCTTCAAATTTCATTTTCGTGCGGTCCTAATGGTATTCCTATTTCCCTTTATAAGAACTGTTCTTCTTCCTTGGTTTCCGTTCTTTGTTATTTATCTAATTTATCTATTTCTTGTGGAGTCTTTCCAAAATCTTGGAAATCATCTTTTATTATCCCTCTTCACAAGAAAGGCAAGAGGTGTGATATTTCCAATTACAGACCCATTGCAAACTTGTGTTGTATTGCTAAGATTTTTGAGGCATTATTTTGCGATACACTATACTTTCATTGCAAACCTTTTCTTGAAACTTTCTAGCATGGCTTTATGAAAGGTAGGTCTACTGCGACTAACCTACTGCGAATATTCAAATTTCTGCTTATCCAAAATTGAGGCTAGAAAGCAAGTGAATTGTATCTCTACAGATTTTAGCAAGGCATTCGACAGAATAAGCCACCAAATTTTGATTCACAAGTTGACGGCCCTCGGGTTTCCTTCATTGTTTGTAGACTGGGTTCGTTCTTACCTACTAAATCGGACTCAGCGTGTGTCCTTCCGTGGATCACTATCCAAGTATATTTTTAATTCCTCGGGCGTTCCTCAGGGAAGTCATCTTGGCTCGATTTTATTTATTATATACATCAATGATGTATCTTTATTCTTGAAATATTCAAAAATTCTTTGTTATGCTGACAACGCCAAAATTTTCCGTGTTGTGTCCTCTATTCGAGACTGCGAACTTTTAAATTCTGACTTAGACGCTTTCTACAACTGGTGTTCTGATAACTATCTTCCCCTCAATATTAGTAAGTGTACGTCTATGTCTTTTACTCGTAGAAAGAATCTTCTCGACTTCAACTACACAATGCATGGCTGTGTTGTGGAAAAAAATAATAGGACCAAGGATTTGGGTGTCTGGTTGAACAGTCGTTTTACGTTTGACGATCACATTGATGAGATAGTTATTAAGGCTAATTCTACATTGGGTTTTATAAAAAGATGGGCAAAGGAATTTGACGACCCTTATATCACCAGGCTTCTCTAGGTCTACTTTGTTAGACCTATTCTGGAGTATTCTAGTTGTGTTTGGTCACCATTTTATCGTGACTCAATTGACCGGGTAGAGGCAGTCCAGCGCCGTGTTTTGTTCGCTTTGCACTTCGTGGGCTTCCTTGGGACGACCCTCTTATCCTACCGCCGTTCTCAGATAGGCTTAAGCTCATAAAACTAGACTCTCTTGAATTCAGACGTAACATCTCTAAAACTGTTTTCGCTTTTGAACGGCTTCAAGGTAATGTTGACTCTCCAGTCTTGTTGTCTTCTTTTAATATATCGATTCCGAGTCGCTCCTTGAGTAATCGAGATTTTATTAAAATTCCACAGAATCGCACAAATTACGGTTTTCACGAGCCCGTCACGTCAATGTCTCGGTTTTTTAATTCGCATTTTAACAACATTGATTTTAATCTGTCGAAAAATTCTGTGAAGGCCTAACTTTCCTAACTACTCTGTTATTATTTTGTAATTATTATGTATTATTAATTATTTTTTTAGTTAATTATTTTTCTATTTTTCTAGTTATTTTTTTTATTAATTATTTTCTAGTTATTTTTACTAATTATTAATTATTGTAATTTTTATTTTATTTTATAACTATTTATATTTACATGTTAAGTAATCAGCCCTTTGATGAATCTTAAATAAATAAATAAATCTAAAATCATTACAAATCTTCTAGTTGATATTGAAAACGGAGATATCTACATTAAAAGCACTGCAATTAAACCAGGAGTTTACATCTCTGAAGGAATTTATCATTCAAAAGATTGGTATGCTTCAGTGGAAATAACAAATGAAACAAAGACACCTCAAGACATACTCCTCGAACAGCCATTAAAAGTAGATTCCCTTGGATCAAAGTATGTCGAAGTAAATAACTTTAACATCGAATGTTCCGATCATACAGTTTCCCGAGAAGATATAACGCATTTACTTCGCGCTTCTCATCTAAATAAAGACGAAGGAGACAATTTATTTCGAGTATGTCGAGAATACGACGACATATTCTTCCGAGAAGGAAGAAGAAAACTAACATACACTAACCAGTTAAACATCGAATCTCCACGACAGACGAATTACCTATATACACTAAATCTTATAGGTATCCGTACACCCAAAAGGAAGAGGTTAAACGACAGATGAACGAAATGCTCGAACAAGGCATCATCCGCCCAAGCTATTCACCTTGGTGCTCTCCCGTTTGGATAGTTCCAAAGCAAAAAGATGCCAGCGGAAAACAAAAGTGGCGATTGGTAATCGATTATCGAAAATTGAACGAAAAGACTATCAGCGATCTCTATCCATTACCAAATATCACGGAAATACTTGACAAATTAGGGAGGTCTATGTATTTCACCACATTAGACCTAGCCAGCGGTTTCCACCAAATTGGAATGGACCCTAAAGACATATTCAAGACAGCATTTACAGTCGAAGGTGGGCATTACGAATACATCCGAATGCCTTTTGGACTTAAAAATGCCCCATCCAAATTTAAACGTGTGATGGACAATGTCCTAAAAGAGCTACAGGGAAAGATATGTCTTGTGTATCTTGATGATATAATCATATTCTCCAGATCGCTACAAGAGCATTTCGAATCCCTAAGAGAAGTGTTTCAAACATTAAGAGATGCAAACTTCAATGTGCAACTCGACAAATCTGAGTTCATGCACAAAGAGATTTCCTTCCTGGGTCACCTAATTACTACCGAAGGTGTTAAACCAAACCCAGATAAGATAAGAGCCATAAAGGAATTCCCAATCCCTCGCACACAGAAAGAAATAAAATCCTTTCTGGGACTTCTCGGGTAAAGAGGCTAAAACTCGAAGAGTTTAATATTATAAAATATTATACAAAAAGGGAAGTGCAAATTACAACGCTGACGCCTTAAGCAGAGTAGTTATTCCTGAGAATAATACACATAAGAATACATCCACCGAAATTAACATTGGAGAGGAAAATACACCCCCTCAAACAAATGCAACTTATGCAACCTCTACTATCCATTCTGCTATCGAAGATCTAAATGATGGTATATCGATCTCAGAACGGCCATTAAATGAATTTAATCTTCAAATAATCTTCAATAATTCAAAATTGGCCAAAGTGTATATTCAAAATACTTCTCCTATAGCAAAGTTTTCAAACTAGTTAGATGTGTCGAATTAATGATCGACGTCACAGAACACGACGAACAGGATAGACTGATACAAGACTATCATTTAAAAAATAATCACCGAAGAATAAATGAAACTTTGAGGCATCTAAGAAGACAATACTACTTCCCATTTATGAAAAATAAAATAGCCCAAATCATCAACAATTGCGAAACCTGCAACAAATTAAAATACGATCGGCAACCATTAAAATTAAAAAATTCGCTGCCGCGTATACATTAACTGCCCGAAATAGTTTGAACGCAGTAAAAGCGATCAAGCACTTCATAAGCCTTCACGGCATACCATCAAAACTAATATCAGACCAAGGAACAGAATTTACTGCCAATATCTTCAAAGATTTCTGCAATCAATACAATATTAAGCTTTACTTGACCTCATTTCAACAAACAAGCAGTAACTCACCAGTCGAAAGATTGCATTCTACCCTTACAGAAATGTACCGCATAATTATGCAAAAATACAAGGAAAATAATTATGATCTAGACCATAATGAAATCCTCTCAGAAACCCTTATTACTTATAACAATGCTATCCATTCAACAACTAAGTATACAACCTACGAAATATTTTATGGTAAGACCTATAAATTTAACGAAAATGTTAACTTCAATACGGAGCACGAGTACCTTCAGAAACTTAATAAGTTTCAAAAGGAACTATATCCATCAATCAAAGCTCAAATAGAAGAATTAAATGGCAAAAACATCGAAAAGCTAAATAAAAATAGGGAAGATCCCATAGACCTTGAAGAAAATGAACCCGTGTTCAGAAAAGAATGTAGAAACTACACAATACAAAACTTAAACGAAGACGGACATTTCAGGTT
The DNA here is from genome assembly GCA_964036015.1 of Leptarthrus brevirostris. Taxonomy (NCBI): domain Eukaryota; kingdom Metazoa; phylum Arthropoda; class Insecta; order Diptera; family Asilidae; genus Leptarthrus; species Leptarthrus brevirostris. Next base: position 53,609,571 of record OZ038371.1, read on the forward strand.
AACAACAACGAACGGCCAGAAACTGGAGATCCACGATATACGGAACAACCAGAGCCTTCTGCCTTCTGAAACTGGGGACAGGTAGAATAATAGAAGGACACAACGACTTGTCACATATTATCAAGCTCCAGACGTACAAAGACACAATAGATGCAATACAGAACACTGTCGACCACCTAAACAACATAGACGAACTTAATAGCACACTGACTACACCCAAGATCAAGTTAAACGAACTGAAAAACAAGTTGCAAACACTTCTTCCGAAGGAAAGGTCAAAAAGAGGATTTATTAACGAGTTGGGAATAGTTATAAAATTCATTACAGGTAATATGGACGCACATGACGCCGAACGATTTAATAAAGAAATTGAGATCATAATGTCAAATCAATCAAAATTCGAAAATGAAAGTAATCAGCAGTTTTATATAAACAATAAGATGATCGAGAGATTCGAAAATATTACATTCACAGCAAGAAGTTATTACAGATTACCTAAAACGCAATCAAGACCTAGTTAGCAACCAAATCAAAGAAGAACATTACCTTCTTAACCACCTTCAATTTTTGAACCAAATAAATTACAATATCGACATTTTACATAATCACTTATCAAACATAGCAGAAGCAACTCTACTTGCAAAACTTAACGTAATTTCTAAACAAATCTTAAGTTCCGACTTTCCGAAGTATATAGTATGTTTAATAATCAAATGGTCAATATAAAATCCGAAGAACAGTTATATGAACTATTAGGCCTTCAACATATTTAAATGGTACTAACATTATTTTTAATATCCGACTATCCATAATCCGAAATGAAACCTATTCATTCTTCCATGTAATCCCAATTCCTATCCAAAAATCCAAAACATTACCAACCAAGCCCAATGTAATTCTGAACCCAGATTATATTCAACATTTCGACAGTAAATGCCCGGAAATTGAGAAAATATTTTATTGCCAAAAATCACCTTACGGAAGAAATTTCAAAAATTCCAAGTGCATCACCCAACTAATACAGAATATCCCAGCAGATTGCAAACTCACCGAAGGAGACGAATATGTAGAGATATATCAACCCGAGCCTAATCACATATTTTTCATAAACGTACCTGAAACAACAATTAATTCTACATGCAAATTCAGCCCAAAAAGCGTAACAGGAAACGTCTTTATCCGCTTCGAAAGTTGCGAAATCCATGTAAACGGCATCACCTATATGGGACACCCCAAGCAGTTTTGGGACGAGATTACCATACATCCGACTCTATTCAACAAAACTAATTTTACCACAACTCGACAAAATATCACTCTGCATAAACTACAAGGGTACAACTTTGAAAACAGAAAACTCATCGAACTTCTCCGAAACAACACCAGCGAAAAGGACCTACTTATATTCATACTAATTGCTACCCAAGGAATCCTCATAATCTTTACAACAATCTACATCATCTTCAGACTCCGGAAACGCACCATCGAGATCACATCTTCCGCTCCAGCAACAGATCCTAGGAAAGCCCAGTTCCTGTTCCCGTAGCTCTCATCCTAGGGGGAAGGAGTTACATACTTGCCCAGCTTCCTCCAACATAGAACATAAGAAACAAGATTTTATAAAATTTAATATTTCTTCTTTTTTTTGATAAAGTTTCAAGATAGAAACTTAACTCGCGCTTAACAACACATTTCTTCCCCCTTACAAAAGGATTATGGAATACTTATGACATAATCTTGCGACAGATACATTTTTCTTTTAATTCTTATCTAATTAATGAATAATTTTAAGAAACATATTTGTTTTTTTTACATGATTAATGATTTACAAAAGATTATCTGTTTCTGTACTTATCTACTTCGATCATTTGAATTTTGCGCATTTACAGGGAGTTAATCGATATTTTACATTTTATAACTTTTTTCATAATGAAATAAATTACAATGGCAAGAATAATTAAAACAATAATTATTAAGGTTACATGAAAAGGTAAATTTTTCGGCTGAGGTGTGGTCTCCATGAGTTCCACATAGTTTTCGGTGTATCGTCTTAATTCACCTAAACTAATACTAATTTTTTTCAAATCACTGTTCTTTAAAACAGTTTCCTTAAACTCGGGTAATTCTGGTTTGTTTTTAACCAATGTTAGATTTAGTTCTTCAACTATAAAAGTGTTATTAAAATGATATGAGGCTTGGTGCTTGTCTTTTCCTTCGCTTATCGTTTCCAGATTTATTTGAATAGTTGAGGCTTGCAGATATTTTGATGGAATAGGCTGTATTATCAAAATTAATTCTTACGTTAGTTTCTTGTGGTAGGATATAGAACCAGCTGTTAGGTTTTGATATTGAGTACCACATTTCGTGTGTTGCTGCAAACACTCCTATTTCGCATTGAGATAGGTCTTGTTCATTGAGAATAATGCAAGTAATGCAGTTTTGGGAGTTTTGGTTATACGACAGAAAATTGTTCTTGCATATGAATTGTTCTTGGTCTACTTTCATACATTCATCGAACTCGTTCTGTTTCAGAAATATATGTTGCTTTAGGTTTTCATTAGTTGCGACGTAGTCGGAGCTTGTCTTAAAATAATAATAAAGATTATTCTTGTATTTTGTCGGTACGCTTGTTATTCTGTAGACCTTATAAAAATCGCTCACAAGTGGAATTGATGCGCGAAGAGTTCAACGTGAATTATTTGATCGAAGAGTTGAAGTTTTTCTGGGGTTGGTTTTAATGGAAACTGTAAATTACGTGGAAGATCTAGTTGTACTTCCCTAAGCGCGTCACTAAATATTGGCGAGTTCACTAAATGAATTTACCTAATCTGGCTTCGTGAACTATTTCTGTAAGTTCGGCTTGTTTTGAAAGGATTTGTCCCATTAGTATGGTCATAACATTCGTCATTTCATCGAATAAATGAGGTCCTTGTTTCATTTGAGTTCTATTTTGTATATCCTGCGCCATTGTTAGAACTTTCCAGTTTATATTGGTTTTGAATCGATTAGTTAGAGAAGGTGCGAATGTTTAACAGTGTACAAGAAAGGTTTTCCTTTTGTAAAAAGAAAAATTTTGGCTAATTGTTAGCAGTGTTCGCCCCTATGGAGCATTCCATTCCCTAAGGTTGGGTTTCGGGGGAACTTTTACTACGAAGCAGGTCGAAAAGGAAATTCTTGTTGCTCGGTGACAAGTTTTATTCTCTAATTGGTATAAACCCAATGTGATATCAAGACATAAAGGTATGTGAGAATGATGCGAAGTATAGTGAGAGTTATTTTAACTTGGGTAGTGTCAAAATTATATAAAATTGATATTTGAATCAGATTTAGTTAATAAATGGGGGGTTACGCCATTGTAGAGCACGGAAAAAAAGGAATATTTCGAGAATTTTTTTTTGGCGCAATAAAAGGAGTAATCAAAATTCTGTAAAATGTGATTTATAATATAAGTCTTGAAGTACAAAAAAACAATTAAGTTGAGTATTTCGAAAAAAACATGGCGGCTTTGCAGCATTTCCCCGCTGGTGCGTTTTTTTCGCATGGGTCCACGGCCGAAAACCTAATTCCCGCAATTTTTGATCTAGAACAAAAAGCCAAAAGATTTTTTGATTTCATATAACAATAGCAAGAGACATACTTAGGGGTTTTTCGATAAATTGATTTTTCGAAAAATGGGGACCCGTCACATCAATTGATTATAAGAAAAAAAATATGCAGAATTTAAAAAAACCCCTACGTACGTCGCTGGAGAAAACGATTTCGAATGAACTGTAAAATTTTTAAATCGATCGGTAAAGATTTGTTCGAGTTATGTTTCAGGCCAGCTCAAAGAAAGTGATTTCGAGAAAAACGCGTTTAAAGTTTTAAAGGTGCCCGGAGTATACCTGAGAGGTCTTGCGGTAGAATTCAAAATTTCGACATTAAGACATTCTTCCCGCCTTTCATCTTTTAGTATATTATTTTTAAGACCCTAAATAACCTATTACGATGAAACAATTTTTTCGATTTTTTGAAAATTCTACAGTGGCGTAACCCCTTAAGTTTGGTCCTCCTAGCCATTTTTATTGTAGATGTTTCCGGCGAATTTATTTTAGTGATTACATAAGGACCTTCATATACAGAAGTTAGCTTTTTATTCTTTTTAATTTGAGATTGGAGTAAAACTTTGTCTCCTATAGAATAGTTTGAAGGCTTGGTTCTCTTGTCGTAATAACTTTTGGATAATTCCTTGGATTTGATTTGGTTGTCGCGAGCTAGTTGATAACAGTTTTGTAGTCTTGCTCGCAATTCTATGACAAGGTCATCGTAATTATAACAGGATCGTAACAGGATCGACGGTTTTAGTTAAGGAACTTGGGATTTCGGGTTTCATTCCGAAGAGGACTACATATGGAGTGAGTTTGGTTGCTGAATTCGGTGTAGTATTGTAGCAGAAGTATCTTTGGCTGCATAAGTAGCAGAAGGATGGCTGCATAAATACGTACCTAAAGTTCGATGGCATCGCTCAAGTGAACCATTAGATAGGGGATGGTAAGGAGAAGTTTGTATTTTACGTATTCTTAGCAGTTTGCAGGTGTTCTTGAATAGTTCACTTAGGAAATTAGAACTTGGTCCGATAAAAGGTAGGTAGGGGTACCAAAAATACATATAATTTTACGGAAATAAGCTTCTGCAACTGTTCTACTCTCCTGATTTGGAATTGGAACTATATAAATTTACTAAAATCATCTTGGAAGGTCAAGAGATTTTTATATTATTTCCACTGTTAGATTCGGTTAGGGGTCCGACTATATCGAGAGAAACTCGTTCGAATGGGTTCTTGGAGGTTGTTGTGATTTTCATGGGGATCTTGTTTTTACGACCTGTTTTATTTTTCTGGCAAATTTCGCAGATGGAGACATACGCTTTAATATCGCGAAACATTGTATTCCAATAATAATCTAGTTTGATACACTTGAAGGTTCTAGATATTCCTTGATGTCCGCTAATTGGACTATTGTGGTATTTACTTAGTATGCGTTTTTTTTTCATCTTCTGAAGATATTTTTAACGGACGATGTAGATATTTTCAGATTCTTCTATTTGGATATCCCCATTTTTCTGTGCGTTTCATGATATCGTTCTGGAAGTGTGCGTTTGCTTCCGAATTGGAACTGGGGTCATTATCGCTGGATTGTCTTGCTGCGTTAGCAGTTTCTGATCTTGTCAGTACATTGATTTCAACAGTGTGCAGTCGAGATAACTCATCTGAATTTGTATACAAATGCCCCGCTTTGCAGATTACATTGAAATCGTATTCCTCCTATTTTATTCTCCACCTCATTATTCGTGAAGATGGATCTTTCAAATTAAAGATCCATAGTTAAAGTTTATGGTCAGTGACCACAGTAAATTGTCTTCCGTATAAATCCTTCTCAATGGTTGAATAATTTTTTTCAGGCTTATTAAGAACTCTACTTGCGAAAGCGATTGGTAAGTCAAGGCGATTAAAATCATCCAACTGAGAAAGAACCGCTCCAATTGCATTATTGCTGGCATCAGTTGTGACGTAAAGCCTCTTTTCGAAATTAGGATACTGGAGAATTGGGGGACGCGACAGAGACTTCTTTAAAAGGTTAAAGGACTCATCGCAGTGAGCATTCCAGTTAAAAGGAAAATCCTTCCTCAATAATTTATGTAAAGGATCTGCGATTTTAGAAAAGTTTGGTATACATTTTCTGTAGTACCCGACTAAACCTAAATATGATTTTAACTGTTTGATATTATCAGGTCAGCTATCGTTTCTATAGCTGATATTTTAGTAGGATCCGGTCTAATCTCTTTGTCAGTTATCACATGTCCCAAATAAGTTACTTCTTTATTCAAAAATTTACACTTACTTGGTTGAAGCTTTAGATTATGAGTTTTTAAGCATTGGAAAACCTCTCTGAGTTTTTTATTGTGATCTACCAAATCGTTTCCGTAAATTGAAATGTCGTCCAAATAGACGAAACAACGAATTATCTGCAATCCTGTTAAGCGTAGAAAAATATTTAGAATTTCCCAATCGATTAAGGATATCTTTGATATTTGGAAGAGAATATGTATCAGCTAACGTTACTTCGTTTAGCTTCCGGAAATCTACGACAACTCGCCACTGCTTGTTGCCTTGTGCATCAGGTCTTTTTGGTACTACCAAGAGCGGAGAGTTCCAGGGACTAGCACTGAGACGAACTATGCCATCCGATGACATCTGATTTACTTGTTTTTAACCGACTTCCCAAAAACAAAGAGGTTCTAAGTTCGACCCGTATTTTTTTCTTTTTTTCTTTTTAATTTTTTTTTATGTCTGACCGGGCATAACTTCGTAACGCGTCGACCGATTTTGATGATTCTTTTTTTGTTGGATACAGTATATTCACCGATTGGTACCATGTTAAAAAAATTTGCGGTAGGGTGGGGGTGGGGGTGAAACCTTTTTTTGTTGTACAGAGTATGGTCCCCCATTGCTAATAGGAGAACAAATTTGGACTAGGGTGGGGGGAGGGGTAAGCTAACTTTGTAACGCATGAACCGATTTAGATAATTCTTTTTCTGTTGGATAGAGTATGTTCCGTGGTTGATGCAGGAGAAAAAATTGTTGGGGATGAGGGTGGGGGGGGGGGGTGGAACCTTGTAACGCGTGGTCCGATTTAGATGGTTCTTTTTCTGTTGTATAGAGTATGATCCCCCATTGCTAATAGGAGAATAATTTGGTGCTATGGTGAAAGGTGTGGGTGTGGGGGGGGTAGTCTAACTTCGTAACGCGTGGACCGATTTAGATATTTCTTTTCTTTTGGGTAGAGTATGCTCCCTGGTTGATAGTACGAGTAAAAGAGTATGTTTCTTGATTGATACCATGAGAAAAAAAGTTTAGTGGAATGGGGGTTGGGTAGGGGGTTATAACTAACTTTTAACGCGTGGACCGATTTGGATGGTTCTTTCTTCGTTGTATAGAGTCGAAGACACTAAAAAGTGAAAAATAAAATAGTTTTTGAAAAAAAGTTGAACCGACTTCACAAAAAGCGCTAAAAAGCATAAAATAATTTTTAGTTTTATATCTATTACGACATTTTGATATCGATGCAAATTAAACAAATAAAACAACTACAGAACCTAATTGAAAATTTACATAATACTACCTGAACCAGCTTGCGGGATCATAAGAAATGCCGATTAAATATTTTTGTTGTAGTTGTTTGGTTTGTTTGATTTGCACCGACTTCAAATTATTTTAATAGATGTAAAATTAAAAATTATTTTATGCTTTTTATCGCTTTTTGTGAAGTCGGTTAAACTTTTTTTTTAAAAACTATTTTATTTAATTTCCGATTTATGGATTTCTGGTAGCCGATATGGCCGTTTGTTTATTGGTGCCTGCGAAGGCTGAGCTGAAATTTGGTGGGTGAGACTGGTAGTGTAAGTGAGTTTATCTCCTTCGAGATGAAAGATTGAGTTAAACTCCCTACATAATTCCAATATTAATGATTTCACCTCAGAGTTAAGGTGATTGGGATTGATTTGGGAAGCAAGTTTGGAAAGGCGTTGATGTATTTTATCATCAATTTGTTAGGCTTGAAGGTTATGTACTTCATATTTTGATAATCTTTCGTAGTTTAATTGTAAGTCACATGTGACCATCCTTAGTGATCAGAATGACCATGCCGTCACAAATTTAATTCAGATTACCTGAACCAAAAGCATGCGAAGCGGTGTCAAATATCAAAACACTACAAGCGATCAAGAACCCGACGTAATGTTGATCGCGTGAAGTGAACCTTGTTGTTGTTTATATTAAAGCAAAAGTAATGTCTATTGCCTATTAAGCAATTATGAATTTATATATGCAAAATGTATTTAATTATCAATTATGAACTTTGTTATAGCTAAGTATGCAATATTTGCAATTGTCAATGAACTTTATTGTTACGATTATAGCTAAGTAAGCAATAATTGTATATATAAAAATGAGAAATAAAACTGACTTGGGTCACTGATTCTTCATTCCTTGAATCGTTAGTTTCATTGTAGCTAATTCCCCCCACCCGCGGTAAGGATTCCAGCAATAGCGGTACAATAAGTAATCTCTCCCACCAGTGGTAAGAGATTCACTGAATCATTTGTACACTTAGGTTTAGCTAAACAACCTGCGGTGAATACTTGGGGTATAAGTTCTGTAGGGTAACATAATATTTCTTCAGTTCCAGAGAAAGGACCGAATTTTAAAATCTTCTCAGTTCTGGCAGGTATCGTAACGATTTTTCTTGTGCAACGAAAATCTAAAACGACGTTGTTATTATCATGGATGAAAGAGAGTGTACGCGTATTGAAGTTTATTATTGACTTTGTTCTAGAGAAGAAGTCTTCTCCAATAATACCGTCACAGTTTACCGGAAAACTGCTGGGTACAGCATGAAAAGTATATTCTAGATAGGTGCCATTAGGCAACAATATTTGGAGAATACAAGTTCCGTTAGTCGAAGAGTCCTTGCCCGCGGCGTTTTCGTTTTGCGTGCTGGAAATATTTAATTCCTCCAGCAGGGTCTCGATTTTTTAGCGAATGTTCCTTCCGAATTTCGAGGACCTTGTTTGATTGAGAATAGTTCGGATTGGACCACTTGCACTGATCGAAACTTAAGGAAATGTTTCTTTAAATCCTTTTCCAAACTTTCCCAGGTACTATACTCGTTATATCGAAGCATACTATTATAAGCCTTGTCGGTCAGCTGAGATTTAAGCACGTCAAGAAATTCAGTCTTAGCGTTTGGCGTGGTTGCCTTGGAATGTTGGATGTGCGAAATTTGTAGGAATCGTGTAAAATTTTTAGGATTACCGTTAAATTCGGGAAGCAGTGTTATTGCCTTTGACACATTGAAAGTGCTTGCAGTCATCATGGAACTATTAAATTGATCCAATGAATCGGAATCGGATGACTCTGTACTATAGTTGTTTTCACTTTTTAATATTATTAGCACTAAAATCTCCGACACTGGAAGAGCGTTATATCTTTTTGCCGTTTCGCAAGGAGAGGTTTAAAGAGATTTAAGACATAAAAACAAACGAGACATATAAGCGAAGTGTATTAAAAGGAGCCTTTAATCACGAAAGAAAGTCAAAGTGAATGCTTATTAATGAAATTCTGGGTTAGTTTCATGTATTTCTGGGTTAAAGCGCATGCACTAACGCCGATCAAAAAAGAAAAATTAGTTTAACACTCTTACTAGAGGACTGGTTAAAGATCAATTGCCGCTCATGTTAATAATTTCCTTCCGTATAAAAATATAAAGTTGGCTTGCATCGATAAATTTTGGACGCCTTGATTCCCTTTGAAATGGGATTAAAGTTGAACTGGATAAAACCGATTAAAGTGACGTTTTTATTTGAAATTTTTGAATTTTTTTGACACTTGTTAATTTCCAATCGATTAAAAAACTTTTTCCAAATTATTAAAAAAAAATCAAATTTTATTATCAGTTCGGTGTTGGTGCAGGTTTTTGCAATAATGAAACTTTTGGGGATATACGGGCGAAAGTTACAGCGAATTAATAAGGAAAAATGCAAGATTTGTCGCGCGTATCCCACCGCTACAACCATTTACTGTTGGGTTGAGTGTAGTGGAGTTGTTACAATAAAAACAACGGTACTTTTAATGAATTATAACTTTAATCAATTTGTAGTTTTAAATAATTTTGTATCTAATAATTTAGAATTTTGTTAGGACGACCTGCACCGAACCGACTTCTTATGAATCCGAAATTACACTCAGGACTCAGCTTATCTTACTTAGGGAGGCATGCATATCGCCTCCGAAGAAGCACGGTTTCCACATGTTTAGGTAACACGAAACGTTTAAATGATAACTCATGTGAAATCAGAGATACATTTTGACATCTTATTTGGAAAAGAAAGTAAAAAGAATTAAGGAGCACTCGTGAAATTGTTTGGGTCAGGTTAAAATTGACCATTCTGAAAAACGATAAATTAGCTGTTGAGAAATTTATCGTTCTAACCAGTTTTGAAGTAGGTAGCTCTTCTGAATAATACCCGTGATGTTCGCTGTTCTTTGGATATAGACTACCTGTGTGTTCATGCATTGCTTGACTTCTATAAAACATTTGATATGGTCAATAACAATTTGCTCTGGAAGTTGGCTACTAATGTTTGAGTGCCACTACACGGGTCTTTGCTCTTCTGCCTGTATATTAACAACCTCCCGTAGGTTGTTCAGGACTACACAATTTTGAAAGTTTTGTGCCACTGGACAATGAATAGATGTTTCCCAAGTAACTTTTCCCGCTGAACCGAATTCGGGCTGAGAATTGTTCTATCACGTCAGGTTTTTCAGATATTCTAACCTAAAAGTGCTAAAAACACTGTTTTTTTACATATTTGAGGTTATGTAGCACTGCACTCCGTGTGTGGTTATAGTACAAGTCTTCTTCTTTTAAGTGCCGTTGAGTTTGCTCAAATATCTTTTCTTTTCGCCGAGATATCGCATTTTGAAATTTTCGTGTTCATGAATTTCTCTTTATACGAAAACTTTATGGTCACTTTTCAATATAATAAAATTAAATAAATCATAAAATTTCAAAATGTGATATCTCAGCGAATAAAAAGATATTTGAGCAAACTCAACGGCATTTGAAAGGGGAAGACTTGTGCTATAAGATCCCCGGTTTTTTGAAAAAATTGCAGTGCTACATAACTTGAAATATGTCAAAAAACAGTGTTTTTTGCACTTTTAGGTTAAAATATCTGAAAAACTTGACGTAATAGAACAATTCTGAGCCAGGATTTGGTTTCAGCGGGAAAAGTTACTTCGGAAACAACTATTAATTGTCCAGGGGCAAAATCTTGTAGAGTAGTGTAATGTGCAGCTATGTATATCTTAGCTAACCTGATAGGCCTTATGGAGGACTGCATTATTAGGTTGAACTGTGATTTTTTTTCTAAATCCACGTAAGTCGCAGTTGCATTGTATTCTATCGTTCAGACATTGACGTGTCTCATATCAAGATATTATCAAAACACACCTTATTTGTTACACCTTTTTCTTTATTAAATAAAAACAACTTAAGTATAACAGATTTTTAACGAGAAGGTCTCGCGACGGACCCTCGGTCAGAAATGCAAAAATTACGGACTTTTTCCTCAGGTTTTTTTTTTTTTTTTATAGAATTAACCCTTCTAACTCAGAAGGCGCACTTCAAAGGCTGAGGCCTGGAATCAATTGACCTATTCACCAGAATATAACATATATTCAGATGAATGAGGCTCCCACAACCCATGCAATAAAATATTAGTCACAAAAAAAAATCTAAAACAATCCCAAACACTACAAAGAGGGGTGCAAAGACAACAAAGATCGTTTAAGCAAATCCTTACTAAGAGCCAGGTCAAAAATAGGACACATATTCACGGCTCTACACATGCGGTTAATAGGCTCATGCATACCATAGTTAGACCGAGAATGGGTAACATGTAGTAAAGGCAATCTCCTTAAGCTGTACGGGGTATGCCTATAAGTAACCAAACTTGCGAGAGTACGAGAATCTATATTCGAGTTCAAAAGCTGGTGAATAAATACGAGGTCAGCAATTCTACGACGTTCACCCAGCGAGTGCATATTAAGCAAACGGAGGCGATCCTCGTAAGGAGGAAGCCTTAATGGATCATTCCACGGGAGGTCCCATAGTGCGAACCTAACAAAGTTCCGCTGCACCGACTCAATGCGTCTAGAGTGAACAGCATAGCAAGGAGACCAAACCTGAGATGCGTACTCGAGAATTGGTCTAACTAAAGAACAAAATAAGTGAATAAGGGTCTGTCGATCAGAAAACTCCCTAGACCACCGCTTAACAAAACCCAGGACGGAATTACTCCGAGATACAATATGATTTATGTGAAGAGTGAAATCGTTTTCTATCCAGCCTTACACCAAGGTCAGTAACGGACTCCACACGATGGATAGTAGTATCCGCAAATGTATAATCAAAGACGAGTTGATTGATGTTCCTAGAAAAAGACATAACTTCATATTTATCCAGGTTAAGCTGCAGTCCATTTGAGGCACACCAAACCCTGAAGGTATTCAAATCATCCTGAATGCAGGAAGAATCATAACTGTTTCTAACGCATGAAAAAATCTTCATATCGTCTGCGTAGATTAGAAGTTTGGAGTGGTTAATCAGAGGGACAATGTCGTCAATGGCAAGAATAAACAGCAACGGTCCCAGATGGCTACCCTGCGGCACACCAGATGAAGCCCTAACGACTCTAGATAAAGTATTACGGAAAGAGACTCGGTAAGTCCTATTTTTTAAGTAAGAGCAGATCCAATCGAGCAGTAAAGGTGGAAAACCCAACCTTTCAAGCTTAAGCAAAATCACAGAGTGAGGGAGCTTATCAAATGCCTTGCTAAAATCAGTGTAAACACAGTAGGTCTGGATACCCTGTTGGAAGGCAGAGATAATGTGGGATGTAAATTCAAGCAGGTTGGTTGTCGTCGATCGACCGGGCAGAAAACCATGTTGATTAGATGAGATTAACCTTTTACACTGCCCAACAAGCTGTGAATGAATAACAGACTCAAATAACTTGGGTATGCAGGAAAGCTTCGCGATTGGCCTATAATTTGTTACGAAGTTTTTTGCCCTTTTTTATAAACAGGAATTATGAAGGAGCTCTTCCATAACGTAGGAAATCTGCCAGCCTGAAGAGATTTGTTGAAGATGAGTTCCAATGGAGTGAGTAAGGCATCAGAACAGGATCTCAAGAATGCTGGTGGAACACCATCAGGACCAGAAGAAAAGTGCAGTTTAAGCTCCTTGATTCCATTCATGATAATATCCCGAGATATAATGGGCAAGGCAATGCAGGTAGCAGGACGATTTTGGATATGACCAAACACTTCCAGAGAAGGCACAAAGTTGCCTGATGAAAAGGCGCCCTCAAAAAACAATGCAAAGTTATCGGCTATATCGGGCGCGCTACAACTGGAGGATCCATTATACCACATTGTAGATGGATAATTATCAGTTTTCTTCTTCAGGTTTACAAATTTAAAAAAGGCACGGGGATCATTATGCAAGTTACTGCGAATATTATCAAGGTATTCACTGTATAAGGATGAAGATAACGCCAAAAAGCAGTCGTGACAATAAACAAATTCAGAATAAGCTAACGTGCTTCTACTACGCAAGTAGGTTTTCCATAGCCTATTTTTTTTATTCTTAAGACTCCGCAGTTCCCTAGTATACCACGGAGGAAAATGACATGATGATCTGGACCGCTTGAGTGGTACACATGAATTAAACAGATCATATATCCTATCATAAAACAAGGAAACACAAGCGTCTACATCGCTATCACAAAAAAGGGATGTGAAATCGATTGAGAGGATCCTATTTGAAAGATCAGAGAAATCCGCCCTTTTAAAATCAAGAACGTACTGATCTACGTTGGGGTCAACAATATTAGAACCATCGTAGCAGAAAGAGATGGAAATGGGCGGGTGTAAACTGTCAATAGCGGATAAGTTACGAGAAGTTAATTCGACTATAGTGTTTCTCGAATCAGAAGAAAAGATAAGATCTAACTGCCTTCCCATAGAGTTCTTTACATCACTCATTTGGTGTAAACCAGAGGAGGAGATGGCGTCAAGAAAATGGGAGTCTTTAGCAGTAAGACAATTTGAAGGAAGGTAGTCATCGTCATCAGCGTTGAATACCCATTGAACGCTGGGTAAGTTAAAGTCACCGAGAAGAATTATTTCGTCTTCTGGGTTTGTCATATTATTAATAAAATCTAGGCTAAGAATTAAAATCTCGTAGAGACTACGACCATCTGCATCAGCATGGTTTGTCAAGTTTGGAGGAATATAGCAACATAACAGGTATATGTACATCTTCCCTAAATCTATCTTAAGAGCTAAAAGCTCGATTGTGAGCGTGTCGGAAAAGGCAGGGATATCAACCAGGCTGCAATCAAAGTGCGATTTGCATGCAACCAACACGCCACCACCACGAGCCATGGAGTCAGAGTATCTATCCTTACGAAAAATCTGATAGGACTCGTCAAGAATTTCTGCATCATTAAAACCGCAATGAAGCCAGGTTTCGGTCAGAGCGATAACGTCGTAACAACAGGCAAGAGAAGCCTGAAATAACTGGCTTGATCTTGTTCTTAATCCCCTTACATTTTGGTAGTAAAGGGATAGCATACTTAGTTTTTTTGGTTGTTATCAATGGTTCGACTCTGAGTATTTCCCGCGACCCTACGACGGGGCACAAACTCGTGTGCAATGATATTCTCGGGCCAGAAATCGGGGGCAGACATTATCACATTTTCATTATCGCGGCAAAAGACGTCACTTTACTTGGGTTGAGTGCGAAAATGCTGATGCGATGTACCGCTTAAGATGTTTTGTGCAAGCTTTGCGTGAGAAAAAGGTTTGCACTTAAAATATGAAATTACGTGGAATATAAAGTTTCATTTACGCTAAATATGCTCGTCTTACCGTTGAGGGTTAAATGACGGGTTCGTTAGCTATAACTCCCCCCGCCTTTGACTGAAGCTCCGACGAAGTGATGACATTATACGTCTGTTTTCTATTTCTTTTCCTTGTATACAAATTAATGTGATAGTTACAATTACGATAATGCAAAATATTTTTGTTACATTTATACCAAGGTTCACAATGTTTTTATTGTTATTTTCGTACAATACTTCTTCAATTTTCCTATTTTCAAATGTATTTCTTAGAATGTTATCTTTGGGATTACAAAGTTCTCTTTCATTTCAGTAATGAAGTTGGGTATTATAGGTTTATCGTATTATTTTATTTCATTGTTTCTATAAATATTTTCCTTTATTTTGATTGTACAGTTGTTAAATTTTATCAAGCTGTTACCTTTAATCCATATATTTTGTGTATAATAATGTTGGGACATAGTTGTAGTTGTAGTTGGGGCAGTAGTTTTTAATTTTTTTTGTAAGAATTAGACCTTCACTTAATTCTTTTACTTCTTTCTCCATTGAAAATTCCATATTTCAATAGACTGGTGAAAATTATTACGTTTTTAATGCAATTGGTCTTGATTTTGATTAGGTTTTTCTTAAGGTTGTCATTTACAGGCGAAAAGAACACTTCGTTTTTCGGATTAAGAAGTACTTCGGTTTCAAGTAGATGCAAGGATTTATTTCGTTTATTTGGGATAGGTTCAATAAGAATTTGACTATACCTAAATAGTATCTGACAATTGTAGAATTAGTACGATCAGGGCCGCCGAGAGGGGGGGACGAAGGGGGTAAAACCCCCCGGGCCCGGGCTTTCAAAAGGGGCCCCGTCATCTAAGTCATTAACACAAAAAAATTTCCGTTTTAATTATATATATAAAAAAATGTTTCACGATCGAATAAGTGTAATATACTAGACAGATTTTAAATTCAAAGTCACTCATTCGATTGTATATGTGCCTGAAAACGTTTAGTCCCGGGCCCGAAATTCCTTTCGCGGGGGCCGGATGTGGTACCCCCCAGGCCCGCATTTCGTCTCTACGGGCCTGAGTACGATAATTATAATTTGGTCCGTTCAGAACGCCACTTCTATCTTAATGTTCTGTAGGGTTTCTAAATTTTCTACTACTTCAAGTTCTTGTGTTATAATGTGTTTTGTTTCCTAATCTGCTTGTAAATATTATCTGTTCGATTTCGTCTAAGTGAGTCAAAAGTAAGTTGATGTCATAATATAGCTGGTACGTTTGTTGGATGTAATAAATTTTTTGTTCCAAGTTTAAAATTTTATTTTGTAAATTTTTCATATATTCATTAAGAAAGTTTCCCATAAGGTTCTGTTGCATTCTTATATGCAGTGCTATGTTTTGGATTGAGTCGGAGAGTTCTTTATTGATATGCATTTGAATTAGTTTCGTATTGTTTGTTGTTAAGGTTTCTAATTTCCCTTTAATTTATATTTCATCAACACTGTCTAAAGTACCTATTGCCTAAAATATTTATTAACCCTCTTTTGACTCTTGTATGCAGCTTAAGGTTGTGTATTTTTGTTTCTAAGATTTGAAGGCTATTATTTGTTCCAGTCAGTATGGGATCAATTTGATTTAGTTTTTGTGTTAATTTATTTATGTTGTCTTTTATTTGGTTTTTAGTTATTTCATACTCTGTAATATTGATTATGTGTAACATTTTGTTATACCTGGTTGTTAATCTTTTTTCTTTTAATTTCATTGTTATGTAGCCGTTGGTTACTTAAATCTTGGATTTCAATTCTCTGCGCTTATGTTAGTAGAAGGCTCCTCATGATTACGAGGTGTACTTTCATTGATACCTAAAATAATTTTTTTCATTTTAGCTCACTATCAATTATATAAGCATCGTTTAATACTTTCGTATCTATTTTCTCAAATTTGGAGTGGTTTTTTCCTCCTCGGATTTCTTTGATTGATGTAATTAACACCGGGTTCTAATATGCAATTTTCCCTATCTACATTTAACTTATCGATTACCTTATTCTTTTCTAAATTTCTTTATATTCGTCGTCTTTTACTTTTCTCTGTCTGAAATCTATGGGTTTTCTTTTACTGGTAGAATGTATGGTGTTGTTATACTATAATAGCCGTTAATCAAAAGCATTTGATCTTCTATGGGCAGATTCCTTTCCGTATGTATCAAAATTCTGAAGTGTTCATTAATAGTATTATGTAACTTTTCTGTATCGGAATTTCAATTGCGATTGGAGTTTGACTTGTACTGTATTTTTATTATTTTCTTTAAGAAACTTCCTAATGAATATGGATTTCATACGTAACTCGTTAATCGGTTTTAAAGGCCTTCTCTCATACTTTTCTAAGGTACATGTCTCACAACTATTTATCAATTCGGAATTTTTGGCTTTCAAATTGGAATCTAGTTCCTTTTCAACCGTTAAATCTTTTAAAACTTTCTTGTATCTAATAATCATATAATTTGCGAAATGTTTTGCGTGCACATCGCGTACTTTTTATCCAATAATTTAATCAATAATATGTCGTTCATTCGATTAGGGTTAAAATGATTTTTTATTATTTGTATCAATGTTTATTCCTCAACAATCTTAAGAAGAAATAAATAAACATTAATAGAATAGTTATCCGTGATCTTTGTTGTTTAAATTTTTGTTTCGCCTGCTCGACGCTCGTCCTGTTACGGGCAAAGCAGTGAGTGTTAATATCACCATCTCAAATATAAATTACCTTTCATATTTAGTCACGTTTTTAAAAATATTATTTCAATTTTTCAATGAAACAAAAGGATCACACAAAAGGGAGGAAAAAAATTAAATTCAAAATTTGTTTTATGAGTTCACGCTTTGAAAAAATTGTTCCTGTAAGAAAACAGTTGATCTTTGTGCGTGACGGAAGGCAATAAAGTTTAGTCTAAAAGCAGGACGGAAGGGGGGTATTTAGTGCTTTTGCAAGCAAGTAGTTGGATTTTAACTTAGGCAATAATTATCCGAGAGAGAAAAGTTCTAACTGAATTTGTTTGAATGCCTGTCTTCTTTAAACAAATTTAGTTGGAATTTTTTTTCTTTGGGACAATTATTATCTAAGCTAAAATCTAGCCACTTTTAAC
This sequence comes from Leptarthrus brevirostris, assembly GCA_964036015.1. NCBI lineage: Eukaryota > Metazoa > Arthropoda > Insecta > Diptera > Asilidae > Leptarthrus > Leptarthrus brevirostris. The sequence continues at coordinate 53,627,214 of OZ038371.1, forward strand.
AATTTGTGTCTCGCAATAAGTGCAGTGATAACAATAGTAAAGATCTCAGCTCAAAGTATTAATAATTTAATATATTTGATTAGTCCTGTAATCAGAGGCAGGACATACTAATGAGGAAAGCTATCTTAGTAAAGGCTTTTGGTGAAGCTACGTTTTCTTCCTTTGATACTGGGAAGAATAAAATAAAGATAGTGTTACTAGAGAAATAATTTGTTTTTCATCAAACATATGGTTTCTAATTGTCTTTGTCTTGTTTTTTTTTCAAATTGGAAAAAACATCATAAGCTTGATTGTCTTTGAAGTTTGTTCTGCACCCTCTACTGCTTTGGATTTTTCTACGATTTATTTAAGAGCTTCATTGTTACAAGCTTTTATTTAACTTCACCTGTCGGTCCATCGTCAAATCTTGCAAGCCCATTTTGACCCACTTCCCGATATCCACTTGACTCAAATGAAAGGTTTAGATAAGTAGAATACGATTAGCTGCTAGACTTCATTTTAAGCTCAATATGGCAATACTTTTCTTTACAACCTCCTTGACATGGGTATCAAATAAAAGGGATTGACAAGTGAAATACGATAAACAATGTGTTTTATAAATGTACTATAAAGAAAAAAATGTGCTGTAATTTATCTCGGCCCTAAAACTTATAACAAACGAACCCGTCATTTAACCCCAAACGATAGGACGCGCATATTTAGCGTAAACGGAACTTTATATTCCACGTAATTATTTTTCCCAATTTCATATTTTAACTGCGAACCTTTTTCTCAAGCAAAGCTTGGACAAAACATAATAAACGTAGATATCACGTCAACATTTTCTCACTCATCTCAAGTGAAGTCACGTTTTTCGCGCTGTTATGAAAAACTAAACCTACTAAAACAAAGCTATAGTGAAAATCCACAACACTGAGAAAAACCTTTTCTCTCAAAGAAAATAAAGGAAATCATAGATTTTATTAATTCCGAGATAAACGAGCTAACTTTAGACAGTAAATTGGGCGAACTAATGCTTTGGAAAAAATTTATACGGACCATTTGAACGACGAAGAAAAAGGAAATTATTTAAAATAATTAAAAAAAATGTTGAAATCTTCAGTGAAACCGATCCTTTAAGATTTACTAGCGAAATACGACACAGAATAGAAACAGATAACATAACCATCAGAAGCAAAATATACAGATACACTTATACACATAAAATCCTGATACTTTGGTGCACAACGCGCATCCTTTGGATCTATTTCTAACCTCGCATCCAGAAAAGTACTCAGTTTCGGTAACTGCTCCCTTGGGTAATTCGGACCATTCTCTTATCTCCGCCCAATTCTCCATCTCCTCTCTGACAACCACTAACCTAAACTCCACCAAAAGATTAGTGTGGCATTATAAAAATGCTGATTGGGTGGGACTTAATAAATATCTCAGAGAGCTGGATTGGTCTGGTTGCTTTTCTATGAAAGACGTTAACAGAAGCACCGATTATATCTTGAACATCCTATGGTTTCGAATGCATCGCTTTATAACTCACAACTTCATAAACATCAAACCAACTAACACCAATTGGTTCAATAATGACTGTTTCGCAGCCATTAAAAATAAGGAAGCATATAAATTGTGCCCTTCAGAGGAATTGAGCCGTATCTATGGAGATGCGCGGAATATTTGCAATTCAGCAATTAGCCGGGCTAAGTTCAATTTCGACCAGAGCATCAGACGGATGGTATTTTCTACTCAAAAGGGTAGTAAGGGCTTCTGGTCCCTAGTAAAAACAGTAAAGAACAATTTCACCTGTTCGTCAACACCACCACTCATTTATAATGCAAATGTTTTTACTGACTCATTGGAAATGGACAATTTGTTTTCTGATAATTTTGCTGCTAATTCGTACTTGCCACTTTCATCGCAGCCACTTCCATCTCCATCACAGTGCACTAGTAGGCAAAAACCGCTACACTTTCGCACTCGGGAAGTTTTTAGAGTACTTTCCAAACTCGACGTGTATAAAGCTACTACGCTTGATGGTTTCTTGCCCCTTGCTTTAAAATGCTGCGCCTATGCTTTGGCTAAACCTCTGCGCAAACTTTTTCACCTGTCATATTCAACAGGAATGTTCCCAAGTGTATGGACTGTCCAGCCGATACTTAAAAAAGGAGAGGCATGCGACCCCTCTAACTACAGACCAATTGCACTACCCTCGATCATATCTAAAGTTTTTGAATCACTCATCAACTCTCAGTTGTTGAAATATCTAGAAAATAACCATCTTATCAACGATTGCCAGTACGGTTTCCGCGCTGGCCGCTCAACCGGCTCTAACGGAGTGTTGGAATCATTGTCTCCATAATTTTGGTGAGTCCGAAATCGTCGCTCTTGATATTTCCAAGGCTTTTGATAGAGTCTGGCATGCTGCCCTTTTAGCCAATCTTCAAACATTTGGTCTGCACCCTACCCTCGTTAAATGGAAAGACTTAAAGAGTTTTTTGTCAGACCGTTCAATCCGTGTCATAATTGACGGAGTTACATCTGATTCCTACGAAATAAATGCCTGGTACCTCAGGGTTCAGTTCTTTCACCAATCTTATTCCTTCTTTTTATTAATGATCTCTTATCAGTTACTCTCAATCCTATTCATAGTTTCGCCGACGACAGCACCCTTGATTTCGCGTACTCCTTTGATTCTGTAATGAATTCACGTGGAAATGCTACAGAAGTCAATCGGGAACGCATGTCTAGATCATTAAACAACGACATTTCTATGGTCCTCGCTTGGGGCAGAGCAAATCGCGTTACGTTTAATGCACCTAAAACTCAATGCTGTTTAATGTCTCTTAAAAAACCCCCAGTTCACCCCAACAATTCGCCCTTCCTAAACATCTTGGGTATTGAGATATCCAGCAAACTTAGCTGGACTGATCATATATTTGCAATCGCTAAAATTGCGATGAAATGTTTGGGTTTTCTACAGAGATGTAAGAAATATTTCGCGCTGATCTACAAGTCCCACATTAGGCCTAGACTTGAATATAATTCCCATATTTGGGCAGGGGCCGGACACTCCGCATTCTCCGCGTTAGACAAAGTCCAGCGTAAGGCTATCAAACTTATTGGCAATTTCTCAATCTCTGAGAGCCTTGACTCTCTGGAGCATCGACGGAATGCCGGTTCCATAGCTATTGTTCTAACGAAATTGCTAGCCTCATTCCTTGTAGACACATCAAATTTCGGGAATCTGTTCTAAGCTGATCATCAACACTAATGTGGAACAGTTTACCATCTTCTGTTTTTCCCTCGTCTTATGATCCTGAAACTTTCAAACGGGGTGTAAATGGACACCTCCTTCGCTCAACCTCCTAACCCGTTTCCCTCATCCTTAATTCCTTTCCTGCCAAGGCTCGATAAATGCCAATTCTTAAGAAAAGAAGTTGAGTTTCTGGGGCAATGCAAATGGTATTCACACAAACCCCAAGAAAATAAAGGTCATTAAGAATTATCAAATACCTAAAACACAAAAGGAAATTAAAAGATTTCTAGGAATAGCCGAATATTACCGGAAATTTATAAGAAACTTTGCGGATACAGCAAAGCTAATGACTCAATTTCTAAAGAAGGACGCTAAAGTTAACGTTAACGACAAAAATTATATAAAAAGCTTTAAAATCCTCAAAAATAAATTAATGTCTGCCCCCATACTTATCTACCCTGACTTTAGTAAGACGTTTGAGGTCACTACAGATGCGAAACAGTACGCAATAGGCGGAGTATTGTCTCAAGAAAATAAATCAAACTCCATCTTATCAGAAACCTCAAATGAACACGAAATACAATACCCAACGGTTGAAAAATAGTTGATTAGTATAATTTGGTGAGTTAAAAAATTAAGACTTTATATATTCGGAAGGAAAATAAAGCTCTACACGGACCACCAACCGTTGGTATGGCCCAGTAATCTTAAGGAGCCCAACAGCAATCTTATTCATTGGAAACTGCAGCTGGAAGAGTACGATTTTGAACAAATTTATAAAAAAGGACAGGAGAATAAAGTCGCACACTTTCTGAGGAGAGTTGAAATAAACCATAACGAAAGTATGGACAATGGAAACTTAGTCTTAGAAAATGTGACCCCTATTCCTTCTCTATAAAAATCAAATCATATTTAAAGTCCCATGATCGGGATCCCTACAAATAAAGAATGAAAACATATTCACAAGATTATAGCACTTAACAGATATCACAAAATTTCGTTAAATCAATTATTACAAGGTCAACTTACATATTCAAGTCAATAAGTTCATTAAAATTCAATAGCAAAATATAAAATTTCAATAAGTGAAATAAATTTGGTAAAATATTTGGGAAGAAATTTTGGTCAACAACTAATAAAGTAAAAAAAAACTAAAAATGGAGAATAAATACTAAATACACATATTTACTTGTAAAAGACTCCTAGAATAAAACAACTACATATATGTAAAAATAATACAGCAAAAGAATTGTTCGAGTCGAGAAAAAAGAGTAAAAGAAAATCTTTTTCAAGTCTACGATCAGAATAAAAAGTGAACAGATATCTTTATTCAAGTCGAAAACCAAGAATAAAGTGATATAATAGGATATCCAAAGTAGGAGTAAGATAACTTTGCTGTCCAAATATAAATGCAATTAGATGATGAGAAAGAGAGAGAAACGGTGCCCCAGTCCTGTTATAGAGCACCACAGAGCTTAATACAATGGAGATGATGCATCTCCTATGGTCCGAATTTGTCCAACTTATTCTCAGGGGTATTACAGGGTGCTTAGAAAAGTCTTCAAATCTACATGTAAATTAAGTAGAAAGTGCTTGTAAGAAAACTATATTACAAGAGAATTTTTGTTATAAAAAGATGTTATCTTAGTTTTGTTCTTAGTTTTCCAGCCCTTTAGCTTTAAAGGCTAATTAAGTTTGGTTTTTCCGGATTTTACTATCAGTACGTCAATATATTCCATATAACTGCGGTATGTACTGCCATAATTACAGGGAAACATATTAAAAATTAAAAAATTATTTTATTAGATATGAAAATATATATATATTTAGTTAAATAAATAGGAATTTCTTATAACATATAATTATTATTGTTTTATTATGAACTTTCTGATTTTCATCTTTTAGATTTTCTTAAAATTTCGTTCATAAATTATTTACTTCCGATGATGTAAGACTATATCCGAAATAATTTAAAAAAATTATTATTATTAATATATTGTGAAATATAAACATTATAATAAAAATTCGGCGCGAGCAGTCGATAGAAAAACGTTAAAAAAGTTTCGCTAAGAAAAGTTAAAGTTTTGTGGTAACTCGGAAAAACGTGAAAGTTTGTAACTAGGTAAAAAGATTGTAAAAACTAAGGTTTTAAAACGTGACAACCAATAAACTTTGTAAACACGTGAGTTTTAAAAATAAATGAAAGTGAGTATTCGTTAGGAAGAAGTTTTGATTAAGAACAATTACCCTTCCTAACATTTTTTGGCGCAGCCGATAAAAGTTGAAAGTTATGTGTGACTATTATTATTATTATTAAGGATTGGATCAAGGACTTTCCGCATCCTTAAGTCACTGCGACCAATTTGATCTTTTGTGACCTGATCCAGGTTCAGTATTAGGTATGTGTGACTAAGTGAGTTACATAAGTAACCAAAAAGTAAGAACTAAATGTGTTAAATATAGCCAAAAAATGAAGTAGAAAAATAAATAATTTAATTTATTAAAAAGAAAGAAAAAGTTTCAAATGTGACAAATTTGCAAGTGAATGTCAAACGTTCAACTGCTCTAAAGGAAACCACAGAGAACTGCCGCTAATTGGAGAGGAAGATTCACTCTTTCTCTTATCAAAATACAAGTCCTACCTGAAGCAACATCGAAACTCAAGAAGACAATTCAACTTGTATCATCGAATCAAAACTGGGGTTAACCCCGGAGGAGAAAGAACTAATAACAACGTCGGGATTACGTTCAGGCAAAAATTATAAGGGAAGGTCAACATTATTAAGTGAAGTAGGAGTCCAAGGTGAGCGGAATAAAGTTTTAGTTCATAAGAATTTAGATAAAGGTAGAAAAAACATTCAAAATAGAATCATTTCAAATATAAATAATATGAACTTTGTTAGCAAATTAATAATAATTTTTTTTTTTTTATGTAGATATGTCACTATATTGGCGCAAACGTTATAAATGTTAATGTAAAAATTCTATAAAAAGATACAAAAATAAACTACTTAACCAATAAATTGTAACCTATATAATAATTAATAATAATATAACTATATATAAACTGAAACAAAAAATGGTTAAGTAACTATAAACAAGAAGAGCAATAAAGAACAAAAGTAATAAAATGAACAAGAATAATATAAGAACAATATAAGAAAAAGAACAATATAAGAACAAGAACTATAACAATAACGTGAAACAAACGATAAAGAATAAGGGACAAGAATAGACGGCGTAATATCAAAACTGTTAAAAATGAATAAAAAATGAACAAGAATTTAGAGGCCACCCGGTAAGTGGCAGCTCCAGGAAGAGTTCCTTTGAATTTTGAAAAAATTTAAATTAAATCTAAACTGACGAAAAAACAGCCGAAAATAAAACCGCAAATTTGGAATAACTAGAACACTGTACACTGAGTGTTCCCGGGGATAGACGCAGCACCGGGCGGAGTCACTGCATCAAGAACTACTTCTTGCGTGCAAGGAGAAACGCTCTCCGCAGAAACGTTCGCCACTTTTCTACTCCCCCCGAACACTCAGCATCAAGTGTTATAGACGAACGTACGAAAAATTTTGACCGCGATAGAGTCCCGCGGGACCAGTCTGCAGAGTCGTAGACATCTACAAACTGATCCCATCATCCTCTCAGTTCTTCTCTCCCAACGGGAGAATCACTTTCCCCGCAGCACTTGCAGCAAATCCAAAGCGGAGAGATGCTCCGTGGACAAGATGCTACAAGGCTGCGGCCTATTGTCACCAGTGAAAAGTGAGACTGCCATTCTGCACCGACGCTAGCGGCTGCCAGGTACAGTTGAATGTGTCGGCGTTCGTTGCCAGAAACTCGAGACGGAGTCGTTTACTCAGCCTAACAACGAAGTGTCTCTTAAGTGCACGTGTATGTAACTGTGTGTCAGTGGCCTGTTGCCCAGGCTCGATCCGCATACAATACAAATGAACTGTAGATTTAGCTAGTGTAAGAACAAAGCTAATTAAACAATTCACCTGGCTGCATGTCCTTGGCCCCAGTAAAAACGATGTTCGAGTAATGCCGAAACGCGGGCACAAGTGACGGACCAGTAGCATCAATTCGCACAAGGCCGGGCATGTGAAGTATCGGTGGAACAAAGTTCCTTCACCCCCACAAACCGTGCAGACTCTTTGAACGCTCTGGTCAATGTGCGACAGCTGATTTGGATGCACGAGGCTATGATGTAACAGTTTGAATGCTACATCAGAGTCTCTATAATTGGACGGATAACTGTAGATCACTCTGCAAGTCACCCCTCCGATTACTCCCAATTCTACCCCGAGATGTGCGCTCCATCTATTAACACCTAAGTGTTCTACAGGAAACGCATCTGCAAATAGATCGCGCAGCCGACGTGATGTCAGTGTCCTCTGAATGGCGTGTGCGGCGGTTGATTCACCACAAAAGCGTTCACCACCTCTGTGCCAGGCGACCTGGTACTGAGTTGGCTGAAACGCTCTCGTGCTGTATCAACCAATTGGTTTAATTGTGTTGTATGTGGGTGTATTAGTATGTTCCCAGAGGCATCAATGATATCTCCGAGAACTGTAAGCTGTCCTGTATCGGCTGTTACACCTCGAGCATTACTGAACACCGAATCCACTAATTCAGGATTTAACCTGATCGGTATAACTGAAAAATCCCCGTACCCAATTTCATCCCATTGCAAATGGAATGCCGGTCTTATTCTGCCCCAGGTCGTGATCGTAGAGATCATTTCCTGAGACCAGTCGTGCGGATAGGGCGGGCGGACTGAAAGCAGATAGTAATGCTTTCCTACTCCGGCACCCCCCAAGGCGCTTACCCACAGCTGAGAAATCAAGCTGTCTTCAAACCGGAACACTCGTTGGAATGCTCTGATCTAAAGGCAACGAGTTTTAACGACCATGTCCGTAAGACCCAATCCACCCATCGCTACTGGTCGACAGAGCGTGCTTTCAGCGACCCATCTTCTTCCCCCCCAAAATGCGTCAATTATTTTTGCCTGCAAAAGTTTAACGAAGCCTTCCTCGAAGCACTCCGACTTAAGCAGGTGAACGATGGACGAGGTAATCAGGTAATTGACAATGACTGCACGTCCTTTCAGCGAAAGGGGGAACAATCTAGTCCGCCACGAATTCACTGCTCCGGAAAGTTTCTCCAGAGCCATGCGGCGATTACGTGTTTTACCTCCGAGCCCGATATACACACCTAAATACTTCAAGCAAGTATTGGTCCATTGTATGCCGAGGGGAGAATCTGAACGATTCCGCCACCTCCCACACCATAGGCCTTGGCTTTTGCTTAGGTTAACCCTAGCGCCCGCTAATCGCTCATATTGTTCGAAAACCCTACGAGCGACTGGAAATGCATCTTCTTTCGTGAAGAAGATAGACAGGTCATCAGCATACGCTAGAATAAGTGGTCTTATAGTAGTGTATGGTAGATGAACTGAATATTGTCTCAACGACAGACGAAGATTTACTAGCAGCGGCTCAAGTGAAAAGTCATAAAGCATTCCTGACAACGGGCATCCCTGCCTGATACCCCGACAAAACGGAATAGGAGACAATATATGCCCATTATGCTTTATGAGAATCACTGAATCTCTATACAGACCACTGATGATCTCAATCCATCTGGACGGAAGCCCAAATTTATCGAGCACTCTCAGTAGATACTCATGAGAGACGCTATCAAACGCCTTTTCTTGATCGAATGAGATCATGGCCATCTGCGAACCAGTCTTTTCGTGGTAGGCGAAAAGATGTTTTGCTACGGCGATGTTGTCGTAAATAGTACGACCTGGTATGCAGTAGGACTGTTCCGGGTGTATTACCGAAGCTATCACTGAGCTTAATATCGTTCCGAGTGCTTTGCAAACTATCTTGTAGTCGACATTGCACAACGTAACTGGCCTCCAGTTTCCCAGCCTCTGAAGATCTCCCTTCTTGGGTATTAGACGCATAACGGATCTCCGCCAACTTGAGGGAAATTCGGTATGTCCAACCACTGCAGAACTGAAGACCTCCAATAGGTCTGGAATCAAAAGATTCCTGAAGCGTAGAAAAAATTCTGGAGTTAGACCATCATAACCAGGAGTGGTATGACGGCGAAGATCCTTCGTTGCGGTAAGCATATCATCGAGGGTTAATGCTCTGTCCAGGAATTCTCTACTTTCGTTGGAGAAAGCAGGAACGTACTGGAAGAATTCATCAGTGGACGTAGATGTTGGCAACGTCGGTGCAGCATATAGCTGTGTGTAATAGTTTCGGATATAATCCGCAAGCTCGTCTCCGTGTAGGAGTTGCCCAGATTCGGCAAGAATCGAATCTACTTCACAAGAAGCGGTACGTCGTCGTGTTGTCTGGAAGAAGTACTCGGTCGGAGACTCGCCCTCTCGCAACCAGCGCGACTGATTTCGGAGTACAAAATCCAAACTATGTTTGTAATTTTGTACTCTCAGCCGTTCTTTTAATCTCTCGTATTGCGAGAGCAATTCTGGTTGCGCGGGCAGAAGCGTACCAATCCGGGTGACTTCGGCCGTCAAACTCGATGCTATATACCTGCTTCGATTGAATCTCGTCTCGATAAATGAGCGAATCTGAAGCTTTCCAACATCCCACCAATGACTAAGGTTCGCGTAGTCATTTTTCCTTTCTCTCCATTGATGCCAAAACTGTATGAATTCTTCAATGAACTGCTCTGAATTCAACAAGTTATTGTTGAAAATCCAGTAAGCAGTTCGCTTTTCGACCAAAGTGCTAGTCGCCACAACAAGAGGTGATCACTAAGTGAGCACACTTCATGAGTGACACTATCGCAAAAGTTAAGAAGGCTAGACGAGACGTAAAGTCTGTCTATCCTCGAACCCGAAAAGCTACCCCGGACATTTCGGGAAACCCTTGTGTATGACGTAGTCGTTGGATTAAGCCAACGGTAGACATCGACAAGGTTGAGCTGTCTGACTAGGTTCCGCAATCGTCCCGCGTTCACTGAGTTGAATTCAACTCCGGAATGGCGGTCGAGTGCAGAATCCAGTGTACAGTTGAAGTCACCCCCAACGATAACTTCACCACCGAAGTTCGCAAGATGCGACAGGACAGAGTCCATTACCTGTCTTGCGATATCCTGGTCATGCGGTAGGTACACGTTTACTATCCTTAGTGTTTTGTCTCGCAAGACGAATTCTAAGGAAGACGCGAAACCTGAGCAGATGTCTGTGTATACAGGAGACGGTAGTGTAAAACTGTTCGACACAGCAATTGCCACACCAGATCCTCTACGAGGAGCTGGTGTGGCAAAAACTGTGTAACCTTTGTGTAAAATAGTGTTTCGTTCGAGTTGTGTAAATGTGTCGAGTGTGAAATTTGTCTCCTGTAAGAGTGCAATGTCAGTATTCCAATGCTTTATGTCTTCAAATATGGCGTGTAGACGTGTAGGTGCACTTAAGCCCCCAGTATTTAGAGAGACTATCCTACACATTCAAGGGGAAAGCTGAACTCAGATTATGAGTGTACGACTCTATTGAAGAAGCGCCCTGTCCAGGCGCTGCTCTTCGAGGGCGTCCACAACTTTATTGTAGAGGCGCTCGAGCCTCGACACCTCATTGTAGCGAGCCCGCTTCTTTGCTTCCTGTTTCAGAAGCAATAACTGAGGCAGGATCCTGGCTGGATCATCAAGCTCTCGCTTAAGTATAGCCAGGATCCTGTCTCCACTCTTTTTGTAGTGGAGACTGTCGAGGATCGTGCGGAGCTTCGCCCTCGGCACCTCCACCAAATCGGGGTCCACCTCGAAGCGGCTATTCATCGACGCGGTACTGCCGCACGATTCGTAGCCGCTCTGAGTTGGACCGGCCGTTTCGGTAGCGGAGAGAACCTCGACGTCTGAGAGGGCATCAGTGACATCCTCCGATGCCACCGACGACGCACTCGGAGCGACAGGTTTTGTCTCCTCTGCCGAAACCCCCCTCTTGCTCAGCACCTTCTTTGACGGAGGTGCAGGCATGACCTCCTGGTCAGGCTTGCGCTTTGTACGCCTCTTCCTCTTCTTCTTCTCCTGACCCGACTTCGTGAGCTCCTCATCCGAGCTCACTGCTTCTACCCGTGTTGGGGTGGCACCGTTTACAGCCAGGACCGGAGTTGTCTCTGGAGTATTTTCCTCGGGCACTTTTTCTGCAGTTTGCTCCAAGAGAGCAGGCGCAGCACTGGGCGAAGACACTACTGCGGGCACAACTGCAGGTGCAGGAGCACGCTCTACAGCGTCTTCAGCCACTTTCCTCTCCCTCTTGGGACACTCTGCAGCAAAATGCCCTAGCTGATGGCAGGCGAAACATTTAGCCTCGGTGCTCACCTCAATACAATTTCTGGACCCGAGCATGCTCCAGAAGAAGCCCTCTGGAAGCACACATCCCTGGGTTTAGGGAGACGTATGCTTCCCGGCTTGAGCTGAGGATGCCCTTGCCCAGACCTTGGTCCCCAATTTTCAATGGAACCGCTCGAACTTTGCCGTGGACCTTGCCAAACCTTTGCAAGAAGGCTGCGAGGTCCTCTGGCTTAGCTCGAAGTGGGACCCGGGAAAAGCAGACTCTCGTCGGCTTCACCGTCACCGGGTACGGTTGGAGGTGTCTACCACCCACATCGATGCCCTCAAGCATCAGCTTCGTGGACGCTTCAATGGTGGTGGTATACACCTCTACCATACCGCGTCCGACCAGACCAAAGGAGAATATCTTCTCCAATGGGACGACCTGTGACAGGGCTCGCAGGTATGTACTTTGTGCAACTCCACGGAGGTGTTCAAAGTACATACCGTACCTATCGTCCTGCCACTGGGCGTCAAAAAGCCCTTGAAGGTCCGCGCCTGATCTAGGCCGAGACTTGCCTAAATCAGCCGGGGGCTGACGAGGAGTCACATAGCTACCTGTAATAGTAATAAATGCACTTTTATTGGAGCTGCCACTTACCTGCTGGGCGTAACTGGTCCCTGTTACAACCCCGGAGATGGTTGGTGGTCCTTTTGGCGCTGGATTGCTGGTCGCGGCTTTCGTGGTCGCAGACAGGTTTGGCCGCATAATGATGGTGGTCGGAGCTGGAGCATCCTTCGATGCTGCTCTTACCACATCTGCTAATTTTGGCGCAGGTTTCGTTGCAGCGGATGCTGCAGGCACTCTTGCAGCGGATGCTGCAGATACTTTTGCAGCGGATGCTGCAGACACAGTTGCTGCAGTTACTGCTGCACTATTTGTGGCCGCTGCCACAGACACACCTGCAGCAGTTGCCACAACTTTCTTCGCGGCGGATGCCGCCGATGTTGATGCAATGTGCTTTGGTGAGAGATTAGCGGCGGATGCCGCTGATGTTGCACTAGCCGATGTTACTGCAGCTGAAGCTGCTGTTGTTGCAGTCTTGGCGACTATTTTTCTCCCTCCATCTTCCACTTTGGCCTTTTCAGTGGGCCCTGATACAGCCTTTTCGGTGGGCTCTTTTAATTTTAGGAAGGAGCCGAGGTCCACCTTAGTACCTCTCTCCTTCTTCTTCTTCCTGGTGTTGGGGGGCTTTTTGCTCCCCCCAGTATCGCTGCTGCTACTGCAACTCATTGTGAGTGCAGTAGCAAAAAATCTTTGAAATTTTTTTCTTGGCACCGGCTACTTAATTCTGCAAAATTAAAACGTTACCATGGGAACGAGAAATAACACAGAAATTTTGATAAATGTCACAGTTTTTAGGTATTTCGAAATTTTTCTTTTAACTATTTTAACTATATATCTTTTAAAAGTCACAGTTATTGTTCAGTTAATTACACTAGTGATACACTGGCTATATTTCCTACACTTTTTTTCCTTTTAATTTACCGTTTATGACACTTTTTTGGCACGGATTAAAATTGACGCGTCCGTCCACTTTCACACAATCAATAATAATAATAATAATTTTTTTTTTTTTGTATATATGGCACTATATTTGGCACAAACGTTATAAATGTTACTGTAAAAATGCTATAAAAAGAGAAAAAAAAGAAACTACTTAACCTATGAAATGTAAACTAAGATTAACAAAAAATGGTTAAGTAACTATAAACAAGAGCAATAAAATGAACCAGAACAATAGATATAAAGAACAAACAAATGAATACGAACAATAAAAGAACAGGAACAAAAAACTAACTTAGAAGTACAATAGACAAATCAGCAATAAACCGCGTAGTATAAAAATGACTGAAAAAGTATAAAAATATCAACAAAAAATTTTAAAAGCCACCAGGCAAGCGGCAGCTCCAGGAAGAGTTCCTTCAAATTTTGAAAACATTTTAGATTTAACCTAAATTACAGAAAAAATAGCCGAAAAATATACTGAAAATTTTGAATAACTAGAACACTGAACACTGAGTGTTCCCGGGGATAGACGCAGCACCGGGCGAAGTCACTGCATCAAGAACTACTTCTTGCCTGCAAGGAGAAACGCTCTCCGCAAGGACGTTCGCCACTTTTCTACTCCCCCGGAACACTCAGCATCAAGTGTTCTAGACGAACGCACGGACAATTTTGACCGCGATAGAGTCCCGCGGGACCAGTCTGCAGAGTCGTAGACATCTGCAAACTGATCCCATCATCCTCTCAGTTCTTCTCTCCCAACGGGAGAATCACTTTCCCCGCAGCACTTGCAGCAAATCCAAAGCGGAGAGAAGCTCCGTGGACAAGATGCTACAAGGCTGCGGCCTATTGTCACCAGTGAAAAGTGAGACTGCCATTCTGTACCGACGCTAGCGGCTGCCAGGTACAGTTGAATGTGTCGGCGTTCGTTGCCAGAAACTCGAGACGGAGTCGTTTACTCAGCCTGACAACGAAGTGTCTCTTAAGTGCACGTGTATGTAACTGTGTGTCAGTGGCCTGTTGCCCAGGCTCGATCCGCATGCAATACAAATGAACTGTTGATTTAGCTAGTGTAAGAACAAAGCTAATTAAACAATTCACCTGGCTGCATGTCCTTGGCCCCAGTAAAAACGATGTTCTAGTAATGCAGAAACGCGGACAGATTACCTGGCACAAGTGACGGACCAGTAGCATCAATTCGCACAAGGCCGAGCATGTGAAGTATCGGTGGAACAAAGTTCCTTCACCCCCACAGACCGTGCAGACTCTTTGAACGCTCTGGTCAATGTGCGACAGCTGATTTGGATGCACGAGGCTATGATGTAACAGTTTGAATGCCACATCAGAGTCTCTGTAATTGGATGGATAACTGTAGATCACTCTGCAAGTCACCCCTCCGATTACTCCCAATTCTACCCCGAGATGTGCGCTCCATCTATTAACACCTAAGTGTTCTGCAGGAAACGCATCTGCAAATAGATCGCGCAGCCGACGTGATGTCAGTGTACTGAATGGCGTGTGCGGCGGTTGATTCACCACGAAAGCGTTCACCACCTCTGTGCCAGGCGACCTGGTACTGAGTTGGCTGAACCGCTCTCGTGCTGTATCAACCAAGTCGTTTAATTGTGTTGTATGTGGGTGTATTAGTATGTTCCCCGAGGCATCAATGATATCTCCGAGAACTGTAAGCTGTCCTGTATCGGCTGTTACACATCGAGCATTACTGAACACCGAATCCACTAATTCAGGATTTAACCTGATCGGTATAGCTGAAAAATCCCCGTACCCAATTTCATCCCATTGCAAATGGAATGCCGGTCTTATTCTGCCCCAGGTCGTGATCGTAGAGATCATTTCCTGAGACCAGTCGTGCGGATAGGGTGGGCGGACTGAAAGCAGATAGTAATGCTTTCCTACTCCGGCACCCCCCAAGGCGCTTACCCACAGCTGAGAAATCGAGCTGTCTTCAAACCGGAACACTCGTTGGAATGCTCTGATCTGAAGGCAACGAGTTTTAACGACCATGTCCGTAAGACCCAATCCACCCATCGCTACTGGTCGACAGAGCGTGCTTTCAGTGACCCATCTTCTTCCCCCCCAAAATGCGTCAATAATTTTTGCCTGCAAAAGTTTAACGAAGCCTTCCTCGAAGCACTCCGACTTAAGCAGGTGAACGATGGACGAGGTAATCAGGTAATTGACAACGACTGCACGTCCTTTCAGCGAAAGGGGAAACAATCTAGTCCGCCACGAATTCACTGCTCCGGAAAGTTTCTCCAGAGCCATGCGGCGATTACGTGTTTTACCTTCGAGCCCGATATACACACCTAAATACTTCAAGCAAGTATTGGTCCATTGTATGCCGAGGGGAGAATCTGAACGATTCCGCCACCTCCCACACCATAGGCCTTGGCTTTTGCTTAGGTTAACCCTAGCGCCCGCTAATCGCTCATATTGTTCGAAAACCCTACGAGCGACTGGAAATGCATCTTCTTTCGTAACGAAAATAGACAGGTCATCAGCATACGCTAGAATAAGTGGCCTTATAGTAGTGTATGGTAGATGAACTGAATATTGTCTCAACGATAGACGAAGATTTACTAGCAGTGGCTCCAGTGAAAAGTCATAAAGCATTCCTGACAACGGGCATCCCTGCCTGATACCCCGACGAAACGGAATAGGAGACAATATATGCCCATTATGCTTTATGAGAATCACTGAATCTCTATACAGACCACTGATGATCTCAATCCATCTGGACGGAAGCCCAAATTTATCGAGCACTCTCAGTAGATACTCATGCGAGACGCTATCAAACGTCTTTTCTTGATCTAACGAGATCATGGCCATCTGCGAACCAGTCTTTTCGTGGTAGGCGAAAATATGTTTTGCTACGGCGATGTTGTCGTAAATAGTACGACCTGGTATGCAGTAGGACTGTTCCGGGTGTATAACCGATGCTATCACTGAGCTTAATATCGTTCCGAGTGCTTTGCAAACTATCTTGTAGTCGACATTACACAACGTAACTGGCCTCCAGTTTCCCAGCCTCTGAAGATCTCCCTTCTTGGGTATTAGACGCATAACGGATCTCCGCCAACTAGAGGGAAATTCGGTATGTCCAACCACTGCAGAACTGAAGACCTCCAATAGGTCTGGAATCACAAGATTCCTGAAGCGTAGAAAAAATTCTGGAGTTAGACCATCATAACCAGGAGAGGTATGACGGCGAAGATCCTTCGTTGCGGTAAGCATATCGTCGAGGGTTAATGCTCTGTCCAGGAATTCTCTACTTTCGTTGGAGAAAGCAGGAACGTACTGGAAGAATTCATCAGTGGACGTAGATGTTGGCAACGTCGGTGCAGCATATAGCTGTGTGTAATAGTTTCGGATATAATCCGCAAGCTCGTCTCCGTGTAGGAGTTGCCCAGATTCGGCAAGAATCGAATCTACTTCACAAGAAGCGGTATGTCGTCGTGTTGTCTGGAAGAAGTACTCGGTCGGAGACTCGCCCTCTCGCAACCAGCGCGACTGATTTCGGAGTACAAAATCCAAACTATGTTTGTAATTTTGTATTCTCAGCCGTTCTTTTAATCTCTCGTATTGCGAGAGCAATTCTGGTTGCGCGGGCAGAAGCGTACCAATTCGGGTGACTTCGGCCGTCAAACTCGATGCTATATACCTGCTTCGATTGAATCTCGTCTCGATAAATGAGCGAATCTGAAGCTTTCCAACATCCCACCAATGACTAAGGTTCGCGTAATCTTGTTTCCTTTCTCGCCATTGATGCCAAAACTGTATGAATTCTTCAATGAACTGCTCTGAATTCAACAAGTTATTGTTGAAAATCCAGTAGGCAGTTCGCTTTTCGACCAAAGTGCTAGTCGCCACAACAAGAAGGTGATCACTTAATGAACACACTTCATGAGTGACACTAACGAAAAAGTTCAGAAGGCTAGACGAGACGTAAAGTCTGTCTATCCTCGAACCCGAAAAGCTACACCGGACATTTCGGGAAACCCTTGTGTATGACCTAGTCGTTGGATTAAGCCAACGGTAGACATCGACAAGGTTGAGCTGTCTGACTAGGTTCCGCAATCGTCCCGCGTTCACTGAGTTGAATTCAACTCCGGAATGGCGGTCGAGCGCAGAATCCAGTGTACAGTTGAAGTCACCCCCAACGATAACCTCACCACCGAAGTTCGCAAGATGCGACAGGACAGAGTCTGGCGATATCCTGGTCATGCGGTAGGTACACGTTTACTATCCTTAGTGTTTTGTCTCGCAAGACGAATTCTAAGGAAGACGCGAAACCTGAGCAGATGTCTGTGTATACAGGAGACGGTAGTGTAAAACTGTTCGACACAGCAATTGCCACACCAGATCCTCTACGAGGAGCTGGTGTGGCAAAAACTGTGTAACCTTTGTGTAATATAGTGTTTCGTTCGAGTTGTGTAAATGTGTCGAGTGTGAAATTTGTCTCCTGTAAGAGTGCAATGTCAGTATTCCAATGTTTAATGTCTTCGAAAATAGCGTGTAGGCGTGTAGGTGCACTTAAGCCCCCAGTATTCAGTGAGACTATCCTACACATTCAAGGGGAAAGATGAACTCAGATTATGAGTGTACGACTCTATTGAAGAAGCGCCCTGTCCAGGCGCTGCTCTTCGAGGGCATCCTCTACTTTATTGTAGAGGCGCTCGAGCCTCGACACCTCATTATAGCGGGCCCGCTTCTTTGCCTCTTGCTTCAGAAGCAATAACTGAGGCAGGATCCTGGCTGGATCATCAAGCTCTCGCTTGAGTATAGCCAGGATCCTGTCTCCGCTCTTTTTGTAGTGGAGACTGTCGAGGATCGCGCGGAGCTTCGCCCTCGGCACCTCCACCAAATCGGGGTCCACCTCGAAGCGGCTATTCATCGACGCGGTACTGCCGCACGATTCGTGACCGTTCTGAGTTGGACCGGCCGTTTCGGTAGCGGAGAGAACCTCGACGTCTGAGAGGGCATCAGTGACATCTTCCGATGCCACCGACGACGCACTCGGAGCGACAGGTTTTGTCTCCTCTGCCGAAACCCCCCTCTTGCTCAGGACCTTTCCGAATCTTCGCAAGAAGCCTTCAAGGTCCTCAGGCTTAGGTCTGAGTGGGACCCGGGAGAAGCAGACTCTCGTCGGCTTCACTGTCACCGGGTACGGTTGCAGATGTCTACCACCCACATCGATGCCTTCGAGCATCAGCTTCGTAGATGCTTCGATGGTGGTGGTATACACCTCCACCATACCGCGTCCGACTAGACCAAAGGAGAAAATTTTCTCCAATGGGACGACCTGTGACACAGCTCGCAGGTACATACTTTGAGTAACTCCGCGAAGGTGCTCAAAGTACATACCGTACCTGTCGTCCTGCCACTGGGCGTCAAAAAGCCCTTGAAGGTCCCCGCCTGACTTGGGCCGAGACTTGCTCAAATCAGCCGGAGGCTGACGAGGAGTCACATAACTTCCTGCAATTGTGATAAAAGAACTTTTATTGGAGCTGCCACTTACCTGCTGGGCGTAACTAGTCCCTGTTACTACCCCGGAGCTGGTCGCTGCTGCTCTTGTTGGCGCTGGATTGCTGGTCGCGGCTTTTTTGTCCCCTGACAGTTTTGGCCGCATTACCAAACTGGACGGTGCTGGGGCATTTTTTGATGCTGCTCGAACCACATCCGCTAATTTTGGCGCAGAGGTTGCATTTTTGGTTGCAGCGGATGCTGCAGGTACATTTGCAGCGGAAGCTGCAGACACTTTTGCAGCAGTTACTGCTGCATTATTTGTGGCCGCAGCCACAGGTACACTTGCAGCGTCTGCCACAATTTTCTTCGCGGCGGATGCCGCCGATGTTGATGGGATGGGCGTCGGTGAGACATTAGCGGCAGGTGCCGCTGATGTGGCGCTAGTCGATGGCACTGCAGCTGAAGCTGCTGTTGCTGCAGTCTTGGCGACTGATCGTCTTCTTCCATCTACCACTTTTGCCTCTTCTGTGGGCCCTGAAATAGCCTTTTCGGTGGGCTCTTTTATTTTTAGGAAGGAGCCGAGGTCCACCTTCGTACCTCTCTCCTTCTTCTTCTTCCTTAAATTGGGGGGCTTTTTACTCCCCTCGGTATCGCTGCTGCTACTGCCACTCATTTTGAGGGCAGTAACATAAACACTTTTAGTTTTTTTTAAATCTCGGTTACTTTGTTCAACTCAGATTATCACGTAACCAAGGTAACCACAAATCAATAAAAATTTTGCACGAATGTCAAATTTTTTCGTAAATTCTCTAAACTTTAACTATTTAATTTTTAATTAGTTTCTTCCAAATTCATATATTTTTTAAACTTCCTGTCACACAGAACACACACTTCGCTGAACTCACACTTTTTTGCTTCAAAAATCCTCTGTTTTTGGCACTTTTTTTCACTTTTTGTTTGGCACTTTAAAACACGTCTGCACACTCCAGATTATTCAATAATAATAATTCTTTTTTTTTATGTAAATGTTGGACTTTATTGGCACAAACGTTATAAATGTAAAAAATGTAAAAAAATCTATAAAAGGAACAAATGAAGAACTACCTAACATATAATTTGCACAAAAAATGGCTCAAAAAGTCGATAATGGAACAATAAAAACTTAACACTAAGAACAAGAACTAGGAACAAGCAGAAAAAGATAAGAACTAGGAACAAACATTAAAATAAACATTAGAATACAAAGGACAAATGAATAGTAAACGCGTAATATCTAAAGAATAAAGATAATAGAGGATCAACGAAAAATTAGGAAGCCTCCAGGCAAATGGTAGCTCCAATAAGAATTCCTTAAAATTTTGAAAGTATTTTGAACGAAAACATAAACTAGCGAAAAAATAAACCGAAACCGATACCGAAAATTTTGAATATTTTGAATAACTAGAACACTGAACACTGAGTGTTCCCGGGGATAGACGCAGCACCGGGCGAAGTCCCTGTATCGAAAACCCCTGCTTGCGTGCAAGCTGAAACGCTCTCCGCAGAAACGTTCGCCACTTTTCAACTCCCCCGGAATACTCAGCATCAAGTGTTCTAGACGAACGCACGAAAAATTTTGAACGCGATAGAGTCCCGCGGGACCAGTCTGCAGAGTCGTAGACATCTGCAAACTGATCCCATCATCCTCTCAGTTCTTCTCTCCCAACGGGAGAATCACTTTCCCCGCAGCACTTGCAGCAAATCCAAAGCGGAGAGAAGCTCCGTGGACAAGATGCTACAAGGCTGCGGCCTATTGTCACCAGTGAAAAGTGAGACTACCATTCTGCACCGACGCTAGCGGCTGCCAGGTACAGTTGAATGTGTCGGCGTTCGTTGCCAGAAACTCGAGACGGAGTCGTTTACTCAGCCTGACAACGAAGTGTCTCTTAAGTGCACGTGTATGTAACTGTGTGTCAGTGGCCTGTTGCCCAGGCTCGATCCGCATGCAATACAAATGAACTGTTGATTTAGCCAGTGTAAGAACAAAGCTAATTAAACAATTCACCTGGCTGCATGTCCTTGGCCCCAGTAAAAACGATGTTCTAGTAATGCCGAAACGCGGGCAGATTATCTGGCACAAGTGACGGACCAGTAGCATCAATTCGCACAAGGCCGGGCATGTGAAGTATCGGTGGAACAAAGTTCCTTCACCCCCACAGACCGTGCAGACTCTTTGAACGCTCTGGTCAATGTGCGACAGCTGATTTGGATGCACGAGGCTATGATGTAACAGTTTGAATGCTACATCAGAGTCTCTATAATTGGATGGATAACTGTAGATCACTCTGCAAGTCACCCCTCCGATTACTCCCAATTCTACCCCGAGATGTGCGCTCCATCTATTAACACCTAAGTGTTCTGCAGGAAACGCATCTGCAAATAGATCGCGCAGCCGACGTGATGTCAGTGTACTGAATGGCGTGTGCGGCGGTTGATTCACCACGAAAGCGTTCACCACCTCTGTGCCAGGCGTCCTGGTACTGAGTTGGCTGAAACGCTCTCGTGCTGTATCAACCAATTGGTTTAATTGTGTTGTATGTGGGTGTATTAGTATGTTCCCAGAGGCATCAATGATATCTCCGAGAACTGTAAGCTGTCCTGTATCGGCTGTTACACCTCGAGCATTACTGAACACCGAATCTACTAATTCAGGATTTAACCTGATCGGTATAACTGAAAAATCCCCGTACCCAATTTCATCCCATTGCAAATGGAATGCCGGTCTTATTCTGCCCCAGGTCGTGATCGTAGAGATCATTTCCTGAGACCAGTCGTGCGGATAGGGTGGGCGGACTGAAAGCAGATAGTAATGCTTTCCTACTCCGGCACCCCCCAAGGCGCTTACCCACAGTTGAGAAATCAAGCTGTCTTCAAACCGGAACACTCGTTGGAATGCTCTCATCTGAAGGCAACGAGTTTTAACGACCATGTCCGTAAGACCCAATCCACCCATCGCTACTGGTCGACAGAGCGTGCTTTCAGCGACCCATCTTCTTCCCCCCCAAAATGCGTCAATTTTTTTTGCCTGCAAAAGTTTAACGAAGCCTTCCTCGAAGCACTCCGACTCAAGCAGGTGAACGATGGACGAGGTAATCAGGTAATTGACAACGACTGCACGTCCTTTCAGCGAAAGGGGGAACAATCTAGTCCGCCACGAATTCACTGCTCCGGAAAGTTTTTCCAGAGCCATGCGGCGATTACGTGTTTTACCTTCGAGCCCGATATACACACCTAAATACTTCAAGCAAGTATTGGTCCATTGTATGCCGAGGGGAGAATCTGAACGATTCCGCCACCTCCCACACCATAGGCCTTGGCTTTTGCTTAGGTTAACCCTAGCGCCCGCTAATCGGTCATATTGTTCGAAAACCCTACGAGCGACTAGAAATGCATCTTCTTTCGTAACGAAAATAGACAGGTCATCAGCATACGCTAGAATAAGTGGCCTTATAGTAGTGTATGGTAGATGAACTATGAACTGAATATTGTCTCAACGATAGACGAAGATTTACTAGCAGCGGCTCCAGTGAAAAGTCATAAAGCATTCCTGACAACGGGCATCCCTGCCTGATACCCCGACGAAACGGAATAGGAGACAATATATGCCCATTATGCTTTATGAGCATCACTGAATCTCTATACAGACCACTGATGATCTCAATCCATCTGGACGGAAGCCCAAATTTATCGAGCACTCTCAGTAGATACTCATGAGAGACGCTATCAAACGCCTTTTCTTGATCCAATGAGATCATGGCCATCTGCGAACCAGTCTTTTCGTGGTAGGCGAAAAGATGTTTTGCTACGGCGATGTTGTCGTAAATAGTACGACCTGGAATGCAGTAGGACTGTTCCGGGTGTATAACCGATGCTATCACTGAGCTTAATATCGTTCCGAGTGCTTTGCAAACTATCTTGTAGTCGACATTGCACAACGTAACTGGCCTCCAGTTTCCCAGCCTCTGAAGATCTCCCTTCTTGGGTATTAGACGCATAACGGATCTCCGCCAACTTGAGGGAAATTCGGTATGTCCAACCACTGCAGAACTGAAGACCTCCAATAGGTCTGGAATCAATAGATTCCTGAAGCGTAGAAAAAATTCTGGAGTTAGACCATCATAACCAGGAGAGGTATGACGGCGAAGATCCTTCGTTGCGGTAAGCATATCGTCGAGGGTTAATGCTCTGTCCAGGAATTCTCTACTTTCATTGGAGAAAGCAGGAACGTACTGGAAGAATTCATCCGTGGACGTAGATGTTGGCAACGTCGGCACAGCATATAGCCGTGTGTAGTAGTTTCGGATATATTCCGCAAGCTCGTCTCCGTATAGGAGTTGTCCAGATTCGGCAAGAATCGAATCTACTTCACAAGAAGCGGTACGTCGTCGTGTTGTCTGGAAGAAGTACTCGGTCGGAGACTCGCCCTCTCGCAACCAGCGCGACTGATTCCGGAGTACAAAATCCAAACTATGTTTGTAATTTTGTACTCTCAGCCGTTCTTTTAATCTCTCGTATTGCGAGAGCAATTCTGGTTGCGCGGGCAGAAGCGTACCAATCCGGGTGACTTCGGCCGTCAAACTCGATGCTATATACCTGCTTCGATTGAATCTCGTCTCGATAAATGAGCGAATCTGAAGCTTTCCAACATCCCACCAATGACTAAGGTTCGCGTAGTCATTTTTCCTTTCTCTCCATTGATGCCAAAACTGTATGAATTCTTCAATGAACTGCTCTGAATTCAACAAGTTATTGTTGAAAATCCAGTAAGCAGTTCGCTTTTCGACCAAAGTGCTAGTCGCCACAACAAGAAGGTGATCACTAAGTGAGCACACTTCATGAGTGACACTAACGAAAAAGTTAAGAAGGCTAGACGAGACGTAAAGTCTGTCTATCCTCGAACCCGAAAAGCTACCCCGGACATTTCGGGAAACCCTTGTGTATGACCTAGTCGTTAGATTAAGCCAACGGTAGACATCGACAAGGTTGAGCTGTCTGACTAGATTCCGCAATCGTCCCGCGTTCACTGAGTTGACTTCAACTCCGGAATGGCGGTCGAGTGCAGAATCCAGTGTACAGTTGAAGTCACCCCCAACGATAACTTCACCACCGAAGTTCGCAAGATGCGACAGGACAGAGTCCATTACCTGTCTTGCGATATCCTGGTCATGCGGTAGGTACACGTTTACTATCCTTAGTGTTTTGTCTCGCAAGACGAATTCTAAGGAAGACGCGAAACCTGAGCAGATGTCTGTGTATACAGGAGACGGTAGTGTAAAACTGTTCGACACAGCAATTGCCACACCAGATCCTCTACGAGGAGCTGGTGTGGCAAAAACTGTGTAACCTTTGTGTAAAATAGTGTTTCGTTCAAGTTGTGTAAATGTGTCGAGTGTGAAATTTGTCTCCTGTAAGAGTGCAATGTCAGTATTCCAATGCTTTATGTCTTCAAATATGGCGTGTAGACGTGTAGGTGCACTTAAGCCCCCAGTATTTAGAGAGACTATCCTACACATTCAAGGGGAAAGCTGAACTCAGATTATGAGTGTACGACTCTATTGAAGAAGCGCCCTGTCCAGGCGCTGCTCTTCGAGGGCGTCCACAACTTTATTGTAGAGGCGCTCGAGCCTCGACACCTCATTGTAACGAGCCCGCTTTTTAGCCTCTTGCTTTAAGAGCAATAACTGAGGCAGGATCCTGGCCGGCTCACCAAGCTCCCGCTTGAGTATAGCCAAGATCCTGTCTCCACTCTTTTTGTAGTGGAGACTGTCGAGGATCGTGCGCAGCTTCGCCCTCGGCACCTCCACCAAATCGGGGTCCACCTCGAAGCGGCTATTCATCGACGCGGTACTGCCGCACGATTCGTAGCCGCTCTGAGTTGGACCGGCCGTTTCGGCAGCGGAGAGAACCTCGACGTCTGAGAGGGCATCAGTGACATCTTCCGATGCCACCGACGACGCACTCGGAGCGACAGGTTTTGTCTCCTCTGCCGAAACCCCCCTCTTGCTCAGCACCTTCTTTGACGGAGGTGCAGGCATGACCTCCTGGTCAGGCTTGCGCTTTGTACGCCTCTTCCTCTTCTTCTTCTCCTGACCCGACTTCGTGAGCTCCTCATCCGAGCTCACTGCTTCTACCCGTGTTGGGGTGGCACCGTTTACAGCCAGGACCGGAGTTGTCTCTGGAGTATTTTCCTCGGGCACTTTTTCTGCAGTTTGCTCCAAGAGAGCAGGCGCAGCACTGGGCGAAGACACTACTGCGGGCACAACTGCAGGTGCAGGAGCACGCTCTACAGCGTCTTCAGCCACTTTCCTCTCCCTCTTGGGACACTCTGCAGCAAAATGCCCTACCTGATGGCAGGCGAAGCATTTAGCCTCGGTGCTCACCTCAATCCAATTTCTGGACCCGAGCATGCTCCAGAAGAAGCCCTCTGGAAGCACACATCCCTGGTTTAGGGAGACGTATGCTTCCCGGCTTGAGGTGAGGATGCCCTTGCCCAGACCTTGGTCCCCAATTTTCAATGGAACCGCTCGAACTTTGCCGTGGACCTTGCCAAACCTTTGCAAGAAGGCTGCGAGGTCCTCTGGCTTAGCTCGAAGTGGGACCCGGGAAAAGCAGACTCTCGTCGGCTTCACTGTCACCGGGTACGGTTGGAGGTGTCTACCCCCCACATCGATGCCCTCAAGCATCAGCTTCGTTGACGCTTCAATGGTGGTGGTATACACCTCCACCATACCGCGTCCGACCAGACCAAAGGAGAATATTTTCTCCAATGGGACGACCTGTGACAGGGCTCGCAGATATGCACTTTGTGCAACTCCACGGAGGTGCTCAAAGTACATACCGTACCTATCGTCCTGCCACTGGGCGTCAAAAAGCCCTTGAAGGTCCGCGCCTGATCTAGGCCGAGACTTGCCTAAATCAGCCGGGGGCTGACGAGGAGTCACGTAGCTACCTGTAATGGTTATAAAAGCACTTCTAGTGGAGCTACCACTTACCTGCTGGGCGTAGCTACTGCCTACAACTACCCCTGAATTGGTTGGTGCTGCTCCCTTTGGCACTGTGTTGCTGGATGCGGCTTTCGTCGCCCCGGATAGACTCGGCCGCATTATGACGGTGGTCGGAGCTGGAGCATCTTTCGACGCAGCTCTAACGACATCCGCCAGTTTAGGCGATTTCGGCACTCCTTTTGGCGCTGTCGTAGCAGTGACAGCTAGTGCTGTCTTCACAGTGACAGCTGGTGCTGTCGTCGCAGTGACAGCTGGTGCTGTCTTCGCAGTGACAGCTGGTGCTGTCGTCGCAGTTGTCGCTGTTTTCATCAAAGCAGCGTTTGCCGCTGATTGTTTTGCGGCCGATTCCGCAGACACATTAGCAGCGGATGCTGCTACATTTTTTCCGCCGGATGACGGAGACACACTAGACACAGAGGCGGCTGTTGTTGCTGCCTTTGGGTTTTCCTTCGCTGCTGCTTTTGGCACATCCTTCTGCATTTTAGCCTCTTCAGTGGGCCCTTGTTTTGCCTCTTCGGTGGGCACTTGTTTTAAAAATGAGCGGAGGTCGACTTTTTGACCTCGCTCCTTCTTCTTCCTTAATTTGGGGGGCTTTTTACTCCCCCCAGTATCGCTGCTGCTGCTGCCACTCATTTAGAGTGCATCAGCAAAAAATGTTACTATTTTTTCACTTAGTAGGCTACTTTTTATTAAAATTTTGATCGGTAACCAAGGAGATTAGCAAATAACAATTAATTTTGAGAAATGTCAATTTTTTTTCACTTTTTCCAGATATCTTAATTACGTTAATTTTTAAAGAATTCGTCCAAATTTCACAAAGTTTTTATAGTTTAAATCACTAATGACACACTTGACACGTTTTCTACACTTTTTATCGCTTTAAAATCCGTTTTTTCGCACTTTTGTCGCTTATTAAAATTGACGCGTCCGTTCACTTCCACACAATCAATAATAATAATAATTTTTTTTTATGTATATATGGTACTTTTATTGGCTCAACGTTATAAACCGTATATTGTATAAAAACTAAAAAACTCCCTAACTACTCTGTAAAATGTAAAAATATCAAAAAGTTTATAAAAACAAGGCACAAAAATCACAAAATATTGCTGTAAAAAGGCTCAACACTCATCAAAATGACTCAAAAATAGCAAAAAGACTCAAAAACATATCACAAAATCGCAAAAGGCTCAGGAACATATCAAAAAGTGTAAAATATACTTGAAACATGTCAGAAGGACGAAAAAAGACTCAAATTTGTTAATTTTAGATATAACCTGCCAAAATGTGTGGAAAAAGAAAAGCAAAGAAAGGTTAAGAAAATTTAAATCAAAATTTGAGAGCCACCCGGTGAGTGGAAGTTCCGAAAAGTATTCTATAATTTTGAATTATGTTGCCGAAATATGTTTAAAAAACTAAAAGACCTAAATAAATGAATTTAAGTCACCTGGTTACTGAGCTTGAATGATCCCCGGAGGTAGATGCAGCACCGGGCGAAGACGCTACATCGAGAATACCTACTTGCATGCAAGCAGCGACGCTCTCCGCAGAAGTCTTCGCCACTTTTCTAGTCACCTTGGAGCACCCCGCTTCAAGAGTCCCAGGTGAGCGTACTAAAAATTTTGATGATAGAGTCCCGCGAGAGCAGTCTTCAGAGTCATGGACGTCCGAAAACTGCTCCCATCATCGCCTCAGTTCAATTCTTCCAACGTAGGACTCATCTTTCCCGCAGCACTTGCAACAGATCCAAAGCGGAGAGAAGCTCCGTGAAAAGGTGTTACAAGGCTGCGGCCTATTGTCACCAGTGAAAGACAAGGCTACCATTCTGTACCGACGCTAGCGGTTGCCAGGTACAGTTGAATGTGTCTGGCTCCGTTACCAGGTATTCAAGACGTAAACGCCTTCTCAATCTGGCAACAAAGTGACTCCTAAGTGCACGTGTGTGTATCTGTGTGTCAGTGGCCTGTTGCCCAGGCTCGATCCGCATGCAATACAAATGAACTGTTGATTTAGCTAGTGTAAGAACAAAGCTAATTAAACAATTCACCTGGCTGCATGTCCTTGGCCCCAGTAAAAACGATGTTCGAGTAATGCCGAAACGCGGGCAGATTATCTGGCACAAGTGACGGACCAGTAGCATCAATTCGCACAAGGCCGGGCATGTGAAGTATCGGTGGAACAAAGTTCCTTCACCCCCACAAACCGTGCAGACTCTTTGAACGCTCTGGTCAATGTGCGACAGCTGATTTGGATGCACGAGGCTATGATGTAACAGTTTGAATGCTACATCAGAGTCTCTATAATTGGACGGATAACTGTAGATCACTCTGCAAGTCACCCCTCCGATTACTCCCAATTCTACCCCGAGATGTGCGCTCCATCTATTAACACCTAAGTGTTCTGCAGGAAACGCATCTGCAAATAGATCGCGCAGCCGACGTGATGTCAGTGTACTGAATGGCGTGTGCGGCGGTTGATTCACCACAAAAGCGTTCACCACCTCTGTGCCAGGCGACCTGGTACTGAGTTGGCTGAAACGCTCTCGTGCTGTATCAACCAATTGGTTTAATTGTGTTGTATGTGGGTGTATTAGTATGTTCCCAGAGGCATCAATGATATCTCCGAGAACTGTAAGCTGTCCTGTATCGGCTGTTACACCTCGAGCATTACTGAACACCGAATCCACTAATTCAGGATTTAACCTGATCGGTAAAGCTGAAAAATCCCCGTACCCAATTTCATCCCATTGCAAATGGAATGCCGGTCTTATTCTGCCCCAGGTCGTGATCGTAGAGATCATTTCCTGAGACCTGTCGTGCGGATAGGGTGGGCGGACTGAAAGCAGATAGTAATGCTTTCCTACACCGGCACCCCCCAAGGCGCTTACCCACAGCTGAGAAATCAAGCTGTCTTCAAACCGGAACACTCGTTGGAATGCTCTGATCTGAAGGCAACGAGTTTTAACGACCATGTCCGTAAGACCCAATCCACCCATCGCTACTGGTCGACAGAGCGTGCTTTCAGCGACCCATCTTCTTCCCCCCAAAATGCGTCAATTATTTTTGCCTGCAAAAGTTTAACGAAGCCTTCCTCGAAGCACTCCGACTTAAGCAGGTGAACGATGGACGAGGTAATCAGGTAATTGACAACGACTGCACGTCCTTTCAGCGAAAGGGGGAACAATCTAGTCCGCCACGAATTCACTGCTCCGGAAAGTTTCTCCAGAGCCATGCGGCGATTACGTGTTTTACCTTCGAGCCCGATATACACACCTAAATACTTCAAGCAAGTATTGGTCCATTGTATGCCGAGGGGAGAATCTGAACGATTCTGCCACCTCCCACACCATAGGCCTTGGCTTTTGCTTAGGTTAACCCTAGCGCCCGCTAATCGCTCATATTGTTCGAAAACCCTACGAGCGACTGGAAATGCATCTTCTTTCGCAACGAAAATAGACAGGTCATCAGCATACGCTAGAATAAGTGGCCTTATAGTAGTGTATGGTAGATGAACTGAATATTGTCTCAACGACAGACGAAGATTTACTAGCAGCGGCTCCAGTGAAAAGTCATAAAGCATTCCTGACAACGGGCATCCCTGCCTGATACCCCGACGAAACGGAATAGGAGACAATATATGCCCATTATGCTTTATGAGAATCACTGAATCTCTATACAGACCACTGATGATCTCAATCCATCTGGACGGAAGCCCAAATTTATCGAGCACTCTCAGTAGATACTCATGAGAGACGCTATCAAACGCCTTTTCTTGATCTAACGAGATCATGGCCATCTGCGAACCAGTCTTTTCGTGGTAGGCGAAAATATGTTTTGCTACGGCGATGTTGTCGTAAATAGTACGACCTGGTATGCAGTAGGACTGTTCAGGGTGTATAACCGATGCTATCACTGAGCTTAATATCGTTCCGAGTGCTTTGCAAACTATCTTGTAGTCGACATTGCACAACGTAACTGGCCTCCAGTTTCCCAGCCTCTGAAGATCTCCCTTCTTGGGTATTAGACGCATAACGGATCTCCGCCAACTTGAGGGAAATTCGGTATGTCCAACCACTGCAGAACTGAACACCTCCAATAGGTCTGAAATCAAAAGATTCCTGAAGCGTAGAAAAAATTCTGGAGTTAGACCATCATAACCAGGAGAGGTATGACGGCGAAGATCCTTCGTTGCGGTAAGCATATAGCTGTGTGTAGTAGTTTCGGATATAATCCGCAAGCTCGTCTCCATGTAGGAGTTGCCCAGATTCGGCAAGAATCGAATCTACTTCACAAGAAGCGGTATGTCGTCGTGTTGTCTGGAAGAAGTACTCGGTCGGAGACTCGCCCTCTCGCAACCAGCGCGACTGATTTCGGAGTACAAAATCCAAACTATGTTTGTAATTTTGTACTCTCAGCCGTTCTTTTAATCTCTCGTATTGCGAGAGCAATTCTGGTTGCGCGGGCAGAAGCGTACCAATCCGGGTGACTTCGGCCGTCAAACTCGATGCTATATACCTGCTTCGATTGAATCTCGTCTCGATAAATGAGCGAATCTGAAGCTTTCCAACATCCCACCAATGACTAAGGTTCGCGTAATCTTGTTTCCTTTCTCGCCATTGATGCCAAAACTGTATGAATTCTTCAATGAACTGCTCTGAATTCAACAAGTTATTGTTGAAAATCCAGTAGGCAGTTCGCTTTTCGACCAAAGTGCTAGTCGCCACAACAAGAAGGTGATCACTTAATGAACACACTTCATGAGTGACACTAACGAAAAAGTTCAGAAGGCTAGACGAGACGTAAAGTCTGTCTATCCTCGAACCCGAAAAGCTACCCCGGACATTTCGGGAAACCCTTGTGTATGACGTAGTCGTTGGATTAAGCCAACGGTAGACATCGACAAGGTTGAGCTGTCTGACTAGGTTCCGCAATCGTCCCGCGTTCACTGAGTTGAATTCAACTCCGGAATGGCGGTCGAGTGCAGAATCCAGTGTACAGTTGAAGTCACCCCCAACGATAACTTCACCACCGAAGTTCGCAAGATGCGACAGGACAGAGTCCATTACCTGTCTTGCGATATCCTGGTCTTGCGGTAGGTACACGTTTACTATCCTTAGTGTTTTGTCTCGCAAGACGAATTCTAAGGAAGACGCGAAACCTGAGCAGATGTCTGTGTATACAGGAGACGGTAGTGTAAAACTGTTCGACACAGCAATTGCCACACCAGATCCTCTACGAGGAGCTGGTGTGGCAAAAACTGTGTAACCTTTGTGTAAAATAGTGTTTCGTTCGAGTTGTGTAAATGTGTCGAGTGTGAAATTTGTCTCCTGTAAGAGTGCAATGTCAGTATTAAAATGTTTTATGTCTTCAAAAATGGCGTGTAGACGTGTAGGTGCACTTAAGCCCCCAGTATTCAGAGAGACTATCCTACACATTCAAGGGGAAAGATGAACTCAGATTATGAGTGTACGACTCTATTGAAGAAGCGCCCTATCCAGGCGCTGCTCTTCGAGGGCATCCTCTACTTTATTGTAGAGGCGCTCGAGCCTCGACACCTCATTGTAGCGAGCCCGCTTCTTTGCATCCTGCTTCAGAAGCAATAACTGAGGCAGGATCCTGGCTGGATCACCAAGCTCTCGCTTAAGTATAGCCAGGATCCTGTCTCCACTCTTTTTGTAGTGGAGACTGTCGAGGATCGTGCGGAGCTTCGCCCTCGGCACCTCCACCAAATCGGGGTCCACCTCGAAGCGGCTATTCATCGACGCGGTACTGCCGCACGATTCGTAGCCGCTCTGAGTTGGACCGGCCGTTTCGGCAGCGGAGAGAACCTCGACGTCTGAGAGGGCATCAGTGACATCTTCCGATGCCACCGACGACGCACTCGGAGCGACAGGTTTTGTCTCCTCTGCCGAAACCCCCCTCTTGCTCAGCACCTTCTTTGACGGAGGTGCAGGCATGACCTCTTGGTCAGGCTTGCGCTTTGTACGCCTCTTCCTCTTCTTCTTCTCCTGACCCGACTTCGTGAGCTCCTCATCCGAGCTCACTGCTTCTACCCGTGTTGGGGTGGCACCGTTTACAGCCAGGACCGGAGTTGTCTCTGGAGTATTTTCCTCGGGCACTTTTTCTGCAGTTTGCTCCAAGAGAGCAGGCGCAGCACTGGGCGAAGACACTACTGCGGGCACAACTGCAGGTGCAGGAGCACGCTCTACAGCGTCTTCAGCCACTTTCCTCTCCCTCTTGGGACACTCTGCAGCAAAATGCCCTACCTGATGGCAGGCGAAACATTTAGCCTCGGTGCTCACCTCAATCCAATTTCTGGACCCGAGCATGCTCCAGAAGAAGCCCTCTGGAAGCACACATCCCTGGTTTAGGGAGACGTATGCTTCCCGGCTTGAGCTGAGGATGCCCTTGCCCAGACCTTGGTCCCCAATTTTTAGTGGAACCGCTCGAACCTTGCCGTGAACCTTGCCAAACCTTTGCAAAAAGGCTGCGAGGTCCTCTGGCTTAGCTCGAAGTGGGACCCGGGAAAAGCAGACTCTCGTCGGCTTCACTGTCACCGGGTACGGTTGGAGGTGTCTACCACCCACATCGATGCCCTCAAGCGTCAGCTTCGTTGACGCTTCAATGGTGGTGGTATACACCATACCGCGTCCGACCAGACCAAAGGAGAATATCTTCTCCAATGGGAGGACCTGTGACAGGGCTCGCAGATATGCACTTTGTGCAACTCCACGGAGGTGCTCAAAGTACATACCGTACCTATCGTCCTGCCACTGGGCGTCAAAAAGCCCTTGAAGGTCCGCGCCTGATCTAGGCCGAGACTTGCCTAAATCAGCCGGGGGCTGACGAGGAGTCACGTAGCTACCTGTAATGGTTATAAAAGCACTTCTAGTGGAGCTACCACTTACCTGCTGGGCGTAGCTACTGCCTACAACTACCCCTGAATTGGTTGGTGCTGCTCCCTTTGGCACTGTGTTGCTGGATGCGGCTTTCGTCGCCCCGGATAGACTCGGCCGCATTATGACGGTGGTCGGAGCTGGAGCCTCTTTCGACGCAGCTCTAACGACATCCGACAGTTTCGGTGATTTCGGCACTCCTTTTGTTGCCGTCGTCGCAGTGACAGCTAGTGCTGTCTTCACAGTGACAGCTGGTGCTGTCGTCGCAGTGACAGCTGGTGCTGTCTTCGCAGTGACAGCTGGTGCTGTCGTCGCAGTGACAGCTGGTGCTGTCTTCGCAGTGACAGCTGGTACTGTCTTGGTGTTGACAGTGGTCCCTGCTTTCATCAAAGCGGCGTTTGTCGCTGATTTTTTTGCGGCGGATGCCGCAGACACATTTGCTACCTTTTTTTTCCGCCAGATGGCGGAGACACCGAAGACACAGAGGCGGCAGATGTTGCTGTTCCCACATCCTTCAACGGTCTGGCCTCTTCAGTGGGCCCTGGTTTTGCCTCTTCAGTGGGCACTTTTTTCAAAAATAAGCCGAGGTCGACTTTTACCCCTCGCTCCTTCTACTTCCTTAATTTGGGGGGCTTTTTACTCCCCCCAGTATCACTACTGCTGCTACTGCCACTCATTTTGAGGGCATTAGCAAAGATATTTTAAAAAATTGTCTTCCTGGCTACTTTTTATTAGAAACTTTGATTGGTAACCCAGGTAACCACGAATCAACAAATAATTTTGAGAAATGTCAATAAGTTTTCACTTTTTCCAAATTTTAATTTTAACTAATTTAACACAAAATGCTTTAAAATTTCAGTTTTTTTAAACATATAGTTCACAGATGACACTCTTGATATTGTTTCTCTACTTTTTTGGCACTTTTTTCTCCGTTTAATTCACTTTTTGGCACTTTTTAACACTCTTCAAAATACGCGTCCGTCTACTTCAGATTATTCAATAATAATAATAATTTTTTTTTTTATGTAGATAAGGCACTTTATTAGGCACAAACGTTATAAAAGTAAAATTGTAAAATTCCTAGAAAAAAACACATAAAACAGAAACTTAACCTATAAATTGTAACTTATGTATATAATAATTAATAATAATATAATTGTATATAAACAGAAACAAAAAATAGTTAAGGAACAATGAACGAAAAAGAACAATAGAGTAAAAAAGAACAATAAATAACAAGAGCAAGAAAATGAACAGGAACAGTAATATAGTAAGAACGATAAACAAACGATAAAGAATAACGGACAAGAATAAACGGCATGGTATCAGAACTTGTAAAAAGGAATAAAAATGAACAACAAATTTAGAAGGCCACCCGGTAAGTGGCAGCTCCAGGAAGAGTTCCCTTGCATTTTGAAAAATTTTAAAGTTATCCTAAACTGATGAAAACGAGCCGAAAATAAAACCGAAAATTTTGGATAACTAGAACACTGAACACTGAGTGTTCCCGGAGATAGACGCAGCACCGGGCGAAGTCGCTACATCAAGAACCCCTGCTTGCGTGCAAGCAAAAACGCTCTCCGCAGGGACGTTCGCCACTTTTCTACTCCCCCGGAACACTCAGTATCAAGTGTTCTAGACGAACGTACGAAAAATTTTGACCGCGATAGAGTCCCGCGGGACCAGTCTGCAGAGTCGTAGACATCTGCAAACTGATCCCATCATCCTCTCAGTTCTTCTCTCCCAACGGGAGAATCACTTTCCCCGCAGCACTTGCAGCAAATCCAAAGCGGAGAGAAGCTCCGTGGACAAGATGCTACAAGGCTGCGGCCTATTGTCACCAGTGAAAAGTGAGACTACCATTCTGCACCGACGCTAGCGGTTGCCAGGTACAGTTGAATGTGTCGGCGTTCGTTGCCAGAAACTCGAGATGGAGTCGTTTACTCAGCCTAACAACGAAGTGTCTCTTAAGTGCACGTGTATGTAACTGTGTGTCAGTGGCCTGTTGCCCAGGCTCGATCCGCATGCAATACAAATGAACTGTTGATTTAGCTAGTGTAAGAACAAAGCTAATTAAACAATTCACCTGGCTGCATGTCCTTGGCCCCAGTAAAAACGATGTTCTAGTAATGCCGAAACGCGGGCAGATTACCTGGCACAAGTGACGGACCAGTAGCATCAATTCGCACAAGGCCGGGCATGTGAAGTATCGGTGGAACAAAGTTCCTTCACCCCCACAGACCGTGCAGACTCTTTGAACGCTCTGGTCAATGTGCGACAGCTGATTCGGATGCACGAGGCTATGATGTAACAGTTTGAATGCCACATCAGAGTCTCTATAATTGGATGGATAACTGTAGATCACTCTGCAAGTCACCCCTCCGATTACTCCCAATTCTACCCCGAGATGTGCGCTCCATCTATTAACACCTAAGTGTTCTGCAGGAAACGCATCTGCAAATAGATCGCGCAGCCGACGTGATGTTAGTGTACTGAATGGCGTGTGCGGCGGTTGATTCACCACGAAAGCGTTCACCGCCTCTGTGCCAGGTGACCTGGCACTGAGTTGGCTGAAACGCTCTCGTGCTGTATCAACCAATTGGTTTAATTGTGTTGTATGTGGGTGTATTAGTATGTTCCCAGAGGCATCAATGATATCTCCAAGAACTGTAAGCTGTCCTGTATCGGCTGTTACACCTCGAGCATTACTAAACACCGAATCCACTAATTCAGGATTTAACCTGATCGGTATAGCTGAAAAATCCCCGTACCCAATTTCATCCCATTGCAAATGGAATGCCGGTCTTATTTTGCCCCAGGTCGTGATCGTAGAGATCATTTCCTGAGACCAGTCGTGCGGATAGGGTGGGCGGACTGAAAGCAGATAGTAATGCTTTCCTACACCGGCACCCCCCAAGGCGCTTACCCACAGCTGAGAAATCAAGCTGTCTTCAAACCGGAACACTCGTTGGAATGCTCTGATCTGAAGGCAACGAGTTTTAACGACCATGTCCGTAAGACCCAATCCACCCATCGCTACTGGTCGACAGAGCGTGCTTTCAGCGACCCATCTTCTTCCCCCCCAAAATGCGTCAATAATTTTTGCCTGCAAAAGTTTAACGAAGCCTTCCTCGAAGCACTCCGACTTAAGCAGGTGAACGATGGACGAGGTAATCAGGTAATTGACAACGACTGCACGTCCTTTCAGCGAAAGGGGGAACAATCTAGTCCGCCACGAATTCACTGCTCCGGAAAGTTTTTCCAGAGCCATGCGGCGATTACGTGTTTTACCGTCGAGCCCGATATACACACCTAAATACTTCAAGCAAGTATTGGTCCATTGTATGCCGAGGGGAGAATCTGAACGATTCCGCCACCTCCCACACCATAGGCCTTGGCTTTTGCTTAGGTTAACCCTAGCGCCCGCTAATCGCTCATATTGTTCGAAAACCCTACGAGCGACTGGAAATGCATCTTCGTTCGTAACGAAGATAGACAGGTCATCAGCATACGCTAGAATAAGTGGTCTTATAGTAGTGTATGGTAGATGAACTGAATATTGTCTCAACGACAGACGAAGATTTACTAGCAGCGGCTCCAGTGAAAAGTCATAAAGCATTCCTGACAACGGGCATCCCTGCCTGATACCCCGACGAAACGGAATAGGAGACAATATATGCCCATTATGCTTTATGAGAATCACTGAATCTCTATACAGACCACTGATGATCTCAATCCATCTGGACGGAAGTCCAAATTTATCGAGCACTCTCAGTAGATACTCATGAGAGACGCTATCAAACGCCTTTTCTTGATCGAATGAGATCATGGCCATCTGCGAACCAGTCTTTTCGTGGTAGGCGAAAAGATGTTTTGCTACGGCGATGTTGTCGTAAATATTACGACCTGGAATGCAGTAGGACTGTTCCGGGTGTATAACCGATGCTATCACTGAGCTTAATATCGTTCCGAGTGCTTTGCAAACTATCTTGTAGTCGACATTGCACAACGTAACTGGCCTCCAGTTTCCCAGCCTCTGAAGATCTCCCTTCTTGGGTATTAGACGCATAACGGATCTCCGCCAACTTGAGGGAAATTCGGTATGTCCAACCACTGCAGAACTGAAGACCTCCAATAGGTCTGGAATCAAAAGATTCCTGAAGCGTAGAAAAAATTCTGGAGTTAGACCATCATAACCAGGAGAGGTATGACGGCGAAGATCCTTCGTAGCGGTAAGCATATCGTCGAGGGTTAATGCTCTGTCCAGGAATTCTCTACTTTCGTTGGAGAAAGCAGGAACGTACTGGAAGAATTCATCAGTGGATGTAGATGTTGGCAACGTCGGTGCAGCATATAGCTGTGTGTAATAGTTTCGGATATAATCCGCAAGCTCGTCTCCGTGTAGGAGTTGCCCAGATTCGGCAAGAATCGAATCTACTTCACAAGAAGCGGTACGTCGTCGTGTTGTCTGGAAGAAGTACTCGGTCGGAGACTCGCCCTCTCGCAACCAGCGCGACTGATTCCGGAGTACAAAATCCAAACTATGTTTGTAATTTTGTACTCTCAGCCGTTCTTTTAATCTCTCGTATTGCGAGATCAATTCTGGTTGCGCGGGCAGAAGCGTACCAATCCGGGTGACTTCGGCCGTCAAACTCGATGCTATATACCTGCTTCGATTGAATCTCGTCTCGATAAATGAGCGAATCTGAAGCTTTCCAACATCCCACCAATGACTAAGGTTCGCGTAGTCTTGTTTCCTTTCTCGCCATTGATGCCAAAACTGTATGAATTCTTCAATGAACTGCTCTGAATTCAACAAGTTATTGTTGAAAATCCAGTAAGCAGTTCGCTTTTCGACCAAAGTGCTAGTCGCCACAACAAGAAGGTGATCACTAAGTGAGCACACTTCATGAGTGACACTAACGAAAAAGTTAAGAAGGCTAGACGAGACGTAAAGTCTGTCTATCCTCGAACCCGAAAAGCTACCCCGGACATTTCGGGAAACCCTTGTGTATGACATAGTCGTTGGATTAAGCCAACGGTAGACATCGACAAGGTTGAGCTGTCTGACTAGGTTCCGCAATCGTCCCGCGTTCACTGAGTTGAATTCAACTCCGGAATGGCGGTCGAGTGCAGAATCCAGTGTGCAGTTGAAGTCACCCCCAACGATAACCTCACCACCGAAGTTCGCAAGATGCGACAGGACAGAGTCCATTACCTGTCTTGCGATATCCTGGTCATGCGGTAGGTACACGTTTACTATCCTTAGTGTTTTGTCTCGCAAGACGAATTCTAAGAAAGACGCGAACCCTGAGCAGATGTCTGTGTATACAGGAGACGGTAGTGTAAAACTGTTCGACACAGCAATTGCCACACCAGATCCTCTACGAGGTGCTGGTGTGGCAAAAACTGTGTAACCTTTGTGTAAAATAGTGTTACGTTCGAGTTGTGTAAATGTGTCGAGTGTAAAATTTGTCTCCTGTAAGAGTGCAATGTCAGTATTAAAATGTTTTAGGTCTTCAAAAATTGCGTGTAGGCGTGTAGGTGCACTTAAGCCCCCAGTATTCAGAGAGACTATCCTACACATTCAAGGGGAAAGTTGAACTCAGATTATGAGTGTACGACTCTATTGAAGAAGCGCCCTGTCCAGGCGCTGCTCTTCGAGGGCATCCTCTACTTTATTGTAGAGGCGCTTGAGCCTCGACACCTCATTATAGCGAGCCCGCTTCTTTGCCTCTTGCTTCAGAAGCAATAACTGAGGCAGGATCCTGGCTGGATCATCAAGCTCTCGCTTGAGTATAGCCAGGATCCTGTCTCCGCTCTTTTTGTAGTGGAGACTGTCGAGGATCGCGCGGAGCTTCGCCCTCGGCACCTCCACCTAATCGGGGTCCACCTCGAAGCGGCTATTCATCGACGCGGTACTGCCGCACGATTCGTAGCCGCTCTGAGTTGGACCGGCCGTTTCGGTAGCGGAGAGAACCTCGACGTCTGAGAGGGCATCAGTGACATCTTCCGATGCCACCGACGACGCACTCGGAGCGACAGGTTTTTTCTCCTCTGCCGAAACCCGCCTCTTGCTCAGCACCTTCTTTGACGGAGGTGCAGGCATGACCTCCTGGTCAGGCTTGCGCTTTGTACGCCTCTTGCTCTTCTTCTTCTCCTGACCCGACTTCGTGAGCTCCTCATCCGAGCTCACTGCTTCTACCCGTGTTAGGGTGGCACCGTTTACAGCCAGGACCGGAGTTGTCTCTGGAGTATTTTCCTCGGGCACTTTTTCTGCAGTTTGCTCCAAGAGAGCAGGCGCAGCACTGGGCGAAGACACTACTGCGGGCACAACTGCAGGTGCAGGAGCACGCTCTACAGCGTCTTCAGCCACTTTCCTCTCCCTCTTGGGACACTCTGCAGCAAAATGCCCTACCTGATGGCAGGCGAAGCATTTAGCCTCGGTGCTCACCTCAATCCAATTTCTGGACCCGAGCATGCTCCAGAAGAAGCCCTCTGGAAGCACACATCCCTGGTTTAGGGAGACGTATGCTTCCCGGCTAGAGCTGAGGATGCCCTTGCCCAGACCTTGGTCCCCAATTTTGAGTGGAACCGCTCGAACTTTGCCGTGGACCTTGCCAAACCTTTGCAAGAAGGCTGCGAGGTCCTCTGGCTTAGCTCGAAGTGGGACCCGGGAAAAGCAGACTCTCGTCGGCTTCACTGTCACCGGGTACGGTTGGAGGTGTCTACCACCCACATCGATGCCCTCAAGCATCAGCTTCGTGGACGCTTCAATGGTGGTGGTATACACCTCTACCATACCGCGTCCGACCAGACCAAAGGAGAATATCTTCTCCAATGGGACGACCTGTGACAGGGCTCGCAGGTATGTACTTTGTGCAACTCCACGGAGGTGTTCAAAGTACATACCGTACCTATCATCCTGCCACTGGGCGTCGAAAAGCCCTTGAAGGTCCGCGCCTGATCTAGGCCGAGACTTGCCTAAATCAGCCGGGGGCTGACGAGGAGTCACGTAGCTACCTGAAATTGTAATAAATGAACTTCTAGTGGAGCTACCACTTACCTGTTGGGCGTAGCTACTTCCTGCTACTACCCCTGAACTGGCTGGTGCTGCTCCCTTTGGCGCTGTGTTGCTGGATGCGTTTTTCTTGGACCCTGAAAGGCTTGGCCGCATTATGACGCTGGACGGTGCTGGAGCATCTTTCGACGCTGCTCGAACTACATCGGAGAGTTTAGGCGATTTCGGCGCTGTCGTCGCAGTGACAACTGTTGCTGTCTTCGCAGTGACAGCTTGTGCTGTCGTCGCAGTGACAGCTGGTGCTGTCGTCGCACTGGTCGCTGGTGCTGTCTTCACGTTGACGGTGGGTGCTGTCTTCATCAAAGCGGCGACTGCCGCTGATTTTTGTGCGGCTGTTGCCATTGACACAATTGCAGCGGATGCTGCAGCATTTTTGCCTCCGGACGACGGAGACACTGAAGACACAGAGGCTGCAGATGTTGCTGGCTTTGGCTCTTCCCTCACTACTGTCTTAGCAGGCACTTTTCTCACATCCTTCAGGAGTCTGGCCTCTTCAGTGGGCCCTTTTTTTGCCTCTTCGGTGGGCACTTTTTTTAAAAAATTTCCGAGGTCAACCTTTTGACCTCGCTCCTTCTTCTTTCGTAATTTGGGGGGCTTTTTACTCCCCCCAGTATCACTGCTGCTACTGCCGCTCATTTAGAGGGCATTAGCAAAGATATTTTTAAAAATTGTCTTTCTGGTTACTTTTTATTAAAATTTTGATTGGTAACCAAGGTAACTACGAATCAACAAAAATTTTGAGAAATGTCAATAAGTTTTCACTTTTACCAAATTTTAATTTTAATTAATTAACACAAAATGCTTTGAAATTTTAGTTTTTTTTTACATATATTTCACAGATGACACTCCTGATATAGTTTCTACACTTTTTTTCGCACTTTTTCTTCCGTTTATATCACTTTTTGGCACTTTTTTTACACTCTTCAAAATACGCGTCCGTCTACTACCGATTATTCAATAATAATTTTTTTTTTATGTATATAATGACACTTTATTCGGCACAATCGTTATAAACAAAAAATCCTACAAAACTCTAGCTACCCTAAAAAATGTACAATATTCACAACAAAAAGACACAATAGTTAACGATCAAAAAGAACATAAGAAATGACACGCTACGTTACTCTAAAAATGTTTCGTAAAAACGACTCGAAAGCTTGAAGGCAAAAAAAAAAAAATAGTAAAAAACCTGTAAAAAAGAAAATACAAGAAATTTTAAAATGCCTCCAAGCGAGTGACAGCTCTAAGAAAAGTTCCTAAATTTTTTTAAAAATATTCCAAAACTAATCCTAGCACTAAACAGAAATCACCGAAACCGTGAAGAAACTTAAACTAGAACATGGTTGTCTGAGTGTTCCCAGAGGTTAGATGCAGCAACGGGCGAAGTTCCTACTTCGGGAACCACTGCTCCCAAGCAAATGCCCTCTCCGTAGAGCCGTTCGCCACTTTTCTAGTCCTCCGGGAGCACTCATCCAAACATGTTCTAATCGAACGCACAAAAATTTCGAACCGATTAGAGTCCCGCGGGACCAGTCTGCAGAGTCATTGACGTCTGCAAACTGCTCCCGTCATCCTCCCAGTTCTACGATTCCAACGTGAGACTTGTCCTTCCCGCAGCACTTGCAGCAATACCAAAGCGAAGAGAAGCTTCGTGGACAAGCTGCTGCAAGTCTGCGGCCTGTTATTCCCAGTGAAAGACGAGGCTTCCGTTCCGCACCGACGATAAAGGTTGCCAGGTGCAGTTGAATGTGTCGGCCTTCGTTACCATGAACTCTAGGCGTAATCGCCTCTTCAATCTGGCAACGAAGTGGTTCTTAAGTGCGTGTGTGTGAAACTGTGGGTTAGTGGGCTGTTGCCCAGGCTCGATCCGCATGCAGTACAGATGAATTGTCGATTTAGCAAGTGTTAAGATAAAGCTTATCAAGCAATTTACCTGGTTACATGTCCTTGGCCCCAGTAAAAACGACGTTCTTGTAATGCTGAATGTCGGGCAGATATGCTGGCACATATCGCGAACAAGATTATTAATGTCGCACAAGGTCGGGCATGTGAAGTATCTGTGGAACAGGGTTCCTTCACCACCACAAACCGTGCAGACTCTTTGAATTCTTCGATCGATATGTGACAGCTGGTTTGGATGCACGAGGCTGTGATGGAGCAGTTTGAATGCCACATCAGAGTCTCTGTAATTGGACGGATAACTATAGATGACTCTGCTAGTTATGGTCCCCATTACTCCCAAGTCCACCCCAAGATGTGGGCGCCATCTATTAACCCCTAAGGTATCCGTAGGATTTACTCCTACGAAGAGCTCGCGCAGCCTACGTGAAGTGAGTGTACTGAATGTCGTGTGCGGTGGTCGATTCGTTACGAATGCGTTTATCACGTCAGTGCTAGGTTCCCTAGTAGAGAGACGACTAAAACGCTCTCGGGCTGTATCCACCAATTCGTGTAATTGTGTTGTGTGGGGGTGTATAAGTGTGTTCCCAGAAGCATCAATGATGTCTCCAAGAACTGTGAGTTGTCCTGTTTCGGCCGTTACACCTCGAGCATTACTAAACACCGAATCTACTAACTCAGGGTTCAACCTGATCGGAATTGCTGAGAAATCCCCGTACCCAAGTTCATTCCATCGCAAATGAAATGTTGGTCTTATTCTGCCCCAGGTTGTAATCGTGGAGATCATATCCTGGGACCAGTCATGCGGATATGGTGGGCGAACCGAGAGCAGATAGTAGTGCTCCCCTGCGCCGCTACCCCCCATAGAACTTACCCACAGCTGCGAAATTAAGTTATCTCTTTGACAGAACACTCGTTGGAATGCCCGTAGCTGAAGACAACGAAATTTCACGACCATGTCTGTAAGACCCAAACCACCCTCCGCTACTGGTCGGCAGAGCGTGCTTTCAGCGACCCATCGTCTTCCTCCCCAGAAGGCGTCAACGACTTTCGCCTGTAAAAGTTTTACGAAGCCTTCTTCGAAGCACTCTGATTTTAACAGATGCACGATGGACGAGGTAATCAAATAATTGACAACGACTGCACGTCCTTTCAGCGAAAGTGGATGCAGTCTAGTCCGCCACGAATTCACAGCTCCGGAGAGTTTCTTCAGAGCCATGCGGCTATTATATGTTTTACCATCGAGCCCCACATATACACCTAAATATTTCAGGCAAGTATTCGTCCATTGTATGCCGAGGGGAGAATCTGAACGATTCCGCCACCTCCCACACCATAGGCCTTGGCTTTTGCTTAGGTTAACCCTAGCGCCCGCTAATCGCTCATATTGTTCGAAAACCCTACGAGCGACTGGAAATGCATCATCTTTCGTTACAAATATAGACAGGTCGTCCGCATACGCTAGAATAAGTGGCCTTATAGTAGTGTATGGTAAGTGAATTGAATATTGTCTCAACGATTGACGAAGATTTACTAGCAGCGGCTCCAGTTAAAAGTCATAAAGCATTCCTGACAACGGGCATCCCTGCCTGATACCCCGACGAAACGGAATAGGAGATAATATATGCCCATTATGCTTTATGAGAATCACTGAATCTCTATACAGACCACTGATGATCTCAATCCATCTGGACGGAAGCCCAAATTTATCGAGCACTCTCAGTAGATACTCATGTGAGACGCTATCAAACGCCTTTTCCTGATCCAAAGAGATCATGGCCATTTGCGAACCAGTTTTTTCATGGTAGGCGAAAAGATGCTTTGCTACGGCGATGTTGTCGTAGATACTACGACCTGGAATGCAGTAGGACTGTGACGGGTGTATTACTGAGGCAATCACTGAGCGAAATTGAGTTCCCAGTGTTTTGCAAACTATTTTGTAGTCGACATTACACAGAGTAACTGGCCTCCAGTTTCCCATCCTCTGAAGATCTCCCTTCTTAGGTATTAGACGCATAACGCATAATAATAATAATTTTTTTTTTTTATGTGTATATGGCTCTTTATTTGACACAATCATTATAAAGCGTAAAAATCCTACAAAAACTAGCTACCCTAAAAATGACACAAACATCAAAAGACACAGTAATTGGTCGATGGATATACTTCAGGCTTTGACACAAAACTATGCCATGCGGAGTTAATATTCATTTTTGCCATCTCCAATTTTTCGTCCAGATGCTTTGTAAATGACAGCTTTGGGGAAAGTGTCATCCCTAGATACTTATACTGCTTCACAATTTCAATGGCTTCTTCACCGTACGACCAACGCTCCGTTTCTTTTCTTTTGCCTCCCCCCTGACAAAAAATCATAACCTTCGTTTTTGCAAGATTTACTTTTAATGACCACGTTAAACAGTATTCTTGCAGGTTGTTAATCATTTTTTGTAACTTTTCAGGCGAATCACTTAGTATGACAATATCGTCCGCATATTTAAGGACCCGGATATTTACGTTCTCCAGTGTTACTCCTTCTTCTAAACTGTCATGCAGGTCATTGATATAGAAGGCAAATAAAATAGGGCTTAGTATGCAGCCTTGTTTAACTCCCTGGTTTGTTTCAAAGTATTCTGACATAAGATTTCCATTCCAGACCGCAGCTTTTGTAGCATGATATAAGCTCTTCAACACATTTATACACTTACTTGATAACCCTAAATTCCATAGCTTATAAAATAAAGCGTTTCTTGGAATCGAGTCAAATGCTGCTGCAAAGTCGACAAACAAGGCGTATACTTTCTTTTTTCCTTGGTGCCAGCACAGATTTACTATGTTGTGAAGGTTAAAAATGTTATCAATAGTTCCATATCCCGGGCGGAAACCGGCTTGATATTCTGTCAGTATACTATTTCTTTTCTCGAAATTTCTTATCCTTTCCAAAAGAACCCCTGCAAAAACTTTAGCAATAGTGTTCATAAAGGTAATGCCCCGATAGTTTGTCACTTCATTTGTATCACCCTTCTTGTGGAGCGGGAAAATTATTCCTTCGACAAAATTTCTGGGAACACTTCCTGAGTTATATATTTTGTTAAAGATCACAGTTAAGGTCTCTAAAAACAAAGATGGCGCATTCTTAAAAAACTCATAGCTGACTCTATCTGGAGTTTTTCGCTTTGTTGATTACATAAATAACTTCTTCTAAACATATAT
Organism: Leptarthrus brevirostris; assembly: GCA_964036015.1. NCBI lineage: Eukaryota > Metazoa > Arthropoda > Insecta > Diptera > Asilidae > Leptarthrus > Leptarthrus brevirostris. The sequence goes on from OZ038371.1 coordinate 53,671,959, forward strand.
CTTTATCAAGATCGTGGACCGAAATCATTGGTTCAACATAGCTGACAAGCGAAGCACACCAAGCTGGGTTAAGAAGTTTACTGAAGTATTCTTTAACGGTCATTATGTTGATATTGTTATTCATTACAAGTTTACTACCCTTGAGCTCTTTCAATAGTGTCCACCATTGCTTACTGTCTTTGACTTGGTTTAATCGTTTAGATACTGTATCATAATATTGTTGCTTCTTTAACTTGCACAGCGTTTTATACTTTTTATTAGCCTCATGATAAAGTTGTCGCGCGAAGCAAGTGTCTGTTCTTCTAAACAGGGACAAATATGCAAAGGACTGTTTCCTGAATGAGGCACATTGATTATCAAACCACTTGCACTTATATTTAAGTTTCCTTCCAGTTACAAATTTTCTTGCTGATTTATGTATTACAGTAATTAAATCGTCAGCTTCTAAAGTATCTCCTTTGGTGTCAATTAGGCTACGTAAGTTGTTGTTAGATAATTAGTCAATAATAATGTTCCATTACTGGAGGCTGAAATAGGTCTTAATTGAGCTAATAAGGTCGAAGTGTTCATTAAGTGTGTGTGTTGTATTACTGATCAGGAAGATAAGAAATTCTTCTTGCAACTTCTACCCACAAAGTTTATGGTCAGAGCTGCATTTATGCTAGAGGGTATTGAGTATAAAACGTTAGAAGAAGCTTTCTTATAACAAAACTAGCAATTACAAAACCGTACCAACCTAACTTAAAACATGCAGGTAATTGCCGGGAGAATCGTTATCTAGTTATGGCAGACGAGTAATGCACCTTTTGAATGGTTGCAAAACTCTTGCTAAAAAGAAGTATTTGTATGGCGTTTGGGCCATAAATTCAGATCTAGAAGAAACTGCCATTTTCACTTTTAAAGCAGGTAGCCTTAATCCGCACCACCGATTTTTTCTTTTAAATGACACAGAAAGCGTGCTTGAGAAAGTAATTCGTAAAGTAGAACAATTAGGAGAGTCGGAATTTTCAATGTTGGCAATGTATCGTCACGATCAGGCCAATTATTTTTATAAGTACAATGCTGCAGTACAGCTAGCTATCCCGAATTCCAATTCCCCCACACATCCTATAATACCCTCAAGTATGTAGTTTTGAAGCCAGGAATGAAAATTTCAGATCACGTACTACGCCACACACGTTTCGTGGCAAACCACGTTTCACCTCTGAAGCTAATAGTATAGCAAAATCCGGCAATATTTCAACCAATCAAAATACTGATAAATGCGGATTTTGTAATCGAGCAAATCATACTTATGCTGAGTGTAGAATTCGAAAGTCCACACCCTTCTGCCCAAAATGCAAAGCATACGGTCATGACATACAAAATTGTAAAAATTAGCATTCTCGTGCTTCAGCAAATCTAATGGAGCTTAGATCTGTAGCAAATAAGTGTGACTTTTGTGAGAGAAAACTGTCGTGCGAAGCAGCGTTGGGAAGACAAATAAAAATTTCAATTCTCAGGGAGACTAAATATCGGCTGTCACCCACCTTCTTTTAACAACCTGAGGAGCCAGCCCTATAACAACAAAAATAAAAGTTCAGTTAACTTACCAATTAATATACTAACAGGAAAAAGAGCAAATTTTTTAGTAGACACAGGAGCCGAAATAAGTACATATTCTCAAAACAGCGCCTTAAATAAGAAGATTTCTATAAATAAAAATAAAATAACAACTATAAATACAGTCTTTGGCAAATGAGAAGCACAGGGTACGTGCACTGGAATTGTTAATTTAGACCCCAAAAACAAATGTGAGTTCCACATAGTCAAAGAATTATCTAATGTTGAGGATGATGTGTTTATTATCTAGGTAACATCTAACAGTTTCTGTCAAATACAATAGAGAAGTTATAGTACTATGTTAACTGCGAAAACCAGATTGAAATTTATGTAATAGATTATTATTATTTAAATAATCTATCAAACAAAATCCGCTCCAGTATCTTAGACAGCACTGGTAAGATACTAATACGTCGGTAATCCTCGGGCAGAGACGGGCTAGGTTTTTTAGGAATTGATACTGGGATACGATTTTATCTCTCGCTACTGTAATGTGGGTGGTATACTGGGATACGATTTTATCTCTCGCTACTGTAATGTGGAGGGACCAAATCAAGCTTTAAGGTTTCTTCGCACGAAATCAACTAAAACAAAATACATAGTCCCATTAACCTCACCGAGCAAGGTAATTAATAAAGAAAACAAGCAAGCGGGTACCGAGAAATTCATTAAACTCTACGTACCTAAAGATCCTGGCATTACTATTTTAGGAAAATCTAAAAATGTTAAAACAATTGCATACAACTAATTTTATGAATTCCAGACTGAAGAAGAAGTGGTTATCCCAGCCCGTTCTGAGAAGCTGTTAGAAATACAAGGCTGATTAGGAGAAGAAATGCTTTGTATTTCGCAAGAGGTAAGCCCGGAAATATTTGTAGGAAATAGTCTTGTCAAAGCGTTCGGTAATAAATTTACTATCGGTATTTTAAATGTTAGTGAGAAGAACAACACCTTAAAACCTTTTAAACTAAAACCTTCCCCAAGCAAAAATTATGATATCACTTCCAACCCCTGAGTTAATTTAACAAAAACTAAAGGTTACAGAGAAACTCCGGGAGATCAAACTAGAGTAGAAAAAAATTAAGACTTATCCACAAGAATAGTAATAACACAAAATAAATTAACAAAGCACTAATAACAGATCACATAAATAATAGATTAAGGCTTTTAGAGACCTAAATTAAATTAGCAGATTATCTAAATCAGGAAAAGAGTGAAAGCACTATGGACATCTGCAGAGAATTCAATGATATATTTCATTTATTAGGAGACAAACTTACTCACACACAAGCTATTAAACATACCATTCCTCTTAAGACAAATCAAGGCTCCATAAATCAAAGGATGTATCGTCTACCTGATACACATAAAGCAATAATCCAGGATCACGTAATAGAGATGCTGGAGAATGATATCATAAAAGAGAGCAAAATTCCATCGAATTCTCCACTAATAGTAGTACCGAAGAAGCCCGGTCCTAACGGTGAAAAACGATGGCGTATAGTGGCAGATTTCCCCAAACTCAACGGCATTAGAATAGGGGACGCGTTCCCTCTGCCATGCATTGAAGACATCCTAGACCAACTTGGTCCATACTTTAGACTTAGCCAGCGGATATCACCAGGACCCAGTGAATCCAAAAGATTGTGCTAAAACTGCTTTTAGTACAAATTTGGGACATTATGAATTTCAGCGAATGCCGTTCGGTTTAACTGGAGCACCAGTAACGTTCCAGAGGTTAATGAATCCAAGGTTTTAAATGCTTTGTATACTTAGACGACATAGTAATATATGGAAAAATTTGGAAGAGCATAACGAGAAACTTTTTAAGTGTTTTCAAGAAGTTACGCAAGAATAACCTAAAATTGCAACCCGAATAATGCCAATTTCTCAGGAAAGAGGTTGTGTATCTTGGGCATGTCTGCTATTCAGAAGAAGTAAGACTTGATCCTTCTAAAGTTGAATGTGTAGAAAAATTCCCGACCCCTAGAACTATTCGACAACTACAATCGTTTTTAGGCCTGGCTAATTACTATCGGAAATTTATACCTCAATTTTCTTTAAATGCAGAGCCTCGTAAAAAATTATTAAGAAAAGAAATAATGGAAAGATAATAAGATGGGCAATCCAATAAAAATAAAAGAGAGGTTTACTAATTACATCAATTTCGGAGAAAATTTTTGGAAAATGCGGAATTTTAGGTAATCGCAAACCATTTTTAGCACATTTAGAAGTGACTGTACCTGCAATGATAGGAGTTTGATTAACATTGTTGACAATCTTGGGTAGGTCATTGGGATAGTAGTTTTTATGAGAGTTTGTTTGATGTCGCTGTGTTGGGTATATCAAAATAAAAGGGTATTGTGCTTACCATGAAAAAATGAAATTTATGAATCACCCTGTAACTCTCAAACGGTTGAGAATGCCCTCCCCCCTGCCATACAATTTTTTGTTTGTCTACATCAGATCTATCACCCCACTTATTTTGGCATGTCAGATCTGAAACACCCTGTATATACTGGAGTGACTCGTGTGTTGAAATTACGCACAGCCTTGGCAGGAAATTAATTAAGGGTAAAGAAAGAGGGTTAAAGGGTTTAGTGCACTCAGATATATACTTGAGTGACTGGTACCCTGAACTTTCTTCAAAAAAACCCTTTTCGCTAGTTGTCTCCTTTTGTCTAAGTATGTTTTTGTTACTGAATTTAAACCCGACTTCCATGATTATCGACGTCATAATAAAAAAAATCTACTAATTGCTTGCGATAGAAATAAATCGCAATATTCGCAATCATTTTATATCTCTTCCTGAGTAAGCACTTAACAGATTAGAACAACCTTATTTTGTCATTTTTAACCGACTTCCCAAAAACAAAGAGGTTCTAAGTTCGACGCGTATTTTTTTTTTTTTTTTATTTATTTTTTTTTTTTTTTTTTTTATGTCTGACCGGGCATAACTTCGTAACGCGTCGACCGATTTTCATGATTCTTCTTTTGTTCGGTAGAGTATGTTCACCGATTGGTACCATGTCAAAAAAATTTTTGGTAGGGTGGGGGTGGGGGGTGGGGGTCAAACCTAACTTTGTAACGCGTGGTCCGATTTGGATGGTTCTTTTTTTGTTGTACAGAGTATGATCCCCCATTACTAATAGGAGAAAAAAATTTGGCCTAGGGTGGGGGGAGGGGGGAGGGGTAGTCTAACTTTGTAACGCGTGAACCGATTTGAATAATTCTTTTTCTGTTGGGTAGAGTATGTTCCGTGGTTGATACCAGGTGAAAAAAATTTTGGAGGGATGGGGGTGGGGGGTGGGGGTGGAACCTAACTTTGTAACGCGTGGTTCGATTTCGATGGTTCTTTTTCTGTTGTATAGAGTATGATCCCCTATTGCTAATAGGAGAATAATTTGGTCCTATGGTGAAAGGTGTGGGTGGGGGGGAGGGGTTGTCTAACTTCGTAACGCGTGGACCGATTTGGATAATTCTTCTTCTATTGGATAGAATATGATCCTTGGTTGATACTACGAGAAAACAAATGTTGCTGGGGTGGGGGTGGGAGAAGGGGGGTGGAACCTTACTTTGTAACGCGTGGATTGATTTGTACGGTTCCTTTGCTGTTGTATAGAGTGTGATCCCCCATTGCTAATAGGAGAATAATTTGGTCCTAGGGTGGAGGTGGGTGAGGGGGAGGGGTAGTAACTTCGTAACGCGTGGACCGATTTCGATGATTCCCTTTACGTTCGGTAGAGTATGTTCCTTGATTGATACCATGAAAAAATTGTAGTGGAATGGGGGTGAGGTAGGGGGTTAAAATTAACTTTTAACGCGTGGACCGATTCGGATGGTTCTTTCTTCGTTGCATAGAGTAGAAGACACTAAAAAGTGAAAAATAAAATAGTTTTTAAAAAAAAAGTTGAACCGACTTCACAAAAAACGCTAAAAAGCATAAAATAATTTTTAATTTTATATCTATTACGACATTTTGAAGTCGGTGCAAATTAAACAAATAAAACAACTACAGTACCACAATTGAAAATAATACCTAATACTACCTGAGCGTTTCAGTTTACGGGATCAAAAGAAATGACGATTAAATACTTTTGTTGTAGTTGTTTGGTTTGTTTGATTTGCACCGACTTCAAAATGTCGTAATAGATATAAAATTAAAAATTATTTTATGCTTTTTAGCGTTTTTTGTGAAGTCGTTTCAACTTTTTTTTTAAAAACTATTTTTTATTTCAGCAATCCTAATGATTGTTACGTTTTCTTCACAATAATAAATAATATGTCATTTCGTATACAGGGTGTTTCACAGCGCGTGTGCAAAAAGGAAGGATCTGGTAGATCTGGGTGAGAAACGAAGAAAATTGTCTGGGAGATTTGGTCTGTCTCCACCCATCCTCCCAGCTATAGCAATTTGAAATTTTTTACGATGAAAAAGACCAGTCTTAAAGTTTAACGTATATCTTCCAAAGTTCTAGCACTAATACTTTGGAAGATATATGTTAAAATGTATGACTGGTCTTTTTCATCGTAAAAAAATTTGAAAACACTGTAGCTGGGGAAGGGGGGGGGGGGTATAGACCCCTCTCCCAGAAAATTTTTTATTTTCTCACCTATATCTACTAGATGTGTAAGGTATTAGCCGGACGCTTGGTCATGTAATTTGAGAACGGTAGTAAAAGATTTTTGTTCGCTTTAAGTTTTCTTTGAAAGAGAACACATTAGTCACTATTTTAAAGCCAACCGTAAAAAAAATAATAGGGTAATTTAACGATAAGTCACTCCATTTTAATACATCTCAGTGGTTGGGTGGGTGATGCAGGTGTCGATGAACGTTTCGCTTGAAAGTTTCGGGCTGATAAGACGAGGCAAAACGTACATATTTTGCGGCCATTCAAAAATTGTACTTCCGATAAACATCGTGAGCTTTCCTCCAATTTAAATTGAATGCATCTAGCTAAAACCCAACCTTAACATGCACTTGTTTTTAAATACAATAATTTGATGAGAAGTTTGTTGCACCTGTAAATAACCAATTTATGAGCCAGTCAAGTCGGTTTAATGACGTCGTGCAGCGGCAATCGCACAAGAATGTCGACAAGTTATAGCATTCAAATCATGATCTTGCAGAATGCAAATTCTGCGTCCCTTAAGAAGCACACGCTGCGCATAATGAATTATGGCAGCAACACCTCCAATTCGTGTAATTCTCAGAAAATGTCAGCTATTGCATAGTGCGGGTGTTTTGCAATTTAATTTGTTCATTAATTCCCGAATCTAGAAGCAATTTAAAAAAATTTCACTTTTAAGCGAATTCACTTTAAAGTGATTTTTTTATTGCTATTATTGTGTGAATGTTCCATTACATTTAGAAAAGTTTAGCTTTTAAAAAGTTGCGTATTTTATTTCAAGAGTTCTAAGAATTCGTACGTGTGCAGGTGGTTGTAATCAATTATTCTAAAGAATTAAGTAATTGGCGGTATACGTGCTTCGAAAAGTATGATTGAGACCACTAAATTGGCTTGCAACTAAAACGTTTCCGGTTTTGAAGTTAAAATTAACTTCACATTCGCTAGAACTGCACAACTCATCATCATATCCAGTGGAGGTGAGGACAGGTGTAAAACAACATTCAAAAGAGTACTGGGAATTGCACTCTTTGATTCTTCTGGATGTAGACTTTGTACTGAACGGAGGGCATTGTTTCTGCGGTCAAGTAGTCTTATGGGCTGACGGAAATTGCTTTCGCAGAATTTTTTCATAATTGGCCTTCGCTGAGACAGGTTGTTATGATTAAAAAATGTGGTTTTTCTTATGGCTTTATTTTTTAATTATTTTATTTCTACTGAATTCAAAAGTAGGAGCTATTCGCCTTTCGACCTTAACAAAATTAATTGTTGTTAGTTAATTTTCCGTAAAATTATAAATTGTCTATTGCTTTAAAATGTTTGCACTGTAGTATCGCATATTTTCGGAAACTTTATTTCAACACTCAATTCACACAATTTGCGCGAATTTTATAAAAGTTGAGCTTATGTGAGTATTAGTTTAGTTTTTGTTTAACATTTCAGTAAATTAAGTATTGAATATAGGGTTTGGTAAAAGCCGACGCTTTTAATGTAATGAATGCAATGTAAAAAGTTTTCCGATTGATAAAGTAGGGGCAAATATTACTTACTACTAGATAAACAGCTTCGAACAAAGTAATGAAAAATTTTTGGTTTCTTTTATATATTTCCCGCATCGGGCAACCCTGCAGTCAAAACTAAAAATTTGTTTTCCGGGAGAGTTTGTGGGTAGGAGACAAGTATACTTTTCTTATGTGCTTTTATTAATGTCAATTCTACTTTACTCATTAAAAAATCAAAATACATTGACAGCTTCAAAGTTTCTTACGCACACAAGTAACTAACTCAGTCATGTGCTTCACATGAATTCTTTTTATTGCCGGTACCTTTTGTTACATTATTACTCTTCGACAAGATTTGGCGGTACGTTTTTGACAGAAGTCTGTAATTCTCTCAAGAGCGACTTTTGAGGTCCAAACGACTAACATCTCAGTGCGATGAATATTTAATATCATGAATGAATATTTGTAGTAATAATAATAACTCTGAAAAGCAAGCACTTTAGTCTTTGTTGTATCCAACCTAGGGCTTCACGATATTCGAGATAATTCTCGCTGCCGGTATCGGTCTCGACACGATACCAAGACCGGCAGCGAGACCAATATCATTGCTAACAGTGCGATACCGAGAGCGAGATTGAGGTGACGAGAGTAGACGAGATATTAGTTTTTATCATTGAATTGTGGACAATTTTTTAAGTTGTTTCAGCTTTTATATCGCTCCGAAAAATGTCAATTGTGTGATTTATGGGGCATATAAGTATACACTGCTCTCGTCAATCGCTTCTTTCTACATTATTTCCTTCATCAGATATTTGCGCTTTATCCCCAATAGCCAGCAAGAGCCTTTGCTACCTTATTTTGGAGATGGGAATATGAAAAAAAATGTGTAGATATACCACTTGTGTTCGCTCCCACTTATCCCACCAAAATACCCTTTTTTTATCTTGCCGAGAGCGAGATCGGACCGAGACTGGCCTTTATCTCGTCGAGATTGCGACGAGAGCAAGATCGTCTTCACCTTGACGAGACCAAGACCGAGATGTGCGAAAGACTCGGTCTTGTCTCGGTGCCGTGAAGCCCTAGTCCAACCTAAAAAGGAAAAGGGAATTAATAAAATATCCATATAAAAACGTACTTACATATACTACCGAACCGAATCCTGATCTCCTATCCAGTTCCATCCTTCTATTGTCCCCAAAGAAATCTGAAATTCCCACAAAAATTTACAAAGTATTTAAAATTAACAAAAATCTCAAAACTCACCGTCTCGAGCTGTCAGAAATACTTGTCAACTTTGACAACCGTCAGCTGATTCTCTAGGAGAGCATTCGGTTGTCACTCTAATGCATTGCTCAAATGGCAAGTTCAAAAACAGTTACTCATTTTCCATTTGAGCAATGCATTATATTCATATTCATATTCATTTATTACAGGTAAATATACACAAGATTTAAAATCTTTTATTGTACAATTGAAGTGGTGCTAGATTAGTTATTTTAATAAAAACTAAATGCTAGAAATATTAATTGAGAAATAAAATAAAAATAAGAAATAAATATAACAGGAAATAAGAAAAAATAATATTTAAAATTAATTTACAAAGCTACTTTAGATGCTTCAGTGTAGAGAGACAAGACCCGAGTAAAAGTACCAATTAAGCAAGGTGATTGTCTAAAAGACGCCTGAATGCACTGGTAGTGCCAGCCGTTTGAATATTTAGAGGAAGACTATTCCATAAGCGAATTATTTGGACAGGGTAAGAACTATTCATAACTGATTTCCTAAAACGCGGTACTAGTAAATTTCTGTTTCGCTGGGATGTTGTAAATTGGAAGTATTCACGGAGGTATGGTGGTTTGTTCCATTTTAGCAGCTTGAATAGAAACAGCAACGCTCGTCGTTTGAGGTAAATCTCCAGACTGGACCCGACAAGAGTTAATCTGAAAGGTGTGATATGGTCAAACCTTCTTAGTCCGTGAATAAACCTAATACAGTCGTTAAAAGCAACATCTAATCGACGTGCACAGTGACTGTCTAAGTGAGGAAAAACCAAGCTACCGAAGGTAAAATGGGGCAGTATCAATGCCTTAACCAAATACAGACGAGTACTTCTCGGTATAATATAGGCTGACAGCCAAAGTCTTCGTAAACCAGCATATATCTTGCCAATCCTCGCACTTACATTTGCACAGCAGTTCATTTCTTGTCCCAAAATAATGCCAAGATTAGTTATTTTACTTAGGACTGGCAATGGAGAACCATTTAAAATTATCTGAGGAGCATTACTTAAAACAAGAGGATTAGTATAAAACATGATAGAGTGAGATTTTTCGGGGTTCAAAAGTAATCTGTTTACGATTGACCAGTCAAATATTCTACCAAGATCGGCATTTATACGCTCGATGCAGTCCTCAAGGAGCCCAATAGGCCTACCCAAATAGATCTGAACATCATCAGCGTAAAGATGGATTTTCACATCACGCACCACACTTGGCAAATCATTGATGAAGAGGCTAAATAAAAGCGGTCCCAGTATTGATCCCTGTGGTACACCCCGTGAAAGAACCAATGGACCAGAGATTACGCCATCGATCTGCACTCTTTGTGAACGATCTGACAAGAAACATGCTATCATAGAGGCAGCACATGAGCTAAAGTTGAAGTACGTGTGTAATTTGTGAATAAGTAAGCTGTGGTCAACGCAATCGAAGGCTTTAGAAAAATCCAGTAATGTTAAAGCTGTGAAGTGATCATTGTCCATGGCTTTTCTTATGTCAGTGGATACCTTCAAGACAGCCGTCTCACAACTATGAAAAGATCTGAAACCAGATTGCCAGCAAGATAGGAATACGTTCCCCTCGACATAAGCCAGTATTTGCTTGGACATAATCTTTTCAAGTACTTTCGAGAAAAAGCACAAAATGCTTATTGGACGGAAGTCGGTTATCGATACTGCAGAAGACTTCTTAGCGATGGGCAATACAGTGGCAGCCTTCCAACTTACAGGAAACGAAGAGGACATTAAGCATGTGTTTATAATGTGGAGGATGTAATCGGCAATGAAAGGAAGCAGTACCTTAATAAAACGGGGCGATAAGTTGTCAGGTCCAACTGCTGTGGATTTGATTGAGCCCACGACAAATAGTAATTCATCTAGATTTACATTTCGAAAGTAAAACGGGTCAGCAAGGTCATTCACTGAGGCATCAGGCAAGTTCGCAGGAAAGATACTTGTTGAATTCATCGGGTTCACATTAGTTGCAGTAAAAGCAGAATTGAGTTCATCTGGATCAAAAGGGCATCGAATCCTGTCCTTGCCATGAATACCAGCGTTATTTAGGTTACGCCAAAGAGCTCGCGGGCCGAGGTCGGTCCTAAGTTTCACATTAAAATAGTGTCGTTTAGCCCCTTTGATTGCTGCGGTAGCCTTATTACGGGCGATTTTGTAAAGCAAACGCGCCTCTTCGGATTTAAGGCGCTTGTAGCGTTGAAATAGGTATTCCCGTTCTGCGATTAGAGCTTGCACCTCAGGTGAAAACCATGGGCAATTCCGCGACCGAATGCGTTTGGTTTTAATTGGGACACACACATCAAATAGATGAGAGACAAGGGATGTGAGAATTTCGACTTGCTGGTCAACTGACGGAGTAGCGTAAATATAATTCCAAGGAAGAAGTGAACATTCATTGGATAACGAGTTCATGTTTAAATTATTATAATCACGATAGAAGACTGTATCAGAGCAGCGGGTGGAAACCAACGCAAAGTCGTATTTGCAAAAGAGAATGTCATGATCGAGTATACTAGGTGGGTCAACTTGATCTTGCAAAATCACCCTGTCACTATCCGAGACAAGGATTAGATCCAACATCGAAGGATTGGAGGAATTAAAGTAGGTCGGGTAGGAATTGACTACATTTAGTAGAAGAGACTGAATTAGATGTGTGAACTGTTCTGATCTATTATTCTGCCGTAGTAAGTCCACATTAAAGTCACCTCCTATGATTACATTAGTATAACGTCGAGTTAGGTGAGATATAACATTTTCAAATTCATTAATGTTGTCGCAATCAAAGCAATTTGGTGGACAGTACACTGAAGAAAGTACACATTTTTCATTTCCAGAGCTAATCTCCACGCAGAGAAATTCAATAGGTTGGTCCACCGATGAAACAAGGTATCTCGCCCTGATGCTTTCCCTTACGTATATCGCAACCCCCCCACCCACTCGACCCTTGCGGTCGTTACGAAATAGTTGATAACCAGGAATAGACACAAAAGAGCTCAAAATATCACAGTTCAACCATGTCTCACTAACAATTATCACATCCACACTTAGATCAGAGAATATATAACGCAATTCCTCCATTTTATGTCGAATACTTCTAGCATTAAGAGTGCAGACCGATAACCCATGAGAACGCTTAGCCAGTATATTCAAAATCACTCTCACCCTATCCAAACCCAAGAAACTATCTGTCATCATATAAGTTAGCACCACCAAAGCCTCCAGGAGTCATTATAAACACAGAAAAATCAAAGAACAAGGAATTTCCAGGCAAGTATCTCCACACAAGAAGCATCATTAAATTACAGTCAATAAACATTAGGTTAAATTGATTTGAAAGCAAGTTAAATTGAATTAATCACCTATCCTCTTAAAGAAACTGAGCTTACTATTTGAAAAAGAAAAACAGAGATAAAAGACTTAGATAGTAGTAGATAGATTTCGATGGTTCTTTTTCTGGAGGTAGGTAGAGGGGGGGGGAGTAGTCTAACTTCGTAACGCGTGGACCGATTTGGATAATTCTTTTTCTGTTGGGTAGAGTAATGCTCCCTGGTTGATACCACGAGAAAAAAATGTTCGTTTGGTTGGGGTGGGCGAAGGGGGAGGGGGGGGGGGGGGGTGGAACCTAACTTTGTAACGCGTGAACTGATTTGGATGGTTCTTTTGCTGTTGTATAGAGTGTGATCCCCCATTGCTAATTAGAGAATAATTTGGTCCTATGGTGTTGATGGGAGAGGGGGAGGAGTAGTTACTTCGTAACGCGTGGACCGATTTCGATGATTCCTTTTCTGTTCGGTAGAGTATGTTCATTTATTGCTACCATGAGAAAAGCATTTTAGTGAAATGGAGGTGGGGTAGGTGGTTAAACCTAACTTTTTAACGCGTGGATGGTTCTTTCTTCGTTGTATAGACTAGAAGGCACTAAAAAGTGAAAAATAAAATAGTTAAAAAAAATGAACCGACTTCACAAAAAGCGCTAAAAACCATAAAATAATTTTTAACTTTATCCCTTTTACGACATTTTGAAGTAGAAGACACTATTATTAAACAAATAAAACAACTACAGTACCACAATTGAAAATAATACATAATACTATCTGAACGTTTCAGCTTGCGGGATCATAAGAAATGACGATTAAATATTTTTGTTGTAGTTGTTTGGTTTATTTGATTTGCACCGACTTCAAAATGTCGTAATAGATATAAAATTAAAAATTAAAAGCATAGCGCTTTTTGTGAAGTCGGTTCACCTTTTTTTTATACTATTTTATAAGATCAAGATGTTGTTATCTTCTACCGAGTGGACAGAGAGAGTTCAGTGTGAAGGGGGAACATTTCTAGCTTGATAACACTACTATTATTAAGAAAAAAATTAATTTTTCTATCAGAAGTAATTAACTTTAAATTGCTGTATTTAGGGCAAACAATTAACAATCAAAATGATTTTTTCAGTAAGGACAATCGACGAATTTCATCGCAGATAAACCTGTTATCAATTCAATGGAAGTTTCGTATCACTTGGCACATTTGAGAGTTATATATTTTCGTTTATTTTAAGGAAAGTGAAATAGAGGATTTGAAAAAGTCAACTAAATTGAATCCTGTGATATAATAGCGATATCTAATTTAGCTGTATTGTATTGTTAAAGTAATTGAAATTGGTAATTGGCTTTTCTTTAGATGCCTTCGTACGAAACAAAAAACTAGTTGTTAATCCAGCAAAACTAAATACCGATCCAGTTGTATCATATTCTTTTCACTTACACCGTCACAATAACTTGAGGGTAAAATATATTGTAACATAAATGGGGCTCGACGGATTAATTAAGACACTTATTTTTCAATCAGAACTGTTCACAGTTTTATTCTCTTCACTTAATTAGTTCATTTCACAATTTTCTTTACACGTTTTCTTTAGAATATAACGTTTCACTTTACTTATTTACACTTATTATTTCACGGGTTAAAATACAACTAACTATTCGAAGTATCACATATAAACACTTCGCAGTCTTAATCATGACTAAATCTAAACAGACTACTACTCAGACCTATTCATACTACTTAGCTTAATTCTAGAAACTTCTGCCACTTAGTTCTAGATGTTTCCGTTACACATTTTCACCTCACATATTCACCATAGGTTCGAGTCGGCCTTGACTTTCCCCACGTTTGACATTTCCTTATCTAGATTCCTGTCCACCTTGGGCATGCACATTACACGGTTCACTATTTCCCTTTTCGTGGCCTACCTCGTGCACGTTACAATATTTTGGGTATATTTTGAAAACATTTTACCATCCAGAAGCTTTTTCATTTCGGGTGAAGCCCAATTCGTTTCTAAAAGAGCAACAGAAGATAAAACGAAATACAGTCACGTTGTTCAGGCTTTACTAGTTGAAGGTTTAAAAGACACTTTGATGAGGAAGTTTACAGAATTGGGAAAGAGAATTAACAACTTCTATATTCTACGGAAATTTGAGATAAACCTCATTCCGAATTCTACTGTTCTATGGAAATTTTAGCAGGCAGCTAATCAAGCAAGACTTAAATTAAAAAATTTTTCATGAGAAAATCGCCAGGAAATATCAGCATTGCTTTAATCTATTCTGGTATACAAGATATTAAAGCACTTTTAGAAAGATATTTCCAAGATTCAGTACGTTTGGGATATCAACAAAAATCGATCAAACATAAGTTATAATTTTGTTGATAACAATTTTATTTTGAATAAAATATATATATATATATATATATATGAGATTGGGGTGGGTTAATAAAAACAATAAAGTTTAATTTACACACAATAATCCATTTTATTCACAATTCAATTCAATAATCCAGGCAAATATTAAAAATAGAGTCCTTTAACTTTACTCTTCTCACTAAACTCACTGTCTTTCTATGTTAATCCGAGGATATAATTTCAAGGCAAATACAAAATTCTTTAATTCACGACAGCACGCAGCTTCTCAGGAATACGGCTTCAATGGATGGAATAATCACACCGCAAAAGGTAATTAAATTAATTAGAAATCAGCAACAAAATTCTAACTCCAGCTTAACTTGGACGGCTTAGCGGTTCGACTACTACTGCACGGCTTATCGGATCAAATGTAACTGCTGATAACAATAGGAGATGAAGTGAAGTCCAGCTCAGCGTTTACATCATAGCGGTAAGTTGTTGCAGCTGCACAGAATTCTTGATTTTATTAGAATTTTGATATTTTTCTCTTTTCCTTCCCACATCCGGCCATCCTGCTTGTCGTCTGTCCCAGGCGACTCACTGCAATCTTCATCACTGCTTTCAATCTCGCTGTCATCACTATGAACCCATGGTTTCATATAATCAGCAGATGACGATGTTACATTAGGTCCTTCGTGATTCGCAATCATAACAATCCTTCCCCTTAAGTTTGGTCACTTCATACGCCCCGATAAACTTTGGTTCAGCTTTAAACCTGGTCCGAATTGCGTCCTTTTTATAGCTACTATGTCGTTTACCTTTATTTGGCGTTCAAGTTTTCTGTTCCGGTTAAAAGCTTTTCGATTTTCCTCTCTCAGCTTCTGTATCGCAAGGTAGGCCTCCTCACATCGCAAGACAGGCCACTTCCCTGTTTTTATCGAAATCTAATATAAGCTCCTTTTCTAATAGTTTGGCTAATTCAAAATCATCTTCTTTGAACATCGGAACGCCCAAAACCTTATGGACGTACTTGTACTATCTTTGAGGTTCGTCCACTGACAGTTTAGACAGAAGTGAAATTATGACTTGATTCATGCGCTCCACTTGACCATTTCCCCTTGGAATGCCTGTAGTGATGGTAACACTCTACGCAGTACTCGATCAGTTACTACTCGGTGAGGGTTGCCGAAAACCTCACTCTGAATATCGAGTATTCGTATGACTTCCTCAGATGATGTTGAATTCACTGGATGAATCCAGGTGAATTTACTGAAGGCGTCTACTATCACAAACAAAAACTTATATGACTTTACCGTTGATGGTAGAGATGTAAGATGATCTAGGTGGAATGTGTACAGAGGCAAGTCCATCTTGTCTTTGGGGCTGAGATAACCCGCCTGCTTGCCACGCTTTCTGGTTGCTAAAATACACGCAATACAGTTGGCGACTGTCTCATCTGCCTTTTTAGTAAGCTTCGGAATATAGTAATCCTGTCCTGCAAGTTCAGCTAGCCTCTTGGAATTTGCGTGACCTTGTTCGTGGATGAGTTTCAATACTTCGCGTTGTAGTTGTTTCGGAACTACCAATAAATATTTTCCTCCGCAGTGGAACAGCGTTCTTTCACCACCACAAACCGTGCAGGGTCTTTGAATTCGTCGATCGATATGCGACAGCTGGTTTGGATGTACGAGGCTGTGATGGAGCAGTTTGAATGCCACATCAGAGTCTCTGTAATTGGACGGATAACTATAGATGACTCTGCTAGTTATGGTCCGCATTATTCCCAAGTCTACTCCAAGCGAGCCATCTATTAACCCCTAAGGTATCCGTAGGATTTACTCGTACGAAGAGCTCGCGCAGCCTACGTGAAGTGAGTGTATTGAATGTCGTGTGCGGCGGTCGATTAAGTACGAAAGCGTTTATCACCTCAGTGCTAGGTTCCCTACTTGAGAGACGACTAAAAAGCTCTCGTGCTGTATCCACCAATTCGTTTAATTGTGTTGTGTGAGGGTGTATAAGTGTGTTCCCAGAAGCATCAATGATGTCTCCAAGAACTGTGAGTTGTCCTGTATCGACCGTTACACCTCGAGCATTACCGAACACCGAATCTAGCTGGGACCAGTCATGCGGATATGGTGATCGAACCGAAAGCAGATGTTAGTGCTCCCCTGCGCCGCTACCCACATAGAACTTACCCACAGCTGCGAAATTAAGCTATCTCGTTGACAGAACACTAGTTGGAATGTCCGTAAATGAAGACAACGAAATTTCACGACCATGTCTGTAAGACCCAAACCACCCTCCGCTACTGGTCGGCAGAGCGTGCTTTCAGCGACCCATCGTCTTCCTCCCCAGAAGGCGTCAACGACCTTCGCCTGTAAAATTTTTACGAAGCCTTCTTCAAAGCACTCCGATTTTAACAGATGCACGATGGACGAGGTGATCAAATAATTGACAACGACTGCACGTCCTTTCAGCGAAAGTGGGTGCAGTCTAGTCCGCCACAAATTCACAGCTCTAGAGAGTTTCTTCAGAGCCATGCGGCTATTATGAGTTTTACCCCACGTATACATCTAAATATTTCAGGCAAGTATTCGTCCACTGTATGCCGAGGGGAGAATCTGAATGATTCCGCCACCTCCCACACCATAGGTCTTGGCTTTTGCTTAGGTTAACCCTAGCGCCCGGGAACTGTTTGGCACACTACTTCGGGCTATGTCCTGTTATTTTGCCCATCAGGCACCTACTCCCTCACCAGTTGCCAGCTGGTCCAGGTCGTTTTTCTTCCGCCGAAGAACGTACTCCACGTACCTGCCTGTATTGTTCCAGACTTCCTCGTCGGCAATCATGCCTTCCACTATAGTGTCCGGAGAGACCACCCCTCCTGGGTGGAACGCCTCTAGGGCTCTTCTCTTCGCGGCCCATTTCTCGCACTCGAAAAAGGTGTGCTCTGCGGTGTCAACTTTTCCCGGGCAATACATGCACTCCGCCGAGGCTGTCTTCCCCATCCGGTAAAGATACGATCGAAAGTACCCGTGCCCGCTCAGCAGCTGTGTGAGGTGGTAGTTTACCTCACCGTGTTTTCTGTCCACCCAAAGGCCTATATTTTTTATAAGCCTAGCGGTCCATCGTCCCCTGCTCTCCTCGTCCCACATCTTCCACCACTTTTCTAGGGTATGGAGCCTCTCTTCTCTGCTCGCAATTACCCTCCCTACTGGCGTCTTCCTAAGGTAGATCGCCCTTCTCTCTTTTGCAAGCAGTTCGATGGGTATCACTCCAGCGATCACAAGCGCGGCTGGCTCGGACACAGTGCGATATGCAGAGGCCACTCTCAGCGCCGCGCGCCTTTGCACTTGACATAGTCTCTTCTTGTAGGAGTCCTTGCTTAGGGCTTCCGCCCATACTTCAGCGCCATATAGCAAGGTTGCCTGCACTGCTGACATAAGCAGTCGGCGCTTGCTGGACTTGGGCCCTCCGACGTTCGCCATCAGTCTGCTGAGCGCTGTCACGCCCTTAGCCGCTTTATCCGCAGTCTGCTTGATGTGTTCGAAGAAGGTCAATTTTGTATCAATCGTCACTCCAAGATTTCTCGCCGCCGGCTTCGACACTACAGTCTCCTCTCCCACCCTCACAGGGAGGATCGTGGGGATCCGTTTTTTTGTCAGGACCACGACCTCTGTTTTGCTTAATGCTAATGCAAGGCCGTGAGTTGCCATCCAATGATCGACTCTCCGCATGACCTGGTTTAGCTTTAGTTGAGCCTGCTCCACTGTGCGGGCTGCGATGAGCACCGCCACATCATCCGCATAGCCAACCAGTTGTGTTTCCTCCGGCATCTCTAGTCGGAGTAGGCTGTCATAGGAGGCGTTCCAGAGGTCGGGTCCTAGTATAGATCCTTGCGCAGCCCCAGCCGTCACTTGTGTCCTGCGCTGCCCCTCGTTGGTGAAGTAGAGAAGCACTCGGTTCCTCAGGTAATCATCCAGCAGCCGTTGGAGATACCGTGGCACCCGGAAGGTCTCCCTCAATGCCAGAAGCATATCGCTCCATCTAGCCGATTTGAAGGCATTTTTGACATCCAGGGTGACCAGGAGGACCACTCGGCGAGAGAAACGACTATGATCTTCCGCTTTTCTGACCATTTCGGGGACCTCCAGGATCGCATCCACTGTCGATTTTCCTTTTCTAAACCCATATTGTCTGGAACATAAGTCTCCAGCCGCCTGTATGGCCGCTTTCAGCCTCCCCCTGATGAGCCCTTCGAGCAGCTTGCCCGCCGTGTCCAGCATACAC
The DNA here is from genome assembly GCA_964036015.1 of Leptarthrus brevirostris. Lineage (NCBI taxonomy): Eukaryota > Metazoa > Arthropoda > Insecta > Diptera > Asilidae > Leptarthrus > Leptarthrus brevirostris. Next base: position 53,690,955 of record OZ038371.1, read on the forward strand.
AGGGGTCGGTATGATGAAGGCAATCCAGGATCTACTTTCCCCTTGTCTATAAGTACAAGGCGTGCGACCTTCCATTTGCTATAGAAGACCCCCGCTGTCAGGCACGCGTTGTACATATGCAGAAGCAGATATGGGTTGTATTGGAAAACAACCTTTAGTACCTCGCTCGGGATCCCGTCCGGCCCAGGTGCTTTTTTGCCTTTCATCACCAAGACAGCTTTTTCTAGTTCCCTGAGGGAAAAAAGTGGAACTTCTTCATCCTCCGCAGGTTCCAGTGCCTCTCTCTCCGTGTGTGCGGGGAACAGAGTTGCCACCACTCTACTGGCGGTCTTTTCATCTAATGTCCTCGCGGGTCTCAGGGCGCCCAGCCTCTGGGTGACGATCTTATACCCGAGTCCCCAGGGATCCGAGTTGACATCTTCCCTGATATTTTTCCAGCAACGGGCCTTGCTTTGTACTATGGCTCGCCTTAGCTCCCTCCTGGCGCTTTTGTGTTCCGCTGATCTGAGGTCTGCCTCCTCGCGGTTTCTTGCCCGTTGTGCAACACGACGCAGCCTCAGGCATCGTCCGCGCAGTTGCCCTATCTCTGAAGTCCACCAGTATACCGGACGTTTCCCGTGTCGCGGCCTGCTTTGTGGCATCGAGGTCCTGCAGGCAGACTCTATCAGCGACATGGTGGAGGCCGCCAGCGCGGAAATCATGAATGGGTTCGTTCGGGGTAAAGTAGCAATTGAAGTACGTCACTTCTGCATGTTTCACCCACACAAAACCCCTGCCTTTGCCTTGGGCCTCCACCTGGGTTCTTCTGGGGTCTGGCGTCCAGATGGCTGCTGTACCTGTCAGGTCAGGATACCAGTAGGATGGATCCTTGTCCTTGTACTGCTCGCTGATCAGTAGCAGATCGACCTGTTTCTCTTGGCACAGTTGGTACAGGAGGTCGTCAGCTATCCTGCTTCTATGCATATTTCCCTGGAGGACACGGATCATTTTGGGGCTTTTCGAGTCATTTCCAGGGCCTTCTTAAAGGTCCCGCAGCGTCCTGAGCCCGAAACATGTGAATGTTCTTGATTCGCCCCCCTCTCTCTGCAGAGTACGCAGTTTGCCCTTGTGTCCTGCGCCTCCGCACTTGTAGCATAGGTCCCCCCTGTCCGGGCCTTTACAATCCTTTGCCACGTGGCCATATCCAAGGCACCTGAAACATCGTGCCACTACGACTCTCCTTCGCACCCTGCAGTACAGCCAACCGACCTTCACCCTACCTTTGTTCAGGAGTTGCTCCGCTGACTTCTCCTCCATCTCGATAATGGCCAGCTTTTGTCCTCGGCTATTTGCGGTTGTAAGGAACACCTTCACTTCGCTCAGGGCTGGAAGATCGCGTCTGAGTGCTTCCTCCACCTCCTCTTTTTCCGTATAGCAGTCCAGGTCTCTGATCTCCAGACTATATCTTGGGACCAGTTTGCAAACCGTGGCCCTTCCGTCCAGGAGTCCTTTTACCGACTTTTCGAAGGCCGCTTTGTCCCCTGCTTCAGTTCCGAGTTCCAGAAGGACCTCGCCCTGCTTCGTCCGCCGGATCGACTTGATCTCTGTCTTTGTGTCCTCTGGCTTTACATTCTTCCGGATCGCGGCCAGCACCTCAGCGTAGGACCACCCTTTTCCTGGGTTTATGAGGAGTGCTTCGGTTTTGGGTTTTCTCCTTCTCTCCTTCTCCGAGTGTTCCTTAGGTTTGCTCAAGGCCATTTTCCGCAGGTCGCCCTGACTCTCCTCTTCTTTCTTCTTATGCCGGAAGATTTTGGGTCTTACAACGTTCCACGGTGCCGGTGATTCGTCGCACCCCACTTTCATTTTCTTGCCCTCTTGTTCTCCCGGGTTTAAGGTGACACGTTTCTTGCGCGCCTCCATCTCCCGTTGTAACGGGCTAGTTGCGATCCGCTTCTGGGTAGCAGCTGCGACTATCTCTGCCGGTGTCTCGGTGGCCAGGGCCGGGACTTCGCTGCGAACAGGTTATTCTCGTTCAGTCCTCTGCCTGCTTTTTCTACTCCATGCGATCGCATCTAATAGATCTTCTAGGTCAGCTAGCCCGTTTTTGACCCCCAGAGCGATGTTCTTCTGCTTGCTGGTAGCCGCTTTTATGCTCTTCAGGACGGCCTTGCATCTACGGAGCATGTCACCCTCGTCCCTCTTGAATACGTCCATGCCGAGGCTTTTTGGAATGCAGGTCGGGGTAGTGTCTGCCGAGAAGTCGACGGTATCTCGGTCTTTTTTCTCTGTTTGAGAGCTCGTGGCTTCGCTTTGGTCCTTTGCAGGAATTTTCCTGGCGAAAGGTGGCGTTCTCTTTAGTACAGAGCTCCTCTTGAAGGGGTTTGCAGCGCTAACTTCACAAGGCTTTACAGCTTTGTCTTCATGTGACTCTTTGTTTTGGAAATTTTTGAAATTCATGTTTGAGGGGTCCCCACTCAAGGCCGTTATCTCGGTTCGGTTGTGTGTAGTCGCCTATGTGATCCCATGGTTATCCTTTGCAAGCAGGGAGGGCCATGCGAGGGTTGACACAAGCCCTTATGGGTACTTGTGTTCAGAGCCAGATCGGCGCTAGTCAGGAATGCTTCATCTGAGCCTACACCACCAACTTAACGGTGCCGAAACGAGAGCGTTCCTTGAGGCCTGCCAAGGTTTTAACGGGACGGAGGCGATTTCAGCATTAACCTGAAAGCCATTTCTGCAGAATGTCACTTCTGCATACTCAGGTAACAGAATACTGCAATCGCCAGCCCATAGCAATCTAATCCAATCGTAATCCAGTATGCCGTAATTAAGACCTTACTGGGCTCGGTCTTAATGCCTAAAACCGTAGGCGCCTGTTTTTTCCTCCCACTGGGGCCCGTAGGGTACTCGTTGTGGGGGCCTCGCCTTCTCCTGGACCTGGGACTGCTCTTGGTCCCACCGACGAAGATTTATTAAAAGCGGCTCCAGTGAAAAGTCATAAAGCATTTCTGACAACGAGCATCCCTGCCTGATACCCCGACGAAACGGAATAGGAGGCAATATATGCCCATTATGCTTTATGAGAATCTCTGAATCTCTATACAGACCACTGATGTTCTCAATCCATCTGGTCGGAAGCCCACATTTATCGAGCACTGTCAGTAGATACTCATGCGAGACGCTATCAAACGCCTTTTCTTGATCCAAAGAGATCATGGCCATTCGCGAACCAGTTTTTTCATGGTAGGCGAAAAGATGCTTTGCTACGGCGATGTTGTCGTTGATACTACGACCTGGAATGCAGTAAGACTGTGACGGGTGTACTACTGAGGCAATCACTGAGCGAAGTTGAGTTCCCAGTGTTTTGCAAACTATTTTGTAGTCGACAGTACACAGAGTAACAGGCCTCCAGTTTCCCATCCTCTGAAGATCCCCCTTCTTAGGTATTAGACGCATAACGGATCTCCGCCAACTTGAGGGAAATTCGGTATGTCCAACCTCTGCAGAATTAGAGACATCCAAAATGTCCGGAATCAAAAGATTCCTGAAACGAACAAAGAATTCTGGAGTTAGACCATCATAACCAGGAGAAGTATGACGTCGAAGATCCTTCGTTGCGGTAAGTATATCATCGAGAGTAAGCGTTCTATCTTGGCAACATCCATGCAGCATTAATCCGCGTGTAGTAGTTGCGAATATAATTCGGAAGTTCCTCTACGTATAGGATCCGGCCCGATTCGCCAAGAATCGAGTCTACTTCACAAGAAGCAGTACGACGTCGAGTTGTCTGGAAAAAGTACTCGGTCGGAGACTCGCCTTCTCGCAACCAGCGCGACTGGTTTCGGAGCACAAACTCCAAGCTATGCTTGTAGTTTTGTGCTGTCAGTCGTTCTTTAGGTCTCTCGTATTGTGCGAGTAACTCTGGCTGCGCGGGCAGAAGCGTACCAATCCGGATGACTTCGGCCGTCAAACTCGATGCATGATATCTGCTCTGATTGAATCTCGTCTCGATAAATGAGCGAATCTGAAGCTTTCGAACATCCAACCAATATCTAAGGTTTGAATAAATATTTTTCTTATCACGCCATTGGTGCCAAAACTGAATGAATTCTTCGATGAACTGCTCCGAGTGCAACAAGTTATTGTTGAAAATCCAGTAAGCAGTTCGCTTTTCGACCAAAGTGCTAGTCGCCACAACAAGAAGGTGATCACTTAATGAACACACTTCATGAGAGACACTAACGAAAAAGTTAAAAAGGCTAGACGAAACGTAAAGTTTGTCTATCCTCGAACCCGAAAAGCTACCCTGAACATTTCGGATAACCCTTGTGTATGACCTAGTCGTTGAATTAAGCCAACGGTACACATCCACAAGGTTGCTATGTCTGACTAGGCTCGACAATCGCGCGGCGTTCACCGAGTTGAATTCAATTCTAGAATGACGATCGATTGAAGGATAATATATACATATACACGTTTCCTACCCTTAGCGTTTTGTTCCCTAGGACGAAATCCAAAGAAGATGCGAAACCTGGGAAGATGTCTGTGTATACAGGAGACATCAGTGTAAAGCTGTTGGACACAGCGATTGCCACACTGGAACCTCTACGGGGTGTTTCTGTGGCAAAAACTGTGTAAACCTTGTGTAGATTTGAATTTTGTTCGAGACGTGTAAAATTGTTTTGTGTAAAATTCGTCTCCTGTATAAGTGCGATGTCTGTGTTCCGTTGTCTTATGTTTTCAAAAATACTGTGTTGTCTAGTGGGTGCACTCAAGCCCCCTGCATTTATCGATGTTATCCTACACATTGAAAAAATCGCAAGAACTCAGATAAAGACTGTACGACTCTAATGATGAAGAGCCCTGTTCAGTTGGAGATCCTCAAGGATTCCCGAGACTTTATTGAAGAGGCGCTCACTCCTTTACACCTCATTATACTTGGCCTTCTTTTTTGCCTCTGTCATGAGGAGTTATGATCCTGTCCGAACTCTTCTTGACTGTCGAGGAGCGAGCGCAGCTTCTTCCTTGGAGTCTCCACCAAAGCAGGATCCACTTTAAAACGGCTACTAATCGATATGGAACTTCCACACGATTCATAGCCGCTTTGAGTTGGACCGGCCGTCTCGAGAGCCGGTATTGCCCGGACCTTGCCGTGGATCTTTCCGAACCTTCCTAAGAAGGCCTCAAGATCTTCAGACCTGGAGCGGAGGGGAACCCGAGAAAAGCAGACTCTCGTCGGCTTCACTGAAACCGGGTATGGTTGGAGGTGTCTGCCACCCACGTCGATGCCCTCAAGCATTAGCTTAGTGGCTGCGTCGATGGTAGTGGTATAAACCTCCACCATACCGCTGTTACAGGTCAGATCCGAAACCCGATGCTGGACATTTTTGTCAACAACATCAGATAACGGATATGACCACAAACAAGAAACATAAAATTTACCATCAAGTAGCCACTTCGTAAACAAATTCCAGAGGAAATTGCATATCCCCTTTCACGAAGTGGCTAACGGGTAAATTTTCCTAGAAATCTAAGTAAGGCAAAAGTACATTGAAAATGATGGCGAAGCACCTGGGTAAGATTCAAAGTCTCAGGCTAAAAGCGCCTCGTCATCAAATTCCAATAAGTACATCGCCTTATCCAAGGTCTAGCGGTGCTTGAACTTTCCAAGCCAAAAAGTGAGAGAAAGAAAGCTTTCACACACACGACCAAAAGCTTGCCTAATGTTTAACGACTAAGAGGAAGTTATACGATCAAGAGCGAAAGCTCAAAGCTTTCTACCTTGATCAAAAAGCTCAGTCGAATAAACAGGTAACTGGTCGTGGCGAAAAAATTAAGAAAAAGAAAAGGAGTCTGGTCTTAAACTCGTTGGAGGCTAGTGTAAGTCGCGGCAATTTAAGAGTCTGTTTTCAACCGCGGCATAGTTAAGTTCTTATCGCCAATAAAGAGTCTGTTTTCAACCGCGGCATAGTTAAGTTCTAATCGCCAATAAAGAGTCTGTTTTCAACCGCGGCATAGTTAAGTTCTAATCGCCAATAAAGAGTCTGTTTTCAACCGCGGCATAGTTAAGTTCTAATCGCCAATAAGGAGTCTGTTTTCAACCGCGGCATAGTTAAGTTCTAATCGCCAATAAAGAGTCTGTTTTCAACCGCGGCATAGTTAAGTTCTAATCGCCAATAAAGAGTCTGTTTTCAACCGCGGCATAGTTAAGTTCTAATCGCCAATAAAGAGTCTGTTTTCAACCGCGGCATAGTTAAGTTCTAATCGCCAATAAAGAGTCTGTTTTCAACCGCGGCATAGTTAAGTTCTAATCGCCAATAAAGAGTCTGTTTTCAACCGCGGCATAGTTAAGTTCTAATCGCCAATAAAGAGTCTGTTTTCAACCGCGGCATAGTTAAGTTCTAATCGCCAATAAAGAGTCTGTTTTCAACCGCGGCATAGTTAAGTTCTAATCGCCAATAAAGAGTCTGTTTTCAACCGCGACATAGTTAAGTTCTAATCGCCAATAAAGAGTCTGTTTTCAGAGCGCGGAATGGTTAAGACGTAATCGTCAATTAAGGGTCTGTGTTAAAACGCGAGACAGTTGAGTCATGATTGTAAAAAGGCTGTTAAACACGGTAAAAGAAAAGTGAACGTTCACTCAAAAAAAAAAAGGAATTTAAGTGTATTAAGCGTAAGTGTAGTTATTGAAATAAGCAAAGTTTGTACGAATAGAAAAAAACACAATATAAATGTGACCGTATTAATTAAGGAGTGTTTTGTCCACAATTGAACTATATTTAATAAAGTGTACCGTACCTTGGGTGAGTGTTTAATTAAAAGTTATCCCCGACGTCCGACAAAAGGATACACGACAAAATTGGCGCAGCCGGTAGGATCGAGGAAGCTTGGTTGGTACAAACCGTAAACGCTTTAAAACCCTCGATCTAATATCGAATAAAAGGGGATCCTTTGGCCACTGCTGGGTAGTCAATAGCCCAGTAAGTCACCCCCACCGCTCAGGGCTAAACAACTTTAGCTGCCTCTGCTCCAGGCGAGCAAGCGGTTGTCCTTTTAACAAGTGCACGAAGGCACCATCTTTAAAAGAGCCGAACATTTCCCCGTGAGCAGAGAGGAACAGAAGGAGACCCAGAAATCATCCTCCAGGACCAGCGGTGCTCCCGAAACCAATCCTAGAAGGACGATTTTAAGGAAAGCCACCCTCACATCGGACGACTCAAAGGTCAACCCGTCCGCAACTTTAAATAACGAGACGATCAAAGGAACGACTCGCCTCCACCAATTACGACACAGCGGTAGGTCTGAGAGGAAAAACAGAAGACGGCTAAAAGCCCCCTTTCAGATCGCATCACAGGGAAACCAAAAGACGGCTGAAGTAGCCCCCCTATCAACAGAGAACTACGGCAAGGGAGTACCTAAGTAGGCTACTAGCCCCCCTTGCAACCACCAACAACACGTAGTGCATGTCGGAGTCGGAAGGCGACTCCCCACCGAAAGCCGCACCGAGGACCAAGTTTCCGGCTGAGAGGACGTCCCCGACTAATAGCGAACGTCCACCCCCTTCGCCGAAAGAAGCCGAAGGAAGAAAGCTTAGGAGCGGCACAGTTTTACCCATTCCTACAACCGCTAGTAAAGTAAGTTTAAATAGATATTTAGATAGGGTTCTCGAGAAAGCGCGGGACTCCGATAAACTCTCCGTACCTCAGTGTGACGTTTTAGATAAAAAACTCACACAAAACCTCGAGGATAGGCTCGCCTTAGTTAAAAAATATCAGGAAGATACAGAGAGATTTAAGGCAGACATCGCCGAATTTAAGGGAACCTCGCGCTCGCTCGAATTAGTTAAGGAAGATAGGTTAAATAGGGAAAATTGTAAAGAGGCCAGTGTAATTGTAAGAGCCTCATCAGGAACAGACACCGACGATCAGACCAAATCCGACCCGACCGACGAAGACCTCTTATTCGATTGGCTGGAAGCATCCTTCACGGACACCAGTCACGAGGAAAGCTTGCTTAGTCTACCCGAGTATAAACCCAAAACAACCTACAAACACTCCAAGATGGTAGATTATGCCAAAGTAGCCAAACTAACGGCACAGCTTGTTCCTTTGTTCTCTGGCGCAAATAGCCCTCAGTTGAGCCAAGAGCTCCAAACCTTTATAGGTTGCTGCAAACAGACACAGCAATGCCTTACCACAGAGGAACAAGCAGCTTTCCTCCAAATTTTGCCTACCAGACTCCGGGGCGAAGCGTATCAACTCTTCGCCTCAGACGTGCCACCCACCTTCAAAGAAGTGGAAGAACGTCTAAATAGGGCATATTTACCTAGGGAAACATACCAAGAGTTGGTAAATAAACTAATAACAACTCGACAACTACCCCTAGAAACATTAAACGCATATACGACCAGACTGAAACAATTGCTGGTCCTTTGCAAAGAAGCTGCCGACACCAAATACGGCAATGCAGCGTCCACAGTGAAGACTCAGTTAGAAGACTTCGCTAAAAATGCACTAAAAAGCGGAGTAGGAAACCCGCATTTGTGCCAGTATCTCCTTACAATAGGCGATGCTACAGTGGACGAACTAATACAAAAGGCGCTGGACATGGAGAGGCTCCAGCAAAGCGCCCTATTTATACAATCCCCACTCTCACAAATGCCCACATTACCACACACACAAAGTTATGACACACACACAGGGACCATCCCGTTAGCCCATGGTCAAATAAACTTTTTACAGGTACCCCCTAGGACAGCACCACCAAATTACCAAAACCAACCATTAACTCCCCATCCATCACAACGCCCTTCATTTCAGCAAAGAGACCACAGGTTTGGAAACAGGCGACCGAACCTCAGTACACCGGCACAGAACATCACATGTAGCTTCTGTCAAAAACGGGGTCATACGTACTCCGACTGTCTAAAGCGCAAAAACACACCTTTCTGCGTGAATTGCAATAACTATGGGCATGATGTTCGCGATTGCAGAACAAATCGTTCTGCTAGAATCCAAGATACAGCCCATGCAAGAGGGCCCGCAAGAGAAAACAGACCGACTCCAGAACAACGTCCATCCAGCGGCCCCCGAGTGTATAACATAAGCGTCAAATGTAATTTCTGTGGCCGACGCGGACACTCTGTTGACGTTTGCCAACAAAAACAGAAATGGGAGTCTCAGAATCCGGGAAACGACGCACAGTCGACCCAAAACTCCCCGGCTCGACTATAAACCCTCCGCAAAACAAACAAGGGTCACCTCAGACGCCCAAGACTAGTATCTCTACCGTAAAACTTCCATTGGACATCGGCCTACACGGCCAAACCAAATTGGTAGTGGATACTGGCGCTGAGGTTAGTATTATTAAGAAAAAAGCACTACAGTCCCTCGACGACATCAATACCGAGGAGGTGTACACACTACAAACGCCGTTTGGAACTGGAAAAACCTTGGGAAGCTGCCAGGGAAACTTCACACTGAAGCACAAAATACCCTGCAATTTCCAAGTCATTCAAAACCTTCCAGGTCTCACGGACGACGGTTTGTTAGGAAATGACTTCCTAACAAAGAATTGTAATGTTGAAGGTCCAAATATGGCGCTCAGGTTTCCTCGCACGGAAACTAACCCCGAAGAGTTTGCTATACCCCTAACATTAGCATCGGACGAGGAGTGTTCACAAAACGCAGTCGAAGTAGAAACACTAACAGGTAGCACGGAGGCCCCAGAGGTCAAGCTTTCTACTTGCAGTGTCCTCAAGGCATCTCAATTGGAGAATGCTGGCTGTAGCACACAAGAACACCACTCGGATAAAAGAACTACCAAAGATGCGGCTTGCGAAATAAGGCAGCACCAGATAGTCTTAGACAAACCTGTTTGCATACCTGCAAGATCCCAGATTGTAGTCAAAATCCCGTTGCAATTGGCGGAAGAAATGCTCTGTCTATCGCAGGAGATAGACGATGGAGTCTTCCTGGCAAATAGCTTACTCTCATCAGGAATCAAGGTAGCGCCCATTGGGATCCTCAACGCTAACAATTTCCAAGTAGTTCTGATAAGCCTCGACATAACGCTTGTCCACACCAAAGACTACACCGTCATCCCTATCTCCAACGGATCGGATGAAACAAAATTAGATGAAGAAAACAAAGAATACAGAGAGACACGGCCCATGAGCCGGAATAATGGCGCTGACAATCCCCACAAAAGGTCTACTCTAACCGGTCACAAAGACCCAGTAGCCCCAACGCCAATTAGAGGTAGAAACACGTCCAAACATGTAAAATGGCATAAGAGCCCCTCCAGAGACGCTTGCGGGTCCCTCAAGAAAACCCCAACGTCTGGCGCTTGTGAGTACAACAAATGTCTGGTACCCAATGAAAGCCCAGATCTGCAAACTCCATCGCCCAGAGGCTCAAGCCCAAAAATACAAACGACAAACGCTTGCGAGTTCCAACGAATGCCTGAACCCGTAGGTATCAAGGCCCACAAAACTCCAACGTTCAAGAACAGTAGTTTTAAGAAAAATAAAAACAAGAACAGAGTTACTAGAGCCGATAAGATGGCCACTCTGCAACACATTAAATATCTATACCCGGACAGTGACGATCCGGACGAACCCCAAACATAACCCGCGTCTCGCCAGGTTAGTACAAGAACTCAACCTGGACGACACCTTAAGCGCGGAAGAGTCATCTGCCATAACCAAACTATGTTATGAGTACGATGATATTTTCTTTTTAAAAGGTGATAGGCTCACTCATACCAAAGCCATCACCCACGACATTCCCCTGGTGCAAGACCAAGCACCCATTAATCAAAAGATGTACCGATTGCCGGAAACCCAACGCAATGTAATCAACGATCAGCTCCGAGAAATGTTGGATAATGACATAGTCCAACCGAGCAAGAGTCCATGGAATTCACCTCTCTTAGTCGTCCCCAAAAAAGCGGGACCTGATGGTGAAAAAAGGTGGCGCGTTGTCGTCGACTTTCGCAAGCTAAACGAAAAAACGATTGGCGACGCCTATCCACTACCACGTATCAAGGACATACTCGACCAACTAGGTCATTCCCGATACTTCACTACCCTCGACTTGGCCAATGGTTATCACCAAGTATTAGTCGACCCCAAAGATAGGCCAAAGACGGCTTTCAGCACAAACTATGGGCACTACGAATTCAAGCGTATGCCGTTCGGGCTCAAAGGAGCCCCGGCTACCTTCCAACGTCTAATGAATTTCGTATTAACATGTTTACAAGGCCTGGAATGCTTTGTGTACCTAGATGACATAGTCATCTACGGGAAAAACCTGGCAGACCACAATCAAAAGCTCCGCAAAGTCTTCGACAGACTGAGAGAGAACAACCTGAAACTGCAACCCGAGAAGTGTCAGTTCCTAAGACGAGAGGTTGTATACTTAGGCCATAAGTGTTCCAAAAAAGGAGCACTCCCAGACCCCAGCAAAACGGCATGCGTCCAAACATTCCCCGTTCCCCGAACAGTCAGACAAGTCCAATCATTTCTGGGACTTGCCAACTACTACAGGAAATTTATACCCGATTTCTCAAAGATAGTACGTCCAATCACGAATTTGCTTCGCAAGGACGTGAAATTTACTTGGACTAACAAATGTCAAGAGGCATTTGAAGTAATTAAAAAATCCCTAATTTCCCCTCCACTTCTAATCTATCCCGATTTCACCCAACCGTTCAACCTAACCACGGACGCCAGTAGCGAGGCCTTAGGAGCTGTCCTCTCCCAAGGAGAAGTCGGACGTGACCAGCCTATTGCCTATGCCAGCCGTACACTAAATAAAGCTGAACGAAACTACTCTACAATAGAGAAAGAGTTGCTAGCCATAGTCTGGGCCACCCGTAACTTCAGATGTTACCTACAAGGCCGAAAATTCACAGTCTACACAGACCATAAGCCTCTCAAAGGCGTCTTTAACGTCAAAGACCCAACTTCCCGTTTGGTGAGATTTCACCATAAACTTTCCGAGTTCGATTATAAAATCGAATGAAAAACCCGGAAAATATAATACAAATGCCGACGCCCTCAGTCGCATCCCGCGGGAAGAAACCGAAGACACCACTCTTCTAGTAAAGGCCCTAGTCCACCATAAAATGGATTCAGACTCGGAGGAAGAAAACGGTACAACCCCCCACCGTCGCTTAAAATGCAACGCGGTGACTCGGGCCCAAACAAAACATGTTCAAACAGAACCCAAGAGCCCCGAGACACAGGATCCCTCGTTAAGCAACCAGGATCACGAACCGCCAAAACCCGAACAAAAAATAAAACCAATGGACCCACCAGGAAACGATCCAGACACAAATGAACCAAAAACACCTGAAGTTATTACAAACCCCGAGGAAATCAGGACAATCTTACATGACTACCATGATTCTCCTTTCGGTGGCCACCAGGGCGTAATTAAAACATATAAACGGATCAGAAGAAAGTACTGGTGGAGGCACATGTTTAGTGACATAAAGAAATACATAAAGCGGTGCTCCAAATGCCAAAAGATGAAAGCGTCACCACAATTCCGAATGCCGATGGTTATTAGAGACATCGCAGAAAAACCCTTTGACAAGGTCTACCTCGACATGGTAGGTCCACTTGAGGAAACAGAGTCCGGAAATAAATATATCTTAACGTTCCAGGACAACCTCACAAAGTTCGTCGACTGGTATGCCATACCAAATGGAGAAGCTGTAACAGTAGCGCAAATTTTCTTTGACGAAATAGTAACGCGCTATCGCATCCCCAAACGAATTGTCACCGATCAGGGAAGCAATTTTCTGAGTGATTTATTCAAACAGGTATGTAAATTGCTAAGGGTGAAGAAACTCCAAACTTCAGCGTATAACCCACTGTCTAATGGCGCACTAGAGCGTGCACATAGACCATTAATTGAATACCTCAGAACAATAGTGGACGAAAATCCCAAATCTTGGGACCAATACCTGCGAACCGCTGCATTCGTGTACAACAACAGTGTGCACGAAGGGACGAAACTAACTCCCATGGACTGCCTTTACGGCTTTACAGCAGATGTCCCCTCCAACCTTAAACGGGACCCAGAACCCGTGTATAACCACGAGAGCTATTACCACATATTACGGTATAAGCTTCAAAAATCTTATGCAACGGCTCGGAAAAACATATTGGCCAGTAAACAACGCTCGAAAGGTTACTACGACAAAACTATACGCCCTATATCCTTCCATATAGGAGACAGGGTCCTCCTCAAGAGCGAAAATAGAAAACATAAACTCTGTCAAATCTGGGTAGGACCCTATTCGGTAACCGGCGTTCCCAGCTCAGTGAATACCACGATACGAGTTGGTAAGAGAATAGTCACCGTCCATAATAACAGGCTGAAGCCGTATTACGACTAAACCAACTAAATAATACCTAAATTCCCCCATTTATTGCAATAAGTACTAAACTTTAATACCTTTAATTTGAGTACAAACTATCTAACCCAAACCTTTCCTCTCCCCATAGACATGTCCTTGGCAATCATTATACTCGGATTATTCCTGTCCCCTGTGGCAAAAGGCGAGATAGAGCCATATACAATAACTCCCCTGAACAACACCGGAGTACTCTTTGAAGACTTGGGAAGCCTGATGGTGTATCATAACACCTGGAACGTCATAACGGAACTGGATCTGTCCGAATTGGAAAATCAAACAATGTTGGCGGAACGAGCAGAGCATTATGTACACCAACTCTGTGGAAATACTTCATCAGCAACAGGCCTGTGCGAAATGCAGAAAAAACATGTTCATGCACTGATGGAGAACATTAAGAGACGCACCCACGTCATTAAGGAGGCCGTACCAAAATCCCGCAAACCCAGATCGATATTCGATGGTATAGGAAATGCCATGCATTACCTCTTCGGAACGATGGACAGCGGAAACGAACGCGAGGTGTACAGTCGCTTGGACGAACTCGAAACAAATACCCAAGCACTCGCCGACCTAGAGAAACAACAGATTAGCGTGGTAAAGACAACCTTTGACAAAATTCAGAAACCCGTCACGTCACTGGCAGAACGTCAAAGGCAAATAACTCTCCAAATAAACGACCTACACAATTTGACGGATGACCTACAAGCTAGACAGTTAAGACAGGAAATTATCTCTAGCCTCCTTCTCCAAATGATCGAACTAGAATTTAGACAACAGTATCAAGTAGGAATAATCAAATCCACCCATTACTAATTTCACCCGGTGGACTGTTAGAAATTTACCATAAATCCCACTCAGCCTGCCAGAATCCCCAAAACTGCCTCTCGATTCTTTACCAAACAACCGAAATTCGAACCCATCTATTATTAGAAAAACTCGTAATTCGCCTCACCCTTCCCATATTTGACATTCCCAAATTTAAACTACAACAAATCCGATGCTTCCCAATCCATACGGAAAATAACCATTCACTAATCCCAGAGATAGCTTACTCGCACATAGCAAGTCAAATTCACACGCAGGAATTTTTACTCCTTAAACCGTCAAATATCCGTCAGTATCAAAAGGTGTCCAAAAACATAGAAGAAGACACATATATTGGCAGACTAAACACCCCGATAACAAAAGCAACCCTGTCCACTGAATGTGTAATTAAACTATTATTTAACCCACTAGAAGAAAACCCAAGATGTCACCTTAGGGCACAACTAACCCCCAGAGATACCCTTATCAAATTAAAAAGACCCAATACTTGGTTATATTCTTTAGCCTCCCCAACAATAGTGCATATCACCTGTGCCCGTCGGTTACTTACTGACCGCCTAAACGGACAAGGCATATTAGTAATTAACGAACCCTGTCAACTATAAATAGGCCCAAACACTATATATTATGAAGCCAAAAATCTTCATCCCTTAAAGATCTCCCAACCGGATTACTTCCCTAACACAAACGAAACTAAAATAGAGCTGGAAAATTTCATGGCCACACTCCCGGAACCCCACGCACAGGAACACTCCTTATTACTCCTTGGGGACAACACGAACCAATTAATACACCAGGGCACAAAATCCCTAGACGAGATTCGCACTCAGGTTGAGAAGGTTCGAATTAACAAGAAAGCCAAGATACCCCATACTTTATCCACTACCTCCCTATCCCTCTCAGGCATACTGCTGTTAGTCATAACAGTGTATATCCTAATAAAATATGTGATTCCTAAAGCCACACTATGGATACGATCCCTCACGAAACAACAACCGGATCCCAAACAAAACCCAAGACACAAACATATCAAAGGCCCCAAACACTTCCACGAGTTAAATCTATTCAACTCGTATAAATAATAAAACCAGGAAACCATTTTTTATGATCCCATTCTAATCTTCAGATCTGATTCCCCCAAGAACAAAAGTTGTCAAACCTTAAAGACAACAACCACAGACACGACCAAAAAAAAATTTTTTTTTTCCAACGTAAACTTCAATCAGGCCGAAACCATAACAAAAATTCAAACCTTACGACCAAAAAATTTTTCCAACGTAAACTTCAACCAAGGCCCCAAACCAAAACCAACCACCGCCGAAGAAAAGAGAGGAAAAACATATAGCAGAAGTGATAAATAGGAACACACCATTATATAATCAACATTTATTCAGCGTAAGATAGAAATATATAAAAAAAAAAAAACAAACACATATTTATTTTTATCGCTACCACTCCTCACTTGACGCGGGTTCTTCCTGGGCGACCACTACAGGCTCCACGTCCGAAGGATCCCCAACATGGATCTCCAGGGCCGGCAATGAGGACGGCGGATTATAAAAGGTCACTCCAGTGACTACCAAGGCCCCACCTGAAAGAAAAAAGAAAATAACCATTAATAAACAATTTACCAATGTCAGACAAAAACAACTTACCGGAAACCGACCACCGTTCCCCAAAACTCAAAACAAAATTTACCCGGTGGTAAACCCTTGCCGTCGCCGGAACAGACCAAATGGTGACGGGGGACTCCTCAGGCCGGTGTAGCACTACTCGAACCGGTCCACTCCAGTTCCGGGAAATCGCCGTAACATATATCCCATATATCCTGACGGTGTGAGGGGAAATCACGGTGATTCCCGCTCTGGTGACAACCTCCGTAAAATTCATTTTTAAAACTATTACCCGAAAACTATTACGAATTGTCGCGATAATTGTTACACTAAATGAAAACTCCTCTCGACACACGAGTTTTATAAGAAAATATCCCTGAGCAATCATTTTTCAAACGATAACTATTCCTCTCCAAAGAATAGTTATCTTCTTCCCAGAAGGAAGGAATGTTACAGGTCAGATCCGAAACCCGATGCTGGACATTTTTGTCAACAACATCGGATAACGGATATGACCACAAACAAGAAACATAAAATTTACCATCAAGTAGCCACTTCGTAAACAAATTCCAGAGGAAATTGCATATCCCCTTTCACGCAGTGGCTAACGGGTAAATTTTCCTAGAAATCTAAGTAAGGCAAAAGTACATTGAAAATGATGGCGAAGCACCTGGGTAAGATTCAAAGTCTCAGGCTAAAAGCGCCTCGTCATCAAATTCCAATAAGTACATCGCCTTATCCAACTAAGCGGAAGTTATACGATCAAGAGCGAAAGCTCAAAGCTTTCTACCTTGATCAAAAAGCTCAGTCGAATAAACAGGTAACTGGTCGTGGCGAAAAAATTAAGAAAAAGAAAAGGAGTCTGGTCTTAAACTCGTTGGAGGCTAGTGTAAGTCGCGGCAATTTAAGAGTCTGTTTTCAACCGCGGCATAGTTAAGTTCTAATCGCCAATAAAGAGTCTGTTTTCAACCGCGGCATAGTTAAGTTCTAATCGCCAATAAAGAGTCTGTTTTCAACCGCGGCATAGTTAAGTTCTAATCGCCAATAAGGAGTCTGTTTTCAACCGCGGCATAGTTAAGTTCTAATCGCCAATAAAGAGTCTGTTTTCAACCGCGGCATAGTTAAGTTCTAATCGCCAATAAAGAGTCTGTTTTCAACCGCGGCATAGTTAAGTTCTAATCGCCAATAAAGAGTCTGTTTTCAACCGCGGCATAGTTAAGTTCTAATCGCCAATAAAGAGTCTGTTTTCAACCGCGGCATAGTTAAGTTCTAATCGCCAATAAAGAGTCTGTTTTCAACCGCGGCATAGTTAAGTTCTAATCGCCAATAAAGGGTCTGTTTTCAACCGCGGCATAGTTAAGTTCTAATCGCCAATAAAGAGTCTGTTTTCAACCGCGGCATAGTTAAGTTCTAATCGCCAATAAAGAGTCTGTTTTCAACCGCGGCATAGTTAAGTTCTAATCGCCAATAAAGAGTCTGTTTTCAACCGCGACATAGTTAAGTTCTAATCGCCAATAAAGAGTCTGTTTTCAGAGCGCGGAATGGTTAAGACGTAATCGTCAATTAAGGGTCTGTGTTAAAACGCGAGACAGTTGAGTCATGATTGTAAAAAGGCTGTTAAACACGGTAAAAGAAAAGTGAACGTTCACTCAAAAAAAAAAAGGAATTTAAGTGTATTAAGCGTAAGTGTAGTTATTGAAATAAGCAAAGTTTGTACGAATAGAAAAAAACACAATATAAATGTGACCGTATTAATTAAGGAGTGTTTTGTCCACAATTGAACTATATTTAATAAAGTGTACCGTACCTTGGGTGAGTGTTTAATTAAAAGTTATCCCCGACGTCCGACAAAAGGATACACGACACCGCGGCCAACCAGTCCGAAGGAGAAGATATTATCCAACGGGACCACCAGCGACAAGGCCTTAAGGTATGTACTTTGGGTGCACCCACGATGGTGCTCAAAGTGCATACCATAGCGTTCATCCTGCCACTGACAGTCAAAGAGACCTTGAAGCCCCGTTACCGTCTTAGGGCGAGACTTTCCCAAGTCGGCCGGCGGATCTTGAGGAAAGCTTCTTGCTCCCCTTCGGAGAGACACTGTTTGGCCTGGCGGCAGCAACCCAGGAATGTTTGCAACTCTGATCCGAGATGCGGGCCTGGCTCACCTGAAAAAATAGGCACCATTTGCGCAGTTAACTTAACAATTTTTGTATAATCGGTCGCCATAGTGGAGTTCTGATTCGAGTCGGTGTCGGGCGAGTCTTGTGCGAGAAATCGATTTAGACCCTGTTTCAGGTTGATTTCTCGCAGGGAGTTTTGTAGGGACTGTATGAGGTTTTCCTCAGTTGTGCTCTCCGAATTGTTTTCAATATTTTCTTCAGGAGGGAGTATGCGCGAGAATCCGTCTAGCTTGGCTTGAAAAAGTGCGGCTTCCTTTTGAAAGCGCTCTAAGTCTTCCAATCTCTCCTCGCTGGACTTTGTATTCCGGTTTTCGAGGAGGTTAGAATAGAGAGTTGCTAGTTCGGATTCTCGCGCGGACTCGTACAAATTATTAAAAGTATATTTATGTCTTACTTGGTTCTGGCTTACTCGTTGGAGGACGGTCCCGCTCCTGAGGGTGAGTCCTTCTGAACTGGGTCCTGGTTGTGCTGGGGTGATCTATTGTTCACTGACCTGCGTTTGGTCGGTGAATATCGATGACTGGGAACCCTGGCGTGGTTCTTCCTCGCCGATCTCCAGGTTCAGGGAGGTTATGAGGAGGTCCTCTGTCTTCTCCTCTGTTGGTGAGTGAGCGGGAGTAGAGTGGGTGTCCTTGGACATCAACTCCTGCTCTTCAGCGTTGCAAGGGGGGCTTTTGGCCTGCTTACCGTTCCCTTGTTTGCAGTACTAAAGTTGTGTTGGGGGAAACGGGGGCTTGTGCCTGCTTCAACGATTCCCTTTTCCTACTTGTTACTGTTGCTGTGTTGATTGTTGGTGTTGATTGGTGTCGTCTTCTTCGGGCTGGGACGGAGCCCACACAATTCCACCGGTGGTGCTGGCTTGCACTTTGTGGAAGCGTTGGGGGTGACTCCTCAGGGCTATTGACTACCCGGGAGTGCTTAGAGGTACTCCTTTTGGTTTGGTCTTGGATCAAGACTTTTCAAGCTGTTACGGTAATTTAGATTTACCACGCTTCCTTAATCCTACCGGCTGCGCCTATTGTTACATAACATTGATAAAATTATTCAATAAATGTTTAATAGATATCCGCAGTAGAAGTTTACTAAATAATCACAATAAGGTTTACTAGTTTAACTACAATAAAAGTTTATTAATTGTCCCAAATAAAAGTTTAATAATTAATCACAATAAAAGTTTCCTAATTAGAAACAATAAGAACTTAAAGGGTTTACAATAGTCACAATAACAGATGGTAATTTTTCACCATAGAACTAATTTTTACAATGCACGATTAACAATTCTCCTTAATAACGCCTCCCAGACGACCGCGACCGAACCTTTTCGATGGTTGAAAACAGACTCCCCGATTATTCTTTTCGAAAATACTTACTACCGATCTACATGAAGAAAAGCTTTCGTGCTTTTTCTTCGTTTTTTAGCTTTGCCCTTGATGTATTTAGTTGTCATTGGGCAAAGCCGCTGTAGATCGTTGTTTGTCGCGCTGATTAAGCAAATTTCTTTTGCTTATCGTGTACTGGGCTACCGTGTGAAAGGAATTTCGACGGTAACCCGAGCGCGTTGTTTATCATGGGTTGGATTTGAGTACAATGCAATGCACTCGGTGTATGAAATCCAACCCATTGAATATTTAATGTTTTTTTTTTAGGTGCTCCTGAATTGGATTTGAATATGTTGCAACTTTGTTGCAACAAAAATGTGATATCTGAAATCCAACTCATGAGACTTTTTACGATTTGTTTTCATTAAATGTCAGATTGGATTCGTTAGAATTAGGCTTATCTTAAAATAAGCGAATCCAATCTGCAACACAGACAACGATTATTGACGCAACGATCAATATAATCAAGCGGGACCAAGTGGACAACGACAAGAAATTTCAAACATTAGAGAGCCAGTTGACGCAAGTGGTCAACCGACTCAACGGCATGGAAGAAGAACAGTTTCAATTTAAACTAACACTATTGTTTTCATCACTATCCATTCAAATGTCCTTGATCGCGACCAATCTACATAGAATATCCACGTCAATTAATGACGCCTTGACCAATTCTCACCATGGCCAAATTAGTCCTCAGTTGCTCTCGCCTTCTCAACTAAGATAGGAGATATATCTCATTCAAAACCACTTGCCAACCGATTTGGGGCTTCCCACGAGTCAGGAAAACATTCTGAAACTATACAGACAAATAAAGGTGGCAAGTCGACCAGTCAATACTTACGTTATTTTCAAACTAACGATTCCTCTAATCAATCTCGAAGAATATGATTTATTCAGAGTGATTCCAATCTCACTGTACATAAACAATAGCATGGTGGCGATACACTCCTGTGCAAATTATCTAGCAATTACTGTGCACAGAGATCAACATTATCCTTTAACGGATCAAGAGCTAGCAGGCTACACTATAACCAAAGAGAACACTTACTTATGTGGACAGCATCACCCAGTTTACCACCGAATGGCCAACGTCTGTTCTTGCGAGATTGATTTCTTGAACGGAATATCCAACCCAAGGGTATGCAGGCTACGCAAATTAGACAATCACTCCGGATTCATTCAACTATCTCATGCCAATCAATGGATTTACGCCTTGAACAAAGAAACATTGCTAAACGTGGCTTGCTTTAACGAAACTGCATCTACCATGATCAGCGGCTCCGGACTTTTGACGCTGCAACCATATTGTACCATCAAACATGAATTCGCAACTCTTCAAGGCCATCAGATCTATTCCAGCGAAGCCAAATTAACATACACCAAGTTGAGTGATCTCCTCTATATAACAACCCCCGACAATTGGCACCAATTCTTCAAGAACACATTCAGCAACATCTACCAGTAGAGAACCTACAAATATTACAAAGGATAATCAAAATGCAAGATTTTAATATGCCAAGGTATATCAAAGCAAACCATACGCACAGTTTAACCGTCAGTTATACCGGACTACTCCTGTTTATCATCATCGCTATCTGGATGATCTACAAGGCCCGTGAAGACATCTGGAGATGCCTGCGCCCAAAACTCAAACCTCGGCCAAGAAGGCACATTACCCACGAAGACTTCGTCGTCAACATAGAATGCGATGAAGGCTGCACCATTGGTTCATCGGGGGGGAGGATGTTAAGATTCATCATTTGAGAATCTTCGTTGTTAAATTTAATCTTATATCATGCACATATAAATTGTACATTCCCACGAAAGCTTTTGCAACGTGAGCAAATTTGCACGTACGATCACGGTAATGCTCTTGCAATGTAAACAATTTTCCGCGGACGGTGACGGTAACTCGAGCCGTGCTCGAGTATTTACATGTTGGCTTGTGAGAAAGCTTTCGTGGGAACAATTTTGCTTGTCCAGGTATTTTGCTAATAAGGCATTTTTAGTTTGTAAAATTTATATATAAGAAATTATGGAAGAAAAATATATTCTGTTGTCTAAAAGTAGAGTTCGGTGGTGTTTCTAATCAAATTCCTTTTCAGCGTTTTAATCGTTCGTTCAGTTCCAGATTAATAAGGTGTAGTGGTTTCAAGTGCCGCATACATCAACTAAAATAAGTCAAGGTACAAGAACCTTGGCTAGAATTAGTGAAGTAAAAGAACTTCACCCTAACAAATACCAACTAACTACTGTTACGTATGCAACAGCTGCAGCACCCTTTTTGACTTACGTACTTTTTATTAATTGGCACAGGATGAGAAACAAAAATATCCCTAGACTTTCAACATCCTGATACTTGACTTATGTATATGTAGACGATCTAACGGAAATCAATTACTTAAGAGAAACTAAGACCATACAAAGGGACCTTATTGGACTTTTATCAAGAGGAGGACTTAAACTTAGAAAATGGGCGACTAATCAACAATCACTACTTAAAGATATCCCTGAAGATTTGAGAGATAAAGCACCCCTTGAAATCAATAATGGGAAAGCTATAAAAACTTCAGGACTGAATTCCATTCCCATTTAATGGTAGCATAACTGCAAGTCCTCTAGGCTGGATCTAACCCGTCTTCATACGTGCAAAAATACTCATGTAAGAGTTATAGCTCGGGAAGTTAAATTGGGACTGTTTATCAAGCACTTAACACAGTCCAGCACTTGAAGCCAGCACCAGGATTGAAGTAATGTGCTTGTAAATTAAAAATATATGTAATAATCTGGCGAATCGCAGAGTGGCAATCCTGATGCCAGCGCTAGGATTGAGCCTCTCGTCGAAATCGAAAATAGTTTGAATTTGATGCTCGGTGCTGTCAGTTGTCACATCAAAGTTAGCAGGATTTTTTTTAAATAAAACTAATTTGGAGGAAAAACTTGTAGAATTAATCAAAGGTTACCCGTGCTTATATAACAAAGCGGATAAAAATATTGTTACATGCACTGTAGTCTGGCATAGGTTACGTGATGAAAACGAAATCAATTTGTGCAATGCGCATGTCCCGAATTCCGGAACCTAGAAAAACGGAAACGAATAACGGAAATTTCTAGAACTAAGTTTCTGCACTTTCTAGAATTAAGCTAAGTAGTATAAATAGCGCTGAGTAGCAGCCTAGTTAGTTAGTTGTACTTTAACCAGGGAAGTGAGAAGTGTTAATTAGAAAAGTGAACCGTTATATTGTGAAGAAAACGTGTGAAGGAAATTGTGGAATGAACTAATTAAGTGAAGTGAATAAAACTCTGAACGTTTGAATTGAAAATAAGTGTCTTAATTAATCCGTCAAGCCCGAAGAGCCCCATTTACGTTACAATATCCCAGGATCACAGTTGGTGCTGCATTGTGTAAAGGCTTGCACTGAGCAATTTATTGACTAAATGGAATCGATTCAGAGAAGAACTCCATAATATAGAGTCTATGCGAATTCCACGGTCGTTAACAACTCCTTTAATATAGAGCTACACGGATTTTGTGATACTTCTAGAAAAGCTTATGCGGCGGTAGTATATATACTAGGGTAAAAACAACTATAGGCTAAGTGGTAACTATGATCACTTCAAAGACAAAAATTGCAGCTATTAAAAACAACCTACCTTCTCGCGACAATCCCACCGTGGCTCACAAAGTACAAAGGAAACAGCCAGCATAAAGGACATCGAAAAATTACGCTAATCATGACTGCGACTACGGCTACCATCAATACTGTGACTTGCAGTGAAATACTTCCAAGTTCTCAGACCTTACAAAAATTATAAGAATTTTAACCTATTGCCGACGATTTATATACCGCTGCCGTTTAAATCAAGAGCAACAACAAGGAAGCTTAACAACAGAAGATCTTAATCAAATGCTGTGCATCAAAATAACGCAAGAGGTGAACTTTTCACTTTAAATGAAATTAGCTTCAAGTGGAAAAGCAGCACCAAGAAGAAACAAGTTTCTGTCCTTAAATCCATTTCTTTCGGGGCATCAAATCGTACAAGGGGTACATAGTGATCTTTGTATGCCTCTCTACAAAGGCTATTCACTTGGAAGCCGTGAGTGGTATGACCACTGAAGCCGTTATCCCTCTATCCCTCTAGTTCCCGTAACCCCTTGTGCGGCATGGGGCGGGAGACGAACTTCGCCCGATTCGGGACAACGATTGCAAGTGAACCTACAATTTAAAGTATATTCCGAACCACTGACATTTTCTTTGCAACCCTCATGGTATTTTTATCGCAATCTGTCGTCAGCAGAAAATAACCACGGGTCCCCGCAGATGGGATTGGAAAGTGGGATATCCGGATTGGTAGGCCGACACGATATCACTTACTCCACCGACGACTACGCCTTTATAGAATCGAACAAACGTTTTACCGCTAGAAGAGCCTTTGAGAGAACATGTGACTGCAGTACAACATTTATCGGAGCCAAGAATGAATTAGAAAGGAAATTCCCAAGAACTATTCAACAAACACATCAAGGTGCAGCTGAACTCTTAACCAACCAGGGAACCCAGTGGTATTTCATCCCGCCCGAGAAGAGCTGGGGATCACAACTGGACTTTCGAAGAATTTAGCACACTACTTGCTGAAATAGAAGCGTGCCCAAACTCAATTCCACTTTGCCCATTAAACAAACGACCCCAATGATTTAAATATTCTGACACCATTACTGACGCCACCAGAACCAAGACCGCTTGTCTTTCTCCAAACTAAAGCGATGAAGATTCATCAACAAACTACAAAGCAACTTTTGAAATGTCTGTTCTTCAGAATATTTAATTAGATTACAGCAGAGAAGAAAATGACAACAGAAGACTGAAAGCCTCATGATAGATGATATAGTCCTAATAAAGCAGGAAAATATTTCCCCTTCTCATTGGTTACTTCGACGAATTAAAGAAACACACCCTGGCACGAACGATTTAGTACGACTCCCATTTGATACAGAAGATCTTCCAAATCCACATCTATCGAAAGAACAATCTTTAGCAACTGATGCAAGGTTGTCTACAACATCATCTACAACGAGAGGTTCGACAACTACAAATAATAAACATGCACGACAAGCAACAACGACTTAAAGAAAAAGAAGACATTCAAGCAAGTTGAAAATTTATCCAACCAGCTTTTCAGTGAGACCCTCCTTGGAAGAGTTACGTCCTACATGTCTACCAACTAAGCAAAATTAAAAGATAAAAACTTTAAGAACTATTTATCCATTCCTTTTTTTAATTGTTTTTTAACCCATTTGAGCCCGGAACTGAGAAAATTTTATGCATCCCTATCACCTATAACTATCTTTATCGAATTATTGCTGTGAAAATGTGTACTTCGCTGTATTATTGTGTTTGCTCTAGCACTTTTGCAAATTTACGGTATAGCGTTCATTTAAGGATGGTCGAACACGACCGCTTGGGCATAGAAATAACACTGTTAAACATTTATTAAAATTACTTTATTTGATTCTAGTAAATTATTATAATAAAAACAAAACCATTAAAATACAGCAAAGCAAACAACTCACATTTGTATTTCAAAATAGAATACTTAAAACAATTTTTTTAATTATTCATTCAAGAAATATTTTAATCCTGAAAACCTATAACACACCATATCATGTAAAGGAACATCGCAAGTGTTACAGGCCGTAACAGTTTTACTTTTGCAGTGGGCTCACATCCTTCTTTTCTGTTCTCTTATTATTAAATGTGACCCTGATCTTTAACGAGGGTTTCCTACGTGATAGAGCTTCCGCTACCTGCCGAATGAATTCCAGCTTATCAAATTTTAATCCAAAGGTTCATCTTAGAACCTAAACATTATTTAAACTGTCATCAAGATCCAGAAAATCAAGGGCATGTACCACTTGTTTCCCAATTCCAATTTGATAGTTGGATACTGAATTATCCATCCTGTCAACACCTCCAATGAATTTGTTGTAGTCGTGTATTAAATTTGGTTGCGGAATTTCCACTTTCTTTGCTTCTTTTATTCCATATTGATTGATCATTACTAGATTATTGTCCATCCATTTTCGCCCATTATGTTATTTTCAGCATCGATGCAACTTTCAGAAGTACCTCTGCTTCATCTCTTCATCTCCTTATTTGACAAAATTTCGCACTTTTCAGTCTAATTTTCGCGGAAAGTTCCAGTTGCTCCAATATTCATTTTGCGGTGCTTAGGCATCAATTTGGCACTCTTTACGAGTCATGCACCTATACGAAAACATTAATAAAAATAAATAATAAATTGAAATATATTTCGAGTCAGCAAATAAAATGCTATCATTAATATACTCTGTTGAAAATTGCTTAATAATACTAATAGATTTTTTATGTGTAAGAATATTAAAAATGTGACATCTTTAAAAGTTCTCAATTGGTACTTTTAATACACTTTTACTTTCCATTATAAAATCAAAACATAATTTAACTGAATAGAAAAATATATAGCATTCCAAAGAGTTTTCTTGTTAATATTTCATAGCAAATGCTATGCAAACCTTTCGTTATTTTTCCTCTTAAGAGTCTCTCCTTATTTAAGTGCATATTGTGAAAAAATTCCATCAAACGAATTACTGTTTGTAAAAGTCATCAGGAAGCATTTTCATATTCGAAAGTCCTCTTCAGTTTTGTCCTTCACTACTCTACAAAACTAATCCTGCTGAGAGGATGCAGAAACAGTGCCACTTCATCATCCTTCACATTTTTTTTTTCAAAATCATTGATGTCTTTCATATTCATTCTGTAAATGGGTTGTCTTTTCAATTCACTAAAAATAGACTAGCAAAAATGTTCTTCATTCATTGCCCATTCCCTCCTCGAAGTGAGCAGTTTCAGACTTTAAAAAAGCCCTTAATGAAAAGTAAATAAACACTGCAGAGCCTTCGACCATGTTTCGCAATATGCCAAAATGGATACAATGCAATAAGCTACCGAGCGGCGACCCTCTTGTGAGATTATAGCGCACCTGTGCATGCACTGCTCATAATTTGATCTGAAATTAACAAGAGCACCGAACAATAGGTCATTCCATATTCTGCAGGCAATGAATCCTTTTATGAGCAACCCTCGGGCAAGTGTACAATTGGCTCTTCCTATTGCAAAGTACCTGACGTCATGTTCGTCCTACTTTACTTTCATATTCCACTCCAATAGTCACTTCTAGCCGGGTATCGCCATTGCTGTTGGTCGGCATCGTCAGTTATATTAGTACCCACAAATTTCTTAAAGCACTAAAATAACTTTGTTGCTACACGCCAGATGCCTGTACACGTTCAGTGCAGATATAAGTTTTATTTGATTTCCAAAGCGGTTAAGCAGGGCAAAAGTCCCCCCTCTCGCAGCCACGGCCTCTAGATAATAATGCCTATTTTGTGTATTTTGTGTCGTGTTCCAGAATAACAAGCCTTAAAAAGCACAAAAACTTAATGCCGGTATATAAAGCAACTTAATTAAATGCGATGATGTTCATAAGGATGTTAAGAGGGGTGCAATTCTAAGAGTATTATAATGAGTAAAAATACCGCGGCAGAAGAAGCCGCGATTTCCCCATGATAGCGGAGATGCAAACGGGCCCCTTTAGGAGAGACGTATGTCTGGCATTAACCCATTATTCGTTGACGTCACCAGAATTCTGTACCCCAGCCTCTCCTACTCTGAGTTGAAAGGCCAATAGCGTGCCGGAAACATGCGCATTCGTTTTGCCCTTAAAATAAATTTTCCGGATCTAAAGCTCCGGAGTGTAAGTGTGTGTACCTAGGTCCGGCATTCCAATCGAAAGTTTTCGTCAAATGATAGCTGTGTGTTGTTGAAGTCCTGCCGAGGAAGCTTCTCCTGTTTTTGCTCCGGATCGCACTCAGTCCGAAGAGTTCACCTTAAAGGTGATGTTAACAGTCGTTCGCCGAAATCAAGCCATCCGTTTTAATTTGCCTGGTAGTCCTAAAAAGTGCTGTCCTTTTATTTCTGAACTGCAGAAGGCGATTAAAGCAAAACTCAAGTGCAAAAACATTTTTGAAAAAGCGTGAACGCTTGGAAACCTTCAGTTAGAGTGTCGTAATATCTCAGTGCTTGCCAAACTTTGACTTCTTTTGCTAGGAAGCTTGCAAGTGAGCAGTTGAGTTTCATTTGAATTTGCTTAGAGGAAAATTGTGATAAATTTGTTAGTGCTCCAGTGATTTTGAATGCATCTCAAGTTTTGCTTCTCGCTTTGTTCCGGCGTTAGTACGCAAGAAGTAGCTCCGATGGTTTAGTTCAATTAAAGAGAAACAAAATTGAAGAAAAAGGAAAATTTAAAAGAAATTGTGGAAATTTTTAAGTATTGGTTTCGTCTGAGCACGGTTGGTCCTTACAAAGATTGAATTATTTCGTTGGACACGGTCAATTGTGTATATGCAGTGAGCACATATACACTCATCGCTGCAACATTACAAGAAGATTCATACACACTAAGAAAGGCAGTCGATTGGCAAATACGTAAGTAGCAAAACTTTGAAGTATTTACAGGAAAGTATTGTATCTGTGGCCCATTTAGCGAAAATAAAAAGATACTGCTCAAAACGTCGCCACATAAGAGAGTTTTCGGAATAAAAACACAATTCGCTTTGATTTCTATAATTTTTTCCGAGTTTTTCATATTGATTGAGAGCAAATGTTGATTTTCTACGGACCAAATTCCGGTTTTCCGATGTTTCTCTGCACTGCATCGCTCCAAAGTTTCTATTGTGGGGTATCTAGATTTTTCCGCTCCAATATGTGAACGAAGGACTGCACTGCGCTCAAATCAATTTATATAACTTGAGTCAATTTGGCAACTTCATTTATCATCATCAAGCTTCGTACGTGTATTGTTTGTTCTGTCTGTTTGTTATTGATTCTTTTATGATCTGCATTTTGAGAATATTTATAGAAAGCCTAGATAAGGGAAATATGAACAATCAATAATTTTGAATATACTAGTATATCGTTGTATTCCGAGTACTATTACTATTAATGTGATTTAAGTGAGGCAGACAAATTCATATATGTAATTTTCACAACAAAATATCACATTACAACAAAATAATCATTTAAAATAATCTGGAATTAAAATTATTATTTAATTAATCTTTAACTAACTTTAAACCAAACCACCTAGTGTACTGTAGGTTATATTAAACTCGAGCTTAGTTCTCTCAATTGCTGCCCTATTGCTTCTCGTAGTTCGTAAGTTCGTAAATTTTCCGCATAAAAAATACAGGAAACTAGCAAAAGTTCTTCAGCTGGCAGAACAGACAATAGTCATTTTCATCTATTACTATGCAGTATTATCAAGTAAAAAGGAAGTCGTTACCAGTAGGGATAGCAGAGGCATACTGAAAGTGCTTTCAACAATATAATTTGAAAGATTTTGGTAAAATCGTTAAGTTATGTCAATTAAATTGAAAGTACTTCAACGCAATAGACTTAAAAAAAATTTCAAGTTTTAATCGACAGCGACATTTTCAAAAATCTTCTCGGGAAATATGTATATGGCAAGAAAGCCAAAAATAGTTAAAATGTTACTCAAATGTTCCAAATTTGCATGTATAGCTTCCTCCTGCGCTCTTATGTTCATCCCTTTGCCAAGAGGGTTTACTCGGCATGTTGGCAAAGCTTGCAGATCTATCACAGTGGTAGAAGCAAAAGCATATTCTTCTTAAGAAAAGAAAAATTTTAGTTAACAATTTTAAATTTGAAACAAAGAAATAAACTAACAACTTATTTTAAAATGTCCTTTTATGCATTCATATTTAAGTATTTTTTATACATAGAAAAAGATGATTTGCTTGTCGTTTCTTCCTCTTTTCTTCTTTAGTTTGGATATTTAATTACACATAGGACAAAAGTATTTTTCTTACATAAAAATCAGGTTTTTCAAAAATCTAACACACTGGATCGATTTTTAACGCGTCTGGTAAACCGAATGTAACATATCTAAGTACGTATGTACTTTATAGGACACTTACACATACATACTGTGTTTGGATGATATTCCAACGGTGGGCCAAGTCATTAAGTTTTCACAAGAAACGTTTTGGACAAAAATGTTAAACAAATGACAAACATTATATATGGGGTTCTTAATATAGGGTTCTTAATTGTTTAAACGTCAAACCACTTCCATCTTCGAACTCACGTTACGCACGTTATTTGAGCTGCATGAAAGTTCATATAAATAAGCAAAAGGGCGGTATTTCAATTGCAGGTTAACATAAAACTTCATTTTGAGGAATTCATTAGGCTTTATAGTTTTATAAATGGCGAGTAGCACACAATCTAGCAAATAAATTGTTCTTGTACTTTTTGCATATAAATACTTGGAACCGAAAATATATTTATGTGTGGATTTACAGTATCAAATAACAGGGCTTTGAATGAGACTGAAAGAACAAAAGCATTTAAAACATCAACAAAAGCATTTAAAACATCAAGAGCGACGATCTCGGACTCTCAAAAATTATGTAGACAAAGATAAGATGGTTATTCTCTAAAGAGGTGATGGCGGATTAAAAAAAATAGATAGGACCGCAGTAAGTTCAATTGGTCTGTAGTTAGAGGCCTCTCCTTTTTCAGGTATCGGCTGAATATAAGCAGGTTTCCATGCAGACGGAAACACTCCTGCGGAACATGTCAGCTGAAAAATTTGCCAGGGGCGAGAAAGCAATAGATCTAGAAGCTTCGGACACGACCAGTTTAGAGAGTACCTCATGGGGGTTCTCAGTCTAAGAGCAAAAAATGAACACTTTGGTTTTTATTTTTGTTCTCGTTTCTTTATCCATTAAAACTAATATCAGAAATTGTTTTTGCACATTTATGTTTTAACATTTAATACTAAAAAATATCAGTCCGCAGTAAGAGGATTCCGACACTTTGAGCCATCTGAAATAAAAAAACCCAAACAAAATTATAATACTAGGAGATGGTTTGCCATGTCATTACAAAAAAAAGTTGAAAAAGTTTGTAGAATTTTGAAAAAAAAACGAAAAAAAGATTGTTTTCGACACTTAAAATTGGACTGGGGGAACTGCCCTTAAAGACACCCTGCGTAAGAAAGTGAAGCTTTTACCTGCTAGGGTACTGCGATGGAAATAAAGGGGGTTGCGATAAAGATGGCAAGTACGAATTAGCAGTAAAACTTTTCTTTTCAACCCCTGTGCAAGAGTTTTTTCTTTCAATAAAATAGTTTTTAAAAAAAAAGTTGAACCGACTTCACAAAAAGCGCTAAAAAGCATAAAATAATTTTTAATTTTATATCTATTACGACATTTTGAAGTCGGTGCAAATCAAACAAACCAAACAACTACAACAAAAGTATTTAATCGTCCTTTCTTATGATCCCGTAAGGTGAAACGTTCAATTGTGGTTATGTAGTTCAAGTCAGTCGCAGTATCAACCAAGGATCATATTCTACCCAATGGAAAAAGAATTATCCAAATCGGTCCACGCGTTACGAAGTTAGACTACCCCTCCCCCCCACCCACACCTTTCACCATAGGACCAAATTATTCTCCTATTAGCAATGGGGGATCATACTCTATACAACAGAAAAAGAACCATCGAAATCGGACCAAGCGTTACAAAGTTAGGTTCCACCACCACCCCCCACCACCATCCTTCCAAAATTTTTTTCACCTGGTATCAACCACGGAACATACTCTACCCAACAGAAAAAGAATTATCCAAATCGGTTTACGCGTTACAAAGTTAGACTACCCCTCCCCCCTCCCCCACCCTACGCAGAATTTTTTCTTCTATTAGCAATTACTCTGTACAATAAAAAAAGAATCATCCAAATCGGACCACGCGTTACAAAGTTAGGTTTCACCCCCACCCTACCAAAAATTTTTTTGACATGGTACCAATCGGTGAACATACTCTACCCAACAAAAAAAGAATCATCAAATCAGGTAGACGCGTTACGAAGATATGCCCGGTTAGACATAAAAAAAAAAATTTAAAAAATTATTAAATAGTTTTTAAAAAAAAAGTTGAACCGACTTCACAAAAAGCGCAAAAAGCGTAAAATAATTTTTAATTTTATATCTATTATGACATTTTGAAGTCGGTGCAAATCAAACGAACCAAACAACTACAACAAAAATATTTAATCGTTATTTCTTATGATCCCGTAAGCTGAAACGTTCAGGTAGTATTATGTATTATTTTCAATTGTGGTTATGTAGTTGTTTTATTTGTTTAATTTGCACCGACTTCAAAATGTCGTAATAGATATAAAATTAAAAATTATGTTATGCTTTTTAGCGCTTTTTGTGAAGTCGGTTCAACTTTTTTTTTAAAAGCTATTTTATTTTTCACTTTTTAGTGTCTTCTACTCTATAAAACGAAGAAAGAACCATCCAAATCGGTCCACGCGTTTAAAGTTAGTTATAACCCCCTACCCCACCCCCATTCCACTAAAATTTTTTTCTCATGGTATCAATCAAGAAACATACTCTACCCAACAGAAAAGAAATCATCGAAATTGGTTCACGCGTTACGAAGTTACTACCCCTCCCCCACCCCCACCGCCACCATAGGACCAAATTATTCTCCTTTTAGCAATGGGGGTTCACACTCTATACAACAGCAAAAGAACCATCCAAATCGATTCACGCGTTACAAAGTTAGGTTCCACCCCCCTTCACCCACCACAACCAAACCAACAATTTCTATCTTGTGGTATCAAATAGGGAGCGTACTCTACCCAAAAGAAAAAGAATTATCCAAATCGGTCCACGTGTTACGAAGTTAGACTACTCCTCCCCCACCCAACCCCCCCCCCCCCCCACCCTGGGCAAAATTATTCTTCTATTAGCAATGGGTGATCACACTCTATACAACAGCAAACGAAACATCCAAATCGGTCCACGTGTTACAAAGTTAGGTTCCACCCCCCCCCCCCCCCCCCCACCAGCAATTGTTTTCTCGTAGTATCAACCAAGGATCATATTCTACCCAATAGAAAAAGAATTATCCGTATCGGTTTACGCGTTACGAAGTTAAACTACCCCTCCCCCCACCCCCACCTTTCACCCTAAGACCAAGTTATTCTCCTATTAGCAATGGGGGATCATACTCTATACAACAGAAAAAGAACCATTGAAATCGGATCACGCGTTACAAAGTTAGGTTTCACCCCCACCCCCCACCCTACCAAAAATTTTTTTTACATGGTACCGATCGGTGAACATAGTCTACCCAACAAAAAAAGAATCATCAAAATCGGTCGACGCGTTACAAAGTTATGCCCGGTCAGACATACAAAAAAAAAACAAAAATACGCGTCGAACTTAGAACCTCTTTCTTTTTGGGAAGTCGGTTAAAAAAGTGCAATTGTATCAAATTATTAAATTTAACCAATTACTTCTAAGGAAAACAATTTTCGATTACCTTATTCTAGACAGTGGTGGAAGTAGCACCGAAAATCACCGTAAAAATTACTATACTGAACCGAAGCGATGAGGCGAGTTAAATATATAGACTTATTTTGAAGAATCAACCCCCATTTTTTACAGTACAGTTAAAGAATTTTATTTGATTCACGAATTAAATTTTTAGTTATTCTACATAAGTAAAATATCCCATTATACGAAATATATTTTTTGTCTTGTCTTGTCTTGTCGTAATTATGATATTAAATAACACAGGCCTGCGAATTTAAACTTATAATTTCCCTTCTTAATAATAATATTTCTTTAGGTAATAAAGATTGTTGATTTTTATTATTATTAAAAAGGGAAATTATAAGATTAAATTTGCAGGCCTGTGTTATTAATCGGGATTATTTTTAGAATACACTTCGATATTAATTCTTAACTGAACAACATATTTTGCAGTCGCGTTAGATAAAGTTCAAAGAAAGGCTATAAAACTTATTGGCAACTCCGCTATGACTGAGAACATTGACTCTAAAGCAGTTGGCTTCAAGTCGCTTCCACCCCTTTACTCTCCAGCTTAAATTTCAAATTTTTAAAATCTTTCCTAACCAGAACAATACGCAAGTGAAATAGTTTACAATCCTGTGTTTTTCTCCAGTCTTATGAGCCCGAAACTTTCATTTCATTTATCCTTAATTCTTTTCTTTCCAACTCTGTGCTTTAACATCATAGGACATCCGCTTGAGCTTTGTCATTGGTTAATAAAGAGCATGTTGGACACCCACATGACAGGATTCCACATCCGTTTTTTATAAACTGGTTTTGCTGCAGTGATCGTCATAGTTTTCATTGAAAGTACTAACTAAAGGCCATTCAGGGATTTTTGCAGATATTTTACATCAATAGTTTAGAAATAAGAGTAGGGCCCCTTTTGATAACGAATTTGCAGGCAAATATCTTGTGATTGCAGAGTTAAAATCAAGAGGTCCTAAGCATTTTTTGCCTATCGAATTACAGGCTACTTATTGGGGTAACTAAAATAAAAAAATTTCACCACATTTTTCAGGGGGTTCAAATAAAATTATTTCTCCAAAATTCACGTCCATATATCATATTTTTTCTTAATAGCTTTATAAATGCGAAGATGGTAGGGCTGTGACATACTATAACTATAATGGTTCCTAGTTGCTACGAAACCCTAAAACCTAAACCTCACCTACATAAGCGCATAACTTGTCAATTAATAAATTGAAGTTATGCAGGTGAAAAAATTAAGAGCATTAGGCTTTAAAAATTACAACGGTTACTAGTAGTTTATGGTAACTAAAATGTTATATAAATATTAGTGTATTTACTGTTTGTAGATATCTGGTAAAAACAGCGTCTACAGTTTGGCGGTCCAACACCTTATCCATTTTCACCATGTTTTGCTTTTATCGTGTGCGAAATTCTCGAATACGTTTTGGTGATGATGCATTTTATAAGGTAGGCAAATATACAACTAGAACACACACTAATTATAAAATCAAAAGATAGAGAACTCTTTTATAAAACTTTGCCGTCTTCCCCTCCACCTCACATCCGGGATTGATAGCATTAGGTACTTCGAAAACTATTGTTTGAACTATTGCTAAAACTATTGCTACAGCTTCTACTAGTAGAACAGCAGAGGCAACATAAAAGACTGGAGCCACTACCAATTTGTATGAGCGTTCTTCTTCAGAATGCTCTGACTGGGCTGAACCAGCTCAAGATCAAAGTACTTTTGCTGCGATTAATCCAAAGCAATTAATGGATCTTCCAGTTACCAAAAAAACCTAAAGAGTGAACAAAAGGCATGGAAAACAGTTGTTATAATTTCGTCACCCTAATGAACGGGAATAAGAAAATATGATAAAAGAAATATACCCGCCAAGTGCAAGTTGGACTTGCGCATTTAGTCTTCGGTACAGTGATGAAAGCATTAGATTTTAATTAGGGACCCTGTCAAAACAGCCTCACTACTTTTTTTTATCTTTGTTCATAAGATAAATTATGCACTCTTACACCAGGAGTTGGTGCCCTGCCAGAAGCTCTTGAAATGTGTTCATAGGATGGAGGTTTTGCGAACGTAGCCCTACAGATCTGTCACAGTTTGGCGCATGTAGAAGTGCATTAGGTTCTTTGTAGATTTCGTTAGAATCCATGTGATTCCCACGAAAGAACAAATAGTGAGAGTCACCCGCAGTAGAGCCCATTGCCACAAGAAGTCTTGATTGAAACTGGAGGCTGACAGGCATCCAGAGCCCGCATACTAAAAACTACACTCCCCCTTTGCCATGCATCACTCAGCGTATGCTAGATTGGAGTATTTGATTTAAGACAGCATCCTTTTCTCCGCTCCACTATAATAATTAGCCAGCACACCTGCTGACGACTCATGGTAATGTATACTGTCTTTGTGTCTTATTATAGTTAACATACTCTAACGTACGATGATCTCTTCATTTCACTGTTGAACTGTTAATAATTTTTTTAATGCACATAATATTTTTTATGGTACTGGGTCAATCCGATTTTTCACTTTTGAAATTATTATTTATTTATTATTTTACGCAAACCAAAAGATACTACCTGATATTTTACAAAGCTGCCCAAAGATAACTGGCGATATATTCTAAGCTGTTGCTGTAAAATAAATTAATAAAGGTGCAACTCAAAATAAGCTAAAGAATATGCAATTTTTTGCAATGTGAGCATTGCACTAGTCTACAAAATTTTGAAAATTTTGTACAACTGGATAATGAATAGTTGTTTCCGTAGTTACTTTTCCCGTTGAAACCTAATCCGGGCTCGGGATTGTTGTATGAAGTCAGGTTTTGAGATATTCTAACCTAAAAGTGCTAAAGACACTGTTTTTTGACATATTTAAGGCTACGTAGCACTGCGTGTATGGGATCTTATAGTACAAGTTTTCTTCTTTCAAATGCCGTTGAGTTTCCTCAAATATCTTTTTTTTTCGCCGAGATATCGCATTTTGAAATTGTCATGTTCATGAATTTCATGAATTTTTCTTTTCTTTTTAGAATCAGAGAGGCTTTATTCAAATAAATTTTAGTCAAAACCGATTTTTTTTAATTTAAATATAGTTTAACCTTGCAGCTAATTTATTTGAAGTTATTTGCAAATAATTATTGTAAATATTGTTCTTAATTTAACTTTTTTATTTGAATCTGGTAGAACGTTCGTAGAGACTTGTCGCGAGACGATTTAAAGATGAAAACGGCACAGCATTTATTTATTTAAATTTTTCATTGAAATTAACTTAACAATTTACAGAGCATTTATTTGAAATTTTGATTTAAGTTATACTAACAGTTTACAGCATGGCAGTCACACGACTTATCGGTCTCGCGTTCTTGATAACTCTATATTTTCTGGTTTGATTTTCAGTGGAGCATAGTTCCGCATTTGCTTGAGTCAGCGAAAATTATCTAGAACCCAACGGGTGATCAAGTTTCTTTATCATGATGTTTGTACTTTAAGGGAGATATTGAATATACGGAAAATGTTTGGCGGGGAAATAAATTGTTCACTTCACTTCACTACATTCCTTCCCCTTTGTGAAGAGAGAGCTACTTCTCAAATGCAAAGTATTCCTAATATAAAACATTTTTTTGAACAATTATGAGATATGGTAAGTTTATCTTAACTAAAGTACATTTTTCTTACAATAAAAAGTTTTTTTTAAAATCTATAGTGAACCAGGAAAATGGAGATTTTCTTCTCTTTTCTGTTTTTTTTAAACATTACAAATCCAATGTTAATAAATTACACCTATGAAGTCCTACGAAATTTAAAAACAATAAAATATTTTTATATTTTGTATTATTTTTTGGAAGTACGTACGTAAACACGGAAATTGAGTATAAAATCTTGATGAGATACTGTTAGATATGAATATGTGCTTTTAATTATTTACAGATTCACCGATTTTCATCAGTTGTATTAGCACATTAAGCATTACGATTTACAATAATTTTACACTAAAGTATTCTTTTGAAAATCAAATATGCTAAATTTAAATTTTAATATCTTCAAACTTAAGCTTAGTTTAAAGAAGTTCACATTATCAATATCCATTTTTTTAAAAAACGTCTCTAAAGAATTTTCTTGAGGAATTGTTACGTTAAAATCTTCATCACGTGATTATTTATTTAATTGGTAAATGTTTGTCGTACATCCTTCAAAGTTTTAGTTTCTACATTGAGAGATTCCATTCTCATTCTTTAAGGTTAATCTCGTGTTTCCGATGCACGAGGGAACTATCTTTCTTAATTTATGTCTTTTGGTGAAGCAGCAGAGTTCCTTTTTATTTGGGTTTATCTTCAGTCCACAATCTTGTGCCCAAAAGGTTGCCGTGTTGATTGCTACTTAAAGTAAGTATCCCAAATTTTCTTCAAACTTACCTCTGACTATTATCGCTAGGTCGTCCGCATAAAAAGTTACGTAGAGATCTTTCTCCGATAGGCTTTCAAGTAGTTCGACAATCACTATCAGCCACAGGAATGGTGACAGAATCCCTCCTTGAAGAGTTCCTCTATTTACCCGCGCCGTCAGTTGTTCAGTGACGAAACTTGTAATTATGATTCGGTCTTCCAGAATCGAATTGATCCACTTGATTATACTGTGATCTGTTCCCTTCTTCCTCAACCTATAGAGAATCTTATCGATTCTGACGTTATTGAATGCCCCTTCTATATCAATGAAGCAGCCTAGCGCTACTTCTTTGTACATCAATGCCTTTTTACTTGATGTACTAGGCTATGTAGAGCGGAATCAACCGATCTTCCTTTCATATATGCATGATGAAAACTTAATAGTTGGTTTATGCCTGTCTGTTACTTTACTTCCCATTCTATGAGTCTTTCTATACTCATCAGTAGGAATTATGTAAGGCTAATTGGTCTATAAGCATTGGATATGCTATGGTTAGGTTAGGTTTGTGTGGCTGCCCTAAAGGACACACTTAGACCTCAATAGGCCCACTGTGATGCCACAAATTGGTCCGTCTTATTTGGTTTGGGTAGAAATACTACCTTTGCCACTTTCCAGTTTTTAGGAGTGTAACTGAACGTTAGACACGCTCTAAAAAGTAGGGCGAGTTTGTTCCATAGTTTGTCCTCTGTAGCATGATGGGATATATCCCATCCCTTCCCGGTGATTTATATGGGCTGAAGGATTTTATTGCCCATCTTACCTTGTCTACAGTACACAGTTTCTTCGCTTGCTCCTCTTCCATCCCAACTTGGGATCTCCAAGGGGTAGCGTCTTCTCTTATCGATTCCCCCTCCACAAGGGTACACTCCGGGAAGCTATTTGTAATTAGAAAGATTCTCTTATGTTGTACGAGTTTTCGATAAGTTCTAACTGGCTTTTCGATCTAGAAAAAATTTTTTAGGCTAGTTGCCTCATCTGTGCTTTCAATTTGGCTAACAAAAACTTTCCATGATTGAATAAGCGGTATCTTCACACACAATTCTAATACTTAACT
This sequence comes from Leptarthrus brevirostris, assembly GCA_964036015.1. NCBI lineage: Eukaryota > Metazoa > Arthropoda > Insecta > Diptera > Asilidae > Leptarthrus > Leptarthrus brevirostris. The sequence continues at coordinate 53,729,345 of OZ038371.1, forward strand.
CCTTCGGAAGAATGTAGAGCCAAGTATGTGGCTTAGATAACGGATGCCAAGTTTCTTGAAGGGCTCTACAAATTCTTATCTCACAAATAGAGGTATCTTGATCATTCAAAGTAAGCAATGTTGGAGGTTTCACTGAAAATTAAAAAGGCTTACCTGCAGATGATAAATATGTAATTTTTCCGTTCTTCGCTAATAAGCAACAGTTCTGAGTTCGTTTTAATGAAATAGAAATAAAGGAAAGGTATGCTATTTAATTTGTATAGTTGATAAAAGTCGCTAATCAGCGGTATTGAAACTTGAGGTGTTAAGTTATTGCCAGCGTATAGGGGTTGCACCTGTGAAATTCTTTTAAAACAACTCTAGGTTTGTTAGTGTTGGCTTAAATGGAAATTGTAGATCCCGGGGGTAGCTCTAGTTGTACCTCTTTAAACGCATTTATAAACGACATTGTATTGAGTAAATGTCTGTTGAGTTTCCCAATCCTGGCTTCGTGGATAATCTCGCATAGTTCAGCTTGCTTTTTTGGAGTCATTATATTTGTTATTTCATCAAAAATGTGAAGCCTTCTTCTGAGTTCGGTTTGGTTTTGATATGATGTCGTATGTTGATTTTGGACTTGGTTGTTTACTGCGTTTTGATTCTTGCCTAAGATTTCAACAGAATTTAAAAATAATGAACTACGAGAATTTATCATGTGATGGAGCTTATTTTTGTCACTCATAAGGAGCCTTAGGTTGGATTCGATTCTTTCGGCATCTTCGTCATCCATTGTACCGAATAAAAATTTGGAAAGTCTATTAATGCCATTTATTATTCCCCGCCTTGTTTTTAGTTGCGGTTTAAATAGTTGCCTGAGTATTATATTAGCTAATTGCTTAATGCTTCGCAAAATTAAATTAGAGTACTCTGTCGCTGTACTTGAATATACTCCTCGTATTCAAAGGGTGTGATGTCGAAAATGATGATAAACTTCCAATACGATGTAGATTTCCCTAAAGTAGATTCCACTTGCATTGTTTAAATGGATCATCGTATGATGGATTTGAGATTTTGCTCTAAGCTGTAGATTTAGGCACTGGTGTGTTCTTTCTCTAATTCTATTGAAGTGAATTTAAAATGACTCAATATAACCTACCGCAATAAATCTATGAATCAACTAAAGTGTTTGAATAAATTATTGTGGACAAGCTTCTTCTTTTGTCTTCCCATCATTATTGCAAAGGTTTCTGGTGAGTTTATTTTAATGAGATTCGTAAGGACTTTCAAATACGGAAATTAATTTTTTGTTCTTTCTAATTTGCGATTGTAGCAAGAATTTGTTTCCTATACAAAAGGTTAATGATTTTGCACCAACGTCATAATAACTTTTAGATAAATCCAAAATAAACTCTTTTTTTATTATTATTAAATTTTATTTATTTTTTTAAACTCGAGCGACGTGAGAAATATAGCAAAATTACTCAACGCGATCAGCGTTTCTGATAAAGAAAAAATAGTTTTTAAAAAAAAAGTTGAACCGACTTCACAAAAAGCGCTAAAAAGCATAAAATAATTTTTAATTTTATATCTATTACGACATTTTGAAGTCGGTGCAAATCAAACAAACCAAACAACTACAACAAAAGTATTTAATCGTCATTTCTTATGATCCCATAAACTGAAACATTCAGGTAGTATTAGGTATTATTTTATTTCACCATAGGACCAAATTATTCTCCTATTAGGAATGGGGGATCATACTCTATACAACAGAAAAAGAACCATCGAAATCGGACTACGCGTTACAAAGTTAGCTTCCACCCCTACCCCCACCCCCATTACCCCAAAATTTTTTTCACCTGGTATCAACCACGGAACATACTCTACCCAACAGAAAAAGAATTATTCAAATCGGTCCACGCGTTACAAAGTTAGACTACCCCTCCCCCCTCCCCCCACCCTAGGCCAAATTTTTTTCTCCTATTAGTAATGGGGGATCATACTCTGTACAACAAGAAATTAACCATCCAAATCGGACGACGCGTTACAAAGTTAGGTTTCACCCCCACCCTACCAAAAATTTTTTTGACATGGTACCAATCGGTGAACATACTCTACCCAAAAAAAAAGAATCACCAAAATCGGTCGACGCGTTACGAAGTTATGCCCGGTCAGACATAAAAAAAAAAAAAAAAATAAAAAATTAAAAATTAAAAAATACGCGTCGAACTTAGAACCTCTTTGTTTTTCGGAAGTCGGTTAAAACTAACTCCTTTGGCTCTTCCTCAACAGCAGCACCAAAGGGTTAGTTGTTCTTATGGCTTCACGGCACCGAGACAAGACCGAGATTTTGGCACATCTCGGTCCTGATCTCGTCAAGGTAAAGACGATCTTGCTCTCGTCGAAATCTCGGTGAGATAGAGGCCAGTCTCGGTCCGATCTCGCTCTCGGCAAGATAAATAAAATAGTTTTTAAAAAAAAAGTTGAACCGACTTCACAAAAAGCGCTAAAAAGCATAAAATAATTTTTAATTTTATATCTATTACGACATTTTGAAGTCGGTGCAAATCAAACAAACCAAACAACTACAACAAAAATATTTAATCGTCATTTCTTATGATCCCGTAAGCTGAAACGTTCAGGTAGTATTATGTATTATTTTCAATTGTGGTACTGTAGTTGTTGTATTTGTTTAATTTGCACCGACTTCAAAATGTCGTAATAGATATAAAATTAAAAATTATTTTATGCTTTTTAGCGCTTTTTGTGAAGTCGGTTCAACTTTTTTTTTAAAAACTATTTTATTTTACACTTTTTAGTGTCTTCTACTCTATACAACGAAGAAAGAACCATCCAAATCGGTCCATACGTTAGACGTTTGTTTTGACCCCCTACCCCACCCCCATTCCACTAAACTTTTTTTCTCATGGTATTAACCAAGGAATATACTCTACCGAACAGAAAAGGAATCATCGAAATCGGTTCTCCCCCACCACCACCATAGGACCAAATTATTCTCCTATTAGCAATGGGGAATCACACTCTATACAACAGCAAAAGAAGCATCCAAATCGATTCAGGCGTTACAAAGTTAGGTTCCACCCCCTTCTCCCACCCCCACCACAGCAACATTTTTTTTCTCGTAGTATCAACCAAGGATCATACTCTACCCAATAGAAAAAGAATTATCCAAATCGGTCCACGCGTTACGAAGTTAGACTACCCCTCCCCCCACCCACACCTTTCTCCATAGGACCAAATTATTCTCCTATAAGCAATGGGGGATCATACTCTTTACAACAGAAAAGGAACCATCGAAATCGGACTACGCGTTAGAAAGTTAGGTTCCACCCCACCCCCCACCCCCATCCCCCCAAAATTTTTTTCACCTAGTATCTCCCACTGAACATACTCTACCCAACAGAAAAAGAATTATCCAAATCGGTCCACGCGTTACAAAGTTAGACTACCCCTCCCCCCCTCCTCCTACTCAAGGCCAAATTTTTTTTCTCCTGTTAGCAATGGGGGATCATACTCTGTACAACAAAAAAAGAACCATCCAAATCGGACCAGGCGTTACAAAGTTAGGTTTCACCCCTACCCCCCACCCCCACCCAACCAAAAATTTTTTTGAGATGGTACCAATCGGTGAACATACTCTACCCAACAAAAAAAGAATCATCAAAATCGGTCGACGCGTTACGAAGTTATGCCCGGTCAGAAAAAAAAAAAAAAAAAATAAATAAATACGCGTCGAACTTAGAACCTCTTTGTTTTTGGGAAGTCGGTTAAAAAAGGGAATTTATTACTTATATGCCCCACAAATCACACAATTGACAATTTTCGGAGCGACATAAAGGCTGAAACAACTGCAAAAAATGTTCCACAATAAACTAATGAAAACTAATATCTCGTTCATTCTCGTCACCTCAATCTCGCTCTCGGTATCGCACTGTTACCAATGATATTGGTCTCGCTGCCAGTCTCGGTATCGTGTCGAGACCGGCACCGGGAGCGAGAATAATCTCGAGTATCGTGAAGTCCTAGCTTTTCTTTTGCTGCTGGACGCTTTCACATGAAACCGAAAGCTAAATCTTAAGCCAGCTAATTTAAACACCGATCTAGACAGCTGTATCATATTCTTATCACTTAATTGTCATACCACTTTTGCGGTAAAATATTTGCGAAATAGGCACAAAGTATGCATAAAATTTACACTTGACCCGAGTGAATTTTTTCGATGTTAGATTTGATCACGGACGATTTAGTAACAGCTCGTACGGACGATTTAGTAACGGCTCGTACTTCTATAACATAACTTTCGTAATTGTAGACCCGTTTAACGCTTTTGTTTAAAGATCTTTTCATACTGAAAAGAACTTCGTATTTACAGAATGCGGTGTGATATTGTACCAGAAGATTGCATAATCAATCCACGTGTCCCAGTTGTCAGCGTCTTTAGTTGCGTAGCTACGTAGGTAGTCACCTAAAGTCATATGGCAACGTTTGATGGAGCCGTTCGATTGGGGGTGGTAAAGAGAGGTTTGTATTTTGCGTATTTTCAAAAGTTTGCAGGTATTTTTGAACAATTCGCTTAAGAAGTAGGACCCGTGTTCTGTCAATAAATATCTTGGGGTGCCAAAAATGTATATAATTTTACGAACGCAATTGTGCTAGCTTCATGATTTGGAATTGGAGGCGAGCGCCTCCTCCTGAATTGTTGAAGAGTTTTTCTCAGCCTTGTTGAGAACGTTACTCGCGAAAGCGATCGGTATGTCAAACTGTTTGGAGTCATCGCATTGAGAAAGAACTGCACCCAGAGCACCAGTTTCCAGCATCAGTGGTAACATAAAACTTTTTCGCGAAATCAGGATACTGGATTATAGGTGATTCAAACGCCAATGCCCTTAGAACGTGAAACGATTCATCACAATTGGAGCCCTAATTAAAAGTTTCGTCCTTTTTTAAAATTTATTGAGGGGATCGGCGATTTTTGACAAGCAAGGAATCAATTTCCTCTAATATCTGATGAGTCTCAAAAAGGATTTGAGTTGCTTTACATTTTTAGGAGGAGTTAAAGATTCGATAGCTGAAATTTTAGTGGGGCCCGGTTTTTTCTCCTTGGTCTATTATAACGTGACCTAAATAGGCTGCTTTGTTACGCAGGAACTTGCATTTATTTGGTTTAAGTTTTAAATTATGCTCTTTGAGGCAGTTTCACAGTTTCTAGTTTGTCTTCCTCTGCTAGCTGGATCTGGTGAAAGCCGTCAGTTAAATCCAGCGTAAAGAAGTATTTTGATTAGCCTAGATGACGCTTGTTATAAATTCAGTAAGGCTGACTTCTCCGTGATTAACAACTGGCTCTCAGCTTGTGATTGGAGTAGCGTCCTCAACGAACGAGACATTAATGAGGCCGTAAGATCTTTTTATAATTTACTGTCTATCTGTTTTACTTATTGTGTCCCTATTTCTAAATCGAATAACTCACGTTCTAACCAGCCTTGGTTTGATAGCTCCTTAAAACGTTTCAAGAATGTTAAATGTAAGGCCTGGGAGAGGTTTTGTTCCTCTAGGAGCGACGCTGACTATTTAACATATTCCAATTTACGCAGCAGTTTTTATCTGACTTAGTGTCTTCTTATATAATTATATTAACAGAATGAAAGCATCTTTGCTAGTTTATACTAAGCGATTTTGGAGGTTCGTGAACTTAACGCGCAATCCTGATGGCTATCCATCTTCTTTGTCTTTCAGAGACAGCGAAAACAATGAGCCCTTGACGATAGCAAGCCTTATTGCCAATTTTTTGATATTAGCTTTAAGGACTTTACCCATTTGACCGACTTCTCTCGAATCCAAAAACCCTTTACTTGACGAAGCTCCGATTTTGAAGAAAATCTCTACCTTGGCTGATAGTTTGAATTGGTCCTGATGGTATCCCCGCCTCACTCGTGAAAAGATTCGATTCCCCTCTTGCTCATATTCTGTGTTATTTATTTAATCTCTCAACTCGTTGCGGTGTTTTTCCGAAAGCTTGGAAAACCTCACTAATTATTCCCCTTCACAAAAAAGGTGATAAATGCGAAATTTCGAACTATAGACCGATTGCTAAGCTTTGTTGTACATATATCCAAGATTGTTCTTGGCACTTATTTGCGATGTTCTATACTTGCACTGCAAGCCATTTTTTCATCCGTCTCAACATGGCTTCATTAGGGGTAAATCAACTACCACAAATTTATTGGAATTTTCAAACTTCTGTGTTTCTGCAATTGAAGGTGGTAAGCAAGTTGACTGTGTTTTTACTGACTTCAGCAAAGCTTTCGGTAGAATAAATCATAGAATTCTGATTCTCAAACTCTCCCTTCTCGGGTTTCCACAAGTTTTTGTAAATTGGATTCACTCATATTTATCTGAACGCACTCAGCGGGTTTCTTTTCGTGGAGCTCTGTCTGATGTTATTTTCAACACTTCCGGTGTACCGCAGGGCTCCCACCTCGGGCCATTGTTATTTATAGTTTATGTCAATGATGTATCTACGATTCTATCTCACTCAAATATTCTTTGTTATGCCGGTGACGCTAAGTTATTTCGGACTAAAGAAAAAGATCTCCCTTTCAATTTAAGTGTACCATAGAGGGTTGTCCTTTAACAAGAGTTACAAAAACTAATGACCTAGGTGTCTTGCTCAATTCCCAATTTTCTTTCGAGGATCATTTTGACGCCGTAGTCAACAAGGCTAACATGACTCTGGGTTCCGTGGAGAGGTGGTCAAAGGAATTTTATGACCCTTACATTACAAAACCTTTATATTCCTCTTCAGTCTGGTCACCGCTCTATGCGACACACATTAATCGCATTGAAGCTGTTCAACGGAGGTTGGTAAGGTTCGCTCTTCGAGGCTTTCCTTGGAATAACTCCCTTATATTAACACCTTGATAGACTTGAACTCCTGTACTTGGATACACTTGGAAAGAGAGGCCGTAACTCCAGGATCCTTTTTAATTTCGACTGCATTCGGGGGTCCATAGAATCTTCTGTTCTCTTGGCTTGTTTTGGCATAACGGTTTTGGCTCGCTCCCTGAGGAATCAAGACTTTCTTCAGTTACCTTTTCACCGCACTAATTATTGATTCTTTTTATTATATTTATTTTTTAATTCATCTTTTGATTGCATTGATGTTCATCTATCGCGAAATCATGTGAGGAGTCAGCTTTATTGAAGTTACTTTTTACTTTTTACTTTATGTACTTTTTATACACTTTAGAACTTTTATATTCTGTATTTATATTTTTTGAATTCTCTCCTTATTCTTTGATTTTTTTATAGTTTATTATACTGCTTTTATAAATTTTTTTTTGTTTTTTGTAGTAATCAGCACTTAAATGAAATATTGTTAATAAATAAATAAAACCTTTCCATCACAGATAAAAGCAATAGTCCGCGCTTTGTAATTTAACACAGAGTATGTTTTGGGATAGAAGTCTTCGCCGAGAATGCCCACACAAGTTATTGGAAAATTGTTTGGAAGTAATTGAAATAGGTACTTCAGAGTTTTGTTTCGAGTAAATTTTATTGTGAGGAAGCAAGTCTCATGAGTCCGAAAAACTGAGACGCATTGAATTTAAGGCGCATTGAAGTCGAACCCTTTAGTGCACTGAGCTGGACTAGGATAATGGGAGCTCCGGTATCAAGGAGAGAAGTATCGGAAATAGTTTTGGATTTATGAAGATCAGTATTTATTTCACTTTGAATAGTTTTATTGACACTTTGATTCAAAATGGATTTCGAATTGAAAGAAGGAATTGTTCGGAACCCTCTTATAGGTGTCCCGCCCGAACTGTTGGAAGTAGGAGCATTTCTATTTTTTCAGCAAACACTTTTACCGATTCTTTTGGGTTTTGTTTCACAGAAAGGAGCTCTGATTGTATTCCTTCTGTAGACCGGTATTTTAGATTGAATTGATGATTTGAATTTAGGGAGGACGTCTCCAATCATTGGTAAAATAAAATGTTTTCATTTCAGCCGCATTCATCTTATTGGAGTTTTTTTTATATGCGATCTTTCAATGGCAATTCCAATATTTTCTATATGATCCGGTCCGTAAGTAAATATTTGTTTTCGGTAGTTAAATAATTCTAATGTAAAAAGTTTTTTGGTAAATATAAAATAATCCAAAATTTTCGAAATATTATATTTCCCAATTCCCAATTTCATTCCATTCTAATTTTGATTGCCGATATTTTACATTTATAAAATTATTATTTATCATTGTAATTTAATTCTTTCTATATTTTGTAAAGTAAGTTTAAGAACATTAGGAGACTCGAAATATGCTTTAAGCTAAAATTCTATATCCACAGGCAGCCTTTAATAGTGTTTTCATTTAAAGTCGGGTTTCCACGTATAAAAATGTCATCTAATTCTTTGAAGATTGTCAACCTTAACGGTGGTTTATAAATGTTAAGATCCTCCATTGCCGCGAACAGCTTATATTCTCATTCTATGTTTATAAATGGGTTTTCCATATAAGACAATATTTCTTCAAACATTTCGTGTTTATTAACATCTAAAAAAGGCAAAAAGTCTCTTAGCTCAAACTATTACATATATAAGTTCTTTAATATTGGTCCGACAACTAGGTACGAGTAAATTAATATTAAAAGCTTTACTCACATTGTTTTTTTCACGCCATTTTTGAAAATTGTAGCGTAATTTAATTTTTTCTTCACTTATTTCACTAGCATTAAAAACACTGTCCAAATCATTGGAATGGATCATTTATAAGATTTCTGTGGATTTGATGCCGCAAGCGGTTAAGGGATCGTCTCAGTGTGAAATTTTCGAAAAATCGAAATTTTTGCATTATCGGATAGTATACACTATAATAAACATTCTCTCAAATTTTCAAATCGAAATTCAAATTATTACGGTCGCTACAGCGTTTCTCGTAGAAAGGGAACGGAGTGGGGAACGGAGCGAGACATCTGCCTCGTTCGGCGCTCCGCTCGATCCTTATTCCTTTTGTTTATTTTTTTACCTGCGTGTGTATCTTTCTAAGGTGCTTACTTTCTATAACTTTCCAAAATAAACTGGCCAAGCATTTCAGTTCGTTTTCGACATCAACCACGGATAGACATACAAGTGAAACCCCCAAGAAACTTCCATCTTTAAACGCGTTTTTCTCAGAATGGTGTTTTTCAAAACGGTTTCCACTCTCAAAGGAAGAGTTTTGAAGATATCTAGTTCCAATTTGGAGAGAACATTTTTAACGTCATTCTTTATCGCGCTATGGAAGCTTTTTTTTTTTAAATCTTCCTATTTTTTTCTACGAAAAACTGTCGAAATACTTTTTTTGAAATCTTCCTATTTTTTTACGAAAAACTGTCGATACTTTTTGTTCAAACCGCCGCCATTTTGTCAAATTAAAAAAAAAAAACCCCCTCCATAGGGCGATAGCGACTTCCCTACAAATTAATAATCTTTTTGAAATTTCAGATTTCAGATCAAAATTGCGGCCGCAATCGTGGACATCGTACAGGACCTTTTTTTTACGTGTCATTTCAACAATTTATTCAACCATTATACACCCAATAAATAAACATAAAAAAAATCAATTTGTATTCGTCATGAATGTATTTATTTATAAAAAAAAACCCGGACCGATTAGTTCATTTTAACATTAAAAAAAAAGTCGCGAAAATCAGTGATTTTTCGGAGGGTCACACTGAGACGATCCCTTAAGCGTGTAGTTGCTTCAATACTTAAACCCTATTCTAAAAATAAAACAACTGCATCGTTGTCAGCATTTATTAAAGTTAAATTTTAAGTTCATTCGCACTTACTTCCGACATTTGTAATGCACTTTTACAAGCACTATTACTTTTTAAAAAAATTCTTAGTACGAATTTCCTGCACAAAAATGTAAATTATTTTAATATTTTTTAAGTATACACGTTATTTAAACACTTTAATTATTAATTTTTCATAACACCTCATTGTTTAACACCGCACTACTTCTATCGTAGCTCCGATCAAATCTGTTCAAGAACTTATTTGTTGGAGATGCTATTTTAAAAACGAAAGTTGGTGAAGCTCTGAAACCTTTTTAAGCACAAGTAAAAATGTGGAAATGTGGGAAAAACAGTAATTTATTTCAAGTACGAAATTATTAAGTTAATAACTTTATTTGTTAACACAACAATTTACACTGTTGGCATGTTAACCACTTTTACGTTTTTAAGTCAATTCATACACTTTCAAATCAACAACCAAGAAATAAAAATTTCACACTAACATCAACAATATATTTGTTGGACCAACAACTTTGACATTTTGAGCCATCAAATAGGAAAATTGTTAAAATCAACAATTTTCGTATTTGATGGCTCAAAATGTCAAAGTTGTTGATCCAGTGGATTTTTTCTCAGTGCAGGATGCTGATTTAAAGTTGTAGATTTGGAACAACCAACAGTGGTTTTGGAAAATAAACAGGAATTATGCTAATACAAAGATTTGAGGAGAAAGTAAATTCATGTATGAAAAAATAAAGCATTTTTTAATAAAATCCCATTTGCCCCCCCCCTCTCGCTGGTCGTTCAAAGATTTCGGTAGAACTCGAATTATAGCTCATTTGACGAGTTTCATACTTTAAAAGCAAATTACATACCCTTAAAAAATCACTATTGTGTCCGTCCGTCCGTCTGTCTATCACAGCCGTTTTTCTCGAAAGCGACATAACATAAGAATTGGAAATTTGGTATAATTTAGGCCTTTGTGACGAGCATAGTCAAAGGTTTAAAAAAATTAACATTAATAGGCTATGCAGAATTTTTCTTCCATTTTAACATAACGTAGCTATTAAATAAAGCACAATATGTAGGAACCACTGTTTTATAGCGTTTATGTTTAAAAAAAATATCAAATATCAATCAGATTCGCAACAACGATTGCAAGTCAACCTACAATTTAAAGTGGATTCCAAAACACTGAACTTTTGTCTGCAGCCCTCATTGTCTTTTTTATCGTGATCTGTTGTTAGCAGAAAACAACCACGGATCGCCGCCGTTGGGATTCGAACCTGAGACCTCCGGGCTGGTAGGCCGACACGTTATCACTTTCTCCACCGACGACGATATAACTTAATTTTTAAGTAATTGCTACAAAATATTTAAAAAAAATTTCGTTTATGAAAATACCTTAATGAAATACTTAAGCGCCAACATCAACTTTAATTTAACAACCACCTAGATAATTCGAAAAAAAAAATATTTTTTTTGCATATTCTAAGAGTATGTAGACTTAAGAATAACACCTGAAAATTTCATGTCGACATCTCTAAAATTCTAGGAGTTACAAAGCTTTTTATAACGCGCTGTAGCTCAGTTCGCACTGTAGTAGCATTTAATTTCAAACTTTTAGCGCCTTTTTCTCAGAAAAGTGTTTTCCAAACCATTGGCCGTCATATCTTGAGAACCGATCGACAGAATCCTTTGGAATTTGTCACAGTCAATCTTTCTAAATTGTGTTTATTTCACCATGTCAACAATAAATTTACCTTCAATTAAAAAAAATATATGTTTATTTATCATTAATAGTTCCCATCATCATTCATGTCTCTAAGTCGAAACAGCCTCTTATGGGGGTTGTCTACGTATGAAGTTGCAAAAAAAATTATTTTTTTTTTGACATAATACTCATTTGGAAGATGTAAGGAATGTTATTTTCAAAGGATTTGGGTAAACTCTTCACGGTTATTGAGCAATAGAGCGTTGAGCACGCTCGCTCACGGTGTTTTCACGCGCTCCCTGTGACCGCGGCTACCCCGAATTTTCTATTTCCTTCAGTTTAAAACCGATTCTCGATCATAAAACATCTAAACTGTTTCGGAGTTACTTCAGGAAGAGGAAGGTGAACTCAACGGCCCGGCATAGATGATTAATCTTAAGATCCTTCAAAAATATTTTTTTCTTGTGTAAACCTTTAAACGCGTTTTCCCGAAACTCGTATTTTTTAATTTACTTGCACGATTTTAAGAAAAGTTTTACACGTATCGATTCGATTTCTTTTTTTACCTGCTCAGAAAACACGTCGCTATGGTTAGACACGAGCTTTTGACGAAATATTGTTTTTTATTATTATAACAGGCAATAAACATTTGAAAAACAAGGGAAAAATAACTAAAAGTGAAAACACATCGATATTTCATAATCTTTGACTGTGGAAAATGCGCGCGTCACAAAGTAATTTGAATATTGAATTGGCATAATGTTAGGCCTAAGTTACGTCATTTTCGAGAAAAATGTCTGTGACAGACAGACGGACTCACGCAAGGGTGATCGTGTAAGGGTCCGTTTAATTTTTTAGGTAAGAAACCCTAAAAATAATTCGGCTTTCTCTAGCTAAAATACCATATACGCCGATTGTAAAATTGTTCGCTAGACAGAGGAATGTGAAGACTTCATGGCACGGAAGGTTTTATTTGAAAATTGGATAAAATTCTCAATACTCTCTTAACCTCGGATTCTAAAAGTAATTTTTAATAAATCTTTGGGTTACACATTGTGTGTAGATTTTGGAAAGTTGCGTCGTTAGTTCAAGAATTTCAATTTAAATACATTAAATATCACAAATATTACCTTATTGCAAGGTTGCATTGCGTATATAATGTTAATTTTTAATTAAAATAAAGATAAAAGTGGAAAGATAAGATAAAAGTATCTAATCATCATTGTAACTATTGTTTTAGAGAACGGTAAATAGCCCAAAATGGCCATATATTTTTAGATGTAAGAAGCACAATTTACTATTTCGTCTTCCTACTAGTCAGTATTAATTATCGAGTCCGACTTGCAAGAAGTAAATTCTTTGTTAATGTAGCCTCTATAATTTTTACAGGAAGTTTTCATCGCCCTTTTGCGCTTACCCTTTCTTTTTCAAACATGTAGAGCGTCTTCACGTTAAGAAGATGTAAATTTTTACGCGAATCTAATAATCATTTAGCAGATTACAGGAGTCCAATTTATATGTATTTTTAATCGGTGACTCCATATCTCTCTGAACTGCATCAGCACTAATATAGTATGTGTATGACCTTTGGTTTGGTATTTAACACACATCTTGTTTACATAATGAGTACAGACAAAATCTTCGTGCCAAATCACAGAGTATGCAGGGTGTTTGTTAGGTCGTCTGCTATAATGAAGGAACTCATAGATCTAGGTCAGAAATGAAAAAAATGTAAGTGTGAAAGGGGGAGGGCGGTGTATCTCAACCCCCTCCAAGCTGTAGGAGTTTAAAAATTGTTTACCATTAAATTAACTAATCTTACATTGTAACGCATATTTTCTACAATTTTAGTGATATAGACGTAATTAATTAATATCGCATTATTTTTTTCTTTAAAAATGAAAATATTTTGAATTTTTTTTATTTTCGGGTTTTAAATAGTAGCCAATGTTTCTTCTTTTAAAGGCATTTTAAAGCAATCTTTTACCATTCTCAGTTTACATAACCAAATGTACAGCTGATACCTGCCCTTCTAAGAAAAAATATAACTGCCTCCTAAGATGTCAATATTTCTTTATTTTTAGTTTTTGTGTTAAAGTTTGGGAGTCCTGAAAAGGAATGGCTTTTTAATAGTGCTAAACAGACTGTCAAATTAATTAGTTAAAATATTTCCAAAATGTCCTCCGTCATTTTGAATGCACAGAAAAGCTAGTGGAAAAGTACCTACCCGCGTAATTTCCATTCAATCATTGGAGTACGTTTCTTACGCAATTGGCGCTCCGTCATGTTTATGAGGCCTCTACCTAGATAGGTGTCATATGAAAGGGATAAAGTCCTCCTCTTTGTAATACTCTTCGTACTGTCGTTGTACTCCCCCCTACGCCACACCCTATGCACTTTGTACTTGTGGAAACATCAGTTATACTTGCCTCTAGAGTTCTCTCTTCCATTTCCCCTGAAATAGGCGAAAATTAAACTCCCACTGTGTGCGGTAAATTCATTAGCAGTAACAAAAAAAATTTACACAGTCTTTACACCATGAGTTACCTGTCAACTAAGATACTAATAACATCTATAACACTAAAGCTGTAGAAAATATGCGTTAAAATGTAAGACTAGTTAATTTCATCGTAAAACAATTTCAAACTGATATAGCTTTGGTTGGGTTGGGGGGTGCGATAGACCTCCCTTCTCAAACAATTTTTTTCTTTAGATCTAGTCAAGTATGCACTTTGTTCATGCTTCGAGGGTTCCGTACTTAAGTTATTTTCAAAAGCAACAAATTTTTTTTAATATTTTGTAGGAATTACATAAAAGCAAATTACAAATATTTACTGCCGATGAGTACGTCATAGGTTTTGGTTTATTGGCGAGTGCCATAAATGGCGGTAGTTTTTGATTGCGTTGACTTAGAAGCTTGAATTTTTTACAGCTCTAATGGACCGTAGACCTTGGTAGTTGGTATTACTTTCAACTCGATACCTCCGCGAGTTCCTGAGAGGAAGCTTCTTAGATTAGATTCTTAGATTAGATTCTTTGCCATGTAATGACCCTCGGGTGAGAAACAAAGTTGAAAAATAATACGAAAAAAACGCATTTTATTGCCACTTAAAATTAGAGTGGGCGAGGAGGGGTGATTTTTTGAATAGGAGGGAGGTTTATTACATAGTTGACAGATTTTCTAAAGTTTGTTGAAAAAATTGTTTTCGAGAAAAACGCGTTTTTTTCTGTGAAAAATAGTTATAACGACAAATTACAGTTTACGTGTAATCAGTATGCTATTGATGGACCATTTAGAAAGACTTATAATCACCTGAGTATCCCTTGAATCTTTTTAATGCGGGTGATAATGAGGTTTTTTTCGCCATTTTTATAAAAAAAGGTTTCTACGCTACACACGCACAATATCGAAACATCGAAAATCTGACTTAATATTTGTTATTTCGAGAAAAATTTGGTATATCAATCTGAAATTTTAGGAAAATGTTATTCAATTAATAAGGAATCGATTGTTTGAAAAAAGAAAATCGATTTGGATGAGAGCAATAATAAAACTGTTTGCAGTTAAAAAATATTATTTGTCCATTATGTCACGGAGAAAGGAACTACACTTTAATTTTTAATTTTATTCTTGGCAAAACTTATATCTTGTTGTATTTACAAAATAAAATATATAGTTTATATATCGACAGCTGCGTAAAATAATAAGACTATTACATACCTCTCCATATTAAGCGTTTTATGGTTAAGAAATACTGCCAGAAATTTTTCGGTAGAGTAAGAAATAACAAAGGATACCGAAGGGCCAGGTTCGAACTCCACCGGGGGCGACACATGGTTTTTTTAATCTTTACCCCCGAGATTGCTTTAAGGTTTTCAAATAAGTACCCCTCTCTAGCACTCTCTCTCTGACATAGCCAAGAACCGGGCATTTGCAAAGGAGATCAATAATGGTTTCTTTTTCGTTCATGTCGTCACAGGTGCTATAGTGTGTATTGTAAGGGGCGCCCAGCCTAGCTACATGACCGCTTATATGAGATTTTCGCAATAACAGCCCTCAGTCTGTTGAGCAGATCAGATGACCTACTTTTGCTATAACTTACCCTGGATATGCAACATACTTTCAGGGTGCTCCATGTGGAGTCCGTTCAGGTATCCGCTAGCCCCCTATATGTTAAACTGATGATATTGCTGTGGCCATAAGGCTTAGAAACCTAGATTCCCTGCGCCTGAGTGCGCTACATGACGCCCGAAATTTGATCTGGTGATTAGGTGGAAGCAGATTCAGAAACATATTGAAAGCTACAGTTTGTAGTAAAAATGCACGTGGATCTCTGCACTCTACTTAGCCTGGTTTGGTTATATGTCTTATTCATCGCAGTCCAGCAAACTAGTAACCCGTAGGTGAATATTGGACGAACCACCGCTGTGTATAACGATAACGTCATCTTAGGTTGCAGTCCCATGTTTTTTCAAAGGTACGTGTGGACGCATAGTGAGCTACATATATATGCCTTTTCGCTGGTGCCTTATGGAGAGCCTTGTTGATACGTTGAAGCCTTTTTGCTTTTATCTGCTTTGCTGTCGCACACGCTGCACATGTCTCTTGTGAGATATTTGTTGCATTGATGTCAGTATTGTAAGACAACATTTGTTGCCCTGCAATGTGCACACCTAGAACCTAGAACCGCCACTTCAGCCCGGGTCAAAATTGACCGTCGGGTATTTTGTTACATATTTATTAGAAATTTATTCCGTAGTGAAAAATTTGTTTACCCCTACCCATTATTAGTTATTAACAATGGATCCACCTTCCAATTGAACCTGCACCGGACACGAAACAAATGTCGGGAACTTTTTTAAACATTAATTAGAAATTTATTATGTACAAACAAAATTTATTAAATGCATATCCGAATAGTTATTAACAATTTGATGTGACTTCAAAGTGAACCTGCACCGGACCTGGGTAATTTTACAAGAAATAGTGTTGGATATCTTGAAATCGAAAGAAATATTTATTAACAATAATTTGGAGTAGGTTCAACTACTCCCCTCCGCTTTGCCTGCCCAACCCCGGCCCCTCGGACTCCGCGTTCCACGGCCTACACCTGCCCCGGGTCAAATGTCGTTTATTCAGGTTGACGAAAATCGTCAGTCATGAACACGATTTAAATTATTATTACCAGAACATCATATTTATTGGTACAGACCATGACCCTCCGAGACGAAGCTTTATAAACATTCTTGAGCTCAGAGGCTATCGTATTCCATACCGGATTCCCGATGCGCACAACAGATTGATTTTTTACGATTTGTGTCTTGTATTTTAGCACAACGTCCAAAAATTGGCCTTGTGGAACTAATAACGGGCGCCCACGCGGAAAATCATCATTCACTTCTTCTATTTGAACTTCAAAATCCTCTGCTTGACCAACAACACTCTCTTCTTTCACTTGGATACTGACGGTTCGTGCCCCCTCTTCAATTGGTTGTGACCATTGAGTACGACGAATCTCCGTTTCATTGTATATGTAGGTTTTTCAAAAATTTTTAACGTATAATATTTTGCAAGATAACTGGAAAATAACTCAAAATTGGTAATGATAATTTAAATCGTGTTCATGACTGACGATTTTCGTCAACCTGAATAAACGACATTTGACTCGGGCAGGTGTAGGCCGTGGAACGCGGAGTCCTAGGGGCCGGGGTTGGGCAGGCAAAGGGGAGGAGAGTAGTTGAACCTACTCCAAATTATTGTTAATAAATATTTCTTTCGATTTCAAGATATCCAACACTATTTCTTGTAAAATTACCCATTATCTTGTTTATTCTACTAGCATACTGCAGGTATTTATACAAAATTTGTGCTTACTACCTAAATTTAAAGTACTTATTTGCTAACATTGTTTCCTAATAATTTAATCGATTATCACTATTGCTAAATACTCAGATCCAGTGCATTCACTTGTAAGTATCAGGTGACTTACTTTCTTTAATTGCTCGCGAGCTTCTTTTTGCTGCGCGATGCACTTTCTCGTCGGTCAGTGCTTTGGTTCATTGTAAGTTCATATTCTTCCGACACGAAACTTGAGTGCCGTGATTCAGCTCGACTGCCTGGCTTTATTTAGGTTTACCTCAAATTGCAAAGTGTAATTTGTGGTAGGTCAGGATTGATATTTAAGTTCACTTAATGGATTTAAGTATTTAGGTTACTACAAGGTATTAAGGTTACTACATATTATATAATATTATATTAACTATGGGCAGTTATAGCTGTCAAAATTACTTACAGTAAAGTAAAACACTTCAATCTCTCATTGAACTTTAATAAGATTTTTCGCGCACAGTTCAGTTATTTTTTCAGAATTAGCGAAATATGAAAGTGAAATTGACAACTTTTTTTACTTCTACATAAACTTCCTTTAGGCCAAAACAATCTTTAAGTATACACTATACACTATACAGTAGCCATATGTTTATCATGTGCTGTATATGTTTATCATGTGCTGTATCATAGGCCTTTTTTTTATACGATGTGGCCAAAGCTGGAAGGCCGAAAGGGAAGTGAGGAAACTTGAATGTCTTGTTTTTGCATTGCTGCGAGCTAGACAACAGCCTAGAGATGGAGTGGATTATTTTAATTTCTTAATAAAAACCCACGGGGAGACCTAGTCTCGAACCCAGGGCCCATGGCACTGTGGTCGTGCTGCTCAACGAATTGATCCAACTACGGATCCAACCGTCTTAAAACCTAAATAACCGAATTTTAAATATACTTTTAAGAACAGAAAGAAAGTTAGAAAATAAGTCCAATAAAACTCAAGTTCATACTAAGTTAATTTTACAATAGCCCATTAGAGTAGATATTACTTACTATTGTCTGAAAAAATACTTTGAACCGCTATACTATACACTACACTATATGAACAGTAATAATACATTTTTCCGTGGCACATACAAACAGTTAATTCGTTGGTTCTAAATTTCTGTGACTGTTGTCCTAATCGGTTTCTTTTTAATATTAGTGTTTCTTTATTGAAGATAGTGCACACTCCGATTATTTATGGAAAATAATGACTAGCTTGGCCTATCATGTCAAATAGAAAATTGAATACAAAAGTGTATCCAGAAAATACACAAAAATATAAATGATAATATTACAATAAGAACAATTTATAACTCCAACGAAACAGCGAAAGCAATAACGCCACAAATAACACAACTTATAATTTTAGTAAAGCCAGTCCTTGACTTTTAATGCTAGCCTCACAAATATTCTTACTAAAATCTCACTCTCTTGAAACACTAGTCAATAGGGGTTTGTTTACCTTGGTTAATAACGTGTTTAATTTGCATCGTAAAGCTAAACAACATCGCACAACACGCTCTAGATTGCAACCCTCATGCGACCCAAAGAAGACGCCGAATTGCACGATCGCACAACACAGAACCGGGTGAGGTAGAGAGTCGGTATGGTAGTTGCCCTATATCTTACAAGGGGTTAAAGGAACTAGAGAGAGTGAAAGCCCGTCCGACTCCAAATCCGTCGTTCACGGGTACAGTTTAAGAAAATATTATATAATCAATAGTTGCGGTAAGAAAAGCTTGTTTTCGACTCCATGACTAGGTTTATCCCAGCTAGTTCGGTGAAGAAGTACTTGAAGAAGGTTGCCTCTCTTAAGGACCTTTTCGGGGCCGAGAAGTTAAAAGAAGGAAGGAGCTCAGTGGGATCAACAAAAACAGTTCTGGCGATATCGCGCCTTTTCTCCAGAGTATTCAAAAAGGTAAGGTTAGGCCTGTCACGGTACGGATCAGAACAAAATGGAAGGCCGCGAAGGACCAATCTTCAAAATCGCATGGATAACCATAAGTAGGTCTGCGCTTGGACTGGTGCCGAAAGAAATTGACTGATTTCGCTTAAACTTGATATTAAGGGTCCACTTACGAATACCTCCAATGGTTTTTTACAAACTTTTATTTAACTTTAGTTAGTTAGTATGTTTAGAAAGAGTGTAACATGCTTTTAATAAATTTAAGTCAGCTATAAGTAAAGCTAAGAGGATAGTTTATTATTGTGAGGAATATTTAGTTCAGTAGTACTTGTAAATCAAGAAATTTATTTTTAACTTTTTAGAGTTTCAAACTAACAACAGATAAAAGCTTGTTTTTTAAAAATCTTTTTTTTTCGACAGAATTTTGTATAGTATAATAATTTTTGCAACATTCGTGGCTTGAAAAGTAACCATTTTTCGGTTTACTGCCACTTGATCGCGGAAAATCCGGCTGTTTTTGCACTAAGCGAAACCAAGGTTGTTTCCGATTCTGATATTAATCAGTATCACATCCCTGGTTATCACTTAGTGCCACTCTTCTCTCCTCAGAGGGGAATCGCGGTTTATGTTAGAAAAGATGTGCCATTCTCCCTTCTCCCTCAATTTTCTTCTACTAATCCAGAATTTAATTATGTCTGGATTAGATTTCAACTCTATCGGCACTTCATTCATGTTTGCTCTTTATACCGCAGCCCGAATATGTCTGACACTGACACTGTGTGCTCCTTCGATATCGATAAGATTTTGGAATTATCCCCCTCTTCTGAAATCGTTCTTGCTGGAGATTTCAACGTCCACAACACACAGTGGCTCAGCCATTCTTCCACCACAAGCCACGTCGACACGTCGAGTTATTTAGTGAGTCTCTTTTAATTTACAGCAACTGGTTGAGTGTCCGACTCGTGTTCCTGATACTTTGGGGCACAACGCGCATCTTTTAGATCTATTCCTAACATCGCATCCAGAAAAATACTCGGTTTCGGTGACGTCTCCCTTGGGTAATTCGGACCATTGTCTAATCTCCGCCCAATTCTCCATCTCCTCTCTGACAACCACTAACATAAACTCCACCAAAAGATTAGTGTGGCATTATAAAAATGCTGATTGGGCGGGACTTAATAAATATCTCAGAGAACTGGATTGGTCTGATTGCTTTTCTATGAAGGACGTTAACAGAAGCACCGATTACATCTTAAACATCCTATGGTTTGGAATGCATCGCTTTATTCCTCATAGCTTCAAGAACATCAAACCAACTAACACCAATTGGTTCAATAATGACTGTTTCGCAGCCATTAAAAAGAAGAAAGCAGCCTTCCTGGCATACAAATTGTGCCCTTCCGAGGAATTGAGACGTATCTATAGAGATGCGCGGAATATTTGCAATCCAGCAATTAGCCGGGCTAAGTTCAATTTCGACCAGAGCATCAGACGGAAGGTATTTGCTACTCAAAAGGGTAGTAAGGGCTTCTGGTCTCTAGTAAAAACCGTAAAGAACAATTTCACCAGTTCGTCAACACCACCACTCATTTATAATGGGAATGTTTTTACTGACTCATTGGACAAGGCCAACCTGTTTGCTGCTAATTTTGCTGCTAACTCGTACTTGCCACCTTCATCGCAGCCACTTCCATCTCCATCACAGTGCACTAGTAGGCAAAAGCCGCTACACTTTCGCACTCGGCATGTTTTTAGAGTACTTTCGAAACTCGACGTGTCCAAAGCTTCTGGGCCTGATGGTTTCTCGCCCCTTGTTTTAAAATGCTGCGCCTCTGCTTTGGCTAAACCTCTGCGCAAACTTTTCACCTGTCATATTCAACAGGAATATTTCAAAGTGTATAGAAACTTCCTCATGTCCAGCCGATACTTAAAAAAGAAGAGGCATGCGACCGCTCTAACTACAGACCAATTGCACTAACCTCGATCATATCCAAAGTTTTTGAATCACTCATCAACTCTCAGTTGTTGAAATATCTAGAAAATAACCATCTTATCAACGATTGCCAGTACGGTTTCCGCGCTGGCCGCTCAACCGAAGACTTACTAGCTGCTCTAACAGAGCGTTGGAATCATTGTCTCCATAATTTCGGTGAGTCCGAAATCGTCGCTCTTGATATTTCAAAGGCTTTTGATAGAGTCTGGCATGCTGCCCTGCTAGCCAAACTTCAAACATTTGGTCTGCACCCAACCCTCGTTAAATGGATAGAGAGCTTTTTGTCAGGCCGTTCAATCCGTGCAGTAATTGACGGAGTTACATCTGATTCTTACGAAATAAATGCCGGTGTACCTCAGGGTTCAGTTCTTTCACCAACCTTATTTCTTCTTTTTATTAATGATCTCTTATCCCTTACTCTCAATCCTATTCATAGTTTTGCCGACGACAGCACCCTTGATTTCGAGTACTCATTGATTCTGTAATGAATTCACGTGGAAATGCTACAGAAGTCAATCGGGAACGCATGTTTAGATCATTAAACAAAGACATTTCTATGGTCCTCGCTTGGGGCAGAGCAGATCGTGTTACGTTTAATGCATCCAAAACTCAATGCTGTTTAATGTCCCTTAAAAAACGCCCAGTTCACCCCCAACCCATTTCAGTCGACGGAGTGAATATACCCAATTCACCCTCCCTAAAGATCTTGGGTATTGAGATATCCAGCAATCTTAGCTGGACGGATCATATATTTGCAATCGCTAAAAGTGCGCTGAAATGTTTGGGTTTTCTACAGAGATGTAAGAAATATTTCACCCCACCCGACTTAGCGTTGATCTGCAAGTCCCACATTAGGCCTAGACTTGAATATAATTCCCATAAGGCTGTTATACTTATTGGCGATTCCTCAATCTCTGAGGGCCTTGACTTTCTGGAGCATCGACGGAATGTCGGTTGTCTCTCACTTTTTATCGCTATTTCCATGGCCATTCTTCTAACGAAATTGCTAGCCCGATTCCTAGTAGAGTCATTACAACGCGCGATACAAGATCTACAAGTCGCTCCCACCCCTATACTCTCCGGGTCAAATTTGGTCGTACCGTCAAATTTCGGGAATCTTTTCTTAGCAGAACAACACGAATGTGGAATAGTTTACCATCTTCTGTTTTTCCCTCGTCTTATGAGCCTGAAACTTTCAAACCGGGCATACATCGACACCTCCTTCACTCAACCTCCTAACCCATTTTCCCCAACCTTAATTCCTTTCCTGCCAAGGCTGTGCTTTAGCATCATAGGGCATTCCCTGAGCTTTGGTAACATCATATATATAAAAAAAAATAGTTATGGATATTAAATATAAAACAACAAGATTATCGAAAACAGTTAAAACTTATTTGCTGGATTTATTTGGATTAATAATCTTTTATTAATTCAAAAAAATAAATAAATGAATAAAATAAAAAGAATGCATTTGCGCGAAATAGTATATGTAGTATAATAGTATATACAATTTTCTTCGCTTTTAGCTCACCACTTAAAACTACACTCAAAGTTTTCCTGAGCAAAGTATCTCATATATCATTAAATATGTTATTTTACAAGGAATAAAAAAACTAAATAATTACCGTTTTCTATTGCCGTTTAAATTGAAATGTTAAAATGAGTTACTAATCACACTCTTCGGTGAACGAGACGGAATATGATTGATTCTATTCTTAGGTTTTCTAATATTTTCAGATTAAAAACAGTTATATTGTCAAATTTTTCAAAGAATTAACTATCACGATTCAGACCTTCCTTTTAATGTCTGATAGAATGTAATAATATAATTTCTGTTCTTATTCTGAATTTAAAAGATAAGATAATTAATTGGGTTTCTGAGAGGCTTGTATATTCTTATACACAGTCAGATCCGCTTTATTGTATTGTATTGTGTTTCAACATACTTCTGAATATTAATTAAATGAAAGCTTTTTGAAACTATATAAATCCACAGCTTTATCATTTTCTGGAAAATTTTCTTAATAAAATCCTTATAAAAGTGGAGCGAGTGAATTTCTTCACAAGGATAACCGCATAGCCATCAACCCTTTCTCTTCCTAATAACCCAGGAAGTGCGACAGTTAAAATGCTTTTTAATAGGGACCGCATTGGCCTACGGTCCTGAAATGCTTTAACAAAAACACTAGCAGTTCTTGCTGGAGAAACAGTACAGACAGCGCATATGTACAAATGCCCTTAAAAAGCTCGTTTCGATGTTTTACTTTGGATTTTGTGCGCTATCCACCAGGTGTTCGTATTTGCTGCGGCATGTGAATTTTGTCTCTTTTGGAACTCTCCTGTAGCTCATGTGTTTGTCCCAAAAACGTGTGCTTGTCGGTTGTCGATTGATATCTCCACGATAATAAAACCAGGATGGCCCCAAGATAAAAAAGCTCTCTTTTATGAAAAAGGCCGGTGCGGGCAACGGAAAGGGCAGTGAAAGGATAAGACAGATAACTTCTCCAAGGGAGCTAGTGTGCCACTTTTCCTATTTTTGCCCGTTGCGAGTCGCGCTGTAAATATCCATACACTCATGCAGCAAACACACGAGCCGCTTCTGCCGCCATTTTGAGGAAAAAATAGGGAACAACACACAGCATTGTGATAAAGGATAAAAGATAAAGACAACAAAGCATCTACATAAAAAACAAAAATAAGTGGGACAAGGCGCTATAGCGATGGCGGTAGGTAGATATACTATATACCCAACGAGCATAGTAAGAAACATGTCCTGCTGCGGAAGGGCCTCTTTCTTGTTTGGGAATGGAAGCTCCTTCTCGGCCTCATTTCAAGCAATTGCCACCCTGTCAAGTTACGCCTTTAATAGGGCTTTAAGATAAATATTAAGGCAAAACCTTTGTGTTTTTTTTTTGTTTGTCTTCATTCTTTATTTTGCACATTTGGTTCTGAGAATATTTGGCTGATTGCGCTGAACGACACACCATGCGTATACATAATGTAAACCCACTACTGGGGAATTGCTAACAGCACTAAATATTTCCTTAGAAAAGTGCTAAGCGGTACTTTAAGAGCTAAGACGTCAATGTTTGTTTTGAAATTTGAAGTGAATGTGTTGTTTTAATTAGTTCTTGGCCTAATTGTGGTAGAATGACTGACTTGATCATTTTAGATCTTTTTAACGCTTTTGTGTGGAATACTTCATATATGCATGTAGTTTTGAAAAGGATTTGCTCGGAATAAAAATGTATGGTTAGTGATTAAAGGCATTATACGTTCATGCGTGAACAAAGACAAATATGCGCTCTTGCAATAGGAGGAAATACTTTATTTTGATTGCCATTCGTATTCGTACTATTTATAGAAGAATGACACAACTCAACTTTTTGTACCGAGATTTTAAAATTGCATTTTATTTCACCTATGTATATTAATATATTATGGTAGAATATTAAATGGCAATGGTATTTTCTGATACAATGAGAGAGTGTAATTAATACTAAATATATCTATGTGTTTCTAACTTAACCCATCATTCTTCTTTAAAGACAAGCTCGATATTTACATTATTTGTATATTTTTGTGTTATAATGGGAGCATCTATCCCGACATAGCGATTAACAAAATTGATGACATACGCGAATATATATAAAATTGTGTTAAATAGATGGCTTTGCTTCTGACTAGTACTCAGGAAAATAAGTTTCAGTTTATTTGACAAATGTTGTCAATTGAATTTTTCAACATCGGGTTGTAATGAATTATCGGAATGGAACTTTAGCAGAAAAAGCCATCTTCACCCACTCAAAATATGACTATTAATGCTCAGAATTTAATTGTCCTTAAAGTTTAATGAAATAAACGTCAAAAACTCAGCAGATACTGAAACGTAATGTTACCCAAAGTACATACTATTAATGTGATTACTTGGGCATCACTAGTACCAATCGGTTGCATCTCGCGGTACCGGTATGAAAGTGATTGGTCTGGATAGATACAGCCGTTATGTCACATAAAATATTTACATGGTTTGCACAATAAAATTTAGTAGATATCAAGGCTCAGAAATAACGGTCAAGGTCGAGGATCAGGCCTTTCAAGGTTGCAGTCGTGGTCGGATTCGAAGTCAATATTTCTCATCCTTCTTTCGTTAATTCTGTAATATCAGGTACTTTGAATTAAAACGAGAGCTCGCGTTTGTAACCTATAATTTTTATTACTACGTCTAGTATTTAAGTTAGCGGTGTACAGACTGCTTTTGTACACTGAATCTGTGCTAGCAAAGCTGTGATAACTACATAACTAACTTGTATGTGAGTATTGTATGTTCTCTGTAGTTCCCGAAACCCCTTGTGTGGTATGTGAAGAACTTCACCCGCTTCCAGACAGCGATTGCAAGCGGACCTGTAGGTGAATGTAGATTTCCAACCACTGACATAACTCTGCAACCCCTAATTGCCTTTTACCGCAATCTATGGGTTGCTGCCGATGGATTTTTAACCTGAGACTTTCCATATGGAACGACACCTTATCACTGACTCCACACACGACATGTTCTACTCTTGTTTTAATCTAAGTTATGAGTGTATAAGTTCACTTATTTTATAAAACATTCTATCCCCGCAGAACCCACGCAAAACTTTTTCTCTTTCACAACAACTTCCACCATTGATCGCTAGTGCGGGAAAATTGCTCCTATTTGTAACCAATACAATTAGTGCACAAAAAATTAAGTAAAGCAATTTTATTTAAATGAAAATGTTACAATAAAAGGTAAAGGCCAACAATAATATTTATCTATTGCTGATATTTTGTAAATTTTAAACAAAAGAGCTGTGATAAATTCTATTCGTGCAATTTAGAGGAAATTATTTCTCGCGGGATCTTTTTTGATTCCTGTAAAGTTTTTGAAAATTAAAATGTTTTTCTTAAATGATTAGTGCTAAAACTGTTATTTCTAACATATATAATAATATAAAATTAAAAAACTGAGCTGAAAGGATTAGTATTTTTTGCGGCAAAAAAAAAATTTGCTTTTAATTTTTCCAAGCTGAAATTAACATATTTCGAATCTTACTTTTACATGGAAGTATAAAAAGCCAACTTGGTATTTTTTTTTAATTGTAAAACTTTTATTGGAACGAATCTCATCTAGATTTACTAAACAAAGGATTAAAATATACTCCACCTTGTTAATGTAGAAACAGCGATAAAGTACTTACCAAACTCTTAAAAAGATGAAATTAGAAAAAATGTTAGATGTGTTTTAAAGAACGATGATAAAAAGAAGATAAAAATACAGGAATGCCGGAAAATAAATGATATTTTAAAGAGTTTAAATGAAAAAGACGTATTGTACTTGCAAGCTGATAAAGGTAACTCGCTTGTAATCTTGGATAAGGACGATTACGAAAAACTTATGAACGATACTATAGGTACTAGTCAGTATCTAACACTAAAAAGAGATCCCACCAATAAAATGGTAAGAGAAGTTAAAAAAATGCCCTCATTGATAAGCACAACATTCAACATCCCAAAATGGAAATTACTTATTCCCAATCCTAAAACACCTAGGATATATGGTTTCGAATATAGATGCGCCATCGTCCAAGATAGCAAGATGGTTAGTCGATGAGTTTAAGGGATTAGAGCAGCCAGAAGGCTTATATATCAAAAATTCATTGGAATTTGTAGATAAGTTGAAAGACATTGAGTTAAAGCCTGATGAAATATTAGTATCATTATATCCCAATATACCCATCAAACGTGCATTAACGGTTATAGATAAATGGCTACAAAGCCAAAAAATACAGCAAGAAAAAATTGACATGGCTCTTAATTTATGTATGGAACAGAACATATTTCAATTCAAAGGAAAGTACTTTAAGCAATCTGAAGGAACAAGTATGGGTAATTCAATATCTTGTTTCATAGCAAATGCATACATGGGAAAATTAGAAACAGATCTCAAAAAATCTGGTAAAATGCCCAAAATATGGCTAAGGTATGTTGATGATATTCTCATTATAGTATGCAAAAAAGATTTACAGCCTTTACTTTACTTAGTCAACAACCTCTATCCAACCTTAAAGTTCACACACGAAGAAGAGACCGAAAATAAGCTACCGTTCTTAGATTTAATGTTAATAAGAAAAGGAAATAGTATTGAATTTGACGTGTTTAGAAAACCAACAGCTACAAATAGATTCATTACTAGGGAATCATGTTGCGCAAGACAACATAAAATGGCAGCTTTTAATTTTCGGGCTTATAAATTACAAAAAATTAAACAAATATTAAAGAGATTGCCAGAATATAAATAAAAAGAGCGAACATGACGACACTTACAACTTCAAGATCCAAAAATCATAATCATAATAATGCTTTATTCAAGAGTACAAAGATACATTAATTATCTTAAAGTGTACAAAGTAAGATGATTCAATTAATTAATATTGATGGCTACTACAAATTTAAAGATTAAACAAAAATAAAAGTAAAAATAAATGCAAACGCTATGATCTCATGAATTGAGAACGAAATTACGTTAACTACAATATAGCAAAAAAAGAAGTAAAAGAACTAGTGAGAAAGCGAAAAACAAAGAGCAAAGATCGAGAAAAAAAGAAAAACAAAAAGCGAAACAACCCCCGATGTGCGTCATCACTCAGAAAATATTGGCCTGCGCTATGGATCTACTAAAAATTCCGCTGGAAACCGCGCGCTGCACGTCACTTGGTAACCGATTCCACAGTCGAGCACACTGAACGAAGTAAGAACGCTCACCAAACTGACTCCTGCACCGCGGGATCAAAAGGTATAAACGTCTGGTCGATTGCAAGAACTGTAACTTCTCAAAGAGATATACTGGCTGCCTAAGTGCCGTACCACACTTGTCCTGCTTCCGCGCGATGAAGTCCGCACGAGTGTCCATACTTGTCGTGTCGGATTTTGTGTAGAACACACGCAATTTATTGTATGTAGTGGTAACATTAAAGCAGTTTCCAAACCCAAAAAAATTTTGCTTTGAATGTATCCGTGCCGATGCGACGATAAATAGGTAAGTTCCGTGCGGATTTCCCTATACACCCCCGCACGCCCTCTCTCCATCAAACTGCGATGAAGCAGGACAAGTGTGGTACGGCACTAAGGTAAATGAGCTTGTGGAGAAATATCAGGATACGAAAAGCGAAATATGTATCCAAATTGCATGCGAGAAGAGAGTTAGAATACATTGATATATGACTATTGCGGGGAAGTTTGTAGACAAATCTAACCACATCATTAAATGCAACATTAATTTTCCTCCGGCAGACTGAGTCAAGAACCGGAAATATAATACTCGCATATGTAAAATGGGGAATAACTAATAATTTAACAAGACGGCTGCGTAAACTAAACGAAAGGATGCTAGAGCTTAGCCAGAGCTGCCGCAAACAGCCATAAATTTTTCCCATTATGCCCTTTATGTAGTTGCAGCACGAGAACCTTTTATTGAGTTCAACACCCAGATTTCTGACAGTGTCCCTATAAGGGAGAACTACCCCGTTTAATAATATTGGAGATAGCAAATCAGAGTCAATCCCATTTCTGTAAATAGCCAGACAGTTAGATTTGCTTGGGTTAAGTACCAAGTTATTTAGTATGGACCATTCATGTATTCGCTGAAGTTCGTCGTTGAGCCGACAGACACAGTCCTCGACTAATCCTATTGGCCTGCTGAGATATATCTGAACGTCATCTGCATATAAGTGTATAGAGGCATCAAGAACTACATCAGGTAGGTCATTAATATACAAGCTGAACAACAGAGGCCCTAAAATGGATCCCTGAGGTACGCCGCACTTGAGTAGTTCGACCTCCGATTGCTCATCCTTAACCCGAACAAATTGACTCCGTTCATGTAAAAAGCTTTGGATAAACTTGATAGCCGTCGAAGAGAATGAGAAACGACGGAAAAGCTTTGTTAGCAAGTTAAGGTGATTAATAGAATCAAAAGCCTTGCTAAAATCAAGTAAGACAAGGATTGTTAGGCAATCCTCATCGAGTGACTCATGTATATCAGATGTGACCCTCAATAAGGCAGTCTCACAACTGTGAGAGCGGCGGAATCCTGACTGCCAAGTCGATATCATAGAATTTCTGCTGACGTGGTCCAGAATTTGCATAAATATAAGTTTCTCAAAAATCTTCCATACAAAACAAAGCAAACTGATAGGACGAAAATCACTCATATGCAAAGCGGTAGACTTCTTGGGAATAGGAACAACGACAGCCCGCTTCCACTGCTTAGGAAACTGTGAGGTAGTGAAACAGTGATTGAAGATGTGTGTTAAAACAGGTAATAATCCCGCAGCTATTAATTTGAGAAATCTGGGAGGTAACCTATCAGATCGCACAGCATTAGATTTAATTGATTGCAATGTTGAAAATACTTCCACGGCATCAACACACCGAAAGGCAAATCCATCGCTAGGGAAGTCTTCCATGAAAGAATTGAGGTCTGTCATAGGAGCTGCTGGTGTCGGGATTGCTGCAAAGAATTTATTAAGCTCATTAGGATCAATATTGATTTCAGACGATTCCCGACTATAAACGCCAAAGTTGCGAATATTTCTCCATAAATTTTTAGGTCGAAGATTGGAATTAAATTTATCACTGAAATAAGCTCTTTTCGCAGATCGACTTTTAGCGATCACCTTGTTACGAACTTTTTTGTATCTTGTGAGCATCTCAGGATTGCGCGTTAGTCTATATCGGCCAAGAAGAAAATCTCTTTCAGCCATAATGCCACGCAGCTCACTTGTTAACCAAAGACATCTCGTAGCCTTAACACGAACACTACGAATTGGAACATGAACATTATAGAGGTCAGTAAGAGTTTGCACGAGAATATCTACTTTATGATCAGCAGAGTTGGCTGAATAAACGTTTTCCCACGTCAGCTCACAGGATTCAGTCAAAAGACGCTCGACATCGACACCTTTAAAATCGCGATAAGTTATTACCGATTCATTAGGCAGTGCCCTCGACCTATGGTTAAAGTTGAGGAATAAAATGTCATGGTCAAACTCACTTGGAGGGCTAATTTGAGTATGGAATAAAACTTTTTCAGAGTCACTTGTAAGCAAATAGTCGAGAAGCGATGGGTGAAATGAATTAAAATTAGTAGGCTGGTCATTAACCCTTTCCAAATTTAACGTTTGGAAAAGATATTGCAAGTTTTCCGATGAAGCATTAGTTATTAGAGAATTCAGGTTAAAATCGCCGCAGACAATAGCGTTATGGTTTTGCATAACGGTTGATGAAATCGACTCTTTGAATTCGGATGCTGTGTCAATGTTAAAGCAATTGGGAGGACAATAAGCGCTGACTAGGACACATTTATCGAGACCCGTGTCAACCTCGATACAGAGATATTCTATTCTGGCACCGGGAGAGGAGCAGCTAATCACAGACGCTTTTAAGGAATTATGAACATATATGGCCACACCACCTCCAATACGCCCGACACGATCATTACGAAAAATATTGTAAAAAGGAAGAGATAAACTTTGCGAAGAAATATTTTCATTCAGCCAAGTTTCACAAATAAGAACAGCATGATCTTGCGATCCCGAAAGAATGTCCTGCAATAGACCGACCTTGTTACGCAAACTTCTAGCATTCAGATAAGCCACATTAAGTCCATTACAACGAGAAGAAAATATACTGACAAGCGCCCTCACAACATCCAGCGATAAAACACTACCGATCAATATTAACCAACAGAACCAAAGGCAATTAACATTCCAAATAACATAACGCACATCAGAGGTGATGAAAAGGACAGGAATTCTTTGCTTGCAATGTTTCCGCTTATCAGCATATTCAAATAGGAAAATCTACTCATCATTTTATACAAAAAAAAAATAGATGAAATTAAAATTATTAAAATACAATACTCAAAATTCAAAAAAAATCGTAAGCATCAAAATTCAATAACTAATATAAAACATGTATGAAATTCAAAGAAAACGTTAGAATATTAAATAAAAAAATAAACAGATAAAAAGAAAAACTCAAAGTTAAGATGTGTGCAAAATACAAGACTTCATTCCTCTGCATTCGTTGCTTCTCCGGTAAACTCAGACAAGACATCCGATGTAAGAACTTTGACAGGCGGATCTTCTGCTCTCTTACAAATATAAATGACTCCACGTCGAGTGAAAACAGAGTGGATACGATTTCCCCTTCTAAGCTTCAGAGCACAGCGCAAAATGTGGCTATCCCGCCGCGTTAAACTTTCAACTTTGATGATGACAGCATCAGAAAATCTGCTCACACGATGTACATCATCAAGCTCTTGTCGCATTAGCGAAATCTGACTTTTAAGCCTATCGACCTCGTTACCAAGCTTAGCAGTTTCAGCCTGGGTGGATGACACAATATTAACGATTTTTAGGGTAATCCGCTCTTCAAAAGCCTCGAATCTCTCCAACACAACAGCAGTTAATTTATTAATTAGGGACTTTTCAAGAAGTTCGAAGCGATCAGTAGAACTTACAGAATTGGATCTGCCCGGCTGAAGAGAACCACTGCCGTCCTCCTCACTTCGCTGACTCTTTGCAGCACCTCTAGTCACAGCAGGAGAGTTATTTGTAGGAATTTTAGGCACTGTTTTAGCGCTCGAATTCTGATTTTTTCCCATGGCGAACTATAAAAAAAAATATACAACTCCGACGATGCTGCACGAGACTAAACACAATATGCGGAATAAATCACTTCAAATTACGGATAAAGCTCGCGGTAAGAAGCGAAAATGCAAGAGTTCAGAAAACACGTCTACTCCAGTGATGACATGAACTAATATCGTTACTTTTAAATTTCAAGGACATCTAACTGACAAAATAAAAAAGAAAATCTTCAAATAGTATACGAGAATAAAAATAAATTGCAAAATATTTAAAAAAGCAGTAAAGACAGAGTGGATAATAATCAAAAATCGGGTATCTATAGTAATAAAAAATACATTGGGCAAACAAAACGTTCAATTAAGATTAGACACAGAGAACATTTAAACCACGCAAAGAATTTCCAACCTGACAAATCTGCAGTAGCGGAACACATAATTGTGGAAAATCGTAATCACATGGGATTAAATAATCTGAAGTTAAAAAAAGCAATAAGTAAGATTAATGAATTGGACGCATGGGAAAGTCTCTTAATACATAAAAACAGAGATAATATTTTAAATAATGACAACGGTCCAATTGGGTCACCTATCTTTTTCTTAACGACCCAACAACGGTGATAAAAGATCATTGAACTCAGCAGAGATCATTGAACTCAGCTAATCGGTCATCTGTAGCTGGGAGATTACTTCAGTCTGCGTTGCTCCGCTGACGATGGTATGGATGCATGCCGAAATGCATCCGGATTCGGATTTGTAAACAGTACGTGAAGAAGGTGTTTTTCAAAAATAAATTTATAGTACTTAATTTGTGCAGTTAAAGTTCAAGTATTTTATGTAATAATAATTCGTAATTTCGAAACAAAATGTCAATACAAATAAAAAATACTGCACGAGGTAACTTGAAAGACTAAAACATATGAGAAAAAATATCATAGCAATATAAACATAATACGTAACGATATATATGCAATTAAAGTTTTGGTAAAGAACTTACTTTTTGCAATTTTTTTTTATACAAATGTCGTAGATTCACAACCGCTTTCCGTGCATCGTTGTCGCGTACTACGTCGCATAGCGCTCCTTAAAAACAATAAACGTGCGCTGTTGCGAACTCGCTAACGGTCATAAGTTCCGAGAAATCGACTATGTCACAACTATCCTCGGTCTCCCCTACAAACAAATTCAAAACCACACTTATTTACAACTAAAGAAACAAACTTAAGAAAAGCTAACACTTTGGTGCTGCTGTTGAGGAAGAACTAAAGATTTTATCTTTTCTTAATCAGAGTCGTCAGTCGTATAAGGAAATTTTAATATTACATTCGCTGCTAGAGTTATATATCAATTTCGATGTTTTTCAAATACAAATATCTAAAACAGTTTTTATTGCATGTTTGTCTTGATTGAAAACTAATTGATTTCGTAGTCGCCACGCTGCACAGTGAAACTAAAATATCTCCCTGGCCCCTCCTCCACCCACCTAAAAACCTAGAACATGTTGCAAAGGTTCCCCCTTGGCCCGTTAGGCAACCGTTTGCGGCAGCTTCGTCCAGTTTTTTCCAGCGCAGGAGTTTTCCACATTCTTTACTGTGCGGTTTCTTCGGCGAATATTCTTAAACTATAGTGAAAAAAAATTCCCTTATAAAATAAAATATTTACAAGTTTACTACTGCAAAAAGTATGTTTTTCTTAATGTTAAAATAAAACATTATATCTAAATAGTTGAGTACTTTTAAGGCATATCAGTCAAGAATGATAAATTAGTTAACCTTAATATCACTCTCCTAGTTCTCGTAAGCTTTTGTGGGGCATTGGGCGGCAGATAACTTCACCCGATTCGAGACAACCATTACAAGTGAACCTACAATTTAAAATGGATTCCGGACCACTGAAGTTTTCTCTGTAATCCCATGGCCTTTTTATTGTAATCTGTTGTCAGCAGAAAACATCCATGGATCGCCGGTGGGATTCGACCCTGGGACCTCCGGGTTGGTAGGCCGACACGTTATCAATTACTCCACAGACTACTTAAACTTAATATATAATACATAAAGTAACTTAATAAAGAAACTGTGTTTTGTAGCACAGCTCACAAAGCATTCCTGCGCCCTTTCCCAATTTTGATTGGTGGTCGCCGATTTTGTAGCAATGCGGTGGTATATGCGCTGCAGTTGTTCGGTGTTTTAAGCCTCTGCACATTGAGCAGTGGTATATTAGATGTTGTGTTCCGTGGTCGTACTGCTTCCGTGCCTAAACGAAACTTATCTGTAACAAGATTGTGATCGCTGCCAATATCAGCACCGCGATTAGACCTTACATCGAGAATACACTTTCTCCAACTTTTTGAGAACATGATTCTCACTTCTGTTGTCTGGGGAAACCCAGGATGTCAGATCACAATGTTTGTGTTTAAATAAAGATCCGCTGATGACATGTTGCTGCGAGTTGCAAAATTCAACAAACAACTCCCCGTTTGCATCCTTGTTACCGAGTCCATGATCCGGAAGCTGGCGATTCAATAGTCCAGTAGAGATCGGCAGGCAAGTTTGGTTAGCAACAAGCCTACACCTGTCTTGTAGGCATGCCACAAAATTTTCCAACTGACAACTTTCCAGCTAATTGTTTTTCTTTGCATTGTACTGATGAATGTATGGTCTTAAGATCCATCGTTTTAGTTCCCGTAACCACTTGTAAATCCCCAATAGGGGTGAGCGAAGGACTTCACCGTCGAAACCACGACTGCCAAGGTCAACGCACTATCAGTTACTCCACTGATGACTTCTTACAGATCAAAGCATTGCTCAAGTCAGACGCAACGGGGCCAGGTGGTTTGCCTCACCGCTTTATTAAAATGACAAACATAGCGATTGGTTAAATTTTGGTGTTTTATTTCAACTACTGTCTCACTGCATCTCGATTACCAAATCAGTGGAAACCACCTTTGTTTAACCCATTCCTAAACATTTGCGCACACCAATAACATTTATAAAAAAAAATTAGTTTGAAAAAAGAAAATAAGTGAACCGACTTCAGAAAAATCTCGAGAAACCGTAAAGTAATATTTAATTTTATTGAAGTTGGCGCAAATTAAACAAACAAAACAACCCAAACAAAAGCATAATTATAAGCTTACATATGATCTCGTGAGCTGAAATATTTAGGTAGTTTTATATAGTATCTTAGATTTTGGTTAAGTAGTTGTTTTATTTTTAATTTGCACCAAATTCAAAATGCCGTAATAGAAATAAAATAAAATTTTATTCTATGCTTTTAAGGTCTCTTGTGAAGTTGGTTGAACTCTGTTGAAAAAACTCACATTTTTCACTTTTTGGTTTTTCAGATATCTTTAGTTAGCCAGCGGGAGAACATGCTTCATCCGATTCGAGACAACGATTGCAAGTAGACCTACAATTTAAACTGGATTCCAAACCACCGCCATCACTCTGCAACCCCCAATAGCCTTTTAACGTAATATATGCCAGCAGAAAATTAGTCGCCGCCGGGGGGATTCGAACTTGGTACTTTTGGATTGGAAGGCCGATACGTTATCACTTACTCCACCGACGACATCTTCAAATGTATGCCTCGAAAAATGTTACGCGTACGAACAAAGCAATTTCAACAGTTGCAGAATTAGTGCACTCTGTAGAAAACAGAATTATCCAAATCCGGCAACATTTTATGCGCCGCCCATCCTCCAACTTTCACCATAAGACACAATTTTTGTCATAATACATGCATTCAGAATCATGTAAATCAGTCCACGCGTTACAAAATTAAGTTACCCCTTCCGCCACCTTAACCGTAAGTCAACATTTTCCATAGAGTAGCAATAGTATTGTGCACATCAAAAAGGAATCTTCCAAATAGGTGTGTGAATTAAGAAATTGGGTAAAGCCCCCCGGACACCACCTTACCTTATAATTTTTTATTGTCGTATCAGTGGGACAAAATATTCTACACATCAAAAGAGGAATCATCCAAATCGGTGCACATGTTACGAAGGTAGACTACCCCATCCCCCACCACCCCACAAATTTTGTTTCGTTATTAGCAAAAAGAAATTATCCTAATCGGTCCACGCATTACGAAGTAAGGTTTCACTCACATTACCAGCACACCAACACGCACGTCTGGCGACCCACCCCCACCCCGCCCTGAGGCCAAATTCTTTTCATTATTAGCAAGGGGGGATGATACTCTATACACCAAAGAAAGAATTATCTCAATCGGTCCACGCGTTACGAAGTTAGGTTTCACCCCCACCCCCACCATCGACCCACCACTTCCATTTTTTTACATACTATCAATCGGGGAAAAGAGAATCATCCAAATCGGTCCTCGCGTTACAAAATTATGCCCGGTCATACATAAAAAAAAATACGTGTCGAACTTAGAACCTCTGTATTTGGGAAGTCGGTTAAAAAAGAACACGCAACCTTAGAAAACAGAGTTTTGAGATAATCAAGTTGCAGCATTTATCTTGGCCGATAATCGATATTTTCTGAAAGGCCCATATTTAGAAAAAAAATAATGCTGTGGCCGAACGGTTACGTCAATCTAAATAAACAAAACGTCAAAATAGATTTTCAGGGTTAACATTACATAGCCCACGTTAAGTACCTCACAACATATTAAATCCAATTAAATAATAAAATAGTTTTTAAAAAAAAAGTTGAACCGACTTCACAAAAAGCGCTAAAAAGCATAAAATAATTTAATTTGCACCGACTTCAAAATGTTATAATAGATATAAAATTAAAAATTATTTTATGCTTTTTAGCGCTTTTTGTGAAGTCGGTTCAACTTTTTTCTAAAACTATTTAATTTTTCACTTTTTAGTGTCTTCTATTCTGCACAACCACAAAAAAAACCATCTAAATCGGTCCACGCGTTAAAAAGTCAGGTTCAACTCCCCACCCCCACCCACATCCACATCGTGGTATCAATTAATCCACCCAACAGAAAAAGAATCATCGAAATCGGTCCACGCGTTACGAAGTTAGACTACTCCTACCCCTCCCCCACCGCCCACCTTAGGACCAAATTATACAATAAGTCGAAAAACCAAATACCCGGGCACACATGTACTCGTACCAAACCCGGATTCCAGTGTCCAGAACTCATCATAGCGAAATACCTTGTTATCTGTGTACACGGGTGCCCGTGAAATCAGTAGCTCCAAAAATAGTTCATGGAAGTCAATACAGTCGGCGTTTAACTGTGCAGTGATGTAAGAATGTAACGAGCTTAGTTTAAATTCTTCCTTTCCTAATCATTAAATTCAAGTGTCTGCTTGCAATAAAATGGGTTAAAAGTACCATGTCATGTTTGCTGTCAGAAAATTCTAATTATTTCTTTCCCACCCTTCATAATTCGAGGAGACAAAGATATTGTTAAACTCCGCTAAACTTTCTCACGTATAAGAACTCCCACTAGTCCTTGTGAAACGTAAGTACTAACAGGTATTAATTAATAAGGCCTAGCCAGCTGTTAGTTTCCGCCATGTCTGCCCTGATAATTTGCTGAGATACAAACACAATTCCAGGTGCCTGCAGAAAATTACAGGAAACGAGTGTTGTGTACAGCCAAAGCCATTCATGCACTTATTCCGAGAAATCCAGTTCTACCAAGCAGAAGGTGCAGATGTAGAGTCATGTTGGGCTGAATAGAATACACAAAATGCCTACTTTAAATGCTTGTGTCCAGTTGGGCATATATTATGGTTGCCCCATAGGTCAAAGTCTCTGGGCTATCCAAGCAAATGGGTCGAGTAGGGGTAGGTTTATCTGCATTGCATCAAATAATCAATTTCATATATCTGCGACATAAATAAGTCGTCCTTCAGCACTTGTATTAACTGTGCCTTGAATAGCCCTGTTCGTTGGCAATATGCGAGGAAATAGGGCAGATTATGAACGCTCAGTTTAGGCTGACCTACCACTGCAATCGGGTGGAAGTCAAAGTTAGAAATTTTATTGTTACGGTTATGTATTTGGCGTAAATGACACCAATAAGAAGGGATGCGAAGGATGAGCGTAGTATCAATAGATATGCTCTAAGGCAGCAGCATTTACTGCTCAGTAAATTTTATTTTAAGAAACTGATTTCCTACCCTTCACACTACGAAAGTGCTTAGAGCTTTTTAAAACCACAAAGTTACACAGTTTGTAATTGTGTTTCCAAGCAAGTTACACAGTTTGGCCCGGTGTACTTCGCACCACCTAAAATTGATTTGATTGTAACTCTTCATAAGCGATTATTAATCCTAATCAACCTTCCAACTCCAATTCATTGAGATGGAGAATATTGGCCGCATCGTGTACGGTTTGAATTTCGTTTGGTTATTAAATGACAGTCGTTTGTAATTCAAATGAATTCAATGTCTTTTACTTACATGATTTTTTTTTATATACGATGTGGCCAAATCCTAGGGGACAATCCTTTGATGCGTTAGCATGGTTTTGGCCGGAAGGGAATTAGGGTAAGGGAAGTGAGGAAACTTGAGTCTTGTTTGCATTGCTGCGAGCTAGACAACAGCACAGAGACGGAGTGGATTATTTTAATTTCTTAATAAAAGCTCACGGTCATCTGGGCTCGAACCCGGGACCCATGGCATATTGGTCTTGCCGATCAACGCATTGATCCAACTCCGTCTCCTGTAGTTAAGATTCAATACAAAACTTTCTGGAAAACTATGTTTTTCGTTTTGTTTTCCGGCGCGTAAATAAACAAAGATGATGGCTTTCCGACCCGCGAACACGCGACATACAGTTGTCCATGCGCGAACACGCGTATACAGTTGTCCATGCGCGAAGCACGAAAACTCCAAGTTGATTCCGCAAACTTCCACAACTGGCTTTGTGATTTATTGATGGTCATCGCAGTGCAGTTCGTCCGCCTTCTAACAAAGTCGCTGCTATTTCAGATAAAACCAATGCTAGGGCAACTTCATTCTGCGATGGAATCCTCGCCAAAAGCAATGAAATTAAGAACGTTTATACAGACTTCCGGGAGCAACCAGGAAGTAAATTCCACCAGTTCCATTGTTCAACGCTTCTATCAAAAAGTCGTACGCAGTCTTTTGTTGTTGATTCAATTGCGAAACATTTTTACAAACTGTTTCGGTGTCGTATTGTTGTCCTCTTTGTAACTCATGGGTAAACGCAACATGCATTGGACGATTGGGTGATATCAGTACATCAATAAACACATGTCTTCTATCATGATCTATGACTCATTGTGAATTTCTGTAGTCATTTGCAATGTCGGATTTAAAACGAAACGAAAGCAGACATGTTGTCCTTATATTTGACCCACAAATCGTTCGGATTCGAAGGGAAACATGTGGATATGATAATCGCAAACAATGTGCGAATTTGATGCGGTGATGCAGATATGACGGAATCTTTGAGCGTATTGTCCCAATGCGAATCGTTCTCGAGCAACTTTAACTCACGGTTAATCTCACACAGATGCCCATTAACGGTTCTCAGTTGTTAAATCGACGTCGGACCACGAACATTTACCATCAACAATCTAAGATAGTAACATTCGTCTTTATTTGGATGCACAGTGTAGATGCGACCCAGAGCGTCTGAAGCAAATACATTTGGATGTCCTTCAACTGATGTTCGTTGTTTCCGACGCTGAAACGATTTCGATTATGCGTTCCATGTGTAGAAGCATGGCATTTCAGCATACAGCAAAGTGCGAGTTAAAGCATCAGCTTGACAAACTGAGAAGAAGCTTGTCAATGTTGTCGACGGTGGCCATGCCGCTCTGTCTACTGCGTTCTTTTGATTGAAATACAATCGTTGTCCGTTTTCCAGATGTACTGCCAAATGTACAATTGTTGGATGTCTTTCGTGGATCGCAAAGGAAAAGATGCGCCAAATCCCCTCTTTGCTGCTGACATAGCGACCCATCTGATACTGAGATACTTCGTCGTTTGCGTTTGTCACAGCGAAAACAGCCATATCGCTGCCTTTGTTCACTTATTTGCATATGTACTTTATTGACTTGACGCAGTTACAGTATTGCACATGGACAATATCAGCGAATATGGCACAATTCAACGATTATCCACATTAACATCTTGCCTTTTGATCTTCACAACTGCAGATCGCCCGTTGTCCGCAACTGATCGCCGACAATACAATGGGTATCCGTCATTGCCTGTGATGGTGTCAGCAATCAGGTCTTTCTCCTCGGCATTGTAATGACCACTGTAAAACGACACGGAATTGTTTTCTTAGTCACTCAAATCTGTCGAACTTTCTTTGAGAATTTTACAAAGTTTTACGAAGACAATTTACCTTAATAGAATGGCTGATCAGAATGAATGTTGGCAAAAAGCAATTAAATTAAGGTAAAACGATGCTAAATGCAATAACAATTAATAATACTTTAACGACAATTTCACACAATCGCACGGAATGAATAACAGTTATGCATGGCGCAGCTGTCAAAGAATAGGTCCGCCGCGAACGCCATCTATTGAAAGTAATCCGTAGTGGCAATTCCCAAAATTACCGATTTCGATTTTTTCAATTTTTTTGCTGTTTCTTTGGGTTTTTCCTATTTTGTTTTTCTAAACCACCCCAGTATTGAGGCGAACAAAAAAAAAATTATTCAAATCGGTCGAGCCATTCTCGAGTAGTTTTTGCGAGACTAACGCACGGCAATTGATTTTTATAACTTTTTGTAACTTTACCATAAACAAACAAACAGTTTTTTTGAATTAAGGATGAATAGTTATTTTAGAGATAAAGGCAATGGACTTTCATAATTTTAAGAATAAAGATTTCGCGATAGTGTTGTTGTGTTCACTTTTTCTTTTCCAATAAGGTAAAATTGTAGACTAGTAATTTTTTTCTGTATTAACGAAATTATAAGCAAATGTATATATATATATATATATATATATATATATATATATATATATATATATATATATATATATATATATATATATATATATATATATATGTATATATATATATGTATATATATATATATATATATATATATATATATATATATATATATATATATATGTATATAGAGTGCGAGATTTACACGGAAACGTATTTTTTTGAAAACTTAAATGAACAACTGCGATATAAATTTAGTAGGATTATATACAACAAATTTAATACTGAAAAGTACATTATTCTAAGCATAGTATTTTTATAAAATTTCTTTTCTACACTAAAGTTGCAGCTTACGTATTTTCTGTTAACAAAAGTAATGTGCATTATATTCTGTATTCCAAATCTTTGATATTCCGGTTATATCGAGTTAAGGTTTTCAAAATATTGATTGTATTAATATTTTAGTGATTTGATTGCCAAAAAATTAAAAACTTTAAGATACATAGGTTACTTCATCAGAGCCTCTTGGCAGTGAGGTTAATATGCCCTAAATAAAATTCCTAAATAAATTTTTAATATGGGAAAAATATAGAGTATTAATGACTCTCACTCTCTCCTCGTTGTCCCTTCTATGGTGGTCATTACGGCGTCGATGGGCAGGTTCCATAAAGGGCATCCAGATAACGTAGGCCCTCTAGATGCATGGTCGGTTGTGGCAAGGGGCCAAGTAAGGGGAGTCACGACACCAGACTCCCCCAACGCAGTCCGGTAAGTCAGCGACGTCTGCTGCAATCCTTTCTCCTGTTTTGCTTTCCTTCTTTTTCAGATTTAGTTTTTTTGTTCTTTTTTCAGAGTTCGATTTTTTTTTCCTTGGCCTGAATTTTTCTTTTCTTGCGCGACCAAGAGTAGGATGGTATCCCTTTTGAACCCCCGTTCTTGAGTTTCATTCTATATTCGTCACTTGGAAATGTTTTTATCTGTCTGTATTTGATTTCGAGCTGAAGTTTTAAATAAATAAATAATACCTCAGGCGTCCAACAAAGAGCCACTTGGGACCAACTAGCTTCCTTCCTCTAAAAATTAGTTAGTGCACCACAACGTCGCTCTCTGAAAAGAATACTCCTTCACTTCAACTATGCCATCGACTGTAGCTCTTTAATCAGACTTTACTATTGGAGCTAACACGACTTTGGGTTTCGTTACAAGATGGCCAAAGTAGTTGGGTGATGCATACATAACAAAGCGCGTGTATTGTATTTTTTCAGGTGCCTTTATTATATTTTTTCAGGTGCCTTTATTGTACTTTGATTTGTAGTCTGGTAGTCCAATTTTCTCTTTTCTGTATCTCTCTGGTAACTTTAACCCCTTGAGGGGGATAGGACATCAAAGACGTTTCTTGTCTAGTAATTTAAGTTCAGCTAAGCGGTTTACAAGCCTACCTATCTTATCCCAGAAGAAGAGCAGCTCCTCGAGGCGTCCTGGGAATAACGAAGGGTGCATTTCTCTTACCTACTGATTCTCTTTAATCCGAAATGTTTCCGACGCGTAGGTTTCCCTTTTATTTTTTCAACCGGGCTTGGGACCGATTACGGCGGAGGTATTTTTTTCTTTATGATTTACATTAATTGTTGCGAGAATTTCCAGCGTAGATTTGCCGTTCGTGGCTTTTCTTGGATCAGTCCTCTCCTACTGCCCCCATATTCAGATCGAATCAAACTCAAAGTGAAAGGCGTCTTATTCCCATGAATTATTAGGGACTTTGAATTTATCGATTACACTCGGCTCTTGAGCAATCTGAACTTCTTCAATATTCCTTACCACCGCGCAAAATATGGTATGTTCGAGTTTAGCCTATTACATCTCTTTAATAGCCGCTTTGACTGTATCGATTTCTACTTGTCTAAATCTTAAATAAAGGGCAGCTCAGTTAGAGTTATAAAGAATTAACCCTTCTAACTGAGATGGCGCACTTCACATGCATAAGCCAGGAATCAATTGACTTACCCACCAAAATATACAAAATATTAAGGTGGATGAGGCTCCCACACCAACATGTATAAAATCATTAGTAAACAAAAGCCAAAACACACCCAAACAAGTCAATACAAAACATACACAAACCAACACACAAAACCTTACACCTTACAAAAAACAAGTGAGTACAACAGGATGGTTACAAGTTGTAGAGGCCAAAGTCATGGCGACAATTTGCTGGGATTCACGCGGTGTAATTCATATCGATTACCTTGAAAAAGGTAAAACGATCAACGGCAAATATTATTCAGAGCTGCTGGACAGATTTGACACTGTTTTGAAGCAGGAACGACCGCATTTAGCGAAGAAAAAAGTGTTGTTCCATCAGAACAATGCACGGGTGCATACGTGTGTAGTCACCATGGCAAAATTTCATCAATTGGGCTACGACTGCTACGCCATCCATCTTATTCTCCGGATTTAGCCCACTCCGACTATTTCCTGTTTTCAAACTTGAAAAAATGGCTGGGCGGTAAAAGATTTGAGTAGAATGAAGAGGTCATCGTGGAAACAAACGCTTATTTTGAGGGCCTTCATAAATCTTATTATTTAGAAGGAATAAAAAAATTAGAAACACGATGGACTAAATGTATCGAGCTAAAACCAGATTATGTAGAAAAATGAAATTATTTTTTGCCGAAAAACTGATGTTTTGCATTGTTCAAAAAGAAGTATTGAACATCATTATTGGTAATGAAGGAAATGTAACGTTAAAAAAACTTGACAATGATCTTTGAATGGGGGCTGATGGCAGTGGTGCATAAAGTAGATATAAGCAAAAATCAGATGAAGACGGATTTGACGAAGAAAATGTCTTGGCAATTTCAATGATACCATTACAATTACACGGATTTCATGAAGGGGACCAACAAACTATATTGTGGAAAACCCCGCGCCCGTTATCTACTTTACATTGCATGCCAATAAGTAATAAATAGGTTCACGAAGGAAACTTACCAGTCGTTATTGACTGGTTATTAGAAGAATTCGAAAATGTTAGAAATCAAATTACGTCTCTTGTGCCAACCTTATTACAGTTTAATGGTCAGACATTTGAAATGAATCACAGACTTGAAGAAACAATGGTGGATGGAAAAGTATGCAATATTTTAACTCCGAATAAAGCATCTCAAAAGTGATATATATGCCAAGCAACACCTGA
Source organism: Leptarthrus brevirostris (assembly GCA_964036015.1). Taxonomy (NCBI): domain Eukaryota; kingdom Metazoa; phylum Arthropoda; class Insecta; order Diptera; family Asilidae; genus Leptarthrus; species Leptarthrus brevirostris. The sequence goes on from OZ038371.1 coordinate 53,773,347, forward strand.
AGATATGAATTGCTTAGAAAACATTCGAAGACATCCAAGTGATGCTCATACATTTTCTTGGGGTTTATCTACACTACACGCACAAATCCGATTAATGGAGTGCATTTTACATATTGGCTACAGATTAGAAGTAAAGAAATGTCAATGTCGAAAGACTGAAGAAAAACAAAGTGGCGCAAACAGAAAGAAAGTAATAATTGACAGATTCCGATCTGAAATAGGATTATTATTAGATACTCCGAAACAACACCAATGTCGGTAATAGTGCAAGGAGATTTTTTACGAATGCTGCCGTGGCTTCGAGTATAACAGGTGTTAATCAATCTCAAATTGAACAGTTTCATGTAATACTATGCACAATGACATGTGGATACGAAATGAATATATCTGCCTGCCTTCAAAGACTATTTCGACGAAACTGCAAATTTTTATGTTTCTCTGTACAATTGGTAACCTATGTCAGTAGCACTACACAAGATCCTAATAAATGGCCCAGAAGTAATAGGAAATTTTTTACTTCCCATTGGAGAGATATCAGAAGAGGCGCAAGAGTCTCGTCACAAAGAGTTTAAAATATTTCGGTTGGAACACGCAAGAAAGATCTCAAGAATCAAGCTAAATGAGGATCTGTTACACAATATTTTAATTAGCTCAGATCCAGTAATCACCTCGTTAAGACCCCAAGAAAATTATTGAGCAACAGCTATTTATCCTGCAGTTTTAAAACTGATACAGCCACCAAGTATTCGAGCAATAAGCGGAGAACCGGCAGAAGCAATCTGATTATTATTTATTATTATTATTATTAAGGATTGGATCAAGGACTATTCCGCATCCTTTAGTCACTGCGACCAGTTTGATCTTTTGTGACATGATCCAGGTTCATTATTAGGCCGCCCCGTCAATTTTTAGTTCCCTTATCAGTCCTAAAATTTTCCTGAGGGCTATCTTGGCTATGTCTGACGGTGATGGGAAAGCCCCACCAAGGTGTCTGAGCTTGATGCGGCCGAGGGCCTCACAGTGACAGAGGATATGTTCCGCAGTCTCTTCCTCTTCTAGACAGAATCGACAGGTGTCATCATCAGCCAGCCCTAACTTTTTTAGTTGGTAGCCCAGGTGACAGTCACCAGTTAAAAGTCCTGTTATCAGCCTTAAATCTGGTCTGCTGAGTGAGAGCAGCTCCTTCGTTTTCTGTGTTGAGTAGGTTATAAACCTCTTTGCTTGTCTTGACCCTGGGATGTTTGCCCAGTGTGAGTGCTTACAATCGTCCTCCCATGACCGGATACGCATTGCTATTCGACTTTTTGAGTAGCCGCAGAATGGCTCCGGTCCAATAAACTGAGAATCCGCACCTTTTTTTGCTAGGTAATCCGCCTTCTCGTTGCCTTCTATGCCGTCGTGCCCTGGTACCCATGCCAGCGTGATGCTGTTGCTCCGGGTCAGTTCTTTAAGAGCAGTGAGACAGTCCCAGACGATTTTAGACTCAAAGGTGTAGGACCCCAGAGCCTTAAGTGCCGCTTGACTGTCGGACATAATATATATTTTAGCACCGCGTATCCCTCTATTAGCAATTTCGCGTGCGCAGATTTCGATGGCATGTATCTCTGCTTGGAAGATGGTTGGTGTAAAACCAAGCGATTTGTATATCCTTGATCTTGGTCCAAAGACCCCGATGCCTGTTCTGTCTTCCATCCTGGATCCATCCGTGTACCAAACCAGAGATCCCCTTTCAAAGATATGTCTATTGTTGAGCCAATAATCTCTGCTCTCAAGGATCAGTTTGAATGGTATGTCAAAGTTATGCCTCTTCGGCATAATATCTGTTATTGAGTTGATCACCAGATCACCCTTGAATTCTTCAAGGATTTTCCTGTGGCCAGACCAATTCCCTGCTGTGAGGAGATTGGCGCCAGTCAGCCTTATTGCGCTCGAGGCAGCCTCCTTCTTTAGATGTATGTGTAAAGGGGGGAGGTATAATAGGGCCTCCATAACTGCCGTGGGGCATGTACGCATGGCGCCTGTAACTCCTAGACATGCTGACCTCTGCAGTTTTTGCAGTGCGGACCGCGCTGTCTTTTGTTCTACTTTTGGCCACCACACGAGAGCTGCGTAGGTGACCACGGGTTTTGTGATTGTTTCATATGCCCAAAGGGCCATTTTCGGCCATCATATCGTTTCCTGTAACCCTGTTAAGTTGAGGATTCCAAGTGAGTCTTTGATCTAGGATTATTCCTAAATATTTGACCTCACTTGAGAATTCTATCCGTGTTCCTTCAAGAGTAGGAGCCTTTAGCCTTAGCTTCCTTTTTCTTGTGAATGGTATAATGGTTGTTTTACTAGGGTTGACTCTGAGCCGCTCCCTAGCACACCAGGATTGTACCATGTTTAGAGCATTTTGCAGTCTTCTTGAAATGATTCTGTCCTGCTTGCTCTCTATGGTAATGGCCAGGTCGTCTGCGTAGCCCTGGCAATCGTAGCCGGCATTGGTCAGTTTGACCAGGAGATCATCGATAACAAGTGACCACAACAGTGGGGAAAGAACTCCCCCCTGAGGACAACCTCTAGTGGCCCCTACTATTACCGAATTGTGCCCCAGCCTCGCTGTGATGATCCGGTTACTCAGCATTGCCCCAATCCATTGCACCGTCGACAGATCAATACCTCTATCGATGGCCGCTCCTTCGATGGACGTGCAAGACGTATTGTCAAAAGCACCCTCAATATCAAGGAAGGCGCAAAGGGCAATGCCCCTACCATTAACAGCATCTTCCAGTTTCCCAACCAGATTGTGTAGTGCTGTTATAGTTGATTTGCCTGCCTGATATGCGTGCTGGTTTGCATGTAGCGGCGTGTCTTTCAGACAACCGTACCTAATATGTTGGTCAATTGACTTGAGAAGGAAGGAGGATAAGCTTATCGGCCGATATGCCTTGGGTTGATCCGCTGGTCGCCCCCCATCCATTTTCTGATAGTTCTGACGATACGGAGTCGCAATATAATGTGTATGTGATGTATAAAATACTGTCTCTTTTGTAGTACAAGAATATTTTTATTGTTATAAATAAATTTTTATTACATTTATGACGTTTTCACTGTTAGTATAATTTTGTCCCGCCCCATCCTAAGTCAAAATTTTTTCTCCTATTTGCAATGGGTGATCATACTCTATACAACAAGAAAATAACCATTCAGATCGGTCCTCGCGTTACAAAGTTATGTTAAACCCCAACAAAGGTAGATTCTCTCCACACCCCTGACCCCAACCTCACAAGCAAAATTATTGATATAGTACCAATCAGGGATCATACTCTATACAAAAAACAAAGAACCATCCAAATCGGTCCACGCATTACGAAGTTAAGTTCCACCCCCACCCTCACCTCACAAAAAAATTGTTTGTTATGGTCCCAAGCGGGGAACATACTCTATTCAACAACAAAAATAATCATCAAAATCGGTCCACGCATTAATTTTTTCCCGCTAGATTGTGAAAATATCACATTCTGAGTCGGGTAGAAACAACTTTTACATGAATTATATGATGTGTATTACAATAAAAAATATGTCTAATCTTACTCTAACATCTTTTTCATTTTGATTTGTCATAAAGCTTGTTAATACCGCTGTTGAACAAATTTGTTCGTAGGATTTTAAAATCAACGTCTTTACCCCTTCTGAAGTATGGAGCGGAAGAAGTACTTCAGCTGATTCGAGATAACGACTGCAAGTGGACCTACAATTTAAAGTGAATTCCGCACTACCGGCATTACTCGGAATCTGTTGTCAGCAAAAACAACATCCAGCACAAATTATTTAAGTTGATCTATTTTTTAAATAGCTTACAATTCTATCTGAAACCAAGAGATTTCCAAGTCACTTTAGGATGTTAATTATGAATAAAACACAAATGGGTTGGAATATTTCAGATATTTTTCTTTTTTGTAAATTTACTATCACTAATTCTTGTGATCGCGCGCCGTGGAATTGATGTTAAGTTCTTCAGCTACAATTTCACGAATTATAGTACACAGTTTCATAAAAAATTTGCTCAGATGGAGGATTAACTAAATGGACTGAAAATAGCACGAGTTAATCGCTCATTTCAATGCGTTGTGCTATTGTTAGTCGTAAGTTTAAACGACGTTTGTCATATATGTGATATGTTCAGGACCGTAGAGACGAAATTCGGGCCCGGGGGGTACCACATACGGGCCCCCGCGAAAGGAATTTCGGGACCGGGACTAAGCGCTTACGTGCCCATATACAATCAAATATGTCTAGTATATTACACTTTTTCGATCGTGAAACATTTTTTATATATATATAATTAAAATGGAAAAATTTTCTGTTGATGACTTAGATAGCCCGGGGGGTTTACCCCCTTCGCCTCCCCCTCTCGGCAGCCCTGGATATGTCATCGAAATCTGAATAGGTCCTGAAAGCTCATTGAGATTAAAGCGTCTTTCGGAAAAACCTTTAGTAATAACTGAATACTCCTAAATTTCATTCAAAGATCAATTTTTAAGATTAATAGCATTTGGATTAGATGCAAATTTAAAATACCTAAGTGGAGAATGCCATCCCGATATAAACGTGTACTAGACATAAAAACTCACGCCAACTTCACTGTATGCTAAAACCCGAGCAAATATTGAATCAATATAGTCTTTTTGTTATCCCCACCGGGAATAATTAACGTAAACGGATTTCCCGCACAAGTATTACCCGAACACTTTGTACTGGCTTTTGAGGGCAACTATGAACACGAGAGATCCCTTGTAAACTTTCCCGACACATTATTCCTGCGAGAGGCAAATTTGCAAAATTAAATTTTCCCTGATTGACAACAATTTGCCTAATAGTAAACTTTCATCTAAAGTTAATTAGCGCACTTATGCCCATATTTTATTCAGGGGCATTTACACAGGCGCAAAATGTACCCTGACGTGGTCTGGGCTTGGAGCTTTATTGGTTTTCTATTATATAACACGCGATGGCAGACGTTAGTTGTGAGAATAATTTGACTTAGCTTAATATATTCTGGTTAGTCACGTCGGTACAAGTGTAGTAGATGCCTTTTAGGTGTATATAACTTTTTCATTTTATAGACCTTTTGCAGGAATCTTAAAACGACTCGTTAAACTTTAATGGGTGTGAAGAGAACTTTGTGACCACATAGCCCGTTCTGCAGGATAAGCGAAGATAATAAGTGAAAATTGTTGTACGTTGATGACTTTACTTTCTAAATTCAATTAGACATCTTCTGAAGGGCACATGGGCAAAGTTGTTGGACTGAAATAAAAATAATATAATTAAGAAAATCAAGACATGTATAATATAGAGGAATTGCAGTGGAGTTGGTGTCGTTAGCCACTATATGTCTTGTTGGCTGCACATAAGGTGTTCCAAAAATGGACGATCAAACGCAGTTTGATCAATGCTTATGGTTCGGAAGTTAATAAGTTATTATGATTGTTGTTTCATTAAAGTATGATAAGGTAGTATCCACCTTTCCAAGAACCGTATTTTCATGAACTCTTTTATTTTTGTAACAAAAAATATGGTTTTATGAGCTCTGAAGTGCAAGTTGTTGTCAACAAAAGTGCGGAAATGATTAGCCTTTTTAAGCTAAACAAAACCAGTCATCAACGATATAATTTCATCATTTCACTGCAGCAAAATGGGACTCTTTTTCACTATAACCTAGTAGTGGGACCTCTCAACGAAAATATCCAAACCACTGAATCGAATTGCCGCCACTACCACTCAATGTTACTGTCCGACTGAAATTCTTTTTCGGTTTCCGTTTTGGCAATTTCTGGCAAAAAAAAATTATTTTCGACGCATTTTGATTTTTGTTCAAAAAAAAATACAAATAAAAAAGCAAAGTTTATTTGGGTTCGGAAAATGCTTTAATATTAAAATTACACACTACATTCCGTGTTCTAAAAAAATCCGACACGACAGGTGTGGCACTCGTGCGGACTTCATCGCGCGGAAGCACGACAAGTGTGGGGCGGCAGCAACGACAAAGAAAAATGGCGTTCCACCCTCGTCCAAGGTCGATGTATAAAATTAAAATCTTTAATCTTGTAAATAAAGAAAAAATATGTTATACATTGTATTTATATTATATTTATAATTTTAAGGTAAAAGTAGAACTTTAAGATAATTCAAATCAACATTTATTAAAGGCGTGTGTTATTAATGGTGTTGAACTGTGGAACTCCTCAGGAATCAATATTGGGTCTATTTCTGTTTTATAAATAATCTCCGAATCGCAATTCCTGTAAATATTTATTTGTACGCCGACAGGTTTATATCAGCAGATTAATCATTTTAGTTGAAGATTGCTCCTACAGTCTAAACTAAGGTCTCAACAAAATAAGCATTGCTCGTTCACTTTAATAATAAGAACAAATTTGTAACGTAAGCACATCCCAGCCGTTTTTAATTTTAAAAGTCTTTAAGCGTGAAATTTCGTGTCGTAAAAATTTTAAAACTGTTGAATGGATTTGACAACTCATCTGGAAATTGTCTGTTTAAAGGTTTCGTAAAAGCGAGCAATTGTATTTAAAAAAAAAATCTATACCACTGCACTTGAACTTACCAAACATTATTTGCTACCCAAAAGTGTGGTGTTTCGTTAAAACTGTATAGAAAAATTTCACTAGTTCGTCTATACCCCTCATTCCAAAAATATATATATTATATACAGATTCATTGAACAAAGTCAACCCGCTTTCTGCTAATTCTTACATACCACTTTATTCGCAGACTCTTCCATCCTCACAACTGTGCATTATCCGGTAAAAGACGCTACCATTTCTCGAGCGGGCATTTTTTAAGACACGTTGAAATAATTGTCACCATAACTTTAATGAGTAGGAAGTCGTTGCTCTTGAACTTTTAAAAGCTCTTCATAGAGTCTGGCTTACTGCACTTCTAGCACAACTTAAAGCATTTGAGCTTCACCCTTACTTTTAAAATGGATTCAACGTTGTCTATCAAGTCTTAAATCCGTGTAATAATAACGAAATATTATCTGATACCTACGAAAAGAATGCCTGTGTATCTCAAGGTTCAGCTCTTTCACCAACCTTATTTTTTCTTTTTATTAATGACCTCCTTTTAATTCCATTCATTCATAAATTCTGTAGGAAATTCTCGTAAAAAATCTGTAGCAGTTATTCGAGACCACAACAACATTTCCATGATCTTTGCTTTCCGACCCCTTCTTTAACATCTTGGGTATTGAAATATCGAACAATCTTAGCGTAGTCCTCAGTTGTCGGTTGTTCTTACGAAATTAACTGATTGTCTGATTCGTTGTAGACATATCACCATATCTTAAGCAGAATCATACGTGTATGGAACAATTTATCATTATCTGCTTTAACCTTTTGTTACGAGCTTCGAAAATCACCTTCACAATCAATCAACACATTTTTCTTACCCTTAATTTCTGTCTATAACATTATAAGGTAACTCGTGAGTTATGACTTAATGTTATGTGATTCAGTTAAAGGGTAACACCACTCTGCAATTTTGAAAAAAGCGATTCTCTGGGCCGCTATCTAGCTCGCAAAAATGCAAGAACAAGATATTCAAGGTTCCTCATTCCCCTTACGACCATCATTAAAAAGAAATTTTTTGTAATTTAAATTAATTAAGTTACGCTCTCGAAGCCGATCGATTCCTTCGTTAGTGAGGATGTCTGTAAAATGCCTAACGTAAATGGTTGTGAAGCGCAAACTGAGAAACAATAATAAGGGGTTAGACCACTCTAGAGGCCGAAAAATAGGCTTTTTGGGGATTTTTTTCCAGAAAAACTACAAAAAAATTCCAGATTACAAAAGGGAAGCTTATCATACATATCACTGACTGTATACATACAATAACTTTTTTGAAGCGATTAATTTCAAAATGGCGGCTGTACAGAGTTTTTGCTATGACGTCTCCGTTTTCCAGGGTCCACAGCCGGAAAAACAGCTCCTGTAATTTTTGAGTTATGATGAGCCAATGAATTATTTTCGGTTGTATATAACAATATCTTTAAAAGTATGTATGTAGGATTTTTTCGATATATTGATTTTTGGCCAAATGGCGCATTGCTAAAGTGAAAAGTTGAAAAATTGCCTAAAAAAAGTCAGAAATGAACTATGCAATATAAAAAAACAAAACATCGCTCCAGGAGCGGTTCGGATCGATTGAAATTAAAAATAATAACGATCCGCTCCGGAGCGGTTCGATAACAGACTTAGAAAATAACGATCCGCTCCGGAGCGTTTCGATATCAGATTTAAAAAATAACGATCCGCTCCGGAGCGGTTCGATAACAGATTTGGAAAATAACGATCCGCTCCGGAGCGGTTCGATATTTTTATAACGCTCCAGGCTGAATCGTTCCAGATATCGCACCGATCCGATCTGGATCGATTTGGAGCGATATTTGGAGCGAAATTTCGTATCAATTCGGAACCCTGTTTCGGAACATACATATCGAAGGCAATGTCCTTTTAATCAAGGCAGCCCAATTCCTAATAATTTGCCTTTCAATTGTACACGTTCAAAATTTTCGCTGAGGAATTTCAAAAGATGAACACATAAGAATATGAGCCCATATATCCTTATTCACAAAGTGATGATTCTCACTTGCACTTATCACGAATCAACTTTAGAAAACGTATCGATGATTGTAAGAATTTCTCTATTATTTATGCTGTAAATATCTATGTGAATAATAATGGGATTTTGACATCCCTTCAAAGCTGATTGCTGACTAAGGTTCAGAATTTAAATCAAATATCTTCAGGGATTTTATACAGTATTGGAGTTAGGCCAATTGATTCAGCGGCATGCCATGGTTCCCGGGCTCAAGACTCGGTCTCCCCGTGGGGTTTTAAAAATAGAATTAGAAAATTCCACTTCGCCTCTGGGCAGTTGTCTGGCTCGCAGCAATGCAAAAACAAGGCATTCCTTTTTCTTCACTCCACCTACCCTGTTCCCTTCCGGACAAAGCCATGCTAACGCATCAAAGAGTTGCTCCCTAGGCGTTGACCACATCCTAAAAAAAGCAGTGACACATTAAAGTGTATTTCACATCCTTTCAGCAGACAACTAGAAAGACTCCATTTCAAGTTAATAGAGATCTATAGATTAATATTAGAAAAACTAAAAGAAAAAAAAATGGAAATGGATCATGATAATATATTAACAGAAACCCTTATTACATATAATAACATCATTCATTCCACAACTAAATTAGCACCATACGAGCTGTTTTACGACAGAACAAATAAATTCATTAAGAATGTCAATTTTACCAACGAACACGAATATGTCTCATGTAGCTCAGTGCTGATCTCGGCCTAATGGTAGGCGATACAATCGTATGATGTGCCGTGTCCACCTTTACCGTCAACTGACAGCGTAGACAGCTCACTCTGCCTGTGCCTGCACAAATGACGCAATGCACCAACACCGAGGTTAGCCCAACTTCTGTCGCCTCGCGCAAAGATCCTTCAAATCAACATATTCCCGTGAACTTTTCAGCACCTCCTCCAACTCAAAGTAGTTCTGTAACCGTGAGGCTACCTAAACTTCCTAGAAGCAATTTTATTTCGCGAGCTCATCCGGAAACTACTGAGGAAGACATTATTGCCCATGTGTCATCGCACACTAGAGCTCCACGAAGCTCAATAGCCTGCAAAAAGAACACTTAAAAAAAAAACGCCAGCGAACTATCGCTCTACTATGCCAATGTAACAGGACTTTGCTCAAAACCTAGGAGGAAGTAACTAAAAGAGAAGCCCAAAAGCTTAAAAGCGCCTGGCAATTTTAAAGATGTGCGAGAATTTTTCGCACACTTCAAAAAAATACAAGAGAGGCGGTACCAAAAATTCATTGCGAGAGGGGGCTTTGGCGCCCTTTTTAAAATTACAATTTATCAATTAATTTTCCTCAAAACAATCCTACAATGAAATTTTATTATAATAAAGAGTGCAAGTATGAATAGTCAATACATTTTTTAATAATAACAATACTTGCAACAATGCCCTTTAATTTATTAAATTTGCGAAAATTAAGCTTGTATTAAAACGATGCATTTTTCCACACCACCTTAAGTTATATTTACCGGTGTAACATGTATTTCCTTTCATTAAATATTTATAATTACAATTGAGAAATCAATACATGTTGAAACCGTGAAAACACCTTTTGAGGTAATGCATCTAAGCGCGTTGCCGTTTATTTTAAATGGCCTACCACTATCTTTTTAAATTTTATCAATACTTTATGTTAAAATTCATAAATAAACTTACCACTTCTATATTTTCTACGATTTCAGATGTGGCATGTGACTGTAAAGTTGGTGTAAAGTCTAGATACTGAAATAAAAATCTTGGTACTGACATTCATCAATTTTATAAATATTTTTTTACTTCACTGAAATTTGTTTCATTCAGTTCAATCAACTGCTCAACACAAAGGTGTCTTCGACTAAAAAGTATGCGCCCGACCATTCAAAATGTATGGAGATAAGCTGTAATCACAAAATAATTAAAATTTTAATTCATATATATCATAATTTAAGTTTATTTTAAAAAGTTTAAATTTATCAACAACAAAAAATAAAAATTTTTACAAAACCCTCCCTGTGTAACTTTTTACGTGCCGCCAGTGCAGATCGTACGAAAACAGCTATAACCTGAAGCAAAATGTAAATAAGAATTTTATAGTCATGTAAAGAGTGGAAATTTCGCTACAAATCTTCTTAATTTGATTAACTTTTAATTAGGCAATTCAATATAGTTATCTTAATTGTGAAAAGATATTCCAGTTCTTGTGAAAAGATATTCCAGTAGGGCGCCCGTGGCTATTATTCCCACAAGATTGCACAGTGCACTTCATTTTACATAATGAATAAAATTACACAGTTTTCGAAACACGGTCTACTTAAATAAATCTATTCACGTCTTTCACTATATCACTACTAAAGTTTTAAATTATATTATTACTTAATACAAGTGTAATCGTAATTTTTCACTCGCGAAATCAAATTAACTCAAGAAATGTCAATACCAAGTGACAGAGACCCAGAGACTCAACAAGAAAAAAAAATTTACAGCTAAGACACAGCCGCAGAACAGCCGCCATGCTCACACACACGACATATACATAGGGCTTCTCCTTCAGTTACTTCCTCGTAGCTCAAAACTGACTCGCTTATTTATAGGTTCCACTGATTTTTGCTTCGACGTAGTCTGCCTGACATTCCGTGCCCGATTTATGATGTTGCTGACTCTGAGGTGCTAGAATTCTTGTGTGTAGTTTTGAGGCTTCGTCACAGGAGGATGTTTATTTCCACTGCATATATCCCGCCTGACGTTTACAATCTGGTCGCGGCACGAATTGATGAAATTCCTGGCGCTATGCTGCTTCTGATGAACTTTTGCTTCTTGATGATTTTAACATGCCTACAGTTGGTTGGGATTATGGATCTGACGACGATGGCATGTTGCCTTCTGCTGGCTTCTCCTCAATGTAGCTTGTCTTTCATCGACAGCACTGTGGCTTCTGGCTTGACTAAGTGCAGCAGGATTGTGAACGACTAGGGAAAACTTCTGGATCTGGTACCTGATTCCAGTGAGAAGATGCTTGTTGCCCATTGTTCCTGAAACCGGTCATCATCCTGCGCTGTATTTTACTATTGTAAAATCTTATGATTCTGTAAATTGCTGTTATAACTTTAAAATTCTGATTTCTTTGCACTAAATCAACGGCTCTCTGCCTTGTTGTGCTCAATGTGTTCCTATTTCTAAATCTAAAAGTCAGCAACTTTTCAACTATGCCTAAGTAACTCTGTTAAACACATTAGGAATTTAAAAAACAAAGCTAAGAAGAAGCTCTGCATCTCTCGGAGTGATGTTGATTACTTATCTTACTCGAATTTACGCAATCAATTTATAGTTTGTTTAGAGTCCTCTAACAACATTTATTTGGACAGAATCAAGTCGACTTTGCGCGGTGAGCCTTAAATTATGATGAGAGAGCAGTGACGCCTTGGTTATTTTCGCTCTCTCCGGTCTATTCTTTAGAACTGCGTTTCGTGACAAAAACTGTAATATTAGTGATAAGAATTTTACTGACTTGACAAAGTTTCCGCTGATATCCCTTTATCTGAAGGGCCTTGTATTTGACATGGCATCCCAGCCTCCTTTCTGAAAACAAATGTGCTTCAGTTTCACTGTAAACCCTTTTTGGGCTCGTTTCAACACGGTTTTATGAAGGATAAATCTACTGCAACCAACATATTAGAATTCTCCAAATACTGTGTTTCCGCCATTAAGTCCGATAAGCAAATTGCATCTTGACAGGTTTTCTTCGTTTTTTGTAAACTGGGTGTTTTCGTATCTGTCTAATCGTACACAGCGTGTTTTATTTCGTGGTCTGCTTTCCAATAAAATACCTAACCACAGTGTAACCATATTGGACCGTTGCTTTTTCTTGACATCAGTCGAACCTAATTCGGTTAACTCTTTAAGAAAGGGCAAGCCCTAAAACCGATACCTGCGGCTGGCTAAAGCCGGGCAATTGCAGAGGTGTATGATTTCCTCTTCCTCTCCATCATAGCAATTCCTGCAGAAATCATTTGAAGGCGCGCCAAGTCTGTCGGCGCGTCTGCCTATGAGACAATGACCCGAAACTACGGCCGGGACAACACTTATTATAGTTCGTCCGAGTAAGATGAGCTCTCTTAACCGTTTTGGGTCAAGATTCGGCCATATCTGCCGGGTAATCATGTGTTTTTAAATTTCTGCTTCGTTTTTGTTGGTTAGAGTATGCTCCCCCATTTGTACCATAACAAAAAAATTTGGTGGGGTGGTGGTGAAACCTAACGTCGTAATGCGTGGACCGATTTGAATTGTGGGTATTGGTATATCTTCAGTACACAGGAATGTACCGTCCCAAACCGGATTCTTTAGGATAGGTTGCGCGAGTTATACTCGCTTCTTTAACTACCAGGGGGCCTTAAGTCCATCATCGGGTTGTACGGTTTAACCACACTCTAAAGAGGGTCCTCGAGAGGGCAGAACTCCCGAGGGCTAAAAATTGCCTATTTCAATGACTTGCAGAAATTGAAATAAAAAGGCTATAAGATTACCGAAATGAAAATTAAAGTTTTCATTTATTTTTTATTTTTATTTAAATATATTTTTGGACAATATTGATCTAAAGACTGACTGTAACTAAATCTACGGAACAATTTTCTCGCTTTATATACACGAATTATTCAAACAAAATTGTTCCGACCTGCAAGGTTAGCATTTACAAAAAGTAATCTTAATGTACGAACTTAACCAAAAATAATTAAACGTAACTATTGTTAAAATGTTTTTGCCACTACAATAGTGCTGTCACCACAGAATTATTCTTTGTCTGTTGTATAGAGTATGATCCTCCATTGCTAATAATAAAAAATATAGTAATATGGTGGAGTGGAGAGAGGATGGAGTTGGGAGAAAGTGGGGTAGTCGTAACGGGTGGACCGATTTGGATGATTAATTTTTTTGATGTATAAAGTATGTTCCTTCATTAGTAACACAACACAATTTCAAACGGTGGAGTTGTAATGGGTGAGGGGGCGGTTGTCAACTTCTTATTGCGTGGATGATTTTGATAATTCCTTTTATGTTATATAGAGTATAATCCCCTATTGCTACTATGCGGAAAAATGTTGACCTAGAGTTGGGGTGGTGGAATACGTTTCCTTCTAGATAAACGATAAAAATGTTGTACCTAGACTGAATACTGTTAAAAATATTTGTATGAATTATTTGATTGCATCGAGTTAGCATAGAATTGTAATTGTCAATCAATTCACTTTTGTTTTTTACTTTACTTTTAAAATTGCCTTGAACGTCGCTGCTTAAATTAACATTTACTTATAACAATAAATAGAATGTTGAGATAAACTCTCGGTAATTTTCTTTATTTACAACGTATTTATTTTTCATGGTGCCGAAACCCGGGAGAAAACGGGAAAACGAAAAAAAAACCGGACATCGGGAATAAACGGGAGAAAGCTTCCAAGATTAGAGCTAAAAAAATTTAATGAGGACTATAACAAGTGGCTTCCTTTTTGGGAGCAGTGTAAGACGGCCGTACATTTGAACTCCTCATTAGACGATTGTACCAAGTTCAACTTTCTTCAGAGTGTTCTAACGGGACGAGCTGCTGATACGATAGCGGGTCTTACACCAACGGAAGCTTGCTACTTCCAAGCCATAGAAATGCTTAAGGTGGAATATGATTCAACAGATCGAATAGTCGACAAATACATGCAACAGCTAATTTCTATTAAGGCTGTAAAATCTCGAATTGATGCGGTCGGCTTACGCAGTTTATACAGCTCTATTACAGTGGCAATGAGATCTCTAAATTCTCTCAAAGTTACACCATCGCAGTACAATATGATGTTGAAGTCCATCATACTGAAAGCCCTGCCAAGTGACTTGAGAGTCGAATACTATCGGACAGAAGCGCAAATTGGGATCAACCGTGTTATGACAAGCACTGCTAACGAATCCAACGATAGTGTACAGTTGGATACATCAACACATACCATCGAGTGTGATCCTGCTATAAAAGGTATTTTAAATTTTATAAAAGTCGAAGCTGAATCTCTGGAAAAGGCCACAGTTACGGTCACATCTTCAATGGAAAAGAGAACCGCTCTAAATCGACATCATACAGCCACAGCTACAGGCTTATTCACGGTATCTCAAAATACAAAGAATTGCTTTTTCTGTTATTCGCTAGCTCACACTATCGAAAATTGTGATTCCACTACCGCCCCTTTAAAGGAGCGAAAGGAAAAATTGAAATCTGCCGGTAGATGTTTTAGATGTAAACACCCAAAGCATTCCTCTCGATACTGCAAAAACAGATTTATACGCTGCAAAAAATGTAATGGCCGACATGCGACGTCTATGTGTGATCCCAATTTTGAAGGTAAAGTGCAAAATTTCGGAAATAAAGTGCAATCTTCTGAAGGAAAAGTAAACAACGCCTTGACAGCCACAACAATTAATGCGGTAAATCTCCTATTACCCATAAACGAGCAAGTTTTTCTACAAACGGGCTTCGGGATTATAAATAAATTAGCGATCCGATTTATTTTAGACATTGCAAGTACGAGAACATACATTCGTGAAAGTATATCGAAGAAGCTTAACTTGCCGATAGTTGGGGTTGTTGCTTTAAACATAATTCCGTTCGGCTGTCAAGAAATTCCTCCCAAGACAGTTTATAATTGTGTTAAATTAAACTGAAAGGTCAGTATAGTGATGATTGCATGACCTTAAAAGCGATTGAAGTGCCGGAAATGTGTGTGGATTACCGGTCCCTAACGCAAGATATTTTCAATTTGAGCATTTTCATTTAGCTGACACTCACCCTAAAAACTGGATCAAACTTGCCACCGGTGCGCCCCTACAGGTTCACAAGGGTAACATTTGGTGTAAATTGTAGTCCCTTCTTGTTAAATGCTGTCATCAAAAGACATTTGTATCTTTTTAATGATCAATTCCAGGCGACCAACGAAATCCTTGCTAAGCACCTTTATGTCGACGATTTAGTCACTAGTGTAGACTCTCCTCACGTTGCAGAAAAATTATACAGAGAAGCCAAAACTATTATGGCGACTGCCTCAATGAATCTCCGCAAGTGGAATTCAAATGATGCTGGTTTGAGGCAGCTGTTCATCAACGAGCGGGATCATGAACATACACATACTGTACAGAAGGTTTTAGAGTGTATTTGGGTTACTCAGACCGATGAATTGAAAATTGATCTCGGTCCGACGATAAATTTTTCGTCCACATCGCTTTAGGGTACTAAACGAATTATATTGCAAACGATGACCCGCGTGTATAATCCCTTAGGATTGCTTGGCCCATTCGTCATTAAAATGAAAATGCTAATGCAAGCAATATGGATGCTGAAACCAGCAATGAGGACGAAATTCAATTGCACCTCTTTTGTGACGCGAGCCCGAAAGCATATGGAGTTGTAGCATTTGTAAGAAGGAAGAACGTAAATGGAGAAATATCGTCACACATCTTATGTGCCAAGCATAGAGTAGCACCTTTGAAGCGAGACAGCACAAACGAACTTTCGCTACCCAGATTGGAATTGACTGCTGCGTTGCTTGCGAGTCGTTTGAAGTCATTTATATGCAAAAAAACATCATTCACGTTCAACTCATTTTTTTTCTGGAGTGACTCAAAAATTACGCTATGCTGGATCAGGGGCGATTCCAGGAAATGAAAGCAGTTCATCTCTAACAGGGTCAATGAAATTAAACTTCATTCAGCTATACAAGAATGGCGTTACTGTCCTGGAAGAATGAATCCAGCTGATCTTCTTACTCGCGGTATTTCAACGAAAACTTTAATAAATTCCGAAGCTTGGAAAGTTGGTCCAATTTGGTTATCACAACCTAAAAACATGTGGCCGATGGATAATCAATACGAAGATACATCGTTGGTAAATATATCTTTATCTCATAACACTTCAAAAGAGCCTCAGCACATAATAAACGTAGAAAAATTCAGTAGTTTAACAAGACTTTTGAGAGTTACAGCATATGTTTTTCGGTTCATAAATAATGCAAGAGAAAAAACAACAAAATCGTAAGGGGACTTAACTCTAAATGAACTGCAAATTGCCGAAAATTATTTAATCTCTTTTGAGCAGCAACGATATTTTCCAAACGAGATTGGATCGCTTAAGCGAGGTAACGGAGTCGATCGTTTATCGAAAATATTAAAACTTTGTCCGCAAATTGATTGCCTTGGTATTCTACGGTTAGGAGGAAGGCTACAGGAAATTAACGATGAAACAAATCTAGCGCATCCAATTATTTTGCCGAAAGAATCTTATCTCAGCTACCTTTATGTGAGATACGCGCATATCGAAACACTTCACGGAGGCATCAACGTTGCGTTAGCATTCTTAAGAAGAAAGTTTTGGATTTTAAGGGCCCGACAACTAGTAAAATCAGTTATTAATAAGTGCATTACATGAAAAAGACTCTTTAGCAAGCCTGCTTCACAACCATTCGCACCACTTCCTAGGGACAGATTGAATTCCGCGCGCGTGTTTGAAACGACAGGAGTTGATTTTGCCGGGCCAATGTTCGTAAAAAACGTACACAATTCTAAACTTACGAAAGTGTATTTAATGTTGTTTACTTGCGCAGTTGTTCGCGCTGTACACATCGAGCTGGTTCCTGATTTATCCACCGAGTGTTGCATCAACGCTATTCGAAGATTTACTGCAAGAAGAGGATTTCCGAAAACCATTAATTCGGATAACGCGAAAACTTTTAAAAGAGCTGACTATGAGATTCAACAACTCTACAAGCAAATTAATTCCAACGAAATATCCTCCTTTGCTGTCAACCATGGGATCCAGTGGAAATTTATCGTTGAAAGAGCGCCATGGTGGGGAGGATGGTGGGAACGATTAATTAGGACAATAAAAAACTCACTTAAAGCAACGATTGGACGACACACCTTAAATTATGAGGAGCTCCAAACAATTTTGGTTGAGGTAGAAGCCGTCTTAAACTCCAGGCCGCTTACATATACGTCTGACGAACCAACCGAATTGAAGCCGCTTTCTCCGTCCGACTTCTTAAGGGGGGAAGTACAAGAAGAGGCCGAAAAAAGAGGACTTTTTTGGGATTTATTTTTGGGAAAATGAAAAAGGTCCACATGAAATCGATATTATATGCATTTAGGGCAATGTTTTAAGAAGAGAAAAAACATTTTTTACATTTTGAAAAATAAAAAATTAATCAACTTTTGGTGGGTTTCGTAACTCGTGTCGCGGCTGACATCGAAATAGGCGTAAATTCTCCTGGCCGCAATTTTCATCTGAAATCAAAAAACCAAACATTTTTATACTCGAGGGGGTTGTTTATTCTAGATAGACTACGATCTTTTCGAAATTTGAAAATTAACTATAAAAATCGGGCATGAAAAAAAAGTTGGCTTTTTTGCAAAAATTTTAATTATTTTCGCGTCAAAAATGGTCTTAAAATGATTTTTTTGCTATGTCCGTAGTCTATCTAGAGTAGTTTTTTATGCCCTTTAAAATGAGTGCTGGATGAAGAAAATAGGTTCACTAGTTTTTTTGTAATCTTTTACGCCAATTTGAAAAACATGGTTTTGAGAAAACGCCGAAACGAAGTTTGTCCCGAAAAACTGACGAAAAAGATGCAGATAAGGAGAAGGTAAGAGGGGACGGGTTTTCTCAGAAAAATCGGTATTTGGACTGAAAACGTCGAGAACACTCTTTAACAAAGTCGCATTCATCACTCTAAATTCCAGAGCAGAAAAAAAATCCGGTAAGCGGAATCACGCGCGCAGCAGAGATCCTCGATCCCAGGCGCGCTGGGCCGGATCGGCGCCGACCACTTTCAAGTGGCATTTCTTTCACAATTTTTGAGATAGGCTTTTGGAATTATATTCTTAGAGCATATACTTATCGATTAAGACAATAAAAAAAATCGATTTTTGAAAACGTCTTAATGTACTTCCCCCCTTAACTGAAACCGCAGCAACTAACCTTCGCAACATTGAAGAATCCGCAAAGCTATGCAGAGACGACTTGGTTAATATTTGGAGACAGCGCCAGAGAAATCTAAACGTCTTCTGGAAACGATGGGTTTCTGAATATTTACATCAACTGAAATCTGCGCATCATGTTCCTTTCAGTAATACGTCGATTTTTAGTGTTAACGATATAGTACTTATTTCAGAGAAAAACATTCCCAGGCTCCTATGGAAATTGGCTAGAGTCATCAACGTATTTCCTGGCAGAGATGGTCGTGTCCGTGCTTGTGAACTAATTCTACCGAATGGCAAAACATTTCGAAGGCCAATTCAAGT
Organism: Leptarthrus brevirostris; assembly: GCA_964036015.1. NCBI lineage: Eukaryota > Metazoa > Arthropoda > Insecta > Diptera > Asilidae > Leptarthrus > Leptarthrus brevirostris. The sequence goes on from OZ038371.1 coordinate 53,792,312, forward strand.
TATATAGCCACTAGAAATCCAGTAAAACTTTTAATCTCGGCGGGAAGGATGTTAAAAGTATTTGTATGAATTATTTGATTGCATCGAGTTAGCATAGAAAAAGCAAAATAGCAAAAAAAAAAAACCAAAAAAACTCTCGGTAATTTTCTTTATTTAAAACGTATTTATTTTTCAAATACGATGATTGTCTTTTGTTACATAGAGTACGATGGCACTCTAGGGCCATTGTAACAATTTTCTGAGGTGAGGATATTGAAATGGTGACCGTAACTAATTTCGTAATATGTTGCAAGATTTGGATAATTCTGTTTCCTTTCATTAGAGTGTCTGCAACTTTTGAAATTGCTTTGTTCTTTGGAGCAGCATTCTTCGGGTCGTATATATGAAGACACTAAAGAGTGAAAATAATTCACAAAAAGCGCTAAAAAGCGTAAAATAATTTTTAGTTTTATAACTATTACGACATTTTGAAGTCGGTGCAAATTAAACGAACAAAACTACTGCCCAACCACAATCGAACATACTATATAAAACTACCTAAACGTTTCAGCTTACGGGATCATAAGGAAGGACAGTTAAATACTTTTGTTGTAAACCTATTTTATCCTACGTAAAAATTAAATATTAAAGGTTTTTACTTACCTTGATGCGATCTACTTCCACCTTATAAATATAATAATCATGTAGGTCTGACGGCTTTATTCAATGACATTACAAATCTAGAAAACGTTTCGTCCTCTGAATGTTGTTTTTCCTTTCGGGGTTTTCTTGGAACCGTGTGAAAATCCGACTGCATTACCGCAAATTGAATAATTCATAAGTTGCTTGGAGCTATTTTCGATTTACTAACAAATTTCCAACAAAAGCGCTTTGTCGGTTAAATTGAGTTAACCTATTAATTTGAGTTGCCGTGAATGTTTAAAGCCGCAACTTGATAAAAGCCACTCATGAAAATAATTTAATAACACTATCTGGTATCTGGCTGGTGGATATGTGTATATAATTTGTGTTCAGGGCGGAATAATTAACTGATTTGTGAACAAGGATCCCTTTACGTGCAGTCATTGGGGGTGAAACAAAAAACCCCAATCCACGTTGGTCGTAATTCAACCCCTTTCTGATTTTGCCGTGTTGACATTAGATTTGCGACTCTTTCCTTTGAAGTGTAAAGGGTAAATATGCTGCGGGCAGCGGAAGTTTTTGAAGCTTGTTTCCATTCAAGATGTCATCTTCACGGTTGAATAATCAACGAGATTAAATTTTCATTGCATCGTCACGTCACCGTCAGGTTGGTTCAATCTCACAAATTTGTAGGTCGACAGATTTTTAAACTTCGCATATTACGAAAAAGGATTTTAAATAGATTGAGCATTTCGAATTGATCTTTATAATGAAATTTAATTCAAAATTACTTTTCGCCAAATTGAATAAGCACATAAATTAATACTTTCATTAAACCCAAATATTGAATGAAACAGTTTTACATTTCTTTATATATGTAAAAACCGTTGTCCCATATAAAGTTTTCATTCACAATAATTTAATAATTACCACGTATTGCTCTTATATGAAACAAAAAATATTTATAATAAAAATAGGTAAGAAAACTTTTAAGTTTAACGGTTTTATTTAACATTATATGATTTACTAAAAGGTGGAAAATAATTATGGGTCACAGATGTGAAGCTTACCGAGATGTAGGTACTGTCTGTTAGTAAGAAATCCATTTGTTTAGTTGAATATCTATTTTCTGTCATGTTACTCCCTTCCTACACCCACCCTTTATCACTATATGTGCTTTAATCCCATAGTATCTAACGACATTTATAGTGTGATTGTTCATCTCAGTAATCCCGAAAACTGTGACTTCAACATTAACGTCGGTCGATTGCGATTTCTGACGCTTCCTTCTCACCCCACGCCTAGGGGAGGGTTACTACTGCAGTTTCTAACAACATCGGGGAGTGGAATTATACATTTCAGCAACTCCGAAAATTATGGATTCCACACTAATGTCGGTCGTTTTCGATTATACACTCTCTTCCCGCCTCCAAACCTGGGGGTGTCTTATCATCTAATTATTTAACGGAATGGTGATTGTCATTGTTAATCTTACTGACCCCAAAAAGAATAGATTCGACACCAATATCGATCGCCTTTAATTATTTGAATATTTCAGTCTCCTCCCACCCCCATCTATAGGGGTGTCTTTTCAAAAAAATTTTTAACGGCATCGGCATTTAAAAAAAGTATGGATTCGACACTAATATCGGTCGTTTCGATTATTTGTACATTTTACTCCCCCCCCCCCCCCCCAACACCAACCATCCCTCCACTGATACTATAGTATATTGTATTGTCACCGGAATTGAATATGTTTGCAAAATTTCAAATCGATAGAACAGTTAGATGTGGATGAAAAGTCAATTGCAAAATTTAATACAAACAAATATACGAAACTGAAGCTAAATAAAACTATTTAAAAAGTAGATTTTTTTGCTTATTTAGACTACAATAAGAGAAATTTTTATTCACTTGAAAAATTTCGATGCGTTTCATATTGGAGATTTTAGAGTACCTTACCAATTGCTTTAATTTAGTTTCCTTTTAACTAATTTCCTTTCATACAAAATCTCTCAATCAACGAAAGATGGATATAGAGACGAATATATTCCATTTCACAAACCACTATTAATGGTAATGTAGAGAACAATAAAATAAAATAGCACATGTCCACTTCAATGCTATGCTTTTTGAGTATTGTATTGTTGTAAAGAGTAGAGAGAAAGGTTGAAGGGGATTACTTCTGCAAAAGTGGGATTAACAAGAAGAAATACATAACATATATAAGAAAGAAGTATGTAAGAAAAAACTAAAGTATTTATACAACTTTAACATTGTTTAGATTAAAAAAAACGAATTTTATAATAAATATGATAATGTGGCCCTCAAATAGATTTTTGAACCCTTTATACTACTATCGGAACATATATGTAATTACGAAATTTCACCTTCCTAGCTGTTATATTTCGGAAGAAACTGTGGTTATAGAAAGACGGACAATCATACATATTTTGGAACCTAACTTTGTAACGCGTGGAGCGATTTGGATGATTCTTCTGCTATTGTATAGATTGCTAATAAGGGAATCATTGGATCCTAAGGTGGGGTGGAGGAGAGGGAGGGGTTGTCTAACTTTGTAACGTGTGGACCGATTTCGATGATTCTTTTTCTGTTGAGCAGAGTATGTTCCCTGACTGATACCACGAGAAAAACATTTGATGGGGGTGGGAGTAGGGGGTTGAACCTAACTTTTTAACGCGTGGAAGAATTGGATGGTTCTTTTTTTGTTTTACAGAGTAGAAGACACTAAAAAGTGAAAAATAGAATAGACTTCACAAAAAGCGGTAAAAAGCATAACATAATTTTTAATTTTATATCTATTACGACATTTTGAAGTCGGTTCAAATTAAACAAACAAAACAACAACAACAAAACTATTTTATTGTCCTTCCTTATGATTCTGTAAGCTGAAACGTTTAGTTAGTTTTTAGGTTTAGTATGTTCGATTGTGGTTGGGTAGTTGTTTTGTTCGTTTAATGTGCACCGACTTCAAAATGTCGTAATAGATATAAAATTAATAATTATTTTATGCTTTTAAGCGCTTTTTGTGAAGCTGGTTCAACTTTTTTTTAAAAACTATTTTATTGCTATTTCGTTTTGGTAGAAATAACGAATAAGTGTTTGAAGCAAAAGCAACTAAAATAAGACCCAACTCATCGCTCAATCTACACATAGAGTTCGCTGAAATTTTATTCGCATACAACTGAAAGTCTAGATAAACTTAAATCGTGAGTAAACACACTTAACAATTTATTATATTATAATTCTGTTCTTTTCCTGATGTAGCCAAAGCTCAGGGGACCACCCTATGATGCATTACCATATCTTAGACCGGAACGGAATTAGAGTAAGGGAATTAAGGGAAATTAAATGTATTGTTTTTGAATAGCTGCGAGCAAGTTAAGACCTCAGAGAGGGAGTGGACTTTTGATTATTACAATGGCAAATTAAAATCTCACAGGGAGGCCGAGGCTTGAACCGGTATTAATGGTTTGGTGATCGTGCCGCGGGACCAATCGATCCAACAAAGGCGCATTCAAGGGGGGGGGGGGGCAAGGGGAACTGCCCCCCTATCCAGAAGCTAGAAGGTTTTGTTTTTATATTTTCCCTGTCTTTTAAATAATATCAGTCAAAACTAGATGGTACCCGCGCCTACGACTCTTGTATCTTCCCAATCCTGGCGAGCTACGACCATTGTATCCTCCCGCCCCTTACGAACAACAACCCTTGCGTCCTCCACTCCTTTGCTAGCTGCAACCCCTGCATACGCTTACTCCTTTCGAGCATCTATTTATGCGTAGTCCCGCCCCTTCCTTACCATTTCGTCATTCCGCCCTTTTCCCTTGTGAACAAAGGAGAAATAAAACGAAACGTTCAATTGAATTACTCTTGACTTTATAACTTTTAAAGGAGTTTACCACTTTTGATGAAATAATCTTTAGAATAAAATATAGGGTTGAACCCATCTTTTCTTCACCACTACCTAGATCTTTATTCATACTATAACCTGCCATACATTTGAGTATTATTCACAGGAAGAAACTGTTATATAAAAATTCATGTCTCGGCAAAGAATGAATTTCGTTCATTTATAGTATGGAAGAAAGCAGAGCAATGTTACACCCACCGACCAGCACTTTCAGTGTGTCACTCACAAACCAAATAATATATAAATTATAAATAGCTTTACATTTCTGAGTAAATATAACCTTATTTAAACTAAACTGGGTACAGCACTTAATCATGGCCGTAAATTTTAATATATAATTTATTATAATTTAATATATATATATATATATATATATATATATATATATATATATATATATATATATATATATATATATATATATAGCGTTATCATCTTTGTCCTCTTCACCGTCACTGTAAAGATCTCTTTCGAAGTCGGAACACCATGGCTTCATTTTTTCCGATGCATATACAGAACTGAACTTCCGTTGAGAAACCTGAGAATGTGGGATATCTTCTATGGCATACCTATCATTTCCTAAAGACGCGGTTACAATATATGGTCCTTTGTACTTAGGACCAATTTTCCTAGATTCTCCGGTTGATATAGTAGGTCGTTCAAAACTTGGGACTTTATGTAAGGCATCGAATCGCTGTTTTTGTTTCGCTTGTACAGCTGCGATGTTCTCGGTGGATAACTATCGAATTGCGTGAAGCGAGTCCGCTGTACGATTATCTGGGAAAGAATCATCATTATGAGCAGGCAATAATATTTTGTTACATAACTCGGATGAAACCCGAATAAGAGTTCCTGAGGAACCTTTTTGTTAATGTTATTCTTCAAAGAATTAAGACCGCATTGTCTGATCTCAAATGCTTTTCCCAAGATTGTCTGTCCTTGTCTTGTAAAATGGTACGGTTATACCTGTGCAGGTATTTGGAACAACTTTCAAAATAATATAACGAGTGAAACCGTCATTTATGCCCAAGATGTGTGTCATCCGAGAAGAAGATTTCGGAAGTGGTCCGAGATGATCAACGTGAATGGTATTGAAAGGTATAGGAATTCTCTGCTAGTTGTGTAATTTGCCATCCATCTCGTTCTTTACGGGACTACCCAGCAAGGTGAGCCCTTCACAATTCTGAATAGTCGGTCGTTTTCCAGTTTGCAGTTTTCGGGAATTACCTTATCTTCGGATGTAATTAGTTTCTGCTGCAAGGTATTTACTAGGCCTCAAATTTCAGGGTCTTCTCTTTTTATTATAGCAAGCCAGTCTGTAATGTTAATAGTGACGCTAAATATGTCCAACGAAGCAGGTTTTGGTTCCTCGGGGCTTCCAGTGGCACTACGAATTAAGGCATCGACATACGTTATCTTCTTACCTTGTCTATACTCAATATCGAAGTCGTATTCCATGAGTTTCAACCACCATCTCGCAATACGTGGTTGCAGCTCCTTCTTAACGGCTGTTGCTCGCAAGGCTTCACAGTCGGTAATGACTTTGAAACGACGACCCAATAAATAAATTCAAAAACGTGTCACTGCTTCAACCACAGCTAAGGTTTTAAGTTCATAGCTATGGTAATAACGTTCCAAATCCCTCCACCCAACCGTAGTGAACTAGCATCGGTGTGTACCTCATGTGAGAAATTCGGATTATATAGCGCCAATAAAGTTTGCTAATCAATTTGAATGTCAGGGCATTATACGCATCTGGCTGCCTTGTAGACCATTTAAATTCAATATCCTTTCGAAGCAACTCAGTTAAAGGCTTAGCTATTTCTGCATAATTTTGAACAAACCTGCGAAAAAAACTCAACAATCCAATAAACTGACGTAACGTATGATGATCAATGGGCCTATTAAAATATTCAACCGCTTCAAGCTTCTTAGGGCTAGGGCGAATTCCATCGATTATTAATTCATACCCGAGAAATTCTATTTCTGTTTTAAAAAAGTAAGATTTGGTTAGCTTCATAGCCAGATTTTCTTCTTTGATGATATCTAAAAATCTTTTCAGCTTCTCCGTACCATCAGCGAACAATTTGTATGGGATAAGGACATCGTCGAAATATACTACTACCTTTCCCAGTTTCATTTTCCTTGATAACAAGTTCATGATGCGTTGAAAAACGGACGATGCATTTACTGGCCTTCCGGTGTGATAAAGGATGTGTACTGTCTCGAATTTTTGGAAATAGGTACTTGGTAATACATAGCGCGTCGGGCTATCTAAACCGATAAAGAATTTGTTTCCACTAAGAATCATTAGCAAGTCTTCCACAACTGGTAGCGGGTGTTTTTTTAAATCGTGATTTTATTTAGACGTCGAAATTGCTGGCGAAGCGTATGAATGTCTTTATAATACCCGTTTGCAAAAGTTCATCGATTATACCGCGCAATAAATTTAATTGTGGGTACGGTACCCTATACGGTTTCGTTTGTACAGATTTTTCGTCGCTTAATTTAATATCCATTAAAAAAGATCTCGCACAACCTAGTTCGTTCATATTTTTTTCAAAACAATATCTGTATTCGTTTAAAAGTTTAGCCAATTCTTGTCTTTCGTTGAAGTTTAATTAACCGCTTGTATTTAATTCATCGGCTGTAATTTCTAAATTAATTGACAAACAATTCGCTAAATTTTTCGTCTCCTTATCGTTCAATACAGTCAGTTTATTTATAGGTAACTTAACTTAACTTTGTTTACCATTACCTTCAGCAACATTGTTACCTGGTAGTTGTTGTGCATTATCGATCATAGTCATCGACTCGAAAGTCACTGCTAGCTGATCCGGTCCAAACTGCTGAGAATTCGTGCCTGACGTCATTGGCTGATAATTCGTTTCAGAGCAAGTAAGATCAATCAGCGTTGCAATAGAATCATTTGGGGAGAATTTCGGATTCAGCTCCTAAAAGCTGCTTCCTATTTCACGTTTCAAATGACAGAAACTGTTCAAGCCGGCCCTCTTGAATCACAGTCCGCAAAGTTGGTGAATCGGTAAAATTTCGACCTATTAGCAGATCAAACTACATCGCATTGTCCGGGACAAGGTAAATCACTATGAATGCACACACTTTGTTTACTTTAATGTTGACATGAATATAACCTTCCGTTGAGCATGCGCCGCTCGCAAATCCTCGTAATACCAAAGTGCTTTCTTTAACCTGAAATACACAAGCGTCACTGCCTAAATCTACAAAGGCCGTGAATATAAATTTATTATTTAACATCACCGGTCTGAGATAAGCATCCGCTCGAGCTAGTGCAACGTTTGGTTTCGATATGCTCTGCTTTTCAAGACACCTTTCGGCTGTGTGACTCGATTTTTTGCATTTCTCACAACGCGGACTCCGTTGAGGTTTGGGACAATCACGACACAAATGGCCTTGTTCACCGCAATTAAAACAACGAATAGTTAAATTCTGATTCACTGGGTTCCGTTTGTTGTTTGTTGATTCCGTAGCCTTATAGAGTCATCGCTAAATTTTGACGTTTGCTCATACCACTGCAGCTGATTCAGCAAAGAACTGACAAAGCAAGGAACTGCCATGACACTGACATGAGAGGACTTATGAAGAAACAAGGGAAATATTGGAGGGAGCATTAAGTGAACTAATCAATCGTAACAAGTGCACAGATCAGCAAATAAAGCAACTTAAAAAACAAAATGCAATCATAGAGTCACTTAAAAGAGCTATCTCTGTAGTCGAATATGACATTTTTACTCAAGGATCAGCAGCATTTTGTGTTCAAAAGTTGAAACTACTAAACGATTACTGGGAATATGTTGTGGCCAATCACGGTGAAATCATGACAACGGGAGTATTCGAAGATGAATATTTCAATGCCAACGTATTTACAAAGATAGAAGATGCGTACCATGCATTAATAATAAAAATTCAAGAAAAATTCAATAGCCTGCAATAATCCAGGAATCATATAAGAATCAGATTGCCAAGAGTTGATATTCCAATCTTCGATGGAGATTATCTAAGGTAGCAACCATTAAGAGATCTATTCACTGAACTGATCCAGAAGGATAAAAATATGTCAGCCGCTGAAAAATTGTTCTATTTGAAAACAAATCTGTCCGGTGAACCTAGTGAGCTAATTCAACATCTGGGTGTTTCAGATCTGACGTACCAAAATGAGTGGGGTGATAGATCTCAAGGATGTCGTAAAAGTAAAGTTCAATGGTTTCAGTGGGAACTTTGCGCCGCTTCGTTAGAGTGACGGAAAAGCGGAAGTTAATTTTTACTTTTTAGTTAATCCCACGATTGAATTTCATGCTGAGTGGCTTGAAGCCATCGTTGAGCTGCACCAACCAGCCTGGATGACACAATCAGGAGTGTAACTTTGTCGTTGCATCCATAAACAGATTTTAGGGTTTCGACCGCTTCTATCCACTGTTTGGTTGAAGTTGATTTGTGTGACGGATCAAACTGAGGAACTATCTCCTTCATGCTGCTTACATCTGTAGGTGGGCTGTACAATTGAAGCGAACTTGTTGTAAGGTTAGGATTAAGCACGTGTTGGGTTTGAGAGAGAATATAAGTTTTTCACGCCTTTCCAAATTAAATTTTCGTTATAGTAGAGCATTTTCCTTGCGAAGTAGTTCAACTTTCGGCGAATGCGATGAAGTGTAATCTTGAGGCGTTCTACCATATATATAATCCGATGGATCATGCACGGTGGCGTCGTTTGTTGACTCCTGCGAACCCTGTTCTACTGCTGTTGTGCAATTTTGATTATTAGATTCTGCCATTACAAAATTAGTGGAACGATAACTGTACTTTAGCATCGTAGGTGAAGAGAAACAATATGACTCCCAGTTGATCAGCGATTAATTCGTAATGGATTTCTATAATACTCTGGTTATCTGGTTAAAAGATTTAGCTACCTTATTTAAAAGCACTTTATTTACTTTAATTTTACTAGAATAAGCGGGAGCATGCCACATCCGACAGTATGGCGTCCGAGGAAATGTAACATGCAGGGTTGGTAATTATTAAAAAAAAGTCGGCTACATTCGTAAAATACCATATATATACATGCCCGGAGAGACAAAATTCGGGCCCGGGGGTACTATATACGGGCCCCCGCAAAAGGAATTTCGGGCCGGGGACTAAGCGTTTACGGGCCCATATACAATCAAATGAGTGACTTTCAATTTAAATCTATCTAGTATATTACACTTTTTCGATCGTGAAACATTTTTTTATATATATAATTAAAATGGAAAAAAAATTCTCTTGATGACTTAGATGACGGGGCCCCTTTTGAAATCCCGGGCCCGGGGGGTTTACCCCCTTCGCCCCTCTCGACGGCCCTGTATATATATACATATATATATATATATATATATATATATATATATATACATATATATATACAGTATAAACTCTATATAGCGACACTGAAGGGACTGGCGTTTCGACGTTTTAGGGAGTTTGTCGTTAAATCGAGTGACGTTAAATGGATTTCACACTATATATATATATATATATATATATATATATATATATATATATATATATATATATATATATCTATATATATATATATGTATATATATATATATATATATATATATATATATATATATATATCGTAACATTTTCTTATTTTCTTAAGACAGTTCACTTTTTTTTACTTCGAAAGAAAATTTCAAGTTGCTGTTTACGTCTCCTTTAAAGTTAGGGTAGGCATCACCGCGGAAAATTATTTTTCTTTTTAACAAACGTAACCAAAAACATTTTACAACTTAATATTTTGTCATTTTGTCCGGTGTTTATTTTTTAACCACTGTACTTATATCGGTCGAAAGATTACTAAACTTAAACATTTAATAAGAAGTTTGGAATGAAATAATATCTAGAGTTACTCCCCCATCGATGCATAGAAACAAACCTGCTTCGTTTTCATAATATCTAATAGTAATTAGTAATAGAATGTACCCACCTCTAGTGAAAATAGGCAAGAGTACTTTTGTTTTAACTAAATTACTAAAAAACTATGATATATCGATATATTCATGCCTTATGTCAATATTTCCTTTATGATGTAGCCAAAGCCCAGGGGACAACCCTATGATGAATCTGAAGGGAATTAGGGGAACTGTTTTTCGGATTCCTGCGAGCTAGAGAACAGCCCAGAGACAGAGTGGATTTTTATTAAAACTCACGGGGAGACCGGGGCTCGAGGTAATCGTGCTACTCAACTAATTGATCCAACTCCATCTTCAGACTTAGGCGTTACCGAATAGAAAAGTTATGTCACCCCCTCTCTCCCTCTCTCTCTGGTTCTCTCTGGTGTCTACTACACCAACTCTCCACCTGGTCTGATTCTGCGCCAAGACTTTCAACTATGGACACATTTTTTTGATCTGTGTACCTTCCCTCTCGACATATCTTGTCCATGTGTTGCGCAGCGTCCAATTAGGCGTCATACTTAGATCCCGTGGGGATTCCAATCCTGCCTGTTGTGCGATGTTGTTTCGCTCTTTTCTTAGAGTGTGTTGTCTACCTATTGACGCTTCCACCTGTGAATACTGATGTCATACTTCTCGGCCTGTAAGTCTGCGTAGGTTTTCGTTGCCAGTAACCTCCGGCCGAAGGATGTTAAGGATGCGCCGGAGCCACCAGATGACAAAAGCTTCTTAGATGATATTTGATAGGTCACTTTCCATGTTGAACAGCCGTACAACAGAACACATTTTCCGTTCTACACGCAGATCCGGACCACCAGGTCTCAACAAGAGTATTAAATGCAACTCGAGCCTTATTGATGCGAGCCAGTATATCAGCTTCTGCTCCGCCGTCCGCTGTAACTATCCTTCCGAGATAGCAAAATGTATAAACTTCCTCTATTTGCTGCTCTTTCAGATAAATTTCATGTTGTCTCCTGGAGTCCAAGCTCATAAATTTGGTTTTAGCAGCATTGATCTTAAGCCCTGCTCTGCGACCCTCTTTGTTCAGGACTTCGGACATTTGGACTATAATGTTCCTGTTTGTTGGACATACATTGTCGGCAGAGTCCAGGTGCGTAAGGTGGTTAAAAAGTTTCCATCTAAACAATCGCGATTGGTGGTCTTTTAGGGCGTTACACAATACGTCATTAATGACGATGAGGAAAACCAAAGGTGTGTACAAGCTTGTCTCACTCCGTTCAGCACTTGGCAGGGCTCAGACAGTTTTCCCTTATGTAGCACGTAACATTGAACTCCTGAGTAGGACTCCTTTATGATGGTGATGATTTTTTCTCAGATGTTTCAGATCTGGTGTGTCAAAATAAGTGGCAAATAAAAAATGTCTCTACCTGAACAAGTTGTACTTTTTTAAAAAGGTAATAATATGGCAATTTAATAAAAATAAAAAATAAACATGTGAATTTCGGAGAAAATTTAGGAAAATGCTGAATTTTATGTAATCGCAAAACCTTTTTATTACCTTTAGAAGTGTCTGCACCTACAGTGGTAGAAGACAGCTCAACATTGTTGGCAATTTTGGAAAATTCATTGGGGCAGTAGTTTTTGACGATTGTTTGATGTCTTTGCGTTGAGTAGATCAAAAGTCAAAAATAAAATAGTGATGTGCATACCGTGAAAATTTCAAATTTATGAATCACCCTGTAATTCCTAAACGGCTTAGATTGCCCTCCCCCTTCACTGCCATACAATTTGTGTTTGCCTAGGTAAGATCTATCACTTCACTTATTTTGGCAAACCAGATCTTAAACACCCGGCATACTCACGATCGCCGTTGTCAAACGTCTTCCCAAAATCGACGAACATTAGATGTAGATGAAAGATTTTAATATTTTAATTTTGGTTGTTTTGGGAGTATTTTTTCATCCACTAAACTAATATCCGCCAATAATATCTTAAAATGTTTTAAATGACACCCTTAAATAAGAATTGAAAGAATTATTTAAATCGTTTGAAAATTGCCGGGCGTTAAGTTCTTCAGATATTCTACGGCTACCTTAATTATCATGAATTAAGTCTGAAAAGCTCTGCAGTAGTCAGACAAACGAAATGAAATTCCTAGGTCCAGGTGTTCCGAAAAGATACCATCCTCAGTCTCTCTTCCAGCTTGGAACCGTCAACGTAAAGATGCACTGACTCTCCCCATTGAGAGGACCTTCCTCCCATTTCGACCTGGTGGTGATACAGGAGCAAAAATTTAGAATAAAAGAAGGGCTTGAGTGTGGTATAATCATTGTTTGTTATAGTTCTATGTACCGTTCAGGATTTTAGAGTGTCTGTAGTCGGTACACTTCCAAGTCTGGACTGAGTTGACACTAGTGGCAGACGGTTTGCTTACCAAAAAAGCCCACTGGTAGGATTTGGGGATTATTTCAACTGAATTTTGTGTGTACACTTCGTGGAACTCTTTTATGATATATATTTAAATAAAACCATAACAAGATTTGAAAATCTTATTTTTATTCCGCTTAATTTACACTAATCAGCACTTAAAAAAATTCCTACTCTTTTTTTTCTATTAAAACATCATCACAGCTAGTTAAGCAAAAAATTTAAATTTACAATCTGCGGATCACGCAACGGACTTTCATTATTGAAGTCTAGCTGATCATTAACTAAAACTTAAGAGACCCAGCATTCAGATAATTTTAGATATTAATAATAAAACCGATATTCCCTATACAAGATGGTTTGAATAGTAATAAATGAAATTACAGGAAATTACCTTACATTGAAGGATTTTCGCAAAAAATTAAAAAAACTCTAAGAGCGAATGACATCGAACCAGCTTTTTTCAGCAGATCAGTTTTAAAGAATTTGTTATTCCATAAAAAAATTAAACCTATAATTTATTTATTTATGAAAATTCGCCAAGATTGGCTACTACAACAAAGAAACATGGTTAAAACCTAAACTTAAGATATACATATGTTTTATTCATTATTTAATAATTAGTTGAATTAGGGACTTGAGCTGCTGCCTGGAACGTCCGCACTCGATGTGAACAGTTGGAACATAGAGGCGATGGGCTCGTGCATTCCAACAAGATTCGATGATACATGGAGGAAGTCGTGATTCCTCCAGGTCCGGGCCGGGATGGAGATGCTCACGTCGTTGAGTAGTTCTGTAGAGTTAATCGACCCCTGCAACAAATCATACAAAAAAACAAAAAAAATCTTGCTTCTCTTTCAAAGAGTGTCGAGGGAAATCAGACTAAGCCTGGCAGGATAAGGAGGAATATGGGTAGGGTCGCGCCAGCTGAGGCCGCGAAGAGCGAACCCACGGAATCTGCGCTGGACTGATTCAATTCCGTTAATATCGCCGGCCAAGTAGGGGACACAAACCGTACTGGCGTACTCCAAGATTGGTCTGACGAAAGTGCAGAAAAAAAGCCTCGTTAGGTGAAGGGAATGGGACTACTCCTACGTGAAAAGGATATAACGATGCTTTTGCTGGCATACAGTGGCAGATGATTATTGGAGCACCAATCATGAAAAATGCTCAAATCGAAACTCAATAGAGCACAGTCGTTGTCACAGCAGACCGCTCGGAAGATTTTGCCATCATCAGCATAACACAGGATATTTCTCTGGATAGAACGGCACGAAGCAAAACGCGCTGGTAACGGCCGCATAGGTAGGATGACAGCCACTCAACAAAGAGCAGCAGAAAACCGAGCAGGCGGAGCTTATGAGTGAGAATGCTATGGTGGATCCTGTCAAAGGCCTTGCTCAAGTCGGTGAATATGCAGTCGACTTGCATACCCTACTCGATCAGTCAAATAGTCGTGTTGGAAAAAGCCCTTGAAGGGTCTACAGTGGAAGCGGAGCACGCCGCTTATAAGTGTTTGAAATGCTTTCGCAACATGGGACAGATTAGCGATGGGTCTGTAGTTAGATATGTCTACATTGTCTCCCTCTTTGTTAAGGGAGCGTCCTTCCAGAGCCTGGGAAAACGATTACAACGCATAGAAGTGACAGAGGACAGGAGTGACCGTTCTCAAAAATGAGAATGGACACCGTCAGAACCGCAAGAGAACATATCGGGCATATTCGACAGGTATTTGAAAACTAAATCATTTGATTCTAGGGAAGTAAGCGAATGTCTTGTCAAGTGGGAGAAGTCAGTGGAAGCGATATCACAATAAGGATCACAGAAATCGGCACTAAAAATGTCAGTGAACAAATTGGCCACCTCAAGAGGGTCATGGCTCTCGTGGTCACACCGTCTCAAGGAGGACGGATATCCGTCACTGCGTCGCTTCGAATTAATGAACTTGCAAAACTTTCTTGGATTGTTGAGGAAGGTTGATTTCAAGTTAGATAGAAATCTGCTGATAGACGTCTATAGATCGGAGGAGAACCGTCGCGCCTAGATTAGTAGAATCCTTTTCCAAGCCTTACTCTTTAGATTTTTCAGGTGTCTCAAATTGTCATCACACAAATTGTGGCACACACTGCGTGAAACAGGAATAAAGGACATTGTTAAAAGGGTGTACGGCCCGGTCAATATCCGGTTCAGCTAGAACAGCAGCCCAGTCGTAACCCTAAAGCCAATAATTGAGAGTAAAGGAAGTGGGGGACCTAAAGTTTAAGGAACAACCAGACAAAGGGCGGGGGGCGGGGGGCTCTCGATAGCATCGAAGCATAAAATAACTTACAATGCAGGATGGTGGCAGAACTCTGGGAGGAGCGGGACTCGGCACCCACGCACAAACGAACCATTTGGGTTGAACGAGAAAATTAATTGATTTTTTAATAGATAAATATATTTTTTATGCGCATTTAAATAGCATTTAATAAATTTAGTGTTCTGGCAGTTGGCATGGATTTTTACGAAATCTTGATGAGCATCTAATTTCGCACTTCGGCACTTAAATAGCACTTAATGAGCTCTTAATTATCCACTTTTCAAACTTTTGTTCTGCTAAAGTTGTTCTGCTAACTTTTTGTCCATCCGCGTTAGAAAAGTTCAAGGGTATGAAATTTATTGGCGACTCCGCAATCTGTTAAAGCATTGCCTCTCTAGAACAGTAACTCTCAACCTTTCTTCGTCATGTTACACTTTTAGTAATTTAAAAATTTGGCGGTACACTAACAATAAGATAAATTTAAAAGTTAGATTCTAATTACGTCCCCACCCCTGGTTCACCAAACATTTTTTTGGCATGGTAACAATCGGGGAACCTACTCTACCCAACATAAAACGGAATTGCAAAAGCTCAAGTCGGCCCCCCCCCCTCTCAGGTCAAATTTGAACGTACTGTTAAATTTTGGGAATCCTTCTTAAGCAGAACAGCAGGAACCTTTCAAACGAGACGTACTTGACACCTTCTTCACTCAAACACTTAACCTATTTACCTTAACCTTAATTCCTTTCCTGTCAAGGCTGTGCTTTAGCATCATAGGGCATTTCCTAAGCTTTGGCATTATCATAAAAAAACGTTTATCCCTAAAACAAACAATTCCTGGTTCATGTGTCAAAGCGAAATCCAATTGCTGTGATTTATCATGGAAAAATGCATTATGTCTTTCGATAATCTAAATCAATTGCAGAATACTAGACCACTCTAAGTTACAAAAATCCCGCGACTTAACGATATTGTATATTATAAAATCTTTAGGGAATCCGTAGCTGATTTTGAAGGTATGTTTTACTCGGATACCAACAATTTTTAAAAGAAAAGCTATGTGTTAAACATAACACCGAAAAAACTTAATTAATCGTCCATTTTCCTGTCATGATCAGAGCAATTTTTTGAAGAAACAAAATTACATCAGACGTTTATGTAAAAAAGTCATTCTCGCTTACGAGTTGCGTGCAGTGTCAGACAGAAAAAGCTAAAAACGACAAAACGTCCTAATAAAAATGCGATTAATCAGCAGCAAAATAAATGTCTGGAGTGAGTGCTTCTGCACGAAGGGTAATAAGGACTAATCAGTACGTACCCTAGTCCCTGCGACGGAATACTTTAGCTCTAAGGTCAAGGTCGCTCGCACTACACAGATAAGATGGAACATGGAAGCAATAAAAAGCGAAGAGCGGTTTATTACTGCTTTTCTTGATGAATATAGCCTGACTATCTGTCATTTGATTTCTCGAAAGGGTAAGTACTCCGACCGTGACTGTATTGGAAATGCCTGGAGTTTAAGTTTAGTTGCCTTATGCTTCGGGCTGGTGGCATGCTTAGTAGCAATTTGGGGATGATAATTCTTACTCCTTATCTTAACTTTCCCGATAAATAATTTAGCGCACTTAGAGTAAAACATGGGGTTTTGTCGTAAGTTAGCTAAGACTTATTCAAATGCGATTAAAGGAAATACATATTTTGATCAGGAAGCGAGCTTTTAATCAAATTTAAGAACAACGAGGGTAACCTGATCGCGCGGTGTTATATTATCGCTTTCATCAATCTACCACGGCATCAAATTAAGTGTGGTTTTATTAAATAGGTGTCGGCATTTTTCGGATTTATTACATTTAGTGTCAGATGTAATGGTTGCGTGCTTTCTTATTACGACTTATTCAGTTTTATAACCGTTTTCTACTCTGCATTCATGTTAACAAATTTGACTTCCTTCTATCGATATAAAACGTCATGTATTCCTGTGAAAAATTTTTTAAACATTACAGAAGGAACTTTATTCGCTGAGGTCATGGTTCAGGCAACCGTAAGTCATTATATTTTTAAAAAATGTTTCTCTTGTCCCAGTTGTCTTGAGCTTCCAATAATCGATAAGAGCAGTTCGGCCTCAATACTGATTTGAATCGTGTTTGTACCCCTGCCTCATATGTGATTCGACCTAGTCGTACTATAGCCGCCCTTCACAATTTAATAGCATCCGGCACAGTAGCGAAATAGTTCAATAATGTCTAAAGGGCTGTTGAAAATACCCTCAACTTACCATTCCAGCCATATACAGATGAATCAATATTTGCCGCAATAAAAACTTATGAAGCATGTTTAAACTCCGACCACCCTTTGATTCGCCCAATAAAGATAGCGCTATCTTGTAGGAGCCTTTCTTGTGGGGTCGGGAAGCAATATCCAGACTCTGCTGAATAACCTTCTTCTGCTGCCCCGCCGTTTATCACTTCCGTTGCGATGTGGCAACCAATTGTTTACTTCACACCAGCTAAAAGCTTCAACGAAATTGTTCTTTACTTACACTCAATTGAAATCCCTTACCGCACTCCCTTTTGCAGACAATAGAAGCGCCGGAGCAGGGAACCATATCTTACGATGATCAAATATTTTTGCAGAATACTACGGTTAAATTTAGTTTGTTTTTTTACTCTATGTATACAAACACACACAACAGAAGTGTTAGTCCCCCAGGATCGTTACATACACAACTACCAGTACCAAATTTCCGAATAGACGGAAGCATATTATAATTCTATACATTTGTAAAGTTATTGATTCACTGTCTTTCTTTAAAAGTTTTCACTTTCAATGTTAAGAAATGAGAAATTAACATCTTAGGAAACAAATCGAAGAAAAGGACAAATGCTATCTATTCCAAACAGCTCTTAAGTATTTTTTTTAATACAGAGTAATTATTTATCAAAACACCTTTTTACCAAATATATACTAACGTCGAAGAGAAGAAATCTTACGTAACAGAACTGCAAAATATTTCGTGGCACAGTCAACACCTTTCAGTGGTATCCTTCGTATATTTACGTTAACAGCAGTCTTAAAGGATTGACAGAATTGAAGAAAATTTAGATAGCTGCACTGCGCTAGATACTGCGGAGTGAGAACGTTTAAGGGGTGAAATCTCAATAAACTTGACTTAACTCAATGATACATTAAGCAAGGCTATGAAAATTTATTTAGGGAAATATTAAAAAGGTTTCCCGCGAATTTATTGAAATCTTTACTGGAGCCGTTGAGCTGAGGTTGATGACAGCATAAAAGGAGGACAACCACCCACTGCAGCAGTACGGTACTGCAACTGGGAATAGATTTTTTCTTTTATGAAATTAAATTTAAGCTTTTCTCTGACTTTCACTTTATTTACATAAATTATGCAAACACTTAAACCCGTTTTGGTTTATACTTTATACAGTCGGCCGTGGTAAAGGGAAAATAATATTAGAACCCGAGTTTCATTATTTTTGCGGAAAATTTTATGCATTTTAAACAAAAAACTTACCTTACTATTACCCCACGCCGAAGGTTGTACTTTTTATAGCTTTCTAAAAAGGATATCAAGGATACGAAAATAAACATAAGCCAAAATAATTAAATCAAATTTCACAAAGTAATAGACATTTGAATATTAACCCATTTTGTCCCAATGCGTCATTTTATAAACGATCGGTTTTTGGCTAGGAAATGCTTATATTATTTACAATAAAATGTATCTAAATAGTGTTAACTTACTTAAGGAGTGGTCCAGAAAATAATTAACTCTTTTATTTCTTGTTATAAATGTAAAACTATAATAATTCAGGTCTGCATTTTATTGCTAAAAAATTCTATAAATACTGAATTTTTAGTGCATATGAATGTGCCTTGGAAACCAAAGTGCTAAAATGCCTCAAAGTGAAAAAGAAGTGCGTGATGCGATCTTGACCAAATATTTGGAAAATCCAACAATTAAATGTTTAAAAATTGCAAGGGAACTGAATACAAGTTGTTCAGCGGTAAAAAGGACTATTACCAAATAAAGGCGAGCATATTAACAGAGATATTTACGTTCAGACATCATAAACCAGATGAAGCGTACTTATTCGCAGAAACCGGGCACTTCGAAAAGGATATAGCGACATTGACAGTACACAGGTGTAAAAAACTGCAAGAAAGAACACTCTATGAATAGTACCTGACGAAACACGATTGTGTCGTTATGGAAGACGAAACCTACTGCAAGGCAGAATTTTCACAGATATCGAATACGTTCAGGCGATCTGTTCTTTTGGTTTACGAAGCAGTGAATTTATCGTTAAAGGGACAATAAACTCAAATATTTATATTAATTTATTCGACAGCATGAAGTATCTAAGCACGCTATCCCTTTACTACCAAAATGTAAGCGGATTAAGAACAAGAATAGGCCAGCTATTTCAGGCTTCTTAAGCCTGCAGTTACGATGTCATCGCTCTGACCGAAACTTGGCTTCACCACGGTTTTAATGATGCTGAAGTGCTTGACGATTCCTATCAGGTTTTTCGTAGGGATAGATATTCCGACTCTGTAGCTCTTGGGGGCGGTGTGTTGGTTGCATGTAAGTCCCACTTGGGTTGCAGCTTGATTAATGTTCCTTCTTTCTCCGACACGCTCATAATTGAGCTCTTAGCTCTTAAGCTCTCTCTTTTTAAGAAGAACTTTTTCCTGTTCTGTTGCTATATTCCTCCAAATTTGACAAACCGCGTTGATGAACACGGTCGTAGTCTCTTTGACATTTTCATTCTTAGCTTAAATTTTATTAATAATGTGACGAACCCTGAGGACGAAATCATCCTTCTTGGTGACTTTAATTTAACCAATGTTCAATGGGTATTGAACACTGATGATGATGACTACCTTCCCTTAAATTGTCTAACTGTTAGAGACTCCCTTTTTCTTGACGCCATCTCCTCCTTTGGTTTACACCAAATGAGTGCTGTAAAGAACTCTATGGGAAGACAGTTAGATCTTATCTTTACTTCTGACTCGAGTAACACTATATTCGAATCGGCTTCTCGTAGCTTATCGACAGTTTGCATCCGCCCATTTTCATCTCGTTTTGCTACGATGGTTCTTATACTGCCGACCCCAACGTGAATCAGTACGTTCTTGATTTTAAAAAGCGGATTTCTCTGTTCTCTCAAACAGGATCTTCTCGATCGATTTCACATCTCTTTTTGATGATAGCGATATCGATGAGTGCGTTTCCGTATTTTATGAAAGGACTTATGATCTGTTTAATTTCTGTGTACCACTCAAACGGTGGAGACCATCCTGTCATTCTCCCCCGTGGTATATCAGTGAGCTGCGAAGCCTAAAGAATAAAAAAAATGGACTATGGAAAACTTACTTACGTTGTAGAAGCACGTCAGCTTATTGTGATTTTGTTGATTGCCATGACAGATTTTTGGCATTATCTTCATCATTATACAGAGAGTACCTTGATAATGTTCGCGATAACTTACATAATGATCCTCGTACTTTTTTCAAATTTGTTAATATGAAGAAGAGATCTGATAATTACCCATCTACAATGTGGTGTAATGGAACCTCTAAATGCAGTGCGCCCGACATAGCCGACAACTTTGCATTATTTTTTGAGGGTGCCTTTTCATCTGACAACTTTGTGCCTTCCCTGGATGAAATTGGTCATATCCAAGACCGTCCCGCTGTCTCCATTGCCTTGCCCATTATATCTCGTGATATTATCATGGATAGTATCAATGAGCTTAAACTTGACTTTTCTTTTGTTCCTGATGTTGTTCCACCTGCGTTCTTAAAATCCTGCTCTGACACCTTACTCACTCCACTGGTACTCATCTTCAACAAATCTCTTCAGGCCGGCAGATTTCCTACATTATGGAAGAGCTCCTTTATAATTCCTGTTTATAAAAAGGGGCATAAAGACTTAATAACAAATTATAGGCCAATCGCGAAACTTTCCTGCATACCCAAGTTGTTCGAATCTGTTATATATTCGCAGCTTGTTGGGCAGTGTAAGGGATTAATCTCATCTAATCAGCATGGCTTTTTGCCTGGTAGATCGACGACAACTAACCTGCTTGAATTTACATCCCACATAATCTCTGCCTTCCAGCGAGGTCTCCAGACAGACTGCATCTACACCGACTTTAGTAAGGCGTTTGATAAGCTCCCTCACTCTGTGATTATGCTTAAATTGGAAAATCTGGGTTTTCCGCCCTTATTGCTCGACTGGATCCGCTCTTACTTAAAAGATAGGTCATACCGAGTATATTTCCGTAACACTTTATCTAGATTTATTAGAGCTTCATCTGGTGTACCGCAGGGTAGCCATCTGGGGCCGTTGATGTTCATTCTGACGCTAGACAAAAAACTAGATTTCACTCTGCACATAAACTATATCGTGTCTCGGATCAAATGGTGTGCATCAAATGGCCTACAGCTTAACCTGGATAAATGTATATCATTCTGTAGGAACCCCAATCAGCTTGTCTTTGATTATACCTTTGCTGAAACTACTATCCGTCATGTTGAGTCCGGGACTGACCTCGGTGTGAAGCTAGACAAAAAACTAGATTTCACTCTGCGCATAAACTATATCGTGTCTCGGAGTAATCCAGTTCTGGGTTTTGTTAAACGGTGGTCAAGGGAGTTTTCTGATCGACTGACACTTATTCACTTATTTTTCTCCTTGGTTAGACCAGTTCTCGAGTATGCATCTCAGGTTTGGTCACCTTGCTATGCGGTTCATTCTAGACGCATCGAGTCGGTGCAGCGGAACTTTGTTAGATTCGCAATAAGGGACCTCCCGTGGAATCATCCATTAAGGCTTCCTCCATATGAGGATCGCCTCCGATTGCTTAATATGCACTCGTTGGAGGAACGACGTAGAATTGCTGACCTAGTATTTATTCACCAGCTTTTGAACTCGAATATAGATTCTCGCACTCTCGCAGGTTTGGTTACTTATATTATTCCCCGTATTGCTTAAGGAGATTGCCTTTACTACATGTTGTCCATTCTCGGTCTAACTATGGTATGCATGAGCCTATTAATCGCATGTGTAGAGTCGTGAATATGTGTCCTATTTTTGACCTGGCTCTTACCAAGGATTTGCTTAAACGTTCTCTGTTATCTGTGCACCCCTGACTGTAGTGTTTGGACGTGTTTCACTATTTTGTTTACTAATATTTTATTGCATGGGTTGTGTGAGCCTCATTCACCTCAATATATGTAATATTCTGGTGAATAGGTGAATTGATTCCAGGCTTCTGCCTGTGAAGTGCGCCTTCTCAGTTAGAAGGGTTAATTCGATTTTACCAGATTTGGCTACCAGTAGTAGAGAAGTATTGGGTATTAATAAAAAAGACCAGGAAAACAATGAAATTTGCCAAAAATAAGATTGATTTTAAAAATAAATGAAAAAAAACATATAGCAATGTAACAAATATACTGTTCTGAAGGTCTTGAATTAAAATGTTAAAAATTTCTTTTAAAGCAAATAATGAATAGGACAAAACTTTTATATTTTAAAGCTTAAGTAACAAGAAATAAAATCCATAAATTTTGTTCAAAAATTCATGAGAATCATTGTATGTTATATAAAATATTACGCCACTGTTGTTGCATTTCATAATTTTTTTGTTTTTTAATTGAAGAGTTCATTGTAGTGGCTCTCCGCTGCAAGCTGGCCCAATTTTCATCATCATATTTATTACGTAGTTGGAGTCTTGTGAAACAGTAATTAAAAATTTCCTCCAAAGTAAAAGCATCAGCAAGATGACTTTTCAGTGATCCTACCGTTGACACCGATCTTGTTTCCGTTATACGTGACTTAACTACTGTTTCACAAGAAGACTGCACCAACTACGTAATGGATATGATATACCATTTCCCATTTAAGTGCAACCATTTCCCAACTAATCAAAACTAAGACCCAGTTACATAGACACCTTTTCCAATTGAATTAAACTTATCCCAATGAATTTGACATTTTTCTTCTGATTATGAAACTCATCTATGTATCTAAATTGTTTCATTCGGTATTTTCGCGAATAAGTGGGTTGATGAAATTTAATTGCTGCCAATATCAAAAGTCAGAGCGCGTTGCATTTTTCGTGCAGCCATTAAATAACGAAAACAGGTTGTCCCTACTAAAGAATGTATATAGGGAAAGTAGTGACAACCTGTGAAATAGGAACTAGCAACAGTTGAATTTCACTTATTTTAAGTTCGGTTCCGAGAGGTCGGCTTTACTTTCCTTATATACATTCTTCAGTATTTACGACATGGACTTTGTGTTCGTTCGGCAAATCTTGTAGCTTATTCTCTTCACAGTCACTCAAGAAGTCATGCTCGAAACAAATTTCAGGCATACGCAAACGTTACGCCTATGAGAGCTCTCACCACGGAGGCGAGAAGAGAATACATATATGTTTTGCTTCTTTTTTTATAAGATAATGCCAAAGGTCTCATAAGTTGACGGCAAACAGAATATGGTAAACTGTTCCAGTTCCACACTGGTGTTGTTCTGCTTAGAAAAGTTCCCGAAATTTGACGATACGCCCAATTTGACCACCCCTATGTGAGCAACATGAAGTTCTTGTATCGCGCGCTGTGATGTGTCTACAAGGAATCAGACTAGTAAATTCGTTAAAATAATGACCGTGGAAATATTTTTTATTTCAAATATTTAAAATAATAACACAAGTATTGTTACAGTACTCGTTGATAAGAGGGTTATTTCCTAGATATTTCATCAACTGAGAGTTGATCAGTGATTTAGAAATCTTAGATAAAACCGAAGTACCTAACCCTTTTTAGGTATGGTCTGAAGATGAGCAAGTTGCAGATGGAAACACTTCTATTGAGTTTGAGTATGGCTGATGAATAAGATTGCGGAGAGATTTAGCCAAAGCAGAAGCAGAAGCAGTATTTTAAAACCAGGGGCGAGAAACCATCAGGTCCATTCTACGAAGAAGTGATAATAAATAAAAGTTTTATTTGCATTTTCTAGTTTGCTTACATCTTAAATTTATTCATTTTTAGTCACACCAATTGTTCAAAGGCAGTTCTTGGTTATGTTTTGAAAAGGGTCAAGATAAAAATTCATTGTTTACTTTTAGCGATGGAATATTCATGCTTTCACGACCAATACTTATGCTATTTTCTTTTGTGTTTTACTTTTTTTTATACAACGGCCAAATCCTAGGGGACAACCCTTTGATGCGTCAGCATGGTTTTGGTTGGAAGGGGAAGGGAAGTGAAGAAACTTGAGTCTTGTTTTTGCATTGCTGCGAGTTAGACAACAGCCCACGGGGTCAACAGCCCTGGACCCATGGCATGTTGGTCGTGCCGCTCAACGAACTGATCCAACTCCAACTCCGTCTCCACTTAATTTAATTCACTGTATTGAATATGTTAATTTACAAAATTGCAATGTTGCAATCGGGCTTGGAATCGGCTTCGGCAGGTTGCGGCTTTGGTTGCTTCCAACGGATTTTACTACACGAAATTAGTGGCTAGGATAAAACTTATAATTATTAAATTCTGTACATTACTATAAATTATATTCTAAAATAAACATTTTTATAGCTATGTGTAGGAATAAACATTAATTCATCTAAAATAGAAATTTCAACAAATAAATAAACTATTCATATTATTTCAATTAACAAACTTCCTAACTCTAACTCCCCCTTATATTAAAAATTGACCATATCACTGAACATTCAAAGAAAACAAACGGCTACCAAGAAAAATTACAAATTACTCTTATTTCGCTTGTTTTCGTGCTAAATTGATCTGCCTTTAATTAAGTTTTTAAATGTAGCATTGTTTTTTAACTACTATTTGTTCCACCTGTGAAAGAAGACTCCAAGAGAATAATTTCACACTTTGTTCGCACACAAATTTACAATACACTTCATTTTACTTATTGTAATGTTTTCTAAGTGAAATTCACTTAAAATGTCCTTTTAATTAATTGTCTTTAATGTTGATTTAGCACTGCACTACACAATTTTTATTAAATTCTACCCAAATTTCACTCAATTTAAAATTGCCGGCATACACTTGCCACAAATGTCATGTTGAATTTTGCTTCACTTCCGTTGAATTTTGGTCCTTTCCTTTCGTTCTTTTGTTTGTAGGGTCCAGTAGTTTTGGATACGTCAGATTAAGATGTTACCCTAAAATCTTCTGGAGTGCGAAAGTGTAGCGTTTAGTGCCTGCTAGTGCGCTGCAATAGAGATGAAAATAACTGCGATGAAGGTGAACAGTACGAATTAACAGCCAGTATAAACATTCCCCTTATATATTAGTGTTGGTTTGACGAACAGGTGAAATGATTCTTTACGGTTTTAACTAAAGACCAGAAGCCCTTGCTACCATTTTGAGTAGAAAACACCTTCGGTCTAACGCTCTGGGCGAAGTTAAACTTTTAGCCCAGTCATATTAGGTAAAAAAAGGGTTCAACCTCGGAATGAAAGATAATAAGCTGTAAATTGGTATAAACCTTTGTTTTGTCGTTCTAAATGTTGTCTCAAAAGTCACAAATGTTTTCGTGTCCGCGTCTTAAGATATTGAAGGTCAAAGGTCATAAAAATCGGTTTTTCGCAAATATCTCGCTTTCTATTGCTTAAATGAGATTTGCACCTATTATAAAAGTTGTAGAGTATAAAATCCTCTACAACTTTTGTTTGAAGTTTGACCTTGCATTAGGCCATATATGACTGTACGCGGCGCACTCTTCGCGGTCTACCGCAAAAACGGTTGATCGTATGAAAAAAAAGTTCAAACAAAAGTTGTAGAGAATTTTATACTCTACAACTTTTATAATAGGCGCAAATCTCATTTAAGCAATAGAAAGCGAGATATTCGCGAAAAACCGATTTTTATGACCTTTGACCTTCAATATCTTAAGACGCGGACACGAAAACATTTGTGACCTTTGAGACAACATTTAGAACGACAAAACAAAGGTTTATACCAATTTACAGCTTATTATCTTTCATTCCGAGGTGAAACCCCTAATATGACTGGGCTATTTGCCGACTTGCAAATATTCCGCCCATGTCCATAGATACGTCTCAATTCCTCTGTATGGCACAATTTATATGCCTTTAAGGCTGTGTTTTTTTTGTTTTAAATGATTTTATAACCATTATTGATCCAATAGCTGTTAGTTAGTTTGGTATTTTTGAAGCTATGAGGAATCCAGCGATGCATCCCAAATTATGGGATGTTCAAGGTATAATCGATGCTTTGGTGAACGTCTGTCGTAGAGAAGCTATCAGACCAATTAGCATTTTTATAATGCCATATATAATTTAGATCGGTTATCAAGGAGGTGGACAATCGGACTTAGATAAGGTAATGGTCCGAATTGACCAAGGGAAAATCTATCTATGTATGTTGTAGGCGTTGAAATCGCCAGTAGGAACGATTTTACTGAGAGATTTAACAGCAATTTTTTCCAAAATCTTATCAATATCAGAAGACAGCTTCAGTGTTAGCCATATTCGGGCTGCGGTATAAAACGCAGAAATGAATGATGTATCGATGGAGCTTAAATGTAATCCAGAAATAATTAAATTCTGTTTTGGGAGGGAGAGGGGAGAGGGGAGAAAGCCATATCTTTGCTAATACTTATTTATTTTTACCATTTTCAGATTAAGTTGAGAATATCCCAAATTGAATTGCGATATTTCCAAAAAAGATCAGAAATTCCCGAATAGAATTGAGAATTGTCCCGATTGAATTGAGATCTCCCCCAATAGAATTGAGATTTGTCCCGATAGAATTGGGATTTGCCCCAATAGAATATTGAGATCTGGCCCGATTGAATTGGGAATTTGTTGAAACAAATTGGGAATTACCCGAAGTAAATTGAGAAATGTCCCATTTGAATTGGGAATTGTCGGAAAGAAATTCAAAATGCAGTTTAAAAAATTCAATATTATCTTTACTTCAATGAGATGTCATGTTTACACAATTTGATTTTTGTACTAGTTTAACTGAAAAGTGAAAACCAGAATTTTGTAAACAATAAAGTTTTTATGGCAGTAACTGTTATCACCAGCAAATCGCAAGAATCAGTTCTGCAAGAGTACGTCTAAAGTGAAGTCAAGTGCAGTGATTAGCAAAGATTAACTAACAGATTACCTAACGGAGTATGGAAAATACAGGTGAAAGTTCGTGTCAGACCGTTTCGCGCGGACGTTACCAACGAATAACCCGGCAGCAAAAAGAACTGCTAATTAAATTTTATGAAGAAGGGGAATCTGTAACAGGGTCAGCCAAAGCGGTTGGAATAAATGTAAAGACTGCTTCAAATATTATAACGCGGTATATTAATTATAATAACTAACACTTATTTTAATTTGAGCGTTTATGAAATTTAACAGATACAAGAACAACGAGTATGAGTTAGAAATTAAAAATAGAGGAGGAAATAGACCGAAAAAGTTTACACCTGCCGTATTAGAAGAAATTGAAAGATGTTTTGAAACTAATCCCTCTATAACAATACGCAAAATACAACGACGTCTTTCCTCACAAAATATAAACATTTCAAAAACTACTGTGGATAATGGACTACGTCAATTGAAAATCACTTTATAATAAGCAAGTTTGCAAGTGGACAGAATGACTTTTCACGATACGCACCTGACGATCGACGCAAAATAATATTCATCGATGAATCTGGGTTCAACTTGCATTTACGAAGAACGCAAGCTCGATCGAAAAGAAATTCTAGAGCTAATGTAATCATTCCCACAGTACGTGGAAGGAATGTTACATTGATTGCAGCCATGAACAATGAGGGAATTGTTCATTATAAGTTAATTTCAACAGGTACATGTATATAATATATAACAAAATGTGTTACAAAGAACTTATAAATTTATAGGGACATGTAACTCTGACAGATTTTGTGGTTTTTTAAGTGAACTAGTTGAAAAATTGCAAGACTTTGAAAGCAGCTGGCTTGTGATGGATAATGCAAGAATTCACAAAACTGCAGCAGTTCAAGAAACCACTACTTCATATGGACTCAACCTATTTCTTAAGTTTTTGCCTCCGTACTCACCAATGCTCAACCCAATTGAAAAGGCGTTTTCCAAAATAAAAATATCCGCAAGAAATATATTATCCACACAAGGTGAACACGACTTGCTTGCAGTAATCGGAGAGAGCATAAACACAATAACTAATAATTGGGTTGTTGATATAACAATGAAACTAGGGCCTGCTGCAGCAGGAGAACCTTTAAGTTAAACTAGTACAAAAATCAAATTGTGTAAACATGATATCTCATTGTAGTAAAGATGATATTGAATTTTTTAAACTGCATTTTGAATTTCTTTCCGACAATTCCCAATTCAAATGGGACATTTCTCAATTTTGTGCGGGAAATTCCCAATTTGTTTCAACAAATTCCCAATTCAATCGGGACAGATCTCAATTCTATTGGGGCAAATCCCAATTCTATCGGGACAAATCTCAATTCTATTGGGGAAGATCTCAATTCTATCGGGACAAATCTCAATTCTATTCGGGAATTTCTGATCTTTTTTGGACATTTCGCAATTCAATTTTGGATATTCTCAACTTAATCAAATGCCTGATTACTACAAATTATAAGAGCATATAAAAAACAGTAGGCAAAGATAAGGTAATGATCTTTTATCAGATTTCTCGAGATATGAAAATCAATGTAATTAAACTTGTCATTAGGGGGCAGAATATGAGAATTATTCCTGGGAAGGCCCCTACATATAGGCAAATCTCAAAAATCTACGCTAGAGAGTCTCGATGCGATTAATACGGCATAAAAGGGTAACAAAACAACACTAGCGTATTCCAGAAAATGCCTAATATAAACAGCGATTCCCCTCTAGGGAGAGAAGATCGGCACTAAGTGTTAACTAGGAACATAAGACTGATTAATGTATGAATCAGAAAAAACCTTGGTTTCGTTTAGTGTAAAAACAGCCGACTTTCCGCGGTCAAGTGACAGAAAACCGAAAAATGGTTACTTTTCAAGCCACGAATGTTGCAAAAGTCAAAGCAAATTTTTTACATATGTATGTAGTCCAGGTCTTAATTTTCCCAAAACAAAGCACAAACGTACAAGGAGGACTGGAGAACGTGATCCACAAATGCGAAGCAAAGTCACTTTGATGAGAACTTTAAGCACACCGAAGGCAGCCAAATGCTCAGCAGTAAAGGCCCGTTAAACGTATTCAGCGTAGCATGGGCGTGGTAACTTGAATACAGGATGGATGTGAAAATAAAAAGGAGCAGACTCACTGGACTTTTCTCTTTAATAGAGCATAAGAAGACCTTACAATTTAAAGTTGTGCCCATAACCTAGTATAGGATTGGAGGAGCCGTCAACAGTCACAACACAACTCCTGTTGAGACACATATTTTTTTTTATTATTTAAATGTTTTTTTAATTTTTCTGTATTGTTTTTGTTTTTCTAGTTTTTTTTATATTTCATTTATGTTTTTGTTTGATTTCTTTGAAACATGAGAGGATATTTCACCTAAGGTGTACCAAAATAAGTGGGTAATAGATCTCACCTAGGCAAACAAAAAATTGAATGGTGGGTTGGGGGGAGGGGGGCTTTCAACCCCTTAGCAGTTACAGGGTGATTCATTAATTTGCAATTTTCACAGTATGCACAACATTATTTTATTTTTATCTTTTGATCTACTCAACGTCACGATATCAAACAAATGCAAAAAAACTTATATCCTAATGACCTTTCTTAAATTGTCAACAATGTTGATCTAACTCCTTCCATTGCAGGTACAGTCACTTCAGAAAGTGAAAAAATTATTGACGATTACCTAAAATTCAGCGTTTTCCCAAATTTTCTCCGAAATTCTTGTTATTAATAAAGACTCTTCTTATTTTTACTAAACTGCACATCTTTTTACATTGCCAATAAGACACAATATTTTCATACATAATGTAGAAATCCATACATAGAAAACCTTTTGGGGAATATTATAAAAATCTGCAATTTACAGAAAGTTGATAAAAAAATAATAATACTAATTAAATTATTTTTTCTTGAATTTGAAACTTACCACAATTAATTATTGAAACCAAACAAAGTATTTGCATTACAACCGCGCACCTGGCCACTGCTCATCCATCCAATCTCCATCAATCTTCCCCTGCATAACCACCTCTCGGCATCTCCCCGCAAAGCAACGCCTACTTAGCGAACCATTCAGTAACCCACCTAATCATCGAACCACTCACTCAACTACTCATCGAACCACTTACCAACACAGACTCAATCTATGCATTCCACCTACAGTTCAAATCCAAAAAAATTTGTTAAATTGGTCATTTGTGTCAATTGACAGATGGGTATTGAATTCTATATGGGAAAAATTAAAATTTTTTTGGTAATACATAGTATAACTATACAAGTTTAAAATTCTGCTTAAACGCAACCTATGGATGTCACTTTTAAATAATATAAAATTTTAAAATTGAAAAAATACCAATTCGCCACCCACCTCCTTCTACACGTGAAACCCGTGCACTTGCAAACTGCCCGTGTCCACGGATTTTCGAGTACCCGGGTACCTGCGTAGAAGGAAGATGCACGGGTACCGGTGAAATCGGAAGCTCTAGTTAATATAAAATTAAGGAAAAAAGACTCATCCCGTTCATTGATGCTCGAACTTCCCCAAACCAACGGGTGTGCATCACATCCTATTAAGAACTCCTATCTCTTCCTTACAGCTGCGAACAGTAGGGTATGAACCTAAGTAGCTGTGGGTTACCATTGCACGCAGTTAAATAGCTAGTACTGTAAATGGACAATAAGAATAACTCGTTCTTGGTCAGGATGCAAGTCCTTTGCTTACCTGTACTTCTTGTGTAAAAGAGGGTGTTCAATTTATGCTTTAGTATGAGTATGGGGCGACATTTTTTTGCCAAGATTCTTCCTTCAGAAGGATAAGTAAATTCTCCATTGCAAGCTTAATGTGGAAAAAATGCGGCATTTAATCTGCGATTGTCCGGGCCTCTTCAGGATAAGGTACAAAGCTTTAGGCTCGTACTTCTTCGGGGGACTGGACGATATTGTTAACATAGGGCTCAAGTAGCTTCTCAGGTGCTGGTTCTTTAAAATCCCTATATTATTATTCAGGTACGGTCCCCCGGATGTGGTAACACAACAGTCCATTCTTAGGTCTTCTGTTTCCCATAGTAGCATACTCTACACACAAAAAAAGAATTATTCAAATCGGTCTACGTATTACAAAGTTACTTTCACCCGAAAAATGTTTGACATGGCACCAATCGGGGAACATACCCTCTATAACAAAAAGGTATCAGCCAAATGGATCCACGCACTACAAAGTTATGCTGGTCAAAGGAAAAAAAATTTAAAAATAGATGTTGAACTTAAAATCTTCTCGCTTTTCGATAGTTGGTTCAGAATGAGACTGATTTTTTCAACGTGATAAGTAAGACACTTCTAAATTAATAAGTAATTTCATGCAAATCAGTAATTTGAATATTATCCAGTAAGGTTTATGCGAAACGTGATTTGTTAAACGTATAACTTTAATAAGATGTGGTTTAAAACTCGGGCTTGTTTACGAGAAAATTTTTAAGAGAAAGTTAAAGGAACACTATATTAAAAGAATTTAAGAGTTTGCTGCAAAATTAATTTAGAATAATTCTATTTCGTCTCACGTCGTCTTTAATGACAACAATTTGGTACTATTATAGACGTGCATTACGTGAAGAATCGGAAATAATCTGGACGGCTTTCAGACTCTCTGAAGTAGACGTAGTATTATAGCTGGATGTACCCGGTGCTGCTTGGGCTTTAAGTAAGTAAGTGAGTGTAATATTTGATTATTTTTACATTTCACTCAAACTTCCACCCTTAGACATATCTAACGGAATCGAGAGTATCATTATTTATCTCACCGATCTCGAAAATCATAGATTCGTCACTAATTTCGGTCGTTTTTGATTATTACATATTAGTCTCTCAGCCCCGTCCCTAGGGGAATCTTACCCCTACCCGAAAACTATGGATTCTACACTAAAATCGAAGTTTTCGATTACTTTTACATGCCACCCCTTTCCTACCGCCACCATTAGGGGTGTTTTCTCCTAGCAGTACCTAACGTTATCGACAATATCATTAGTCATCTCAGCAAATGGATTCGACACTGATATCGGCCGTTTTCGACTAATTTTACATGTCCCTTTCTTGACATGCTACCCCCAACAGTATTTTTCTGCTGACTGCAATTAATTTGTGGACCAAATTTGGTGTACAGTGCTCTAGATACTACCAGAGTAATGTAGGAACAGACATATACATACATATATGGCGGTGGAGTAAGTTATAACGTGTCGGCTGTTCTGCTGACAAGAGATTACGATAAAGGCCACTTCCAATAGTTTTTTCGAATCGGGTGAAGCTCTCTTCCCGCCCCATGCCATGACATGGGTTACGGAAACTAGAAAGAGAAAGTCATACATACACATAGGTTTAAATGCAAACAAATGAGCAAAAACTCAAACCAAAAGATCTCGAGATCAATATTACCATTCTGGTCGACATTTTTTAGCTGATTATTGTTTTAATGTTAAAATATATTTATTGTTACACCTTGCATATATTTGCAATGAATTCAAAAACATGAAAATTAGCCTTATTTAGTAGTGAGTTTTACTCATTGTAAAAGTATTGTGTATGCTGTATGCTGAAGCCAATCAGAACACGTACGTACCCAGTTGGGAAAGGAATAGATTCTGAATGAATTCAGAATGCATTCTGCGAGTTAAAACTGATTCTACTTTGGATTACTGTATGAACAAAGAATCAATTACTTTTACACAGGCATGTCATAGGCTGTAACTAATTGATTACCATCTGCATAACACGTAATCAATTCCAAACCGATGAAACGAAATATATTTTATAGCGATTGCAGAGAATGTATTCCGAACCAATGAAACGAAATTAATATTACATCGATTACAAAGAATGTATTCTGAATCAGTTAAAATAAATTCATTCTGTAATAGTTCAATTCGAATCAAATATTAATGTACAAAAAGCAAATGACAAGAGCGCGTAAGCGCATGTCGAATACGCATTAATTTAGGATTCCGAAGAAATTTTATAAATACTTATAGTAGTAAATTCAAAGTTTTTCTATTTGACATGCTTCTGCGTCTTTTATCTCTTATATTTATTAGAAAACAATTCAAAATGTGTGAACCTTTAAACCAAAAATCAACAAAACACATTTTTTTAACAATAACATAACATTTATTCATTACCTTTTTAAAAACCAAAACAAGATAAAAATAGAACAAAAATATATTCATTAATTAATTCATATTCATTCTTAATATCTAAGAGGAAACAAAAAACAAAAAACATATTAATTATTTCGAGATTTCTCCCGCTCTACAAAAGCACGTTTATTAATTCGTGATTTAACTACGTGAAAAGCAGTTCTTATAATTCTAACGTAGTCTGGACCGTCATACACCCCTGCAAAAATATACTATTAAAATAACAAAAAAAAGTTTAAGATTTCCACTTACTTGTGAACAGTTTGTTAATATTACTATATTTCTTAAAAGGGAATTTTCCGTGACCTCCGTCATAATTGTATTGGAGTCTTAAGCCCTCATCCATTTATTTGTCCAAATCCGGCCAAATCCATCCGAATAAATTACTTTTTTTACCAATTGTACCTAAAAAAAGGCGCAGATGTTTCAATAAAAAATTATGTTTATTTTCAATTGCTTCACACTTACATAAAAACTGAAATTTTCATCATTAAGTTCAGTTAAGTTCATTAAAGGGAAAAATTTTATTTTCTTCATTCATATTTTGTTCCTGCGTTATTAGCTTTTTCATCAAAGCGTTGTTTGCTACTAAAGCTTCTAGGATGTCCCTATTTTGTTCTATTATAAAATCTGCAATAATATACATAGTATTTCGTAAATGAACTCTTTGAGAGCCGTATACAACAGTTATAATTATTGGCTTTGTTTAAACCTTTGATGGCCATGGAAAAAATATCAGTTTTTTCATAAAAGCAATTTGTCTTACGAATATATTCACACCCATTGATATTTGGATTTTAACCTTCACCTCATGATAAATGTTATACAGTTGTCATACTTAAACAAAACTATCCAGAAAAATTGTTATACTTTTCACTCAAACATTTAAGTATAAGAACTATATAAAAGTTGGTGATGGTAGGCTAGGAGTCAAATTTCAATGGCTGGGGATGTAAAACAAAGCCCATTTATGAACATAGCACTTTACGCTTCTTGGTACTCAAAGGTTTAATTACATTTTTGAATTCAAATTATTTAGCGCCCAAATTTCACGTACCGAATTTCTATATTATTGGTATTTTGTTAAAAATATATTTAGCGCAAGATGTATTATTCTTTATAGTCCATACTTTAATTTTGTCTATTTTAGAGTTTTGATGAATGTGTTTTTTATGTTTTATTGTTTTGAAACGTTAAACACAATTATGAAGTATTGGGAGAAGTAATGATTTATTTTCATAGGGTAACCGTAGTAATTTACAGCTAATATCTCTTATATTAAAAATTTCTTCACTTTTACTGAGACATGTTCCTGAAGTGCTTATGCCCAAAGATGTTGATGGAATTGGATCCGTGAAGAAATCTTCTAAATCAGTTAATCTTTTACCAATTACAAATTTATTTCCCTCTTGATCTTGCAGGAAATTTACTATTTTAATAGATACATATGGAGTAATGCAGTAGTAATTATTTCTTTATTATTCTTTCGTATTTAAAAAAATTCTGTCTGAATTATAACTCAAAATTTTTTCACCAGAAATTGTAAACCCAGAAGGTTTGGTTGACTCTTGAAGATTTTCAAATTTTAATTTATTATATAGCTGTTGCAAAATCTTAGAGGGCTTTTTTATTCTCCTTTTTATATTTTGTAATTCGTTTTCAAAACAGTAAGCAGAGAAGCTTGTTAAAATTCCCAAATGATTTATACTGTCTGTTAAATGTAAAAGATGATGTATGTTATATGTGACGCTATTATTTCCAAAAACTCTCGGAAAATTTTCGACGAAACATTGTAAAAGATCTTGAGCCGTAGAAATATTAGCTCTAAAGCTTTTCGGACAGGATAATAGCCTGTATGCACAATGTAATAGAAGGAAAACATAATACACATCTTCATGTACTTTATTTTTCAAAACGGAAATTCCTGTATACAACACAAATTGTCTGTATTCCACAGCTTTCCAATTTTTTATTTCTGTAAAAGATCGTGGCTTTGTAGCAAACTCTCTTGGAATAAAAGAATATAATGACGTCAAATGATCGGACATATCTGATTTGGTTTCATTACTTAGTTTACAACAATCAAGAACTTTGTTTTGTAATAGCCTCAACAAAAATTTTTTTTTACACCCATGCATTGGATGTATGATGTTTTCAGCACTAACGTAGACAAGTTAACATTAAAGAGGAACCTTTATAACTTGTAACCATCCTGTTGTACTCACTTGTCTTTGTTCTTTTTGATTTTGTTTTTTTGTATGGCGTAAAGTTTCCTTCCTTGTATGTTTTGTATTGACTTGGCTTAAGCTGCCTGTGCATCCCTGATTGTTGTGTTTGGGTGTATTTTGGCTTTTGTTTACTAATGATCTTATCTTTGTTTACTAATGATCGATCAATAACTGCGGATAACTTATTATTATTAACCGCATGTGTAGGGCCGTGAATATGTGTCCTATTTTTGACCTGGCTCTTACTAAGGATGTGCTTAAACGTTCTCTGTTATCTCTGCACCCCTGATTGTAGTGTTTGGGAGTGTTTTGGATTTTTACTAATATTTTATTGCATGGGTTATGGGAGCCTCATTCGCCTCAATATATGTTATATTCTGGTGAATAGGTCAATTGATTCCAGGCTTTTGCTTGTGAAGTGCGCCTTCTAAATTAGAAGGGTTAATTCTAACTAATTAATCAATTGCAATTTGCGAAATCATATTCACACCAATTTCTTCCAAAGGAGTTCTTCGTGTCCGAAAATAATCTTGATGCAGAAATAAATTCTTTCTTTCCAAGAAGTCCTGGTCCGAAATGAAAGTTGTGCTTTTTGTTTCGAAAACTACGACTTTATCTATTTTTCTTCCAACTTGCGTACATCTAGTGCACCCATGAAACGATGTATGACCTGCTATTACACAAACAAATGACTTTGCTGGTGCGTCGAATATAAATGCTCTTATTTGTAGCTTTACTTTTTTATTATTTGTCTCCAAACCATTTTCTAATAAATCTTTAACTTCCAACACAAAATCATGTAAATAGTTCTCAATGCTTGCCGGCTTTCTATTTCCCAAAAAACACCTATTAAAAATATTTTTATATTTGGAATGTTTATTACTTTTCCTAAACTAGGCCATAGATTAAGACTTGAACTCTTAAAAAGTGGTAAGCCATCCATGTTAATATCAAGAATAACTTCGTCAAATTCACTGAATACATAAGTAATTTTTCTCAATTGATTTTTAATGCCATAATGCCAGTATTGTCCTGGAGCAACTGTTCTTATTACAATTTTCTCAGAATTATTTATCAAACTTTTAAAACAACCTGGAACATCTAAATTTGCTCCTTTTAAAATTTTTAGCAACGAATCAACGCATTCTCTGCTTGGATTAAATTTTATATACCACTGCCTTAACTTATTTTTAAGAGACTGAGCTGAGTTGAAATTATTATTTGTTAGATTTGATACAAAATCTATTTCACTTAAATTAATTTCTGGTAAGGTGGATTCACATTCTATTTCTGTATTATTTTTATTTCGCAAAAAATCATTTATATAAATCTCCTTTTGTTTTTTAATGTCTCGTGCGAGTTGTCGCTTACTTATTCCCCTTTTTTTATACAAAATCAAAGTTTATTATTCGGGGAATAACCGAATTTGCTCTTAAAATTCACATATTGAACCACGTTTTCGTGTTTGCCATTAGGTTTACTTCTAGATGCATTACAAAGAATCGTATGGGAATCAATTGATTACTTACTGCATTACTGGGAATCAAAAGTAGAACTAATTTATTATCTTGTAATGCATTCCGAATTTATTTCTCTAGAACCAATTATTCTTTTCCCAACTGGGTATGGGCTCTCGAAGTGATTATTAGTTTTGTTGCAATGGTATTTGTTGTTTTAGTAATGAAAGATTGAAAGATTCTATCTAAGTTTATAATCTCTCTCTTCAGAATACCGTTCAGGCAGCTTGCCGATGACCATTGCGTAATAAGTTGTTACTTACACTTTTTAAAAATCTCGAAACAATTTTTTTTAATATTAATATTAATATTAATTTTTTTCTGTATAACGTTTTTCTGAAATTAAAAACATGTGACATTTAAAACGGAAATATACCGACTACTGGCCGCCTCTAGTTACAACTATAGTCGAAAAACTTCTTACTGGGGTTTCCTTTACTAAATTATAAACTTATAAACAATTAACGTTAGGCGTCAAAATAAAAAAAAAATCATATGGCAAGTTTGATTGAATTCTCAAAGACTATTCAACGATACTTCACTCGATAGGATACACAAAAAATGGTACTGCTAATGGAAGGAACATGAAAAATTATATTTTTAATTTCTCCTCCGTCTACTTTGCGAATACTAAAAGTTCCTTCTGTGAAATTACTTCACAAAAAGTGGTGAAGTAAAGAAACGAGGAGGTTCAACCACACCGACAGGCATACGCCCATGACTTACATGAACTTATATTTTCTACGGAATCTCAATCACAAATCGTTAACACATATGGCGTTCGAACTGTGGTTTATGATTTTTAACAGTTGCTAATTACAATTGATACTTCTTTCTGATGGTTCTTCAAAATATGTAGAATGCATAATTCGAATATAGCTTCCATGTAAAGAAAGAAGAAGATGAATAATGCGTAACGCAAAACCAGGATAATTCTAATTAACTGCTGCTGGAACCATCGATTCCGACATGAGTACTTATGGACATGTCATTAGAAACTTTGAGATTTAATTTCTCATCAAACAGTTATACGAGCACCTATCTTAAGAACGATTATTTATCAGTAAAGTAAAAAACGTCTCGTCCTATAGTCAGATATAAATTTGTCAGTTACGATTATATACCAACATACATACAGATCTTCAAAATACAAAAACAATTAAATCATATTTTATGTTGAGGAAGTTACAGAATTTTACAGTTCTTTTATCTTTAAAAGGCTAAGTTGAAAGGTTTAATTGTTTGTTTCTTAAATAAAACCGCAGGCAGCATTAAGGACTGTCAAGGATTGCTGGCGAATAGAACCCATTAAAGAGAATGAATGACTAAAAGAAGTTTCATGAGCTCTTTTTACAATTTGTCCTTTTCATACCACGAGCTTTAAGTTTGCATTCCTTATTAGAGTATACTTCAAGCACAAGCTGTGAATGAACGCAATGAAACTAGGGAAAAGTCATCCATACATGAAGGAGAGCTCGAGTTAATGATAAAGAGGAGCTAATTCAGAATTCACTCTGGATACTCTTCCCAGTAAGTTTTGGTTTACAAAACGGAGTTGAGCAACAACAAAGTTTTCCCGCAACTTTTAGTGGTTATTTAAGAAAGCAATCTCTATCAGTTTTCCGATTCCATTATGTTTGCCCTAGAAAACTAGAAAAAGTAGTTAATTGTAAAGATCTAGCGCAGTAGATACTCACTCTACTTAGATTTATTCATGCCACTTAATAGAACGTATTTCCTTGTTGTTTTGTATTTAAGAAACAAAAGGCACCTCTTTTTCAAGTAGGTAGGAAGTAATTCAAAGAATATTTTCATGTAAGTAAAGGTTAAGCAGTTAAACGATGTACCTCAGATATTACCCTTTATATTTATTCTTGATGTTTATATAAATTGTGCGTAATATAATTAATCCCTAATCCATTTGTTTTTTAATTTATTCTAATATTATAAATATTTGACAAAAGTTAGATCATTTTTGAATAACACAATGTGATATGTCAATTAATAGACCTATTGCTAACTTATCTTGCGTTGCTAAGATTTTCTACAGCGTTTTCCGTTATCATTTTAAGGCTTTTCATAGGGTGTTTCCAGCATAGCTTTATAAGTCCACTTCACAAGCCCACTACAACTAAGTTATTGGAATTCTCTATACATTGTACTGTTGGTAAGTTGGTAGGAAAGTAGATTGTGCTTTCACTAATTTCAGCAAGGATTTTAGTATTCTCCTTCTGTCTTCTTGGGTTCTGCTCCATATCTGTAAATTGCTTATCTGTCAGGATATAAGCAAAGTGTCTTAATCCGAGGTGCCCTCCCTAATGATATTTTTAACACATCTAATGTACTCCAAGACAACTATTACTTCTTATAATTTACATCAATGATGTATTTACATATGTTTCTGAATAATATTTAAAACTCTGACTTAGACAACTTTCATAATTGGTCTTTTTCTTTTGCATGTTAAAAACTGCACCTCTATGTCGTTCTCTCGCAAAAAGAATCCTCTGCACTTTTGAACCGACTTCCCAAAAACAAAGAGGTTCGAAGTTCGACGCGTATTTTTTTTTCTGTCTGACCGGGCATAACGTAACGCGTCGACCGATTTAGATGATTCTTTTTTTATTGGGTAGAGTATGTTCACCGATTGGTACCATGTAAAAAAAAATTTTGGTAGGGTGGGAGTGGGGGTGGGAGTGAAACCTAACTTGGTAACGCGTGGACCGATTTTATGGTTATTTTGTTGTTGTACAGAGTATGATCCCCCATTGCTAATAGGAGAAAAAAATTTGGTCTAGGGAGAGGGGAGGGGGGAGGGGTAGTCATACTTCGTAACGCGTGGACCAATTTGGATAATTCTTTTTCTGTTGGGCAGAGTATGTTCCGTGGTTGAAACAACGAAAAAAAAATTTTGTTGGGGTGGGGGTGGGAGTGGAACCTAACTTTGTAACGCGTGGTCCGATTTCGATGGTTCTTTTTCTGTTGCATGGAGTGTAATCCCCCCATTGCTAATAGAAGATTACTTTGGTCCTATGGTGTGAAGTGGGGGTGGAGGGGGAGTAGTCTAACTTTGTAACGCGTAGACCGATTTGGATAATTCTGTTTCTGTTGTGTGGAGTATACTTCATAGTTGATACTACGACAACAAAAATGTTGGAGGGGTGGGGGGAGGGGGAGAGGGAGACTGGAACCTAACACGTGGACCGATTTGAATGGTGCTTTTGCTGTTGAATAGAGTATGCTCCCCCATTGCTAATAGAAGAATAATTTGGTCCAAGGTGGTGGGTTGGGTGGGGGAGGAGTAGTCTAATTTCGTAACGCGTAGACCGATTTGGATAATACTTTTTTTTTTTGGGTAGACTATGCTCCCTGGTTGATACCACGAGAAAAAAATGTTGGTGGGGGAAGGGGGCGGAACCTAACTTTGTAACGCTTGGTCCGATTTGGATGGTTCTTTTGCTATTTTATAGACTGTTATCCCCCATTGCTAAGAGGAGAATAATTTGGTCCTATGGTGGTGGTGGGGGAGGGGGAGGGGTAGTAACTTCGTAACGCGTGGACCGATTTGGATGATTCCTTTTCTGTTCGGTAGAGTATGTTCCCTTATTGATACCATGAGACAAATTTTTAGTGAAACCTAACTATTTAATGCGTTGACCGATTTGGATGGTTCCTTCTTTATTGTATAGAGAAGAAGACACTAAAAAGTGAAAAATAAAATATTTAAAAAAAAAAAGTTTAACCGACTTCACAAAAAGCGCTAAAAAGCATAAAATAATTTTTAATTTTATATCTATTACGACATTTTGAAGTCGGTGCAAATTAAACAAATAAAACAACTACAGTACCACAATTGAAAATAATACATAATACTACCTGAACGGTTCAGCTTACGGGATCATGAGAACTGACGTTTAAATATTTTTGTTCTAGTTGTATGATTTGCACCGACTTCAAAACGTCGTAATAGATATAAAATTAGAAATTATTTTATGCTTTTTAGCGCTTTTTGTGAAGGCGGTTCAAATTTTTTTTTAAACTATTTTATACTTTATCATAAGCGGTACCTTATTAACGATCGCTAAAGATCTTGAGGTCGAACTCATCACCAAGTTTTCTTCCGAGCGTCACATTGATGATATTGTGAATAAGTACAGGAAGACCTTCGGTGTTTTTAGATGATGGTCAGAAGAGTTTAATGACACTGACATTTTCAGGTGGTCAGAAGAGTGAGAGGAGGGATGAAAATCTTCCAAAAGACACCGTAAATTCTGTGCCTTCCGGTAGTGTGAGATTTTTACTCACTTAAAACATCTCCCGTTTCATCCCGCCTTCCTCCAGCACTCTTAGCGCAGTCAACTGAGTTATCGAGTTATCCCACTGCCGCCGCTACCCTCAGTTCACTGCTAGAATCCTAGCCTATCTGCAGGAATGCAGATAGTGAAGGGTTCCGCGTCATAAAGCTTTAGTCCAGCGCCAGCACAAGTAACCTCCTCCGGATTAACCGCAGCTAACCCTTCGGAAGGCAGGTCTGCATCTAATGCTGGTGCGTGTACCGCGGAGATAGCCAACTCGTTAAAATCTGCCATCTCTGCCACCGCCACACCTGACGAAGTGCTAGTTATTATTTTACATATGACACATTCTTGCAGGACTGCTACAGCACTTTCAGCCGGCGCAAGTTCAGCCTCCATAGCCGCCGTAGAACCTTTGGAAGGTCATTTTCCCAGAGCTGCTTCTGATGTTGGTACTGTGGATATAGCCAATCTGTTAAGGTCTACCATACCCTCCTACCCCCACTCCTACAAGAGTGCCTGAGAGGATATCATTTGCGACCCAATAACGCCTGGGTTCCACAGTAAGGAGACTCCTGCAGACTTCCTCGGGGATTAGTGGATTTTTCAAGGAGTTATCTCCTCCCGCATTATTTACTTGGCTACGTTATAGGATGCATTGCTTACGTCATACATGAGCCTATCACGTCAATGTCTCGTCTTTTTATTCTAAGTGTATATACAAAAGTATACCTTAGCCAACTTTTCCGAGACATGATCACAATAAGTAAATAACCTTTTCAATTGTATCTTTAAATTAGTAACGAAGGTAGCGAAAGAAATTATGGTATTATTAATCATAATAGGTTTGACCTCAGTTAGACAAAATATCGTTTCATACATGGCGATAAAAGTAGAATTCTTTGGATTGACACATTGACCTACCCAAGTAAATTTGGACATCATCTGCATAGACTTAGATGAACTGAAGCAACCGTAATAATCAAGGGGAGATTATTTACGTACAAGCTAAATAACAGGAGCTCTAATACTGAGGCCTGTGGAATACCACAGGGATCGGTCAGAGGTAATAGAAATCCTGACTGAGAGCGATCCCACAGAAAAGTTATAACCATAATAATGGCAATGGATGATATACTATATATACATATATATCAATAAATAAATAAATCATTGCATTCTAATAAAGCTTAAAAATGCCAATACTTAAATCCAGGGGAACCAGAACCACAATGTGATCTTTACAGAGAGCCTCACTTATATCAGATTTTATCTTACGTAA
The DNA here is from genome assembly GCA_964036015.1 of Leptarthrus brevirostris. Classification (NCBI taxonomy): domain Eukaryota; kingdom Metazoa; phylum Arthropoda; class Insecta; order Diptera; family Asilidae; genus Leptarthrus; species Leptarthrus brevirostris. The sequence continues at coordinate 53,835,242 of OZ038371.1, forward strand.
TGCAGTATGACAATTTTAGCCAGACCAGAAACCGAACTGTCAAGAAGATTAAGGATTCTCCTGGTGGAAATAGGCAGTCAGTTGAGAACTAAATAACTTTTCAAGCACTTTTGCAGAAAAACAAAGTATGCTTCTTAGCGAAACTGCCTGATTTTTAGACAGCTACAAGAGAGGCGGAAAACTAAGGAAGTTAAGTAGCTATTGAAAGCGTAAACCGGTGCAGGCAAAATGAGTGACAAGATAATTTTGATGAATCTTAATGGAAGGTCGTCAGGGCCAATATCAGAGATTTTGATGCTATTGATTGCGGTCACAACATCAGTCTCAAATATGCGCTTAGTTGGCGTTTGTTTGCTAATCTGTTTTACATTTAGATCTATATAGCGAGATTCCATCGAAACCTCGAGCTCTTTGCACTCGTACTTATCAGAGACACATGGGCGTATGCAAATCAGATGACAACCCCCTGTTGCGTAAGTTCATGTGTATGTAATTAGCATCTCCGCGGGAAAAGAAGTACTTTAAGAAGCGTGTATCTGAAGCACAAAGTGCTCATTTAAAATTTAACACTGCATGTCCGCAGAAATAAGCGCTTCTTTTATATTCTTGTAATCGCTTCCAATATAAGCGATCAAAAGCATCTAAATGATATGTCACAGTGTCATGTTGCTTTCCATAACAGAAAATTTAAGAAAAAGGCACATCCTACCCAAGAGCACGAACCCGTGACAGCTTTAAAATTATTTCAGATTACTCCGCAGAGGCAGTAAATTCGAAGCATATTCATTCGACCAGCCGAATTACTTTGAAGCTGCTTAAAACTTCTTTTCGAAAAATTTAAAATTCCCCGAAATCCACTTGAATGGCTGAAGGATTGATGACCTGTATGTACATTAGTTTATTGTCATTACACTGGCGACTTTCTTGATCTGCCCAATCATTAAAAACTTCACCCTAACTAAGTTAAACGCTATGATACCACATACAATATACACTGTTAGCATTTAAATGCTAACAGTGTATATTGTATGTGGTATAATTATAATGTAATGTAAGAAATAAGCAAAACTCCATTAAATATTTGTCTAATAAAACTATGCTAATTGGCAATTTCAGACAACATCAAGAAACATATAAAGGGCCTTCTAGTCTTTAGGAGCAGTAATATGAAGCTAAAATTCCTCAGCAGATGTTGACATAAGGTAATTTCATCTAAAAAAATATGTTAAAAATACTTAGTATTATTGCATTGCAGATTCTCCACAATGGAGATAAATTATACATTGGGCCATTCGATTCGCCCATGTACAGTTAGTCATCTATTATTATGCTCATTAGGAATATTCGGTTTAGTTGGTCGCCTTATAGATGCCAGGCATCATGACGCAGATGGTGGTGGAGTTCATTCTCTAGGCCAAAAACTGTCACCACTTGTTCCCTCATCATCGTCTTTGGGATCCTCAAAGGATGATGGTAATGTACACGGCATTGTTCTTTGTATCTTTAAAAACATTTTAAAGTAAAGCATGTAATTGTTTTGTAGACGCTTTTTTCACACCTTACTTGGGACATGGTGAAATTGTCAGGGTAGTAGATGCTGAATTAGGTACATTAGAACGCGAAGATACTGAAAAGCATCAGCACCAAAAGCGACGAGGTGTAAGTCGCCGAGAGTCTAGCAACGACCCTGACGATGATCCACTTGTTATACAGACGGATAAAGGAAAAGTACGTGGTATAACACTTACAGCGCCAACAGGTAAAAAGGTGGACACATGGTTCGGTATTCCTTATGCGCAACCACCTGTTGGACAACTGCGATTTCGTCATCCCCGACCAGCAGAAAGATGGTCTGGCATTATGAATGCTACTACTCCACCCAATTCCTGCGTCCAAATAGTTGACACAGTATTCGGCGACTTTCCTGGTGCAACTATGTGGAATCCTAATACGCCCTTATCAGAGGACTGTTTGTATATAAATGTTGTTGTTCCAAGGCCTAGACAAAAAAATCTTCCTGTTATGTTATGGATATTTGGTGGAGGTTTCTATTCAGGAACAGCTACACTTGATGTTTATGACCACAGGTAACTTTTCACAAACCTTCTTATAATTTTGAATAGTTCATCCATACGTCACAATTTCAGGACACTGGTTTCAGAAGAAAACGTGATAATTGTTTCTATGCAGTATCGTGTCGCCTCTTTGGGTTTTCTATTTCTAGGCACTCCTGAAGCGCCTGGTAATGCTGGCCTATTTGACCAAAATTTAGCTTTAAGGTAAAGTAATAAAATTCTACAGTTAATCTTTATGATTTCAAAACTATTTCCAGGTGGGTTCGAGATAATATACAACATTTTGGCGGAGATCCAAATAGAGTAACCTTGTTCGGAGAAAGTGCTGGAGCGGTTTCAGTTTCCTTGCATTTATTATCTGCACTATCTCGCGATCTATTTCAACGAGCAATTTTAGAGAGTGGATCACCGACGGCACCTTGGGCATTAGTGTCTCGAGAAGAAGCCATTTTGAGGTTCACATAGTTTGCATAACTTATCCTTTTTGTCGTATAAAGTTTATCTTAACATAGAGCTCTGCGACTTGCTGAAGCAGTACATTGTCCTCATGATCGTAACAGACTCTCGGAAACTATTGAGTGCCTAAGAACCAAAGACGCAAAGGTCCTAGTTGATAATGAGTGGGGCACCCTAGGTATTTGCGAATTTCCTTTTGTACCCGTAGTCGACGGTGCTTTTCTGGATGAAACGCCACAAAAATCTTTAGCCCATGGCCGTTTCAAGAAAACTGAAATACTTACTGGCAGTAACACCGAGGAGGGGTACTATTTTATTATTTACTATTTAACAGAGCTTTTGCGAAAAGAGGAAGATGTTACGGTGACACGGGAAGAATTCCTTCAGGTATAATCTCCATCATTATATTTTATAATCATCAAAATATTTTACGCTACAGGCTGTGAAAGAATTGAATCCATACGTCAACAACCCAGCTCGACAAGCAATCGTATTTGAATACACTGATTGGGTCGAACCTGACAATCCGCACAGTAATCGTGATGCCCTCGATAAAATGGTGGGGGACTATCACTTTACATGCAATGTTAACGAATTTGCTCAAAGGTAATTTGCAACTACTCGAAATTGGATACCAAATTTATTAATTACTGACAGGTACGCCAAAGATGGAAATTCTGTATACATGTACTTGTACACTCATCGAAGTAGATCAAATCCCTGGCCTCATTGGACTGGAGTTATGCATGGAGATGAGATAAATTACGTTTTTGGAGAACCACTAAATTCGAAGTTCGGATATACTGACGAAGAAAAAGAATTTAGTAGAAGAATAATGCGATATTGGAGCAACTTTGCAAAACACGGGTAAAGTAGTCCTTTAATGAATATTAAGAACTAGTTTTACATTGTTGTATTTGAAAATAGCGATCCTAATCAAGGCCTTAGTAGTAATTATCCTGAATGGCCAAAACACACTGCCAACGGACGGCACTATATAGAATTAGGCTTAAATACTTCAAATGTTGGACGAGGACCTCGCTTAAGACAATGCGCTTTTTGGAAAGAATACCTACCACAACTAGTTTTAACAACATGTAAGTGAATGCTATATTTATTTTTTAATACTTTTTATTATGAGTACGATAAATTTAAAACAATAAGACGATAAATCATCCACAAGTTATTCATAAAAGGCAAATTGGCAGTAGTCAGTGGGGTTAGGGATAACAACATGTTGGCTTATCGGCATAAGGTTCCAGGTTCGAACCATAACAGCAGTGACCCATAGTTGTTTTCCGTTCGCAATAGATTATGCTTATTAGACGGAAGTGCTTATCCACCAGGTCCGTTTGCATCCATGCTACACGTTACACTGACCTCGAGCTGTTCATGTGGGTCCGTGTACACAAACTATAATTTTGGTGTACAAAGATTCCCTTGTACAAAAAGTCTTGCCCAAATAATATGTAAAAGGCACATTATATGTTGTTCGTTCGCCTGCTCCGTGTCATTCCGTGGCTTTCCGTGTACATGGACGTGGACGGACAGCTCGAGGTCCGTGCACCGTGTTGCACGAACGGACACGAACCTGGCGAATAAGCACTTCCGACATTCCCCAGTTTAGGGTTTAAGAGCGTAGATATGCGCTTAAATTCCTGTTTCAATAAACACTTCTATTCGCTTTAAGATAAAAGCTTGACATTTTTACAGGACCTTCATAAGACAAGTCCTAACATACAGTGAATTTCCGTTTGGGCGGTCCATTCTGAAGAAAGTGATAGTACTCAGCGGGCTAAATAAATAATTTATTGATTTAAGGTATGATCAATATGAAATTGGTGCCAGATGAAAGTCAGAAAAATAGACTTTTTAAAGAACTTTCCTATCTGCTTTAATTGTGGTACTTTTTCATAAATTGCTTATTCGGTGAACTTTTTTTTGTAAATTGTACATACTAGCATACCTAAAACTTTACTTCAATTCTACTTTTAGTGTTAAGTTTGTGGTAAATGTTGTTTTTTGTTCTTTTTCTAAGAACAGAAAATTAAATGGTTGCAAAGTAATAAAAATATTAGCAAAGGACTATTCTCGTAATGAACACAAATATTTATTTAACTCCTAAGTCCTCTTTGGGGGTAGTAGTAAGTAAAGAAAAAAATAAGTTAGTGAATTTGGGAAGTTACCAAATTCACTGACTTATATTTTTTTCTTTACTTGCTTGTATTTTTTATATTTTAAACCAAAAATCCTTCATTTAAATATAATACTTATTTTTCTTACATATTATCTTTACTTACTTTAACCCACTTTATGGCATATACTACCCCCAAAGGCGACTTAAGAGCTGGAATTTGGGGTGTCGAACTGAGATGAATGATAATTGTTGATTTTAAATTCGGAAAATATTTGTTTTTGATTATTTTATTCTGACTTAAACGTATGGCAATATAGAGCCATCTTAGATAGACCTTATGTTGTTATATCCTGCCTACGTGCTTTCGCTTTTGAAGAGGAGTAGCTAGGGAAGATGGGTTCAGGATTGTATATGTAATTTAAACACTCTAAATTATTTTATATTTTAATTCGACCAAATTTTCTTTATTAGTTAAATGAAATTAGAACTTTTAAGTTGCTTTACAATAGTGTACAAATTTTATTAATGTGGGGATATAATTTTCACAAAGTTATAATTCTACAAGCTATGAGACCGATATGTTTCGATCGTTACAAAAGTCAAATCGCAACTCAACCTTCTTTTTTACTGTTCAGTAATGAGGACTTTAGTTAATCGGTGAAAACGTCTGAATTAAATTTGACTTGATAATTATTAAAATTAGCACTTCAATCGATTTATGAATTGTGCTCTTAAATCGATTTATGAGATGCAAATTTACGTTGCACTATGGTGATCACAACATCCCATCGCCCTTAGGAAAAGACAATTCAAGATAGCGAATTTTCGACAGAGTTAGGTTTTTTTTCTAAGATTTAACAGATCAGTTTATTTACAGTAACTTACAAAATTTCGGTTTTACATCCAATAAAATAACCAAAAAAAATTTTTTTTAATTTTTTTTTTATTATTTACGCGCACCTACTATATTGATGTCTCATAAGTTTTGTAGGTAATTATTGAAAACATTTCCTAGTAATAAAAAATTCTTATAATTGTTGACTATGGATTAGAGCAGATCGTATTGATGATGTAGTTTATGCGAAATATTTTGTATCTTAAATGGTTTTATTTAGCTTCACTTTCGTATATTTATATGTTTGCTTAAAGCTTTGCTACTCACTTTTCACCCACTTATAATTGTTGCATCGATTTGAAATTTTGCAGACTTGTTGTATTCGGAAAAATACTATATTATCGAATGGTAGTGGGGGTTGGAGGTGGGTTGTGCTATGTACAGGGTTGTGACACGTGTAAGGGACAGAAAAAAGTCAAAGTTAATTTTGAATTCATAGTTTTCAAGATTACTGAGATCAACAAACACACTCGAAATATCGTTGGATACTAGAGGGTTATCTAGCAATCAATGTGAGTTTGGGAAGGCAGTGACATGTAAAAAAATTATAAAAAACGTTTACGATAAACGGTTTTTTTAACATTGATCATGAACTAAAAACTAGAAAATAAAAAATAAGTGAAAAACTTTTAAGTTAAACGGTTTTATTTATTATTTATTTATTTATATTCAGATTATATACTAAAAGCTAGGAGATAATTATGGATTACAGATGCGGGGCTTACCGATATATAGGTGATGTCTAATGTTAAGAATTCTAGTAAGACCATGAGCAGTAACGTCCTATTATATCGGAGACCATTATCCACTTTGCGTCGATGCAATTAAATTTTGACTCATATGATTTCACTCCATCTTGTTTCGCAGAGCCTCGAAATATTCGGTATTAACTTCCTTCTCAAAACTGATTCCTGAAAAAAATTTAATAATGTCTTTGGTGGTTCCCATGGTGTTTCGAATTTTAGGAACAGCGTTCAGATCATTGATTACCAGATTCAGTTTGTGGGATGAGCAATGAAAGAATAAAGCTTTGGTGTATTTTTTACGTAGGATTGTTTGTACCCCACCGTCTTTTCCGGACATTGTCGAACAACCGTCAAATCCAAGACCAACGCATTTATCTGGATTAAGATCTTCTTTTATAATAAACTCATCGATCTTATGTGCAATAGATTATACATCTAGAGCTATCAGCTCGACGAATCCGACAAACATTTCTTTGACTTCGTTGGATTCCACATCAAAATATCGCAGCCCAATGGATAACTGTTATGTGCCAGAAATGTCAGCTGTTTCGTCCGCTAATACACTATATGCCTCTGCTTCTTTCATTTTTTTGATAATATATGTCTTAATAACATTCCCACATATGTCGATAATTTCATTTTTAATATCCACCGATCGATAACTTGCATTCTTTAACCCATGCTCAAAGTGTTTTTTCAAAACCAAATCTCCTGCGTCAATTCGCAGCTTGTATAATCCCTCGAGAATTCCATGGTCATAGCGTTTACCTCTCAGAGCTAAGTCGTGCGACCCACAAAATGTAATGCAAGAAATAATAGACCTTATAATTTTCTTGTTTCCTTCAATAATGCCCTCGGAGTATTTGTTGAGTTGCACATTTTCAGGCGCACTTACGAGAAATGGAAGTGGGTATTCATATGTTTTTTGCATTGCTCATGAATATTTTTAACTTGCAAAATGGCCGTATAATGAATGACCCCATGACTTGGATTAAATTTTTATAATTTCTAGAGGGGGGCAGTTGCCCCTACCTGCCCCCCTTTGGCGACGCCCATGCCTATAAGATATTAACAATCCATTCAGGAATAAAATAAAATTTTGATTTAGGTATGTAGATGACATACTAGTATTGTGGAATGGAGATGTGAAGAATTACATAATCTTCTAAGTTGGTTGAATAAGTTGGATAAAAATATGAATTTCACATTAGAAATAGAAAAAAATAATATGATAAATTTTCTAGATATCAACATTCAACGTGTAAACAATAAACATTGACATATATAGAAAGTCGTCATTTACAGATATAGTCATTCCAGCCAATTCAAAACACCCCTATAATATTAAGCTATCGGCTTTCTATTCTATAGTACATAGATTGTTGTCAGTACCTTTATCTTCAATAGCATTTAAGAAAGAAGTAGACTGTATAAGATGTATAGCTATTAATAATGGTTATAATTTTAAAATTATTGACAATCTTATAAAGAAAAAACAAAAATACATGTTACTAAATAGTATTGTTCCTATATCTAAAGAGGTTAATGATAAAAAATGGACTAAAATAGCATTTACAGTTACAAAGTTGCAAAACTAGGAAAAGACAAACATTTATGTGGCTTTTTATAATAAAAAAATATTAGAAATTTGTTATTCAATGTTGTAGATAAGAAAGATACCTTTTTTGTTTTTTTTTTGTTTTGTTTTTTTATACGATGTAGCCAAATCCTAGGGGACAACCCTTTGATGCGTTAGCATGGTTTTGGCCGGAAGGGAATTAGGGTAAGGGAAGTGAGGAAACTTGAGTCTTGTTTGCATTGCTGCGAGCTAGACAACAGCCCAGAGACGGAGTGGATTATTTTTTAATTTCTTAATAAAATCTCACGGTCATCTGGGCTCGAACCCGGGACCCACGGCATGTTGGTCTTGCCGCTCAACGCATTGATCCAACTCCGTCTCCGTGGTGGGAGAAATTTTAAAACAAGATTTAATGAACATATGCGCTTTTTACTTATTGACAATAAAGGTTTAAAAAAGGATCTTTTAGAATCGTTTGAATTGAAAAAAGGCTATGTATTTATAATAATAAACCTTTGTTAAATGAGCAATTAGATTTAATATATTCTCCGTTTTTCAAGTGTATATTTGAAAATAATTCAACCCGTTAGTCCACCGGGTCTATGCATTTTGCCTACTTTTTAATCAGTAGCAATACGACAACGTTTTGTTTATATTTATTAGAAGTAATTACTTTAGTTTTAAACACTTCTGGCCATTTGGAATATGAGTCTATTCCTACTAGAAAATACTGACCTTCAAGTGGTCCAAAATAGTCTATATGAATACGCTCCCAGACCACATTTGAACTTATCCACGGATGTGGTTCTGCCTTTTCCGGCTCTGAGCGTAAAATGCTGCAATATTTACATCATTTCACATGGCTACCAGATATATGATCTCGTCATAGATTTAGTTTTGACCATTCCCATGTGAGTTTCTTCAAGCAATCCTAACCTCGAAGTATTTGAACCTGGTCTAGAAAAGACGTTTAAGTAAGCAGTCCACTTCCACGGGGTAATTCCTGACCTTTTTTTATACTGTTAATCATCATCAAAGTGTACCTTTTGTTTGTGCTTAATGATGTGCAGGAGGGCATTATCGAATTTCTTGATTGTTAACGGAGTCTTATTCCGTTTTTCCTTTGAGTTTCTATAATGTGTATATAGCTTTTACAGTAAGCTAAGACACGTTGCAGTTTTCCTAAAGACGAGAAACGTTGTAGTAGAAGATTTGTCCAGTCTTTGGTATCGTTTGCGAGTGGTATAGTATTGATAAAAACTTTTTTCTTTTCTAGATCTGTTTTTGCTAGTGGTTTATTGGAGATGCTATTCTGGAATTTTTGAGCCGCTGCAGTCCTTCCCACACACACTCTATTATATGTACTCCAGGCTGGAGAGGCGACATTTGCCGGATCTTTGTTTGATTTCACATGAAACCACCTTCTGATCTCTGTTATGGATTGTATTTGGACCACTCTATTTCCGATAAAGGTTTGCCATTTGTGGGGGTCTTCTTGTAACTACGCAAGTTTCAATGGTGGAATCTGTCCAGGCATAGTATGAGATAGTCTCGACTGTCAGGCTTTGTTTTATTTCCTTTAGTAGGTTTACTAAAAGTGTTGATCCGCAAGCTCCAATCTTGATAATTTTTGATTTTAATGGAGCAAATCTTGTCTTGCGGTTAATAGGCAAGTTGAGATTGCTTCTCCTTGTTTTATTCTGAGGCAGACCGCAGCACTGTAGGCCTTTTCTGATGCATCAGAAAAGCCGTTAACTCGCAGTGGCAATCCTTTCCTGAATATCCAACCCATCGAGGAATTTCCATTTGTTGAAAACTGGGTAATTCGGCCTTTATACACATCCATTCTTGTTGAACTTCTTCAGGTAAAGTTTGGTGCCAATCAGATCCTAGCATCCAAACTTCTTGCAGTAGCAATTTAACCTTGATTGTTCCTGGTGCTAATAATCCGATGGGATCGAATATTTTTGCAGATTCTGATAATGGTTTACCTTTGCTTGTTTTGGGTTGTTGGATATCGATGTTAACTAGAATCTTGAAGCTATCTTTGCATGGGTTCCAATGTATCAGTTTTAAATGGTATTCGTAACGTATATCTGCCATCAGATCCTCTATTGTGGGCGTGCTTCAAGTGGCTTTCACATGCTACGTCTTCGCATACAACAATAAGTTTTCCGTGTAGTTCCAAATCTTTGGTGGTATTTTTTTTAGATGGCAGCATATTGGTCAATGTTTTGTGTACTAGTGCTGTTTTTGTTAACATAAAGGGAGATGGGAACCTTGGCTTTATTGTCACTTCTACAGAATAGTTTGGATCCCAACTACCTTGACTTGTCCTACTGCAGTTACCTTGGCATCAATACGTTTTTTTGTGCTCTTAGCCGTTGTACCGCCTCTTCTGTAATGAAGGAAGCTTCAGCCCCTTGATCTACTAGTGCTCTTAACTCTATTGTTACTCCGTTCCTGCCCAAAACTTGTAGTACCACTGTTGATTGTACCTTGCCTTCTGCCAAGTGCGTGACTACATGAGTTGAGGCTACATGACTGCATGAGTTCTATTTAAATGCGTCTTTCTTCGCTTGCCTGATTTTTATCATTCAATCGGTTAGTTGGTTTTTTGTTCATTGTATTTTGCACTTGCCTGAAGTATATCCCTTTCCAAGACAGTTGATGCATAGTTGAGCTTTGCTTTATGGCTTTGTATAGTATTATATGTATTAACCTTTCGAAAAAACAAAATTTTGTGACTGTCTTTAGAAATTGGGCACACCTCCTTTGCGATTGCTCCATGATTTGCCTTCATTTCAATATTTTTCATTCTCAGAGCCCTTGAAATCCTGTTGTGTCCTGGGTTCAATGGCCTCTAGTCCATGAAATCTCTTTTCTAGGAACTCGAAGAAATCTGCGGTAGGCTGCAATTTCCTTGGATTTTTAAGCGATTGCTCATAAATTCTGCGAGATTCCTCGTCAAGTTTCTGGACCAAGATGAAAACTATTATAGGTTCCCAAATTTGCCTAAGTTTATAATTGCGTGCATTGATTCTGGAGTGGTGTCGTAAAGTATTTTTATAGCTTCTGCTGATTCTTTTTCAAAGAAGTATTGATTCAGTAGTGCCCATATTTGAGTAGACACAACTGTTCTCTTGTTGGTGTATCTTTTGTTCAAAATGACCCAAGCAGTTTCATAGTTTTCGACTTATCTATTCTATCATTTTTGTGGATTAGTTTAGTGAATAAATTATTGAAAAATTGCCATTTTTGCAAACTGCGGTAAATATGGGTATTGTTATAATTGGAAGTTTCGTGTTATTTTCTGTGTAATTCTGCTAAAGTTGTATATTAAAAGGTTGTTGTATGGCTTCTAGTTTCTCTTGCAGCTTAGTTAATGAGTATTGGTACAGTTTTCTTGAAGACATCTTAGTCAAAGTTATCGTCTTTGGGTTATCAACGATGTGCTCCTAGTAATCGTGTAGCAGTTTAGTTTTCAGTACGCCCTTGATCTCTGGCTTGCCAGTTCACTTTCAATTGATTCATTCGATCGATTCAGCGTCTCGATGTGCATTTTTAACCGACATTCCAAAAGCAAAGAGGTTTTAAGTTCGACAAGTATTTTTATTTTATATTTTTTTTGCATGACCGGGAATAATTTTGTAACGCGTTGACCGATTTTGATGATTTTTTTTATGGGTAGAGTATGTTCACCAATTGGTACCATGAAAAAAAAATTTTGGTGGGATGGGGTGAAACCTAACTTTGTAACGCGTGCACCGACAAGGATGGTTCTCTTTTGTTGTACAGAGTATGATCCCCCATTGCTAATAGGATAAAAAAATTTGGCCCAGGGTAGGGGGAGCGGGGAGGGGTAGTCTAACACCGTAACGCGTGAACCGATTTGTATAATTTTTTTTCTGTTGGGTAGAATATGCTTCCTGGTTGATACCACGAGAAAAAAAATGTTGGAGGGTTCAGGGTGGGGAGTGGGGGTGAAACCTAATTCCGTAACGCATGGCCCGATTTGGATGGTTCTATTTTTGTTGCACAGAGTATAATCCCCCATTGCTAATAGGAGAAAAAAACTTTATCCGTTTAGGTAGTTTTATATGTTATCTTCAATTGTGGTTGGGTATTTGTCTTATTTGTTTAATTCGCACCGACTTCAAATTATCTTAATAGATGTAAAATTAAAAAAAATGTATGCTTTTCTGAAGTCGGTTCAACTGTTTTTTTAAATATTTTTGTTTTTTTTATAGTATCCTCATTTGTTCAGCAATTCTATCTGAAATACCTTTCTTCCTTTTCTTCCCGTATGATGTTTTCTAATTGTTCCCTTACCTGTTCATACAAGTTTTCGATTTGCTCATAATACATTTCTTCGAAATATTTGTTGTCTGGGAATTGCTCTTTGTAGACTTCAGAGCATTTAATTCCTCAATTTCAGCCCGAGCGTTGTTTAGTGCTGGGAGTCGAGTTTCGCCATGTTCTTTAGTTTTGTTAGCAGAAGAATCTTTCTTGATTTTTTGGATTATTTTTATTTCGCCGCTTTGTTGCTTCAGAAGTTGCTCCTTCTTGACGTTGTCTTTTGAGTTGTCATTTCGCTGTTTTACGTTCTGGTGAACCTGAAACAGATGTTTGTGGACGCTCGTTCCTCAAAAGTTATTGTAAAAATTCACACTAACAATACAAGTTGTTCTATAGGCTGTGTTTGTTTTTCAAAGACACAATGTTCTTTAAAAATTTAACAGTTAAAGATCGAAGGACCGAAATGAATCCGGTAACTTTAAGATTCAATATATACAATAGAAAAACAACTTGACGATGGTTAACTTTCTTAATTGATGTCGCAAACTTAACTGGTAACAATGCCTAAAATTTTTTAAAATTTTTTGCTTATACATAAAGTTTAATACAATTTTTGTATTGAGCTTTTTACTACGATTGCAGGTCATGAGTTCGTTCATCGTCAGACGTTAAAAAATTTGCTGATTCTAATGACATGAAACTTTACTTCTTTTGCATTAAGGTGAAATAACTTGTGACTTTCAATTTCACATTTATTGCTGATTATAAAATTCTATGATTGAATTAATTACGTTAAACATTTGTGTGGAATTTCACTTAAAATTATATGTGCGATGCATAAACATATTTGCACTGAAAACCCTTGATTTCTGTTTTGTTAGATCCGTTTTGGAATATACTATTCCTGTAGACCCAGAAAAAAGGCCAAAACGTTACTACTTGCTCCACCGATATTAGACAACACTGTAAGTGATCTTGAAATTTAAGCTGGATTTCGAAATTACCGACGTTGATCTGTAAAACCCAATGGTCTCTTAATCATAAGCTGTTGTGAGCAGAAAACAATTATGAGTCGCTACCGGTGGGATTCGAACCTGGCATACCCAGAAAAAAAACTAAAACGTTACTGCTTGCTCCACTGACGACTTACTGGACCTTATAATCGTTTTACTAATAGCATGATTGCTAACAAAAAAAAGAGCATAGATGCCACGACATACCTAAAACAGGATAACCATTATATTTAAAAAATTAACCCAAAACAGGCGGAGGTTATATGTCTTTTTTTTATCTTGCAGTCTCCTTCCATCTAACGAAGTTTATGCCTCCATGAATGAAACACATACAGCTTCTTTCTTAATAATTTAAAATTTTAGCTCGTTTTTCTTACTATATACTTTTTATTCTATATTTTGTTTATAATTAAATTTTTGATTTATTATTTTTCAGCTCAACAATCAGCAGCCCCTAAACAAGGATCATGTACGAATAAAGCAACTTCACTTTTTAATAATCCAATAATAATTCTGGTGCTGGAATTGCTGCTGTTGGTCAACGTTTACGTGCAAAAGAGGAATTAATCATGAAAGCCATTATATGCCTATTTTAGCAAATTCAATTGAAAATATCTAGCAAATGATATTATGAGACATATTCCGACTGCTGTAGATACTAACGAAAAGCAACAACAAATAAAACTAACAATTAATAAAAAGTAAATCAATGAAAAAATACAACTAATAATATGAGTATGGGTAAAGTTAAGCACATGAAGAGAGCCACATAAACCTTCCTCAGACCATAACATACAATAAAAAAAAATATTTAAAGTCGCTTTTCTACTATTTCTACATTTAATAAATATTATATAAATTAAAGACATATTTCAGAATTACAAAATTTTTGGCTAGAGGAGGCATAATAAATTTTAAACGCATAGTTTAAAGTGGTACGGAATTGTTATATGTAAAATAAAAACAAAACCTTTTAGAACCAAGCGAAATTTTTATAAATTTGAGAGCTTCAGCTTCTTCTTTTAGGACATCTTTTATGCTTTCAGAATAAAAGATGTCCTAAACAAAATAATAGAGAATACCCGTACAAGCAGATATGCTGTTTTATGCTGTGTTTAAATTCAGAAGAAAGTTAGAGTATTTTATCAAAGCTGTAATTTATCAAGTAAGGCAGCAGATATAACGCTCTGTTATACCGCTTTCGACTCACCTGATCTAGTGATACCGTTCTCAAAACGCTTCACTACTTCAATTATTTTTATTTCATTTGTTAGACGGTAGAAGTACAAGAAATGCTTCGCTGATGTTGTAATATCTAATTTTAGGATAATTGTTATGTTCGCACGTTGCAAAGCATAGGCATTTTGCAAGTGTAAATGGCAAATGGTGGTGGTGACTGGAGTAGATTACCCTCACTAATTATGTTTTTATAATATTTAGCTGCTAAAGTGTGCCGCTGTTAAATTGTGACAATTAAAGACTTTCTTCCAAAAATCAGCACTGCAAAACACGTGCTGAATTTGTACATAATGAATTTATAATTTTATAATAATTGGGCTTGCTAGAGAAATCGTTCAATGTAAATAACTATAATCAAACTGATCCGAATTTCAAACCCTTTACTAATTATAATTTATACTAAGTGCAAATTAATAAAATTTAGTATTTAATTAGAGTATTTTTAGTAAAAATAATTAAATTACGTGGAAATTCCACTAGCTGTGGAGGTCTTACTTTAGTAATAAAGAAGACAAATTTAGAACAAGGTGAAAGCCAGTTTCGATCTTGTGATTATTGGGTATGACAAAAATAAGCCAATTATTGGTTTTGCTTGCGTAGTGGCCTACATATACATATTTAGTAACGCAAGCGCTTTTTGTTTGTCAATGCTTTTTACTTGCATTTAGTACAAAATATATAGTTTAAATGCATTTAGCGCATTTCTGACAGTTTGCTGAAATCGAAAAAAAACATTGTGTCTTTTGACTAATTACTAATTTTAACTATTTATCTTAAAACCGAATTTATTTAAAATTTATTTACAGTTTAATTGTGGAATAATATTAATCAATTAAATAATCTTAATATATTCCTTCTATCGAGTGATTCGTACGAATATAGTTCCTCTGCATATTACTACACCTATTTTATATCATAAGACTAAGCTCCGGCTATACTAGGCAAACCAGTCAAGCTTTTAAAGCGAACTTGGCACATACAAAATTTACAGAAACATTTGTACTCCTCATTTGGTAATGGAGGAGTCAATTATTTTAATCGCGAAATAAATATGTTATTGTTGTAGGAGCATATCAATATGGTATAAACTTCGGCCTAAAAACAATAGGAAGTTTTCCTAGTGGCAGTGAGGCGTTTAATCTAGGTAACATACATAAGATACCCACAGCCACCCGAAATCGGTCTTCAAACCCGTTACGTGCCAGACAAGTACTCTTTATAAGATAGAGGGAAGACCCTGTCCGGCATAGCGACTCCTTGTACAAGATTTCTGTTATAGGCTTGTGGTCATTTCCTCAGTTCACGCCTACATCGCCTGCCTCTTCCAACCAAAAACTTGTACTGATTGAGACTCTTCGGATTAATTCTGTCAAAAACCTTACTGAAATCTGTGAAAATACATTTGACCGCCTTCAATGACGGATATATAAAATTTTTTTTAAGCTCACGGGGAGACCTGGTCTCGAACCCGGGACCCATGGCATGGTAGTTGTGTCGCTCAACGAATTGATCCAAATCCGTTGAAAAATTCTCCACCTCAATGAGAGATTCAGGCAGGTCTCAGATCCATCCATATTTTATGATGTTATGACGCAGACCAGAAAGCGTATCAACGTTGGGAACAGTCTCAAATTAGACAACTTGTAAAAGATAAAAAATAATTTTTTAACAATTCAATTTTCATTTAAATATTTTTTTAATACACCCTTGAAAAAGTCCTTTTTCGAAGCCTTATTTTTCGGCGCACTTTACATATGTGACCCCCTTAAATACAGTTCCTTCTGTACATATACCAGTCCGTGAAGCGGTGTTTACGTTAATGGCTTGGTAAGCGAGAGCTCAGGAGTTCAGGGGAAAGTGATGAAAGTATCTCCTTAATGATCAGTAGGACTTCCATGTAGTCGGTATTAAGTACAAGGTTATTTACTGAATATTTGGAAATCTGAAAAGCTTACAGGGCACAAAAACACACACTGTGCGGTTCTTGAGGGTGGAATTAATCCCATCTGTGACCAGGGATTAAAAGGTTTCAAAGGAATAAATATCATCTTTGATTGCCAAATAACCGAACAAGAAGATCATGCGCCAGTTCTCTTGGGTAGCTCTCCCAACTGAGGTACTATTGTCCAGGCAGGACCATGTCTGCATCCTCCTTAGTCAAAACGCCGGTGAAGTGTGTCAGCAATAACACTTCCAATGTCCCTTCTTGAGTACAGATCAACAATCCATCGGGCTTTTTACAGGAGCTCACAGCTCCTGAGATCATTTTAATTAGGGTTTTGTGGAATTGCTGTCTTACAAAAATGCCTTTACCTCGCACTCTTTCATTTAAGTAGCTCGCAATCATAGGAGATTAGTGCTCGTCTACAAACATCCCCACACATCCACATATTTAGATCCTGCTACCTTTGCACTGTATGTATCCTTCCAAACAAGTTGAATTATTATCCAGAAAGGAGCAGGCGAAACATTGAAATTATAGGCGCATGCATATCATAGCTATTGCAGTGGAAAGGAATATGGAAGAATCTCCGAGTGCTCAAGAAGCGAGACAGAACTGATAATTTCAAAGCATTCAACAATTCAGTGGAAATATCACATCCTATTTACAGTAAAGAACAAAGTTATTCTAAGCCTTTTACATTGGTCTAACAAAAGGACAATAAAGGTGTTTCGTTATACACGGACCATCAAACTCCTTTCTCTCCGAATTGGTAAGTCGACATGTTATCACTTACTCCGCCGACACTCACCATTCCCAGAGGCTCATTAGCCCTATTTGGAGTGTTTTAAGTGGCGATTCACCTGATTAACCAATTCTAACGAATAACAATGACCATTTGCAACCCCAACTAATAATAAAGCACACGTAATTTTTGAAACACTTTCTATGCATTGAAATTAAACATGTCCAAAAGTATAGTGCCTGGTCAAAAAATTATTAGCTCATAGCTTTATTACCTGGTTGCGCCGGGTATTGTTAAATTCTGTTCTTGCGCAGTATCAAAAGCAGTCTCATCTATTTGGGCATTTAAAAGCAATGACAGGAAAACTGTGAAATCAAAAATACTGAGGCCAAATCACGTAGCTCAATACGTCGGTACGGATGGCCGAGCTTATGGCGGAATCAATTCTAAAATTTTAATTGAAATATTCAGTTTTAAATTCCGCCATACTTTCAATCGCATCGATTTACATATTATATGATTTAACACTGATGTCTCAAAACATTATAAACCGGATGACTTCAACTCTGATTGTTCCGCAGTTTTCTGTCGGACTACCTTTATCGACAAAAAACCAAATAGCGTTATCAAAGACATATGACGCGAAACGTACCTTCATGTGATGTAAGTACTAATTTCAATTTCTCTCCATTTATTGCATTTCTCCGTACTGACAATTTTAAACAGTTTTAAGCTAACAGTTTGATAACTAATGCGAGCCAAAATCCGAATTTGCTAACAAGGAATTTCAAGCAACAAACGAAACTTTGAGCCTGTACATCAGCTTCAGCTCCGCCACCTGCTGTAGATATGCTTCGGAGATAACAAAATTCTTCCATATGTTCTGTTAGTAGTAACATTTCATCATATCTCCTGGCGTCCAAGCTCGTAAGTTTAGTTTTACCAGCGTTGATCTTAATTCCTGCTCTGAAACCTTCTCTACTCAGCTCAGGGCTTCGGACATTTGGTCTAGATAAATGTACATACACATAAAAGACATCGTCGGCACAGTCCAGCGGAGTAAACTATTTAAAAAATTGACATCTAATCCCTCGCGAGGGGTGTTCATCTAGGGCGCTGCATGATACGTCATTGATGATGATCAAATAAATAATTTTTTCTGGGATATGGCTAAAGTTGCCCGTATGTGGGTGCGATTAACGCTGTGAAACGCCTTCTTGAAATCGACGAACATTGGATGTATAAATTCGGCGGTTTGCTCGATGATAATTTTGATGGCTCTCATTTTATTTCTTCGTTAAAAGTGCGCTCAATTACCACTTTGGTTGCAGATTGCAGTTAAAAGCCAGATTCTACTTCCACACCAATTCCTACAAGTGCTCAGGACACCTTTTTTGGGAATCTTTACAATTACGCCTGTTTTCCATTCAGTTTCGCTTTCTCAACTTTCTTGGATTACGGTAGCAATAATATCAGCCGCAGCAATGCCATCCGCCTTAGATAATTCTGTTGGTATTTCATCCATCCCTGAGGCCTTCCGAGGTCCATCGACCGCCACCCCCAATTCAGTCGGAGATCTGTTATTAATGTTGGCCACAGCCGACGGTATTTCAGGCTCGGATAAACAGGTATTTGACGGTCCACTACTGATGGTGCACTACTGAGTTCACTATTTATTAATGGCTTATGGTTTATTCCGAATTATCCGAGTAATTTCATCCTTCTGTAATGATTGAATAGTCATACTATTCTGTTGGCGTGACGTATTCTTTTCGTTAGAGTCCGTGGAAGTCTGATTACACGACTTATGCCGAGTGGTCACGGACTTCTTTTTAAAATCGTTTGTATTTTCTGATTCCATGGCTCATTCTTGACTGAAAATTAAATGATATTAATTTTAAGACTTGATTGATGAGAGAGTGAAGATTCCTTCCTTATAAAAATATTTTTTTAAACTTTATGCGTTATAATATAATAATTTGTAATTCAGTTGAATGTTAGAACACTTGTAGTGAACTGAACAACTACCCTTTGTGTGCTCCCTCTATACCCAAAAATCTGAGCCAAAGGATACTGTGTTTTTACAATCAGGAAAATATATTTCAGTGTATTTAGTAGTTAATTGTTGCTAGCTTCGTATGAAAGAAAAACTTAGTTGATGCTCCTCCGTAACAGGTAGATATCCATCGGTAACTCTTATAGGATGTTCAGTTGTGTCTTACCTGTCAGTTTCTTGGCAATCTTGTATAGATCTTCAGTGTTACCGCAGTAAGCCGCTTCCTCTGCCTTTTCTGCTATCGCCTTTATGTATTTGCGCTTGTCACGTCTTGCAATTCGTCTTGATCCAGAATGCATCCTAGGCCATATGGCGTCACAGGAAATTCTGTATTGCGGACGCTAGATGTCATGATATCAAATCGTACTAATTTGCTGCCTGTCATAAAAGAAGTAGCAGAGAAGCATTGTCGTGATATATTTTTATGCCACTTTCACAAATCCGGTTTTTAAGTTCAGTTGCTTATAATTTTAATATTTTAATTTTCTTAAGGTTGTATGTTAACTAACCTACATTGACTATTAATTTAAAAAATACATTTTTGATTTTTGAGGTTTCATAGTTTTAAGCAAACTTTAATTTCTTGGTTCTAATTTTATGTCCTAGACTGTTGTTCTAATATACTTGAAGCTTCGTTGTTCTAACTACGTTACGTTCTAACTACGTTAGTTAGGGTAGTAATGTCATGACAGACAGCTCATCCTCATATCAAACTAGTACGATTTGATATCAAGACATCTAGCGTCCGTCATACGGAATTTTTAGTGTTATCATATAGCCTAGCATAAATTCTGGATCAAGAAGAATCCAACGACGTCTCATTTCAAAATACAAAATATGTACGAGATATACTCTTGACAGGAGTGAATTGTCAAAAAAAAATCAACACAAAGTGTTCAAAACCAAGCGACGGAATAAAAGGAACATAAAAATTTGATAGCAAATAAAAATGGTAAACACTGAGAAGAGTCCGATATATTAGGGAATATAAGCATTTGTTTGCGTTGGTAATACGCCAATATACTTAATAAAGATCATAACTGAAACCATTTTTTTATCGTTTTTGGAATACTTAAAAAATTCGATAAAAGTAACTAGAAAGTAAAATCGAAGACTGTATGTATTTTCATATACAACTTTCATCTTCATTCGACTCTTGTACGAAAACGGAGTATGTACTTACCATATGTGTACGACCAACCTATATTCGTAGGATAAGTAACGTAATGAATAGAACAGCATCCCACAAGATGGTAAAGTATAATTTTTGTTTGTTAAGTAGAATCCTTCCCTTATGTGTTGTAAAATTGAGTATTGAAAAAGGCTATTGTTGGTTGCAGAATAATATCAGGGGTTCGGAATCTACCTTAAATTGTAAGACTATCTGCACTTATTGTTTGAGGTTATGGGAACTAGAGAGATTCTGTAATATCCTATTTTCAGTGTTGTTGCCAATTTTCTTCATCCAATATTATCGACATTTTTAAATTCTTATCTTTTTTAATTTTTATCCTATCAACAAAATATATTAAAGTGTTCAACTTAAAATCAAAAGTTTTCCGACAGATCTTATAAATACATATCAAGTTTTATTATACAGATATATTTGTATATTTTTACCATATATTTATAAAATAACCTAACTTCAACTTTCAGCAAACTGTCAATTGCATTTTACTTCTGATTGTCGACGGTTGTTATCTTAAGTAAGTGCAATTCAGTTGGAATAATACGCTAATTGCATTACCATGACGCATTCGATTGATTCTGTTAATATAATGCAAAATCGCTTGTATATGTATTTCTTACACATGTGGCTTATTTTTATAAAACCTAAAAATTCACATAAAAAGAAATAAATGAAAACTTTTAAGTAGAATAAGAAGGAAATGTTCATTGACAAACATATCATTTAAGCTTAGTGAAAGCAAAACTTGACCATTTTATGAATAAATATATATAAATATATATATACATATATACTATTAATATATAAACTAAATACAATAAAACTTGTAAAAGTAGTTATAAAAGAAAAATAAATGAATGAAAAAATTGGAGTTATACAAGAGTATTTATAGAGAATTAAAAACTTCTTATAAGATATATTAACCAATACTAGGAACGTTTTTAATAATTATTGACCTTCAAAAAAGAATAAATATATCCTAAGTTCAAGTCCCAAGTTTTTCTTAAAGCCTGAATCATTACACAATTTCGGAGATTTCATAACAAATATCTTAAGAGATAAAAACACCTCACATTTTTTTCAAAAAGTATACAATTTCATATGACTTCCTAACAATGGCGCGTAAAATTGTAATCGCGATAAACGCGCCTAGAGTTATTTATCTACAAACTGCTAGTTAAGGGATATTTTGATTTTCCGTACACTGACAGCGGCGTATTTAATGTGAGTTCTTCTGAAGCCTGAGGAGCTTGCGGCCTTCTTCTATTACCAAACAATGCTAAAAAGGGATATGTATGTCGTAATATGATTATAAAGCTTAGCAGATAATATGATTCTAAAGCTTAGTGATTTCTTATCCCTCCAAGCCTTAAAGGAGTAGAGATATGGACTAAATAATGGAAGAGGTCTCGATGTACACTTCATCTAAACACATAGGACTCATAAGAGAAGATCAATTAAGATAGTAAATAAATTGTTTCTTATTCGTATTGTTCTGCTTAAAAGGGACTAACCGAATTTGAAAGTGAGAGCGGCGTGAAGCTCTTGTACTTCGCGTATATTTCTACAAGAAATCAGCTTACAATTATGGAGTAATTCGTTTGGAGGTGACGAACTCAGTCTTACATTTACATAACTAAAGCTTAACCAAAGAACATGCTCGAACGAATCAACGGAAACGGAATGACATATTTCCCCATTGATCTTCACCAAGTCGTTTGGAGTGAAATACTTTGTATAAAGCTCGAGTATTTAATTATTTCAAGCATTGTAAGTCCTTGCCTTAGGCAATTATATTAAATATACACCAAGCGAGTAATCCGGAAATGTTGTTGTTTACTTAATTAAGCCAACGCCTTCTCGGCAAAAACTATGACGTCAAACTATGTGGGAAGGCAACCAGTGCTTACTGAAAACTGAAAGAAGGGTTGGTGGCAAATATTCGAAGTGACAGCTGACAAATGTGGTTGTTTCGCGACAGTTTTTATACACTTCTTACAGGGCAAGGAAACTGTGAAAAGCCGTTCGTTTCAACTTGATGTACATTTTGTATTACACTTAAATCGTTTGTTTCGACAGAGTGGCAGCAGTTATAGTGTAAATTTTTACACGTGCTTTTGACTAAGTGAAGTTTTCAATTTTAGTGTTATTAGTTGTCATTCATTTGTCATTTATCAATTGTGATTTTAGGAGGATTTAACACTTGAAAAATTAAAATTATTTAAAACTATTTTTATTTTGCGCCGTCACAACCGGTAAATTAAAATGCTAAAAGGACTACTGAAAAGGCTTATGCAGTCCAAAATGAGAAAGCCGAAATTATAATTATATTATTATATATTATATAATTATATCTAAGAACCGAAGAAAAAGCGAAGAAGAAGAATTTGACATTTGTTTGAAATCTTTACAAAGTGTTATTTACGAGTGCTAAGTAGTGATTTCGGATAGATTAAATTATATTATTGAATTATAATACTAAATCATATTATTTAATTATAATTTCGTACTTTTTCACTACTGTCGCCAAACAATTTAAAATTCAAAATGACTCCATGTATTACGTTTGTATTGGCTGTACCTTAAAATGGTTTCACGTATCACTTTTATTGTGGCAGTACTGCGACGACTGACGACCAAATTATAAGATTGCTCTATTCCGATGACCAGTTCATCGTTCGCTGGCAATTGGCAGTTCCAATTTTGGGCATTCCCATTAAACGTAACACTTTCGGATTTTTAACACCGAACTTTTTTATTCGTTGGTCGTCTGTGGTCGCAATTGTGTTTCATACTTCAATCCTACAACTCACCTGAAATGGCATCTGCCCTCAAATATCTGTCTTAATTTGCCGATGCGAGGATGAATGTCGTATGAGTTCTTCTCCATCTCACTTGTGACACCACTTTGTAGGAATCGGAGATAAAACAGCAACTGGCGAAATACGAGGGTCATTCAATAATTAAAGAGACAAATTCCTCTGAGAAAAAAACCTTTTATACCGGCTGCAAAGAACTCTTTGTCTTGGTGTTTGAGCCAATTTCCCACCAATTTTTTGACATCTTCGTAGCTTGGAACTTCTTCCCACATAATGCCTCCTTCAATTAATCAAACAAATGGATATCACATGGTGCTAAATCAGGACTGTAAGGAGGATGAGGCAGTAAGTCCCAGCCTATTTTGTTGATTTTTCACGGGTTAGTTGAGCAGTGTGAGGACGTGCGTTGTCTTGATGGAGACTGATGCGGTACTGAAGCTTGTTACTTTCAATACTAAATTGAACTTTTTCTGCAATAATGTCCACGGTGACGCGGCGGTCGGCATCATCAATGTCATCAATTTAAGTTTCAAGTGAGGGAGTTGAAACTTCAACTGGCCGGCCAGAACGGTGTTTGTCAGTCAATGAGTTTCGACCACTTTTGAAACGTTCTACCCACTTGTAACAATTTCCACGGTTCATAAAACTTTCACCATACACTTTAGTGATTCTAGAGTATATATAAGCTGGTTTTTCACCTTCAGCAAGTAAAAAACGAATCACAGTACTTTGTTCAAGTAATGTGAAATTTTCAAGTGGACTTGCCATCGTTAAACTTAATTTTGAGGTTATAAACACAGCAATGTTGATCCAACAGCTGATCAGGACTCATCTCAGTGATGCCAACTTAAAGTCCTAAAAGTACCAAACTTGTCCTACCAACCATTTTTTTCCCAGACCAATTTGTCTCTTTAATTATTGAGTGACCTCGTATAATCTTGAACCAAGGACTATTTGACCACCGTAACCACTGGCCTACCCGTGATATTTATGTATTGCTGATTCTCCATTCCAACGTTTTTTCATGGAGAAGACTCGATCCCAAATATATATTATTATATAAATACATAACTAGTCATTAAGCATATTTTTATATCTAGAATCCATCCCCAGAGTTCTGAGGACGAGTTTATCGCCCATCTTCTTTCTCGCAGTGGTGCTGCACCGGATACCGTGGCATGTAGAAGGATTAGTTCCTCACGCCATTGGTCTGTCTGTTCTTTTACTTCATCGTTTAGAGTGCGGTTCCGAAGAATTTATTCAATGAAGTTCTTTCTCCTGAAATTTGGCCGCGCAATTCCATTGTGCTTCAATTTGTCGCAAGAACTAGACTTAACTTTGCCGATACGTGCTCAAAAAACGGATTGCAGAAATGTGGATCTACTACGCAAACGTAACTGGTCTTCGTTTCTAAACGGCTAGGCTCTTTACTGGATCCAGCGATTTATGCTTCAACGTGACTTATTTTACGGAAACTTTGCTGTGCCAGGGAATTCTAGATGCGGAGCTCTTTAGCTCTGAGTACATTGTTTCCGCCGTGACCGTTTGGCTGTTTTCCTTGATGCGCCCGTAGGAGGCAGTGTTTTCTGCGCTGTGCGTCGCGATATTCCATGCAGACTTGTTGACATCCCGAACTCCGAAGAATTAGAGGTTTTGTGCATCGGTATTGGTGTACATTGCGATCGCCTATATTGCTCCAGGTTCTCCGTCTAATGTTTCTGAAAGATTTTCCTCCTGCCTGGATGACCTCACACATGTCTTGATGCCTTCCGATGAATTATTGCTTTTGGGTGACTTTAACCTGCTTGAAGTTGGCTGGGAGCTCTCTCACTCGGATGATGAGTTGGTTCCTTATTTTCGGTCTCTTCATAAATTTGCTTTTTCTTTTATGGATAGTCTTGCTTCTTCAGACTTAACAGAGACTTGCAACATATCTAACGATCATGGAAGATTTCTCGACCTCGTTTTTTCTACTGATCCTGCTAGTACATTGGTAAGACAATGCTTGGTGCCCATTGTTCCTGAATCAAATCATCACCCTGCGCTACATATTTCTCTTTTCATTGATCCAGTTATGATAGCTACTTGTGTGCCAGATGACGCTTGTTCAGTAAGGCTGACTTCACCGTGATTAACAATTGGCCCTCAGCTTGTGATTGGAGTAGCGTCCTCAACAAACGAGACATTTATGAGACCGTAAGATCATTTTATAATTTACTTTCTATCTGTTTTACTTATTGTGTCCCTATTTCTTAATCGAATAACTTACGTTCTAACCAGCCTTGGTTTGATAGCTCCTTAAAACGTTTAAAGAATGTTTAATGTAAGGCCTGGAAGAGGTTTTGTTCCTCTAGGAGCGACAATAATTATTTAACATATTCCAATTTACGCAGTCAATTTTTATCTGACTTAGTAGCTTCTTGTAATAATTATATTAACAGAATGAAAGCATCCTTGCACG
Source organism: Leptarthrus brevirostris (assembly GCA_964036015.1). Taxonomy (NCBI): domain Eukaryota; kingdom Metazoa; phylum Arthropoda; class Insecta; order Diptera; family Asilidae; genus Leptarthrus; species Leptarthrus brevirostris. The sequence continues at coordinate 53,860,893 of OZ038371.1, forward strand.
TCGATCCTAAGCGATTTTGGAGGTTCGTGAACTTAAAGCGCAGTTCTTTGTCTTTCGGAGACAGCGAAAGCAATGAGCCCTTGACGATAGCAATTTCTTTTAAGACTGCGTTTTTGGACGATACCTGTGATATTAGCTTTAAGGATTTTACCCATTTTTCAAGTTTTTCACCGACTTCTCTCGAACCCAAAAACGTTTTACTTGACGAAGCTACGATTTTAAAGTAAATTCCTAGCTTGGCTGATCAATTGGTCCTGATGTATCCCCGCCTCACTCGTGAAAAGAGTGGTTCCGTTCTTGCTCCTATTCTGCATTACTTATTTAATCTCTCAACTCTTTGCGGTGTTTTTCCGAAAACCTCATGAATGAAAAACCTCATTAATTCTTCCCCTTCACAAAAAAGTTGATAAATGCGAAATTTCGAACTATAGACCAATTGCTAATATTTGCTGTGTATTTAAGATTTTTGAGGCACTTATTTGCGATGTTCTATACTTCCACTGTAAGCCGTTCTTGCAGCCGTTTCAACATGGCTTCATAAGGGGTAAATCAACTACCACGAATTTTTAAACTTTTGTATTTCTGTAATTGAAGGTGGTAAGCAAGTTGACTGCATTTTTACTGACTTCAGCAAAGCTTTCAATAGAATGAATCATAGAATTCGTTTTTCTGAAACTCTCCCTTCTCGGGCTTCCGCGGGTTTTGGTAAATTGGATTCATTCGTACTTATCTGAACGCACTCAGCGGGTTTCTTTTCGTGGAGCTCTGTCTGATGTTCTTTTCAACTCCTCCGGTGTATCGCAGGGCTCCCACCTCGGGCAATAGGTACTTATAATTTATATCAATCATGTATCTACCATTCTGTCTCACACAAATATTCTTTGTTATGCCGACGACGAAAAGAGATTTCGTACCGTATGAGACATTGCCGATTGCCTCCTTTTAAATTCTGACTTGGACGCCTTTCAGAATAGGTGTTCCATTAACGACCTTCCCCTAAATATCGGCAAGTGTACATCTATGTCTTTCTCCTGAAAAACATCTCTTTTAAAAAGACTGATTTAGATGATTCTGAATGCATAGAGTATGGAGGATGGGCGGCGCCTAGGTTCATAAGGCATAGACCGATTTTTATGATTTTGATTCTGTTGTACAGAATACGTTTCCTGATATATAAATGATAACAATTTTATACCTAGAGTGACTAGGATGATTCTCTGACTAATTTCCCGGATTGCCGGATTTGGATAATTTTGTTAGTGCACTAACTTTTGAAATTTCTTTGTTCATATGAGCAGCAATCTTCGAGTCGTATATATGAAGACACTAACAGGTGAAAAATAATATACTTCACAAAAACCGCTAAAAAGCATAAAATAATTTTTCATTCTATTACGACATTTTGAAGTCGGTGCAAATTAAACACACGAAACAACTACCCAACTACAATTGAAAATAATATATAAAACTACCTGAATGTGTCAGCTCTCGGGATCATAAGGAACAGGGATTAAATAATATTGTTGCAGTTGTTTGGTTTGTTTAATTTGCACCGTCTTCAAAATGTCGTAATAGAAAGAAAAATTATTTTATGCTTTTTACCGCTTTTTGTGTAGTCGGTTCAAATTTTTTTTAAAACTATTTTATTGATAATAATATAGTTCTTTTTTTAGGTACCGCATGAAGAGATAAGAGATAATTACTTAAAAACTCGAATTAACTACTTATTGGCTTTACCGTTCCTGCAAGTCTGAAGAGGAAGACAGAAGAAAACATAACAAAACTGCTCCATAATGGATGAAAGCTGAACACATTGTCATCTAAGCCAAAAGTTAACGATGCCTTACTTTAGGGTGACTGAAGATTACAACGACCTAATATTAATATAGTGAGTATCAAAAACAAGGATAAACATCTAATATAATTTTCTTAAAAGCTATTGGTAATCAGGCCCTCTGTACTTCTTGATTAGGAAAAAAATTAGGGAAAATTTTACTGAAATACTACGAAAATAACCTAAAATTAGATAACCCCCCCCCCCCCCCCCCAGCATCAAATCCTGCACACAGTCCTGTCGGTTATCTATTATTAAAAAACCACTCAACTTTGTGATCATTTCATATGCCCGTAAAATTACTCTAATTAACTTCGAAAATCTTAGGAACGCGTAGTTGAATTTCCTACTTGAGTATATTAAAGTTACTATTGAAACTATGGTAGAAATATGTAATTGAATCTTTTTCGAACAAATAATACCCTTCTTACGGCTGTTATAAATAACACAAAGTCGAAAGTAAACTCAAACAACAATTAAAGTATACTCACTTTCATTTCGTGTTCGTACTAAACCTTTTTATTTATTCCCCTTTTTTTTCACAGTCTATATTCTTATTAACACATTAATTACTCATTTTTTCTCGACAATCAAAATTTCTTAGCAGTTTGTATTTCTATCAATTAAATTTCTTAAACAACACTATTCTGCGTTAACACATTAATTACTCATTTTTTCTCGCCGACACGTTTAAACAGACTCTCCACGATCGCGGTTAGAAACGAAACTCCCATCATTCTTTTTCGAAATTACTTATTACCGATCTACATGAAGAAAAGCTTTCGTGCTTTTTCTTCGTTTTTAACCGACTTCCCAAAAACAAAGAGGTTCTAAGTTCGACGCGTATTTTATTTTTTTTTTTTATTTTTTTATTTTATTTTTTTTTTTTTTATGTCTGACCGGGCATAACTTCGTAACACGTCGACCGATTTTGATGATTCTTTTTTTGTTGGATAGAGTATGTTCCCCGATTGGTACCATGTCAAAAAAATTTTTGGTAGGGTGGGGGTGGGGGGTGGGGGTGAAACCCAACTTTGTAACGCGTGGTTCGATTTGGATGGTTCTTTTTTTGTTGTACAGAGTATGATCCCCCATTGCTAATAGGAGAAAAATTTTGGCCTAGGGTGGGTGGAGGGGGGGAGGGGTAGTATAACTTTGTAACGCGTGGACCGATTTGGATAATTCTTTTTCTGTTCGATAGAGTATGTTCCCTAGTTGATACCAGGAGAAAAAAATTTTGGGGCGGAGTGGGGTGGGGGTGGGGGTGGAACCTAACTTTGTAACGCGTGGTCCGATTTCGATGGTTCTTTTTCTGTTGTACAGAGTATGATCCCCCATTGCTAATAGGAAAATAATTTGGTCCTATGGTGAAAGGTGTGGGTGGGGGGGAGGGGTAGTCTAACTTCGTAACACGTGGACCGATTTGGATAATTCTTTTCCTATTGAGTAGAATATGATCCTAGGTTCTACGAGAAAACAAATGTTGCTGGGGTGGGGGAGGGGGAGGGGGAGGGTGGAACCTAACTTTGTAACACGTGGACCGATTTGGATAATTCTTTTTCTATTGAGTAGAATATGATCCTAAGTTCTACGAGAAAACAAATGTTGCTGCGGTGGGTGAGGGGGAGGGGGAGGATGGAAACTAACTTTGTAACACGTGGACCGATTTGGATGGTTCTTTTGCTGTTGTATCCATTGCCAATAGGAGAATAATTTGGTCCTATGGTGAAGGTGGGGGAGGGGGAGGGGTAGTAACTTCGTAACGCGTGGACCGATTTCGATGATTTCTTTTCTGTTCGGTAGAGTATGTTTCTTGATTGATGCCATGAGAAAAAAAGTTTAGTGGAATGGGGGTGGGGTAGGGGGTTAAAACTAACTTTTAACGCGTGGACCGATTTGGATGGTCCTTTCTTCGTTGTATAGAGTCGGAGACACTAAAAAGTGAAAAATAAAATAGTTTTTAAAAAAAAGTTGAACCGACTTCACAAAAAGCGCTAAAAAGCATAAAATAATTTTTAATTTTATATCTATTACGACATTTTGTGATATCCGAAATCCAACCCATGAGACTTTTTACGATTTCTTTTTGTAAATGGCAGATTGGATTCGTTAGAATTCGGCTTATCTTAAAATAAGCGAATCCAATCTGCAACATTTCCTTCCCCACGTGAAAAAGATGATTATTCTTTGGAGAGGAATAATCATCGCACAATTACTGGGTAAGGGCTTTTATTTTAATATTTGAGCCGTGATTGACTGTTTTCGCCACAGTCAAGTTTTAGTCGTCATGGCCTTCGTGAGTTCCTGCGCCATTACCCTGGGAAGCCGGCGTTACAGTCCCCCCAACCAATCGGTTTTTGTGGTCAGGATGATCCGCATCGCAAGCGTTAATCCGGACGGCGACGGTTGCGTTCGCCTGTGGTGGAACCGCCGAAGGATGCGTTCGGTGTGCATTTGGTCCAGCCTAGGAGGAGCCGACAGCACCCATCTGGTTGACTGCTCGTTAACCTGCCATGGCGAGACTTTCAACGCTTATGGTAAGTCCATCTGGCTAAGTTATGATTATTGTTGAATTTTGTTAGTAAAAGAATTTTTTCTTTCCTTTTGCAGGAGGATTATTGGTGCTGTGGGGGTACACCTACCCCAGTATTCACCGCGAGTCTGAGGCTCTGTCGCCCGTCCGGTCCCCGTCCGAGGCTGCGTCAGAGGAGTTGCTTGCTGCCGCACCGGAGGAAGAGGAGGAGATGTGGTGAAAATCGCCCCAACTTTAAAGCTTCAACATTTATTTCTTGTCCACTTTAATTTTAATTCAAATTTTGTTTTCTCTCTTTTTTTTTTGTCATTTTCCTTAATTAGTATTTTCAAAATGTAATTTTCTATGGATACCTAATAAATAATTAAAAAAAATTTAAACCCGGAGTGTTGTTATTTGTAATTGTTTACCTTAATTTATTGCCTTTCAGGTTAATTGGGGTTCCGCTCGCTTTCGACTTGGGTTTTTCCTGCGGTTTTTGTTACGATGAAATATAAGTTTTAATGCTTTTTTTTTTTTTGTTATAAAAAAAGAATGTTATTATTTTTCTTCCTTTTTGCTTGTACTTGTTTTGCGCTACGATCTCTTCTCGACCGTTGATTGTGGTAGTATTCCACGGCGCGTTTCGTTGTGGACTTTCTCTTTTTAATACTTGGTATGCGCTACGATCTCTTCTCGACCGTTGATTGTGGTAGTATTCCACGGCGCGTTTCGTTGTGGACTTTCTCTTTTTAATACTTGGTATGCGCTACGATCTCTTCTCGACCGTTGATTGTGGTAGTATTCCACGGCGCGTTTACTTTTTTACTGTATTTTGTATACATTATTTAGGTGTTCTTATTAATCTAGGAGTCTCTTATAAATTTTATCTGACCCCCTTCAAATTTATTGGTGTACATTGTTTATACAAGTTGAATGGACCGTGCCCTGGGCAGTGTTTGTGGCCGTTGAGGCCGCTCTTTTGGTTGTGAGACTGCCTCGTCTAGGGGTATTTCGGGCATGGGCGTTTGATTACGCCGCGTAGTCCATGCCTTTAGTGGATATATGGCGTATTTGGCTGTCATGTAAATGACGATGAACAGCAACATTAGACCCGTAAGTGACAATGAGGTTGCCGAGAGTAGGTGGGGTGTTTTTACCCGGGAGTGTAGATTTAACTCTTGTATCTTGGCCTGTATTTGGTCCAATGATTGCGTACTCTCGTGTAACTTTTCGTTAGTGTTGTCACCTAGTAGCAACTTTGTATATGGTACTTCCGTCACAGAATGCTGCTCGTATTTGGTCATGAAGGAATCTAATTCCTTTGCCGTTTCGTTTGTTTTAGGAAAGTATGCTGGTTGCGTGAAAAGTAGTGGATGCGTATTTTCAGCCTCATAATATAAGGTGTGTGGTCCTATTTGTAAGTGGCAGGGTTGGTTAATGACCAAGATTCCCTGTCCAGAGAGGCGATGCGTGAGCAATTGTTGGGTGCATGTAATATGCACAATGGTTGTTGTCTTCAATGCATACAGCCAGGAATTGGGCCTATTTTATTTAATTAAAATGTCCCTGGAAGGTATTTGCACTTTTAACGAACACCTAGGGTTTTCGTTCAGGGGATTGAAGAGCAACTTGATCACGCATTCATCCGATTGCGTTGCCTTTGTTATCGGCGTATTTAGCAAACCAGCGTAAGTATCTTCCTCGACATCTCGAGTGACTTTCCTATATGCTTTCATGTTCTCCGGTTTAAGTAATAGAAATTCCTGAGTCGAAAGTTGACTCGCTATATGCGAATATTCTATTTCCGGGACTAATGAATGATTTGCTTCCGTGTGTATCGGGAAGCACCTGATTCGTTGCAACTTCATTTTTGGAAGATTGAAAATTGGTAATGTAATTCTGATTACCAATTTTTGTTGCAACAGGTGTGTCCGTAATTCAGCCGTCTGATAGAGAATTGATAGACAATTCTGGGCCTTTGAACACGTGGCGTGAGATTTGTGATAAATCTCAAGGAGTGAATCAGGGGCGATCAGCAGGGGATGAATTTGGTTATTTCGGCTAGAGGTTATTATATCCAGTAGCGCCTGCTGTCGGAACTCAATTTCTACCATTTGTAGCAGCAGACTAGAGACTATTTCCTGTCTCATTTGCCTTGCTAAGAGTTTGTCGGTTGAGTTGTGTAAATCATTCATCTGGTAGGCTATTTGCCGTTGTCTTTCGACCAGTGAATTTAGAGGAATTTCTGGATTGTATTGAGCGCAGTCTTGACTACACTGATTTGTTGTTTCTCCAAATCAGCGAGTACCTGATGGTTAGTTTCCAACTCATCCAGGCGACTATAGACTTCGCGTTAATTGGCACTATCCATGGTACCGAATAGGTAGTGCATGGCGTTTCCGATGCCGTCAAAAATAGATCTCGTTTTACGAGATTTGGGAACAGCTTGTTTAATTACCTTAGTGCGTTGTTTGATATTTTCCATCAACGCGTGCATGTGTTTTTGCTGGAGTTCGCAGAGGTGTCCTACGGTGTTGTTTCCGCATAGTTGATGCACGTAGTGTTCGGCTCGTTCCGCAATTGTTGTCTGATTGTCCAACTCGGTCAGGTCCAATTCTGTGAGTATATTCCACGTCGAGTGGTAAACCATGAGGCTTCCTAAATCCTCGAATAGCACTCCTGTATTGTTGAGTGGGTTCACCGAGTATGTCTCCGACGTATTATTTCCCATAGCGGACACGATTAGTCCGAGGATGATAGCGTTTTGTATCATACCTGGGGAGAGGAATATGGTTAGTGGAGGTTTCTAAATTAATTTTCTTATTTACTAAGCGTAGATTTTCCCTAAAGTGAGGTCATGCTTGTCTTACATTCTCACGGGTATACCTCAGGGCGAGGACTGTCAGGAGAAATACCTATTGTAGCCCTTGAGGCGAGGGTGATCAAGGTGGCTCTAACGCCAATTCCTTGTTGTTAGGAATGTAGTGGAGCCATATTTAACAATTTTTCAAATATGGCGAATTTTGTTTTTAATTTGTCGCCAGCGTTGTAATTCACTTTACGTATACTTCATATGTATTTTCCAGTGTAGTGTTCTGAAATTGTTTGATTCGGATTTTTTATATCCGCAGGTCGACTTCAGGACACGGGACTACCAGGAAGCATTTTCTGGTAAGTTACTGGAAGTGGGTATAATAGTTTGTTACCTTTGGGTAGTTGCTTTGACATCTACTGTTGAATACAGTATTTCGAAAGCAGTTGAGGAGGACCTCAAGACAAGGGACTACCAAGAAGGAGTTTCTGTCCCAGCCTTGGGGCGAATAATGTTCGATCAAAGTGGGTATAAATTAATATATGATCGTGTAGATATAGTTAAAGCGTGAAGGTTTTTGCCTTATGCAAAACAGGTTAGACTGAGGGCCTTTTGCTAGGCATTAAAAGAAAATGTTATCATAATTATCCCCTTTTATTCGAGGGGACAGAAGCCAAGTAGGGTGTAACAGCAATTCAGATTGCCGTCATGAGGAACTATCCGTTATAGGGGTGTTTACAGTTTTTGTGCTGTAGAAAATATGACTAAGGAGGAGGGAGTCCTCAGGGCTCGGAACCACCAGGAAGAACTGCTAGATATAGCATTAACGAGAGGGATTTTTGGTGGTTCAGTCTCCGACGATATTTCCCAATAGTTGGTTTGAATTTGTCGTTTTAAATTTCGACTTTTAGTAGGAGTCGTTCTTTTAATTTTGGGTTGCTGTGCTAAAGATAGCGAAGTCTTGATGAGTGATACTTCTTAGCTTTAAGCACGTTTAATAGGTCGAGTGGGAGTTTTACGTTAAGAGATTCGAAATTAAGAAAAAGGGTTATAGGACATAAAAATTTATAATTAAGGTTGGTTTGGACCCGATTGGACCGAGTTGTTAAGGGACTTTTGCGTTTTTCCTCTCTTGATGTTGTGCTGGCTTTGCGTTACGATCTTCATCTCAATCGTAGGTTGTGGTAGCACACCACGACGCGTAAAAAATTTTCGATTGAAGTTATTTTTATTCGTAGAATGGCTTAAGACGGTTGTTATGAACCGTAACCGTACGTTTGCCCATTTTTAGGGTTGTATTCACTGATGATGATATTCCGATTACCAGATATGGTCCTACCCAGATTTGAGAGAGCTTATGCTTTCGGCTTTCGCTCTTGAGTAAGACTTTGTCACCAATGTGAAACGATAGGGGTCGAACAGCTTTATCGTAGTATAATTTCGATCGTTGCTTGCTAGCGAGCAGGTTTTTACGTGCCGTGGCATAAGACCTTTGGAGCTTGTATCTTAAGATTTGATAGTAGCTCTCGTGATTATACACGGGTTCAGGGTCTCGCTTCAAATTTGACGGAACATCCGCTGTGAAGCCGTAAAGGCAGTCCATGGGAGTTAATTTTGTCCCTTCGTGTACACTGTTGTTGTACACGAATGCAGCAGTTCGCAGATATTGATCCCATGATTTAGGATTCTCGTCCACTATGGTACGCAAGTATTCAATTAACGGCCTGTGTGCACGTTCCAGTGAGCCGTTTGACTGTGGGTGGTAGGCAGAAGTTTGTAACTTCTTCACCCGCAGCAGTTTACATACCTTTTTGAACAGGTCACTAAGGAAGTTGCTTCCTTGATCGGTGACTATTCGCTTAGGGATGCGGTAGCGCGCGACGATTTCGTCGAAGAAGATTTGCGCTACTGTGACGGCTTCCCCGTTAGGTATGGCGTACCAATCGACAAATTTAGTGAGGTTATCCTGGAAAGTCAAGATGTACTTGTTTCCGGAGTCTGTTTCCTCGAGTGGACCAACAATGTCGAGATAGACTTTGTCGAAGGGTTGTTCTGCGATGTCCGTGATGACCATCGGCATTTTATACTGAGGTGATGCCTTCATTTTTTGGCATTTTGAGCAACGCTTAACGTATTTCTTAATATCGCTAAGCATGTGCCTCCACCAGTACTTCCTTCGAATCCGCTTGTATGTTTTAATTACGCCCTGATGGCCGCCAAAAGGAGAGTCGTGATAATCATGTAAGATAGTTTGTATCTCCTTGGGGCTTGTGATTATTTCAGGGGGCTTGGGTTTATCGTCAACTAGCGGATTAGTATCTGGCGGGTTTTCTGCAGTGACCTCTTCTATATTTGGAATTATATCGCTTTCTCGGGGCGTGTGATCCCGTATTTCGGGGCTTTTAGACTCTGTTTAAGCGTTTTTCGCTTGAGCCCGGGTCACAGCGTTACATTTTAGGCGATTTTTGCGAATGGAGGTTATTTCTTCCTCCGAGTCCGAATCCATTTTATGGTGGACTTGCGCTTTGACTATTATGTTTTGGCCATTTGAGTCTTCGCTGACTTCCCGTGGAATGCGGCTTAACGCGTCGGCATTCGTATTGTACTTTCCTGGCTTGTATTCGATTTGATAATCGAATTCGGAAAGTTTGTGATGAAATCTCACCAGACGGGAAGTAGGGTCTTTAACATTAAAGACGCTTGTGGTCTGTATAGACCGTAAATTTTCGGCCTTGCAAGTAACATCTAAAGTTACGCGTAGCCCAGACTATAGCGAGCAACTCTTTTTCAATAGTTGAATAGTTGCGTTCCGCCTTGTTCAGTGTACGGCTGGCGTAGGCAATGGGCTGATCGTGTCCTACTGCTCCTTGCGAGAGGACGACTCCTAATGCCTCGCTGCTGGCGTCCGTGGTTAAATTGAATGGTTTCGAGAAATCGGGATATATAAGTAGTGGAGGAGAGATTAATGAAGTTTTGTTTCTCTCGAATGCCTCCTGACACTTCTCGGTCCATGTGAATTTGACATCCTTGCGGAGCAAATTCGCTATCGGACGCACAATTTTGGAGAAGTCGGGGATGAATTTTCGATAATAATTGGCAAGTCCAATAAAAGATTGAACCTGTCGTACAGTTCTGGGAACTTGGAAAGTTTGGACGCAAGCCGTTTTACTGGGGTCTGGAAGTGCTCCCTCACTGGAACACTTGTGGCCTAGGTAAACAACCTCTTTTCTCAGAAACTGGCACTTTTCCGGCTGCAGTTTGAGGTTGTTCTCTCTCAAACGATTGAAGACTTTGCGGAGCTTACTATTATGGTCCGCAAGGTTTTTACCGTAGATGACTATGTCGTCTAGGTAGACAAAACATTCCAAGCCTTGTAATCCTGTTAGGACGAAATTCATTAAGCGTTGGAACGTGGCCGGGGCTCCTTTGAGCCCAAATGGCATACGCCTAAATTCATAGTGGCCGTAGTTGGTGCTAAACGCAGTTTTGGGTCGATCTTGAGGATCGACGAGCACCTGATGATAGCCGTTGGCTAGATCGAGGGTGATAAAGTACCGTGAATGACCCAATTGGTCGAGAATATCCTCGATCCGAGGTAGCGGAAAGGCGTCTCCAATTGTCTTTTCGTTTAATTTACGAAAATCGACAACGACGCGCCACCTTTATTCACCGTCTGGTCCCGCTTTCTTGGGGACGACTAGGAGGGGTGAATTCCAAGGGCTTTTACTTGGCTGCACCATGTCGTTTTCTAGCATTTCGCGAAGCTGTTCGTTTATTACATTTCGCTGCGTCTCTGGCAAGCGATACATTTTCTGGTTGATTGGTGCTTGATCCTGCACCAATGGTATATCATGAGTGATGGCGTTTGTGAAAGTTAGCCGATCACCTTTGAGGAAAAAGATATCATTGTACTCGTAACAGAGTTGTGATATCGCTTGTTTTTCCTCCGCGCTCAGATTTACGTCTAGGCTGAGCTCTTCGTCTAGCCTGACGAGGCGCGGGTTATTATTTGAGTTTTCTGTTTCTTCATATTCCTGGAATAAATATTTAACATGTTGTAAAGTGGCCATTTTTTCGGCGCTTGCAATATTTGTTTCTTTCTTTTTATTTTTTCTTTTGCTTATTTTACGGAAATCTGAAATATGTTTATTTTTATTTAAATCACTTTTAAAACTAAATGACGATGGATGGACGCTTTCGTCTTCTAATAGGCTCTTTCGCCGTTGTTTACTTACTGTGTATGTTGATTTTGGATTTTTTGAAAATACCGTCCCTGTGGTGAGCTCGCTTCCAATGTCGACGTGTTTCGAAATTTTGTTTTGTGTGGGCGTGGGAGCTGATGGGCTTTTGCCATCGTAATTCCTTCCGTTTAGGTGAGCTCTGTCGACATTTGTTTGGTTGGGTTTTCCTTTTCTTTGGTTCCGTTTTTTCCTTATATTTCCTTTGTGCGTGGGTGCTGGTGGCTTCGATTCACCGTAATCCCTGATTTTCAGGTGAGCATCCTCAGCGCGTTCTCCATTTTTCGGGGTTTCCTGATTGTTTCTTTCCTGGTAATCCTGTTTCAGTTGGACGACGGTGTAGTTGTGTGCAGGGACTAGATGCAGACTAATGGTAGCCAGAACTACTTGTGAATTGTGTGTGTTGAGAACTCCAACAGACACTGCTTTCAAACCAGCGGGGAGTAGGCTAGGAAGACTCCTTGATCTATTTCTCTTGATAGACAGAGCATCTCTTCCTGCAGCTGCAAGGGAACCTCGACTATGATTTGTGACCTGGCAGGTATGCATACAGGCTCTTTCAGCTGTCTATGTTGCTGCCTCATTTCGCAGGTCAAATCACTTTCAATCGGTTTGTCCATCTCGCTTTCCAGTGTTCGGCGGTCATTGTTCTCCGCTTGAGAAACTTTTGAAGTACTACAGATTGTCAGATCGGCCTTTCTGGGCTCTGTTCTATCTGTTCGGGCATTCGTTTTGACCACTTTTTCGGAACACGGGTTATCCAATGCAGCTGTTAATGGAACAGCAAACTCCTCAGGGTTGTTTTCCGTTCGAGGGAATCGCAATGCCTTATTCGGGCCCTCAACGTTACAATTCTTTGCTAGAAAGTCATTTCCTAGCAAGCCGTCGTCGGAAAGGCCGGGTAGGTTTTTTATTACCTGAAAATTGCAGGGAATTTTATTCTTTAATGTAAAATTGCCCTGGCATGTTCCCAGCGTCTTTCCGGTACCAAATGGTGTTTGTAAAGTATATGTTTCTCCGGTATTTATATCTTCGGGATTTTTAATTGCTTTCTTTTTTATTATGCTAACCTCAGCGCCAGTATCTACTACAAGTTTGGTATTGCCGTTCAGGCTAATATCCAACGGGAGGCTAACTGTAGAGATACAGGGTTCGGGCGGCTGAGGTGACCCTTTATTAAATTTTTTTGTTTTTAGTGTCGATCCGGGGTCTTTTCGGTCGACTGCTCGTCGTTTCCCTGGCTCTTAGAGTCCCATTTTTGTTTCTGGCGGCATTCCTCTATGGAATGGCCGCGACGGTTGCAGAACTTGCATTTGAGTTTTATGTTAAAAACTCGAGGACCAGCGGGAGGTTGCTGATCCTGAATCCGTCGTTCGGGGAGCCTTGTCTGGTTACTCGGGCCCGGAACCTGGCGATTGTTTCTACAATCGCGAACATCATGCCCATATATTTTGCAGTAAGAGCAGAAGGGTGTGTTTTTACGCTTCATGCAGTCGGCGTAAGTGTGACCTCTTCGTTGGCAAAAGTTGCATGTGATGTTTGACCTTAACTGGTCGAGGTTCTGGCGGCGGTAGTCGATTTGTGGGAGAGACGAGCGTTGAGGTGGAGTCGTATATTGCGGAGTCTGTCGGCGAAAGCTTTGTGGTGGCGGCGGTCTGTATAACGTTTGCTGTGGAAAATTGCGAGCAGGTGTATATGGGGTTCTATGGAATGCCCGTATTCAGGCAGTTGGGTCCATAGCAACCGGCATGGTTGAGCCTTGTTCTACAACAACCGGAGCAGGAAAGCTTTGGGTTGTTGTGGTTTGCGTGAACTGGGCCCTGCTGAAGTTTCTCCATGTCGAGTGCTTTATGGATCAGCGCCTCGAGCGTGCCGTCGGTGACGGTGAGGAGATATTGGCAAAGGTGCGGATTCGTAACCCCGCTGCGGACGGCGTTTTTCGCGAAGTCCTCCAGCTGCGTTGTTACAGCTGGAGTGGCCGCAGCTCCGTATTTGGTTTGTGCTGCCTCCTTGCAGAGGGCCAGCAACTGTTTTACTCTAGCCGTGAAGGCAGTGAGCGTTTTGCAGGGGTTTTGGTGAGCTGTTATGAGCCTATTTACCAGTTCCTGGTAAGTTTCTCTGGGAAGATATGCCGCGTTTAACCTTGCTTCGACTTCTTGAAATGTTGTCGGGACATCCGAGGCCAACAGTTGATATGCTCCTCCACGAAGTCTTGTGGGGAGGATCTTGAGGAAAGCGTCTTGCTCACTTCGGAGAGTCACTGTTTGGCCTGGCGGCAGCAACCCAGGAATGTTTGCAACTCTGATCCGAGATGCGGGCCTGGCTCACCTGAAAAAATGGGCACCATTTGCGCAGTTAATTTTACAATTTTTCCGTAGTCGGTCGCCATAGTGGAGTTCTGATTCGAGTCGGTGTCTGGCGAGTCTTGTGCGAGAAATCGATTTAGACCCTGTTTCAGGTTAATTTCTCGCAGGGAGTCTTGTAGGGATTGAATGAGGTTTTCCTCAGTTGTGCTTTGTAAATTGTTTTCAATATTTTCTTCAGAGGGGAGTATGCGCGAGAATCCGTCTAGCTTGGCTTGAAAGAGTGCGGCTTCATTTTGAAAGCGCTCTAAGTCTTCCAATCTCTCCTCGCTGGACTTTGTATTTCTATTTTCGAGGAGGTTAGAATAGAGAGTTGCTAGGCGTTCGGATTCTCGCGCGGACTCGTACAAATTATTAAAATTATTATATTTAAATCTTACTTGGTTTTGATTTATTCGTTGCAGGACGGTCCCGCTCCTGAGTGTGAGTCCTTCTGAACTGGGTCCTGGTTGTGCTGGGGTTATCTGGCGTTCAATGACCTGCGTTTGGTCGGTGAATACTGGTGACTGGGAACCCTGGCGTGGTTCTTCCGCGTCGATCTCCAGGTCCAGGGAGGTTATGAGGAGGTCCTCTGTCTTCTCCTCTGTTGGTGAGTGAGCGGAAGTAGAGTGGGTGTCCTTGGACATCAACTCCTGCTCTTCAGCGTTGCAAGGGGGGCTTTTGGCCTGCTTTCCGTTCCCTTGATAACAGTACTAGAGTTGTGTTGGGGAAAAGGGGGGCTTGTGCCGTCTTCAACGATTCACTTTTCCACTCTGATATTGGTGCTGTGTTGATTGCTGGTGTTGATTGGTGTCGTCTTCTTCGGGCTGGGACGGAGCCCACACAATTCCACCGGTGGTGCTGGCTTACACTTTGCGGAAACGTTGGGGGTGACTCCTCAGGGCGATTGACTACCCGGGAGTGCTTAGAGATACCCCTTTTGGTTTGGTCTTGGATCAAGGCTTTTCAAGCTGTTACGGTAATTTTGTTTTACCACGCTTCCTTGATCCTACCGGCTGCGCCAATTGTTATAAATAACACAAAGTCGAAAGTAAACTCAAACAACAATTAAAGTATACTCACTTTCATTTCGTGTTCGTACTAAACCTTTTTATTTATTCCCCTTTTTTTCACAGTCTATATTCTTATTAACACATTAATTACTCATTTTTTCTCGACAATCAAAATTTCTTAGCATATTGTATTTCTATCAATTAAATTTCTTAAACAACACTATTCTGCTTTAAGACATTAATTACTCAGTTTTTTCTCTACAATCAAAATTTCTTAGCAGTTTGTATTGCTATCAATTTAATTTCTTAAACAACACTATTCTGCTTTAACACATTAATTACTCACTTTTTCTCGACAATCAAAATTTCTTAGCATTTTGTATTTCTATCAATTAAATTTCTTAAACAACACTATTCTGCTTTAACACATTAATTACTCAGTTTTTTCTCGACAATCAAAATTTCTTAGCAGTTTGTATTTCTATCAATTAAATTTCTTAAACAACACTATTCTGCGTTAACACATTAATTACTCAGTTTTTTCTCGACAATCAGAATTTCTTAGCATTTTGTATTTCTATCAATTAAATTTCTTAAACAACACTATTCTGCTTTAACACATTAATTACTCATTTTTTCTCGACAATCAAAATTTCTTAGCATTTTGTATATCTATCAATTAAATTTCTTAAACAACACTATTCTGCTTTAACACATTAATTACTCAGTTTTTTCTCGACAATCAAAAGTTCTTAGCATTTTGTATTTCTATCAATTAAATTTCTTAAACAACACTATTCTGCTTTAACACATTAATTACTCATTTTTTCTCGACAATCAAAATTTCTTAGCATTTTGTATTTCTATCAATTAAATTTCTTAAACAACACTATTCTGCGTTAACACATTAATTACTCAGTTTTTTCTCGACAATCAGAATTTCTTAGCATTTTGTATTTCTATCAATTAAATTTCTTAAACAACACTATTCTGCTTTAACACATTAATTACTCATTTTTTCTCGACAATCAAAATTTCTTAGCATTTTGTATTTCTATCAATTAAATTTCTTAAACAACACTATTCTGCTTTAACACATTAATTACTCAGTTTTTTCTCGACAATCAAAAGTTCTTAGCATTTTGTATTTCTATCAATTAAATTTCTTAAACAACACTATTCTGCTTTAACACATTAATTACTCATTTTTTCTCGACAATCAAAATTTCTTAGCATTTTGTATTTCTATCAATTAAATTTCTTAAACAACACTATTCTGCTTTAACACATTAATTACTCAGTTTTTTCTCGACAATCAAAAGTTCTTAGCATTTTGTATTTCTATCAATTAAATTTCTTAAACAACACTATTCTGCTTTAACACATTAATTACTCATTTTTTCTCGACAATCAAAATTTCTTAGGAGTTTGTATTTCTATCAATTAAATTTCTTAAACAACACTATTCTGCTTTAACACATTAATTACTCATTTTTTCTCGACAATCAAAATTTCTTAGCATTTTGTATTTCTATTAATTAAATTTCTTAAACAACACTATTCTGCTTTAACACATTAATTACTCAGTTTTTTCTCGACAATCAAAATTTCTTAGCATTTTGTATTTCTATCAATTAAATTTCTTAAACAACACTATTCTGCTTTAACACATTAATTACTCAGTTTTTTCTCGACAATCAAAATTTCTTAGCAGTTTGTATTTCTATCAATTAAATTTCTTAAACAACACTATTCTGCTTTAACACATTCATTACTCAGTTTTTTCTCGACAATCAAAAGTTCTTAGCATTTTGTATTTCTATCAATTAAATTTCTTAAACAACACTATTCTGCTTTAACACATTAATTACTCATTTTTTCTCGACAATCAAAATTTCTTAGCATTTTGTATTTCTATCAATTAAATTTCTTAAACAACACTATTCTGCTTTAACACATTAATTACTCAGTTTTTTCTCGACAATCAAAATTTCTTAGCATTTTGTATTTCTATCAATTAAATTTCTTAAACAACACTATTCTGCTTTAACACATTAATTACTCATTTTTTCTCGACAATCATAATTTCTTAGCAGTTTGTATTTCTATCAATTAAATTTCTTAAACAACACTATTCTGCTTTAACACATTAATTACTCATTTTTTCTCGACAATCAAAATTTCTTAGCATTTTGTATTTCTATTAATTAAATTTCTTAAACAACACTATTCTGCTTTAACACATTAATTACTCAGTTTTTTCTCGACAATCAAAATTTCTTAGCATTTTGTATTTCTATAAATTAAATTTCTTAAACAACACTATTCTGCTTTAACACATTAATTACTCATTTTTTCTCGACAATCAAAATTTCTTAGCATTTTGTATTTCTATTAATTAAATTTCTTAAACAACACTATTCTGCTTTAACACATTAATTACTCATTTTTTCTCGACAATCAAAATTTCTTAGCATTTTGTATTTCTATCAATTAAATTTCTTAAACAACACTATTCTGCTTTAACACATTAATTACTCAGTTTTTTCTCGACAATCAAAAGTTCTTAGCATTTTGTATTTCTATCAATTAAATTTCTTAAACAACACTATTCTGCTTTAACACATTAATTACTCATTTTTTCTCGACAATCAAAATTTCTTAGCATTTTGTATTTCTATCAATTAAATTTCTTAAACAACACTATTCTGCGTTAACACATTAATTACTCAGTTTTTTCTCGACAATCAGAATTTCTTAGCATTTTGTATTTCTATCAATTAAATTTCTTAAACAACACTATTCTGCTTTAACACATTAATTACTCATTTTTTCTCGACAATCAAAATTTCTTAGCATTTTGTATTTCTATCAATTAAATTTCTTAAACAACACTATTCTGCTTTAACACATTAATTACTCAGTTTTTTCTCGACAATCAAAAGTTCTTAGCATTTTGTATTTCTATCAATTAAATTTCTTAAACAACACTATTCTGCTTTAACACATTAATTACTCATTTTTTCTCGACAATCAAAATTTCTTAGCATTTTGTATTTCTATCAATTAAATTTCTTAAACAACACTATTCTGCTTTAACACATTAATTACTCAGTTTTTTCTCGACAATCAAAAGTTCTTAGCATTTTGTATTTCTATCAATTAAATTTCTTAAACAACACTATTCTGCTTTAACACATTAATTACTCATTTTTTCTCGACAATCAAAATTTCTTAGGAGTTTGTATTTCTATCAATTAAATTTCTTAAACAACACTATTCTGCTTTAACACATTAATTACTCATTTTTTCTCGACAATCAAAATTTCTTAGCATTTTGTATTTCTATTAATTAAATTTCTTAAACAACACTATTCTGCTTTAACACATTAATTACTCAGTTTTTTCTCGACAATCAAAATTTCTTAGCATTTTGTATTTCTATCAATTAAATTTCTTAAACAACACTATTCTGCTTTAACACATTAATTACTCAGTTTTTTCTCGACAATCAAAATTTCTTAGCAGTTTGTATTTCTATCAATTAAATTTCTTAAACAACACTATTCTGCTTTAACACATTAATTACTCAGTTTTTTCTCGACAATCAAAAGTTCTTAGCATTTTGTATTTCTATCAATTAAATTTCTTAAACAACACTATTCTGCTTTAACACATTAATTACTCATTTTTTCTCGACAATCAAAATTTCTTAGCATTTTGTATTTCTATCAATTAAATTTCTTAAACAACACTATTCTGCTTTAACACATTAATTACTCAGTTTTTTCTCGACAATCAAAATTTCTTAGCATTTTGTATTTCTATCAATTAAATTTCTTAAACAACACTATTCTGCTTTAACACATTAATTACTCATTTTTTCTCGACAATCAAAATTTCTTAGCAGTTTGTATTTCTATCAATTAAATTTCTTAAACAACACTATTCTGCTTTAACACATTAATTACTCATTTTTTCTCGACAATCAAAATTTCTTAGCATTTTGTATTTCTATTAATTAAATTTCTTAAACAACACTATTCTGCTTTAACACATTAATTACTCAGTTTTTTCTCGACAATCAAAATTTCTTAGCATTTTGTATTTCTATAAATTAAATTTCTTAAACAACACTATTCTGCTTTAACACATTAATTACTCATTTTTTCTCGACAATCAAAATTTCTTAGCGTTTTGTATTTCTATTAATTAAATTTCTTAAACAACACTATTCTGCTTTAACACATTAATTACTCATTTTTTCTCGACAATCAAAATTTCTTAGCGTTTTGTATTTCTATTAATTAAATTTCTGAAACAACACTATTCTGCTTTAACACATTAATTACTCATTTTTTCTCGACAATCAAAATTTCTTAGCATTTTGTATTTCTATCAATTAAATTTCTTAAACAACACTATTCTGCTTTAACACATTAATTACTCAGTTTTTTCTCGACAATCAAAAGTTCTTAGCATTTTGTATTTCTATCAATTAAATTTCTTAAACAACACTATTCTGCTTTAACACATTAATTACTCATTTTTTCTCGACAATCAAAATTTCTTAGCATTTTGTATTTATATCAATTAAATTTCTTAAACAACACTATTCTGCGTTAACACATTAATTACTCAGTTTTTTCTCGACAATCAGAATTTCTTAGCATTTTGTATTTATATCAATTAAATTTCTTAAACAACACTATTCTGCTTTAACACATTAATTACTCATTTTTTCTCGACAATCAAAATTTCTTAGCATTTTGTATTTCTATTAATTAAATTTCTTAAACAACACTATTCTGCTTTAACACATTAATTACTCATTTTTTCTCGACAATCAAAATTTCTTAGCATTTTGTATTTCTATCAATTAAATTTCTTAAACAACACTATTCTGCTTTAACACATTAATTACTCAGTTTTTTCTCGACAATCAAAAGTTCTTAGCATTTTGTATTTCTATCAATTAAATTTCTTAAACAACACTATTCTGCTTTAACACATTAATTACTCATTTTTTCTCGACAATCAAAATTTCTTAGCATTTTGTATTTCTATCAATTAAATTTCTTAAACAACACTATTCTGCGTTAACACATTAATTACTCAGTTTTTTCTCGACAATCAAAATTTCTTAGCATTTTGTATTTCTATAAATTAAATTTCTTAAACAACACTATTCTGCTTTAACACATTAATTACTCAGTTTTTTCTCGACAATCAAAAGTTCTTAGCATTTTGTATTTCTATCAATTAAATTTCTTAAACAACACTATTCTGCTTTAACACATTAATTACTCATTTTTTCTCGACAATCAAAATTTCTTAGCATTTTGTATTTCTATCAATTAAATTTCTTAAACAACACTATTCTGCTTTAACACATTAATTACTCAGTTTTTTCTCGACAATCAAAAGTTCTTAGCATTTTGTATTTCTATCAATTAAATTTCTTAAACAACACTATTCTGCTTTAACACATTAATTACTCATTTTTTCTCGACATTCATTATTTCTTAGCATTTTGTATTTCTATCAATTAAATTTCTTAAACAACACTATTCTGCGTTAACACATTAATTACTCAGTTTTTTCTCGACAATCAGAATTTCTTAGCATTTTGTATTTATATCAATTAAATTTCTCAAACAACACTAATCTGCTTTAACACATTAATTACTCATTTTTTCTCGACAATCAAAATTTCTTAGCATTTTGTATTTCTATCAATTAAATTTCTTAAACAACACTATTCTGCTTTAACACATTAATTACTCATTTTTTCTCGACAATCAAAATTTCTTAGCATTTTGTATTTCTATCAATTAAATTTCTTAAACAACACTATTCTGCTTTAACACATTAATTACTCAGTTTTTTCTCGACAATCAGAATTTCTTAGCATTTTGTATTTATATCAATTAAATTTCTTAAACAACACTATTCTGCTTTAACACATTAATTACTCATTTTTTCTCGACAATCAAAATTTCTTAGCATTTTGTATTTCTATCAATTAAATTTCTTAAACAACACTATTCTGCTTTAACACATTAATTACTCAGTTTTTTCTCGACAATCAAAAGTTCTTAGCATTTTGTATTTCTATCAATTAAATTTCTTAAACAACACTATTCTGCTTTAACACATTAATTACTCATTTTTTCTCGACAATCAAAATTTCTTAGCATTTTGTATTTCTATCAATTAAATTTCTTAAACAACACTATTCTGCTTTAACACATTAATTACTCAGTTTTTTCTCGACAATCAAAATTTCTTAGCATTTTGTATTTCTATCAATTAAATTTCTTAAACAACACTATTCTGCTTTAACACATTAATTACTCATTTTTTCTCGACAATCAAAATTTCTTAGCAGTTTGTATTTCTATCAATTAAATTTCTTAAACAACACTATTCTGCTTTAACACATTAATTACTAATTTTTTCTCGACAATCAAAATTTCTTAGCATTTTGTATTTCTATCAATTAAATTTCTTAAACAACACTATTCTGCTTTAACACATTAATTACTCAGTTTTTTCTCGACAATCAAAATTTCTTAGCATTTTGTATTTCTATCAATTAAATTTCTTAAACAACACTATTCTGCTTTAACACATTAATTACTCATTTTTTCTCGACAATCAAAATTTCTTAGCAGTTTGTATTTCTATCAATTAAATTTCTTAAACAACACTATTCTGCTTTAACACATTAATTACTAATTTTTTCTCGACAATCAAAATTTCTTAGCAGTTTGTATTTCTATCAATTAAATTTCTTAAACAACACTATTCTGCTTTAACACATTAATTACTAATTTTTTCTCGACAATCAAAATTTCTTAGCATTTTGTATTTCTATAAATTAAATTTCTTAAACAACACTATTCTGCTTTAACACATTAATTACTCAGTTTTTTCTCGACAATCAAAAGTTCTTAGCATTTTGTATTTCTATCAATTAAATTTCTTAAACAACACTATTCTGCTTTAACACATTAATTACTCATTTTTTCTCGACAATCAAAATTTCTTAGCATTTTGTATTTCTATCAATTAAATTTCTTAAACAACACTATTCTGCTTTAACACATTAATTACTCAGTTTTTTCTCGACAATCAAAAGTTCTTAGCATTTTGTATTTCTATCAATTAAATTTCTTAAACAACACTATTCTGCTTTAACACATTAATTACTCATTTTTTCTCGACAATCAAAATTTCTTAGCATTTTGTATTTCTATCAATTAAATTTCTTAAACAACACTATTCTGCGTTAACACATTAATTACTCAGTTTTTTCTCGACAATCAGAATTTCTTAGCATTTTGTATTTATATCAATTAAATTTCTCAAACAACACTAATCTGCTTTAACACATTAATTACTCATTTTTTCTCGACAATCAAAATTTCTTAGCATTTTGTATTTCTATCAATTAAATTTCTTAAACAACACTATTCTGCTTTAACACATTAATTACTCATTTTTTCTCGACAATCAAAATTTCTTAGCATTTTGTATTTCTATCAATTAAATTTCTTAAACAACACTATTCTGCTTTAACACATTAATTACTCAGTTTTTTCTCGACAATCAGAATTTCTTAGCATTTTGTATTTATATCAATTAAATTTCTTAAAC
This sequence comes from Leptarthrus brevirostris, assembly GCA_964036015.1. NCBI lineage: Eukaryota > Metazoa > Arthropoda > Insecta > Diptera > Asilidae > Leptarthrus > Leptarthrus brevirostris. The sequence continues at coordinate 53,883,309 of OZ038371.1, forward strand.
AACACTATTCTGCTTTAACACATTAATTACTCATTTTTTCTCGACAATCAAAATTTCTTAGCATTTTGTATTTCTATCAATTAAATTTCTTAAACAACACTATTCTGCTTTAACACATTAATTACTCAGTTTTTTCTCGACAATCAAAAGTTCTTAGCATTTTGTATTTCTATCAATTAAATTTCTTAAACAACACTATTCTGCTTTAACACATTAATTACTCATTTTTTCTCGACAATCAAAATTTCTTAGCATTTTGTATTTCTATCAATTAAATTTCTTAAACAACACTATTCTGCTTTAACACATTAATTACTCAGTTTTTTCTCGACAATCAAAATTTCTTAGCATTTTGTATTTCTATCAATTAAATTTCTTAAACAACACTATTCTGCTTTAACACATTAATTACTCATTTTTTCTCGACAATCAAAATTTCTTAGCAGTTTGTATTTCTATCAATTAAATTTCTTAAACAACACTATTCTGCTTTAACACATTAATTACTAATTTTTTCTCGACAATCAAAATTTCTTAGCATTTTGTATTTCTATTAATTAAATTTCTTAAACAACACTATTCTGCTTTGACACATTAATTACTCATTTTTTCTCGACAATCAAAATTTCTTAGCAGTTTGTATTTCTATCAATTAAATTTCTTAAACAACACTATTCTGCGTTAACACATTAATTACTCATTTTTTCTCGCCGACACGTTTAAACAGACTCTCCACGATCGCGGTTAGAAACGAAACTCCCATCATTCTTTTTCGAAATTACTTATTACCGATCTACATGAAGAAAAGCTTTCGTGCTTTTTCTTCGTTTTTTTGTTTTGCCCTTGATGTATTTCGTTGTCATTGGGCAAAGCCGCTGTAGATCGTTGTTTGTCGCGCTGATTAAGCAAATTTCTTTTGCTTATCGTGTACTGGGCTACCGTGTGAAAGGAATTTCGACGGTAACCACTCGGTTGTAGGAAATCCAACCCATTAAATATTTGTTGGTTTATTTTATTTTTTATGTGTGCCTGAGTTGGATTTGAATATGTTGCAACTTTGTTGCAACCAAAATGTGATATCCGAAATCCAACCCATGAGACTTTTTACGATTTGTTTTTGTAAATGGCAGATTGGATTCGTTAGAATTCGGCTTATCTTAAAATAAGCGAATCCAATCTGCAACACGGCGATCCCACACAATGTAACAATTACATTGTTCTTTGAAATTTATTTACTAATTCTCCTAATCTAACAAATATAATTTTCTTTATCTTTTTAGGATTCTTCATTTTACCAATATGAGTACAGTTGATGGTCTTTTAAAAGAAAATACATGTTGCAACATCTCTAGCTCGTCGGTTTGCAGTGACGGTCCTTGGTCACTCATGCACACATCACCAAGAGAATTCGAGTGCCTCTGCCGAAAACTATTATAGATTCCTTCCTTTAGATCTGCCACTTTTTTAAATGGTGAATTCTACCGCTTCTCGTCCTAATAACCATCATAAAATTTTAATTAAAGAACAGAGGTGGATCAGGAACAAGAGGGACAAAAATAAGAGCTGAAAAAAGAAATACTGTTGGAGATTACATGATGGATAAGGGAAAGATTACGGGAGGCAAGAAAAATACGTACACGGTCAAAATAATTTTTATAGTGTCTATAAAGAATGGAAAAAACAAACTAATTTAATAATACAAAAATTATTGTAAAAATGTACCAACAGCTGAAGAAAAAACACATTAATAAGTAATTCGAACCCAATGAAATAATACAATATATATTTATAATATATATATATGTATATATATATATATATATATATATATATATATATATATATATATATATATATTTATATATATTTATTTATTTATTTATTTATTTATATATACCATTTTCGGATAAATTGCAACCTTTTCCGGATTAAATGCAACTTTGTCCGAATTGAATGCACCTTTGTCCGGATTGACTGCACCCTTGTCCGGATTAAATGCAACTTTTTCCGGATTGAATGCACCTTTGTCCGGATTGACTGCACCCTTGTCCGGATTAAATGCAACTTTTTCCGGATTGAATGCACCTGAATACTGAAATGTGATTTCAATTACCTGAACTTATTACAAATAAACAACTACGGTATTTGCAACTAAAAAATAAATTTATTTCTTTTGAAAAAGTGCAAATAATATTATAAGAAATAGCCGAACTAAACTAAAACTAATGAATTGGTTCACCTCCAGCTGGTCCTATTTTCATCATCATGTCCATAATGAAATTTAGACAGTCTGAACTTGTCACACTTTCAGCACTTCGTTCAATTATTTCTGGCAAACGTTGCTGTTGATACATATTGCTTAGCATAGATCGAACAGAATTTTTTATTTTTGAAAATATGGAGGAAGAAAATTTAAATTAAATGAAGATGCACTCACTACTTCGCGAACGTCGGAAGTTTTGTGGAACCAAAACAATAATATAATAAAAAAAACGTTATTGACTCGAATCGCATTCAGCCGCATTTCACAAAATTTTTGAGAGAGCTATAAAAGCAATACCGTAGTTGTTTATTTGTAAATAGTTCAGGTAGTTAAAAATCACATTTCAGTATTCAGGTGCATTCAATCCGGAAAAAGTTGCATTTAATCCGGACAAGGGTGCAGTCAATCCGGACAAAGGTGCATTCAATCCGGAAAAAGTTGCTTTTAATCCGGACAAGGGTGCAGTCAATCCGGACAAAGGTGCATTCAATTCGGACAAAGTTGCATTTAATCCAGAAAAGGTTGCAATTTATCCGAAAATGGTATATAAACAAAAGAGTTTGTCTCATTCATTAGTGACCCCGAAGTAATTGCCATCAGCAACCATGGACACTTTGCCAAGGGAGCAGTCAGAGTACGGTGTAGCTATAGACCCACTCTTCATCAACTTCAAGAAGGATAGCCCGAGCCGAAAAACCAAGGAGTAGAAGAAGTCGAATGCATTGGAAAAAGAAATTTAAGAGACGAAATACACAACTTCAGGAATATAGACAATCTCATACCGATCATGCCAGGTATACAGATTTTCACCCATTTACGGACGTCACTTCTTGCGATTGGCCAAACAGACCTCTCGAGTATAAGTTTCGTTGACGTTCGAATTCCTGGGTGTGCTAAATTATGTAACTTTTTTACGATAGTACAGCGAACGTTTTTTGTAAGACATGGTCGAATATGTTTTGTCGAAACATCGCAATAAATCGTGGCCGTTGTATCGGTGCTTACTGGGAACTTGTTAAGTTCCAATGGTGTACCTTCTTGTAGGAGCTGATGAAGTTCGCTATCAGTTTCCTGCGATTTCCCTAGAACAGGGTAGTCTAAACTCTCAGTGGATCGGCTACTATATTATCTTTCCCAGGGATGTATTTGATGTGTTGTTATGAAGTCGAGATGTCTGCGTTGCCACGGTGTAGCCTTTTCTGGTTTATGATCCGTAAAAATAGTGAACATACGCCCTTCCAATTGGCGCTGGAAGTGTTTTGCATCGTGGTATGCACTCAAGAGTTCCCTATCCTGGATATCCCTTGTTTTGTCATCGTATCGAATTCGGTCTTGGCTCTTTTGGGCATCTGGGGTGATAATCGACGTGGACGTGGCGAAACTTTTGGGCCTTTTGTTACAATATGATGCGTGATATTGTGTTGTACGTTTTTTTTGTTTATTATGATCTGAAGTACAGCAATTTTTGTAAGATGGAGAGACGGAACTCTCGTTATAATACTATAGAAATTCAGCGTTTTTAAATCCACAATAATTCCGTGGTAATCTAAAAAGTCCGCGCCTATAACAGCACGTTAAACGTCAGCGATCACAAATTTCTAACTGAAATTGGACGTCGTACTTGCCGCACACAGTGATGACTTTGTTAGGTTTCCGTTCGCTGGAATGTGCATGGAGAAGGGAAATTTTTTGCTCACTTTCCAAACTTTTCGTGGTACCAACACTGGCTTGTATGGGGCTTATTTGCTGCTTTATGTGTGCGCGATCTGCGATGAACACCGTTTCGTCGCCTCGCTCTGCAGGCTTTTAGTTCTGCTACTGCTTGTGTCAGTTCAGCTAACTGTTGAGCCATGCCTGATGATATGCGTCCTCCATGTCAACGAACAAGAATTATATAGAAGCAAGCCTCAGTCAAATTCCTAATGAGAAAAGAATTACTACTACGAAATGAGTACACTATATAGATAAAATTAAACAAAAAAAGCAAACAAATGAAACATAAAGGAAAAATATATCTTATATGGACAATACCCATGGAAGAGAGAGTGAGTTATATACACTTTTATCGAAAAGGGGAAATGTTTGGCATGCTTAATTAGCAAGCACGTGTTGTTCCGCGACTTGATGAAAATGTGTTGGTTTTTTATAATCCGTATAAAGAGCAGCAAACAAATTTACTGTTTAACACTGTTAATATTAAGCATACTTAACATTCTTTTGCCTCCGTTGTCTAAATGGTCGTTTATTTCCATACCTTCCGCAGGACCATGTAAGATCCAGCCAAATATTGTTTCAACGGCTGTTAAGCGATTTGTTATACGCTCATAATTCCCGGGTATAATCTCCCAGTAATAGTCAGAGCCGATTAGTAGACTTATGCCCTTCTCTAAAACTAAGTTTTTCACATTGGAATCAGCTAAACGAATTGTTCACAATTTTGGATCTCTTATCTTAGGTGCCTTGAATGCGTCTGCACAAATGTGTGGCACAACTAAACATTTAATTTTTATAAATCTGCCTGAAAACTGACTTTTCAAAGTTAACTTCACTTCTTTCATCTCTTGAGCGGGTGAAATTCCTTGACTTGCAAATGTCACTACGCTTATTCTTTGTGTTCTTAAAGGTTTAAGTTTTAATTTTTGGGCTATTGCCTCCGTAATGTAACTAATGACTTCCACTATCAAGAACTAATCTTGCAAACGCATAGTGATCGCTTTCTCTCTCTTTGGTTGCAATTACACAAGCTGTTTGCAGAAGAATTGATAATTTATCCTTGGTGTAGTGCGCAGACAAATTTAGAGTTTGTTTAATATTTGCGTCACTAGTCACTTCACTAAAACAAGTTTGCTTTTGTTTTCTATAACTGGGATCACAAAGTGCTGTTGGATGCCTACCATTGCATTTTTTGCATGAAATGCCCTTCACTTTGCATTTGTTAGACAAGTGTCCCCTTTTCGTACAGCGGTAGCATCGACCATCTGTTTTTAGTTTCGACTTTCATTCGTTTAGAGAAAGCGATCCATCACATTAGGTGGTTGGGTGAACTGTTGTTTGACAGAAGAAATATATTTTCTTTGTATTCGTAGCGATTAGTCCCGCTGCAGTGGAATGCTTCGGTGGTAGTCTTCCCTTCATCTGTGCGCTTTTCCTTCTCTCGACCTCGGCTCTTTCAAGAGATTCTACCTCTCGCTTTACAAATTTCATAATGCTTGCTATATGGTTGTTACCTTCGAAAGAGAATGTACTGCTGGATGAAGAGTCGGCTTCGTGCTCTTCGTTAACCTTTTCGGTTGTGTTGCCGTGCGCGCGATGATAATCAACTCTTAACTCCATTGGTAAACATGCGTAGAGGGAACCTCTAGAGCTGTGAGAGATCGACTGCTAGAAATTACTGTATTATACAGATTACGAAGACCGTTAATGTCGGTTTTTTCACGTACAGTTGGAAGAGACATGAATCGTTGCATGTGTTGGTCAATTAAGTTTTCCGTGTTGCCAAATTCTTCTAGAAGCAAGGCAATGGCACCATTATAACACCTTTCAGATTGGGAAAAACCGGATATTGCTCTTTCTGCTTTACCCGATAATACAGATAATAAATAGTTAAACTTTTCAGCTCAGGTTAATGTAGGATTTTCGTGAACAGCAGCGCGAAATGGGTGCCAAAAGGGTAACCAAGTTAAATAATCTCCATCAAGCCTTTCCAACTCCAATAGATGTGCTGGAAGTCGCCAATTTGCTCAATCTAATTATTATGCGAGCAAGGGCTGATATCGCTGAATCCTCATAGTCTGCAACCGATTAAAATCCTTTTCGTCCTGTATTGAAGAGCTGCTTGCACGAACCTCAGCATTAGCTTTATTTGAGCTACCGTTAGCAACCGTTCATCGTTGCAGGAACACCGTTAATTCTTCTTCGATTAGGTCGGCATTTTGTAAATTTTCCGCGTTTATCTTCGACTGCGGCGAATCTAGATACTCGTTCACGGCCTTTACGATTTTCGTGACTTGTCCTCGATAAACAGCGCGTGTACTTAATTCCATCTAGCGGACACGGTTTGTCTATTTTACCGTAACGCGTTTAAATGCTGCATACACAATATTCGATAAAATCAATTGAAATTTATTAACCGTAAAGCCTTCGTTAAAATCGAATTTTATTCGTTTAAAGTCCCAAATTCCCGGGTTTCGGCACCATGTAGAAAAAAGCTTGGTAGAATGATAAAACTCGGAAAGGTTTAACAGTTCAATTTATTAGATGGTTTGTGTTGTACAACTAAAACTAGACTGAACTTAACAGACTAAGTAATTACATTCTCTATCAATGTTAATGTATTTGTAAGGAGTATTATAGCATACAAGTTCAATTTAAGCGAGAATTTTGCACAAAGGTTCATATTAATAGTGGGTTGGATTTTCTATAGGTTGTTCATTTAGGCTCTAAATAATATATTGAGGAAATAAGAAAAATATGGTTATTTAAAATATTTACTGTGTGGGTTTCACATTTATGGCACGCTGTAAAAACGTAGTAAGGTATGGCACCTTTCCTTAAGGTTTTCCTCTCCTTGCCAATTTTAATGAAGCCTTCATTGAACAAAATTCATACCTTCCCAATGGAAGATGTCTCCCAAGAATGAATTCGCAGAAATAAAATGAAGAACCTGTAGCACCAGCAAAACGAAGGCATTCTGATGGCATCGTTAAGGCGGGAAAACCCGTAAAGATAAACAAACTAGCATCAGTCGTAGCCTCAGTACTTCTGTTAATGTCATTAGGAGCCATCAAATCTCAAACTATACCTGAACCATCGGCGGAGGTTATCAATTCGCAAGTAATTCTGGAATATATTTTGAAGATCTGTGTCAACTTAAAACAATTAGCAACGAATGGAACTACTTTAATATGACCAGCAACTGGGAAGAATAACAAGGATTTTAAACTTGTATAACAAATTTATAGCAAGAGTGTACACACATTATATGTAAGGAATTTTGCCTTGCAGTACTCTCAGAGCTCGAACAAACTTTATTAGAAATGGAACACTTAAATTATATCCTTCATCGCAGAAATGGTCTCACCAAGCGAACCAAGCGCTCCCCATTGAATATCGTTGGAACAATCACGAACAGATTAGCTGGCATCTACCAAAAGATGGAAGAAACTATTAACAAGATAAAAACAAATAACCAACATTTACTAAAATTGGTTAAAAATTAGATATCAATTATTGAGTCAACTAGCAAAGTTCTATGGCGATCATTCGAACAGGTTAAACAACAATTTAACGTGATCGACAAATAACTAGTTCAGGTATACAACGCAGTCAATGACATCAACCATAAATACAACGAAAGCCAACGAATGCAGGTATTCAACTCTCTGGTTTCATATATTAATAATATTTACACCTGACCAACTACAAAAGTAATTAATCGTCTTACGAAAGCAATTTCCTTCTGATCTAACATTACCGGAGCTAGAAGAATACGTTCTCGTATCAATATACGAATTCGCACATGTTTAGGCCCGAGTAATAAATAACAACATCACTTTCGACATACGGTTGTCACTCCTCAGAAGTGAGCCAACAAGGCACACCGATTCTCTTGTCTTCATAGAGCCATCTACACCATTCCTGGCTGTAAATTTTCACCGATATCGTTATTATCCCTTCTCACAGGAAGAATATCAAAAATTTATTGTAACAGACGAACGGAACTACATGTGTAGAGAACGACACCTGATTTTTAAAAGGTACTCCGCACAAAGTCATTGCGAAAGTTTCCAACTTAACCATCAAGCAAAGTTATTTCCATACTCATCTCAAGTGAGAGAAAATAAGTTGGGAAAGATTTGGGTACAACTCCATAACACTAATCACTGGATTTTTTCTCTTGACAAGAAAGAAACCAGCAACATCGTTTGTGGCACAACAATTATAAATCGACGACTAATCGAGGAAGGTCTACTAAAACTAAAACCAAATGGTGTGCTCACAATACATATTTCAGCAACTTAGGGTTATCTTTTACCCCAACAATTTATATCACATGGAGAATGCAAAATACGCACACGCACCATGTCAGTCCCTCTGACAAAGACCTCACAGCCTTCCAACTCCATAGGAAGATTAAAGAGGACACAAAATTTACCGGCAGATATTTCACGGCATAACAGCATCGGATTCGGCACCACGGTCATTGTACTCGCCATAATTGTAATCTATATCTTCAAATACCTAGTAGGTAAGCAGAGCCGGTTCGAGCCCAAAATCCCATGTGCTTTTTTATGGAGCCACAAAAATGCATTTGGCGGACGTCTTGGATTTTGGGGAGTCGGTCTTGGAGGCTATAATTCATCTTCTTCTTTGTTTTGGTAGGGTATATTTTGGGGTGATTCGGTCTTGGAGGCTACAGTTGGTATCCTTGTTAAAACTTTGGTTGTAGCTCCTCAATTGTGAATAATTCAATAAATTGCTCCTGTATTAGTCTGGATTCATCTGCGTTTGTGGGTCTACTTCCAAAAGCGTCCAACACCCAATCGGGGATAACCAAGTGAAAAATATTTTCAAATCTTTGGCTGAGCTCGGAATGACGAGCCCTGAAGTGTTGACAATAAGTCAGCAAATCTTCATCTCGTTTTTGCAATTTTCAGAGATTTGGAAACTCCGCTTCCCGAGTTTTGTTTGTATAGAAAAAGTTTTGCAACAAACGCAGATATTATACTTTTAGTTTTAGTTAAATTTAATTGATCACCTTGTTGCTTCAAATTGATTTCGTTAAATTTGTTACGAAGTAGGTAATCTATATTCTTCGGCACGAATCTATGTTTCAACCTGCTTAGATATATATGTAGATAGACGGCCGCGGTCGGCCCGACTACCACCGTGCGATGTTTATCATTACTTGTATTTTATATATCTTATCTATACTTATATTTTAATCAGGACGTAAAAATGGCTACCAATTTATTTACTGCTATTTATTTTACCTTTCATGATAATGAAAATGGGTCACAATTATTTTACTTTATATTAAACCTTTCGCGGACCCTCCGCCGTTGTCCACGCACCAAAAAATTATTTTAAATTTTGCCACAGCCCCCTCGCCGATCACAAGGACCCCTGGGGGTCCGTATGAACCACTTTGGGAACCACTGATTTAGAGGAAGTCTTGACTTGCATTAAAAATGTTAGGTATTAATTATGCGTTTATTCCAATTATAAAAAAAAAACATTAAATGATTTGAGTTCATGCTATTTGGTTCCCAAAGTTTTGCACTTAATTAAGCGAAAAGCCTACCTACGCTTCGCTAAACGTCTCAACTAGTTCCTAACTACCTTCGATGTTCTTAATTTTCTAAGTTGCAAATGTAATTACAATTAAGTTGACTTTATTAAAACTTACTATTTTCCTGCTGCACCTCCTATCATTATTATTATTACTGTAACCTCTGCCCACCCGCTACCACGTGATTCGATCTGACGAAGTTTTCCTTTGATGAAATAGTCAAGGTAACTATCGATGAATAGCCCGTCTGCAATGTTAAACTTTTAAGTTTCTGCCCTTTCTCGAAGATCGGCACTTTCTTTATTCCTTTATTAATTATATATATTGGGAACCATCAATTTAGTGCACTTTACGGCAATTAAATTCTTATTATTTAAAATAATTTATATTTGAAGTTCACTTCAATTCACTCGATTTTAATTTTTTTTTCTCTGACTGAATTCTTCCACAATTGCAATGGAAAAAAAGATGGATTCTCCTTCTTTCATTCCTTTCTTCCGTTTGGGCCATGCACGGAGCAATTGTGGATAATTTCCCATTATGAATGATATAGGGTTAGATAGTTACTACATTTGTAAGGGTTGGAGGGCGTTCGACAGTTGGTGGGCATAATACAATTGAATTTTCTAATAATATTTGCTTTCAAACTCTATAATTTAAATTTTATAATTTATACATATAATATAATAATTCATTTCCTAGATTTTACCTAACTAATTGTCTTATTCTATTTTCTAATAACCCAATTTACGTAACCTTAACATGTTTCATTTTAATTTTATTTCATTTATTTATTATATTTCAGACCTTACACAATTAAGATACAAGTCTTTTCGAAGTGTAAGCAAATAAGAGTAACATTAGTATAAAAATAAAAATTAACAAGAAGTAAGAAGAATGTAAATAACAAAGATATAAAATAATTCAATTAACAAGAAAGTTGTAGAATACATTGAGAAAAAAAAATAAAAAATAAAAAGTAAAAAGAGCTTATTTATCTATTCAACTTCATTTAAGAGATAAGAAAACAAAATGTCTTTGAACCTGCTGCTGTTGTATGACCTTTTAATATTTAGTGGTAGCGCATTCCACATTCTGATCGCCTGAACAAAAAATTGTCTCTCGGTAGTAATACAATTAAAATGCGGAGTCATTATCGAAAGATTTCTAGATGATCGCAGAGAAACAACCCTGTCACTGAGGTAACGGGGAAATCGGGTAATAAGAAGATTATTTAAAAAACATATCGAGCGATATTGAAAATAAGTCTTAAGAGAGCAACCGAAAATAGAGTTGGCATGCTGAGAAATGTGATCATGTCTCCGAAGTCCAAATATATATCGTACAGAGGAATTGTGAGCGACTTGTAACTTCCTAAAGGATACGGAATCCGTCTTGCTAAAAATCTCACTTCCATAAGTTATAATGGGTGCAATAAGTGTCTTTACAAGATATAGACGTGTTTCGCGAGGTATAAAATACGTCGATAAAGACAGTTTGCGTAGGGTCCCATAAATTTTGGCAACAAGACTGTCAATGTGACTATTCCAAGATAACTCACTATTGATCAGAATTCCCAGATCTTTAACAACTTTCATGTAAGGGATGACTGTATTATCGATAATTATGGGAGGTAAGCAGGAACTGTCAAGTTCCGCTTGTAAATAGCAATAGCATTAGATTTTGACGCATTTAGTACAAGTTTGTTTCTCTCAGCCCAACCTAATATTGCTGTAAGGTCCTCACACAATCTATCTACTAGGTCATCAACAAGCCCTAGAGGACGGGAGAGGTATATTTGAACGTCATCGGCATAAATATGATACTTACAATTTTTAACAACCATGGGTAGATCATTAATAAAACACACAAAAAGCAAAGGTCCAAGTATCGACCCCTGCGGCACGCCACTGGAAACAGGAAGCAGCCCGGACACAGAATCACCACACACAACACATTGAGATCTCCCCCTTAAGTAGGACCAAATAAGCCTACTGGCATATCTGGTAAAGCCGAACTTACGACAAAGTTTGTCTATTAAGAGATAATGGTCAACCTTATCAAATGCTTTTGAGAAGTCAAACAATGCAAGGACAGTGATCAGTTCCGAGGAAATACTACAGCGAATGTCATCGGTTATTTTAAGCAAGGCCGTGATACAGCTATGCTGAGCGCGGAAACCAGATTGAAAGTCAATCAACATGGAGTGAGCCTTTAGGTGTTCGTTGATTTGTAAGGAAAGTATCCGCTCAAAGGCCTTTGACAAAAATGGTAGAAGAGATATTGGTCTGTATTCAGGTGTGGTAGACCGAGAGGTTTTACGAACTGGAATAACTTTAGCCATTTTCCACTTAGAAGGAAAGGCGGAAGTTGTTATAATAGTATTAAAGATATGTGTAATATATCGTAAAACGATGGGCAGGATAACTTTAATGAAATCTTGGTGAATGTTGTCAAGGCCAGCAGCTTTAGATTTGATGGAGAAAATAGCGTTGGCAACCTGTTCCTCATTAACATTAACAAAAGAAAAGTTACCGCCGGTTATAGATTCGCAAGGATCACCGAAGAAATTAAAAGGTGTGTTAAAATTTATAAATGTTTCATTAAGTGCGTCAGGATCCTCATCAATGGTGGATTTGTTACGTTTACCAATTCCGATACTCGCCAAATTATTCCAAAGCCGTTTGGCTGGAAGCCTGATGTCAAGTTTAGATTTATAAAACGACGCCTTGGATTTCCGAACTTTCATAGTAACTCTGTTTCTCAAAACACGATAGCTATGCCACATTTCAGGGATTTTAAAACGTTTCCAATATTTGTATGCTTTGTTGCGTTGGTGAATTAAAGAGAGTATATCGGCAGTAAGCCAGGGTACATCGGAAACGGGGCTAAACTTAGTCCTTACTGGAACATGTGTATCAAAAAGATATTCCACCAGATTATCAAAATACTCAATCTGATCATCTGCACTGCCAAATAAGTAGATATGCTCCCAGTCAACCGTTTTTGCATCTGAAATGAGTTGCTCAACGTTAATTGCCCTAAAATCTCTGTATGTAAACGAAAATGGAGAGTTATTATAGTTACCGAGGTTATATGTCATGTAGATTAGATCATGTCTAGAGAAGGCAGAAAGATCGATTTGGTTATGGAAAAGAACTGAGTCAGAATCAGCCACAATAAAAAGGTCTAAAAGTGTAGCCGAACCGTCCGTGAAGTGAGTGGGTGATGAGTTTACGACACTTAGAGATAATGTGCCAAGCATAGAACGTAGAGAATTCGTCAACGTATTGTTGACCAAGATGTTAGTGTTAAAATCTCCTGCAATAATAATGTGTTCATATAGATGACAGATGCAAGAAAGATCTTCCTCAAGATCAAGAAAATCATTGACATTGGGTGGCTTGTAAACCGTTCCGACAAGACACCTATTGTTCCCTATGCAAATTTCAACGAGTATGTATTCGATTGAGGCATTTACCCCAGATGAAGCAACAACACGACCACGCAAGCCGCTCCTCAGAAACATGGCAACACCACCACCAGCCCTACCCAAACGATCATTCGGAAAAACCTCATAACAAGGCAGTGAAATCAAACTATCATTAATATGTGGCTTATGCCAGGACTCAGAGACACAGATAATGTCTAATGAATTGCCACCAAAGGTGTGTCGAAATTCATCAATCTTCGGATAAAGACTCTGCGCATTGAGATGGCAGACCTTAAATCCAGTCTGTTGCTCAGATAAGATCCTCAACAAAATCCGTGTGTTATTCAGACAACCAGAGATGGAAGCACTAGAATCTAAATTATCCACAATCAAGTAAAATAAAATAACACATAACAAACAAAAGACACAGCAGCAGGCAGAAATAACAAAGCAAGCAATGTAGTAAATAGTAAATAAGGAAAGATATTCAATAAAAATAAGCAATAACAAGTACCAAATTAACTGGTCGATTAAATTCAAGTAAATATAAACAGCTAATTGTAATAACAAGGAAAAGAAAAGAAAAGAAAAATTTTAATATTAATGTCATTGCTGGTTGTTGTGCGATCCGGTTTTCATGAGATAATCAAGGCTAGGTACCTTCTCAGCGGGGGCATTACCTCTTTGACGTAAGAAGACCTGTCCATTTCTGGTGAAAACGGTATGTAATATTTTCCGACGTTTGAGTCTTTTAGCTACTCTGAAGATAGCGTAATTCGTTTTAGTGAGGCTTTCGTGAACAAATATTTTCCCATTGGACTGCAAACCGACGTCACGTAAACTTAGCTGGGACTGTTTACTTTTGTGTGATACCGCTTTCAAGATGATATTTCTATCGCGTGTGCTGCAAAATTTGATTAGAACAGAAGTACTTACAGTGTTGTTATTTTGACTGTTCATGCGGAGAATCTGCTTAGGTGGAGGATGTGAATCAATTGTTACTGAATCACAAAGATTAGTGTAGATTTTGTATAGATCCTCATTTTCTGTTTTCGGTATGCCGTGAAAAATTATGTCCTGCGAGTGCAAATTACGTTCAAGGAAGTCAATTCTCATTTCCAAGTTGGACACAGTACCACAGGTCTGCTGCAATTTCTTCTCGATGAGTGAGGTGTTTTCCGCTAAGCGTTTGTATATTCTGTGTTCCAGGTCCGCGATGTGATTGCGAAAATCTGCCCTGACTTCCTCCAGCTTACTGATGAACAATTTTTCCATCGCATCCATTCTAGCAGATAATGATGAAAGTAAATCTGCTGAATTGACGGATGGATTGATTTTTGGAGTTGACATTTCAGCAGAGCTCCCTTTGGTGTGTTTGCTACGTGTAGACGGGCCGTGTTTAGCACTTGATGTCCGTGTTGGTGAGGGCATTTTTCCGCAAGTGAAAGAAAAATTCAATTGAAAGATCCGTAAATATGCAGCCTCCCCGGGTGAAATTTGGCGCAACTAATACAGCTGGCGCAGTAAATAATCAGAATTATATTAATTTAAGAAGAAAACCGCTCAAACTAGTTAAAAAAGCAAAAAAACCGGCAGCACATTGACAGTCACTTATTCACACATGACGTGTTCTGTTGTTTATTTTTATTCCTAAATTCATTTTAAGTTGTACTACCTTTCTTACTTTATTAAAATTGACTATCTAATACATGTTATTTTTATGAGGGAGAATCTGCTCAACTTTGGGACTTATTATTTAATTATTTAAAATTTTATGGAGGACATTTTAATAGATATGGAATGTAACTAATTAAACTGAAGCAATTTGTTAGGGTAATGTTAAGTAATATAAGGAAACAGCTCGTCAACCCATTGCGTGTAATGCGTGTCATTACAGCACCTTTTTTGAAAGGTTATAAGATGGGCAATCCAATAAAAATTAAGATGAGGTGAATGAATTTCGGAGAATATTTTGGGAAAATGCTGAATTTTAGGTAATCGCAAACTGCAATGGTAGGAGTTGCATCAACATTGTTGATAATTTTCAAAAGGTCATTGGGATAGTAGTTTTTTAGCATTTGTTTGATGACGCTGTGTTGGGTAGATAAAAATAAAAAAGTAATGTGCATACCATGAACAACTGACATTTATGGGAAGGGATGGTGGATTTTGAGGGAGCCACGGCTCGCCGCTTTAATTTTTTAAATGATATAGTATTTCTACGGGAATGTGGGAAAGTGGTGTAAAGGAAAGGTTAATTATACGTTAGAGGATATGTACAAGTGCAATTTGATTAAGCAGTTCAACAAACTTCTAGTCAACAGGTAAGTTGTTGTTCTTCTGGTTTCTGACTGAGTCCTCTTCATCTTTCGGTAGTGGGCAAATTTTGACAATAGGGAGCTTAAAACTTGTGTTCTTGCAGTTCTGGGTCACAACTGGTACTAGGCCATCTGAGCCTGGTTGCGTGGCTTCTACTCTTGCAAGTATCCATTGGGATGGGGGCAAGTTTTCATCCTTAAGGAGCACTAAGTCCCCTATATTAATGTTTGGTTGACGTCTCAGCCATTTTGGCCGTTCCTGTAATCTTGATAGGTATTCAGAACTCCATCTCCTCTAGAAGTCCTGATAAGCTTGCTGTATGAGTTGCCACCTGGGAATGTGACTAGTCTTAATGTTTAATAAGTTTTCTTGAATTGGAGTTAACAGTGCATTACCAATCAGAAAGTGGCCTGAAGTAAGTGCGGTATAATCAGTGGGATCATCGGTAAGAGCGCAAAGAGGACGACTGTTAAGGCTGGCTTCAATTTGAACTAGCACAGTTGACAGTTCTTCATATGTTAGCTTCTTATTTTGCATTATTCTTCGTAAGTGAAACTTCATCGACTTCACACCTGCCTCCCATAGACCTCCAAAATGTGGTGAGGCAGGCGGAATAAAGTGCCAATTGACCTTTTGTAGCGAAAGAGCGGAAATGATCTGTGGGCTAATTAATTTAAGTGCGGATATTCTTCTGATAATCTCCTGTTAGCACCAACGAAGTTTGTCCCACAGTCGCTGTAGATGTTACCACACAGTCCTCTACGTCCAGTAAATCTTCTAAATGCAGCGAGGAAGGCATTGGCAGAAATGTCAGCCACCGCTTCAAGATGGATAGCTCGTGTAGCCAAGCATATTAAAAGTGCTACATATCCCTTGACGGTTCGTATTCTTCCTTTATATCGACAGGCCCAGCAAAGTCGACTCCTGTGTTCAAAAATGCTCGACTTTGTCTCACGCGGGGAGCTGGTAAACAACCCATAAGTTTGTTTTTAATTTGAGCATTGTATCGAAAGCACGTAATGCAACTATGAATGATTGCCTTCACCAAGTTCCTCGCATTAATTATCCAGTAAGTCTTCCTTAATATATAAGTTGTGCTCCCCCATGAAGTGTTGTCTTGTACATTTCTTCCACCAGCAGTTTTGTTAAATAGCTACCTCCCGGTAAAATTATAGGATGTGTTTCTTCAAGTGGAAGATGTGAATTCTGTAACCTCCCTCCTACACGTAATAAGCCTTCTTCGTCAGTGAAGGGATTAAGATTCAAAAGTTTGCTCGATCTACTTAACGAATTGTTATCTTCCAGGCACTTTATTTCTTCGTAGAAACCTTCCTTCATTGTTGTAAAACCTTTGGCAGTAAGCAATGATACGTATTAGTTTGGATCATGATGAGTACAGATGAGCCAGTGAGAATTCTGGTTTTTGTTTTGCCGTTATATGAAGTTTCTTGTAATTTTCGCTTCCTGGTCAAAGGCATCATTTTTTCCTAATTCATTTCTCATGACGCCACTTATCCTTTTCTTGATAAAGCCAACCTGGACCAAACCACCACAAATCATGTCGCCTTAAGACTGAAGGTGAAAGTCCCCGAGATGCGCAATCGGCAGGGTTATCCTTGCGCGTCACGTAATTTCAGTTATTCATTTTTCAATTATTTTGAACAATTTTTTGAATTTCAGCAACCCTATTAGCAACGAATTGCTTCCATACGTGTGACTCCGTATCCATGCTAGAATAATCTTCGAGTCTCTCCAGGAGTATATATTTGTTTCTGGAATATTAAGGGCACTAGCAACGTGCTTTACAAGTTTTGAACCTAGCAAAGCCCCATATAATTCTAATCGTGGAAGGGTCAAAAGTTTAATGGGCGCCACCTTTGTTTTAGCTGTTACCAAAGACGAATAAATGCTGTTATCTTCTGTCACTATTCTTGCATAAACACAAGCAGCATACGCGTGCATGGAAGCATCGCTATACACATGTAGCTGAACTACTCGAGAAGCCGTCGTATAATTTATCCAGCGTGGTGTGCTAATATGTTCAATTTCCTTTAGATTATGACAATAGTCCTTCCATTGTTCTTCCAGATGCGGTGGCAGGTTTGAATCCCATTCTAAATGTTGTATCCATAAATAAAATGTTGTATTTGTAAGAGAATTTTAACTGTAATTATGACAGGAGATAACCACCCTAAAGGATCGAAAACCTTTGCAACGTTTGACAATAAATTTTTTTTTGTGGTTGGTGGTTCATATTCATTCGTATTTAACCTGAATGTAAAGACATCTTTCACTGGATCCCAATAAGTTCCTAGAGTCTTGATATTTATTTCCTTGGATATGTCAAGTGGTAATTTTAATTCTTCCTCTGACACATTTGCTAACACCTCTTGGCTGTTTGTGACCCACTTCCTCAGTTCAAATTTTCCTTGATTTAGTAAAGACTTCAGCTCGCTTTGTAGTTCAAGAACTTCTGCTACTGTATCGCCACCACTGAGAACATCATCAACATAGAAATGATTTAAAACTAACTGTGATGCCGTAGGGAAGTCCTTAGCCTCGTCTCGCGCCAATTGCTGTAACGTCTTTGTAGCAAGATAAGGTGCGCACGGTGTTCCGTAGGTTACGGTTAGAAGTCTATATTCTGATATGGTTCGTCCTTGTTGAATCTCCTAAGTATTCGTTGGTAGTCAGTGTCATTTTGATCAACAAGTATCTGCCTATACATTTGTTTAATGTCGGCACTGAACGCGATTCGATGCCTTCTTCAGCTGGTCAATATTCTGAACAGGTCTTCTTGTAGCGTAGGTGCGACTAGCAGGCAGTCATTTAATGATTTATTATTAGATGTTTTCCATGATGCGTCAAATACAACCCTTAGTTTTGTAGTTGAACTGCTTTCCTTGGTAACGAAGTGATGTGGAAGATAATTTGGCTTTACATTTAAAAAAAAATTTTTGATAACTTGGAATTGCAAAATTCCAATTTTACATTTGAATTTTTCCCTATCACGATTTCCATGTGACCCTGTCCTTTTTAATCTTTCATGAACTCATGGTACTGTTTTTGGATGCCAGCGCTCTTATCAATCCTTCTTTCACTTTGCAATAATTGACGCTTCGCCAATTTAATTGAGTTTCCCAAATCTGGAATCATATTTTGGTTAATAAATGGTAATTTCACAATGTATCTGCCGTCATTTTTTCTTGTGACCGTGTTTACATATATTTTTTCACACAACTAGTGAACATTGTAGGCTTATAACCACCTGATACAATCCATCCAAATGATGTGAGCTGAGCTATGGGAGTCCCAGTAATGCTTCAAGTACGTGAGCATAGACGCTTGCCCCAAGTAAGATATCTATTTTAGCTGGTTTGTAATAAATAGGATCCGCTAAGAATAGGTTTTCTAAATGTGTCCATGCCTGATGGTTCGGTTTTTGAGAAGGTAAGATGTCAGTGAGTTTTGAGAGAACCAAAGCTTCAATACTCAGCTTAAATTCTGGTTTAATACGTGAGCAAATTATTAATTGAACGACTCTTTTTGAAACCGCCATTTCACTACCATTTACTCCCTTAACTCTCACTTCAGTATTATGTCCCTTTAATCGCAAACGTTGAGCAGCTGCTTGTGTAATGAAATTCGTTTCTGACCCTTGATCCATAAGTGCTCGTAAAGGAATGCGATATCCTTCACTAACTTCAGCAAGAATTAAGGCGGTAGCGAGTA
This sequence comes from Leptarthrus brevirostris, assembly GCA_964036015.1. Taxonomy (NCBI): domain Eukaryota; kingdom Metazoa; phylum Arthropoda; class Insecta; order Diptera; family Asilidae; genus Leptarthrus; species Leptarthrus brevirostris. The sequence continues at coordinate 53,902,347 of OZ038371.1, forward strand.
AAACCTGTGTATTTTCCCGGTAATTTTGATCAGTTGCCGCATGAACTGAAAGAACCTTGTGATGGTTTAACCCAAGGTCAATGAACTTCGAACATTGTGTAAGACGATGATACTGCTTGCAAATTGGACAACTTGCGTTTTTGGTTACTGATGTTAAGTTTCCATTTGAATTAGTTTGATTAAATTGTACCTTAGTGTGGATCGTAAGTGAATGCCTTTCCTTGATAGATTGCTTTGACTCTGCTAAACTTACTGTTTCAAGAGTTCTAAATCTAATTTCAATGAATGCAAGAAACTCTTCAAGTGAGGGAATTTCCGTCGGATCGTTGCGCCTGCTCAAAGTCAGTTCCCACTGCGATAGTGTTTCAATCAGTGATGGATTTACGCCTAGGCCCGTGAGGCCTAGGGCGGCAAAAAGTTAAGGACGACAGAATTTTGAAGGCGCAAAAATACAAGTATAATTGAAATTAATAATTGAGTTGGATTCGTTTTGTTATTAATGTATGAAAAGTTTTCAGTAAATCATATTAAATAATTTTATTATTGAACTTCGTTTTTAGATTGTAAGCATACTTTAAATTTTCTAATTTATCAATATTGGCCTTTAATAAAAATCTCTTGGGTATTTATTTAAAAGCCACAGAACTATTTTCGCTTATAAGGGCAATTTTTTATAAGAAATTGATTGTTTTATTTTTTTCTAATTTAATTTGATGAATCATCAGAATAATGTAAGAAAATAAAAAATTTTATCGGAAATTGAAAGAAAATGTTGTAAAATTTTTCAATAACTTCAATGGGCGAATATTAATGAAATTCCGAAAAACAATATATCTACAAATTTGAAATTTTTTCAAAAATTAAAAAACCGAATTTCATGTAACTTGATGATATTCATTTTTATTCAACTAAGAATTTGAATTAATATATCTTGAAGCGTTCAATTTATAAAAAAGCAACATTTCCATCATCCAAATCGGTCCACGCGTTAGGGAGATAGATTAAAGCAAGTGTAGATGTAAAAGTTTTATCTTAGTAACAGTAACAGTACAACATAATCTATATTACAAAAAAAAACACACACAAAAATAGACTACAATAATAGGTGTGAGTGGGTGGGGTGGGAGAAGGGACGACCCACTATTTAACAAAAAAAGGAAATCGGTACATATGTTACGAAGTTGGACAGTAGCAGCTGTAGGTGCAAACTGTATATCATACTACAAAAAAAGTTTAGTAAAATGAGAGTGCGGGTAGATGGATGGGTATGTACCTGGGAGGAGGGATCATACTCTATTTAACAAAAAAGAATTATCAAAATCGGTCCACGGGTTAGGAAGTTGGAGTTAGGAAGTTTTCCTTAGTAGCAAATGGAAGAACATAATTTATTCTATAAACAAAGTTTGTTTTAAAATGCTGCGCCTCTGCTTTGGCTAAACCTCTGCGCAAACTTTTTCACCTGTCATATTCAACAGGAATATTTCCAAGTGTATGGAAACTTGCTCATGTCCAGCCGATACTTAAAAAAGGAGAGGCATGCGACCCCTCTAACTACAGACCAATTGCACTAACCTCGATCATATCCAAAGTTTTTGAATCACTCATCAACTCTCAGTTGTTGAAATATCTAGAAAATAACCATCTTATAAACGATTGCCAGTACGGTTTCCGCGCTGGCCGCTCAACCGGAGACTTACTAAGGGCTCTAACGGAGCGTTGGAATCATTGTCTCCATAATTTCGGTGAGTCCGAAATCGTCGCTCTTGATATTTCAAAGGCTTTTGATAGAGTCTGGCATGCTGCCCTTTTACCCAAACTTCAAACATTTGGTCTGCACCCTACCCTCGTTAAATGGATAGAGAGCTTTTTGTCAGGATGTTCAATCCCTGTAGTAATTGACGGCGTTACATCGGCATCCTACGAAATAAATGCCGGTGTACCTCAGGGCTCAGTTCTTTCACCAACCTTATTTCTTCTTTTTATCATACTCTATTTAACAAAAAAGAATTATCAAAATCGGTCCACGGGTTAGGAAGTTGGAGTTAGGAAGTTTTCCTTAGTAGCAAATGGAAGAACATAATTTATTCTATAAACAAAGTTTGTTTTAAAATGCTGCGCCTCTGCTTTGGCTAAACCTCTGCGCAAACTTTTTCACCTGTCATATTCAACAGGAATATTTCCAAGTGTATGGAAACTTGCTCATGTCCAGCCGATACTTAAAAAAGGAGAGGCATGCGACCCCTCTAACTACAGACCAATTGCACTAACCTCGATCATATCCAAAGTTTTTGAATCACTCATCAACTCTCAGTTGTTGAAATATCTAGAAAATAACCATCTTATAAACGATTGCCAGTACGGTTTCCGCGCTGGCCGCTCAACCGGAGACTTACTAAGGGCTCTAACGGAGCGTTGGAATCATTGTCTCCATAATTTCGGTGAGTCCGAAATCGTCGCTCTTGATATTTCAAAGGCTTTTGATAGAGTCTGGCATGCTGCCCTTTTACCCAAACTTCAAACATTTGGTCTGCACCCTACCCTCGTTAAATGGATAGAGAGCTTTTTGTCAGGCCGTTCAATCCCTGTAGTAATTGACGGCGTTACATCGGCATCCTACGAAATAAATGCCGGTGTACCTCAGGGCTCAGTTCTTTCACCAACCTTATTTCTTCTTTTTATTAATGATCTCTTACAAGGTCAATTCTGTCTGTAGTCGTTTCGCTTGCCTTCAGCTTCTATCTGATGACATTAACACCTTGAATGCGAAATTAGATAAGGTGGTTGGTGTCGTTGAAGTTGTGGAGGCCAACTCTGGTGTTCTGCAGAAGAGATGCCACGAGTTGACTTCGAGTGTTGCCGTTTTATCTTGCTCACTGGAAGATATGCAGACTGTTTTTGCGGGTATCAATCCCGCTTCCTTCCCTTCGATGGACTCCTCTCCCTTGATGCCTTTCTTTGAGGACATTCGTCGCTGCGTCAAGCAGGTGAAAGGTGACATTAACTCATGTTCCTCTGCTGTCTCGGCCAACTCTGATGTATTGTCCTCTATTTCCTCTGATGTCAGAGCTCTCTCCGCCCGCTTTAGCGGTTTCTCATTGCCGTCTTCTTGTAGCTCGGTTGAACCTGATCCACCGTTATCCCTGCCACCAGCTGGTCCTGAGTGCCCAGTTGTTCCGGCTTCAGATAGTGAATCTGGTCCTGTGGACCCTGTTGTTGCTGTTGCTGAGTCTGGGCCTAATCTTCCTTCCATACCACTTTCTCAGGGGGCTCGTAGTGGTACCGGGCCTACCCTTCGCGAATCCGTACGTCGTGGTCGAGGACGTCGTCGTCGTAACCGTGTGCCCACGTCACCTTCTGGCCCTTTGGTCGGTGATCAGGCTCTTACTACCCCTGCTCCAGCTGTTTCGGGGCAGGACGTTCCTCCTGTCTCATCTCTCTCTCAAAGTCCTTCGGAAGCTGTTTTGTTCCCCATGGCGGATGGTCGGGCTGGTGGTGAGCCCGGTAGTGACATTGTTGAGCTTTCTGCCGTTCCTCGCCCAAAATTGATCTTCGTATCTCGACTTATACCTGGTACCTCTTGTGAGGTTATGATGCGCTTCCTTAGTTCTAAGGGTGTTGACACGTCTGAATTGTCCTGTAGGAAGATTAGTAGTTCTTCAAAACCTTACACATCTTTCCTGTTGTCAGCTCCTACTCCAGTGGCTGATATTCTTCTTGGTGATAATTTCTGGCCTGTGGATATCTTTTGTAAGATCTTCGTGCCCCAAGCTCACCGCCGTGTCAGGCCAGTAGTCGCTCAGTCTCCCGTTTTAAAAAACGGGATAAGCTCTCTCTCTACTATCAAAATGTGAGAGGGCTGAGGACTAAAACTAATGAATTTTATTTCTCATCAGTTAACTGTAATTTTGATTTGATAGCTTTATCTGAGACGTGGTTACACCAGGGTATTTTGGATGCCGAGCTGTTTAATGACTCTTTTCAGGTTTTTCGTAGGGAAAGGCATGCTGTTTCATCTGCACGAGGAGGTGGAGTTCTTATTGCATGTAGGAATTTTCTAAATACTAATTTTGTGGACACTCCTTCTTTCTCTGATCAATTTGATTTGGAACAAGTCTCAGTAAAAATTTCACTTGATACGAGCAACCTCTTTTTAATTTGTTGTTATATACCTCCAGATATGGGTAATGTCGTTGATAATAATGGTTTGAGTCGGTATGATATTCTAATTCAGCATATCGACTATATCCATAACCAGTTGGGTTCTAATGACGAAATTATTCTCGTGGGGGATTTCAATTTGCCCAACGTGCGGTGGGTAGTGAATGATGATGACGATAACTATCTTCCTCATAACTTGACTGAGGGACAATCACTGTTCCTTGACACCTTGGCTAGCATTGGTTTGTGCCAAATGAGCAATGTGAGTAACAATATGGGAAGACAGCTTGATTTAGTGTTCTCTACGAGCTCTATGCTCACTTTTGTTGAACCCAGTCTCATTCCCTTGACGAACCTTGATATATTTCACCCTGCTCTGCTTGTCACTTTTCATAGTATCTCGGACGTGCGGGTCGATAATCTCGAATGCGAATATAGCTTTAATTTTAGAATGGCCGATTTTGAGGCTCTGAATGAATATCTTATGAATTTTGACTTCCTTACTTGTCTGTCTAGTGACGATATCGACAGGAACGTATCTGGTTTCTACGAAGTTTTGTACGAAGCGTTCGTGAGGTTTGTTCCCTATGTCCGGGTTAGATGTAGAGAGTCCGCTCCCCCATGGTTTAATAGGGTATTAAAAACTCTTAGGAATAGGGAAAATAGACTCTGGAAAAGGTACCTGCGTATGGGCAGTGCTGACTCTAGGCGTGAATTTATTCTCTGCCATGAACACTTCATTAGTCTTTCTCGTTCCCTATATGAAGAATACCTTCAGAACCTGAGAGGTAACTTATTCTCTGACCCCCGTGCATTTTTTGATTATGTCAATATGAGGAGAAGGGTTGATAACTATCCATCGACTATGGAATTAGGGTTACGTTCCAGCAATGATTCTAAGATTATTTGTAATTTATTTGCTGAATATTTTAGGGGCGCATTTGAATGATCCGATTTTTGTCCAGATAATAGCAACTTTTCGCACATTAGGAATAGATATGCACCCTCCGTACCTCTTCCATCTATCACGGAGGAGATCTTTTCCAAACATATTGTAAATCTTCCGGGTGACTTTTCGTATGCTCCTGATGGGGTTCCTGCTGTTGTCTTAAAGAAGTGTTCTTCAGCGTTATTTCATCCCTTACTTTTACTTTTCCGGCAATCTTTCTCGGTGGGCCGTTTCCCTGCACTGTGGAAGACATCATTTTTAGTCCCTGTTTTTATGAGTGGAAATAGGAGAGAGATTGCTAACTACAGACCAATTGCTAAATTGTCTTGCATTCCAAAACTCTTCGAACAGATAATCCAATCTCAGTTATCCATGGAGTGTAGGAGTTTAATTTCTAGCCGGCAGCACGGCTTCCTTCAGGGTAGGTCCACGGTATCCAACTTGTTGGAGTTTGTTTCTAGCAGTGTGGGTGGATTTCTGGATGGCTGCCAAACGGATTGCATTTATACTGATTTCAGTAAGGCATTTGATAAGCTGTCTCACTCTGTTATCGTTTTCAAATTGGCTAGGATAGGTTTCCCGCCCCCACTCATTGCATGGATTAAGTCGTATTTATCTAATAGGACTTATAGTGTGCGTTTTCGGGGCGTGCTCTCCGATGCTTTTGTAGCTCCTTCATGCGTTCCCCAGGGTAGTCATCTTGGTCCTTTGCTATTCATCTTATCTATTGATGATATTACTTATTTGCTTCAAAGAAGTAAAATTCTTATTTATGCGGACGATATCAAGATTTTTCTCCCAATTAAATCTTTTGGCGATTGCGAGATCTTGCAGTCGGATCTACACATATTTTATAGCTGGTGTGGCAATAATAATCTTAAATTAAACATTGAGAAATGTCAGCTTATGACCTTCTCGAGGTCCCGCAACTACTGTACTTTTGAGTACAAGTTTGATGGTACTTGTATTCAACGGGTGGAAGGGGTGAAGGACTTGGGCGTGTACCTTGATAGACAACTTAACTTCATCCCCCACATTAATAATATCGCTTCCAGGGCCAATTCTATGCTGGGATTTATCCTTCGTTGGTCCAGGGAGTTTCCTGACCCTCACATAAGACTTCATCTGTATACATCCCTTGTTAGACCATTGCTGGAGTATGCTAGTCCGGTTTGGTCTCCATTTTACAGATCTCACATTAAACGTATTGAATCCATTCAGCGTAGATTTGTGAGAGCGGCTCTTCGTGCCTTGCCCTGGAGTGACCCTCTTAATCTACCTCCATATGAAGAGCGATTAGGACTGCTACAACTTACTACTCTGGAGAAGCGCCGTTGGGTTGCTGATATAATTTTTCTACACCAGCTTCTGCAGGGGAAGATTGACAGTGAGGAACTTTCGTCCAAAATTATACCTAGAGAACTGTCCTATTCCCTTCGAAACCGTTCTAACTTGCGGATAGCTTATTCGCGCACTAGCCACGGTATGTTTGAGCCGATTAACCGCATGTGTAGGTTTGCTAATGATGTTGGTGATGTTTTCAGTACTAATGTGGACAAGGTTACATTAAAGAGTAGCCTCTACAACTTGTAGCCATCCTGTTGCACTCACTCGTTTTTGTACGGCTTTTTTGTTTTTCTTTTTTTGTATTGGTTTGTGTAAGTGTTGCATTGGCTTGGCTCAAGGATCTCTATGCCTGTTACACTCCTAATTTTGTGCTTCTGGGTACTAATATTAGTTTTTGCATGCTGGTGTGGGAGCCTCATTCACCTCAATATTTTGTTATATTCGGGTGGATAGGTTAATTTTCCGGGCTTCTGCCCGTGAAGAGCGCCTTCTGGGTTAGAATTGTTAATTCTAGGTTTATCCCTTACTCTCAATCCTATTCATAGTTTTGCCGACGACAGCACCCTTGATTTCGCGTACTCATTTGATTCTGTAATGAATTCACGTGGAAATGCTACAGAAGTCAATCGGGAACGCATGTTTAGATCATTAAACAACGACATTTCTATGGTCCTCGAAATCGGGTTACGTTTAATGCATCCAAAACTCAATGCTGTTTAATGTCCCTTAAAAAACGCCCAGTTCACCCCCAACCCGTTTCAGTCGACGGAGTGAATATACCCAATTCACCCTCCCTAAAGATCTTGGGTATTGAGATATCCAGCAATCTTAGCTGGACTGATCATATATTTGCAATCGCTAAAAGTGCGATGAAATGTTTGGGTTTTCTACAGAGATGTAAGAAATATTTCACCCCACCCGACTTAGCGTTGATCTACAAGTCCCACATTAGGCCTAGACTTGAATATAATTCCCATATTTGGGCAAAGGGAGGACACACCGCATTGTCCGCGTTAGACAAAGTTCAGCGTAAGGCTGTTAAACTTATTGGCGATTCCTCAATCTCTGAGGGCCTTGACTCTCTGGAGCATCGACGGAATGTCGTTTGTCTCTCACTTTTTTATCGCTATTTCCATGGCCATTGTTCTAACGAAATTGCTAGCCTGATTCCTTGTAGACTCATTACAACGCGCGATACAAGATCTACAAGTCGCTCCCACCCCCATACTCTCCGGGTCAAATTTGGACGTACCGTCAAATTTCGGGAATCTTTTCTTAGCAGAACAACACGAATGTGGAACAGTTTACCATCTTCTGTTTTTCCCTCGCCTTATGAGCCTGAAACTTTCAAACGAGGCGTACATCGACACCTCCTTCACTCAACCTCCTAACCCATTTCCCTCAACCTTAATTCCTTTCCTGCCAAGGCTGTGCTTTAGCATCATAGGGCATCCCCTGAGCTTTGGCAACATCATATATAAAAAACAAACCAAAAGAAAAAAAAAGTAATAGAATTATCCAATCCCGCCCCTTGCGAGCTACCTTTGGCTTTATAACTTTTTAATGAATTTACCAATTTGAATGAAGTAACCTTTAAATTAAAGCTGAAGTTTTATATCTTCATGCTCAGTATTATTCATCAATATTTTAAGCCTTGATCCTACTTTTAGAGGGCGGTACAATGCACTTTCTATACATTTTAGTAGAATATTAACAGAAAGAAACCGTTATATATCTTACTATAACGAAGGTAATTCTAAATGGTTTTCATATTTGAATTCTACTCAGCAATACCTTTTTCATACAAAACTTGCCAGGAAAAAAGACAAAAAAAATGTCGTAATTTTTGCTAGGGTATGGTCCAGGATTTCGGCATTGAAATAATTTATCTCGAAATGGATACAAATGTAAATACCCGGTCGATTTAGAACAGAAATAAATGTATTCACTTACATTATCAACTGAAAGATTCATTGGTAAATACTGATGATGGATGCTCTGCACAAAATATATACAATGTATTACATTCACGGAATCTTCGGGATGTTTATTCTAATGGAGACATTGCTCTACGAATTTTTTTAAGCATTCCAGCTACAAATTGTTCGGGAGAAAGATCTTTTTCCACCCTGAAACGGGTAAAAAGCTATTTACGTGCAAGTATGGGCCAAGATAGACTTAATGCCCTCGCATTATTGTCTATCGAGGCTCAATTAGTGCAAGAAATTGATTACGTGGATATAATCGACGATTTCGCGCAAACCAAAGCGAGAAAAAAGAAATTGATCTCATAAGTTAATTAAAAAAATGTATTTAGTATTTATTACAAAAAATTATATTTAAATTACAAACTTAGATTTGAAATTATTTTTAAACAATATATCGACGTTGAAAAGCAACTTTGTCGTATCTCAAAAAATTCAATTTATGTTGTATCTAGTATTAAATCCATTTTACACTAGTAAAGTAGCAACTGACATAAGTATGGTCGTTACTCCTTACTCAAACGAAACCAGCGCCCGCGAAATGGTCCGCAACGCTAAATCGGCGCAGGTCCGGGACTTAGATTGCCGCAGTCCCGAGGGCATCACGATACCATGTTATCTCGCATCCATCTCGGTACTGCTTGCTGACTACTACGATGTCAGCGTCTTTCTCGATACGGATTTGAGCCAACAGAGCATGAGCCGTCCTGTTTCTATACAGGTTTCCCTGCAGAACCACAACCATTTACCCTTTTTTGGCCTGCTCTAGGGCCTTGCGGAAGACCCCGCACTGCCCCGACCCCGACATGTCGCCACGAGCCGGGCTGCCCCGCTGTTTCCGGGCAGAGGAAGCACACCGGACCCGCGGTACACGTCTCGACATTGTGCCCCTCCCCGCCGCACCGGAAGCAAAGCTTGCTCCGTTCCAGCCCCTTACAGGGTTAGCTCAAGTGACCATACCCCAGGCGCTTAAGACACCATCTTCCTGCGCATCCTGCCTTCTACCCAGCCGACCCTGGCGATCCTTACTCGAGCAGCCTCGTCGCGCGCCATCTCCTCAACCTCGATGATGCCCAGGCATTGTCCCCGGCCGTTTGGGCGGGTCAGTGCGACCTGGAGGTGGCCGCTATACTCTGTCAGCTCTCTCTGGAGAGCCGCCATGACCTTCTCCTTGGTCGTGCAACCGTCAAGTTCCCTGATCTCCGGGTAAGCTCTGGCGACCAGTTCCCTGACGCTGCTCGCTGCTCCAGCAGCGCCCTTCAAAGCATCCGAGAAGGCTGCCCAGGTCTCTAGCGTGGACTGCCCGAGCTCGAGCAGGACCTCGCCAGACCTGGTCTGCCGGACGGCCTTTACCCTGACTCCGAAGCTCTCGGGGTTGACCACCTTGCGGACATCCGCCAAGGTCTTCCCCGCTGCGGGCTTGAGCAAAATAGCCTCCGGCTTGACCTTCCCGGCGGGAGCCACTGGTCATCTGGGAACCAAAGCCGGGGCCGGGGCCGAAGCTTTTGCCGCCTTCTTTGTCCCATTGGCCTCCGTCTTCTTCTTCTTTTTCCTCTTCTTCTCTTTTCATCCGCCATCCCCTCTTTTCATCCGCCTTCCCCTCCTCTTTGCGCCATTCCCCTTTTTCAGTGGCCTTCGCCTTCCCTCCTTTACGGACCACTTCGGTCCAGGTGCCCGCTGTTTCTTCCCTCTTTTTTTTGTAGCCTCCCCCTCCGGTTGGAGCAGAGGGTTGGAAGCTTTCATCTTTCGCCCCATCGGCAAATCCCCCTTGCCAACCACCTCGGCCGGTTTAGTTTGCGTGCCCAGGGAGCTCTGGGATGTTCGGAGCAGTCTGCGTGCCAGAGGACTTCGTTGTTTTCCTTTGGGGAAGACCACAACGGACCTCCGCATAGACATTCCTGGTCGAGTTCAGGTCGTCAATCGTGCAGCATAAGACCGTCCTTGACGACCTTAGAAATGTTTAGCTGCTTCGTACGGGCAGCCAACATCTCCTTAATGAGGTCCCTCATATGAAGGAACCCCCTCTCCATGCGGGCCTCCACAGCCTCCAGACTAACTGATTCAAGGACTGGTGGAGGGAGGTTCGCCCGAGCCTTCCCGACAGCCGGTGTCAAGCGTGTCCGCTCCGTCGATGTTTGACGTGAACTCCTTTTGAAAGGGTTAACCGAAGCACTGCCATTTTCCTCCCCATCTCCTACTATGTCTAATCCACCGAGCTCCAGGGCCGGTGGAGGGGGATTTGATCGGGCGGCCTCAGCAACCGGCCAGGAACGGTCTTTGCAGCACTCGATCTCCTACCGATGGAATTTACAGGCGTGTTGTCCCTTCCCTCTCATTCCCTACTAAAACTCCTCCCTCCATTTGATTTTTCTTGTTAAACTCGTACCTATAGGGGAACCCTCCCCTTTCGACCGTCCTTTCCACTCTTCGAATAGGCCTCGAATCACCAGCAACCTTTCTCCGAAGGTTCAGTAGGTCAGAGCGGGTGTTCTCCCCAGACCTAGGGTGTGCTACTCCCCAGAGCTCCTCGAGGTAAAGAGGCGTGTTGGATCCCGAATCCAGCAGGCAGACGTTCATCCCAACCTCCAGCGACACCCCCTCCGGGGCTTGCTGCATTGTCCGTGCAGGATGATACATGACCGTCTCTCTGCCAGGTTCGGGTGAGAGCTCCGATTGCATAGTGACACTGATGGGTTTGGTGCCTCTATACGGCAGCAACCAACTTGAGAGAGAGTTAACCTCTCTCCGCCAGCCTACAATTAGCCAGAAACCCCTGGCAGAGACATGACCGTACCAGGAATCTGTTACCAGAATTTTATGTGTGAAATCACGTAAAATTTATATTAACTAAGATTATAAATTAAGTAAAAGAATAAGATAAAAAAAAACTTTTTAAGTGTAGAAAATCGTAAAGTATGAAAACGACGGAGGAAGCAATATTCTTGAAATCAGCAATAGTCATAAACGGTTTAACTTAAAATAAAATCTAGAAGGTTTTAGATCAACAATTCAAAATCAATTCAAACAAAAACTTAAAATATGGAACTATATAGTATATATTGTTACACATTTTGGAAAAGCAAAACAATCACCATCTCCAAATAAAATAAAAATTACCTGAGAAGCCGAGGTACACACCAGAGGTCCGTACCACGCCGAATGCTGTTATCCTGTCCATACTCCATTGCTGAGGACTAGAGGTCATTGGTTTTTACCAGAAGAGGTTTTCCTGATAGGCGAAAGAAATACATCAAGCGAATATATCAAAAAAGCGCAGATCAGATCAGTCTTCTTTGTTCTTGCTTTATTTTGTTCACTTGCATTTAATCCTTTAACTTAACTTAGTCCTCTGAACTCCGGTGAGTACCTCTTAATTTTCTTTTTTGGGGTTTCTTGCTCATTTCCTTGGCTAAGAGCAGACTTCGTGGGGATTACGAGCTTTCTAATTTATCGCGACCTTGGTCGCCGCCATCTTTAAAAAGATTTATTTCGCGCGCTGGATAATACTTGGTACACCACAAACTACCAAGCTGGAAGGTAATCTAATTAAACCCTTCCAAACCTAGTGATCCGTAGAATCCAAGTAAAGAACATAGAAGTTTCGCTTCCCAGATAGAATAGACACTTTTGACTTTCACTTCTGGACACGGTTTACATTTTTATGGCCTAAACACTGTCGTCACTTCATGTCTCACATACTTTGCAGTGAATCACCTGGACCATCACAAATCACCAAACTAGAAGGGGGTTTAAATAAACCCTTCTAAACCCAGTGACCCATAGAGCCCAAGGAAAGGAAAAGTACATTTTACTATACTTGCACGGGACTTCGAGGACCACATCGCGAAAAGTAGAAGTATTCACTCATCACACATTTTGTTTCACTGCACATTGTTTCCACTTTAACACTGCGTTCGTACTTTCAAGTCTCTAAACTCCAAGTAAACACGCACTCCGCTATAATTGTAACATTGGAACATTTTGCTTACCGTTCTACCTCTGCCGCTGCAATTTCTGTTGACGTTTACATCTAGCTGCAGCTGTCTCCGAATATTTGTTTAATATTTTCTTTTTGCAAGCAGTCTTGCGGTAATAAAATTTGACTCCCGCTCGGTCGAATCTGAAAAGAAGTAAACAATAATAAAAAGCCTACCAGTTAGGAATTTTTGTTACAATATGTTAAAAATACAATGCAAACCTGATATTGTTGGGTGTTTTAAAACAAAGGACAGTAACATTTATGAACATTAGTTTTAATATATTGAGTACATATTATAAAAAAAGGAACGAACGTTAAAGGAACAGTGCATTTCTTTTGAGATTCCTCTTGGTTACATAATGTATACAAACCAATGTATAATTTGAAATAAACCGTGACTGAAGTACATTTATTATATATTATTATAAAGATAACTATTGTTTGAGTCCTAACTTGGCTCAAGCGAAAAGAAAGGGTTAAAGGGTCAATAAATGACAACACTTGTGTTAATATATATTTTTTATTCAGAAATTTAAATTACAAACTAAAAACTATTCAAAGCAATAAATAAATGGAAAAGAAAAAATCCAAAACAAACAAAATAATTCGAAAATAATAATGTAAAAATAAAATAATAAATAAAAAGAAAAGAAAAAATCAAACTAAAAGATAATTCAATTGGAGCAGTAATCTAAAGCAATAGTTCCTGTGGAAATAAAAGAATAAATTTGTTTTATAGTAAAAATAAAAAGAAATATTTATAATTTCAGCTCACTTCGCTGGTGCAAATAAGCTGAGGTTTAAGACTCCTCAACTGTAAGCTGTAAGAGAATTATATTTTATATTCAGATTTGCTTCAATGCAGCAAGTTTCGTAAAGATGTGTTCGGTTTGATTGCTCAGAACGCAATGCTATAGGTGGGCTCGTATACATTTATTTATACGCACCGAGTGGAGTATTTGTCGTAAAGACGGAGTTTTCGGTTTCAAAAAATCCACCGAAGGAAGGTGAGACAACTAGCTATGATTGCTAGACTGGTTGTTAAATGTGTAAGTTTGACACTCTATAATTATCAGCTTCAAAACAGCTGATGAGGTGAGAATTGTTCAAGGCACAATTCTATTAATAATATAATTTTTGGTTTCAATAGATCCACCAAATGTTGTAAACTTGCTTCAAGACCACAAGATGTGAACTTGATGATTGTTCAGAGCACAATAATTTTGTGAGCTCAGGCCGCTCTATTTATATTATTTCGTTTACACGAAATTATATAAATGTATAATTGGGTAAGTGTAACGCAATTGAAAAAACTTTAAAATGGTCAGTAAGAAATTTCAAATTGACGTAATAGTACTCCTACCCCCAGGGGACAGTCAGAAGAGGGAAACTCGCAAGAGCCCAGCAAGGAGAAGCAGGAGCGAATTCGAGCAAAGGCGAAAAGGCGGGCCCAGAAGATGATGGAAAGTACCCATCAGGAACTTGCCTCCAAGCCAAGTACGAGTTCGGATCCCAGCAAGGGAAGGTGTGAGCCGACCCGAGCAAAGGAGAGGGCTCCGGTCCAGGGCGAGAGGAAGAAGGTTCATCAGGATGGAGATGGGGCCATACCGGGAGGGGGTATAAAAACCTACTCCGGAGCGGCAGCGAATGATCTCCTTCTCGGTGTCGTCGACGCTGGCAGGGAGGGAGATCTTGAGGACAAGCACTTACAAGTCTTTAAGGCAGCCCTTTTGAAGGCCATTGACTGCCGTCCTGGCAGGGTGGGTGACATCGGCGTGAACAAAGTGGCCTTGGAGGACGGGTTAATCACACTAAGGTGTGTAAACCAGAACTCCAAGGCATGGCTATGTGAAACCGTCAGGGGAATGTCCAATTTATGGGAGGGAATGAACCTGAAGGTGGAACGGGTGGATGTTTTAAAAAACATCAAGAGGGTGATGTTCTTTGTTCCGGGGCAACCTGAGGACAAGGACATCATCATACAGAGGCTGTGGAAACAGAACCCCTGCATCGGAGATACCTCCAAATGGAAAGTGTCCCGAGTAGAGAGGTATGGGGAGGCGGCCAAAGGCGGAACCGCCATGACGGTATGGTGTCCGGCTGAAGACGTAGAGCTGATGAGGAAAGCAGGAGGGAAACTCAACTGTGGACTGGAGTCGGCCAACAGAGGTCAGACGGAAAAACCGTCAGTCGGTAGGGTGACTGGCAGTCAACCCAAATAATTAGGGGAGACGCCAGTAGGGAGGGAGGTGGGCCCGTACCGAGGGAGGTGGGTGGGAACACCCTGAAAGTTTGGCAACTCAATCTGCATCACAGTAAGGCGGCATCAAATATGCTGTGCCGTTGTTTTGTGGAAGAGAAGTTGGACATAGCGCTGCTGCAAGAGCCCTGGCTATTTAGAAAGAGTATAAAAGGGCTCCCAGAAAGAATTGCTAATCTGTTTTGCGTAAATTCAGATAGCAGAACAAGATCCTGCATTCTAGTCAGGCGGGGAGTTCAGGCGGTTTTACTACCACAACTCAGCACGCCAGCCCTTGCTGTGGTTCGTATGGGGTCCGGGGCAGGTGCGTGGGTCGTAGCCTCGGGCTCGGGCCATATGATTCGCCGACTTCAACCCCGGGTAGGGAAGTGGAGGCTCTGGTGGAACATTGCAAGGATAGAAATGTGGAACTACTGTTAGGTTGCGATGCGAACGCCCACAATACAGTGTGGGGCAGTACAGACGACAGTCAGAGAGGCGAAGATTTGCTAGAATTCGCGGCAATCAACAACTTGGCAATTCTAAACAGGGGGACAGAACCAACCTTCGTGGATGGAAGGCGTAAGGAGGTTATTGACGTCACCTTTAGCAATACTAAGTTGTTGGATAGAGTGCTCAACTGGAGAGTGGCAGATGTGATGACGCTGTCAGATCATAGAGCCATAACTTTTGACATTCGATACGGGGTACACAAGAGGCAGAGTAGAAGGCTGATCAGGTTACCTAAAAACACCAATAGCCAGAAATATATGGAAGTGTTAAGGGAGAAAGTGAT
Source organism: Leptarthrus brevirostris (assembly GCA_964036015.1). Classification (NCBI taxonomy): domain Eukaryota; kingdom Metazoa; phylum Arthropoda; class Insecta; order Diptera; family Asilidae; genus Leptarthrus; species Leptarthrus brevirostris. Next base: position 53,917,800 of record OZ038371.1, read on the forward strand.
AGCGTGGACGGCCAGAGCACCCAAAAACACACTGCACACACTGCACACACACTCTACAAAAAGCTGTAATGGAGGCGTATCGAAAATCCTGTACTCCAACTGAAGTAGTGGACCAGGACCCAACCCCTTGGTGGGACAGGGAACCGGAAGCATGGAAGGTGTGCAGGAAGGCTTTCAACCGAATCATAAGGACTCAGGATGGGGAAGTCTGGGGCAGATATAAATCCTTAAAGAAAGAGTTGAAGAAAGCTCTGCGTAGGAAGAAGAGAGAATCGTGGAGAGACTTCTGCTCGAACACGAGAAACATATCTGAAGTCTGCCGACTTCAGAATATGGTCTCAGCTGACCCGGTCTCCAGGCTCGGACTGGCTCGGGACAGAACGGGTAAGATGTCAGAGACCGGGGTCGAAACAAACGAAACGACAGCTGTACCCTCTACAAAAGGCTGTAATTGAGGCGTATCGAAAATCCTGTACTCAACCTGAAGTAGTGGACCAGGACCCAACCCCTTGGTGGGACAGGGAACTGGAAGCACGGAAGAAGGTGTGCAGGAAGGCTTTCAACCGAATCATAAGGACTCAGGATGGGGAAGCCTGGGGCAGATATAAATCCTTAAAGAAAGAGTTGAAGAAAGCTCTGCGTAGGAAGAAGAGAGAATCGTGGAGAGACTTCTGCTCGAACACGAGAAACATATCTGAAGTCTGCCGACTTCAGAATATGGTCTCAGCTGACCCGGTCTCCAGGCTCGGACTGGTTCGGGACAGAACGGGTAAGATGTCAGAGACCGGGGACGAAACAAACGAAAATCTGCTGAGAACTCACTTTCCGGGAAGCTACAATTTGGACAGGCCGTGGCATATGAGGAAGCAAGGAGCGAATGCCTCGGATCGCTCTGAGGCGGAAAGGATCATGACGCTTGAAGGGGTAAGACGATCTATTAGATCGTTTGAACCATTCAAGGCAGCAGGCTTAGATGGTATATTCCCAGCCCTACTTCAGTGGGGCAGTGAGATTGTAGCACCAATACTTAAGGGTATATACACAACATGCCTTGCAACAGGATATGTCCCGGTTTCGTGGAGAGAGGCTAAGGTCATATTTCTACCAAAACCGGGAAGAAAAGACTATACTGAGCCGAAGTCCTTTAGACCCGTGAGCCTGACGTCTTTTCTATTGAAGGCAGTGGAGAGGACCGTGGCTTACCACATCGAGGGGACTTCACTCACTAGTTATCCACTAAGTAGGAACTAGCACGCCTATTGTCCTGGGAGACGGCACTCCATCAGCTGGTGCGAGTAGCAGAAGAAGAGATTAATGACAAAGGCATAGCAATGGCCGCAATAATGGACATTGAAGGAGCCTTTGACAATATAGACTTCGGAAGGCTGGAGGATGCTCTTGCTGAACGTGGACCCAATTCTACTGTTAGGAGATGGATTGGCAACATGTTAAAGACAAGAGCAGTAACCATCCAGAGAGGTGAATCGAGACTGCGGGGGAGGGTAGACAGAGGTTGTCCACAGGGTGGAGTGCTATCCCCCATTCTGTGGAACATTACTGTTGACTCATTACATCGCAGACTTGAGGAAGAAGGCATACATTATATTGGGTATGCTGACGACATAGCGATTATGGCAAGGGGCAAGTTCATACGCGCCGTAGCAGACACAATAAGAAGAGGTACGAGGGTGGTGGAGCAATGGTGCGTGGAACAGGGACTCTTCGTAAATGCAAAGAAGTCTAATCTAAGTGTTTTCACTAGGAAAAGGAAGAATCTAGACTTTAGAACAATTGAACTCTTTGGGAAAGAACTCACGGTCTCGGGCTCGATCAAGTATCTGGGGGTATTCCTAGATTCAAGACACCTGGCAAAGACATGTTGAGGAGAAAATCCAAAGAGCGAACAGGGCTCTACATCAATGTGGGAGGGTGTGTGGACGGAGGTGGGGTATCTCGCCAAAGGCCGCATACTGGATCTACACTATGATGGTGAGACCGATTATATCCTATGCATCTGTGGTATGGTGGCCAAGCGCTTCTAAGCCCACAGTAAAGAGGCAATTGAGCAAGGTCCAGAGGTTAGCGTGTGTGACGATAACAGGGGCCTTTCGAACAACGCCGACAATGGCGTTAGAGATGATACTGGGTTTGCTACCTTTAGATATATATTTGTGAAGAGAACTGCTGCTTCAGCGGCTCTTCGCATGGATCGGGGAGCAAACTGGTGCAGATCTCGTGATAACCGAGGAAAATATTGGAACTTGTCAAAGATGAGATATCGGAATTGGAAATGCCTGTTGATGGTATAAGCAAAGTAAGAGTAATTGATAGGCACCACGAAACGCTTATACGGGATGGGTCCCTCCCTGAAAGCCGTATAACCGACGTTACAATATTCACGGATGGATCTAGAATTGATGGGAGAGCGGGCGCAGGTATCTTCAGTGATGACCTGAACCTGAACACCCATCTTTGCCTGGGGATATACACCTCAGTATTTGAGGCAGAGATGCTGGCTCTGATCTATGCACTTGATCGTATACTAGAGAGTCGAGTGAGAGATAAGCAGATAGTGGTGGTACTCGATAATCAAGCGGTGATCAGGTGTATGGATGGTACAGAGTTCAACACAGCTCTGTCACTGGAGTGTGTTCGCAAACTAAACGCGTGTGCCTCATCAAATGAGTTGACACTGGCGTGGGTCCGAGGACACGTCGGGATCGAAGGTAATGAAAAGGCAGACGTGCTGGCAAAGATAGGGGCTGCTTCGAGTTTCCAAGGTCCGGAGCCGTTCACTGCGCTTGGCAGGGGTACGGCGGAGGGCCTGTTAGGAAAGTGGGCCACGAGGGAGCACTGGGAACGGTGGAATGTCGTGGACTCGCTAAGATGGCAATTGTAGCGACCAGAAGTGCTGAACAGAGGGAGGTCCTGGATATGGACCGTAGGACCTTGAGATGGCTGACGGCACTACTAACAGGACATGGTAACTTCAGGTGTCATCTAAAAAGGATGAACATTCCCGAGGATGATATCTGCAGGCTGTGCCTGGAGGAGCAGGAGACGGCGGCACACATAGTGTGCCAGTGCCCTGCACTGGCAAGGAGAAGAAGTAAGCTCATGGGACACCACTGGATGGAAGAAGGAAGATTGGCAGAGGTGTCCTATAAGCAAATGCTTGCGCTGACCCGAGGAATCGGGGTGAGGGAAGAAAACTGAATTAGCCCAGATCTCTCTCGCTGAGATCACAGGGGGTAGGGACGAAAAGGGACCCGGATAAAGTTGTCTGTTTCGGCAAATCCTTAGAGGGGTGTTTTTAGTGAGTAAAAATCTCACACTACCAGAGATAATCGGGTCTCCTGGTGTCTTTGGAAGATTTTCACCCCTCACGCAAAAAAAAAATAAAATTCTCAAATGAAATTATATATACGCCATCTAGTCTTCATTGTCATCAACCACTGAAATCAGAGCGAAGGGATCGGCTTCATGCCAGCAGACCTATTCTGGTCGATTGCAAGCAGCGCAATAAAGTAAAATGTTGTACTGCTGCTGCTTATGTAGTCCTACGATTATACAATGCAGCAGGACTTGTGCGAATAATTGGATCTGCCTAAACTTTGTCGTTCTTGCTTTTTAATATATATATATATATATATATATATATATATATATATATTTTTATGCTTTAGGAATAGTTTATGAAATTTAGTGGCATAACATTAGAATCTCTCATTTATAATACTTGAAATCAATATTGAAAATATCTTACTTATTTTGTAGTATAGCAATGGAATTTGGAATAAATACAAAGTTATTATATTAAAAAAAGTTTTGTTGCGAACAGACAAATATTGTTGATCGTAATACGCGATACAATGAATAAATTGTTATGTATATAAAAATCTGTTATATACGTAAAGTCGTGATATTCTGAAAATTTAGAAAAGTGATAACAAAACACGTTGTCGACGATTTCTTTGATGAGCAGAGTATTTATATAGAAGAAAATTATATTATAAATGGAAAACCTAGCTGTAGATTACTGATTTACCTATCTATATATTTACCGAGAACTGTATTATAAAGAGACCTAGTGATAATTTAAGTAAATATGGAAAAACAAACATGAACTTTTGAATTGGCGTGTATGCATATACTTACTTCGTACGCTATGAAGGCGCCACTGTTTTTACTTCAATATTCAAAGTTACGTTAACTGTTTACTCTTTTTGTTTTCCTCAAGAAAATTGCATAAGACTCGTTTTTACATAATATTACAAATATTTATATAAATTATTTAACTTTCTATCGGAAGGAACTTAATAGGATTTGCTCCTAAATAAATAGGTGGGAAGACTAAACAAAAACAAAGTACTAAGAATAACGAGAAGAAAGGAAAATGCCCATTTTTATGTGCTTGTTTACCTCAAAAATTTTTTCTGACTCCGGACATACGGAACTTGACATGTTCAGTCAATAACTTTCTTATATATTGTAACGTGCACGAGGTAGGCCACAAAAAGGGAAATAGTCAACCGTGTAATATGCATGCCCCAGGCGGCCAGAAATCAAGAGAAGGAAATGTCAAACGGGAAAACTCAAGGACGACTCGAACCCATGGTGAATATTTGAGGTGAAAATGTGTAACGGCAATATCTAGAACTAAGTGACTGAACTTTCTAGAATTAAGCTAAGTAGTATAAATATGGCTGAGCAGTAGCCTGGTTAGTTAAGTCGTGATTTAGACTGCGAAGAGTACATGCGATATGCGATGTGAAGACTGAGTTGTATTTTAACCAGCAAAGTGATAAGTGCTAATTATTAAAGTGAAACGTTGTATTGTGAAGAGAACGTGTAAAGGAAATTGTTAAATGAACTAATTAAGTGAAGTGAATAAAATTGTAAATATTTGTGAAAGATAATGTGTCTTAATTAATCCGTCGAGCCCGAAGAGCCCCATTTACGTTACAATATATATTATTATTAGTATTTTTTTGTTAGCCTCAGAGCCTCATTGCAAAGAGGTAAAAGATCCCTGGCCTTCAGCCAGTTGGAAGTGTGCTCTGCCATGCGAGAGAAAACTCGATATTATTTTCAATAAAAGAAGATTTCAATATGAACCTTAACTAGGCCTTTACTCTCTCTTCTCGTCGTCCTTCCCTAGGGTGGTCTTGGCTTCGGTGGGCGGGGTGCTCACTATGAGGTGAGAAGCTCCGTCTCTTACAGGTACGTAATAGGGCATCCAGATGAACCTAGGACCCCTGGGTGCATGGGTGGACGGGGCATAGGCCAATGTAAGGGAAGTCATACCACCAGACTCCCCACGACGTGTTCCGGTAAGTCTTAGCAATGCCTGCCATAATCCTTCCTCCTCCTGAGTTTTTATTTTCTTCTCAGATTTTTCAGATCTAGTTTCTTTTGCAGACTTTTTTTTCTTTCAGTTGTTTTCACGTTTTTTTTTTTGCGTCCTTTTTCTGCTTTATTCAAGTTACTTTTTATTTTATCTTCAAAATGTTCCTTTTATTTTCGTTCACTGTTTCCGTTATTTTCGTTTCGGTGGGGGGCCTTTTCAAAAAGGAGCGGAGATGGCATGCATTGGTACCTGGATTTGTGTTCAAACTCATTGCAAAATTATCGATTTGCGACTTATTATCTAAATAATCATTTATTTGTTTTTTAATTTTGATATCTTCACTGTTATTAGTAGCCTTAGGTATTTGGTTTACACTATTTGAATTACTACCTTTTCTATACTATTTAAGACTTAAAACACTTTTTTTTTTAATTTAACTTGTAATATTTAGTTTAAAATCTTGTGGTATTCGAATTATTTATTCTTCGAGGTCTTTACCGTAAAGTTTAAGTTCCTGGAGCAGCCGAAAGGCATTAACTCCTATGGAGCAGCTAGATTAGCGTTAACTCCGAGCTAAATTGAGGAGCAGCTTAATTAAGCATTAACTCCTGTATTAAAAGACGGTTTTTCGACTAATGTCATTTATTCACTTAACATACTATATTTATACAGATATTTTGCTTACTACCTAAGTTCAAAGTTCTTATTTGCTAACATAAATTTAGTAGGTTATTATTATTGCTAAATATTCAGATTATTACAAAGTGCTGAATACTTACATTATTGGTAAATTCTCTAAATAGATTACATACGCTAAATAGTCATGTCCATTTCATTCACCTGTAAATATCAGATGACATACTTTCTTTGATTGCTCGCGTGCTTCTTTTTGCTGCGCGATGCACTTTCACGTCGGTCAGAGCTTCGGTTCATTGTTTGTTTACGTTATGGATTTGAGTATTTAGGTTACTACAATCTAATTTACTTCCGTCTAAGTACTTTTCAAATTTAGGAGCACTTTTTTCGTCGCTTTCACTTCTTAAATTACTATTTGAGATAGGTTTCTTATCTAAATTCGTGGGCCGGTTTTCCTCGGTATTCTGATTGTTATCGCACACTGATCAAAGATGATTAATAATTTTTTTTTATAACGCACAACCCCGGGAGTTTGCAACTATACCACATCAAAAAAACTTTTTCGACTTCTTTTTTACTTAAAATTGTTGCCAGGATTAGGGTAAAAGATAATTAATAACATCTTTGTAAAGATAATTTTAAATTTTATTTGAACAAGTTTTCTCTTCTAATCAGTATACGATTTCGGAATTGGCGCAACATCTCTCGAGTATCTGACTTAGAGACAGAAGGTATGCACATTTGCCTTTAATACGAGTAATCTGCAGTTTTTATCTGTAAATTTTACTTATGCTGCATGAACTTAAAAAAATAACCTTGGGTGATTAAGTTTTAGCAAATATAAATTAATATCGGATTACTTATTTAATTATGGTAACGTCGGAGCCGTAACTCACGCTCAGCAGCAATTATCAAATTTAGGTGTTAATTTGAGGAATGAAAACTTTTACTTAAAATTATCTTTATTTATATAAATACTACTAAAACAATTTTGGAATTATGATAGCACGTTGGTGCCACCGGAAATGAAAGTATTGAACAAATAAAATCGATTACAATGGATTTATTTATTTTAAAACTTAAAATACTTAAATACCATCACACGCATTTTCTTGTATATAATGAACATGCAAATTTCATAATAAGAATTTTTTACACAATATAATGGAGCAGCCGATAATTAATTTATGTATGTATCAGATGTCAAAATTTGTATTATAAAATTGGTAAATTATTTTACTTATAACTGACCCGATTGGTCGCTTTAACTTACCACTACTTATATTGCATAATAATTTCTCAGCCTCTTCCTTGGACTCACAATTTTTATAAGCTAATATGAGCGCTTTAGGTGTGGGGTATACTTCAGAAATAGCCAATGCTTTGTCGATCGAAAGAGACTTAAGTTGTAATAACTGTTTAATAAACACTTCTCTAACAAAGAAAGTTTTATTTTTGGTCGAGCTTTCCTGAAATTCTTGAAATTTCATTAAGCCTATCATAACAAATTCTGGCTTCGGAAAAGTGAGTTCAGCTTTTGGGGTTCCAATAAGTACCTTTTCCTTAAAAGAGCAACAACAAATTTTAAATTGTAATAAATTGAAAGCATCAACATACCACTATTTACTTACCTTAAATAATTCAATTAAAATATTTGTCAATACTGATAAATACATAATGGAATCTCGATGACTATCAGTAAATTTTATTTGAAATTTATTATGAATTTGTGTGTTGGTTGCGGCTTGCATTAATGTAGGCATAGGCAGTCCAATATACTGATTATTTCCATAGTTTTCAATTAAATATATCAAATTTTGAATGCCACTCTCTCGGAGGCGGTGTTTCTGTTCATGGAAACGACCATCACGTATACTGCTAGCGAAATCATCCATACGTTTCCGTTCAACTATATAAGGCAAAACTAACTCTTTTTTGGTAGAATTGCGAGCTATCCACAAAAAGTCTCCAACACCAAGACGGCGCACTTCATATGGCACCTTATAGGTGTCCAGGAACAGTCGAGTTTCATCATCTACCGACTTTTTAGATTTTCTAAAAATAAAAGTTGTTGTTAAGACTACTATGTATATGTATATGAACGAGTATGAAAATGGTTACATTTATAGTTAGCTAATTGCGCCAACTTAAAACTAAGGTTAAATAAACATTTATTTTTAAAAATTATAATTTATGAAAATGCTTTTTCACTTGAAATTGAGACTCTATTCACTACTACCTTCAATTCTTGATGGAAAATAAATCGAAATTGCAAAAACATTGTTAGCCTCCATATAACGTTTGGTCAACTGGATTTTTACTTGACTTAGTTTCTAATGTAACAATAACAATAAAAGAAGCAATGACATTTTTTTATTCCGTTCAAAAAAATAAACTTTACATTTATTTTTTGAAAATGATACCCGACAACTATGCAGTTCCGTAGCGCATTCTTTCGGTTCACTTTTTGGCCAATTTTCCAATAAATCTGGCAATATTTTCGAAATGGTGATTTAGTTTGTGTTCCAATTTCAAGAGTTCTTGGTTTGTGGGCATACGCCACGGACTAAACTTGAAGCCTGAACGGTAGACGCCAATTAACAGGACCATTTCTGAAAATAACGCTGTCTTTAAACTTTTCACGCAGTAACTTGATGGTTTCGTTGGATCCAATGCACGTAGCGCCATCCTATTGAAACCATAAGTTGTCTGTGTTGATCTCATTCATATTTGGAAATAAAAATTGGTTGAGCATATGTCTATAATGCTCAACAATGCAGACGATTTACGATAATTGCAGCTCCATCCTAATTTCGAAAGAAATAAGTACTGAAGATGCCACCGGCCCATAAGCACACGTATGGAGTATGTTGTCGGACTAGCACCATGGTAAAAATTTTGTACCTATCATCAGGGGATGGAAAGGCGGCGGCGACTAATTGCGTAACGTATGGCTGGATTAAGATGCTTCTGTTTTCTTTGTATAGAGTACCCCTCTGCAACTGTTGCAATCGCTTTGTTCATGCGAGCAGCACTTTTTGAAAAGCGCTTAAAGCTTAAAATAATAGGCATGAAATTAACTACTCCTATTATTTTATGCATTTTTAACGCATATTTATTTAGGATAACTAATTTATTTATTTATTTATCCAAGAAATCTTTTTTTATATTTGAGGAGTAAGCGGTACAACCTGCAATGTACTATGTGCAAAAAGGAGGGACTCTCCGTGGTCAACTCCGAAGTCTTTTACACATCATCCTAGAGCTTAATATACCGTCATAAGAATATTGTAATTTGTTTTTTTCAGCCGACTTTCCAAAAACAAAGAGGTTCAAGTTCGACGCGTAATTTTTTTTATTGTTTTCTTCTTTTTTTGTGTGTGACCGGGCATAATTTTTTAACGCGTTAACCGAATTAGATAATTCTTATATAGGGTATATTCTCCCCAACAAAAATATTTAATCGTCATTCTTATGATCCCGTAAGCTGAAACATTCAGGTAGTATTATGTATTATTTTCAATTGTGGTTCTGTAGTTGTTTTATTTGTTTAATTTGCACCGACTTCAAAATGTCGTAATAGATATAAAATTTAAAATTATTTTATGCTTTTTAGCGCTTTTTGTGAAGTCGGTTAAACTTTTTTTTTAAAAACTATTTTATTTTTCACTTTTTTGTGTCTCCGACTCTATACAACGACGAATTTTTGACATGACACCCCCATTCCACTAAACGTTTTTTCTCATAGTATCAATCAAGGAACATACTCTACCGAACAGAAAAGTAATCATCCAAATCGGTCCACGCGTTACGAAGTTAGACTACTCCTCCCCCTCCCGCACCACCACCATAGCACCAAATTATTCTCCTATTAGCAATGGGGGATCACACTCTATACAACAGCAAAAGAACCGTCCACATCGGTCCACGCGTTACAAAGTTAGGTTCCACCCCCCTTCTCCCACCCCAACCAGACCAACAATTTTTTTTCTCGTGGTATCAACCAGGGAGCATACTCTACCCAAAAGAAAAAGAACTATCCAAATCGGTCCACGCGTTACAAAGTTAGACTACCCATCCCCCCAACCCCCACCCTAGGCCAAATTTTTTTCTCCTATTAGCAATGGGGGATTATACTCTGTACAACAAAAAAAAACCATCCAAATCGGACCACGCGTTACAAAATTAGGTTTAACCCACACCCCCACCACCACCCTACCAACATTTTTTTGACATGGTACCAATCGGTGAACATACTCTACCTAACAAAAAAAGAATCATCAAAATCGGTCCACGCATTACGAAGTTATGCTCGGTCAGACATAAAAAAAATAAAATGAAAAAAAAACATACGCGCCGAACTTAGAACCTCTTTGTTTTTGGGAAGTCGGTTAAAAACTGTGAACATTTGGGATTGAAAATAAGTGTTTTAATTAATCCGTCGAGCCCGAAGAGCTACATTTACGTTACAATTGCTGTCAGCAGTGGGATTAATAAGAAAGACTAAAAAGTGAATTTAGAAAACAAGGTTTGATTGTGAAATTGAAGTGAAATTGTGCTGAATATGGGGTTCAAGACTTGAAGGAGGAGTTAAGTAAACGCTCCCTACCTACAATTGAAAATAATGTGTCTGGTAGCGTTACTACAAGAAGCTCTGGTAAAGGAAGGAAAGGATCCAACGATTTTTGTTTTTGAAGACGCCGTAGAAGAAGAAATTACCAAGCATGATAGATTTTTTCAATGCTCTGTTGAAGCTTAACTCAGTAATGGAAGAACAGAAGACTTCATCAGCCGAGTTGAAATCAACGATGGAAGGTTCTGAAAATGAGTTAATATCATCGATTAACGAACAGAAATTAACAAAAGAAGCATCAATGACTGAACAGAAATCGTCGACGGCCGAATTAAAGGCATCAATGGACGAACATAAATCGTCGATGAAAGGGTTCATAAGCGAATTGAAAGCGACAATGGAAGAACAAAAATCTTCAGTAGCCGAACAAGTAAAAGCTGAAATAGAAATGTCTGTGCAAAAACAGTTTGAAAACCTAGAAGCCGCCGTAGAGAAGAAACCGGAGAACATAGAAAGCTCTATGAAGCTAAATCTCGAGTCCCATATGGAAGAGAAAATCGGAGAACTTAAGTCAGATATAAAGAATAAACTGAAAGAACAGGTTAAAGATGATGTGTATGCAATTAGAAATGAACTAGAAGATGTCAAGAAGCGGCAAACGATGAGTTTACCTAGGGATGTGACTGTACACAAGAAACTTCAACCTCCAAATTTTCATGATCAAACTCCCTGGCAGACTTAATGACTACAGTTCGAGACAGCAGCGGCAGTAAATTTCTGGACTCACGAGGAAAAAGCTACATGGCACTTAGAGGCGCAGCAGCAGAATTGTTACAAACTATACCGGCAGAACAAAGGACAATTATTCATCTCTAATGCAAGCCTTAGAATTGCGGTATGGAAACCAGCACATGCAAGAGGTTTACCGTCTTCAGCTACGGAGTCGAACACAGCGGCCTGGAGAGACGTTGCAGCAGTTATGTGCGAACATAGAAAGGCTGAGACATTTGGTTTATCCCACTTTTAGCCAAGATTATGTCAACGAGGTCGCAAGAGAAGCATTTATTAATTCACTTGCAGATCGTGACCTGCAACAAGCAGTGCGACTAGCTGGGAAGAACAACAACGCGGAAGTTTTTTTTTTAAATATGGAATTAACCCTTCTAACACTGAAGGCGCACTTCTTTGGCAGGAGCCCAGAATCAATTCACCTATTCCATCAAATTGATGAAATGAGGCTCCCACACCAGCATGCAGAGGAAGAAACAAGAAAAAAAAGGAACAGGAAGAAAACAAGCAAGGAAACCCCGCAAGCAACATGCAAACAGAGAGTCCCGGAAGCACAGAAAATAGATAGTTCTTAAACAACACTTTACTAAGATTTAAATCAAAATTAGAACATGCATTAACAGCCCTACATAAACGGTTAATAGGTTCATGCATGCCATAATTAGTTCGCGATGGTTCAACATGCAGTAAAGGCAGTCTTCGAAGGTTATGTTGGGATTGTGTGAAGGAAACCTTTCTAATAAGCACACCTGAGTCAATATTGGAGTTCAAGAGCTGGTGAATAAAGACCAAGTGAGCAACCCTGCGCCTTTTATCAAGCGAGTGCAAACCAATCAACCGGAGGCGGTCGGTGTTAGCTTATGCTATGGCTTATGACGCACCAAAAAGAACCTGAAGAAGTACCGTCCACCTAAGAGAAGTAACCGAAATAGAAGATACCTGCTGTCGCGTCAATGCATTGGAAAGGCGGAGTCGTTTTAAAATGCTGGACGTGCAACAAAGAGGACCACCTTCAAAGAGATTGCAGGAATCGAAGAAGATCAAACTCTCCACTAGCGGGAAAGATGATATCTGGATTTGGCTGCGAAAAATTCAGAGAAAGAGCAAAACAAAGAAGGGATAGAGCTGTAAGCCCAATAACAACTCTACGCTCCCAACAGGGAAACGATAAGGACTAACTCTGCTGGGCAGGAGTAAGCCAGCGGAATAGCAGCCTCCGGAATCATCATCAACATAAAGAAACTGAAGCGTAACAATAGCTGCTTAATAATCAACGGGAGAGTTCAAGAACAAAAATGCACGATAACAGTAGACACAGGTGCTTCCAGGTCTAGTCTTCGGTGCGATTATGCTAAAGACAACTGTATAACAAATGTATGGGGAATTATTAATGACAATATCCCTCGGGGACAATCGATTTTCACACAGATTTCTTGTCGCAGATATAACGGATGAGTGCATACTTCGATTTCATGAGAGCACACAACATTCAACTGGATATTGAAAGAGGAATCATGAAATACGACAACAGAGAGATTCCTATGGCTCTGAGACAACGTGGCATATGAAGACGTCGAGCTTCCTCCTTGTGCAGAAACCTTTGTACGAGCAAAAGTTCTTGGTCATTCCGGGAGCTATCGATTCTATCTAACAGAGCCAGAGCGAACAGAATAAATAATAAATGTCACCGTTGGAAAATGTTTACTGACTATCGATGAAAAGAAGGAAGTTTTGGTAAGAATCCTAAATTCCCGTCGTGGAAAAACCCATCAAATTAAAGAAAGGTAAAGTTTTGGGTCATGGCGAACCAGCCGAAGAGATCGTATTGGCGGAATATTCAGACTTAGATGAAACCCAGCAGCTAAAGAAGGAAATTAAACAGCTAACCAAAATGATACTTCAGTTTAATAAACTCAGCCAAGGGGAATATCGTAAAGCAGAGAAGTTAATTAAAGAATTTGCAAATATCTTTGCAATAGATGACGAGGACTATGGAAAAACTGATATAGTGCAACACAGAATCGACACAGGTGACGCCTGACCGATTAAGCAAGCGGTAAGAAGATTACCGCTAGCAAAGCGGGAAGAAGCAGACATCATGGTTAAAACAATGCTCAAAGAAGGGCTGATAAAAGAGTCGAAGAGCCCGTGGATGTCCCCAGTTGTTCTAGTGAAGAAGGACGGGAGTACAAGATTCTGCGTAGACTATCGTCGACTAAATGATGTTAAAAAGAAAGATATTAATCCACTTCCTCAAATAGATGACATGCTAGATACCCTGCAACATTCGAACGCTTAATTAATACGAGATTTAACTTGGAAAACCTGTCTGGCATATTTGGATGATATCATTGTAATTGGAAGAAGCTTTGAAGAACATCAGAAAATTTACGGGAAGTGTTGAAGAAACTGAAGTCATCCAAACTGAAACTAAGCCCTAAAAAATGTACCCTTTTCCTATATGGACAAAGATTCACCCTCCGAACAGATCATGCAGCGCTGAAGTGGTTAATGCAATTTAAAAATCCTGAAGGACAAGTAGCAAGATGACTGGAAAGACTTCAATCCTATGATTTTGAAATTATTCATATCAAGGGTAAATCCCATGGAAATTCAGATGCACTTTCACGACGGCCATGTAATCCGGAATGTAAATATTGTTCCCGTCTAGAAGGAAAATGCGACCATGTGACTACGCAAAGAACAACTGTCGTACCCTTAACAGGATGGCACAATGAAGAATTTCGAGCAGCACATCGAGAAGACAAGAATATACCTACAATTTTGATGTGGAAAGATAACAACGAAAGGCACCAATTGAAAGATATTTGTGACAGAAGTATAACGTTGAAGATGGATGAAATGGAATTCGCTGAGTGTTGAAGATGGAATATTGAAACTCAAATGGGAAACACCCGACTTGTCATCAAGCCGGATGCAGGTATTAGATCCCAGGAGCAAGATAAAGGATTTGCTGGAAGAATTTCATAATGGTGCTTCAGTTGGACATCTTGGCTTCAATAAGACTTTGAACAAATTACGAGAACGATTTGACTAGATGCATATGAGAGAGGACGTTGAGAACTGGTGTCGTAAATGTGCAGTTTGTGCACGTGGAAAAGGACCATATTCACTTATTTACACTTATCACTTCACGGGTTTAAATACAACTCACTCACTACTTAGCTTAATTCTATAAAATTCAGCAGCTTAGTTCTAGACATTTCCGTTATTCATTTTCACCACCAAGTCGCCACAGGTTCCAGTCGGCCTGACTTCATACGGCATCTGACGTTTTTCTGGTTTCCAAAATTCGGGACATGCGCATTGCACAACTTGATTTCGTTCTCATCACGTAGCCTATGGCAGACTACAGTGCATGTTACACTGGCCCCCTCTTAGAACTGTTCGTCCAAAAACAATTGTATCTCCTTGGTATGGGTTTAATTCGTCAATGTGCACGATCTTCTTTTTGTCTTTCGGTCCCCGCTGTCTCCTGTAGACCACATCGTTGATGCGAGTAAGGATCTTGTAGGGTCCTTCACACTACTGTTGAAGCTTCGGTGATTTTCCCTTTCGTCGCCGTGGCTTGAATAGCCAAACGAGGTCTCCTTCATTCTGTCGCTGAATGTCTTGACGTCCTTTTTTGCCAGTTGATGGATTTCTGCGGAGACGCTTCCGAAGTGTGGTTATGTACTCTTCAGTGAATTCAGTATCCTGTTCAGGTGTCAAGAACTTCATATCACTGGGAAGTCGAAACTGTCTTCCAAACACAACCGTAGAGGAAGTCTGTCCTGTTGAGTTATGGATGGCTGTTCGATAAGCTAGTAGAAATATCGGAATGTATGTAGCTATCCCAATGCCGTTGATGTTCATCTACTACTTTCCTTAGATGTTCGCTCACTGTTCTATTAAATCGTTTAACCATTCCATCAGATTGTGGGTAAACTAGTGTTGTCAGCGTTTTCCTTATTTCAAAAATCTCGCAAACCTGCTGGATCACTTGAGATTCAAAGTTTCGTCCTTGGTCTGAATGAAGTCACGCCAAATCTGCAGATTCAGTTTGTTACTAACTCTTCCGCTACTTTCTTTGTTTCTTGATCTGGTCTCGTATATACATCTGGCCATTTACTGAAATAATCCATTACCACAAGAATATATCAGTTGCGTCGGTCTGACTCAGGAAATGGTCCGGCAATGGCAATCGCAATTCTTTCGAAAGGTGCTCCAACGTTGTATTGCTGCATAGCTCCCCTTGTTTTTATATACGGTCCTTTGCTACGGGCACAAACTGCACATCTACGAGATCAGTCGTTAACGTCCTCTCTCATATGCAACCAGTCAAATCGTTCACGTAATTTCTCCAAAGTCTTATTGAAGGCAAGATGTCCTCTTGTAGTAGCATTATGAAACTGTTCCAGCAAATCCTTTATCTTGTTCCTGGGAACTAATACCTGCATCCGACATGATGACTCGTGGGGTGTTTCCCCATTTGCATTTAAATATTTCATCTTCAACACACAGCGAATTCCATTGCCATTGTTGTACTTCTGTCGGAAATATCTTTCCATTGGGTCCTTTTGTCGTTATCTTTGCACGTCAAAATTGCAGATTTATTCTCATTTTCTCGATGTGCTGCTTGAAATTCTTCATTGTTTCATCCTGGCAAGGGTACGACAGTTGTTATTTACACAGTCACATGGTCGCATTTTCCTTCTAGACGGGAACAATATTTACATTCCGGATTACATGGCCGTCGTGAAAGTGCATCTGCATTTCCATGGGATCTACCCTTCCTATGAATAATTTCAAAATCATAAAATTAAAGTCTTTTCAGTCATCTTTCTACTTGCCCTTCAGGATTTTTAATTTGCATTAACCACTTCAGCACTGCATGATCTTTCCGGAGAGTGAATTTTTGACCATAGAGGAATTTATGAAAATGCTTCGTTGAATCAACAATAGCCAACAGTTCTTTCCTTGTAGTAATTTCGCAGTAATTTCTTTCCAGTTTTGATAGACCTATGCTATGGTAGGCCACCACTTTTTCTTTCCCGTTTACTTTTTGTGATAACACGACGCCAATACCAACATTACTTGCATCGGTATCTAATATAAATGTATCGCCTGCCTTTGGATAAGTTAGCACAGGTGCGTTGCAAAGCACCCGCTTCAGTACTTTAAAGCTGTCTTCTGCCTTCGCTGTCCACATAAATGCTTTATCCTTTTCTGTTAGCTTATCCAGTTCCCGTGCTATATCCGCAAAATTCTTCACAAAGCGCCTGTAATACGTTGCTAGTCCTAGAAAACTTCGCGGGCGTGTTTATCTTGTGGAGTGGGCCAATTTTCCACTGAAGCTAATTTCTCCGAATCGGTGCTAAGACAGGTTTTTCAAGTTAAACCTCGTAAAACGCAATCTATTAAGCGTTCGAATGTTGCTGGGGCATTACAAAGTCCAAAGGGCATAACCTTGAACTGCCAGAAGACACTTCCCACCGAAAACGCGGTTTTCTCTTTATCATCTGGATGAATCTCCACTTTCCAATATGCGCTTTTAAAGTCCAACGTCGAAAAACACTTGGATCCTCACAGGGTATCTAGAGTGTTATCTATTCGAGGTAGTGGATAACTATCTTTCTTTGTAACATCATTTAGTCGACGATAGTCACGCAGAATCTTGTACTCCCGTCCTTCTTCTTCACTGGTACCATTGGGGACATCCACGGGCTCTTCGACTTTTCCAAGAGTCCTTCTATGCGCATTGTTTTAACCATGATATCTACTTCTTCCCGCTTTGCTAGCAATAATCTCCTTGGCGCTTGCTTAATCGGTCAGGCGTCACCTGTGTCGATTCTGTGTTGCACTATATCAGTTTTTCCTCGTCATCTATTGCGAAGATATCTGCAAATTCTTCAACTTCATTGCTTTACCATATTTCCCTTGGCTGAGTTTATTAGTCGGAAGTATAATTTTGGTTCGCTGTTTAACGTCCTGCTTGCTTTTATCTAAGTCTGAATTTCGCCAACACGATCTCTTCGGCTGGTTTTCCATGACCCAAAACTTTACCTTTCTTTAATTTGATGGGTTTTCCACGGGAATTTAGCATTAGTACCGAAACTTCCTAGCAATTTGATCCCCGAGCAATAGAAATCTCTCTGTTGTCGTATTTCATGATTCCTCATCCAATATCCAGTCGAATGTTGTGTACTCTCATGAAATCGAAGCGAAGTATGCACTCATCCATGATATCTGCGACAAGAAATCTGTGTGAAAATCGATTGTCGCCGAGGGATATTGTCATCAATATTTCCCCATACATTTTCAAGCATTATTGCTCTTGAACTCTCCCGTTGATTACTAAGCTGCTATCGTTTCGCTGCAATTTCTTAATGTTGATGATGATTCCGGGGGCGTCGATTCTATTGGCAAATTTCTGCCCGGCAAAGTTGGTCTTTACTCGTTTCCCTGTTGCGAGCGTAGAGTTGGTATAGGGCTTACAGCTCCATCGCTTCTTTGTTCCGCTCGCTCTCACTCTCTCTCACTCTCTGCATTTTTCACAGCCAGATGACGGGCTCCCGGCAGAGATACTGAAGGCGTTGTCGGCGAAAATGTTCAATGCCTGCCTGAAGGCGGGAGTTTTTCCGTCCCGCTGGAAAGCCGCTAGGCTGGTGCTTATCAGCAAGGGCAAGGGGCCAGTAGGGGCTCCCGGGTCGCATAGACCGCTGTGTATGCTCGACACAGCGGGCAAGCTCCTGGAGAAGCTCCTGAAGCCTCGCTTGGCTTTCGGAAAGCGTGGTCGACGGCTCATGCTATCCAGGAGGTAGTCGACGCGGCCCAGGCCACCGAATGCGGAAATTATTATTCTCGCCCGGTGTGCCTGCTGGTCACCTAGGATGTACGCAATGCCTTCAACTCGGTAAGGTGCGGGTGGGTGGGGGGGGGGGCACTTTGACCTTTGAGACGGAGGATGGACCTGAAACGAGTCATCTTTCGGCAGGGGCGGCCCAGGGCTTCCTACTGGGTCCCGACATATGGAATTATACGTATGACGGGATCCTTCGTATGGAGATGCCTGAAAGGTCTTTCCTGGTTGGATATGCTGACGAAATCACGGCAGTTATCACCACTAGAGATGTAGCGGCAGCACAGATGAGACTCAACCAGGTAATGGCCCGGGTAAGTTCCTGGCTACGCGACCACGGGCTGGAGTTGGCACTTGCCAAAACCGGGATAGTCCTCCTTACGAAGAAGCGCATTCCGCTGTGTATCGCAATGCGGGTAGGGGACCTGTCGGTTCAGACGCGACCCGCGATCAAATACCTAGGGGTGAGCCTCGATTGTAGGTTCTCCTTCTGGGACGAGATCAAGGGCTGGGCTGATAAGACGGCTCTGGTGATGGCGGCGCTGAGCAGAGTCATGGCTAACATTGGAGCAAAAGGCGCCTGTTGCTCCGCACCGTTGAGGCGATAATGCTTTACCTTTCCTATTTAATTAACTAGCATTCAGAACATAACACCTCAAATCGCAGATTCACAACTGCAGACCACCCTGCATAAAAATGCTCAGATATCACTACAAGTCGGAAACCGATAAAAATTTCACATTTACAACATGGGCAAGTGACGAGAATCAAATTGCACTAGAACATTCACCCGTCATATAACTCAGGTGTTATCACGGCTTACAAATCTATCGTCTCCGCTGTTCACGGCTATGCTGCGTAAATTTTCACACACAGCGTACGCCACAGCGGGAGACCTTTGGACTTAGCGGGTGCCTTATGCAATTTATTGTTTTCTTCATTGAATAAAAAACTGAGAATGCATTTCGGATGCTGGTGTCAATTTTGTTTTTCAATTTTATGGAAAACGGCCTGTTGTTAATTTTTAGGCAAAGCTGTCTAATTGAGATTATTGTCAAATAATTTTGGAAGGGAGAATTGCTTCCATATTGACACTTTCGTATAAAAAGAGGGTTATCGAGGTAAGATTTTCAGAAGTATTCTTGAATCTTCAAACTAGAGAGTCCCCCGACCCACGGTAAGGCCTCTAGTTTAAAATGTGAAAAACAATAAAAGTGTGTTGTAAAAGATAATTGTAAAATCTAGTTATTTAAAGAAAAAGTTTCAGAAGAAACTGTGATAGCGGAAACCTAATTAAAGCTTTGAAATAAAATCAGTGTTAGTTTTTTTAGGAATAAACCAACAGGGTTAAATCCCCTTTGTTGTGCGTAGTCGCAACAGTCTGGGCCGATTCAATGTGGTAACGCAAACGTATGCTTGCGGTACAACGCTGTGCGGCACTCCGCAGTGTGAGCTCCTACCGCACGGTCTCGGAACTGGCGTTGCTAGTGGTCGCGGGGGTCATACCCATTGACCTTTTAGCCAGGGAGCGACAGTTCGTCCACCGGGAAAAACCCATCCTGGGTGGGGAACCCGCGAGAGTGGCCCGGGCTAGAACCATGGCGTGCTGGCAAGAAAGATGGAGTGGAGAGCCGCGGGGCCGGTGGACAGCTCGGCTAATTCCTCAGCTGGACACTTGGCTGAACCGTCAGCACGGCGAAAAAGACTACTACCTCACGCAAATGCTGACGGTGCACGGGCCTTTCCGAATCTTCCTTCACCGCATAGGGAAGGTGTCCAGCCCGTGCTGTCTATACTGCGGCTCTTCATCGGACTCCGCTCTCCACACATTTTTGGAATATATCCATTGGAGGGCGGAGAGGGCTGAAGTGTAGACGGGCAGCATAACCAGAGGGAGGACCACTGCCTTTTTCGTAAGCGCGATTCTTCGCCAAAAGGAAGGAGGCAAGAATGGGGCTCTCTAACGGAAGCACCTACTAATTTGTGGGGGGGGAAGCAGGGGCTCTTAGGGAGCACCTGTTGCTTGTGTGCCTTGTCGAAGGCTATTTTATAGGAATCCACCATGAAGTAATGTCTTTCTGACTGTTCCGTGGTGTTCTTCCTGGAGGGGAGAGGGGGTTTTTTGGCACACGAGGCCCCCGCCCCCTAGGTGCGTAAATGCACTTCCCCACTACCATTAAAAAAAAACTCTCTAACCTATTCATAGTTTTGCTGACGACAGCACCCTTGATTTTGCGTACTCATTTGAATCTGTAATAAATTCACGTGGAAATGCTACAGAAGTCAATCGTGAACGCATGTTTAGATCATTAAACAACGACATTTCTATGCTCCTCGCTTGGGACAGAGCAAATCGTGCTTCGTTTAATGCATCCAAAACTCAATGCTGTTTAATTTCCCTTAAAAAACGCCCAGACGACGGAGTGAATATACCCAATTCGCCCTCCCTAAACACCTTGGGCATTTAGATTTCCAGCAATCTTACCTGGACTGACCATATATTTGCAATCGCTAATAGTGCGATGAGATACTTGTGTTTTCTACAGAGATGTAAGAAATATTTCACCCCACCTGACTTAGCGCTGATCTACAAGTCCCACATTAGGCCTAGACTTGAATATAATTCCTATATTTGGGTAGGGGCCGGACACACCGCATTGTTCGCGTTAGACAAAGTCCAGCGTAAGGCTATTAAACTTATTGGCGAATCCTCAATCTCTAAGAACTACAAGTCGCTCCCACCCCTATACTCCCCAGGTCAAATTTGGACGTACCTTCAAATTTCGCGAATCTTTTCTTAGCCGAACAACACGAATGTGGAACGGTTTATCATCTTCTGTTTTCCCCTCGTCATATGAGCCTGAACCTTTCAAACGGGGCGTACATCCTTCATTCAACCTCCTAACCCATTTCCCTCATCCTTAATTCTTTTCCTCCCAAGGCTGTGCTTTAGCATCATAGGGCATCCCCTGAGCTTTGCCAACATCATATATAAAAAAAACTTTTTCCACTTCCAGTCTTCTAAATTAAACGTTTGTTTTTCCTTCCACAAATGCAAGAAGTTCGATGGCTTCTACGACTATTACAGAAGTATTGTCAACAACCATGTTCAAATTCTTTGTGTCAACTTCTAAAGAGTGCTAACTATGATATTGAATTTCAAAAGCGCCTGATACCAACTATTCATTGAAATCGAACGATTGAGGTTTACTACAAGTCGCCTTTACTCGAACATTCAGAATTGAAGTCAATAAAGAATTTGTTGAATTAATAGGCATATTAGCAATGACTGGAGGAAAATATCGTTGAAACTAACACTTCCGAATTTACTAGCTCCACATTGTTCTTTGGTAAGAAAGAAGCCTTAAAACAACCTTACGTTGATTTTTCGACGTTTAAGCACCGTAATAGTCAGAGTACATGAGCCGTTCGATCGATTAGTAAAAGTTATGCCTTCACCACTATACACCTTCGAAATGGCTCCTTCCATGTCAGAACGGCAGTAGAAAGAAATTGTTCCGACCACTGAGATGTATTAAAATGGAGTGATTTATAAGCTATCTCATATGGGTACAATTTTACTTTCAGTGGAGAAAAACCATTTTTAATTTCCAATGTTTACTGTGAATTTGCAGCTGTTGCGAGCTGAATAAAATAACCATATATATACGAAATGACATATTGAATTTTAATATTTTATATTTTAGTAAGGAAAATGTAAAAATCATTGGAATTACTGATATAAAAATTACAAAAAAAGGTTCTTCTAATCTACAAAATGCTTACCCAGAAAGAGATATAAAATGATTGTGAGTATTGCGATCTATTTCTATCGCCTGCATTTAATAGGCGACATGACGTTGGCAATTATGGAAACCATGTTGAAAAAAAGATGCTTACACAGAAAGGGACAACTAGCGAAAAGTGATACCATTTTCTTGAAGAAATTGCAGAGCAGCAATCACTCCAGTATTATATATCTCAGTGGTTCCGACCTACTCAAGTAGCAATTATGACAAGTATTCAAGCGAACGCAACTGAATAGTCAAACCTTATAAATGTTATTAAATTATCGATATTTACACACACACATTGATGCTGACTACTTCGATTACTCCATGTTACGCAACCAATTTTGCTCTGCACTTGATATATCTTATTCTGACTATTTGGAGAGAATTAAATCACCTTTGCGTGTTGAGCCTAAACAGTTCTGGAGGTTCGTAAATTCTAAGCGCAATTGTGATGACTACCCTTCTGTGTTGAGTTTTGGTGATGTCGAGAGCGACGACCCCGTGACGACAACCTATTTGGCGAATTTTTAGCACCGCATTTTTGACTATAGACTGTGATACTAGGGATAAGGATTTTACTCATATGACGAGGTTTGCTCCGGCTACTCTTGAAACCAAAGACATAGTGTTTGACGAGAATGCTGTCCTAAAGCATATTTCTGGTTTGGCTGATAGTTTCTCGTGTGGTTCTGATGGTATCCCTGCTTGCTTGGTAAAAAACTGTCGCCTGTAGTCTATACTTTGTCACTTATTTAACTTATCTATTTGTAGTGGTGTTTTTTTATGGTTGAAAAGACACTTTTTTTTGTTTGCTTGTTTGGTGAAGGGTCATTTGACACTGGCAAATCTGACCCATGTGTGGTGGCGGGGGACTGTATCTTTGTATTGAATGAAGTGCTTTGCGAGTCACCACTTTGTGAGTCAATAAATCATAAAAAAGGTTTATGATCAGTGAATATTGTGAAAGTTTTTTCTTCTAACAGGTTCTTTAAGTCGTTCAAGGTCCAACAAAGCTCTAGGATACTTAGACTCAACTGAACTTTGTGCAGCTCTGAATAGGTGGATCAAGTTGGTTCAACAGTCTTCATTTAGGCGTGAGATTGGTCATCTTACCAAGGAGAAACAGATACTAACAAGCAGCAAGCTATCAAATTTAAACCACTTCATCGATGACCAATGCATTCCACGCGTTAGTGGAAGGTTAAAGAACTCCCTTCTAAGCTATGGCGAAATACATCCTATAATCCTACCGGCTATTTTACTAACCTTATCATTGAGCATACCCACAGTTCAACTTTACACGGCGGCGTACAGTCAACTTTACACTTCATCCGAACAAACTATTTGATTGTCAACGGAAGAATCGAAGTTCGTCGATATTTGCGTAAATTGTGTGATATGCTGCCGTTACAGAGAGAAGTCGCGTACTCAAATAGAGGATAGAGTTCGTCGTGTCCCGGTTGTGGAATAACGAATACGGTAAAAGTTTGCAACGATTTCTTACATTAACACAATCACCTCGTTGTGACTTACCACTTAAATATAACGTGGTTCATCACATAGAAGCAAAAATACAACATCCTTGTTCACGTCCAAGACGGTTACACGGACAGAAATTCAAAATAACAAAATTAGAATTTGAACACATGGTCAAACTAAATCTTTGCCAATTATCATCTCCTTCAGTATCTTCTACACTACATTTAGTATCAAAAAAATCAAGAGATTATCGTCGTCGCCATGCAACCAAAGTTTCTGATAGATATCCTTTATCTCATATACAAAATTGTGCAGTAAACATAAATGGTTGGACCATTTAAAACAAAAATTAATTGGACATTTCTGAGCCTCTCATTTGGTGCAATGTTTCCACCAAAAATTCGCGACCATAATAAAGAACTTCGAAAAATTATTTTCAATAACAGACATTATTTATCTCATCCAGGAATTAAAACAACAGGAAAATCTGTTTCTAAATATTTTTGACCTGAAATGAATACACAAATGAACACAAAAATGTATTGATTTTAAGTATTTTTTACCTGGAATGAATACAGATACTAACAATTATACTAAACATTGAGTTAGTTGTGAAAAATCCAAAATCAACAAACACAGAAAATCCGAAAATGGTAGTTTCAAAATACCCAAAACAAGATTCGAAGATATCCATTTAGATTTAGGACCTTTACCTTCTTCAAATGGATATTCTTACATTCTACAGTACTGGATAGATTTACTTGTCGAAAAAAAAATAAAATAAGGCGAATAGGGAGTTAAGACTGACTTGCTATATACAATGTCGCGAGCTTCTGCCGTTTTATGTGTCCGTGCATTGTCCATAACCAGCCATGTACTTCCCATTTCTTTGTCACTACTCAAAAATTCAACAACTCTCTTAAAGAAATACAAAGTTTGGAAGCATCGCATGTGAAATCTGATACTGTTTTATAATCTTTAATGCCTTGTGTATTTATTGCAGCTATCAGAGTGACAGTTTTCCTTCTGATAGTTTGAACGAGTAATCTTTGGTTTGAACCATATACTTTTTTTGTTCACGTACTTTTTGATCAGAAATATTCTGAGTGAAAATGTTAAATAGGAGAAGTTACCAAATACCAATAGTACGTGAACGAGTTTGAGTAGTCTTGGACAAAAACTAAAGCAATAACTGTCAAAGTGACAATTAGTGGCTTTAAAACAAAGCTTAACAAAATTACTCAACTTATTTCTTCGGGTAAATTTGGACTAACATTTTTAAGTAGGGGAAATGTTACGTCAGCAAATTTTCCCCAATTTCATGAGTACGTGAACGCGTTTGAGTAAAAATATCATAATGCATTTACCCAAAACTAAGTACGTGAACAGACCTAGTGGTTCCAACTATCAAAGAATAGAAATGTCACTCTGATCTCCGCTCTCTGCTGAATGAGCTTACGTTCGCCTCAAGTGCAAATTTAAATCGCATTCGCATTCTTCTCTTTGGAGCATTTGGCGCAAAATCACCTGTGTATGTCAGCCTTTGTTGAAGAGTCCTTTTTGCATTCATACTATCAACTTTGGGGAAAGCAATTTTTAAGTTATCTTAAGTTGTCGTAATTCGCCTTGTACGGTTTAGATGCTCAATACAATACCAGCGGCAAAAAGCATTCTTGAATTTGTTTTAAAGCTTGGATTTCCCTGAAAAGATGAGGTGGGGTGGAATCACTTTTTATCTTCGTTTCTAGCTACATGCGAGCTTGTAGAATTGTTAACTGTAATTTTTGTATTTATATTATCCTCAAGTTCACTCATTTTAATATTAATAATTAATCGATTACTTTTTAACCATTTTATGCACCAAAAAATAAATAAAAACCGAAATGGTTTTTACTAAATTTAAAATAGTTATTAAATTTTGGAAAAGGTTCCAACTGTTTGATTTAGTTGGACATGACTTTGAATTAGTTACTTTTAAGTGTAAATGCTATATAAAGCTAAGAGAATGGAAGTGATAAAAGTTCAAGGTAGTGACGAATCTATCAAGAATAAACTCTTTTAACAAGTAACAGTTAGCTTTTAAAATAAGTGGACATTTAATGTTACCAATTTATTTCGACAAGATTGGTTATGGTATCGAAAATTTAGAATTGAATATTATAAGAGCTATTGTATTGCGTGAGTTGCTAGCTTTAGGTCCATTTAATTCTATATTTCCTTATTTACGATCGATTGCAATCGAAACTTATTCAGTCTGTAATAATCCCCCTGAATTTACGAACAGAACTTGACCGTCATGTACTAGATAATTGGAATATAAAAAAATAAATTGACATATGTAAAAAATTACCCGCTAGTTTCTTGAGTATCAACTAGAAGAATTATTTCAAATTCTCCAGGACTCATAATTACTTGTTTGTCTTTTACTAAATCTGTGCCATCCAGTTTGCCTTGTGAGGCAGGAGCTCGTTTCACAGTCTTCTTTCTACTGCACTTTTTAACTATTATTTTTA
Organism: Leptarthrus brevirostris; assembly: GCA_964036015.1. Classification (NCBI taxonomy): domain Eukaryota; kingdom Metazoa; phylum Arthropoda; class Insecta; order Diptera; family Asilidae; genus Leptarthrus; species Leptarthrus brevirostris. Next base: position 53,943,796 of record OZ038371.1, read on the forward strand.
CCGCATCATCGTACTTTGTGCTTTCATTAAATTCCTTTAAGTTAGTTTTCTTATAAACTTCAAGTTGTTTGTCAATTAGTTTGCAAAGTTTGGGCCCAAAACCTCTAAGGATGGCACATTCTCGCCCCGTTGCCAGTGGCAAAGGAAAAGACTTAAGTGCTTCAAGGGCAGCTTTTAATTTATATTTGGATTTTGAATCTTTCTGCTCAGCATCCTTCAACCATTTTTCTAGCCAACTCTCGAATAAGGGGTTTGGATTTTCCAAAATTACTTCAATCTGCACGCCTGACATTACCTTTGACTGACACAACTTCGAACTTCCACTCATTTCTCTTTGGGTGCCATCTGGCGTTAATAAAAGATAAAAGAACACTAGAATGTAATTTTATTTATCCATAATTTGTCTCATGTTTCCATTTTTTGTTTTTCAAGATGAGCCTTTAATTGCTGATTAAAATCGTCTTCTACGTTGTCATCGTCCCAATTATCTTCCCAGACATTCACTTCGTCTTCCTCGTCCTTTGATTGGGTAAAATCTAATTGAGTAAGAAAGGATTTATTTTTTTACTAATAAATTATTTGTCTTTATCACATACCCTCAGCTGGGAATTCTTCGAATTCATCATCCTCTTCCAATAGACCTAAGTCTATCTTTGGTTTATCTTTATCGGCCATAATAGACTTTACGTTGTTTATAATTTCTTAATAAAGTTTTCAATTCACCGCACAGAAATGACAAAGCGAAATGTGTAAATGTCAAAAAAAAATTATATTTCCGGCAGAGGGAGCTTCAGCTTCTAAAAGTTAACTCAGAAGAGTATGTTTACTGAGATGTAGATATGTTCGTTGACGCCACTCGGAGTCATTTAGAGCCATTTTGTACTCTACTTGTTTATTTGAGAAAAAAGTAGCATTTTTCTTGAGCTTTTTGTGTTCTTTGAGAAAAGAGTGATGCTCCTTTCCTTTATGTTATTTGAAAAAACAGTGGCTAGACTAGACCGTAGACTAAATTCTAGATTACTTTCGAGTGAACTTTTCTGCTCCTGCTTTAAATCTTAGAACAAAAAACGAAAGGAAACGAGGTACCATGCCAAAACCTCCGTAAACTACAAGCTTTTGTCGCAGGTTTCACAGATAAGGGCCTTTCCTGTTGTTATATATTCTATGGTCGTACGTATGAACAAGCCTGTATACGTCGTTTTAATCATTTCGTATGCACCAATTTGCTGGTAGCGTTTTGAATAGATAAAGAAGAAGATGTTATAAATGTCAGACAGATGTCTATGGTTTATTATTTTTGGTACAGTTTGCGATAATGCGTTTGGTCGATTCCATTATGTGTGATAAGTTTACATAAAACTTTACTTAAAAAAGCTACAGATAACCATGAGTAAGTATAGACATATGTATAAATTGTGCAATTTATGTTTAAAAGCTGCTCCCAAGTTTACTGGGATTGCAAAGAAAATGTAAACCATATTTTTGCTTAAGCGTTGCACAAAATTGGGCAAATTTAATATGGAGTCCACCGGGAATTATCACGAGAATTATGTTTAATATCATTTAATCGCGTATTAGGAAATTATGAAGAAAAACTATATGAAAATTGTTTTATTTTGACAGGTTGCTCAATTAAAGTCTGGTAGATTTGCCAATTCGATATATTGCTTAATATACTTTCTGGACTAGACAACTACCGATATGCAGGGTATCGTAAACCGTTTGCGTCAGTGTTCACAATATGTTGCATTCTTAAATGCCATTACTAAGTTTGTTTACTATCATAGAATCAGTAAAAATATTAACGAAGCGCATTGCCAATAAATGACACGGTTTAATATCTGCACAACTTACCAAAACCTTATACTCCCAACCATTGTCCCAGGGAGCGGGCTGGTCATTGTTTATTCAATAATTGTTATGATTAAGCTGAATTCAACAGGCGGCTGTAGGAATTAAAATCTTACATAGATTTAGATGTTTCATCTATTACGTTTATTTCTGTACATCCATGACTAATGTTGGGTACTCCCTGGGAACATAAAACTAAACAGGAATGGCAGTATCGCGTATGTGCTGTAGGTGTGATCGGCATCTGGACGTAAGAAGAAATGTGGAAGAAGGGAAATTTCGGCTCGCGGATAATTTTTGAGAAGGGGCAGCACATATTTTTCGATTTAAAACTAAACATATTTACATTATAATTATATAGATTTCCCAAAAATGCGGATTTACGCCAAAAGTGGATGGAGACAAGTGGTCGTTTTGGGGTCAACACCCCCCCCCCCCAAGAGGGTTTTTAAAATTTTCTGAACTTTTTGATTAGGAAAAAGTTGACTGAAATACTAAAAAAATAACCTTAAATGTATATGATGGTCAATCCACGAAAACCGGACAGTGTGTCAAATAAAATCTTTTTAAAATTATATCTTTTTGAATGTAGGACGAACAAATGAAGGTAGAAAAACAATTTTTAAAAGATTGTTTATTGAAAAGTCAATCTGACGTAAAATTATCAGGTTTTTGTGTGTGTGTTCTGTGAATTATATATATCTACAGGAAACAGCTTGAAGAGTTAATAAATTAAACGAATTTATGCTGGATTGCTGGGTAAGAGACTTCAAGTTATTACAAAAGTAAACAACGACAAACCTATTGGCGTAAAGAGAAAAAGTTTTACACTAGACAAACAAACATACCAAAAATTCTTGTAGAAAATTGCATAATTCTATGTAACGCGAGTTATCTATAATTTAATAACTTTATATTTTTGCATTATACGTCAGTTGTATCAATTCATATTAAAAGTCCTATATGTTTTCGTTAAAGTATTACCAGAACCGACTAGTTTTTTATTTCACAATTAATAATATCTAAAAAATTGCTTAAAGAATAGTGTAGCGCAAGTTACCGGTAACTCGCGTTAGTTTTGTAACACGAGTAACTGATTTTATTTTTAATTATTGGAAGAGACGCAGCATCAGTTAATGACTCAATAGCATCAAATTCCTCGACATTTTTTTTTTATATATGATGTTGCCAAAGGTCAGGGGATGCCCTATGATGCTAAAGCACAGCCTTGGCAGGAAAGGAATTAAGGTTGAGGGAAATGAGTTAGGAGGTTGAGTGAAGGAGGTGTCGATGTACGCCCCGTTTGAAAGTTTCAGGCTCATAAGACGAGGGAATGGTAAACTGTTCCACATTCGTGTTGTTCTGCTAAGAAAAGATTCCCGAAATTTGACGGTACGTCCAAATTTGACCCGGAGATTATAGGGGTGGAAGCGACTTGTAGATCTTGTATCGCGCGTTGTTATGAGTCTACAAGGAATCAGGCTAGCGATTTCGTTAGAACAATGGCCATGGAAATAGCGATAAAAGAGTGAGAGACAGCCGACATTCCGTCGATGCTCCAGAGAGTCAAGGCCCTCAGAGATTGAGGAATCGCCAATAAGTTTAATAGCCTTACGCTGACCTTTGTCTAACGCGGACAATGCGGTGTGTCCTGCTCCTGCCCAAATATGGGAATTATATTCAAGTCTAGGCCTAATGTGGGACTACTTAGATCTACGCTAAGTCGGGTGGGGTGAAATATTTCTTACATCTCTGTAGAAAACCCAAACATTTCATCGAACTTTTAGCGATTGCAAATATATGATCAGTCCAGCTAAGATTGCTGGATATCTCAATACCCAAGATCTTTAGGGAGGGTGAATTGGGTATATTCACTCCGTCGACTGAAATGGGTTGGGGGTGAACTGGGCGTTTCTTAAGGGACATTAAACAGCATTGAGTTTTGGATGCATTAAACGTAACACGATTGGCTCTGCCCCAAGCGAGGACCATAGAAATGTCTTTGTTTAATGATCTAAACATGCGTTCCCGATTGACTTCTGTAGCATTTCCACGTGAATTCATTACAGAATCAAATGAGTACGCGAAATCAAGGGTGCTGTCGTCGGCAAAACTATGAATAGGATTGAGAGTAAGGGATAAGAGATCATTAATAAAATGAAGAAATAAAGTTGGTGAAAGAACTGAACCCTGAGGTACACCGGCATTTATTTCGTAGGATGCAGATGTAACGCCGTCAATAACTACACGGATTGAACGGCCTGACAAAAAGCTCTATCCGTTTAACGAGGGTAGGGTGCAGACCAAATGTTTGAAGTTTGGCTAAAAGGGCAGCATGCCAGACTCTATCAAAAGCCTTTGAAATATCAAGAGCGACGATTTCGGACTCACCGAAATTATGGAGACAATGATTTCAACGCTCCGTTAGAGCCGTTAGTAAGTCTCCGGTTGAGCGGCCAGCGCGGAAACCGTACTGGCAATCGTTGATAAGATGGTTATTTTCTAGATATTGCAACAACTGAGAGTTGATGAGTGATTCAAAAACTTTGGATATGATCGAGGTTAGTGCTATTGGTCTGTAGTTAGAAGGGTCGCATGCCTCTCCTTTTTTAAGTATCGGCTGGACATGAGCAAGTTTCCATACACTTGGAAATATTCCTGTTTAATATGACAGGTGAAAAAGTTTGCGCAGAGGTTTAGTCAAAACAGAGGCGCAGCATTTTAAAACAAGGGGCGAGAAACCATCAGGCCCAGTAGCTTTGGACACGTCGAGTTTCGAAAGTACTCTAAAAACTTCCCGAGTGTGAAAGTGTAGCGGCTTTTGCCTACTAATGCACTGTGATGGAGATGGAAGTGGCTGCGATGATGGTGGCAAGTACGAGTTAGCAGCAAAATTAGCAGCAAACAGGTTGGCCTTGTCCAATGAGTCAGTAAAAACATTCCCATTATAAATGAGTGGTGGTGTTGACGAACAGGTGAAATTGTTCTTTACGGTTTTTACTAGGGACCAGAAGCCCTTACTACCCTTTTGAGTAGAAAATACCATCCGTCTGATGCTCTGGTCGAAATTGAACTTAGCCCGGCTAATTGCTGAATTGCAAATATTCCGCGCATCTCTATAGATACGTCTCAATTCCTCTGAAGGGCACAATTTATATGCCTAGAAGGCTGCTTCCTTCTTTTTAATGGCTGCGAAATAGTCATTATTGAACCAATTGGTGTTAGTTGTTTAATGTTCTTGAAGCTATGAGGAATAAAGCGATGTATTCCAAACCATAGGATGTTCAAGATATAATCGGTGCTTCTGTTAACGTCCTTCATAGAAAAGCAATCAGACCAATCCAGCTCTCTGAGATATTTATTAAGTCCCGCCCAATCAGCATTTTTATAATGCCACACTAATCTTTTGGTGGAGTTTAGGTTAGTGGTTGTCAGAGAGGAGATGGAGAATTGGGCGGAGATTAGACAATGGTCCGAATTACCCAAGGGAGACGTCACCGAAACCGAGTATTTTCCTGGATGCGATGTTAGAAATAGATCTAAAAGATGCGCGTTGTGCCCCAAAGTATCAGGAACACGCGTCGGACACTCAACCAGTTGCTGTAAATTAAAAGACTCAGAGAGGGGGATAATTCCAAAATCTTATCGATATCGGAAGACAGTTTATCGAAGAAGCACACAGTGTCAGTGTCAGACATATTCGGGCTGCGGTATAAAAAGCAGAAGTGAATAATGTGCCGATAGAGTTTAAATCTAATCCAGACATAATTAAATTCTGGATTAGTAGAAGAGAATTGAGGGAGATGGGAGAATGGCACATCATTTCTAATATAAACCGCGATTCCCCTCTGAGGAGAGAAGAGCGGCACTAAGTGATAACCAGGAATGTGATACTGATTAATATCAGAATCGGAAACAACCTTGGTTTCGCTTAGTGCAAAAACTGCCGGATTTTCCGCGATCAAGTGGCAGTAAACCGAAAAATGGTTACTTTTCAAGCCACGAATGTTGCAAAAATTAAATGCAAATTTTTGCATTTTCCCGGTCTTAATTTGCCCAAAACAAAACAAACGAAAACGTACACAGACACAAGGACTGACGAACGGGATCCACAGATGCAAAGCAAAGCCGCCTCTGTGAAAACAAAGCCAGCAGCAGTGCTATGCCTGCTGTGCTGAACTTTGATCTCGACGAAGGCAGCCAAATGCTCAGCAGTGGAGACCCGTTAAACGCATTCAATGCAGCACGATTGTACTACATTCAATGTTGGATGGAAAAAAATAAAAATAAATAGGAACGGACTCACCAGACTGTGCTTTCAAATATAGCATAAAAGCCCTTCACTTCGGCAAGATGGCACTAGCACTTTAAAATTTTTTAATTCGATTCGCTTTCGCAACCGCTTTAAAAATTTATTGGGGAGCAAGACACGGCGGCACGTCCGTCCCCGTCAGTAGTTCAACTCAACGACATCAATAAATCCTCAGGCTATTGGGAGAGCAACATCACGCGTTCAAAAAGTTGTACCACGGTGTGACCTAAAGAAGCATATTGTTTTAAAAAGATTGCTGGAAGAAAATAGTCTTTAAAAATGCCTGAATTAGCAGCAAAAAGACATGCATCTCGTTTAGACGCAGCTGTGCTAGAAAAGATCAAAGAAATTTATCAGCGTGATGATGTATCATGAAAATTTTCTGTTGGCAGTGAACACGTTGAGTTCTGTTATAAGTAGTCCAAAGTATGACCACAGTTTTATAGTCGTTTCTTTGCGAATCACCAAAAACAGAATGCTGGTTGAATAGATGCCAACAGTTTAAAGATTCTCTGAAAATTAAACTTGGAGAATATCAGCATGTATGCAACAACATGCCTGATGAAGTGACGTGGTATGTGTGGAAAGACTGGGAGGGAAAACTATGCAAAATCCAAGAAAATGGCACAGTGAATGAACTCATTGAACATGTTATAGGAATATCACCAGGATTCTACGAACATGCCTACATTAAAAGACACCAAGCTGCTTCTTATGAAAGTGATAAAAAGTCTGTATCATCACCGAATCATGACCCTAAAGTTGCCAGGTGGATTTTTCTGAGAACTTTACGTGTATTGCTCAGGACGAAATACAAAGTTTTCATTGGGTCAAACCTCAAGTGACTTTGTTCGCTGTATCCGCTTGGTTTTCTGGAAAACAGCACCCCATCGTTATAGTGTCCGATGATCACAACCACGATAAAAAGACTGCCACTATATGTATATAAACCGAATTCTTAAGCAATTGCCTGAAAATATTATGGAAGTGCATCTGTGGTCAGACGGTCCTGCCTGTCAGTTTAAAAACAGGTTCATTGCCGAAGCAATAAAGCTGTTGGAAGAAAGACATTACGTCCATATAATATGGAACTATTTTGCAACTTCTCACGGTCCCGTTGATTGTATAGGGGGTTCTCTAAAAAGGACTGTGAGACATCAAGTGATGGCAAGAAAGTCAGTTGTCTTTAATACAGAACAATTTCTGAACGCTTCCAAAGAGTCCTCTGTGAAAGCAATTAACATTACACCCCACACCCCATGAAATCAATTTGGATTTGATTTTTGCAAATTCCCCGATGATTTCTGGCATTGGGAAATGTCACATATTAACATATATTGGCGGTCTGGAAATTTAATTAAAGGTCAAATATCGAAAGAATTTGACAAAGGGATCAGAAATGTTAAGTTTTTGTGAAACGATATATGGTGCTGATACGAGTACAGACGATGAAGATTTTGCTTCAGAAGATGACAATGTTCCCCTAGCTTTACTGAAAAATTAGAAATTGTAGTCCTATGGCCCTTAATACATGTTAATGAATGCATTTTTCACTGTCATAGTCCAAGAGACTGACAAGTAACGCGAGTTACTAAATCGGTGTAACGCGAGTTACCGTATATTTCGTTAATTCTAAAAAACAATATTCATTTGTATATCTTTCGTTCTGACTAATAAAAATATGACCATTTTTTCTATACCGTCTATTTTTTTCAAAACGTTGAAAGATTTAGATTCATAGAGAATCAAAAAAGTATATGTGGCTCAAAACACTGTCCATGTGATGTAACGCGAGTTGCCAACACTTTTTTCTACTTTTAAAGTCAATAATAATGTTGCTAAAGATTGGGTACGAGATATTATAATTAAATACTTGTTTTTTGTTCTATAACAAGTATTATTGCTTTTGTGTCCGATTAAAATAAAATAATTTGTAATTGAATGACTACATATCTGTAATAATAGAGTAACGCGAGTTACCGTGGATAGACCGTGACCATATTTTTTAATTGCATAATATATCATATTTTATGTACATCCATTTGTTGATAGTTTTTTTTTGTATAGCTCCGTTATTTTTTTTTAAGAAATCAGATGCCTCCCCCCCCCCGTCCCACCCTCACTTTTACAGAAAGGGAAATGCCGACGTTTTCGTAGCTTACTGCCATTCCTGTTTAATTAACCGACTTCCCAAAAACACAGAGGTTCTAAGTTCGACGCATATTTTATTTTTTTTTATTTATTTATTTTTTTTATGTCTGACCGGGCATAACTTCGTAACGCGTCGACCGATTTAGATGATTCTTTTTTTGTTGGGTAGAGTATGTTCACCGATTGGTACCATGTCAAGAAAATGGTAGGGTGGGGGTGAAACCTAACTTTGTAACGCGTGGTCCGATTTGGATGGTTCTTTTTTTGTTGTACAGAGTATGATCTCCCATTGCTAATAGGAGAAAAAAAAATTGGCCTAGGGTGGGGGAGGGGTAGTCTAACTTTGTAACGAGTAGACCGATTTCGTGATGGTTGATACTATGAGAAAACAAATGTTGCTGGGGTGGGGGAGGGTGGAAGCTAACTTTTTACCACGTGGACCGATTTGGATGGTTCTTTTGCTGTTGTATAGAGTGTGATCACCCATTGCTAATAGAAGAATAATTGGGCCCATGGTGGGGGGTTGGGCGAGGGGAGGAGTAGTCTAACTTCGTAACGCATGGACCGATTTGGATATTTCTTTTTCTTTTGGGTAGAGTATGCTCGCTGGTTGATACCACGAGAAAAAAAAATTGTTGGTGTGGGAGAAGGGGGGTGGAACCTAACTTTGTAACGCGTGGACCGATTTAGATGGTTCTTTTGCTGTTGTATAGAGTGTGATCCCTAATTGCTAATAGGAGAATAATTTGGTCCTATGGTGGTAGTGGGGGAGGGGGAGGGGTAGTAACTTCGTAACGCGTGGACCGCTTTCGATGATTCCTTTTCTGTTCGGTAGAGTATGTTCCTTGATTGATACCATGAGAAATAAAGTTTAGTGGAATGGGGTTGGGGTGGGGATTATAACTAACTTTTAACGCGTGTACCGATTTGGATGGTTGTTTTCATTGTATAGAGTCGAATACACTAAAAAGTGAAAAATAAAATAGTTTTTAAAAAAAAATTTAACCGACTTCACAAAAAGCGCTAAAAAGCATAAAATAATTTTTAATTTTATACCTATTACGACATTTTGAAGTCGGTGCAAATTTAACAAATAAAACAATCACCCCATTCCACTAAACTATTTTTCTCATGGTATAAATCAAGCAACATACTCTACCGAACATAAAAGGAATCATCGAAATCGGTCCACGCGTTACGAAGTTACTACCCCTCCCCCACCGCCACCATAGGATCAAATTATTCTCCTATGAGCAATGGGGGATCACACTCTATACAACAGCAAAAGAACCATCCAAATCGAACTACGCATTACAAAGTTAGGTTCCACCCCCTTCTCCCGCCTCTACCCCAGCAATATTTGTTTTCTCGTAGTATCAACCAAGGATCATATTCTACCCAATAGAAAAAGAATTATCCAAATCGGTCCACGCATTACGAAGTTAGACTACCCTCCCCCCCCCCACCCACAACTTTCACCATAGAACCAAATTATTCTCCTATTAGCAATGGGGGATCATACTCTATACAACAGAAAAAGAACCATCGAAATCGGACCACGCGTTACAAAGTTAGGTTCCACCCCCACCCCCATCAGCCCAAGATTTTTTTCACCTGGTATCAACCACGGAACATACTCTACCCAACAGAAAAAGAATTATCCAAATCGGTCCACGCGTTACAAAGTAAGACTACCCCCTCCCCCCACCATAGGCCAAATTTTTTTCTCCTATTAGCAATGAGGGATCTTACTCTGTACAACAAAAAAAGAATCATCCAAATCGGACCACGCGTTACAAAGTTAGGTTTCACCCCCACCCCCCAACCCCACCCTACCAAAATTTTTTTTGACATGGTACCAATCGGTGAACATACTCTACCCAACAAAAAAAGAATCATCAAAATCGGTTGACGCGTTACGAAGTTATGCCCGGTCAGACATAAAAAAAAATAAAAATACGCGTCGAACTTAGAACCTCTTTGTTTTTGGGAAGTCGGTTAAAAAGGTCTTCATTTAAAAAATGCTCTGAACAAATCACATTACCCTTTCTGTATGAAAATCTAACTTCCAAGAATTTTTGCCACTGAAGAAACAGTTACTGAAAATATTCAGCACTTATTTAATTTGTAGGATTGTATCACTACCTAGTCTCGTTATGCTGCTCTCGTTGAAATAACTCTTGAAAATCTTCTTCCAAGAACTTTAAGCCACTTTCGGCGTAAAACTAGTGTTTGGAAAGCTAGAGTACTAGAATACTTCCCAGACAAACTTTTCTTGATCCGTCAGTGCAAAATATACGCAGAACAGCTGGTGATTACAAAATGAAATGTAAACAAAGTTTCATTTTTACGGAAAATATGAATAATTACTAATTAATCTTAAAACTTCGCCAATTTCTAATGGCAGCTTGTCTTAGGTGTGATAGGATATTCCAGATTGTCGACAGAGGGTGTTATTTTGACAAAATTCCACTATGTACTTCATGATGTTTTGACTAAACCCTTGTATATTTATCTAACAATTTCAGTTAAAGTTTATATAAATCTTCTTTCACTTCACCAATATAACATTTTTAATGATATATATTACATCAATTTCAATAAATGAGAGCTTTTAAATCGCTCAACAAGTTTGTCACGTAAAGTAAACAGAAAAGTGACAGAACTTTGGTTAATTTCTTAGAATATAAAACAAAACAGGAATGGCGCCGGCTGAAATAAAGCGACCACCGTCCAAGTTGTGTTTTAAAGCATTTGCGATTGTGTGTGAAATTCAGTACAGGTGTAATTATTAAGAAGGCAAGGAGCGGGGCATTTAAATTAAATTTGAAAGTAGTTCGAAGTCATTAATTTACTTTATATTTTTTGTTTAAAGTAATTATTGACATAATTTAAGACGGTATTAGAACGTCATTAATGAAAAATATTAAAATATTTTAAATAAATATAAATCAATTTAAGAGTAAGCGCCCACAGGTAATGTTTTCTCGAACCATTTGAGAAATATGTGAGTCTGCTTTTTGACATTTGCCATCTCGTAAATAAACAAAAAAAAAAGCCAGCCAAATTAGTTTAGGGAAATAAGCTGAACTCAAGGGTCATTCCATCTTACTTTCTCTTGGATATTCGTTCTCATCTTGAAAAAACACGCTCATGTACACAATTTATATACGCTATCGCCGTTCCTGTTTTGTTTTATATTCTAAGTTAATTTACAGCACTTCGTTTAATTTTGACATCACACGGATTAAAATGTGACCAGGGAAAATCAAGGTATATACGTAAGGGCATCTCCATTAGTTTCGTCCTCGTAGGTTGGGTATACACTTTTTCAATACTTCTGTTTCAGTCTGCGATTATTTTTCATCGTATGCCCGTTCACAAGGTTGACAACGAAAATTTGTTGCTCATAATTAGTGCTTTTAAGTAATATATATTATTTCAAATATAAATATTTACAAAAACGAATTTAAGTTAATGTTGTTAATATTTTTTTTATATTTATTCATTCAAATCAATTACGTTTGTTTATGTTCAACAATCGCACCAAATCAAGAGCATTGCTGCGATTAATTTACTATCGCAGCCACGTAAGACAAAACCAGCATGTCAAGTGACAGGTATATGACTTCCGCCAATTAAATTACAGTCGCATGCCACGAATCGCACTCGTGAACAAGGGTTAATCTCACTTCGGTGGACAGCTGTAGTCTGCCACTATTATATATATTTTTATTATTATTGGAGTGCCTATTTTCATCACTCGTGTGAACGTGTGGCACGTTTTTGACACGTTTTCTATACGTGGATGATAAACGACAAACAAAATAATTTGAACGTAGCCCAAAATTACGAGCGCTGTATATTAATAGGTCTGTTCCCTAACGAGCACTAGTGATAACTCGTGCTCACTAATTAACACTGAAAACATTCCCAAAATTACAGTGCTCTCTATTTGAATTGTCAAACCAACTTCTCCTCAAGCACTTTTTATCACTGACAATTTTCTCAGTGCTATTGGGTGCTCCGTGTTCTGAATTGTCAGTTGACATTTCTCATTCTTGGCACTGCATAGCACTCTGCGTTCCTCAACTCAGTGAAGTGTTAAGCGGGAAACAAAATGGTAACTTTCACAACTTCGAGCTTAACCGACTTTTGACAGCTCGGGTAAAACACGAAATGAAGTTAGGAAAGAGTTAATGGCAAAATCGACTGAGTCGGCCAAGTTGTCAAAGTTCAAAGTAGGGCTAGTTTCTACTCATTGCTAACTTTGCCGACTTTTGACATTTATTTTCAGTGTGACAGTCAGCTGGTTAATTTATATCAAGTAAGACTTGGAATTTTACGGAGCTAAATAATTAGAAATGTTTTTTAAGGAAATTTAATTGTTTTTTTTAATTAATTATTTAATTTTTTTATACAAAAATAACTCCCAGTTGAACATTAAATATAGTACTGTCAAAGGTTGACATTGTGTTCCACAAATTGTACGAAAGTTCTGCAAGCCGGAGATGTCAAAAGTCGGCTAAGTTGGAAGCTGAGAAAGTTAGCATTGTTTCTCGCTTTATCCCCACTAACTAGCACTTTTTGTCACTGAAAGTGAGGGAACATACCTAATATATACAATCCGGGGGGGGGGGGGTGTCCACTCCAATACTTCCAATTCCCCCATGCATTTAAAAGCCTGATTAATATTAGTTATTATGCCAAATTTCTCAAACTCGCCAAAAACCATGCACAGCAATCCTTTCTATGTATCTTGGTCGACAAACCAAGAGGCACTGATTGTGATAAGAACAATCAGCAGCTAGATGCTTTTGGACGACCGACAGTGATCAGCACTCAGTGGTGGGTGTTTTTCCATGCGAAGTTCTCCGATGCAATACGAATTTGAGTGACTGGAATGGTCGGAAAGAACATTTAGTGTAGCCAGATTACATATATCTTTTAGCAGTAGGTTTGTAGAAATGCTTGAATTTACTTATTATAAATTCTTTGAGTTATTTATTTTGAAATATGTATATATTTTTGGTTCAATGTTGCACAGCTGTTAATAAAAAATGCCCTAATGAATGATTATGGATTCACAAGAAACTTGTTATATTTACATGCTTTTGATATGGGAACTGGGAGTCCACGAGGAAAAATCAGAAAATGTTCTGAGTTGAAATCGTAGCAACAGAGTGCTGAGGAAGAGTAATGTACGCATTGGAAAATGATTGGAAAATACAGCAGACAGGAATAGTCCATAAGAGCGCGTACTGCCAATCTTTTTGGAACAGATTATAGTTCCATTCAAGATTTGCGCTTTGGTGTCTTTGTAAAGCTTTCGTAAAATGTTTATTATTTTAGAAGATAATTCACAATTCAATAACTTATAAAAAAACTATTCCTTGAAATGGTATTGGATGCTGATTTTAATCAACAAAAAATGCGTAGATTTTCTTCTTGTTGTAACAATGAGAACTTTTGATTTTACTAGTGAGATTTTACATATATGTTGACTACCGTAGAATAGCCGCAACGAAAACCAGCTTGACTTGCCGACAATATTCTGTTCCCAAAACGCCAGCATATTGTTTATGATTGCAATAAATTTTACATAAAATAACTGAAATTCAACGGCACAAATTACTATTACAAATTGATTTTTAAAAACATCTATTTTTATTTAACGTTTAAAAAAAGTCCGAATCCGGATGCATTAAAAGACTTTCCCATGCGTCCAATTCGTTAATTTTATTTATTGATTTGTCTGCAGGTTTGTCAGGTTGGAAATTCTTGGGTTCTTTAGATGTTCTTTGTGTCTGATCTTAATTGAACGCTTTATTTGTCCAATGTATTTTTTATTACATTCTCCACAAGTTATACTATAGATACCCGATTTTTGACTATTATCTACTCTCTGTCTCTACTGTTTTTTAAAATATTTTGTAATTTATTTTTATTTTCGTATGTTATTGGAAGGTTTTCTTTTCTCAAGATCGTGTTTATTTTGTCAGTTATATGTCCTTGAAATTTAAAAGTAACGATTTTATTATTAGATTTTGAAGATGTTATTGTCGTCATATTCGCTCTTTTCACTTTGTCAGCAAGTTTTAGCCGTTCATTCTTGCAATCTCTCTAATATTATCGTATTAATTTTTATAATTTGCCAAAGATAAAGTTAACTTATTAAATCTATAAGCCAGAAAATTAAAAGCTACGATTTCATGTTGTTTTGCGCAATATGAGTCCCTAGAATCTATTTGCAGCTGTTAGTTTTCTAAAAATGTCATAAAATTTCCAAATCTTTGGATGACAGTTTAAATTCTACAAAAAATGTAGAGCCGTTTTTACTATTTGTTCCTATTTTCGTCGTCTTTGAGATTTCCAGGTCACCATCAATTTGAAAAATCTCACAGCATAAAGCCCTAACAGCACATAGATTCTCTGATTCGCTCTTATTTATTCCCCTAAAAATTAGATTGTTTCGTCTAGGTTCTCCAAACGATCAGATAGATCTTCATCGTTTTCTTGTTTTAGCTATATAAGATTAGAGACTTGCTCTTTACTTACTTTTGCTTTGTTGATTTGAGATCACGCTCAATAGCAAAATCCGGAGACAGTTGATCCGTTTTGCTTAAAGTCGTCATATCGGTGGTAGGTTTTTGTTTATATTTTCCTTTTGAACTTTAATGCAGATCAAAAGGTAATAGTGGGTCTGATTAATGTGATTATGTTTCTGTTGGGTTCGCAAGTGTGGACAGAGGTGTAGTAGGCGCATTAAACTGTGCAGTTGATGTTGATTTGACTCCGGTATTAAAAAAAAGATGGTGTAAGACTAATCTTCAGAATACTTTCTCTGGCAGAATCATATACTTTTTATGAATCAATAAAGTTTACTTTGGCGAAATAAAGCAGCACCCAAAAAGAGGGTAAATAAATGGCAAATGTTTGATCCAGTGTTGTTCTTAAAATCTTCGAGAAGTATACATTTTTCCAAACTGTCTTCAATATAGATTTATCCTTTTTATTAACAGACTTTACTTTTACTGATATATATTTTTTTCCATTTTCAGGCATCAACTTATTTTTAACCTTAAATACAAGAACGTATACATTAAAATGTGTTCCTTGTTTAGCAGAACCATATTAGAGTATTCAGCATTCCTTGAATGCATGTATATTTGTTATATTTCAAGGTTATTCTTATAGCACTATTTTGCAATGTAGTTGTGCTAGCATTTGCTGGTTTCCTAACAGAGCGCATTGGAACAATCCTCAAAATACGGTCACCAGCACGCACTACAGATTGCCAGTGTCATGCACTGGTCAATGTTAATTTTTTCTTTTTCTACTTAGGAAAAACAGCTTTTTGCATTTGTTTTGGTAATATAATTCACATGGCTACGAAATTTAAAGTTTTGGTCTATAATAATACCTAAATACTTTATTTCCTTTACTTTTTCTATACTCTCACCTTCAATAATTGAATCGGTCATTTCGAAAAGGGTCATCAAAAACCGAATTTTTCAGGAGAACATCAAAAGTAATGCAGATAGAAACTCGTATTATAAAAGAATCGATTGGGCTACCCATTTTGAATTAGTTTTCACAAAAAAAAAAATGACTGAAAATCCGATATTTGCCATTTTCGAAATGACCGATTCAATTACATTTATTGATAGTTTACTATTTATAACGCTACATTTTAATCGATTTCCCAAAAACAACAAGGTTCATGTATTTTTTTATGTATGTCCGGGCATAATTTCGTAACGCGTAGACCGATTTCGATGATTCTTTTTTTGATGGGTAGAGTATGTTCACCGATAGGTACCAAGTAAAAAAATTTTTTGGTGGGGTTGGAGTGGGGGTGAAAGCTAACTTCATAATGCATGGACCGATTTAGATTATTCGTTTTTTGTTGCATAGAGTATGATTCGCCTTTGAAAATAAAGAAGAAAATGTTCGTGGAGTGTGGTGGGAATAGGGAGGGGTAGCCTAACTTCGTAACGCGGGGACAGAGTTGGATGATTCTTCTTTTGATGTGTAGAATATGTGTGGGGTGGTTTGCGGTGAGGGCTCTACCCAATTTTTTAATGCACACACCTATTTGGATCTTTGTATGCAGTATGATCCTCCAATGCTACTATATGGAAAAATGTTGACTTAGAGCTCGGGTGGGGGAGGGGTAATCTAACTTTGTAACGCGTGGACTAATTTAGATGATTCTGAATACAGGCGGCGCCTAGCTTTATAAGGCGTAGACCGATTTTGATTCTGTTGTACAGAATATGTTTCCTGATTGATAAATGATAACAATGTTATACCTGGAGTGACTACGATGATTCTCTAAATACCATGTTATAGAAATTTTCTTGTTATACGTAATATTCCATTTACATATAAACCCCTCGTCAGATATTCGATCGATCATTTAGTGATATCTGTTGTACTTAAGTGGGTGTCTATGTGGTTACCCATACCGTATATGATATGATATAAAAAGGAAAACTCTGCTTTAAAATTTTCTTAACTTACTTACCTATATACATAGTTTCGTTCTTCTGGATGCATTTGCGGTATGGTTAAATAAGAATGAAGGCATTAAACTTATCTCAGTTGACAGGTAACACAATGGTGCTAAAGACTGTGTAATTTTTTTTCCTGCTAATAGTTTTAAAAAAATGACTTTCAAACTTAAATCTTCGGAAGCCAGAGTCTCCCGTATTTTTGTGGCTGTATTCCCAATTATTGTAATTTATTATATTATATTATATAGAATTAACCCTTCTAACTCAGAAGGCGCACTTCACAGGCAGAGGCCTGGAATCAATTGACCTATTCACCAGAATATAACATATATTGAGATGAATGAGGCTCCCACAACCCATGCAATAAAATATTAGTAAACAAGTAAAAAGAAAACAAAAAAAACAAAAAAAAACAAAAAGTCTAGAACAATCCCCAACACTACAATCAGGGGTGCAAAGACAACAGAGATCGTTTAAGCAAATCTTTAGTAAGAGCCAGATCAAAAGTAGGACACAAATTCACGGCTCTACACATGCGGTTAATAGGCTCATGCATACCATAGTTAGAGCGAGAATGGATAACATGTAGTAAAGGCAATCTCCTTAAGCTATACGGGGTTTGCCTATAAGTAACCAAACTTGCAAGAGTGAGAGAATCTATATTCAAGTTCAAAAGCTGATGAATAAATACTAGGTCAGCAATTCTACGACGTTCCTCTAACGAGTGCATATTAAGCAATCGGAGGCGATCCTCATAAGGAGGAAGCCTTAATGGATCATTCCACGGGAGGTCCCTTAGTGCGAACCTAACAAAGTTCCGCTGCACCGATTCAATGCGTCTAGAATGAACAGCATAGCAAGGAGACCAAACCTGAGATGCGTACTCAAGAATTGGTCTAACTAAAGAAAAAAATAAGTGAATAAGAGTCTGTCGATCACAAAACTCCCTTGACCACCGCTTAACATAACCAAGGACTGAATTACTCCGAGATACTATATGGTTTATGTGCGAAGTAAAATCGAGTTTCTTGTCTAGCATTACACCGAGGTCAGTAACGGACTCCACACGACGGATATTAGTTTCCGCAAAGGTATAATCAAAGCCGAGCTGATTGATGTTCCTAGAAAATGACATAACTTCATATTTATCCAGGTTAAGTTGCAGTCCATTTGTGGCACACTAACTCCTAAAGGTATTCAAATCATCCTGAATGCAGGAAGAATCATAACTGTTTCTAACGCATGAGAAAATCTTCATATTATCTGCATAGATTAAAACTTTGGAGTGCTTAATCAGAGGGACAATGTCGTCAATGGCAAGAATAAACAGCAGCGGCCCCAGATGGCTACCTTGCGGTACACCAGATGAAGCCCTAACGACTCTAGATAAAGTATTACGGAAAGAGACACGGTAAGTCCTATTTTTTAAGTAAGAGCAGATCCAGTCGAGCAATAAAGGCGGAAAACCCAACCTTTCAAGCTTAAGCATAATCACGGGGTGAGGGAGCTTATCAAATGCCTTACTAAAGTCGGTGTAGACACAGTCAGTCTGGAGTCCTGTTGGAAGGCAGAGATAATGTGTGATGTAAATTCCAGAAGGTTGGTTGTTGTCGATCTACCAGGCAGAAAGCCATGTTGATTAGATGAGATTAACCCCTTACACTGCCCAACAAGCTGTGAGTATATAACAGATTCAAACAACTTATGTATGCAGGAAAGCTTCGCGATTGGCCTATAATTTGTTATGGAGTTTTTATGCCCCTTTTTATAAACAGGAATTATAAAGGAGTTCTTCCATAAGGTAGGAAATCTGCCGGGATGAAGAGATTTGTTAAAGATGAGTTCCAATGGAGTGAGTAAAGCATCAGAGCAGGATCTCAAGAATACAGGTGGAACACCATCAGGACCAAAAGAAAAGTCCAGTTTGAGTTCCTTGATAGCATTCATGATAATATCCCGAGATATAATGGGCAAAGAAATGGAGGTAGCGGGACGATTTTGGATATGACCAAACTCTTCCAGGGAAGGCAGAAAGTTGCCTGATAAAAAGGCACCCTCAAAAAACAATGCAAAGTTATCAGCTATATCCGGCGCGCAACAACTAGAGGATCCATTATACCACATTGTAGATGGATAATTATCAGTTTTCTTTTTCAGATTTACAAATTTAAAAAAGGTACGAGGATCATTGTGCAAGCGACTGCGAACATTAACAAGGTATGCCCTGTATAAAGATGACGATAACGCTAAGAAGCATTCATGACAATAAACGAAATCCTCCCTCGTGTTAACAGGGCTTATAAATTGCATTCTTCATTTTCGTCATAAGAAAAAGTCCAATGGAGTAAAGTCTGGAGATCTAGCAGGCCAATGAATCGGTGCACCTCGTCCAATCCAGCAATTGCGAAATTTTTTATTTGTTGATAAAACATGTCCATTTGATTATGCAAGGGGATGCCCTCTTAGATCTGGCAGTGTATTCTCCAAAAAGTCCTCATAAATTTGACCGTTGAGCACTTGCGGCAAAATGAATGGTCCTACCAAATGGTTGCCGATGATACCACCCTAAACCTTGACACTGAATTTCTGCTGGAATGAGGTCAGCCTGGTTCTATTTGGATTAGCGTCCGACCAGGAATGGAGGTTGTGGAAGTTCGTGATACCATCCCCAGTGAATTGTGATTCTGTTTTTATTGTTTCTGGAATTAGATATCCCATTTTCTTGCTTTAAGCTTCACTATCATTTTCAAACCACGTCTCCCAGTTTTTCCGCTTTTATTTAAAAATAAGACTTGTAGTTCACATCCATTCGGGTCAAGTTTCAAATAAATCGCTGTCCATTGACACTTGACGGATCTCTCCTTTCCCCTCCAGATTTTGTTAGCTCCCACTATTACGTGGGTGGACTGCCATATTAAGGTGGGGTCTCCCTGCAAAACTTTCAAAAAATCGATTTTTTTTTCATAAATCGATAGAGTCATGTTTTGAGAAAATGTTTCCAAAGTTTCAAAGGCCAACTCCGAGTATTTTGAAAGACACGGCTACTCGAGCCGGCACGCTCCGAGTGTTATTTGGCGCGCGGTGCATATGAATGAATTTTCAACTCAAAACTTTAAATCGAGTTTTCTCGAAAACATGTTCTGAAAATCGCGGTACACGATTGCGAGAAAACTAATGAACCGATTTACGAGTTCTAAAAAGTTTTTGTAGAGTATGAAATGAACGAGTGCATGAATATCACAGATTGTGAAAAAAAACTTTTTTATATATTTGCCACATACATCGACAAAAATTATGTAAAAATCGTTATTTTTTTTAAGACATGACTTTCATACGTTGTAATCGATTTTTTATGATATTTTTTAATTCATGCACTCGGGGAAAGCCTGCTGAACAATAAAAAAAATTTCTTGTAGGTTTCAGATAAAAACTGTCGACTCCAGCGTGTACCGCGCAAAAGCAGTCTGCCGCGAGCTGCCATACGGGACCTTCAATAACTCCGCCATTTTGAATAATTTGTTTATGCAAAAAACTTAGTTTTGTTGTTTTAAGATGTATCTAAATATATGCAAAAGATGATTCACGTGTGTCGCTGTTTTCCCAGTGAAAAAAAATCACCAAAAACCACAATTTTTTGACGCGTTACAGGGAGTTCCCCCCTTAAGTTCAAATATGGGCGGCTGTAATTCAAAATATATTATACATTAATTTGCGAGTACCCTCGAGTGCATTGTAGCACTAATTGAAGCTCGTAGTGGACTGATTTTTATTGGATAAAAAGTGTTAGCCTAGAAAAAAAGTTGTCGTGCATAGGCTATATAGAATTTTTAATTAATTTTTTTTTAAGTCAACTAAGTTCATCGAACTTCACAAAGGTCAACTTGTGGCTAATTTGGATATTGCACATAAGCACAATCATCAAATTAGTTCGATTACTGTGCAATACTTAAATTGTCACAGGCAAATGACCGCATGTGAGTTTTCTGCAGCGATCATGAAAACAGAGTCAGCTAATCGAAAAACTTGAAGGCAGTACGCTATTATATTGAAACGAGAGACGCACTCAATTCGAGAGTACGGTCGCGTGCGGTGTTGTAGAATTTCTATATTCAACTAAAACCTTGTATTAATTTCTATATTCAACTAAAAACTTGTAATTAATTGTTAAACTAAAATTTTATAAGTTAATAAAGAAGCTGAATTTATAAGTTGAAAATTTAAGCGGCTATAACTCGAGAACGAAATAAGTTAGAGAAGTCGGATAAAGGTGGGAGTAATTGGGTGCTGTTTAAGCCCTAACTGGCTTAAGCGAAAAAGGGGGTTGCCGGGTCAGTAAATGACAACAATTGGAGTTTTCGTAAATATATTTTTATTGAAATTCAAGACCTATTTAAAGCAAAATAATACAAATGAAAAAGAAACAATGCAAAATAAAAAGTAAATAATACAAACTAATAAGAAAATAATAATGTAAAAATAAAATAATAAAATAAAAAGAAAATCAAAATTCAAACCAAAAAAATAAATAATAATTCAACTGAAGAAAAAGGTCCACTTGTCTAATGGTTCCTGTGAAAAGAAAAGAACAAATTTCTTTTTTGGAAAAATAGAATGATATATTTATAATTCCAGCTCATTTCGCTGGTGCAAATAAGCTGAGGTTCAAGGCTCCTCAACTGTAAGCTGTAAAAGAATTATATTTTTTATTCAGATTTTGGTTAGTAATGACTTGCTTCAAGGCAGCAAGTTTTATTCTTTATTATTATTTTACTTTTGGTTTCAATGAATCCACCAAATAGTTTTTTTAATATTGTTTCCGCTTTAAGACCGCTGATGTTAACTTGATTGTTCAGAGCAGAATAATTTTGTGAGCTCAGGCCGCTCTATTTATATTATTTCGTTTACAAGAAATTATACAGAGTGTTTCAGATCTGACGTGCCAAAATGAGTAGGGTGATAGATCTCAACTAGACAAAAAAAAATTGTATGGCAGGGGGGGGGGGGGCAATCTGAACCGTTTGGGAGTTACAGAGTGATTCATAAATTTCAGTTTTTCATGGTATGCACATTACTATTTAATTTTTATCTCTTGATCTACCCAACACAGCCACATCAAACAAACGCTAAAAAACAACTATCCTAATGACCTTTCCAAACATGTCAAACACTACTGATCTAACTTCTACCATTGCACGTACAGTAACTTCAAAAATTAAAAAAAAAATGGTTTGCGATTGCCTAAAATTCAGCATTTTCTCAAATTTTCTCTAAAATTCATGTAATTAGTACACCCTGATTTTATTTTTATTAGATTACCCATCTTATTACCTTTCAAAAAGGTGCAAAATGTCCCCGTAGAGGAATATGTAGAAATTTATACGTAAAAATCCTATCGGAGAACATTATAAAAATCAACAAATTAAAGAAATTAAACTCAAATTAATTCTAAAATGCTTTTTATTGAATTTACAAATAATTACAATTAATCTTGATAAGTAACACAAGCCGTTCAAAATGTCCACCGCCACTTTGGATGCATGCCAACAATCTTATACTAAGTCCGTGTCTAAAGCGTATTGCAGCCAGTCTCTTCCATATTTTCGTCGCTGCATTCCCAATTCGGCTAACTAAATCCTCCCTATTGTTAACATGACTTGAATAAACTTCATCCTTCATTGTTCCCCATAAGAAAAAGTTCAATGGGGTAAGGTATGGAGATCTAGCAGGCCAAGGAATCGGTGCACGTCCTCCAATCCAGCGGTTAGGAAGTTTTTCACTTAGTATTACCTTTACAATGATGCGCTGGTACTCCATCGTGTTGGTGAAACATTATCCTAAAATTATCCATATTGTTCTGCTCTATTAGATCTGGCAGTGTATTGTCCAAAAAGTCCGCATAAATTTCACTATTAAGCACTTGCGGAAAAATGAATGGTCCTACCAATTGGTTGCTGATGATACCAGCCCCAAACATTGGCACTGAATCTCAGATGGAATGAGGTCACCTTTGTCCTCTGTAGGTTAGTGTTCGACCAGGTTTGGAGGTTATGGAAGTTCGTGATATCATTCCTGGTCAATTGACATTCATCTGTCTACAGAATTCGGTCCAGAAACGCCCTGTCGTCAATGTCGCGTTCCAGAAGCCAGGTGATAAATATCAGTTTTCTCTCAGAATCTTCTTCCAATAGTCCTTGGACTGGTTGATGATGATATGGACGTAATCCCCCTCGACTCGTTTCCTGCTCGTCTCAGGGTCCTGCCTCACGATGGTGATTATTTGCTGCTCGACGTCGGCAGAAGTTCCCGAAGTTTTGGGTCGTGTCTCCATGTCGTGTGAAGTTACACTTCCTGTTTCTCTTAACCTTTGGAAAGTCCGTGTAAATCTTTGGTGTGCTCGCCGGTTAGGCAATCTCCTTTGATATTCCAGTACAGCCGCTCTCTCTTCTCCGTCTACTACACCATAAATGTAAAAACTATCCGCGTATTCCTCAAATGTAAATTCTAGCATTTTTTAATAATTTTTGCTTAAACACACCCGTACTTATTGATTTGTTTTTCAACTATGATAGGTACTTGCTGATTGACCCTTTTATATAGCAACATTTCCATCAGGTACGAGTAACAGAACACCAGGATACAAGGGCGTGAATTCTGGCTACCACAAGCTAATATCGGCAATAAAACAAAATTACACTAAACATTTTTATAACTTTTTTGCAGCAATAATTAATATTAATTACCTGTTAACCCAAAGCAAACATTTTCGACCTTCTATCTTAAAAATTTTGTTTCTTTAAAGAATTTCCTAAATAATTAGGTACTCAGGGAATTCTAAGGATGCCGTTTTTCTAATCCTGTGTCTACCTTATCATGTTGCACCTTATTGGAAAGGCAATAAGATGGGCAATCTAATAAAAATAAATGATAATAAATAAATGAATACATTTGGGAAAATGCTTATTTTTAGGTAATTGCAAACTATTTTTTTTCACTTTTGGAAGTGACTGAACCGGCAATGGTAGGAATTAGATCAGTAGTGTTGACAAGATTATTAGGATAGATGTTTTTAAGCGTTTGTTTGATGTGGCTGTGTTGGGTAGATCAAGAGATAAAAATAAAAGAGTAATGTACATACCATGAAAAACTGAAATTTATGAATCACCCTGTAACTCCCAAACGGTTGAGATTGCTCCCCCCCCCCCCCCCTGCCATACAGTTTTTTGTTTGTCTAGTTGAGATCTATCACCCACTCATTTTGCACGTCAGATCTGAAACACCCCGTATAAATGTATAATTGTGTTAGTGTAAC
The DNA here is from genome assembly GCA_964036015.1 of Leptarthrus brevirostris. Lineage (NCBI taxonomy): Eukaryota > Metazoa > Arthropoda > Insecta > Diptera > Asilidae > Leptarthrus > Leptarthrus brevirostris. Next base: position 53,967,938 of record OZ038371.1, read on the forward strand.
CCAATTGAAAAAATACTAACTTTAAAGGAAGTTTCAAATAGACGTAATAGTTCTCAAATGGAAGTATACATACGCCATCTAGTCTTCAGTGTCACCAACCACTGAAATCAGAGCGAAGAGATCGACTTCATTGCCAGCCGACGTACTCTTGTCGATTGCAAGCAGCGCAATGATGTGAAGTGTACTGCTGTTGCTTATGTAGTCCTACGATTATAAAATGCGGCAGCACTTGTGCGAATAATTGGATCTGCCTAAAGTTTGCGAAGCATGTTGATTTTAATGAATTTATTGTAGCTCGTTCTTGCTTTTTAATATACATATTTTTTATGCTTTAGGAATAGTTTATGCTTTAGAAATGTTGTTGCATAACTTTAGAATCTCTCATTTACAATACTTTAAATCAATATTGAAAATATCTTACTTATTTTGTTGCATGGCAATGGTATTTGGAATAAATGCAAAGACAGCAAAGTTGTTAAAAAAAGTTTTGTTGGCGAACAGACAGGTCCTGTTTAGTAAGTTTATTGATAAACATCGAATGGGGAGGAAGTCTAGATGTTATTTTTTACCTCATTTTTATATTGGTGGAAAGCTGCCAGCCTTTGTTTTGCTGTGATATGTCTCAATGACCGAAATCCGTTCATTATTTGAAGAGATATGAATTTTTCTCTGTACCAAGGGATCTTTTCAATGCCGAAATCCTGGATAATACGAAATTTTTTTTGTCTCTTTTCCTGTCAAGTTTGAAATCAAATAAAAGATATTGTTGAGTAGAATTCAAATATGAATTTAGAATTATCTTTACCGTGAGATATATAAGAGTTTCTTTCTATAAATTCTGCTTAAATGTATGGGAAAGTGTATTGTACCACTCTCTGTCTAGGACTTAAGATTAAACTATTTGGTCGCAGCTCGCAAGGCACGGGGGTTATATATTTAGTAATATTTAGCATGAATATACAAACCCTACGCTTTATTTTAAAAGTTATTTCATTAAAATTGGTAAATTAATTAAAAAGTTAGAAAGCCTAGAGCAATTCAATTGGATGTTTCGCTTTTTCGCAAGGGACGTGTGTCCGCAGGGTGCGGGCCGACGCCAAAGGAACGAAAGAGATGAAAGGACGCAAGGGGGGTTGCTCGCAAGGGGCGAGAGGATATTAGGGTCATTGCTGGCAAGGGTCGAAGGGATATAACGGTCGAAGCTCGCAATGGGCGGGAAGGTACAAGGTTCGTAGCTTGCAAGGGGTTGGAGGATACACAGCGGTAGATACAAAGGTGGCAGCGCGCAAGATGCGAGAGCGCACAAGGGTGGTAACAGAAAAAGTTTTCACGTAAGGCAAGGCTATGGTTAAGCTTGCTAACGCGTGGACAGATTTGGATGATTTTTTGTTATTGTATAGTGTGATTCCTCTCCCAGCACCAGATACCCACACTATTCATTGAGAGCCTTAGGCGCGGATACCTGCCAGTTTAAATTTTAATATTATGATTGATTACGACAAAAAAATGGTCTTACCAAGGAATTTCTTCGTCCTCTTCGGGTTTCTCTTTTCCAACTTCAGTTTTTTATATATTTTCATTTGGAAAAGCGGGGTTTATTTATTTAAATTAAAGTATGCGTTACTCAAATCGTGTTCAGAATCAAATTTATTATTTTCCTTCTGCAGATTCATAATGGGGCATGAATTAGAAAATAGCTCACATTCGGGATTGGAAAGCCTATTCCAGAAATGAATTTCTTGAAGCGAATGTAAATGAAAAAGGAAAAAATTGTCTACATTGCTAATATTATAGCGTCTGCTTCCGATATAAAACCCTTTTCTACCTCCAACAATAGCTTTGTTTTTAGAACAGAGGAGAATACTTCATTGGGTGATTTATGCTTGCATCAGTTTTACTTGATATATCTACAATCTGCAAGCCTATGTTATATTTGGAAGAATATATGGGTATCGTGGATACTTGAACTAACATTGCATTGTTTAAGGAGATATAACTGCTCCTTTTCGTCATGGCTAAGAGACGAACTGCCTTTTGGTAACAAAATTACTAAGCCTCCAGCATTTGTGCGAATTTATCTAAGCTGATGAATCGTCGCATCGTGCGACCGCATTACCACACAATGCCTTGCCGTGCTCCAAGTGTGCAATGATCTTGCTTTCAGATTCAATGCTGGTACTCGATAATCACAATAAACCCCAATGTCGTCTAAAGTATTTTCAATTTGTTGTGCTACAGCTTTAAGTTGCGTAGAGTTTTCATTTTCATTCTGCCTGAGGTTTATAAGTTGAATTTTTAAATTCTCCATAACTTCAATTCTTGTCATTTCAGTAGGACATTTTACAGTAGAATCTAGTTGTTGGCTTAAATTCCGAACGAAATTTTCCCATTCATTCGTGTTTTTATTTGCCGAAGTCGAGAAACATCAAACTGGAATATGACTGATATAGTTTTGCATTTCTTTTAGTATTTAAATAGAAAAAAGCAAATTTATCAAAGTAAATTTGTTAACGCAACGGTTTTTAACTTATCGCATGTGCTTCTTGTTTTTAATATCTCATTTAGCATAAAAGCAACCACCGGGCTTTCGAGATGCAAACAAAAGCACAGCTTCGTAGTCAAAACACTCATGACTCTGGTAATTCGATAATGTTACAGCCGTAAATATCAATCAGAAATTATTAATTTTTCTAAAATAAATTTAATCTTTAATATAAATTGCCTTTAGGTTACCGTAACAAATCGTAATCCAAAGTTTCCCACAACTTTAGCCTCCTATGCATTTTTGTTCTCACAGATAGATCGCGGTTTTCTTCCTGTACGGTTCTTAAATCTTAATTTGCAGTCGACGAGGTTTTGATTTTTTTTTCCTTAGATAAAGAATCTTAGAATATACATTACTCGCGCTCATATTTTTCGAATGCTCAAACGTAATCATTTTGAATTCTGTTCACTTTTGTTTTAGAGTAAATAAATAATTCTAGGGGTATAGAATTATATTAAATTCCTTCAATGAGAGCAAAACGAACAAGCGTAGAAACTTTAAACAAATTAGCTAAAAATTAAATTGTATAAGACAAACCCATAAGTGTAAAAATAATTACAATGATAAATAGAGATAAATAGAGAATGATAAATAGAATTACATTGAAATATTAAAAAAAGAAAACTAAAACAAATTATCCTTCCTACAGGATAGCTGGGCATTCTTTATTATTGACATTTTTACTCAAAACTATATACATATTACTAATCCATGTTGAAAAATCATACATTAAAGATAATTGATTTAGGAAAAGTATTGAATTAGTTAAGGAATATTATTTATATAAATAAGTTTAAAGTAAATTATTTTTACAGGTAAGAACAGTTTAACAACACTTATAGGTCAGTACTCTTCAGACAGCGAAAATGAGGATGAATCCTCAAATGTGTCAGGTCTGAACGGGAAAGATATTAAAGCTGCAAACGATATATTACCTACAACACGTAACAGTGCTTAAGATATGATGTCATAACCCAATTAACCAGTTATTTTTAGATTGGACACAATGCAACGACCCGAATACTGGCCACCCTTATTATTGGAATGTGGAGACCAAAGAAGTCACTTGGGAGCCACCAGCAGACTATGAAAATTATCTCTACAGTATATCAAAGATGTTTAAAAAAGTACCAGATGATTGTTGGATTCGAGGATATTCTCAAGCAGTCCAAGCACCGTACTATGTCAATGAGTATACAAGGGTGGTGTCTTGGGACCGGCCTAAGAATTTTAAAGAATCAGAAAAGAAGCCGCCTAATGAAAAAAGTACTGAAAAAGTAGGAAGCGTACAATCTGAAAAAAAGTTGATTGATAAAAATTCACAGTCAAACTTAGTTAAGCAAAACAAAAGTAAACCGAAGAAACATCTTCCTCCTCATTTAGAACATAATAGTGACGATGAGTATGTTAATTTGTGGTACCTTTATTAAAAAACTTAATATTATGTATCTTCAGGAAAATAGAGCTAATATCTTCCTACAGTGGAATTGATTCGAGTTCTGATGAAGATATAAAAAGAAAATATCAAAAGGTTAGTACATACTTTGTATTTAATAAAAACTTCTTTATATTAGGCTGGTGATGATTTTCTGCATCCTGACTTTGCTTTTTGCAATCAATAAAACCACTTACTATCCACATTTTTTTGGAAGAAGTGTTTACGCATGATGGTAAAGTTTTCAATCTGAAGCCATAATAAGAAATTCTGATGAAGCAGTTTGCTTGAGTTCTTGAATACTACAAAAGTATTTTACTTTTATGGACAAATTTCTAAGAATTCGTGAACTTCTGATATTTTTCATAATGTTTTTTATTTTTTATTATTTATGTAGATATTAATTCTTTTTCTGTTTCATATACTTATTTAGGATATGAGTCCGAAAATAGCAAATCGTCATCTAGTGGCTGCTTATGTCACGGATGAAAGCGACTCAGAAATAGAAGAGCATGCAAAAAATTCTCGCATGCGTAAGCCAACTGAGGCGGCATCAGAGGAGGAATTGAGAAACGAAAGGCAAATCAGAGAAGAACAAGCAGTAGAGACTATCACACAAGATAAAAATGATATAGTTGATAAAGAAATTCCAAATTCTTCAAATATTCAACCTAATTCGTTTTCAAATATTATTGTTGGTGGTGTATCGGAAAGCACAATAGATGAAGAAATTATGAGGTTAAAAAAAGAACTAGAAAAGGATTTAGGCTCATTTGAAAACGAAAGCGAGAAACAAGACAAGGTACCAGAAGTCAATGATGGCTTTGACGAAAAGACATTCCAGAGAAAAAAGCGTATTCAATTTAGAACCAGCTCTAAAAGTTCTGAAAATGGTCAAACGAATACAAACTTCTCTAAAATAGACTCTGCAAAAGAAAAAGAAAAAGAAAAAAGAAAAGAAAAAGAAAAAGGAAAAGAGAAATATAATTTGTATAAACATTTTCAAAGGAGTCATGTTGAATTCGAAAATACAAAAGGCAATGAGGTCTCACTTAAATTGGGAAATGAAGATGAAGCAATGTCTCCTCAATTAAAGGAGGTGAACGAAGAAATCGATGACTTAAGCGATTTAATATCCGGAAAGGTGAAATTTTTAGCAGTTGGCCACCCTGATGTGACTGCAGTTCAGGCCATGCACATACAACTGGAGGTAAATAGTATGTAATTGATCCAAATATTAATTGAGGTAAATAGTATGTATATTGCGTAGCATATAGAAATTGTAACACGCTCAGGGAATTTTGATGTCTTTCTTGTGGCCCGTGCGAATTACAGTCTAAGGCCTGCTGAGCGATGTAATTTCGCAATATCCATTGCCAATTTTGTTTTCGAACACCGATGTCTTTCCCTTGTTGGCCTTGAAGTCTATATAGGTCTTTGTTGGTAATGATCTCGGACCAATGGATGTTAGGGATGGTTCGGAGGCATAAATTCACAAATGCTTCTTAATGGTTCTTGGCTGGTCACTTTATATGTTGAACAGTCTTTTAGTTTTTCCACCTTTGAATCAATGCAATTAAAATATGACAACACAAAACTACAGCTACAACTGTTCAGGTGATATAGACGAAATGGAAATTTCTAGTTGACTCTTGTCAATTTGTTTTCATGTATATTTTCATTTACTATAACTTGAAAATTTTCTCTATCTAATTTTTTCTAGTACTAAAGAGGAAAAGAAAACATAAATATTTGAATGAAATCCGGTCCTACCAAATAATATTTTAAAATAAATTCTTGAAAAGTACTTTGTGTAAATAATTAGCCGTCAAGCACAAACTTCAATTTTGTGTTACGCAGTTTTTATGAATGCGAACAATAACAACTTTTTCCATTGCATTGAGGTCTCGGTTTCCCAATATTCTTGCATTGCGGACCGAACGATAGTATCTACGGCAGTGCGATCCATGTTATTTGCTGCTATTTTTTATATCACTTATGCCTTACTGCAAACTGTGTTTTTTAGGTTCTAAGAAAGATGTATTCGATGATCTTAAGTTTGGTTACGATTTCCACAAAATATCGTCATTGTCATCTTCAAATATCTCAAGTCACAGTTTAAAAATTCTAGATATTAATATTTTAAAATAATAATAATATTGACATCATATCAATCTGATAATGTAAATATTTTATTTTTAACCGAATTCCCAAAAACAAAGAGGTTATAAGTTCGACGTGAAGATTTTTTTTTATGTCTTACCGGGCATAACTTCGTAACGTGTTGACAGATTTTGATGATTCTTTTTTTGTTCGGTAGAGTACGTTCACCGATTTGTACCATTTTTTTAATTTTTTTTATACGATGTGGCCGAATCCTAGGGGATAACCCTTTGATGCGTTAGCATGGTTTTGGCCGGAAGGGAATTATGGTAAGGGAAGTGAGGAAACTTGAGTCTTGTTTTTGCATTGCTGCGAGCTAGACAACAGCCTAGAGATGGAGTGGATTATTTTAATTTCTTAATAAAAGCTCACGGGGTCATCTGGTTTCGAACCCGGGACCCATGGCATGTTGGTCTTGCCGCTCAACGTATTGATCCAACTCCGTCTCCGATGTCAAAAAGTTTTGGGAGGGGTGGGGGTGGTGGTGAAAACTAACTTTGTAACGCGTGGACCGATTTGGATGGTTCTTTTTTGTAGTAGAGAGTATGATCCCCCATCCCTAATAGGAGAAAAAAAATTTGATCAAGGGTGGGAGGGGCGAGGGGTAGTCTAACTTCGTAATGCGTGGACAGATTTGGATAATTCTTTTTCTGTTGGGTAGAGTACTTTTCTGTTGGTAGAGTTGGTTGATACCACGAGAAAAAAATGTTTGTGGGATGGAGGAGTTGAACCAAAAACACTAAAAAGTGTAAAATAAAATTGTTTTTTTAAAAAAAACTATTTTTTCTAATTTTTTTTATATATATATTTATCTACACAAAACTTGCGTTTTAGCGTGTTTTTAAATATTTAAACTGACAAAATAATTAGGTCATTTCTTCAGCTGATATCCCTCCGTGACAGGAAATCCATCGAAATCTTTTGCGGAGTGTTAAGTTGCAAGATTCCTTCGTGCCAATTTTTTTTCAATCTTGTAGAAATCTCCGCTCTCATCTCTGTCTTTTGTGCTAGCGTATTAATGTAATTGTGGTTGTCATGCTCAACACAACAACAGTTTTGATGGTTGTTCGCAGAATTAATGCGGTCTTTAATCTGCTTCCGTTCTTGTATTTTAGATCACGTGGCGTCACTGATATATTGCTGTCATAACGTCGCATATTTTTTTTTTAGTCTGCGAAGCATTACTTCACTCCTTCGCTTTACGGCGCATTGCGGTGAATATGTGCCCCGGCTGTTTGGTGTGTTAAGTCTCTGAACATACATTGGATCGTGGCGCATTCGGTGTTGTATGGCAAGCGCAAAGCAGCATAATCGGAATTAACTGTAATAAGATGGTGAGCATTGCCAATATCAGCACACCTTTTAGGCGAAACTGTTTCGAATTTTTGGAAACAGAAATATGGCCGATCTGATTCTCAGTTTTGACATCTGAGAAACCCAGTACAGTATATGGCATTTTTTGTGTCTAAACAAGGATCCATTGATTACAATCTGTTTTGAGGTGCAAAATTCAAAAAAGCTCTTCCACTTCTGCTCCATCAAGTTCCGCTTGACCCCAAATTATTAATTGTGTATTAAAAGGGACTTATATTTCTTCTTCTTCTTTGGTAGTGTAAATGTTGATTATACAGCCCTGCAAATTAAAACCTTTTTTTCCTTCCTCAGATTTTATAGCTGATTATGGGGTTTAGAAGGTTCCTAAGAATGCATCTTTTAACTCGGTTTATTTCTATCACATCAGGATTTTTCACAAAAAACTGACATAACACAGAGACGTGCCAATTTGAAGAAAGGATATTTGTAGAATTTTGTAAAATTTTAATATTCTGGATTACATCCATAGTCACTTTCATGAATTCGAATTCCTTGGCGAAACTGATAGATATATTTATTTTTTAAAGTTATTTCAAGATAAAATTGACTGAAAGTAGACATTTTCGCACTTTGAGGTTAGGATATCTGAAAATCCTGATTTCGACTTAGCGTTCAAATAAAACGCATAGGTTTGTCTCCGTCTATGTCCAGTGAAGGATCTAATTTTTTGCCATTCAAAGACCGGAGTAAGAAAATTCTGGTCCCGGACTGACTTACTGCAGCATTTTGTAGGACTACTGTTTTGAGAACTGTGTGGCATTTCTTTTTCTTTCTTTCTGTTTATTCCAACACCGAAATGAGGCTTTTTATTGGTGTTGATCATCAGGCTATTCTATCGCCTTAGAATACATGGTGAAGGTTTTCTAAATGTACACATTGTGTTGCGGTCATATAAAATATCGCTCAATCACATACTACTCATTTCTGCGTTTGGATAAACTGCGATATTACCTTATTTGACCATTGCTCCAGCATTTCTTGGCTTTTATATTTTTGTGTGAAGTTATTGTTTGAAAAGTTTCATTACTTTACGTGATTGAAAATTATTAATTTTTTAGACTTTGCTCGCTGCCTTCCGCTGTTCAGCATTGGAATCGGGGTACTTCTTCAAATGGTTAAAGGCGACATCGGATGATCTTATTAATCTGGAACAAAATGCATGTCCTGAAGGCTGGAAATGCATGTGGGATAGGTACGAATTGCACCTTTATTTTTATTACCACGTTGTAGTAATTAAAAGCATTTCGTGGTTTCGAAATTCAGTGCATATATGTTTATCAAATAAAAGTTATGTGCCGTCGATAATATTAACTCATGTGAATAAATTTCTATTTAGCTACGGTATTTATACTCGTGTTGTGATATTTTCTTTTTTTTTTGTACGTAATACTCTTTCCATTCATAATTGATATAATCCTTTACAATGAAAAAGGACGTTCCTTTTGTAATAAGAATAGGACCGCCCTTTTAAGTCCCCTTTTGTAACATTGCTTTCCAGGTTTAGTTAGTAATAAATCGTGGATGCAGTAATTGAGAGGCCGGGGCAACCTTGACTATTATTAATTCTAAAATTAATATAAGTGAACAAATTCAAGGTAAGTAATTGTTTTTTATTCGATTTTAAAAGTGATTTTTTGAAAAATCTCTACACTTTGATACTATGCCCGCTTAGGAGACGAGAAGGGATGCCATTTTAGCGGAATACCTAAGACCATATATAATTCCACAAATTTAAAAATTCAATTCAATATCAAAATGAATTCATTAGAAATCATTAAACAACTTTCCGTTTTTCTGCTCAATTTCTGTACTTTTTTATTTTTCCCTAATTGTAGAGAAAGCTCACAATACTGCTACAAAAATCTCGTTACTGGTGATGTTCAATGGGAATTTCCTGAGAAGACTGATGAAGAAAGTCAAGCGGATGGGATCGCTGGCGGAGAGGATGAAATGGACATCAGTACGACTCCACCACCAAATGAAAACGAGCAACTTAAAAGTAATTTAGTTCTCAAATTAAAAAAAACAGAGTTAATACGAATTATTTTAGTTGAAAACGAAGTGCCGCCTTGGGACGAATGTAACCCGCCTCCACCGCCAATTATCTCGGTAATTTTTTGTAATAGTTTGTAATTTATGAGATGTTCTAAATATGATATATTTGTTAAATAATTGAGGTTCATTTTTTTTCTTACAGGTTCAAGCTCCTCCTCCTCCTCCCAATATTAACTGCGAGTTGGCGTCCTTTTATTCAGACATTGCAACAATCGAAACTCCAGACGCAAAAGGAGGCAATAATCAACGTTTATCTCCCACAAGAGAAGATTTAAGGAAGCGAATTGTGGATGACAGTAATTTAAGGAAAAAACGAAAAAAAGCAAAAGTTCATGGTTTAGGTTTAAAAACGAAAGAAGTGTCCAACATGGTGGCTAATTGGAAAAAAGCTCAAAAAGAGCTTGATAATTAATGGTGCACATACTTATTTTTATTAAATAAACACCCTTTAAAATTTACTTATCAATTCTCATTTGAGTATCCTTAGAAGAATTGCTTCCCCACACTACATTCTCAATCCAGTCAACATAAGGAAACACACCTGTGTAAACTCAAGGTGTTTCGATATTTCCGCAGAGAAGTCCAAAAGATGTGACTCCTATTATTGTAGCATACAGTATTGATGAGCATGAAAGTTTTGCAGTAGTCCGCTAGAGTTCTCCTGGCACAATCCTTTTCCACCTCTTCTAAAATCGGCACACATTAGGGTTTCAGGTACTATTCTAATTCTATTTTGCCATTTATTTCATGTGCATATGATGCGTTGCACTCTTCTACGCTTAATTTGTCCGAAATACATTTTTTCAAACGAGTTTTGTGAGTATGCTGTATGAACATAATTAGTAGCTATTGATTTTATTCCTGGATCTTCGAAAACCGGTGGCAGGCATGCTGGTCTTCTGTCTGCATCTAATTGCACCTTATGATTCGAAACAGTGCAATGTTACTATATTTCGAGTGAAAGTCGTATTGATGGGGCAGAATTATTTCCAAAATTGTAAAATCTTCTCGCTTAGCACAAAAAACTTCGCTTTAATAATAACGTCAACTAAATATGACTTTTGAGGCTTTCGCGGTTGCTCACTGACATTTTTTTATGTTTTCCGGATTATCCGCGTAAAATTATTAAGAGTGCTAATAAAAGTACTCACCCCGAACGTTTCGCATCAAGTTTCATTGAGCGTGGTCACCGGGAAACTGCCTGAAGTTGTCAGTGTCGATCCACACTGCGCAGATTGTACCGGTGCGTAGGCCGTTGTTGCAGTTGTTGCATTTGTTGATGTTGCGCAGAGGAATCCAAACAAACTACACTCACTGTGTCGCCTGGCGTGAATATTTTGTTTCGTATCGACCGTTGAGATGCTTTCAGTACGGGATCCCATGTTCGTGAAAGGTGGAAACTGTTGTCGCGATTGAAATTTTGTCGTCGTTTAATTTCAATCGCCTCACGAACGAGCCGAGGCGTGTAGTGAGGTTCGCGGGCCAAGATTTCGGTCTTCTCGAAGTGAATCCAATGATGTTCCGATGAATGATCTAAAATATGCTCGCATATTGCTGATTTTTCCCGCTGATTCTTACTTACAGCACTTATATGTTCTTTAAGCCGCGTAGCAATACTTCGTTGTGTTTGTCCAATATAATATGACCCACAGCTACAAGGGACAGCGTAAACGCCTGGCGACTGGAGAGGAAAACGATCCTTTGGTGGACGCAGGTAGTTTTGCACCTTTTTGGGTGGTAAAAAGATCGATTGTATCCCATACCGCTTCAAAACCTTTCCCACCCTATCCGTAACACCTCTGAAATAGGGCAGAAAAGCTCTCTTCTTCGACTACTCCTGGTCAATGTCCCTTACCCGTGATGCATTTGGCTTCCAAGTCCGTTGTTTCCTCGAATAGCCGTTATATTTTAAAACTTCATCTACATATTTGAGTTCAGCTGCTAAGTGTTCTTCATCACAGATTCTGTGGGCGCGGTGAACTAGTGTAGAGACGACGGATCTCAAATTTGCTGGGTGGTGGTGGGAAGTAGCGTGTAGGTATCGGTTGGTGTGTGTGACCTTACGGTGAACTGTGTGACCCAATGTACCATCACTCCTGCGGATCACCCTCACGTCCAAGAACGCAAGAGCACCGTCCTGTTCTTCCTCCATGGTAAATTTGGTCTTAACGTGTAGCGAGTTGAGATGTTGTAAAAAGCGGATAATCCGGAAAGCATAAAAAAAAAAATAATTTCAACGTCAACTAAAGTTTTAATATAATATTATAATTTACCATGCTATTGCTCTGAATAGGTGCACTCTCCAGATGTTACAATATATTCTTCACTAATTAATATACAACCCCATTTCCATGAAGGGACTTCTATCAAGGCCATATGTGCAAATTTTCGTGCCGTTGCGTAGTCAGTTTGTACTATAGGAATTACATGTTTAGAATCACATTCGTGGTTCTAAATTGTTTTTGTTGCACTGGTAGGAGGTAGGTGGATTTGTTTGTACAGGTAGGAGAGTTAAAGTATTTGTGTATTCATAGACTGTTGACTTATATCCACTACATTCTAAAAGAATTACAAAAAGTGGTAAACATTAAAAATTAAGAAAGCTTTTTATGTATCTGTTAAAAATTTTTCCCGTATACTCTTCTTATTGAAAATAAATATTTTGTTATGAATTCATCAGATTCGCGAAAATATGAACCTATGAACGTGAACTACTCGAAAAGGTGCCTACATCGTTTACTTTAAAAAGTGAACTTGTTTCAGTTATTGTACTCATCTTTGCCTAAAAGATGGGGCGCTGAGTAAGTTTGTGCATTTCCATTAGAAGACGCGAGATATCACCTAATTAAAAAGTCGCCAACTAATTTAAAGATTATAAAGTTTGAAAATGTGTACAATTTCGAAAGTAAAAAGAAGCCTGATTGTAGTTTCCTCTTGAAGGGACAAGCGACAACTTGACTTCGGCGTGCGGTTGGTCCAACAATTTTTTATTTTTGTTGGCTCTGCAGATATTTTATTAAGCAGGTAAAATTTATAATTAACTTTAATAATTATAAGATTAATTACATTTAATTTTGATCAGGAATTACCAGGAAAAGAAGATTCAATGGGAGTCCAATAGTCAGTCTTCTCAACCATCTTTTTGGAGTGTCTCCGAACTTTTAGAAGAAACTTTGCCACGGATGTAAAACAGTATATTACAAAAGAAAAGACTACGAAAAATTATTCATGAAAAATATGAAAAGTCTAAATTAGCATTTTTGCATTTAAACTAACTTAATAAATATATAAATATTCATGCATATAAACTTGCACGTTTCAACATTTTTTAATTTTAATATCAAAATCCCGAACGACTTTTATCGGGATTTTGTCTATTCGGGATTTTGCCTTTCGGGATTTTGTGTTTTCGGGATTTTACCTTTCGGAATTTCGTTTTTCAGGATTTTCACGTTCGAGATTTTGCTTTCGGGATTTTGTTTTTCGGGATTTGCTACCAGACCCGTGATTCATACTTGTTATGGGTGTTCGATTTCGTGCCTTCAGTCTCTTTTTTTATTGCCCTTTTGTTTGCTCGGTGAACTTGTTATTTATAAAAACAACAAATAGTCGGTGATCCAAGGGACTCACCAAGATGGAGGAGCCAAGCGGACCCGCATTTGATAAATCGAAGACTCTTAAAAATTTTACACCGGGGGCAAAGTACCTCGCCAGGACTACAAATAGTAATCAACAGACAATGCTAACGGTTTAGCCTTTTTTATTGAAAAAAGTGATTGACTCGGTAGCAGGCGGTGAAATTGAAAAATGCACCAAGCTCAGAAACGGTACTGTTCTGATACAGACCAAAATAATTAAACAGGTAGAAAAACTAATTACATTAATGAGCCGGGTTAAAATCAGTGAACATAATTCACTCAATGAAGACAAGGATGTCATTTATTTTCTTGATTTGCAATACGTGTCAGATGAGGAAATCTTACAGAAACTCAAGACGTTTAATGTAATTGGCATCAAGCGACAAGAATAAAATCCAAAGAAAGAATTTGGATTCTACATACTTTCCTTTGGGACATCATCGGCTCCTGAATTCATATACATTGGATACAACAGAGTTTCGGTTAGACCTTTTGTTCCGCTACCTCTCCGTTGTTTCAATTGCTTTAAATTCGGGCATCTTACAACATCGTGTAAAAATTAAAAAACCTCCCCAAACTGCGCTAATAAATCCCATTTGATGAGTGAAGGTAAAATTTGTGTTTTAAGCAAAAAGTGTGTCAACTGTCTTGGACTTCACGTGTCCTTCGACAAAACTTTTCTAAAGGTTAAGGAAATTAAAAGAATCAGAATTATTGAAAAACTCGACATGAGGGAGGCGATCAAAAGATACAAAATTCGTAACCCGCTACTGCCTAACAGTTGTTCCTTTGCGAATGCAACAAAACAAGCACCAGAAGCAAGAAATACCAGCAAACCATCTATTCCTTCGACCTCTTCCACACAACCTAAGGAAAGCTCACCAAGGCCCACGAAAGCAGAAGAAAATTCTCTACCTCCTAACCCTAGAAAGAGGCACTCCTTGAACCAAAAATGGAAAGAAATAACCATCCTACCAAGGAAAACCAACAAAAGGGTAAAACGTACACTGAAAACACAAGCTAAGAAAACTATAAATAGGAATACTCGCACCGGCGCAAAAAATTCTAAAGATAGGGAGATGGAAGATGATGATAAGGAGATGGATAATGTAAAGAATGGAACTGCAATGGATTTTATCAACATTTTGAAGAAGTAAAATTATTAGTAGATAAGTATTCCTCATATATTTTGCCTACAAGAAACTAAATTCAAATATAATCATCACCCTAAAATTAAAAATTGTAAGATCGATAAAAAAACCTATTCTCAGAAACATGGTAGCAGTCTCCATTAATGTTATATTCGACTCAGAAGAAGTATTAATTGAATCAGAACTACAAGTAGCTGCAGTAAAATATACTATCCATTCAAGTACATTATTTCCAGCATATATCTACCTCTTAACGTGGATATAACATACTCGGACTTATAAAATATAATAAACCAATTTGACAGCCCTTTTATTTTATTAGGAGACTTCAATTGCCATAGCCCTTTATGGGGCTCAAATCGTACAGATGCCAGAGGGGAAATAATAGAATCAATCATCACAACCACAAGCCTAAATATTCTTAATGACGATTCACCGACGTACTTTAGTTTCACACATAAGACCCAAAGTGCTATAGACCTCACGCTACTAACACCTGCGTTACAAAACTCCTTTGACTGGTATGTCGACCTTTATCTCCACAATTGTGACCACTTTTCCATAATAATTCCTCTCTTGACATCACCATTACAACTGGAAAAAATACCGAAATTGATTACCAAAAAAGCCGACTGGAATACATTCCAGAAATCCATCAGTATCCCTGAGGACTTCCAGGACATAACATATATAGACGAAAGCGAAGAATACATAAGGGGAAAAATTTTACAGGCAGCAAAAGAATCTATACCACAGTCTTCTTCAACTAATTCAAAGCGTAGTCCCATGGTGAAATAGTGAAGTCAAGGCCGCTATCAAAGCACGTAAAAAACTATAGAAAATACGTCAGGACCTTTGAACAAACAGACGACTTAAATTTCTTGATTGCCAAACGTGAAGCCAGGAAAATCATTAGATTTTACAAAAAATAACGTCTTAAAAACTTCATTCACTTCATCAATTCCAATACACCAACCACTCACGTATTTGAAAAAATCAGGAATATCAACGGTTACAAAAGGCAACCGCTCATCACTAGTCTATGTGACGAACACAACAACCTATATGATGGACACAAACCACTTTGAAATTAGTGAGCATCTAACCAATACCTTTACAAAGCCATACTCAACCTCCCAGCACCCATCTCGTGTTTTAATTAAACATCGTAGGGAAATCGAACAGAGAGGCATACATATTCCAAGGGACTACAAAAAATCAGACTATAACTGCGATTTCTCCTTGGAAGAACTAGAACATGCTCTAAACTCCAGCAAAGGCTCCGGCCCGGACGGAATTCACTACGACATGTTAAAAAATCTACCGATCACTGGCAAGAAGTACCTTCTAACTCTCTACAATAAAATATCTCAAAATGGAGAATTATCCCTAAAGTTAAGAAGTTCACTGCTTATCCCAATCCTTAAACACGGTAAAGACACAAAAAAGACCACAAATTGTAGACCTATCTCCTTAAAAAACTGCACTTGAAAAATACTGGAAAACATGGTAAACTGGCGACTGGTTTGGCACCTCGAACGTTGTTACAAAATAAATATCTATCAGTCAGGTTTAACAAAACAGATCATGTATAGACAACCTATCCTCACTCGAGTCAACGATAATGGAATGGAATTTCTCGTGTAATGTGAGGTTAGACATTACTTCTATGTGATGAGATGCCATTGAGTTCCAATAGTTTTTAAGCATTTGCATCTTATGAGCATAATATGCCTTCGGGTGAGCCATTGACTCTTCGTTTTGAATTTTTTCTACGAAACTCAGCAAAAGTGCTTTGTTTGTTTCTTTTGAATTCTTGCATAATTTTGAAATTGTCGTTCTCAGACTCTATCATTATTCAGAGCAGAGCTTTAGGAATGGCTCCAGTTTTAGGGCCTTCTGTTTAACTTGATTTGCTGCTGAGTGAATTTGTTTATACCTCCTTTAATTTTTGTTCCTTCATGCTCTTTGTAATTTCATATGTATTTTTAATTTTCTGATAGAAATTACTGGGGGTGTAGACATGTTTAGGGTTGAAGTCTTTTATTTGTGTTTCGTTATTTTTGTGAAACTTTTTCCACTTATCATTGACGTCTTGAAGTCGTTTCTTTAAGTACAACTCTGTTTTGCGAGAATCAGAGTCTTTTCTATAATTTGTTAACATTTTCAGAATAATAGCTCAAAAAATAAAAAACACACTGATTAGGAAAGTAAAACGATCCTCGTGGGACTGCTTCTGTAATAAAATCGAAAGCACCTCTGAAAATCCTCAGAAAATCCTTTCAACAACGCCCATTACCCCAAGCCTCTTGAACCAAAGTGATGGTAGTTGGACTTCATCCAGTTTTGAGTCGCTGGAGTTACTAGTCAACACGCACTTTCCGGGGTGCTCAGCAACCAGTGTTGCTGAGTTGCCGGATACTCCGAGTGGCCATGAACTGGTCCACAAGATCCCTGATAAGAGAAAACTGAAATAGGTGATACGAAGTTTCAAACCCTATAAATCACCGGGCATCCTCCCAGCTGAAATGCAATTAGCTTCCGAGACACTGATCCCGTGGCTAATGGTCATTTATGAGGCCCGTCTTAATCTCACCTATATTCCATCCTCATGGACGAAGGTGAAGGTAATCTTTATTCCTAAAGGAGGAAGAGCCTCACACTATAAGCCCAACGGTTTTAGGCTCATAACTCTCTCCTCCTTCCCAGCTGAAAACCCTGCTTAGATATCTATATTAAAGAGAAAATCAATCCTTGCAAGCTGTCTCTCTCGCAAAATGTTTACACTAAAGGTAAGTCCGTAGAGACAGCCCTGCATGAACTTACCACAATCATAGAGCATTCGCTACTGCAGAAAGAATACTCACTTGCAGCCTTCCTCGATATTGAGGGTGCTTTTAACAATATCAGTTCAGAGGCGATAATGGCATCCTTGAGGAGGCTTGAACTTGCTTGAACGATCTTCTAATCAAACTTATTGACCTCATGATAAAAGCAGGAGAATCGTCTTAAGTTTGCGAGGATCAAATATCCAAAGAGTGGTCACTAGAGTTACCGCTCAGGGAAGACCACTCTTATGGAACATAACTCTGGATGAGTTACTCATACACCTGGAGCTGTTTGGTCACAAAGTTATCGCTTTCCCCGATGATATTGCCCTGATATGTTCAGGAAAGCACCCAAACACACTAGCTGAAGTGTTACAATACGCCCTCCAAGATATTATCATAGAGTGATGGGTGTGGTCTAAGCATAAACCCGAACAAAACAGAGTTAATACCCTTCTCTCAGAGACATAAAACGCATCCTATGAATTTCCCTATACCAGACGGGGTTAGGCTGAAACTGTGTAATCAGGTTAAATATCTAGGTCTAGGCCTAGATAGAAAACTTACCTGGAAGCCTAACATCCAGGAAAGAGTACGGAAGGCTACAGTAGCGCTGTACTCGTGTAAGGAAGCAATAGGGAAAAGATGGAGTATGGAGCCACGCATCGTGCATTGGCTCTACACAAGTTCCATACAACCTATACTTACGTATGGGGTAATTGTCTGGTGGCCGACACCAAATATAACAACCCATCACAAAGCAATGGATAAAGTTCAGAGGATGGCAACACTGCTGATAACAGGTGCCCTTAGAACCACACCTTCCAAAATGCTGAACACTATTCTCTACCTTCTACCGTTAGATCTCTTTGGTAAGCAAACCGCATCCTTAGCCGCCATTAGGCTTACCTCAAGCCAGACCTGGAAACGAACTGACTTCGGTCACTCCAAAATCCTGGACAGAAGAACTGTCAGCAATATCGACTATACCTCGCCCAAGGCTTTCTTTGAAACTAAATTCGACCCCATCTTTTCCACCAGATCGGAATGGGAGGTAGGTTCTCCAAAGTGGGGGGAGTCAGTGCAACTCTACACTGACGGCTCCAAATTAGAAGGCAAAGTAGGTGGAGGTATCTTCTCGAAACATTTGGACGATATCTCATTCCGCTTACCTAACTACTGCAGCGTGGTTCAGACGGAAATCATGGCTCTAAAGGTAGCCGCGGACCACCTGAATCATTTAACGCTACCTGGAGACAACATGTATTTTCACAGATAGTCAGGCCGCCATTAATTCCCTCACCGGAGTATACACCACCTCCAAAACGGTTCTAACATGTCGCCCAGCACTAAATGACATAGCTGAGCACCTGAAAGAACGGCTCATCTGGGTGCCTGGACATAGTAATATTCTAGGTAGGTTAGGTTAGGTTAAAGTGGCTGCCTAAGAAGGCACACTTAGGCCTAAGAGGCCCTTTGTGCTACCACGTTGAGGCTTGAATTTAACAACCCCATAGAACTACCTAAGGAATGAGAGGGTTAACATGTTGCCCCCTGTGTATCGAACCAGTTTTTTGTATCCAGTGGAACCAGTTCACGGGAAGTCAAAATAATTTTGACTGGGTTGTGAAGGGTGTTCATCCTTAATTCGCTGTCGGGAACCAATTTCAACTCCTGATAAATCGAGTCAGGTCTCTGACATCCGTTGAGCCCAGCTCGGTTAACTCTTTAAAGAAAGGGGAGCCCAAAAACCGGTTCCTACGGTTGGCTAGGGCCGGGCAGTTACCGAGGAGGTGAAGTATGGTTTCCTCTTCCTCTTCGTCGCGGCAACTTCTACAAAAGTCGTTTGAAGGCACGCCCAGCCTATCGGCGTGTCTACCTATGAGGCAGTGACCAGTGATTACGGCTACTGTACTGCTAATTATTTTGCGACCGAGTAGGATGAGCCTTTTTGACCGCTTAGGGTCAATCTTTGGCCATATCTGTCGGGTAATCAGGCAGGTGTATTCCTCTTGCCAGTTAGTGTTAGCAATCTTGAGAACCTCCTGTGAGAGTTCCAGTTTGCATGTAGCTAGCGGTTTACCCGGCTGGTGGTTAATGTCCGAAAGAGGACGTGTGGTACCGTTTCTCGCTAGTTCGTCGGCCCTGCAATTGCCCGGAATATCACTATGTCCTGGCACCCAGATGAGCCGTACTTTTAGATGCTCAGCTATGTCATTTAGTGTTGAGCGACATGTTATAACCGTTTTGGAGGTTGTGTATACTCCCGAAAGGGATTTAATAGCTGCCTGACTATCTGAGAAAATACATACGCTGTCTGTAGGTAGCGTTAGTTGATTCAGGCGGTCCGCAGCTACCTTTATAGCCATGATTTCCGCCTGAAACACGCTGCAGTAGTCAGGCAAGCGGAATGAGACATCGAGGTCCAAATGTTCCGAGAATATTCCTCCACCCACTTTGCCTTCCAATTTGGAGCCGTCAGTGTAGAGATGCACTGAGTTCCTCCATTGGGGAGGACCTTTCTCCCATTCCGATCTGGTGGGAAAGAAGGAATCGAATTTTGTTCCAAAGAAAGGCTTGGGCGAGGTGTAGTCGATATTGCTGGCAGTTCTGTTGTGCAATATTTTGGAGTGACCGAAATCAGTTCGCTTCCAGGTCTGGATTGAGTTAAGCCTAATGGCGGCTAATGATGCGGTTTGCTTACCAAAGAGATCCAACGGTAGAAGGTGGAGAATAGTGTTCAGGGCTTTAGAAGGTGTGGTTCTCAGGGCACCTGTTATCAGCAGTACTGCCATCCTCTGAACTTTGTCCATTGCTTTGAGATGGGTTGCTATGTTTAGTGCCGGCCACCAGACAATCACCCCATACATAAGTATAGGCCGTATGACACTTGTATAGAGCCAATTCATAATGCGTGGTTCCATACCCCATCTTTTCCCTATAGCCTTCTTACACGAGTACAGCGCTACTGTAGCCTTCCGTACTCTTTCTTGGATGTTAGGCTTCCAGGTAAGTTTTCTATCTAGGACTACACCTAGATACTTAACCTGGTTACACAGTTCCAGCCTAACCCCGTCTAGTGTAGGGCAATTAATATGAGGTGTTTTATGCCTCCGAGAGAAGAGTATTAACTCTGTTTTGTTTGGGTTTATACCCAGACCGCATCCATCACTCCATGATGAAATCTTAGATAGGGCGTGTTGTAACAATTCAGCCAGTGTATTGCGGTGCTTACCTGAACATAACAGGACAATATCATCGGCGTAGGCAATAACCTTGTGACCGGACAACTCCAGGTCTAAGAGTAACTCATTCAGAGCCAGTTTCCATAAAAGTGGTGAAAGGATTCCTCCCTGAGGGGTACCTCTAGTTACCACTCTTTGGATATTGGATCCTCCTAAGCTGGAGATAATGACCCTGCTTTTTAGCATGAGGTCAATAAGTTTGATGAGAGGATCGTCGATTTCAAGCCTCCTCAAGGATGCCATTATCTCTGATCTAATACTGTTAAAAGCACCCTCAATATCAAGGAAGGCTGCAAGTGAATATTCTTTCTGTAGTAGCGAATGCTCTATGATTGTGGTAAGTTCGTGTAGGGCGGTCTCTACGGACTTACCTTTAGTGTAAGCATTTTGCGAGAGAGACAACTTGGAATAATTGATTGTCTCTTTAATGTAGATATCTAAGAGTCTCTCCAAGGTTTTGAGCAGGAAGGAGGATAGCCTAATGGGCCTAAAATCGTTGGGCTTACAATGTGAGGCTTTACCTCCTTTAGGGATAAAGACCACCTTCACCTTCGTCCATGAGGATGGAATATAGGTGAGGTTAAGGCAAGCCTCATAAATGACCATTAGCCACGGAATAAGTATCTCGGAAGATTGTTGTAGTTCAGCTGGGATGATATTATCTAATCCCGGTGATTTATAGGGCTTGAAACTTCGTATCGCCCATTTCAGTTTTCTCACATCAAGTATCTTGTGAACCAGTTCATGGTCGCTTGGAGTGTCCGGCAATTCAGCACCGCCGGTTGCCGATCATCCCGGAAAGTGCGTGTTTACAAGTAACTCCAGCGACTCAAGACTGGATGAAGTCCAACTACCATCACTTTTGGTCAGTAGGCTTGGGGTGATGGGCGTTGTTGAGAGGATTTTCCGTAAACGACTCGCTTCAGAGGAGCTTTCGATTTTATTACAGAAGCCTTCCCATGAGGAGCGTTTTGCTTTCCTAATCAGTTTCTTAAATTTTTTGAGGCATTCTTTATAAGAAGTCCAGACATTAGTTTTCTTCGCTTGGTTAAAAAGCTTACGACATTCCTTTCTTAGGGTCATCATCTCACTTGACCACCACGGAGGTTTCCGTTTACCTCTGGGGACCCTATCGAGGCAGGAAATGTGTGTCGCCGCATTACACGCAAGCGTTAGGGTGTCCACCACCTTGTCAAGGGTTTGCCTGTTTTCAATTACCTGTGATAGGTAGGTTATTGCTGAGGACCTTCCGATAGAGGTCCCAGTTTGTCCTGAGCCTGTTTTTATAAGGAGAACACATCTGTTTCTGAAGTGTAATCCCAAATTCGATATAGGCGTGGTCGGAGAAGGATGGTTCCTTGGATACCTTCCACTCTGTTATTAGATGGGCGGAGTGTTTCGAAACTATTGTAATATCTAGAACTTCCCGCCTAATTGAGTTAGTAAAAGTGGGTTCTGCACACACGTTACAAATCTGGAGGTTAGTTCCAAGAATAAAATCAAAAAGTAACTCACCTCTTTCGTTGATGTCCGAGCTGCCCTAGACAATATGGTGTGCGTTGGCGTCCGCTCCGATCACCAGCGTCTTCTTTTGTACAGTGGCTTCTTTGACCGCATTCCTGATTGTTGTACCAGGAATTTCCACCACATCGTGCGCCATGTAGCTGGAGATAATCCAAATATTGTGGGTTTTGAATTCCAGAGTGGCTGTTGTAGTGTCCTTATCACTAAATTGAGGAAGGATAAGGGCATTAATATTGTTTTTTGTGAGGATACATGATCTTGGTTTACCTGTACCTTGTAAGTAGAGGAGCTTATACCCCTTCATATTGAGTCCCCAAACCTTGTCTCTGACGACCAAAGGTTCTTGGACAAGGATGAGCTCTTCTCCTTTTTGTGCAAGACGAAGGAGAAGGGCTGCGGACGCTGCCTTCGAGTGATGAAGGTTAATTTGAGCTACTCTTATCATCACTGTGTTTAGGTGAGGATACCTCTATCACAGTGATGTCAGCAGTCTCCCCTTCAATGCTGGCATCTTCATCCGTGGAGGAACCCAGAAGTAGGTTCTCCATTCTCCATGGTCCGGGATATGGAAGGGTGTTAACTTCCATAGTGGAGTTGAGTTCCGCATCACCATCTTCTGGTGAGGGAGTGACAACGGCAGAAACTGTCGCTGCACTCTGTTCTCCTTCTTTCTCCGCGGTAGTGCTTGTGGAGGCTGCTGAATTCTCCTGGTTACTAGCAGTATTGTGCGCCTTCAGGTCCTTTTCATAGACCTTCAAGCTAATTGAGCTGAACCCATAACAGATAATGCCATTGCGTTGGGCAAGTGGGGCCAGGGATTGCTCATTTAAGATCACAATGACCTGTCTAGAGTTTCCCTTGACTTCACCTACCTGGGCTACTTTCCAGTCATGGGTAGGTAACCCAGGGTTAGATACTTGGATGAACTTTAAGATCTCCAAAGGATCCGAAGGTTCGATCGGAATCCAGGCCCTTGACCTGGATCTACAGGGGATTTTATCCCTGGGAACGGCTTCGATTCTCGCACCAGGCCAGATCTCATCGAGACGGGAAATCGCCTGGCCGAGAAGCTCTACCGACCGTTGGTCGGAGCAGGCCAGTAGCTTAATGTGGCCTTGATGCCAGCCAGCATCAAGACAACATGGGGGAGGGCCGGCGTTCAGTAAAAGAACCTCCATATAAACCTTCAGCAATGCAACCTCCACCATCTTCCATTTATCAGGCGTGATGGAGCCGTCCGCGTTGCTGCGATCTATAATCGCCCTTACTAGACTGTCCTTCGCTATCTCGCTGAAGGACTTAGCGGTGGAGGAGAGGGGGCCTGCCGCCTTACTCCTTTTGGAAGATGGCTGCAACTCGTTAGGCGAGCGCAACCTCTTCGGGGTAGCTTGTAGTGGGCCTATAGAGGCCGAAGCGTTACCTTGGGCAATAATCTTACTAGCCCATTGCAGAGAGGCTTTGTCCTTCTCTACGAGTTTCTCCTGAGAGATGGAGCTCAGTTTTCGGAGGATTCTGAGCGCAGTCCGTCCCTCTTTGAAGGCCACCGTTAAGGCGTTTCCCTTCTGCTTGGTGGTGGTCGTCGGGTTGGACTGGGATGCCCTGAGAGACGCGTTGGTAGATGTATGTCCGGGTGTTTTAGCCTTGGACAGGGACGTGCTACCCCGCACAGGTTTCGCAGAGGGAGGAGGAACTGTACTGTTACTAACGGGTTTGGGGTCCTTGGCAGTGTCGTGTACTTTCCCCGAGGAAAGGGGTTCACAGGACTCTTTGGAGGTAGTCACCGTGTTGGCCTCAGAATTGGAGGAGGATCGAACAGTGCTCGCAGAAGGTTGCGCACTTAACCCGTGAGCTGGGTCTGCCTTGACGGCGGGTTGTCCCCCTTTTCGGGTGGACGAAGTTTCATTCTCGGTTTTATCCGAGGCTGGGTGTTTTTTGTACATAATCATATTCATACTCGACCACTTTCACGACAAGGCATTACTCATGGTCTCAATATATTGTGGGGTTGGGGAAATCGACCATGGTAGAGCCCCATACCATGGAAGGTCCATCATACTCCTTGGGCGGACAGGTATCAAGGAGGCTCCGTTATAATACAGCTAGTTACCCCCAGCTGCAAATTCCAATGGGCACGGTAGTCGCATAACACCCTGGATTGGGTGAGTTTGATCAAGAGAGTGACTGTCTCTCCGCCCGTCATCATTAGCCAGTCTATAGTAAACTACATGACTGTTACCAGCCGCCCCACGTGGAGGGAGATGCGGACTTCCTGCAGTATCCACAGTTACGGCACGCCAACAAATTAATGATAATTTGTTAACGCGTTGGTCCCCCTGTGAATCTGAAGGCAGCGGCCAATATTCTAGGTAACTGTAGAGCCGACGAACCAGCGAGAATCGGTACCACTCGTCTTGATTCGGACTTTAGCCACCAGCTGGGTAATCCGCTGGTCACTTGGAAACTGAAACTCTTACAGTAATCTCTCAGGATTGCATATATTAATTGGCAAGAGGAACACACCTGCCTGATTACCCGACTGATATGGCCAAAACCCTAAAACGATCAAGAGAGCTCATCCTACTTGGACGCAAAGCAGTACCGTAGCCATTATTAGGAGCCACTGCCTCATAGGTACACACGCCGATAGACTGGGCCCACCTTCAAACGACTTCTGTAGGAGTTGCCATGACGAAGAGGAAGAGGAAACCATACTCCACCTTCTCGGTAACTGCCCGGCCGGTAAAAACCGGTTTCTGGGCTCCCCCTTATTGGGAGAGCTAACCGAATTAGGCTCCACTCACGTCGCAGACCTATCTCGATTTATCAGGAGTTCCAAATGGTTTCCGACGACGGGTTAAGGCTGAACACCCTTCCCATCCCAACCAAATTTATTTTGACTCTCCGTGAACCGGTTCCACTGGAGACGGGGAATGGGCTTGGTGCAGAGGGGGTAACAGGTTCACCCTCTTCTTCTGAGGTATTTTTATGGGGTTTTCAAAATTTTTGTAGCTTCAACTTGTATCACAATGGGCTTTCTTGGCCTAAGTGTACCCTCTTAGGCAGCCAATTTAACCTAACCTAATGGTAATTTTTAAGTACCAGTAAAGATATTTGAATTTTTCCTGAATATTTTTACGGGTACTGATAATTTACTGGCACTGGTACTTACAATCCTACAAGACTTCTTACAGACAAAAAATGATAATAGTAAATGTGGAGGGATACCTAACTAAATTGGGATGACTTTCTGCTTCATTTATTTTTGCCTTTATCTTATCTAAAGTATGTGTTGCTAATTTTAGGTCATTTAAATTTATGTTCGCTAATGAAATAGCTTTCAATTGAATGTACTCATGTGAGAAATTAAATTTTGATTTCTTACAGCAGTCATCATTTATTAATTTATAATATATTAAAATTATACGTTTCGCAAGAATTATTCAGTATTATCACAAAGAATTGTTACTGGTCTTTCTTTTGTCATTATTATTAGCCATTGATTAAACTTTAACAGATCTATGATTTCAATATTCCTGAACACTAGTTTGGTATTACAATCTCGGGGAATCCTATCCAAGTTCATTGTAAGCAAAGTTAATTCGCAGACTGGATTTTGATTAGTTGGATGTATTATATATATTTTAACAAAGGAAGTGAAGGTGCGCCCAGTCTATCGGCGTGTGTACCTATGAGGCAGTGGCTCATAATAATGGCTACGGTACTGCTTTGCGTCCAAGCAGGATGAGCTCTTTTGATCGTTTAGGGTTTTGGCCATATCAGTCGGGTAATCAGGCAGGTGTGTTCCTCTTGCCAATTAATATATGCAATCCTGAGGGATTACTGTAAGAGTTTCAGTTTCCAAGTGGCCAGCGGATTACCCAGCTGGTGGCTAAAGTCCGAATCAAGACGAGTAGTACCGATTCTCGCTGGTTCGTCGGCTCTACAGTTACCTAGAATATTACTATGTCCAGGCACCCAGATGAGCCGTTCTTTCAGGTGCTCGGCTATGTCATTTAGTGCTGAGCGACATGTTACAACCGTTTTGGAGGTGGTGTATACTCCCGTGAGGGAATTAGTGGCGGCCTGACTATCTGTGAAAATACCTATGTTGTCTCTAGGTAGCGTTAAATGATTCAGGTGGTCCGCGGCTACCTTTAGAGCCATGATTTCCGTCTGAACCACGCTGCAGTAGTTAGGAAAGCGGAATGAGATATCGTCCAAATGTTTCGAGAAGATACCTCCACCTACTTTGCCTTCTAATTTAGAGCCGTCGGTGTCGAGATGCACTGACTCCCCCCACTGGGGAGAACCTACCTCCCATTCCGATCTGGTGGAAAAGATGTGGTCGAATTTATTTTCAAAGAAAGCCTTGGGCGAGGTATAGTCGATATTGCTGGCAGTTCTGCTGTCCAGGATTTTGGAGTGACCGAAGTCGGTTCGTTTCTAGGTCTGGATTGAGTTAAGCCTAATGGCGGCTAAGATCTAACGGTAGAAGGTGGAGAATAGTGTTCAGGACTTTGGAAGGTGTGGTTCTAAGGGCACCTGTTATCAATTGGCTTATAGTGTGAGGCTCTTCCTCCTTTAGGAATAAAGATTACCTTCACCTTCGTCCATGAGGATGGAATATAGGTGAGATTAAGACGGGCCTCATAAATGACCATTAGCCACGGGATCAGTATCTCGGAAGCTAATTGCAGTTCACCTGGGATGATGCCCGGTGATTTATAGGGCTTGAAACTTCGTATCACCTATTTCAGTTTTCTCTTATCAGGGATCTTGTGGACCAGTTTATGGCCACTCTGAGTATCCGGCAACACTGGTTGCTGAGCACCCCGGAAAGTGCGTGTTGACTAGTAACTCCAGCGACTCAAAACTGGATGAAGTCCAACTACCATCACTTTGGGTCAAGAGTCTTGGGGTGATGGGCGTTGTTGAAAGGATTTTCCGCAAGCGATTCGCTTCAGAGGTGCTTTCGATTTTATTACAGAAGCAGTCCTACGAGGATCGTTTTACTTTCCTAATCAGTGTGTTTTTTAGTTTTTGAGCTATTCTTTATAAGATGTCCAGGCATTAGTTCTTTTCACTTGGATAAAAAGCTTAAGACTCTTCTTTCTTAGAGTCATGGTTTCATTCGACCACCACGGAGGTTTGGGCTTACCTCTGGGGACCCTGTGGGGGCAAGAAATTTGCGTCGCCGCATTACGCGCAAGCGTTAAGAGTTTGCCTGCTTCCAATTACAGATGGACCTGTGACAGGCAGACTATTGCTGAGAACCATCCTGTAGAGGTCCCAGTTTGTTCTGAATTTTTTTTTATAAATGAAAGATATCTGCTTGTGGAGTGTTATCCCAAATTCGATGTAGGCGTGGTCGGAAAAGGATGGTTTCCTGGATACCTTCTTATAAAGTGGCCGGATTGTTCCGAGACTATAGTAATGTCCATAACTTCCCGCCTAATTGAGTTAGTAAAGGTGGGTTCTGCACCCACGTTACAAATCTGGAGGTTAGTTCCAAGAATAAAATCGAAAAGTAACTCACCTCTTTCCTTGATGTCCGAACTGCCCCAGACTGTGTGGGGTACGTTGGCGTCCGCTCCGATGACCAGCGTCCTCTTTTGTTTAGTGGCTTCCTTGACCGCATTCCTGAGTGTTGAACCAGGAATGTCCGCCACATCGTGTGCCATATAACTGGATTTTATCCAAATATTGTGGGCTTTAAGCTCCAGTCTGGCTGTTATGGTGACCTTATCATTGAGCTGAGGAAGGATAAGGGCATTAATAACGATGGCTCGGATAAATAAGAAATTTAAATGCAAAAATTTGCACTTACCTGCAGGATCCATGGCAGCTAACAGAGATGATAAACACAGAAGTGCTAGGTGTATTTGCAATTGGGTGTATGTATTCCTACTTCAGCACACAGATGGCGCGAAATTTTGAAAGTAATGGCTCACATTACAAAATCTCGGAAAAAAAGTCCAGACTAAATGCAAACATAAGCTGAGTTAACTACACCGACCTAGTGAACGAAATGCAGAACGTATATCCAAAGCATTTGAATTCAGAGAACTTGCGATAACTATGTTCACATTAAAGTCACACCCGGATGAGATTCCCTTCGTCGGACCAACCTTATGTTTAAAGTAGAGATAAGTAATTTAGTTAGTTGGTTCGAGTACTTGACCAACAAAGAAGCCTTTTTACTTTTGTATCCTAATTAGTGAAGTAATTTTTAAAAAGTGTAAAGTATGCTTTAATAAAGTTTTTAATTGAACTGCAGTGCTTGTCCCTCTAAAACTGGTGGGTTTTTATTAATAAACCCGCATCCTTACAATTGCCGTGTTTCGTTCGCGTTTTTTGTTTTATAGTATAGAAAAAAATTTTATATATAACGTTTTCTGTAAAGAAATTTGTGGATTATTTTCTTCCTCGGTAGTGGTCTACGTCGCGTAATATTTTGTTGTTGTTTCTACTTACTTTCTAGCGTTCGCTAATCCTTATAAAGTTATATTTTACGAGATGGGGGATTGATAACGCTGCGTGAGCCACTCTTTTATTGGCGGTATGGTGTATTTGCTTGTCAGATAGTAGCTTCGTGTCTGAAGATTCTGTTTTGGTGTACTGTTCGAAAGTAGTCATGAAGGCATCTAGTCCTTTGGCCGTTTTATTTGTTTGCGTGTTGAGCAATAGGCACGTATTCTTAACCTCATAGTATAGGGTGATGTGAGGACCTATCTGTAAATGGCGGGTTGCTTGATTACCAGTATGCCTTATCCTCAGAAGTGATGCATGAGCAATTGCTGGGTGCATGTAATATATACGATAGTCGTTGTCTTCAATGCGTACAACCTGGAATTTGGTGTATTTAATTTTGTTAATAAATCAATAGAAATTCCTTAATCGAAAGTTGACTCGCGATACTGCAATATTCTCTTTCCGGGACCAGAGAGGGATTTGCGTCCTTGAGTATAGGGAAACCTGATTCATTGGAACTTCATCTTGGGAAGAATGAAGATTGACAGATTTATTTTAATTACCAATTTTTCTTGCAACAGGTGAGTTCGAATTTTCACCGTTTGATAGATAATTGATAAAGAATTCTGAGTCTTCGAACATCAATTTCTGCTGGCTGTTATTATGTCAGCAGCGTCTGCTGACGAAACTCGATTTCTACCATTTGTAACAGGAGACTTGAAACTCTTTCTTGCCACATTTGTATGGCTACAAGTTTGTCGGTTAAATTATGTAGATCACTTACCTCACTTGGTAGGTTTCTATATTTGGATAAACGCAGTCTTGCCGACGCAGTCTTGAGACTTCACGCTCGTTTGTACTGTCCATACTATCGAATATGTAGATTTTTTGCGTGCCGTGGCGTAAGACCTTTGGAGCTTGTACCGTAAAATTTAGTAATAGTTCTCGTGATTATACACGGGTTCAGGGTCTCGTTTTAAATTTGACGGAACCTCCGCTGTGGAGTCAATGGGAGTTAGGTTCGTCCCTTCGTGTACTTGGAATTTGGTCCACTATGGTACGTAAATATTCAATTAGCGGCCTAGGTGGTAAGCTGAAATTTAAAACTTCTTCATCCATAGCAGTTTACACACCTTTTAGAATAATTTACTCACGAAATTGGTTCCCTGATCACTAACTCTTCATTTGGGGATAAGGTAGAGCGCGACGATCTCGTCGAAGAAGATTTGCACTACTATAATAGCTTTCCTATTAGGTATAGCGTACCACTCTACTAATTTGGTCAGGTAAAAGAAAATGAAAACATAATTATTTCCGAAGTCAGTTTCCTCGAGTAGATGTACAATGCAGGACCATCGACAGGGGGGGGGGGGGGCCGAAGGGGGTAAACCCCCCGAGCCCGGGCTTTGAAAGGGGCCCCGTCATCTAAGTCATCAACAGAAAATTTTTTCCATTTTAATTATTTATATAAAAAAAAGGCTTCACGATCGAAAAAGTGTACTATACTAGACAGATTTTAAACTGAAAGTCAATCATTCGATTGTATATGGGCCCGTAAACGCTAAGTGCTGGGCCAGAAATTCGTTTCGCGGGGGGCCCGTATGTGGTACCCCCGGGTCCGAATTTTGTCTCCACGGGCCTGGTACAATGAGATAGACTTTGTCAAATTGCTGCTCTGCGATGTCCGTGATGACCATCAGCATACGGAACTGCGGTAATGCCTTGATAGTTTGGCATTGTGAGGAACGCTTAACGTAGTTGTTGATATCGTCAAGCATATTCCTCCACCATTAGGTTTCCGGTTTGAATTTTTTCACTTTCGCGTAGCGTGTGATCCCTATTTAAGGGCTCTTAGCCTGTTTGAGCGTTTTTCGTCGCAGCGTTACATTTTAGGTGATCTTTTTGTATGGATTATTATTCCATTCTATGGTGAACTTGTGCCTTTACTGTTAAATTTTGATCATTTCTTTCTTCCCGTGAATTGCGACTTAAAGCACTGGCATTCGTGTTATATTTTCCGGGCTTGTATTCAATTTTATAATCGAATTCGGAACGTTTATGGTGGAATTTCACCAGACGGGAAGTGGGGTATTTTATATTAAAGACTCCTTTGAGAGGCCTATTGTCTGTCTAGACCGTGAACTTTCGGACGTTTGGACACAAAATTTGCTGGGTTTTCGGAGTGCTCCTTCATTGAAACACTTGTGAGCTAAGTAAACAACCTCTTTTCTTAGAAACTGGAGCTTTTCTGGCTGCAGTTTAAGGTTCTTCCCTCTTAAATGTTCGAAGGCTGCGGAACTTGTCATTATGGTCCGCTAGGTATTTTTTCCCATAGATGACTATGTCATCGAGATAGACGAAACACTCAAGGCCTTATAGTTCCGTTAAAACGAAATTCATTACTCACTGGAATGTGGCCGGGGCTCCCTTGAGCCTGAATGGCCTAAATTAATAGTGGACGTTATTGGTGCTAAATGCGGTCTTTGGTCGATCTTGTGGGTCTACGAGCACCTGGTAATAGCCGTTGTCAAAATCGGGTGGTAAAATACCGATAATGGCCGAATTGGTCAAGGATGTCCTCGATCAGAGGTAGCGGGAAGGCGTCATCTATCGTCATTTCGTTTAGTTTACGAAAATCAACGACGACTCGCCACCTCTTTTTATCGTATGGTCCCGCCTCTTGGGACGACTAGTAGGGTTGAATTTCAAGGGCTTATACTTGGTGGCACTACGTCATTTTCTAGCATTTCGCGTAGCTGTTCAACATTCGTTGCGTTTCTGCTAATCGATACATCTTCTGGATAATTGGTGCTTGGTCTTGCACCAAAGGGATATCATGGATTATGGCGTTTGTGAAAGTTATTCTATCATTTCTGAGGAAAAAGATATCGCTGTACTTTTGACAGAGTTGGGATATCGCAATTTTTTCTTCCGCTCTTAGATTCCGCCCAACCTGAGTTCTTCGCTTAACATGGCGAGGTGCGGATTTTGTTTTTACCTTTTTTTGCACTATTTTTATTCTTAAAACTAATTGCCGTTGCCTTTTAGGTTCTGAGCCGCTGTACGTTGCTTTATTCGAGGCAAACTCGCAATAATTTGATAATAGGGTTTTAGTTGTGTTTCATTTATTATTTATTTGGTAAAGCCCATGGTAATTCGACGAAGCTTGTTTTCAAATTCTTATTTCCTTTTTTTCTTTGGTTGTGTTATGTGTGCGCGTGAATGCAACGTGAAGTTGCTGTGGGATGTTCAAGTGGCACGCCTAGCTTGCAGCACATACATAGCTCGTCGGTATGGGGTGAGGGTTCTTGAACATCCATTTCACACACAGCATAACTGAATGGCGTGCCTGTGGCGAAAGAGGAAGAGAGAGCAACAGATCTGGTGTCACCTGTTACTCCCGGCCACACTGAACCATCATGAAATTGAAAGAAAAAGAATATTTACCACCCTCCCTCCCATTGCGATGGTTCTGGTATCTACCCACACCTACCCCGCACTTGACTAGAGTGCAGGCCCAACCTATAAAGGAAAGTTAAAATAAAATAAAATGAAAATTAAACAAAGACATAGGGATAGAGGGAGAAGGGATGAGCAAAGCAAGAAAGGGAAGAAGCTTCACGGGTTTTCCTGAAATTAAATTAGAAATTCATTATGGTAAAACAAATAAGTTGTATATATTGCAATCAAAATTCACACAAAAATCTAGTATATATCGGCTCTATTAACAAATTTTAGTTTATTCTATTACTGTATTAAACAAACTACTTTATTTGATTGTAGCAGTCCATACTATGTATACTGTAAATTTAAACCAAAAGCGACTATCTCGTACTTTTTTTCAATGAAATGCGTTTCTAATAAAGAAAAGTTAAACTCCTTTGTTTGGATGATGGGCGACGGCCTCCAAGCGTGCATGACGCTCCCATCATGCCGGCTCATTCGGGCAATGTGCTTTGCATAGCAGACAGTCGCCGTCCTGTTCCCTGTTCCAATCTATCCCATCCCTGATCCGGGGAGAAAACCCCTCAAACCTACCAAGCTAAGGTGGAAATGCCATCGTGCCGAGGGCTGCATGGCAGCGGGTAGTAAAAAGTGCTGTCGCAAACGATCTCCTTGGGGCACCAGGCGCACCCCATTGTATTTAGCCTTGCCTCTGACATGGGGGCTCTGTCAGAGGTCGATCACCCCTTCCCGCCATACTCGTGGGACCAACATATGGAGACACAAGCAAAACAAACAGAAAACAAAACAAGGATCGAAGCAGCAGAGGAGGGGGGACGCGCAAGTGACACCCACTCTGACGCTGCTCGTCAGATACCGAAGCCAGTCAAGTCTGGCGAAGAAGAAGCGATGATGGCTGTCGTGGAGGCCGTTGCTAAACTCAACGTCAGACGCGTACGACCTTCAGGTGCGATGCGCAGGAGGCCAGCGCGGGAGAGAAAGGCAGCAGAGGTTGCAGGCGGTACACGTGCCCCTCCTAAGCAGCCTAAATCCGCCGGTGGGCAGGCGGAGAAGAAACCAGTGGCCGGTGGGAGTGGCAATAATACACGCTTCCGCCCTAATCTGGCAAAACCATTAGGCTCTCTCGTGGGCACTGGGCTTCCTGGAAAGGTACGGGGGACCAACGATCCTGGAGCTGGACCATCAAGGACGGCGGTGGTAAAACGCAACCGTTCTGATGGTGACTTTCCGGGGGGACAGGCCACAAAGAAAAAGAAGATGGGTAGAGCAGGTTCACAGACACTCTACAGGGACCTGCTTGCAGGGATACCTATGGTTGTGATACCTGCTGAGTATCCAAAACACAGGCTGACGGATGAGCAGATCGAGGCTTTGAGGAAAGCACTCGACCAGGCCATAGATGACACTACGGCCGAGGAGACTGCCCCACTATTCTGGGGATCCCGAGTAACAGGGGGCACATTGAGGCTAACCTGTGCTACGGCGGACACCAGAGGCTGGTTAATACGGGTGATACCCAAACTTACACCTTGGAAAGGGGCCTCCCTTAAAGCTATTGAGAAGGACCTACCCAAGCTGTACAGGGTAGTAGTGTGGATTCCCAAAAACAACGGGGATCCGGCAGCGGTCCTGGGAAAGCTCGAGAAGCAGAACCAGCCGATTCCAGCAACCTCTTGGAGAGTATTGGGCCGTAAAGCGGAACAAGGCGGACAGACGATGGCACTCTCCATTGACGAAGGGTCCATGCAGTTATTGAAAGAGCGGCAGATGCGACTCATCTTTAGCATCACCTCTGTGTTGTTTAAAGCAGCCGGTGGGGGAGCGAAAGAGGAGGACACTGTCGCTCCAAAACAAACAGATGAAGGTGGTCCAAGCAAACCTACAACACAGTAGGGCTGCCTCGGCAGTTCTCTGTAGGCTGTTGGCCACTAAAGCTGTGGATCTGGCCCTCATCCAGGAACCTTGGGTAAGTTTCGGCTAGATTTCGGGACTGCGACAGGCTGGTTTTGGAATCATTTATGATACCAAGGACAGCAGGCCACGGACCTGTATTGTATATAATAAAGCAAAAACTAACTGTATGCCGTCCACAGACTTATGTACAAGGGACCTTACAGCTGCCAGAGTGGAGGTATGTGCGGGGGGACGAAGATGCTGGGTGTTAATCTGCTCTGCGTACTTCCCATACGACTCCACTGAACCACCACCGACGAGAGAACTAAGGGAACTCATCGGGTCGACAAACGCGGCGCACATGTTAATCGGATGCGACGCGAACTCACACCACATTAACTGGGGGAGCGGCGGCAGTAACAGAAGAGGTGAGTACCTTATTGATTATTTGCTAACTACTAGTTATACTTAACCGTGGATCTGACCCTACCTTCGACAATGGCCGTCGGAGGAAGGTAATTGACATCACTCTCTCCAGTAGCTACACATCAGAACTGGTAAGTGACTGGAGAGTGTCTGACGAGCCATCATGCTCCGATCACAAACACATTCTCTTCAGCGTTGGAGAATGTGTCAATGAAATAAAGGAATACCTGAACCCCAGGAACACCAACTGGGTTACCTATAAAGAGGAACTGGGTGGTAGACTCTATGGGTTCATGAGCTCGATCAAGTCTACGCAAGACGTCGAACTTGCGGCAGACCTCGTAAACGATGCCATACAGACGGCCTTCAGGGTAAGTTGTCCGGTGTCAGTAAGGTCCCAGAACAGGAACGTCCCTTGGTGGACGAGGGAACTTGCGAGACTAAGGGCTACTACCAGGAGGCTGTTCAACAGGGCGAAAAGAGGCGGGTGCTGGGAAGAATATAGAAAAACCCTAACTGCCTACAACCGAGAACTGCGCCGGTCTAAAAGATCCAGCTGGCAAGAGTTCTGCCAAAACGTGGAGGGCGCTCGCGAGACTGCATAAAGCCCTTATGAAAACTACGTCGGGCGATCTGGGCACACTCCAGAAACCGGACGGGACATACACCCAGACCAGGGAAGAAACGCTAGAGATTCTACTGCAGTCCCACTTTCCTGGTTCAAAGGTGGTAGAACCGAACGAGTCAGACAGGCCCAGCCTAACTGACCACCCAGCAAGGAGGGCGACCAAGGCGGACTGGAGGGTTGCCAGCTCGGTCTTTACATGTAAAGCCATCAAGGATGCTATTTCATCCTTCGAACCATTCAAATCCCCTGGCACGGATGGGGTGTACCCGGTGCTCCTACAGGAGGGCTGTGATGTTCTCGCACCGGTGTTGTGCAGAATAGTATACAGGGCGTCCTTTGCACTAGGATACGTACCATCTATCTGGAGGACTGTGAAAATAGCCTTTATTCCAAAGCAAGGCCGTGTAGATTACACACTCGCTAAAGCATACAGGCCTATTAGTCTAACATCGTTCATGTTAAAGACGATGGAAAAAGTTGCTGATCGGGCGATCAGGGAGAGGTATCTTCTACACTCACCACTTCATGCCCGGCAGCACGCCTACTAAACTGGAAAATCCACTACAACAGCACTCCATGACTTAATATTCAAGCTGGAGAGAGCGGTTTATAGCAAGGGAACTGCAATTGCAGCCTTCTTGGATATAGAAGGCGCTTTTGATAACACATCATTTGATGTGATCACTCGAGCCCTAAGAAGGAGAGGCCTTGGGACGACCTTCTGTCGATGGATAGATGTGCTGCTCAGGTCTCGAGATCTTACCTTGAGTCTCCTCGATAGGACGATCAGGGGCTGCGTCACAAGAGGGTGTCCGCAGGGTGGGGTGCTGTCACCCCTCCTATGGTGCCTTGTGATCGATGAGCTACTTGTACGCCTTGATGAGCGAGGCTTCTTCGCGCAGGGCTATGCAGATGACATTGTAGTTGTGGCATCCAACGATATGGGGAACAACATTACGATACAACTCCAGGGGGCTCTAGACGTAGTTGCAACCTGGTGCAATGAGGTTGACCTCAAAGTCAACCCTGACAAAACAGTCGTAGTTCCGTTCACCAGGAAGAGGAACACGACGGGCTTTCCTGAACCGACCTTCTTGGGCACTGCGCTACCCTTCAAGGATCAGGTGAAGTACTTGGGAGTGATCCTGGATTCCAAGCTATATTGGAACCTGCACCTTGATATAACTGTGGAAAATGCTCGGAAGTCCTTCTGGGCATGCCGTAGAGCCTGCGGGACCACCTGGGGACTAAAACCCAGAACAATGCTCTGGATCTACACATCGGTAATAAGGCCCATGATAACTTATGGAGCGATTACATGGTGGCACAGAGCAAAACTTAATGTGATAAGGACTAAGCTTAGCAGACTGCAACGTATGGCCTGCCTATGCATCACTGGAGCCATGCGCACCTCACCGACGGCTGCACTCGAAACCATGCTAAATATTAAACCTCTCCATATAGAGGTTGAAAGCCTTGCTCTGTGTGCGGCCTACAAATTAGAGGGAGCCGGTCTCCTCGGGGAAAACATAGGTAAGGGCCACACGACAATAAGGGAGATTCTTGAAGCCACACCTGAGTTGGCCATGCTAACTGATCAGATGCCGGCAAGACTCTCACCATTTCAACCACCCTTGATACGGGTGGAAAAGCGTGAGACCTGGACGCTTCCAGCTGTCCGTCCAGGGGAGCTAGTATGGTATACGGATGGATCCAAGACTGAATCAGGTGTTGGGGCAGGGGTCTGGAGCGACTCTCCTCGATTCAGTTTGTCACTGGCCCTGGGAATATATACCACGGTATTCCAGGCTGAGATCTTCGCCATACTGACATGCACCTACGAGAACCTAAGAAGAGCCTATAAAAACAAAAGGATCTCAATCTTCTCGGATAGTCAAGCTGCAATCAAAGCAATTGCTTCATCTACCACCAGATCAAATCTGGTGTGGGAATGCCAAGGGAGCCTAGACGCACTGTGTAGAACTAATCAAGTAAGCTTGATCTGGATACCGGGACATCAGGGCTACAGGGCTAACACCCCTTTTATAGGGCCAGAGCCGGTCTGTGGAATACCTCTCTGCACGGCTAAAAGGCTAATAGCAAACGGCGCAAATGAGGGGCATAGGCTGTATTGGAACAATATTGAGGGGCACGCTCACTCAAGAAGCCTTATGCCCTCACCGTCGCCGGGTAGATCCAGGGAGCTC
The DNA here is from genome assembly GCA_964036015.1 of Leptarthrus brevirostris. Taxonomy (NCBI): domain Eukaryota; kingdom Metazoa; phylum Arthropoda; class Insecta; order Diptera; family Asilidae; genus Leptarthrus; species Leptarthrus brevirostris. Next base: position 54,004,986 of record OZ038371.1, read on the forward strand.
CTCAAGCTGAGCAGGTCGGCTGTTAGAACTCTTGCAGGCCTACTTACCGGCCACTGTCAGCTAAGGAAGCACCTGGTGAGGATAGGCAGAGCCATCGACCCCACCTGCAGACTCTCTCTGGAGGAGGATGAGACCCCATTACATGTGCTATGTGAATGCCCTGCAGTAGCCAGAAGCAGATTTAGCCTATTCGGGAAACCAACCCTGGTACCGAGCGGGCTGAATGACTGCCAACTGCGGGAGCTGTTGAACTTCTTCGGAGGGACCGGCTTACTATAAGGAGTTGAGAGGGTTAGCACAATAGGCCCCAGTGGCCGCGGCGCTTGAGAACCTCACACCTCCAAATCTAATCAATCAATAAATTCCTTTGGCTCGTGTTCAACCAAAGGGTTAACTTTTCTTCATCTGCTGGACGCCTTCGCGAGAAAACGAAAACTAGATGTTAAAACAGCAAAAATTAAATACCGATCTAGACAGCTGTATCAAATTATGATCACTTCGACTGCCACAATAACCTATGCCGGAAATATTCACATGACCCGAATGAATTTTCAAAAAAAAAATTGTTTTTCAAAAAAAACTTGAATCGACTTCACAAAAAGGGCTAAATTAAACAAACCAAACCACTACAACAAAAATACTTAATCATCATTTCTTATGATCCCGTCAGCTGAAACGTTCATGTGGTATTATTATCTTCAATTGTGGTTGTGTAGTTGTTTTTTTTAGTTTTTCTACTCTATACAACGAAAACAGAACCATCCAAATCGGTCAACGCGTTCAAAAGTTAGGTACAACACCCTACCCCCACCTTCATCCTATTAAAATTTTGTTTCTCATGGTATCAATCAAGGAACATACTCTACCCAACAGACAAAGAATCATCGAAATCGGTAAACCAAATTATTTTCTCCTATTAGAAATGGGGGATCATACTCTGTACAACAAAAAAAGAACCATCCAAATCGGTCCACGCGTTACAAAGTTAGGTGTCACTCTCACCCCCCACCCCACCAACAATTTTTTTGACATGGTACCAATCGGTGAACATACTCTACCCAACAAGTTACGAAGTTATGCCCGGTCAGACAAAAAAATAAATAAATTAATAAAAAAAAACGTCGAACTTATGTATGTAGAACCTCTTTGTTTTTAAGAAGTCGGTTAAAAATCAAAACAAACTGTTCTAATTTTTAAAACCGTTTCTTTTAATTTTTGTTTTTGAAAATTCACTCGGGTCATATGAACATTTCTAGCATATTTTGTGCATTTTGTGATTCTTAATATAATTTAATTAATTTATTGGCGGTAATAACTAAGCAAATCGTATTAATGTCAGTTCTATGTCGCCATATCCCGGCATTGAGAAAGAACGGCGATTAATTATTACTAACAAGCCATTAAAGAGTATTTCCAAAAATCTGTATAATATAGGAGACTTGCCTTAAAATATTAAAAAAAAATTCTTATAAGGCCCTTAATTATACTGCTAACATCTCAGAGAAATCTTTATCTTCTTATGATCTAATCCTGTGCATATTATACATTTGTCAGTGTTGACTAATTTAATTTGGCTGCGAAGAAAACGAGACAGCGATTTACATGAAACATATAGTGCACACTCATCGCTCGTGAATATGATGTATGTGTGTGAATCCGGTGTGGTTAGAGCAACTAAATCTAATAATTATTTTAAAATAACCTTATTCATTAAATTTTGGTACAGAAATATTCTACATATATATTCAGGAAAGCATTTATAATATGCATAAAGGAATACACAGCCAGCAAGGTGGAACCGCTTGCAAACCAGCAGAAGAAAACTTTAGAGGACATTCTGAAGATTAAGGTCAATTACAAAAAAACCCAGAAGTATATTTTTAGGCACAGCTTAGCGACAGAGATATATAAAAGACCCCCGGAACATTCATACATTGAAAAACTTTTTTTTTAAAAAAAGTAGAAAAGCTGTATGACGACGACAGAGATATATTGTATTGAGACGAAGTTGGATGAATTCGTTGAGCGGCACGACCACCATGCCATGGATCCTAGGTTCGATACCAGGTCTCCCCGTGAGTTTTTATTAAGAAATTAAAATAATCCACTATTGTCTAGTTCGCAGCAATGCAAAAAAACATAAGACATTCAAGTTTCCTCACTTCCCTTACCCTTATTCCCTTCCGACCAAAGCCATACTAACGCCATCGTAAAAGAGTAAGTAAGAGTAAGAGTAAGTTCTTAAGGGTGCCCCTCATAACGCCAACGTTTCCTGGGTACATAGCTTTTTTTCCCGGAATTCTGCATTCATCCCCGTTAGCTGCCTGAAGTTACCCTCGGACGCAAGGAAATTCAGCAACTTCAAGATTTCCATCCCGTACAAGTATGTGGTGCTCATCAGTAACCCCACCAGCAAAATCTTCACTCTCGGGACTATCGAAATTTCTAAGTGGACTTAGAAGTATGTTAAGTTTAACCCTAAACCCTCTGTATCTAACCCTAAATTAAACTAGTGGGGTGGGTCCAGATTCTGGGTGTCGCATCATTGGTGCGACCCTTGAGGTCCACACGAACAACTTCCCAGTTAATGACAATTTTCAATTGTTATTAACAATATTCAATTATTATTAACAATATTTTTGTTAATAGCGATAAATTTCATGATCATAGTACAATGAACGCCTCTTCCGCCAAAGAAGCCTTTTTTACCGATCAGCTCTCTGTTTCTGGTCTCTTTCAAGTTAGTGGAGTCAGGAACTTTCTGGACAGACAATAAGACTTAATCTTTTCCTCAGACCCAGTTAACTCGGCTATCGCGGGAAGCGAACATCTCCTCTCCTCCCTCGATCGTCACCATCCTCCCTTGTTCCTCGTTTTCCCCTACGAACACCCTCACGCCCTTTCAAGCTCCGAGTCTTCTCTTTCCTTCAATTTTCGTAAAGGCGACTTTGAAAAATTAAATCACTTGCTCCTCAACTCCGACATTGGCACTATCCCTCAACATATTCCAATAGACGTTGCTGTAGAGGCGTTTTATTCGGAAATACACGCTTGTCTTACACAATCTATCCATCTTCTTCCTCGTAAAAACTGCTCCTCCTCCCCCGTTTGGTACGATAAAGAATTACGCTCTCTCCGCAACAGGAGAAATAAACTTTGGCAAACTTTTCTTCTGACCTTAGAATATAGAACGAGAGGAAAGGCTATCTTAAGTAAAAGCCCTGTACGTGTGATAAGCATTTTTGCTTCAGGGCCAAGTGGTGAGTGCGTTAAGGGGGAATGACGCCTGAAATGTCAAATTGTACCGAATGTCGCCTTGAAATCAAAGTCGTCTCCGTAATACTGAAATATTTGGGGCATAAGCAAAGTGTTTTTAAATAGTAAAATTAAGTAAATTAATAAAATATGTTCGGGCAAAGTTATATTATATTAAAAGTGTTACAAGAATATATTTTAAAAACACCTAATTTAAAATATTATCAAAATGAGTTGGCCCCTCCTGTATACAAGTATAATTTTACTACTTTCATGTCGAAACGCACACATCGCTTGGGTTCTACTACATATAGCAAAATGCTTACATTTTTCCGAGTGATGTCCTTTCCTCTGGTTCTTTATTCTAAGCTTCTGACCCAGACTGAGTCTGACTATTCTTCCTACTTGTCTGCTTACACCTCTTTTTCTGAACGTTGTGATACCCTCTGCCATGAGTACCTCCAACGGATGGAAACTAGCCTCATATCCGACCCCAAGCGTTTTTATAGCTTTATTAATTCTAAGAAGAAATCCAATGGTTACCGCTCCACCCTTAAGCTCGAGAATACCTCTTCATCTGATCCTCAAGTTATCGCCAACCTCTTTGCACACTTCTTCAGTAAATCTCTCAGCGACAATTCCCTCCAACCTGACCTTAACTACTTTTTATTCCTGGACAAATGCACTCAAACGTCGTTTACATCTTTCGACCCTGACCCCGAACTAATCGCCGCCAGTATTAACGGGCTTGAGGACGACTTTCACCCAGGTCTTGACGCATTCCGACCATCGTTCTGAAAAAGTGTGCCATGCATCTATTTGAACCACTTACTTTGCTTTTTCGTCTCTCGGTCACTCAAGAAGTTTTCCCTCAATTATGGAAAAATTCGTATATTATTCCCATCTTCAAAAAAGGCTGCAAGAACGTTGTATCCAACTACAGACCCATTGCTAAATTATCATCCATACCTAAACTATTCGAAAAGTTGGTCTATGATTCCATGTTTTTCCACTGTAAGTCTATTTTCTCCCTCTCTCAGCATGGCTTCCTCAAAGGAAGATCTACAACCACCAACCTTACCGAATTCGTCTCCAAAACACTATGTGCCCTGGAAAACGGTAAAGATGTTGATGTTATCGCCACCGATTTTAGTAAAGCCTTTGACAAGATCTCTCATAGCGTTATCCTGTTTAAACTTGATCGCCTAGGCTTCCCCCCTTTATTCATCTCCTGGATTCAATCCTACCTCAACAACCGTCAATACAATGTTCTTTTCAGCTCATCCATTTCTAACCCCATTGTCACCTCGGTCCATTAATTTTTATCCTTACAATTAATGATGTTGATTGTGTCATGAAATACTCAGAGCTGTCCATTTATGCTGATGACATGAAAATAATTAAACATATCTTCTCCACAACCGACTCTCTTCTTCTCCAAAATGACCTCGATTCGTTCACCACATGGTGCATGAAAAACTTTCTTGAGCACAATGTCTCCAAATGCCAGTCCATCTCTTATTCACGCAAGCGTCTTACCTCCAACCCGAGAACCTACATGTTAACCAACTTACCAGTCCCTATCGTTACATCTTTGTGTGACCTAGGAATAATCTGTGATAGTGAATTAAATTTCCGTTCCCATACTGATAGCATAATTAACAGAGCTAACTCCGCGATAGGGTTTGTGAAGCGCTGGTCTAGAGACTTCTCCAATCCTTATGTATCCAAATCTCTCTATATTTCCTTTGTTAGACCTCTCCTTGAATATACCAGCCAGGTATGGTCACCTACGCAAACAACCCACATTAACAGAATTGAATCTGTCCAGCGTAGGTTCATTCGCTTTGCTCTACGTGATCTTCCGTGGGTAGACAGATTCAACCTTCCACCTTATGAAGACCGTCTGAAACTGATCGACTTACAACCCCTAAGTAAACGTCGTGATGTTTCCGACGTTCTCTTCATTCATCAGCTACTAGCTGGTGCCATAGACTGCCCTTCAATTCTGCAGTCTTTACCCATCTATACCAACCCTCGCAACCTTAGGTCCACTCCCCTTTTCCGACTCGACCGCCATCGCACGAACTACGGTCAACGCGAACCAATTACCAGGATGCTAAGAAAAGTCAACGACCTTCCCTCCTTTGACTTCCATCTGAGTAAATCATCCCTTCACAAAGCCTTATATCTTTATCCCGCCCATCTTGATCGCCTTTCCTAATTCTCCTTCCTCCCAGTTTATATTTATCATAATCATAGCTCATATTGTAGCTTACATTATCTGTTATGAATTATTGTTTATTTTAGTTTGTAGTATTTATTTTGTTATTTTGTATTTTTTTATGTAATAGCTTGCATTAAGCTTAAATAAACACAACCAAAACTGGACCAGCAAATGGTATTAAAAAGTTCCACGATACAACTAAAAAATGTCTGCATGCGCTCTCAAACCTAGGTATCGCCACTGATAATTGGTCAACTATTGTCACACATCACATATCATCCTTCAAGAGCTGGATTTGGAGAGTCACATACTCTATGAGCAAAATCTCAACACTCCAAGATAATTACACACGACAGCTTATTCCAATTCATGTAAATGCGATTTTAGTCGCTAGAGACGCTTCAAGATTCAAAGAAAAGGAAACTCATCACATAATTGAGACATCCTCGTAAGAACAAGCCAACAGAATGCAGTAGATACAAGGCATATCATATAAATCAACTAAACCATTCAAATGCACACACTGCCAAGAATCGCATAAAGTATATAGGTGTGAAAATTTTTTAAGTCTTTCTACTACCCCGACGCAAAATAGTTCGTCCAGTCGAAAATTTCTTTAAAAAAGTGTCATTAAATTTAATTATTATTTTAACCCAATTCTTTTAATGAAGATTTTTTTTCTAGTACCTTATTCTACGAAAGGTTGATTATTAATTTATCGTTGTTTGAACACCGAAGCTCTAAGTATATTAGAACAACAGTCGAGGAAATAAAATTTGAACCGAGAAATTGACTTTTAATTAAAATTATGCTTAAAATTATTAAGAAAATTATAAAGAAAAAAAGTGACATGTTTTCTTAATTAGTAGTTAATGTAGATGAAAAATATTTAGTTTATAAACTTAAGGAAATTAAAATATTAAAATTATAAGCGACTCAACTTAAAAAATCGAATTTGTGAAATTAGCAAAAAACTTTTTTTTTCACCACGACAATTCTTCTTTGCCATTAGTGAAGATAACTTATACAAACAATGCAGAATGTTCGTTAATTTTATTTTGTCAAGTTGGAGGGAAGTCGTTCTCCGGTTGGAAAGGAAATTAGCTGAATTTGCGTCTGAAGTTTACTGGTTGGATTTTTGTATGGGAAAAATAGGAGAATTAGGTGGAGACCTTAGAATAAAGAACTAGAGGAAGCGCTGTAACTCGATTTTAGTGAAGCAAATTTCTTTTGTAGTAGAATTTCGAGCGATGTAGTGGTAGCAACAATACAGGCGTAAATTAAGTCAGATTTAAAGTGGGGCCAAAAGTAAATTTAAAATCTTCAGAATTCTTTAAGGAATAATTTAATTTTATCTTCTCTGAATAAAATATTTAAGCTGCATATTAATTTTGACGTTATATTATGGGTCAAGCGAATCATAAATTTTGGTTTTTATTGATTCAATCTTATTAAAGATTTCCTATTGATGCCTCCTAAAAATTTTGTTTTACGCCTTCCTGGTGCCAAAGACCCAAAACATTAAAATCAGTTTTCACGTTAACCTCACAAATATTCTTACCAAACTTTTGCTTTTATCCATAAATTGGGGTTTTAATTGAACTTCACATGTTTATAGAATGAATTTAGAAGTAAATCCAGTTATGTATTTACAGGAAAAACGACTTCCCATCATCTTATTTCTACTTATTTACGCACGAAAAACCCGAACATGTCAAGTTGATTAATTTAAACAAATTCTGGGTGTTAAGGCAAAGTCGGTTCACAAATAAATCACAAAATAGTCTAATAACTTTATTGGAATGATTACATAAAGATTTAAAAGAAGCTACTTTAACAAATTTAACAAAATTTAACTTAATTCCCTCGAGCAAACTTTTTCACGCACAAAAGTAAACAACATTTGAGAGTACGAAATATATTTGTCCCATTTTCTTATATGCTTTCGTCTCTGTTTGTCAAAGACCCCAGCTGATTTTAAATTCCTCGAGCAGCTTCACTCACGGATAGGAATTTTACACGGTACAGCGCTTCCCCTAGTTCTTTATTCTAAGGTGGAGACGTAACCCGCCCTTCCTTAAAATTCTTCTCCGAAGAATTACATGATTTTAATTCGATTTGAACTTTTGTTTCCCCTTTGCGATGGCTTCGGTAGTATGTTACAAATAATACAATTAAAAGAATTATTACAAGAATTGTACTTTCTTGTATAGCACTTCTGCCTTTTACGCTTTCAATTATTTTTCTATTGTTCAAATATTTAATGTGTAGGTCTTCTAATGAAAAGTTCATTACAATATTTTTGACAATTATGTTATTAAAATTCGGTATTACAAAATTTTCGTTGAATACATAATTTTCATAGGTTACATTATTGATTTCCAGTTTACAATTTTCGAATTTAATCAAATTGTTTTTTGTTATGTTCATTTTAAACGTATTTAAATTCTGAATCATCTTTGTATTTTGTATATTTTTAATGAGTATAATGTTGTTACTTATTTGCTTTATTTCAGTTTTATTGTTCAATCTAAAATTACATTATGCGTTATTTGAGATTAATTGACATGAGGTTTCTACAATTCTTAGATTTTTCTCTAGCACAACATTTTCTATATTTTATACAATTCTTTTCCATTCGTTAAAAATGTTTTATTTTCTAAATCTATTTCAAGACTGTTTTTATTTGGTATTGGTTCAATAAAACTCTATAAATTTTATTGTCTGAATAATTTGGAAACATTAATATGAAAGCAATATAATCATTGTAGCAAATTATAGAGGTTTTTATGTACATCATATCTTTAACTGTAATATTGTATTTTTCAATTTCTTCGGTCGTCAAAATATCTCTGCCTATAACTCCTAATCTACTTAACAATAAGTTTTCCTTAACCTTCCTTACTTGTTCTCTTAACAGTTGAATATCATATTGAATTTGGAATACATGTTGCATATTTTCTATTTCTGCTGATTCCTTATTAATTTTATTAACTAAGTATGACAACTGATTGTTTATTTGTATTTGTTGTGTGTTAATATGCTTTGTTATATTTTCTACAGCTTCGTTGAAATTTTTATTAATATGAACTTGATCGTTTAAGTTTTGTTTTAGTTCATGATTGTCTTTTCCAAGAGCGTCTAGTTTTTCTGTTATCTGTTTTTCGTCGTCTGAGTCCATTACACCTGTTATGTATTTTAATCCCTTACCTATAATATTGACCAGACCTCTCTTATTTTTATTGTGAGGTACTTAGTTCTCTATTTCCTAAGCTAAAGGCTTGAAATTATGCATCATTGCTAAATATTCACTTCTATTTCTAAATTTGTTTATATTATTTTCAATTACATCTAAGGCATCTATCCATGAGTTTAAATTAATGCTATGTGGTATTTTCTTATAGTTTGTTATAACTGGTACTTCTTCGTCTCGAATCACGTATCCCTGTCCTTCGTTTAAGTTAAGAACTTCTATTGTCTGCGTCTGTCCTGTTGCTATCGTCAGTAGGTATGGGCGGAAGCCCTAAGTAAGGAGCCAGGTACAAAGGCGCGCAGCCCTGAGAGTGGCCTCAGCGTACCGCACTGTCTCCGAACCGGCTGTCCTGGTGATTGCAGGGGTCGTTCCCATCGACCTGCTCGCCAGGGAACGAAGGGCGATTTATCTCAGGAAGGCAGAAATGGACAAGGCAACGGTGCGCAGAGAGGAAAGGTCATACACCATGGAAAGGTGGAGACAAAGATGGAGAGAGAAGAACAGGGGACGATGGACAGCGAGGCTCATCAGTGATCTGGGTCCCTGCATCGAAAGAGGGCATGGAGAGGTAGGTTTTTACATAACCCAACTCCTGAGTGGCCACGGGTACTTTCGTTCGCATCTTCACCGAATGGGAAAGGTAGCGTCACCGGAGTGCCTCTATTGCACAGGCCACACGGACACCGCAGAACACACTTTCTTCGACTGTCAGAGATGGGCTCCCGTGAGGGGAGCGCTAAGAGTCCACCTAGGAGGGGCGATCTCCCCGGAAACTATAGTCCAAGGCATGATCGCCGACGAAGAAACTTGGAATCGCACAGTCAGGTACGCGGAAGATGTCCTGCGCAAGAAAAAGAAAGACCTAGACGAGCAGGCCGCCGCAGACGAGATGGTGGAATGACGGGCTAAAGGAAAGAACCTAGCTTGAAGTTATGTGGAAAACGGTTCCAGGCTAGTGTCCGGAGAGCAAGGGAGGTGTTTTAGTCGGTAAACTGCGCCACAGGAGTCCGACACTGCTGGGAAGGGGTGCCCCAGCGTGCATAAAGCATTTCACCTCCCTAAAAAAAATTAAAAAAAATCGTCAGTATTAGTATAATTATTGTTACTGTCACCTGAAATGGTACGGGTTTCGTATTTGTTTAACTTGGTCTTTATAGTACTTAAGGGGGGAAGTACATGAAGAGGCCGAAAAAAGAGGACTTTTTTTGGGATTTATTTTTGGGATAATGAAAAAAGTCCACATGAAATCGATATTATATGTATTTAGGGCAATGTTATAAGAAGAGGAAAAACATTTTTTACATTTTGAAAAATAAAAAATTAATCAACTTTTGGTGGGTTTCGTAACTCGTGTCGCGGCTGACATCGAAATCTGCGTAAATTCTCCTGGCCGCAATTTTCATCTGAAATCAAAAAACCAAACATTTTTATACTCGAGGGGGTTGTTTATTCTAGATAGACTACGATCTTTTCGAAATTCGAACATTAACTATAAAAATCGGGCATGAAAAAAAAAGTTGGCTTTTTTTGCAAAAATTTTAATTATTTTCGCGTCAAAAATGGTCTTTAAATAATTTGTTTGCTATGTCCGTAGTCTATCTAGAGTAGTTTTTTATGCCCTTTAAAATGAGTGCTGGATGAAGAAAATCGGTTCACTAGTTTTTTTGTAATCTTTTACGCCAATTTGAAAAACATGGTTTTGAGAAAACGCCGTTTAAAGTTTGTCCCGAAAAACTGACGAAAAAGATGCAGATAAGGAGAAGGTAAGAGGGGACGGGTATTCTCAGAAAAATCGGCATTTGGACTGAAAACGTCGAAAACGCTCTTTAACAAAGTCGCATTCATCACTATAAATTCCAAAGCAGAAAAAAAATCCGGTAAGCGGAATCACGCGCGCAGCAGAGATCCTCGATCCCTGGTGCGCTGGGCCGGATCGGCGCCGACCACTTTTAAGTGGCATATCTTTCATAATTTTCGAGATAGGCTTTTGGAATTCTTACAGCATATACTTATCGATTAAGACAATAAAAAAAATCGATTTTTAAAAACGTCTTCATGTACTTCCCCCCTTAATTCCCTTCTCTTCTATATAATAATCACCAAATGTTGTTTTATTCTTTAACTTTTTGTAACTATAATGCTTTTGAAATTACGTTTCTTGATTTTACGTGCTGATGATTTTTATCCGTTAAAACTACATTTTCCCTATTCCTATTTTTTTCTCAATGTATTTTTCTTTGTTTTTCTGAAACTTTTTCGCTATTTCTTCGTACTCTTCTGCCTTAATTTTTCCATTAACAAAATCTAGTGGTTTTTTTGAGTCATCGAGTAAATAGTTTTATTATAACTTTCTAATGCTTTCAAAGCTAGGTTGTCTAAGTTTGCGTTATATTGTGCGTTAATGTTTTCGCAATTTGTGACAATTAACTTTGTCAGTTTTGTTGAGTATGATTTGAGTTTTGAAAATATTTATTGGACTGTAAACAATGGGAATATGATTCGAACTATCTTCTCTTGCACTTTGAATGGTTGCTCCCGTTGAGGAATTATCGATAGTTGTACTTTTAAATTAACTTCTTTTAGCTTTGAGAATATTTTCCTTATAGAGTTAACATTTTCCTCTAAACTAGTGGAAAATATTATTATGTCGTCTAAGTACACATATTTTTCCTAAATATTCCGACAGGACCGAATTCATCAGCCGTTGGAAGGTCGCTGGCGCATTCTTAAGGCCGAAAGGCATGCGAGTGAATTCGAAGTGCCCTTCGCTTGTAGAAAACGCTGTCTTTTTACTATCTTCTTTTTCTATCTCGACTTGGTGGAATCCCTTTGCCAAGTCTAGAGTCGTGAAGTACTGAGCCCTTCCCAATTTATCGAAAATATCCTCTATATTTGGTATCGGAAATTTATCATCGATCGTGATCTCGTTTCGTTTTCTATAGTCGATCACTATACGCCATTTTTGATTGCCAGATGTGTCCAATTTTTCGGTACGATCCGAATGGGTGCGGAATATGGCGAGTTACTAGGACGTATGATGCCTTGCTTCAGCATTTCTTTTATTTGTTCCTTTACTTCGTTTTTGTGTACTTCAGGGTACCTGTAACTTTTATTATAGATTGGGATTTCATTTCGAGCCTTAATCGAATGCTTTTTTGGAAGAATATAGAAGGAAACTCTTTTATTAATTTAATGATAACTTGTTTTTCTTCGCTATTTAAGTGCTCCGTTCTAATTTGGTCAACTAAACAATTGGTTTTTTGAAGGTCAATATGGTGTACTGTTTCCTCGTCTAGTAAATTAACTAGAATTTCGTATTCTTCCTCGGATTTATCAAAATAAATTTTAATTTTGGCTTCTTCTGTTTCTAAGGTTCTATTTTTATAATTTAAATTAATATTGAGTGGTTTTAAAATATTATTTCCTATTAGACCGTCTAATTGGGAGTGAAATTTGCATTTTAAAAATTCCGCACATTTCATCCGGCTGGTTGAATTCTTTAAACAATGGTATTTTAACTTTATGGGGTATTTTTACATTTTGATTTATTGTTTTTAGTTCAATGGGATTTCGAATGGAGATTTGCCATTAAGGATTGCATACACCTGGGTTCACGATACTAGATGTTGCGCCGGTGTCAATCTTAGTGTTTGAATGAGTGTTTTGATTATTATATAGGGTAATCCCGAATTTTGGAGGCCATTGAGTGAAAATTTTCATTTCTGTCTCGTTGTTCCTCGAAGTTATAATTACGCCTATTGATCGTCGAACTATCAACGTCCATTGGTTCTACTGTATTGTTTTGATTGTTAGTCGTATTGTTGTGAGTTTGGTTTTGATAATATTGTTTGTGTCCGTCTGATTTAGGTGTCTCAAATCTCTGGTTTGGTTGGTACTGATACCTTGAACTCCTATTGTTGTAATTTATATTTGAATTCCTTTTATTTCTTTCGTAATTTCTATCATTATTATTTCGGTAATTTTTGTAATTTTGGTTACTTTAATAATTTGTATTCTGATTGTAATTATTGTTTCGACCTACGTTGACCCTAGTGAAAGCATAGCCAGTTTCGTATAAGATTTGCATAGCGGTTTCTAAACTATCTGGTTTCCTACAATATAGAAGACCTTTCATTGGCTCTGGGAATTTTCTTTAGAAAATTCGGAGAGCTGTCTTGCAATTGTTTTCTGTTTCAGTTTGGGAATCGTTTTCAAATTTTGTTTTGTTATTTAGTCTACGTAATATGACGTTTAGTTCGTTATAAAAATCGACACAATTTGTCTTAAATGTTATGAATCTCAGTTGATCAAAGAGTTGCTCTACACTTAACCTATCTCCAAAATTATGAACAAAAATCTTTTTCACATCTTCCCACTTTGTAATTGAATTATTTATTTCTGTCAACTCACTAGCTTTACCAATTAATCTACCTTTAATAATATCAAAAAATATCTTTTGGCTAAAGTCGTCATACTTAGATAATAGAGGATAAACTCTATCTACTAAATTTATAAAATTATAACGATCACCTCCATTACCATTAAATATTTTATTGGATCACTGCTTACTTGTGTCATTGTGTTTATTCTGTTGAAAGTTGATGGATTATTTATTATTTTTTTTGCTAATTAATTTATTTACTTCACTTATAATTTATTTCATTATAACTTTTATTTTCTTTTCAGGTTCGTGAAGTTAAATAATTAAAATTAACCGTGTTGTCTATTGATTTTAGTTTTCACTGAACACATACTCCGAAAGGATAAGTATTCACAAATTCCACAAATTTCGTAAGTTGCCCAAATTATCTTATTTTGGAAATGTAACTATGAATGAAACGAAACTATGAAATATTTTGCTAAAATTGCTTTGGATGTCCTTTCGCGAACATCCTACCGACTGCGCCACTTTAGTAATTACACTTTTTGAAACAAAAAATAAAAAACTTTTTATTTTTAACTTACTTTTTATTCTTACAAATAAAAGCTTTCGGAAACTACGACCGATCTCTAACATGAATAAAAACAGACTGCCGTTTCTAATTCTGAACTTTTCATTAGGTGCAGAAGTGCTTACGCCGCAAGATGTGCCTGTGGGAACAACTGTGGAAAATGGAATATGATATTTTTGTTTTTTAGGAAAGTTGATAATTTTATTTTGTCAAGTTGAAGGGAAGTCGTTTTCCGGTGGGAAAGGAAATTAGCTGAATTTGCGTCTGGGGTTTACTGGTTGGATTTTTGTATGGGATAAATAGGAGAATTAGGTGGAGACGTAACCAATCTATACCGTAAGACTGATTCAAGCTTTGCTAGAGAAAATTGTTTAAAATCTAATTAAATCGTTAAGGACCTATGTAAAGTTAAAAAAAAGGTTACAATTGGAATCTAATTAGAAAACTAGGGGCGGTAAATGATTCAAAGTCGTGGTGGAGCTTTGCTAGAGAGATTGGCAGTAAAAAATGTAATAAGTTGATGTTAAATCCTCCCGTTTACTATCAGATGGTGCATTATGCTGCCCCACTTATTCAAGATAGTATACGAGATGCTAATTTTAACCATGATGAATTACGTTTTGTTTTAAATAAGGCCCAGGACAACAGAGCTCCGGGAATTGATAAGGTGCCGTACGAATTTTGCAAGAATGCTCCAGATGATTTCTTAACCCGTATTTTAGAATGCTTTAATAAAATCTATAATAACTCTAAAATACCTCAAAACGTTCCTAAATCTGTTATATTTCCAAACCAAAAATAGTTTTTAAAAAACAAGTTGAACCAACTTCACATTAGGACATTTTGAAGTCGGTGCAAATCAAACAAACCAAACAACTACAACAAACATATTTAATCGTCATTTCTTATGATCCCGTGATCTGAAACGTTCAGGTGGTATTATTATCTTCAATTGTGGTTGTGTAGTTGTTTTATTTGTTTAATTTGCACCAACTTCCAAATGTCCTAATATGTAGATATAAAATTAAAAATTATTTTATGCTTCTTGTGAAGTCGGTTCAACTTTTTTTTAAAAACTATTTAATTTTTCACTTTTAGTGTCTTCTACTTTATACAACGAAGAAAGAACCATCCAAATCACGCGTTAGGTTTAACACCTTACCCCACCTCCATCCCAGAAAAATTTTTTTCTCATGGTATCAATCAGGGAACATACTGTACCGAACAGAAAAGAATCATCGAAATCGGTCCACGCGTTACGAAGATAGACTACTCCCCCCAACCATAGGATCAAATTATTCTCCTATTAGAAATGGGGGATCACACTCTATACAACAGAAAAAGAACCATCCAAATCGGACCACGCGTTACAAAGTTAGGTTCCACCCCCACCCCAGCAAATTTTTTTCTCGTGGTATCAATCAGGGAACATACTCTACCCATCAGAAAAAGAATTATCCAGATCGGTCCACGCGTTACGAAGTTAGACTACCTCTCCCCCCCCCCCCCCCCCTCCAAGGCCAACTTTTTTTCTCCATTAGCAATGAGCAATGTGAAGTTGCCGCAGGATGATCAAGTGGCACGCGCTAGCTGGCAGCACGTCCTAGCTCGTCCGTATGGGGTGTGAGTCCTTGAACATCATCACACATCTACAATCAGAATTCCGCGTGCCTGCGGCGAAAGAAGGTTGTGGAATCCTTCCTTCAAGTCTGCCACGAAAGGATAAAAAAAACGAGAAACAGAAAAACAGAAGGAAGAGCAACAGGTCTGGTGTCACCTGTTACCCTTAGCCGCACTGAACCATCCTGAAATTAGCAAAAACAAGAAACAAACTACCCCCATATGCGATGGTTCAGGTACTAACCCACCACTTTCCTACACCTGGCTAAGGTATAGGCCCAACCTGTAAGGGATGCTGATATAAAAGAGAAATAAAATCAAACAAAAATCAAATTAATCATGAGTAAGGGGGGAAATGGGATGAGGGGAAGGACACAATACGGTGAAAAAGCTCACTGGGCTTCCTGAAATACAAACTATAACTTCATCTTAAGCGATTTTTTAATGCTTAAATCAAAGGAACTTCATCATAATATAATATTCTTAAAGATTACTAGACCAAATAAACTAACAAGAAAACTAGGTAATGAAAATTATTTTAAATCTATCTATCTTAGAGAGTACATTAGAGAAATATGAACAAGTACCTTGTACAGTGATGTTCAAAATTATTTGTGCAGTTCAAATTTTGTATGAAAGGGTTTGAAAAGATTGATTTAACTCTTGATGATATGATATTTTGAATTTTTTTTATTTTTTATTTTTAGCTTACATATTCATATTGATAATAATAACATTAAACAAAAACAATATTCATTATTTGAAAATAAAAAAATTTAAATTCAGAGTGCAAAATTATTTATTTGTGCACGTATTCCTTCGCACAAATATATTACCTAATACGATGTATTGCCCGCTTCAATGGCTTCCTGAAAACGTCGAGGAATTGAATCTATTAGATTCTGTAAAAGGCTTACAGGAATCTGGCTTCACACGTTTATAATATCCTTCCAAGCTTGCTTGCTTGTGCATAATTCAGACGTAAGGTCGGGGAGAGGGGGGGGGGGGGGGCGGGGGATTAAATAAATGAATAAAAATTGAATCAAAAATAGTTATCGTGAGCCTTTTTCCACTTGTACATGACATACATACTATGTTTCTTTAGTTTTTCTTTTTCGGATACATTTTTTTGGGCAGTGCCTCACTTTCTCACAACGAAACACGACTAAAGACCTTGATAATAATATCTTATTCCCTATGCATAAAGTAATTCCGCGTGAACTCAAAATACCTGAAATTTCTAAAATACGACTACCCAATTATCGTTTCTTCGTCTTATTATTAGTTAGACACTGTATGTTTAAAAAAAAAAAACATAAAATACACTCACTAAGAAAATGGGTTTGATTTCTGAAAAGCATTCTAAGACCATTTTTCTCATTAATAACGCTTGGGAATGACCCTATAAATGATCGGTGTTCATATGAGATATCTTAATTAAAGAAATTTGTCAAAAAAATTACTTCTTACGACTAAATTCTTCACTCTTATTTAATTACTAAAACTAGACAAATTTGTCAAAATATGTTAATGAGTGTCCATAAATATTAAATTTTTAAATGCATATCGCAGACGCATTCCTTGCACATACAAATATTAGTTCATAAGACTAAGATTGACTGCCTAAACCAATGTAGCTGTTAGTGACCTCTTGTACTCGACAATTTAAGAAACTGACTTTGAAAGTGTATATAGATAGCCACGGTGCTATTCAAATTAAACTGCACTTTAACTTTAGATACACGTTTGTATCTGGTATAGGATTATTTGTGTTGCCCTCTGTATTGGCATGAAATTATTCCGTAACAATACATTTTTGTTGGCTCATTAACACTACTAAGGCACAGTAAAATTAATAAGGACAAAAAAATGACTGACTTGCCGACACTTCGTTATTTATGACCTATTGGGTTCCTTCTGTTGGGATCTGACGGGAACAGCTGACGTGGGCGAAGATGAGGTTGCCTCGTATTGAACCACCGGTTCCCGCTTGATAATTTCGGCTTACTGGACTGACGTGGAATATAGCCTGGATGGGACATCCGCTAGGTGGGACCTTTGAATTTTCCTGCCAATTTAATACCAGTACAGTAGGGTATGTGTCTTACTTAATATGTATTTTTTTGCTTCTTTAGGGCGGCCTGTTTTATTTTCGCCAAGACCAGCTGACTTCACAACAAATTTGAATTAAAATGCAGACGCAACCCTACAAAATGATACTATTATAAATAAATCATCTGGGCCTAGATGGCTGCAACAATTACAGAATTTAATTTCAGAACTTACCTCGTGTGGCTGCTTCTAGTCCGATTACTTGAGATGAAGTGACGTGCCTTCTTCTTCCTAAAAGGGAAGCTGGCCGTGTCACATCCGTTCCTCAGTAAGTAAAGTAGAGGCGCCAACCACAGAGTGTGAAATCTCAGAACTGTAATGTATGGCTCACATTACACAACAAAAAAAAGGACCATCCAAATCGGTTCACGCGTTACGTAGTTAGACTACCCCTCCACCCTAGGCCAACTTTTTTTTCCATTAGCAATGGGGGATCATGCTCTGTACAACCAAAAAGAACCACCTAAATCGGTCCACTCGTTACAAAGTAAGGTTTCACCCCCACCCCACCAAAATTTTTTTGACAAGAAAAAAAGAATCATCAAAATCGGTCGACGCGTTACGAAGTTATGCCCGTTCAGACATAAAAAAATAAAAAAAAATAAAATAGTCGGTTACAAAGTGGAACGTTAATTGTGTTGAGAATTATCGAGGAATATCTTTTATGGATGCTGTTGTTAAAATCTTTGTAGCTTTGTTACACAATAGAGATACATTGTGAGAGAAAGAGCATAGCATATTATATGAAGCTCAAGCAAACTTTCGTGCTGCCTACTCAACAGTTGATAACATCTTCAACTTATTAAATATTATCAAGGTCTGCCATTCTATGGGCACTAAAAAAATTTATGCATTCTTTGTCGACTTTAAATCAGCCTTCGATACAGTGAGCCGCATTTCTCTCTTCTATGAACTCTACAAATTAGGAATGTCGACTAAGTTTGTACGAGTAATTCAAAGTATGTATAACAATACACAATCGCAAATATGGGGTGGGGAGAATCTCTCTGAAAGTTTTTCCAGCATCTCAGTGGTAGGGCAAGGGTTCGTTTTGAGTACTTTACTATTTTCATTGTTTATAAACGACCCTGAAGCCTCCCTAGAAACTGGAATAGTCATTGTTGACATACAATTAAATGTACTTATGTAAGCTAACGAATTTTTAATTCGAAGTAATAAAAAAAATACAATAAATGAAAAACATACGATCACTTTGGATTCAGTTTATAATTAATCTAAATACAGAACATTAACTTTTTTATTACTTAGCTAAATATTATGTTACATGAAAAGTGAATATTCCTATAGAACTGCTTTAATAAAATTGCATTTTAGTAAAAATAGTATTTAAAAAAAGTTCAACCAGCTTGACAAAAAGCGCTAAAAAGCATAAAATAATTTTAAATTTTTTATCTATTACGACATTTTGGTGTAATTAAAAAACAAACCAAGTAACTACAACAAAAATATTTAATCGTCATTTCTTATGATTCCGTGAGCTGAAACGTTCAGGTAATATTATATATTATTTTCAATTGCGGTACTGTAGTTGTTTTATTTGTTTAATTTACACCGACTTCAAAATGTTAAAAATTTTTTTTATACTTTTAAGCGCTTTTTGTGAAGTCGGTTCAACTTTTTTTTTTAACTATTTTATTTATATAGGCTCAAACTGTACTTTGAGTATAGGGCTCATGTACTATTTAGGTTTGGTAGGGACAGATTACCAAGTTGATTAGCATATAAGGTTAGCCAAAAACATATATTGGTTCAGTGAGTGGCAAGGGCTAGCGGAAAAACATAGCATCAATTTATCCATCAACCAAGAAACCTACACTTCCATTAAGATAATTCTTATGGGTTTGGCTTAAAAAGAAGAGGAATGGCTTAGAAGTAGGGCAATTAATCTAGCCAGAACTACTTTGAGACATGAGCTAAAGCGGTCGCTAAAGAAAGCACGCTCTGCCGACCATTAGCGGAGGGTGGTTTGGATCTTACAGACATGGTCGTAAAATTTCGTTGTCTTCAGGTACGGGTATTCCAGCGAGTGTTCTGTCAAAGAGATAACTTAATTTCGCAGCTGTGGGTTAGTTCTATGGGGGTATCTGCTCTCTGTCTGTCTACCATATCTGCATGACGTTTCAGTCGTCTCGCTACTAGAGAATAGGGATGGGCGATCTTCGATTCGATCTCAAGAGATCGATCTTTAAGCCTTCGATCTGCCGATTTTTAAATCGATTTTACGTTTGACCGATTCAGCTCGAATCGATTTATTTGTTTCCGATTTCGATCTATTTAAGACGTACAAAAAAACACAAGCTAAGTCGTGATATCTTAGAATAAAGAACCAGAGGAAAGGCTATCTTAAGTAAAAACCCTGTACGTGTGATAAGCATTTTTGCGTCACGGCCAAGTGGCGAGTGGGTTAAGGGGGAATGTCGCCTGAAATATCAAATTGGACCGAATGTCGCCTTGAAATCAAAGTCGTCTCCGTAATACTGAAATATTTGGGGCATAAGCAAAGTGTTTTTAAATAGTAAAATTAATAAAATATGGTCGGGCAAAGTTATATTATATTAAAAGTGTTATAAGAATATATTTTAAAAACACCTAATTTAAAATATTATCAAAATGAGTTGGCCCCTCCTGTATACAAGCATAATTTTACTACTTTCATGTTCGAAACGCACACATCGCTTGGGTTCTACACGTGTAGCAAAATGCTTACATTTTTCCGAATGATGTCCTTTCCTCTAGTTCTTTATTCTAAGCGTGATATCTTTGCATTTTATCTTTCATTTGTGTAATAAATTGACAAATGTAAAAAAATGTTAAAAGAATCGTAATTGTTAGGTGAATGCACTTGAGATCGCTTTAATATTTTAGTGTTAACTGTGTAGTTTAGTGACTACTGCATGATTTTGTCATCGGTGGCTTATTATGTTTTATTTCTGGTTTGCACAATGAGAAAGAAGTAAATTATTTAAAGAAAAATGTAAAATAAGTGATATTCGAATATGCGATTTTAAGTTTTTATACAAATTGGTTTTGGAATACACGATTAAACTTGTAATTGCTTCGAAAGTTAGTTGAATTTTGTATACTGACATCCTAGATGTTATGCATATTAGTTTTTTTTTTATCCGACGTGGTTAAAGCCGGAAGGGAGTTAGGGTAAGGGAAGCGAGGGAACTTGAAAGTCTTGTTTTTGCATTCCTGCGAGCTAGAGAACAGCCCAGAGACGGAGTGGATTATATTAATTTCTTAATAAAAGCTCACGGAAAGACAGAAGAAAGAATAAAAAATTCCCAGAATATTTTCAAAAAACGTAACCAAGATATACATTTTTAGGGCAAAGACCAGAAACCTTCCCAGAAAACTTACGAGAATATTCCTCGTACATACTTATAAAATGTCCTGAAATCGCTTCTGAAATCAGACATAGAAATGCCTTGGGAGCGTATTTTCAAAATATTCCTGGAAGTTTTCTAGGACATGTACGCGGCACAAAAGTTGTGCTTATCTTTTACTTTTCGGGTGTACATTTTTAGATGTGCTACTTTAATGAAGCAACATTTCTGAAATACCCAAGTTTTGTAAGCTACAAAGGCTGTTTTCTATTATTTAATAAATTGGTATTACACTATATTTTTATATGTAGAAATAGGTTAATAGGTTTAATTACTTGCAATTTCAAAATGCTGAAATAAATTGAAATATCAAAATAAACTGAATCGATCTATTCGATCTATGGATATCGATCCTTTTAAGGCGATTAACGATCTATGAAATCGGAAAAAAATTACAGATCGATCCGTACTGAATCGATTTTCTCAGTTCGATCCCCCATCCCTACTAGAGAACCCGTCACTGAGGTGGTAAACGCTTTCGTAATGAATCGACCGCCGCACACGATATTCTGTAAACTCACTTCACGAGCTCTTCGTAGGAGTAAATCCTACGGATCACTTAGGTGTTAATAGATTGCACGCACATCTTAGTGTATATTTGGGAGTAAAAGAGACCATAATTAGCAGAGTAATCTATAGCTATCCCTCCATTTACAGGAACTCTGATGTGGCATTCAAACTGCTCCATCACAGCCTCGTGCATCCAAACCAGCTGTCATATAACGATCGACAAATTCAAAGAGCCTGCACGGTTTGCGGTGGTGAAGGAACCCTGTTCCACAGATTCTTCACATGTCTTGTTCACGATATGTGCCAGCTTATCTGCATGATATTCGGTATTACAACAAAGTCGTTTTTACTGGGCCAAGGACATGTAACCAGGTGAATTGCTTGATAAGCTTTATGCTAGCAGTTGCTAAATCGACAATTCATCTGTACTGGATGCGGATCGAGGCTGGGTAACAACCCACTAACCTTAAGTTTCACACACGTGCACTTAAAAACCTCTTTGTTGCCAGATTGAGGAGGCGATTACGTCTAGAGTTCCTGGTAACGGAGGCCGATACATTCAACTGCCCCTGGCAACCTTTATCGTCGGTGCAGAACGGAAGCCTCGTCTTTCACTGGGAATAAAGGCTGGAACACAATGTGGCGCTGGCGCTCGTAGCTGGCGCTGTAGCTAACTCGGAAATGTCAAATTTGGCGCGCGCCAAAAGTTAAAAATATTGAACTTTGCGCTACAGCGCCAGCTACGCATTCGACCGCCATCTCTTAATTTCCATATTTTGAACTTTTGACAGGTCTGGCTACCGCGCCAGCTACGAGCGCCAGCACCACATTGTGTTCCGCACTTAACAGGCCGCAGACTTGCAGTAGCATGTTCCACTCTACGGAGTGGACATTTGCCTAGAACCAGTGGCTCCCGAAGTAGGAACTTCGCCCGGTGCTGCATGTACAATCTGGGAACACTCAGGCAATCACGTTATAGTTTGATTTTTCGGTTTCGGTTTGTTCGTTCGTTTAGCTCTAGTTTTAGTTCCAATACTGTTTTGCGAAATTTTTTCAGGAACTTTTCTTAGACCAGGCATTCACTTGGAGGCATTTTGAAATTTGTTTATTTTCTTTTTTACAGGTTTTTTTCCCTTCAAGTCTAGAGTCATTTTATTAAGGTAGCTAGCACTTTTTAGGATTTTACTTTTGAAACGATTAAAGCAATAAAGAGCCATTATACATAAAAAGAATTATTATAATTATATATAAGACAGAAAACAATTTATACAAAAAAATAAATTGTGCCAAAATTGGCTAGTACACAAGGAAGAAGAAATATGATGCAGTCGACGCAATTGCAGCATCTACCAGCGTCAACACCAGAGTCTCCTACATTACATTAACGAAAAGCCCAAGGTCTCACTAGCACATACATTTACACATATAACAACATCAACAGTAAAACAAGAAGCCAACTAAAAACTAAGGGTAGTTTTTGACGCCTCCTCAAATTCAAGTTCAGAATTATCTTTAAATGACACTATGATGATCGGCCCGAAATTACAAAGCGATCTAACCGACATTATCATCCGTTGCAGGCAACATAGGTACATATTGACAGAGGAAATAGAGTATACGTACAGCCACGCGACCAAACAATTTTGAAAGTGCTATGAACTTTAAAAGAGCACAAACTGGCTAAAAATTTTTTTGGGTTGTGGATGTGTGGGTGGGTAGTGAATTTCTGCTATCCACCCGAGGTGCGCCGATGAAATAGTGGTGGAGTGTAAAATATTTCAATTTATCTTATTTTTAGTTTGTTCGATGAAATTTTCATTTTCCTACTGAAAAAATTCAATCTAACAAAAAATTTCAAACTTCTTTGTTAAGTCTGGATCCGGATTTGAGGAATCGGATAGCAAACTATCCGGATATTTTCAGCCATTTTCAATAACTTACAGCACGGCATCAGCTCCATTTTTGACCATAAGAACACTGCATCAACTACCGCATGACGAGAAAGACAAATTTCCGCAAGCATCGAATACATTATTAGAAGATTTTTATGTCGATGAACTTAATGACGGAAGCAGATTCACTACTTGAAGTAAAAGCTATCCAAAGAGAAATAACACAACCACTAGCTACAGGAAGCTTCAAACTTTGTAAATGGACTACAGACCAACAAATATTACTGGATACAATATCTCCAGAACAGAGAATTAAAAGTAATCCAGAAATAAGTGATGATGACGCAACAACAACAACACTCGGATTGTAATGATCAGCAGCTAATATTTTTTTTTATACGATGTGGCCAAATCCTAGGGGACAACCCTTTGATGCGTTAGCATGGTTTTGGCCGGAAGGGAATTAGGGTAAGGGAAGTGAGGAAACTCGAGTCTTGTTTTTGCATTGCTGCGAGCTAGACAACAGCCCAGAGACGAAGTGGATTATTTTAATTTCTTAATAAAAGCTCACGGGGTCATCTGGTCTCGAACCCGGGACCCATGGCATGTTTGTCTTGCCGCTCAACGTATTGATCCAACTCCGTCTTCTAGCTAATGATTACATTCGATGGATGATTCGAGTGGAGTGCACTTCTTTTCCTAAAAATATTAAATAAAAATAAAATAGTTTCTAAAAAAGAAGTAGAACCGACTTCACAAAAAGCGCTAAAAAGCATAAGATAATTTTTAATTTTATATCTATTACGACATTTTGAAGTCGGTGCAAATCAAACAAACTGCATATTCTGCATTATTTTCAATTGTGGTACTGTAGTTGTTTTATTTTTTTAATTTGCACCGTCTTCAAAATGTCGTAATAGATATAAAATTAAATAATATTTTATGCTTTTTAGCGCTTTTTGTGAAGTCGGTTCAACTTTTTTTTTAAAACTATTTTATTTTTCACTTTCTAGTGTCTTCTACTCTATACAACGAAGAAAGAACCATCCAAATCGGTCCACGCGTTAAAAGTTAGTTTTAACCCCCTACCCCACCCCCATTCCACTAAACTTTTTTTCTCATGGTATCAATCAAGGAACATACTCTACAGAACAGAAAAGGAATCATCGAAATCGGTCCACGCGTTACGAAGTTACTACCCCTCCCCCTCCCCCATCACCACCATAGGACCAAATTACTCTCCTATTGGTAATGGGGGATCACAGTCTATACAACAACAAAAGAACCATCCAAATCGTTACAAAGTTAGGTTCCATCCCCTTCCCCCAACCCTACCCCACCAACATTTTTTTCTCGTGGTATCAACCAGCGAGCATACTCTACCCAAAAGAAAAAGAATTATCCAAATCGGTCCACGCGTTACAAAGTTAGACTACTCCTCCCCCCACCCAACCTCCCACCATGGGCCAAATTATTCTTCTATTAGCAATGGGTGATCACACTCTATACAACAGCAAAAGAGAAAACCAAATCGGACCACGTGTTACAAAGTTAGGTTCCACCCTCTCCCACTCCCACTCCCACTCCCACCCCACCAATATTTATTTTCTCGTAGTATCAACCAAGGATCATATTCTACCCAGTAGAAAAAGAATTATCCAACTCGGTTCACGCGTTACGAAGTAAGACTCCCCCCCCCTCACCCCCACCTTTTAGCATAGGATCATATTATTCTCCTATTAGCAATGGGGGATCATACTCTATACAACAGAAAAGAACCCTAGAAATCGGACTACGCGTTACAAAGTTAAGTTTCACCCTTACCCCCGCACCTCCATCCCACCAAAATTTTTTTCTCGTGGTATCAACCACGGAACATACTATACCCAACAGAAAAAGAATTATCCAAATCGGTCCACGCGTTACAAAGTTAGACTACCCCTCCCCCCTCGCCCTACCCTATTCCAATTTTTTTTCTCCTATATGCAATTGGGGATCATATTCTGTACAACAAAAAAAGAACCGTCCAAATCGGACCACGCGTTACAAAGTTTCACCCCCCCTACCAAAACTATTTTGACATGGTACCAATCGGTGAACATACTCTACCCAACCAAAAAAGAATCATAAAAATCGGTCGACGCGTTACGAAGTTATGCCCGTTCAGACAAAAAAAAATAAAAATTAAAAAAAATAAACGTCGAACTTAGAACCTCTTTGTTTTTGGGAAGTCGGTTAAAAAAGTGAAACTTTGTGTATATAACGGGCCGCCATTTTGCGGCGTAGAAAATTTTTTTGTTTTTTTTTTTTGAGCCAAAAAGATTGGTTAAAGATTCAAGGACACCTGGGATTCTTTCCCTCATATCAAGCGTTTAAGGAAATATTTGTAAATTTCTCTTTTTCTGTAGATTGGCAGTAAAATAAACTTAGAAATTTACAACAATTCGGAGATCTATTTATTGAGGCTTTGGGAGCCTTCTGGCAAAGGAGGGCTACCAATCCTTTCCTCATTGGATTAGAATTTGGCATAACTCCAAGAGTAAATGTATGTTCAGTATTCCAACTTTTAAATAAAAGTGAAATTTTTGTGAAAATACCGGACCGCCATTTTGTGGCGTCGAAAATTTTTTTTTCTTTGTCTTTGATTTTTGTTTTTGTCAAACCAAAAAATTTGGTTATAGATTTAAGGACGCCTTGGAGTTGCCTACTTCAAATCTAGCTCTTTAAATCCTATTAAGGAAATATTGGTAAAATTTTTCTGAAGTAATAAACTACATCAAAATTTTTACTTAAAAAGCAACACCGGGAAATAGAGCGGGATCTGATGATGACAAAATAGAGAGAAGAAAAATTGTAAGAGCAAGGAACAAAGATGCCGTAAATACAGAATCCAATAACGTGGGGAGCTCAGTAAAAACTACAAATGAAAAAGAACTAGTCAAGGAAACTGGTTTCAAAGGTTTTCATGACACTTGTTGGAACTTTAGATTCATTTTCTTATAAATTAAACACTTGTTTTTTGTTCCAAATAATAGATATATTTATTTATTTTTTTCTCGATTGGTTAACAACGCGTTTCGCCTTATTGGGGCATCATCAGGTTCAAACTACTACTAAAGCTACGGTGCAAGTTAACCAAGCTTATTCTCAAACAATTTTGGATCTAGTAACGGACTTTTGCTACTGTAGTCCAACTGGTCATTTAAAATAGTCTAAATTACGAATTAGATAAAATTAGAATTAAATAAAATGAAACTACTCATGACTCATGAAGGTCTACTTTCTCCAACACGAGTGAGACTAATTTGGACACGGAATTTCCTCAATTGTATGGGATATCAAAACTTACAAATCCAGATCAAGATGTTAATCGGATCATAACAAAACAGAAAAAAACGTTTGCGAAAATTGTAAAAGTCCTGCCGGACAACTCAATTAATAAATATTACGATTCACTATCTGACAAGAATAAAACTCAAAACGGAACTATGCTAAATCTACCAAAACTGGTATCTGAGTATGTAAAAATAATGACATGGATGAAAACCCAACTGTATACGGCAACGGCAATGATGATGAGCAATCACTCACAACTTAAGTTATGATAACAAATCTGTATGAAATAAAACTGTTGTAATCTTTTATGTAAATGGTACGCAAAGTAGGCATAAAACTTCTACAGTACAATATTCAAAATCTTAATGCAAATAAAGCAAATCTACAACTATTCCTAAATTCTAAGGACATTGACATCATTACTCGGAACGAAACCTGGCTAAAACCCTTACAAAATGCATCTATTGCCGGTTACACTCTTATAAGAGTTGATAGGGCTGATAGATACGGTGGAACGCTGATAGGTAGAAAAAACACATGCATTTTACCAAAATACATATAGAAAATCCTGTTAAACTGCACTGGAGAAAATATTATTATTGCCTCGGTATATGCCGCCTCTTCACTGAATATGCAAACCTTCAAAAGAGGTATTGAAGAACTGATCTGCTATCTTTCCACTGAGGACAATGTGGTGATTTTAATGCTAGAAACGAATACTGGGATAAGAATATAATTAGAAGTGATTTTTCCAACTTGAAATTAATTTCTCCAGATTATAGCACGTTCTTTGTAAACTTGGCAACAGTTGAAAGTTGACCTCTGCTTCACCTCATGAAACTTTGGAGAAATTTCACTTAAAACTCACAACTCTTGCACTTCAAATTGATGTTTTAGGCCAATACATTACACCGGAAAAGGGAAATTCCTTAGAAGAGAACAAATAAAAAAGACAGTGTCAAATCTTTCGGACATTCCTTCTGATATATCTTTGTTAGATACTCTATCGGAAATAGTGAGGACAAATTCTTTCAATGCACCGCACTCAAATTGTATACCAACGTTAATGAATAAATATAAGGCGATAAGCATCCGTTTAAAAAAAGCCATATAAAAAAAAAGTTAAAAAATGTATAATGACAATGTCGTGGAAGAAGTAAGCAAAATGAACTCTAGGGACCTATTCAAGGTTTTTAAAAGTATGCGTAAAAACACAGAAAACACAGATGGACCATCTAGTTGGAATGAAAAGAAATCATTAGATTTTCTCAAACACATAACTAAAAGAAACCAGAGCAATAAACTTATCAAAACAAAAACTGCAAACAGAGAGCAGGTTCCGTCATCACCCCATACCCTAACAGAACTCACAGAAACTCTAAAAAGTAAGTCCAACTACTCAGCCCCTAGTCACGACAACATCACTGTCTTTATACTAAAAAATCTGAATGAAAAATGTCTGATTAACTTTCTCGGTTTATTGAATGACTTATGGTTCAAGAACAATACACCGGACAAACTTAGAAACATAAAAATAATCCCAATCCGTAAGCCAGGCAAACTAGGAGACAATCTAGATTGCTTCAGACCAATTGCACTCATACCTCAACTGTATAGCGGAAAACAAAAAAAAAGGATTAAAGGCTGTTCTACTGTCAATCGACATCTCTGCTGCTTTTGAATCGGTATCTCTGGATATTCTCAAAACATGTCAAGCTGAAGCTTGCATATCCAAGGAACTGATAGAGTGGATTCTTAACTTCCTCTCGAAAAGAACACTAATACTGGGTAAATCAAAACTTCAAATCCACAACGGTATCCCCCAGCGTAGTGTTTTGAGTCCAACAATCTTCAACTTATACACCACAGTTTTCCACACATCAAATATTGATTCCTTAAACGTCTTCCAATTTGCTGATGACTTTATGATCATAGCAAATGGAGGCACGATGGAATTAGCCATGTCCAAACTACAAGTTGCGCTTGATTCATTTGTAGAAATTGCTAAAAAATTGAACTTTTCAATTAACTCTGAGAAAAAAAGGTCTACTTCCTCTCTCTTGTAGAAAACCACCGATTAATTCTTTACTACTAGAAGGCAAAAAGGTAAAAATTAAGGATGATATAAAATTCATTAGTAGAACTTTTAATGCGCAGCTAACTCTAAAAAATGTAATGTAATGTAAAATGTAATGCTCTAATGAGATCAGTAGCTCCGGATCTGAGTGTACTAAAAACCCTGACAAATCACAACTCTCCAATATCACAAGTAGTTGCTTTGAGAATATATATATATATCAACTTTAAGAGCCAAGATAGATTCAATTTTTACAACCATAGTTAATAGACCCTTCTATATTGAGAAAAAATTAAAAACGATTACCAATGCAGCTATCAGAACTTGTCTAGGACTACCGACTACTGCTCCGGTACAGGCCCTCTACACACTAGCAATACAGAACGCAACTATTAGCGTCCAGAGAATTATCCAAAATGATTACTACTCAAGAAACTTATACAGACACACTCAGAGAATTAAATCCTAAATGGTCCAATCATGCATCAATATATATCAGGTTTAAGGAACTATTTGACAAGTTAGGCAAGATTAGACCTACATCTCCCAAAAACTTCTTCATAGAAACAACAGGTCAAAATAAAGACTCGATCTCGGTAGAACAGATAAAGCAATCTTACAGACGAATAGTTCATGAACATTTCATGTATTTGCAGATTTTGGCAACAGATGCATCTTTAGAAAACGGTATAACAGGCACCAGTGTGATTAAACACCCTACACATCAATGGGTGACAAATACATAGTTACTCCTCCCTTAGATCATCAACTTCTGGTGAACTTATGACCACCAGCTCAGCTGTGGACTGGGCGGAAGGTTCTACTCACAATAGGTTCTTGATATTAACAGATAGTAAAGAAGCATGTTCCCTGATTAATAAACCTAATAATAATTACCATGCACAAGAGATAAGAAATAAATTCTTGAAAAATGAATCCTGGTTTTTTCAAAATAACATGGATCCCGGGTCACAAGGGTTTAGAATTAAATGAGCTTGCCGACAAAAAAGCGAAGGAAGCTTGTTCCTTAGTACACAAGTCAATTACTGAACTGTCTATTGGGGATGTTATGACCTCTATCGAGGAACAAATAAGCATTGATTGGAAGAATGATTTCATAAAAATCAGTAATGTCAGTGGAAAATTTTTCCATAAATTCTTTCCTTATCCACAAATGTCACAATGGAAAGGTTGGAAACTTACAGCCATGGAAACAAGATTCTTGAATAGACTATACTGTGGACACAGTTTTGATGGTAAATTTTTCGGTCTAATTGGAAAGACTGAGCTTGAAGTCTGCTCCTCCTGCGGGGTCACTGACGACATAGAACAAGAATATTGTATGTATTAAATTTGAACCTGCTAGAAGGAATATCCCCCTGTTGTTAAAAGCTGCATCTCGAACCAATATATTAACCAATCTTAAAGAAGTAAATGCCAGAATACTGCTGAATTTTGTAGCTTTAAACAATTTAATAAAAATATAACTAATCAAAAATTGTATTACAGAACTCATAATTTTTCGCATTTGACAAATAATTTTACACTTGGTATGGTTCATAATCCCAACATATCTAAACATTTACCTACCTATCCTACTTTCCTAACCATTCAACATGCACTTCTACAACTACAAAGTAAAATTTTATCATCGTCTAATAATATGTTTATATTTTTAACATTATACATGATGTCGTTATACCCAAACAGGTTCTTCTGCAAACATCATACCAACGAAACGTAACGTCCTCTCTGAAATAGCAAAACTATTTGATCCTATAGGTTTCCTATCACCTATAATCATCGAGGCGAAAATTCTAATACAAGAATTATGGAAAGCGAAATTAGAGTAGGATCAACCACTACCAACTGAATTAGCAAAAAGTGGAACCTATTTAAGGAAGTGCTTAAAACCATTCACATCATAAAGTGGGATAAAATACCCAAAATCCTGTCAATCTATAGAAATTCAAGAGTTCTATGATGCCTCCGAAAAAGTCTACGGTGCAGTAAGTTACAATAAAATACTAATTGCATGTGGTGACACCATTATAACGATGCTTACCTCTAAAACTAAGGTAGCACCCATTAAAGTGGACCCGACCACGCGACGTTACCAAAACTGGAGCTTTGTGCTGCAGTTTTCTTAACAAATCTTATCCATAAAACTAGGAAACCATTAAACATAAAAGACATGTACTAATTCCAAGATAACATTGGCATTGATACAAGGCAATAATAAATGGGTCACATTTGTTGCCAACTGAGTCAAATAGATACGGTCCGGCATAGAACCTGCTGCCTAGCATCCAGAGAGATTACGCCATCACAATTAAAAACGCACCCTTTATGGTAGATAGGTCCCGAATGGTTATCCCGACCCAAAGAAGAATGGCCGCTAGCAGCAAGTATTTATTTATTTTTATTTTTTCAAAGGGAGGTGAAATGTTTTATGCACGCTGGGAACTAACTACAACCAACAGTGTCGGACTTCTGTTGCACAGTTTACCGACTAAAACACCTCCCTTGCTTCTCCGGACACTAGCCTGGAACTGTTTGGCACACTACTTCGGGCTAGTTCCTGTTATTTTGCCCATCAGGCACCTACTCCCTCACCAGTTGCCAGCTGGTTCAGGTCGTTTTTCTTCCGTCGAAGAACGTCCTCCACGTACCTGGCTGTCTTGTTCCAGACTTCTTCGTCGGCAATCATGCCTTCCACTATAGTGTCCGGAGAGACCACCCCTCCTGAGTGAGCCGCCTCTAGGGCTATTCTCTGCGCGGCCCATTTATCGCACTCGAAAAAGGTGTGCTCTGCGGTGTCAACTTTTCCCGGGCAATACATGCACTCCGCCGAGGCTGTCTTCCCCATCCGGTAAAGATACGATCGAAAATAACCGTGCCCGCTCAGCAGCTGTGTGAGGTGGTTGTTTACTTCACCGTGTTTTCTTCCACCCAGAGGCCTATATTTTTTATAAGCCTAGCGGTCCATCGTCCCCTGCTCTCCTCGTCCCACATCTTCTCCCACTTTTCTAGGGTATGGAGCCTTTCTTCTCTGCTCGCGATTACCCTCCTTACTTGCGTCTTCCTAAGGTAGATCGCCCTTCTCTCTTTTGCAAGCAGTTCGACGGGTATCACTTCGGCGATCACAAGCGCGGCTGGCTCGGAGACAGTGCGATATGCAGAGGCTACTCTCAGCGCCGCGCGCCTTTGCACTTGGCATAGTCTCTTCCTGTAGGAGTCTTTGCTTAGGGCTTCCGCCCATACTTCTGCGCCATAAAGCAAGGTTGCCTGCACTGCTGACATAAGCAGTCGGCGCTTGCTGGACTTGGGCCCTCCGACGTTCGCCATCAGTCTGCTGAGCGCTGTCACGCCCTTAGCCGCTTTATCCGCAGTCTGCTTGATGTGTTCGAAGAAGTTCAACTTTGTGTCAATCGTCACTCCAAGATATCTCGCCGCCGGCTTCGACACTAGAGTCTCCTCTCCCACCCTCACAGGGAGGATCGTGGAGATCCGTTTTTTTGTCAGGACCACGACCTCTGTTTTGCTTAATGCTAATGCAAGGCCGTGAGCTGCCATCCAGTGGTCGACTCTCCGCATGACCTGGTATAGCTTTAGTTGAGCCTGCTCCACTGTGCGGGCTGCGATGAGCACCGCCACATCATCCGCATAGCCAACCAGTTGTGTTTCCTCCGACATCTCTAGTCGGAGAAGGCTGTCATAGGAGGCGCTCCAGAGGTCGGGCCCTAGTATGGATCCTTGCGCAGCCCCAGCCGTCACTTCTGTCCCACGCTGCCTCTGGTTGGTAAAGTAGAGAAGCACTCGGTTCCTCAGGTAATTATCCAGCAGCCGTAGGAGATACCGTGGCACCCGGAAGGTCTCCCTCAATGCCAGAAGCTCTCCCTCAATGCCAGAAGCATATCGCTCCATCTAGCCGAGTTGAATTCGTTTTTGACATCCAGGGTGACCAGGAGGACCACTCGGCGAGAGAAGCGTCTATGATCTTCTGCTTTTCTGACCATTTCGGGGACCTCCAGGATCGCATCCACTGTCGATTTTCCTTTTCTAAACCCATATTGCCTGGGACATAAGTCTCCAGCCGCCTGTATGGCCGCTTTCAGCCTCTCCCTGATGAGTCCTTCGAGCAGCTTGCCCGCCCTGTCCAGCATACACAGGGTTCGGTATGATGAAGGCAATCCAGGATCTCCTTACCCCTTGTCTATAAGCACAAGGCGTTCGACCTTCCATTTGCCATAGAAGACCCCCGCAGCAGCAGCAAGTATTAATACATCATATAAAGAAGCAAATTAAAAGGCTATGATATTTGTACTAACAACCCTATTGACATATGTATTCGCAAAATTCTCAAATCTCACAAGAATGATACGAATCTTTACTTACTGTCAACGATTTATATATCCTTGCCGATGGTCAACTACCCCAGATACTCATTATCTTAAGACAAAGGAATTACACAAAACTCTTTTAAAATAATAAGAATCGTACAGGAAGAGACGCTCTCCGTTGAAATTAAAGCTATACGAAAAAAAGCAGTACCTAAGTCATCGAAACTGCTTGTGTTCACACCATTCATGGATATTGATGAATTTTGCGCGTAGGAGGCAGACTAGAGTTCTCTCATCTCCCCCACGGTCAAATACAACTAATCCTACTACCTTCTGAGAGGGTTAAGGACTAAAACTAATAATTTTTATTTCTCATCTGTTAACTCTGAATTTGATTTGATAGCTTTATCTGAGACGTGGTTACACCAGGGTATCTCGGATGCCGAGCTATTTAATGACTCCTTTCAGGTCTTCCGCAGGGACAGGTCTGCGGATTCGTCTGTACGGGGAGGTGGGGTTCTCATTGCATGTAGAAATTTTCTAAATGCTACTTTTGTGGACCCTCCGTCTTTTTCTGACCAATTTGATCTGGAACAGGTCTCAGTAAAGGTTTCATTCGATTCGGGCGACCTCTTTTTAATTTGTTGTTACATACCTCCAGACATGGGCAATGTCGTCGATAATAATGGGTTGAGTCGGTATGACATTCTCATTCAGCATATCGACTTTATTCATGACCAGATGGGTTCTAAGGACGAAATTGTCCTAGTAGGGGACTTCAACTTACCCAACGTGAGATGGGTAGTGAATGATGATGACGATAGCTATCTTCCCCATAACTTGACTGAGGGACAATCACTGTTCCTTGACACCTTGGCTTGCATAGGACTTTGCCAAATGTGCAATGTGAGTAACAATATGGGTAGACAGCTTGATTTAGTGTTCTCTACGAACTCCACGCTCACTTTTGTGGAGCCTAGCCTCTTTCCCTTGACGAGTCTGGACATGTTTCACCCTGCATTGCTTGTCACTTTTCATTGTCTCTCGGACGTGCGTGTCGATAATCTCGAATGTGAATTTAGTTTTAACTTTAGAATGGCCGATTTTGAGGCTATGAATGAATATCTTGGTGATTTGGACTTCCATACCTGTCTGTCTAGTGACGATATTGACAGGAACGTATCTGGTTTCTAGGTTTGTCCCCTATGTCCGGGTTAGAAGTAGAGAATCCGCTCCCCCCTGGTTTAACAGAGAATTAAAAACTCTCAGAAATAGGAAAAATAGACTCTGGAAAAGGTACCTGCGAGTGGGAAGTGTAGACTCTAAGCGTGAATTTATTCTTTGTCACGAACATTTCATAAGTCTTTCTCGTTCTCTAAATGACGAATACCTACTGAACCTTAGAGGCAACTTATTCTCTAACCCCCGTGCATTTTTTGATTACGTCAATATGAAGAGAAGGGTTGATAACTATCCATCGACTATGGAATTCGGGTTAAGTTCCAGTAACGATTCTAGGGTTATTTGTAATTTATTTGCTGAATACTTCAGGGGCGCATTTGAATCATCCGATTTTTATCCAGAAAGTAACAACTTTTCGCACATTAATAATAGTAATATATCCCCCGTACCTATTCCATCTATCACGGAGGAGAGCTTATACAAGCATATTTTGGATCTTCCGGATGACTTTTCTTATGGCCCGGACGGGGTTCCTGCTGTTGTCTTAAAGAAGTGTTCTTCGGTGTTATTGTGTCCTTTACTTATGCTCTTCCGGCAATCTATCTTGGTTGGTCGCTTCCCTACATTCTGGAAGGCTTCATTTTTAATCCCCATATTTAAGAGTGGGAATAGGAGAGAGATTGTTAACTATAGACCTATTGCTAAACTATCGTGCATTCCAAAACTCTTCGAACTGATGATCCAGTCCCAATTGTCTATTGGGTGTAGGGGATTAATCTCTAGCAGGCAGCATGGATTCATTCAGGGTAGGTCAACGGTTTCCAACTTGTTAGAGTTTGTGTCTGGCAGTGTGGGTGGATTTCTGGAAGGTTGCCAGACTGACTGCATTTATACCGACTTTAGTAAGGCCTTTGATAAGCTGTCTCACTCTATTATCGTTTTCAAATTGGCCAGGTATTGAATCTGTACAGCGCAGATTTGTGAGATCGGCCCTTCGTGCTTTGCCGTGGAGTGACCCTTTTATTCTACCTCCATATGGTGATCGATTGGGACTGTTACAACTTGCTACTCTCGAGAAGCGTCGCTGGATGGCCGATATAATTTTTCTACACCAGCTTCTACAGGGAAAGATTGACAGTGTGGAACTTTCTTCCAAAATATCACCTAGAGAACTGTCCTATTCCCTTCGAAACCGTTCGAACTTTCAGATAGCTTTCTCGCGCACTAGTTACGGTATGTTCGAGCCTGTTAATCGCATGTGTAGGTTTGCTAATGGTGTTGGTGATGTATTCAGCACTAACGTAGACAAGTTAACATTAAAGAGGAACCTTTATAACTTGTAACCATCCTGTTGGACTCACTTGTCTTTGTTCTTTTCGATTTTGTTTTTTGTGTGGTGTAAGGTTTCCTTCCTTGTATGTTTTGTATTGACTTTTCTTAAGCTGCCTGTGCATGCCTGATTGTTATGTTTGGGTGTATTTTGGCTTTTGTTTATTAATGATCTTATCTTTGTTTACTAATGATCGATCAATAACTGCGGATAACTTATTATTATTAACCGCATGTGTAGGGCCGTGGATATGTATCCTGTTTTTGACCTGGCTCTTGCCGGGTATGTGCTTGAACGTTCTCTGTTATCTCTGCACCCCTGATTGTAGTGTTTGGGAGTGTTTTGGATTTTTACTAATATTTTATTGCATGGGTTATGGGAGCCTCATTCGCCTCAATATATGTTATATTCTGGTGAATAGGTCACTTGATTCCAGGCTCTTGCTTGTGAAGTGCGCCTTCTGAGTTAGAAGCGTTAATTCTATCGAACTTCTTCACACCATGTCACTATCATTATTATAAAAGATGTCCACGAGAAAACTCTACATGGAGAGAATCAGACAACTTCAGCATATCTACGTAAAAGATATTGGATCGTCAACCCTAAAAATGCAGTTAAGGCGATCATACACCAGTGTACAACTTGCTGCCGATTTCGGAAAAACACAGCACGACAACAGATGGAAAACTTACCCGCCACTAGGGTGGTTCCATCAAAACCCTTTACTAACGTTGATAAGCTGGTCCGTTTCAAATCCGCTGCTCGAAAGGAAGAGGAACCAAATCGTTTAAAGGTAACATAGCAATATTTGTGTGTCTTGCCACTAAAGCAATATATGTAGAAGCAGTAAGTGATCTCACAACGGATGCCTTCCTTGAAGCGTTTAAACGATTTTGAGCTAGAAGAGGACTTTGTTCCCATATATATTCAGACCGTGGACAACGTTCGTTGGAGCCAAAAATGAGATGGAAATACAACTAAAAAGTATGTGTGCAGAAACCTCAAGCAGAAGTTGCAAATCATCTGGTAAACCATGGTACTCAATGGCACTTAACTCCACCAGCTTCTTCGCATTTTGGAGGCCTGTGGAAAGCAGAAGATCATAGACGCTTCTCTCGCCGAGTGGTCCTCCTGGTCACCCTGGATGTCAAAAACGCCTTCAACTCGGCTAGATGGAGCGATATGCTTCTGGCATTGAGGGAGACCTTCCGGGTGCCACGGTATCTCCTACGGCTGCTGGATGATTACCTGAGGAACCGAGTGCTTCTCTACTTTACCAACTGGGCTGGGGCTGCGCAAGGATCCATACTAGGGCCCGACCTCTGGAGCGCCTCCTATGACAGCCTACTCCGATTAGAGATGTCGGAGGAAACACAACTGGTTGGCTATGCGGATGATGTGGCGGTGCTCATCGCAGCCCGCACAGTGGAGCAGGCTCAACTAAAGCTATACCAGGTCATGCGGAGAGTCGACCACTGGATGGCAGCTCACGGCCTTGCATTAGCATTAAGCAAAACAGAGGTCGTGGTCCTGACAAAAAAACGGATCTCCACGATCCTCCCTGTGAGGGTGGGAGAGGAGACTCTAGTGTCGAAGCCGGCGGCGAGATATCTTGGAGTGACGATTGACACAAAGTTGAACTTCTTCGAACACATCAAGCAGACTGCGGATAAAGCGGCTAAGGGCGTGACAGCGCTCAGCAGACTGATGGCGAACGTCGGAGGGCCCAAGTCCAGCAAGCGCCGACTGCTTATGTCAGCAGTGCAGGCAACCTTGCTTTATGGCGCAGAAGTATGGGCGGAAGCCCTAAGCAAAGACTCCTACAGGAAGAGACTATGCCAAGTGCAAAGGCGCGCGGCGCTGAGAGTAGCCTCTGCATATCGCACTGTCTCCGAGCCAGCCGCGCTTGTGATCGCCGAAGTGATACCCGTCGAACTGCTTGCAAAAGAGAGAAAGGCGATCTACCTTAGGAAGACGCAAGTAAGGAGGGTAATCGCGAGCAGAGAAGAAAGGCTCCATACCCTAGAAAAGTGGGAGAAGATGTGGGACGAGGAGAGCAGGGGACGATGGACCGCTAGGCTTATAAAAAATATAGGCCTCTGGGTGGAAGAAAACACGGTGAAGTAAACAACCACCTCACACAGCTGCTGAGCGGGCACGGTTATTTTCGATCGTATCTTTACCGGATGGGGAAGACAGCCTCGGCGGAGTGCATGTATTGCCCGGGAAAAGTTGACACCGCAGAGCACACCTTTTTCGAGTGCGATAAATGGGCCGCGCAGAGAATAGCCCTAGAGGCGGCTCACTCAGGAGGGGTGGTCTCTCCGGACACTATAGTGGAAGGCATGATTGCCGACGAAGAAGTCTGGAACAAGACAGCCAGGTACGTGGAGGACGTTCTTCGACGGAAGAAAAACGACCTGAACCAGCTGGCAACTGGTGAGGGAGTAGGTGCCTGATGGGCAAAATAACAGGAACTAGCCCGAAGTAGTGTGCCAAACAGTTCCAGGCTAGTGTCCGGAGAAGCAAGGGAGGTGTTTTAGTCGGTAAACTGTGCCACAGAAGTCCGACACTGTTGGTTGTAGTTAGTTCCCAGCGTGCATAAAACATTTCACCTCCCTTTGAAAAAATAAAAATAAATAAATACTTGCTGCTAGCGGCCATTCTTCTTTGGGTCGGGATAACCATTCGGGACCTATCTACCATAAAGGGTGCGTTTTTAATTGTGATGGCGTAATCTCTCTGGATGCTAGGCAGCAGGTTCTATGCCGGACCGTATCTATTTGACTCAGTTGGCAACAAATGTGACCCATTTATTATTGCCTTGTATCAATGCCAATGTTATCTTGGAATTAGTACATGTCTTTTATGTTTAATGGTTTCCTAGTTTTATGGATAAGATTTGTTAAGAAAACTGCAGCACAAAGCTCCAGTTTTGGTAACGTCGCGTGGTCGGGTCCACTTTAATGGGTGCTACCTTAGTTTTAGAGGTAAGCATCGTTATAATGGTGTCACCACATGCAATTAGTATTTTATTGTAACTTACTGCACCGTAGACTTTTTCGGAGGCATCATAGAACTCTTGAATTTCTATAGATTGACAGGATTTTGGGTATTTTATCCCACTTTATGATGTGAATGGTTTTAAGCACTTCCTTAAATAGGTTCCACTTTTTGCTAATTCAGTTGGTAGTGGTTGATCCTACTCTAATTTCGCTTTCCATAATTCTTGTATTAGAATTTTCGCCTCGATGATTATAGGTGATAGGAAACCTATAGGATCAAATAGTTTTACTATTTCAGAGAGGACGTTACGTTTCGTTGGTATGATGTTTGCAGAAGAACCTGTTTGGGTATAACGACATCATGTATAATGTTAAAAATATAAACATATTATTAGACGATGATAAAATTTTACTTTGTAGTTGTAGAAGTGCATGTTGAATGGTTAGGAAAGTAGGATAGGTAGGTAAATGTTTAGATATGTTGGGATTATGAACCATACCAAGTGTAAAATTATTTGTCAAATGCGAAAAATTATGAGTTCTGTAATACAATTTTTGATTAGTTATATTTTTATTAAATTGTTTAAAGCTACAAAATTCAGCAGTATTCTGGCATTTACTTCTTTAAGATTGGTTAATATATTGGTTCGAGATGCAGCTTTTAACAACAGGGGGATATTCCTTCTAGCAGGTTCAAATTTAATACATACAATATTCTTGTTCTATGTCATCAGTGACCTCGCAGGAGGACCAGACTTCAAGCTCAGTCTTTCCAATTAGACCGAAAAATTTACCATCGAAACTGTGTCCACAGTATAGTCTATTCAAGAATCTTGTTTCCATGGCTGTAAGTTTCCAACCTTTCCATTGCGACATTTGTGGATAAGGAAAGAATTTATGGAAAAATTTTCCACTGACATTACTGATTTTTATGAAATCATTCTTCCAATCAATGCTTATTTGTTCCTCGATAGAGGTCATAAGATCCCCAATAGACAGTTCAGTAATTGACTTGTGTACTAAGGCGAAATATCTACGAAATATCATTTAAAACCTATAGCTGGTGGTGCC
The DNA here is from genome assembly GCA_964036015.1 of Leptarthrus brevirostris. NCBI lineage: Eukaryota > Metazoa > Arthropoda > Insecta > Diptera > Asilidae > Leptarthrus > Leptarthrus brevirostris. The sequence goes on from OZ038371.1 coordinate 54,044,561, forward strand.
AAGTTAACATTTTGTAACGTGAATGGGGCTCTTCGGGCTCGACGGATTAATTAAGACACTTATTTGCAATCAAAAATGTTCACAGCTTTATTCACTTTACTTAATTAGTTCATTTCACAATTTCGTTTACAACTTTTCTTCACAATATTACGTTTCACTTTTCTAATTAGCACTTATCACTTCACGGGTTAAAATAAAACTGACTGTTCACAGTATCACATATAAACACTTCGCAGTCTAAATCACGACTGAAGAAACCAGGCTGCTACTCAGCCCTATTTATACCACTTAGCTTAATTTAAGCAACTTCTGCCATTTAGTTCTAGATGTTTCACCATGGAACATAATTAAGCGTCAAATACATAAATTATGTAAATTAGCATTCCTTATAATACTTTTAGTGAAGAAATGCCACTGCGAGAAACATAAGTTCGGAGTTGGAAATAAAAAGTTTATCGCGCTGCCCGCGAGATGGCACCACAAAATTAGGATTTAAGATGACCCGGCAGCAAAAATTTTGGGTGAAGTGATTCGGATTAGCCAATAAGAACACTTTGCTGTTGCTGTTGCTGACGGCGGTCGTGCAATCTGATACGGTCTTAACGCTGAAAGAAAAACCGCCATGATTACGGTAACGCATACTACCCTTGGCATCGTAAAACGAAAGGGAAAACTTTCCAAAATACACCCTACAAAAATACTAGTACGATCACCCAAAGTACAACAAGGCTCCATTTAGTACAGACATCAAAAGAGGGTTAAACTTTCAACAAATTGCTACCGCTTTACTTCTCCTAAGCTGTGTGTTTGGCACTATTTCAGCAGATATTCTACCTAACCCCTCCAGACAAACTAGAGCTACCAAAAAACTTATCTTTATCGAAGCCTTCGAATATAAACCCGGTTTGTATATGGAACATATAAATATGTATCTAATTTACACATGATAAGCACCGTATGAGACACAGTGGTCTATTATTATTTAAACACTGAAGAGTTGATTGGATCCGGAGAATGGTTAAATAAAAATGTAAAAATGTAATAAGACAATACCTTACAAATACTAGTGTAACACTATCGTATTGCAATTGCGGCATGAAATTGAAAACACATATCACGACAATCGCATCCTACACAATCCTAATGGCAATTATCAAAATCAAAAGGAAACAAGCACCATAGAATTTGTTGGGACGCTCCAAATACAGTTTATTCGGCGTCAAAACTATGCCAACTATGTATATAGAAGAGGAAATGGAAATAATTAAAGAGAATGAAAATCATTTACTTGCGTTGGCCAAAAGTCACACGTCCCTAACGGAGGTAACAGCAAACGTATTAAAGAAAACTACACAGCCATTCAGCATCAATTTGAAATCTTCAACAGTCATATCATTTCTAACCTTTAAACACTCAAAGCTTAGACAGATAAACCCACCGTTGCACAAGCATTCAATACAATTATTCAATAATAGTTAGTAAAACATATAGTCGATATTCACAATGGGAAAATAAGCCCGTTTTTAACCGACTTCCCAAACCCAAAGAGGTTCTAAGTTCGAGACTTATATTTTTTAATGATATTTTGATGATTCTTTTTGTTGTTGGGTAGAGTATGTTCCCCGATTGGTATAATGTCAAAAACAGTTTAAGTGGTGTAGGGGGTGGGAAGTGTGTTTGAAACGTAGCTTCGTAAAGCGTGGACCGGTTTACATGATTCTTTTTCTGTTGCATAGAGTATAATGCTTCATTGTTAACAATGAAAAAAATTTCAGGTGAGTACGCAATTTTATTCGAATCTTTTATTTCAATATTTTTTATTTTTATATTTATTCCTTATTTGAATTCTGATTTGAACTAAGTTCATAGAATAAGTGAAGTTTACAGTGAAAATATCCACAGTGAATTAAAACTATCCCTTTCTTATTCTTTCTTCTTGTGCTTTGAATTTTATACTTAAGTTGGTGCTATCTGTAATTTTCATTTATTGAACCTTATTTTTTTACACACTTGTGTTTCGTGTTCATCCTCTACCTGAGGGATAGAACACTCACCCTTTTTCAACTATTAGGGCCTCGCGAAGACGTCCTCATATCATCTTCCTTCCCAGCTGGCAGACCGTGCAACTTCAGCTCGTATACAAGCTCTTCTTGGTTTAACCTATTTATTTCCATGGTTGATAGATTCTTCAAACTCAAGAATAAATAGCTTTTAATTAAGGTGATATCTTAAAAATGTCGAAGGGAATGGCCAAATAAATCTTATACAAACAAGACGCAGCTAGATGAGAGAAAGCAATCCAACAGTCCTTCCCACCCCACCTTACCTCATATATTTTTGTCGTCGTTCTATACATCAAAAAAAGAATCATCCAAATCAGTCTACGCGTTAAGAAGTTGACATCCACATCCTCCCCCATCTCAACCCTACCGTTTAAAATTTTGTCGCGGTACCAATGGGGTAACATACAGAAAAACAATCAACCACTACCATCACCCTACCTTCCCCGTCTTACTACAGAAGATTTTTTCCATTATTAATAATAGGCGATCATATTCTATACAACAGAAAAACAGCTAACCGAATTGGTCCACGCATTAAGAAGTTAGGTTCCACCCCCACCTCACCACAAGATTTTTGACATGGTACCAATCGGGGAGTATACTCTACCCAACAAAACAAGAATCATCCAAATCGGTCCATGCGTTACGAAGTTAGATTACCCCCCCCCCCCCCTCCCTACAAAACCCTTGGACCAATTTTTTTCTATTACTGGTAATGGGGGATCATACTCTACACAACAGAAAAAGAATGATCCAAATCTGTCCACGCATTACGAAATTGACATGGTATTAATCGGTGAACATACTCGATACAACAAGAAAAGAATAATCAAAATCGGTCCACGCGTTGCAAAAAAAAAATACGTGTCGAACTTAGGACCTCTTTGGTTTTGGGAAGTGGGTTAATAAGTACCAAACCACAATCTATACTAAATAAGACTATCTAAGAATTTCAGCTGGCGAGATCATAAGTAAGAAGAATTAAATAATTTTCTTGTTGTGGTTTTGTTTGTTTAATTTGCACCGACTTCAAAATGTTGTAAAAGATTAAATACTATTTTATGCTTTTTAGCGTTTTTTGTGAAGTCGGTTCAATTTTCTTTTAAAAGCTATTTTATCATGTAAAAAGTTAAGTGTAAACGCGTTCTCGTATGGTAGGAGAATAAGTAAAAAGTAAGGTTAACTGGATTTTCGCATTAATTGATTTTAATTCTAATTAACTAACTTTATGTAACCTTTACTTTTGGCATGCGAGTATAAATGTTGTGCACTGTTCAATATATATGGCTAACTTTTACACCCAAGCTTGATTGTGTTAAAGTACGAGCTTGTTTATTTACATTGTAGTAGTCCGAATAAGGAATATTTCCTCTGTAAGCTTTAATGCTGGCAGCATAAAAGCTATAATAAATTTCCCAAAAAATGTTCCCCAACATTTTCTCATCCTCAAAAATTTACCCAAAGAAGTAAAAATTCCCTTGTCCATGGAAATAATTGCTTTTTGGAAATTTTCGCTGAAATTTCTCAAGCGAACTTGGCATACTCTCTTTAGGTTTCCATAGCAAACAAGGAACCCTTATAGTTTCGCCATGTCTATTTATATATCAGAATCATTTTATTAAGAGACTATTAGGACTTCAGCGCTGAAATAAAGTAGACATAACATAATATAGATTGTTATACCGCTATAAAGATATCAATTATTATTTTGGAAAAAAATTAGAAATAAAGTAAGAATGAAAAAGAAATGTTTACTTACCTCATCAAGTGGGGTATCGTTGAAAAATGAATTTAAATTCAGGACAGATGTTGAACGTCTAGCTAGAATACGATTACTAACTAAATACAATTACTAACCAGCCTTCAACTAAGCCCTATTTATATGAATATTTGCAACATTTATATGAATATTTGCAACAAAATTTAATGCAGGAATGCATTAAGAAGAAAATGATTGACTTTTCAATACAGATAAAAAAACAAATAGTTTTATAGAAATATTTGATAAGAATTTGCAACAATCTGCCTATAGAAAAGGCAACAATTAATAAATGTTTGTGCACCAAAATAATTATTTTCATTACAAAATATTTTTTGTGGCAGGAAGAGCGAAATTATAATTTGCCTTTCCAAAATACTTGAAGAAAATTTTTTATACAAGAAAATATTCGTACATCTTAAGTCCTCCTTCTAGACAATCATCCAAATAATCTAAAAAAAATTTTTGACTCGCCTCTTTATTTGGTCACTATTATAATATTTAACGCTGATTTTAGCATCTAAAAAAAATCCCACTCAGCTGGATGCTGGGAACCCCACTTCTAAAGAATTGCCAACTTTTCTTATAAACTTTTGACATCAAAAGCATTTCTAATATAACGAAATTTGAACTTAAGTTTTATAAAATTTACTTGGCAATATAATTACTCAAAAATGCACTGCGGATGTTGTTTTTCATGGGCATTATTTCCTCGGACATTATTTACATGCACCATGTGTTCAAATTTTCGCAAAATAAATTAACATTTTTAAAAAAGAATCTCTTGAAAGTTGCAAAATTGTGTTTTGGTATAAAACATGTTTGTATGTCATTGACGAATTCAAACTCATCACTTACAGGGAATATGAAATGATCGCACGTGAAAAATGGCTAACCGTTTTATTCGGCTAAAAAATGAATTTATTTGCCTTAACAATTTTAAATTTGTATCAAGTTAAATTACAAAAGAAACAATTTAAAAACTAACATTTTCTTTTACATTTATGATACAAGATTTTGCTGCATCTAATAAGCACTTAAAAATTGACCATTGGTACTCATTAAATAAATTTAATTATGGGATGGCACTAGTCTGTTATTGCCTTCCCCATACAACACCTTCAATCCAGTCAACAAAGGGAAATACACGAGTGTAAATTCCTGGTATTCCCACATTTCCACAGGTAATTCCGAAAGAAGTTACTCCAATTAATGTGTACATACAATATTGATATGGATGGAAGACTTGCAGTGGGCCGCCAGAATCTCCTTGACATGTGTCTTTCGAAGCTGACCTGGAACCCGCACACATTTGTGTTTGAGGTACAATTCCATCTTTTAACTTGCGATTTATTTCATATTGATATGATGCGTTGCATTCTCCTTGGTTAAACTTTTCGAGGATAACTTTTTGAAGATGATTTGATGATGCGCCAGACCAAGTTGTGTGCCCCCAACCGGTAGCTATTGCGTTTCCTTCTGGACCCTCAAAATTAGTAGGCAGGCATGCTGGTCTTTTGTAAGGATCCAGTTGTACTTTTCGATTCAATCGTAGCAATGCAATATCATTATATTTTGAATTACGGCTATATTGTGGATGTGGAATGATTTCAGAAATTGTGTAATCCTCCGGTCTTGCATCATCGGTTTGGCTTTCAATATTGAGGTCACCCAGACGTACATATTTAGGTTCACCACTTGAGAAAATATAGTCAAATTTGAACTCTGAAATATAAAGATTTACCTACTTACTATAATCTTGAGTTTAAACAATGTCCGGCTGTTAAAATATATTCATCACTGATTAATGCACCTCCACATGCCCACGAAGGAACACCATTCCCTTGATCAAACCCAATTAATGCCATATGTGGAAATTCTCGTGCTTTTGCAAATTCTCCTCCCACAATTAGTGGTATAGATTTATGGCCGCATTTATCTATAGGTATTCTGGTTGGCTCTGCTCCCACAGACAAGGCTATTGAGTAGGTGTATTCGTAGACTGCTGACTTATACTCATCACATTCTATAATAAAATAAAAAGAAGATAAACTATAAACTATTTTATCTGTAAAGTTGGTTTTAAATGATTGGGTGGAAGAGTAGGTCAAACTGTGTTTATACAAGTACAAAGTTATTGCTTTAAACTATGATAAAATCTCAAAACATAGCATTATTTTAAATCTATGGGGAAAAAATATTACGGTGATATTTAGTAGAAGATTAGATATTATTAATATTAAATTTGTAGTATATATGGAAGATATTGTTTTGGGTTTGAAAATCAAAATGTTGAACATATTTTTAAGTTCAAGGTCACTACAGTATTTTCACACTAATTTTGAAAAGAAATATGAGTGTGTGTATTTGTACGCAGGTGTACGTACGTAGTCGTTTCTTTCCTGCACTAAATCTCGCCAATAAAAAGTGATATCGCCTTCGTTCTTTTTATTTATTGCATTTCTTTTAAATTGCTTATAGGAAGGCAGATATTCAATCCTGCATCCATGGCGTGGTGGCCGTGCCACTCAACCATTGATGCAACTCCGTCTTCGAATTTATGGTTATTTAATAATTCAAAGTTTTGTATTAAATTCTATAAATCTAATCATTTAAATACCGATACTTTCAACTATCTATAATTCTTTTTCAATTTATCGATATTCCGGTATCGCAACATTCCGATACATCGGAATAACAAGTATCATGTTAAGAATTTTGTACCGTAAGGGTGGCTGGGATTAACTTTGTAAAATGTTGCCGGATTTAGATGATTCCCTTTCCTTTCTATAGAGTGCAGTACCTCTGCAACACCAGAAATTACTTTGTTATTTGAAAAATAAAATAGTTAAAAAAAAAAAAAGTTGAACTAAAGTTACTATATAACTCACTCTTTTTTAACCGACTTCCCAAAACAGGGAAGTTCTAACTTCGACGGTTTTTTTTATGTGTCATAATTTCTTGACGCTTTGACCGATTTAGATGATTCTTTTTTTGTTGGATAGAGTATGTTTCCCGATTTGTATCATGTCAAAAATGTTTTTGGGGGGGTGGGGGTTGAGCATTATTTTGTACGATTCGAGTTCTTCTTCCGCCTAACGCTATTTCTTATATTTCATAGCTTATTTGTTTATCTGATGTTTGTACAGGCAAAAAGAAGAAGGGATATGAACGTACTCGCCTAGGCTAGCCGCAGAGCTTTTCCCATTGAGTAATAGTGACGTGACGTGATTAACATAGGTTACGAGACACGGTTATGTACAACACTTTTTTAAACAATTGGACATCTTGACTTGTTTTAAGAACTGCATTAAATTATTTTGACATTGATTATTTGGTATACAGGGTGTTTCAGATCTGACGTACCAAAATGAGTGGTGTGATAGATCTCACCTAGCCAAACAAAAAATTGTATGGTAGGGGGGGGGGGGGGGGGGCAATCTCAACCGTTTGGGAGTTACAGGGTGATTCATAAATTTCAGTTTTTCATAGTATGCACATTACTCTTTTATTTTTATCTTTTGACCTACATACCACAGCGACATCAAATAAACGCTTAAAACTACTATCTGAATTACCTTTCTAAAATTGTCAACAATGTTGATCAAACTCCTACCATTTCAAGTACAGTCACTTCCAAAAGTAAAAAAATGGTTTGCGATTACCAAAAATTCAGCATTTTCCCAAATTTTCTCCGAAATTTATATAACTAGTACACCTTTTTTATTTTTATTGGATTTCCCATCTTATTACCTTTCCAAAAAAAAGTACAACATGCCCAGGTAAAGGAAGGGTGTAGAAATTTATAAGTAGCAAACTTATAGAGAAATATTGGAAAATCTCCAATTTAAAGGAACTAAACTCATATTAACTCTAAAATCCTTTTTATTGAATACAAAACGTATTACAATTAATCTTAGTAAATTACAAAAGCCTTTCAAAATGTTTACCGCCACTTTGGACTCAGGCCAACAATCTCCTTCTAAGTCCCTCTTTAAGGCGTATTGCATCCAGCCTCTTCCGTATTTTCGTCGCTGCATTCCCAATTCTGCTAACTAAATCTGTTAACTGGGCTTGAATAAACTTCATCCTTCATTATTCCCCATAAGAAAAAGTTCAATGGGGTAAGGGCTGTAGATTTAGCACCCCAAGGAATCGGTGCACCTCGTCAAATCCAGCGGTTAGGAAATTGTTGACTTAGTATTACCTTCACATTGTTAGCAGAATGCGCTGGTGCTCCATCGTGTTGGTAAAACATGTCAGTTCGATTATACACAGGGATGTTGTCTATTAGATCTGGTAGTGCATTCTTAAAAAGGCCGCATAAATTTGACTGTTGAGCACTTGCGGCAAAATGAATGGTCCTACCAAATGGTTGCCGATGATAGCAGCCCACACATTTGAATCTCTGCTGGAATGAGGTCACCTTTGTCCTGTATGGGTTACTTTCCGACCAGATATGGAGGTTATGAAAGTTCGTGATCCCATACCTGTTGAATTGAGATAAATCCGTTTACAGAATTCGGTGTAGAAACCCCCTGTCGTCAATGTCGCGTTCCAGAAGACAAGTGTTAAATTTCAGTCTTCCCCCGGAATTTTCTTCCAGTAGTTCTTGGACTGGGTGACGGTGATATGGACGTAATCCCTCTCTATGAATAACTCTCCAAACCTTAGATGAAGACACTCCTAATCGCCTTGCGACTCGTCTCGTGCTCGTCTCATGGTCTTGCCTCACGATGGTGATTATTAGCTGCTCGACGTCGGCAAAGTTCCCGCAGTTTCGGGTCCTTTCTCCCTGTCGTGTGAAGTTATACTTCCTGTTTTTCTTAACCTTCGGAAAGGCAATTAGGGAATCTCTTTCGATGTTCCAATACAGCCGCTCTCTCGTTTCCGTCTACTACACCATAAATGTAAATAATATCCGCGTATTCCTCAAAAGCAAATTCTATCATTTAATAATTTTTGCTTAAAAAAACCTGTACTTATTGATTTGCTTTTAAACTAGGATAGGTATTCTTGCTGACTGACCCTTTTTTATAGCAAAATTTCCGTCAGGTACGAGTAACAGAACGCCAGGATATAAAGGTGTGAATTCTGGCTAACACATGCTAATATAGGCAATAAAACATAATTACACTCACATTTTTTGACTTTGTTGCAGCATTTTCGACCCTTTATTTTAAAAATTTTGGTTATGTAAAGAATTTCCTACCGGAAGTGCAATAAAATAATTAGGTAGTCAGGGATTTCTAAGGTTGCGGTTTTTCTAATCCTTGTCATGTTGGAAAGGTAACAAGATGAGCAATCCAATAAAAATAAAAAATGAAGTGTAAGTGTAAATACTAAATTTTAGCTAAAGGCAAACCATTTTTTCACTTTTGGAAGTGACTGTACCTTCAGAGTAGGAGTTAGATCAACAGTGTTGACAATTTTGGAAAGGTCATTGGAGTAGTCGTTTTTAAGCTTGTGTTTGATGCCGCTGTGTTGTGTAGATCAAAAGATAAACATAAAAGAGTAATGTGCATACCATAAAAAACTGAAATTTACGAATCACCCTGTACCTCCCAAACGGTGAGATTACCCCCCCCCCCCTTCCAACTTAAAATTTTTTGTTTGCGTAGATGAAATCTATCATCGCACTCATTTTGGCACGTCAGATCTGAAACACCCTGTATTACACTATCTTACTTCATTTGTATCACAGTAAAAATTGTGACTTAGGGTGAGAGTGGGAAGTGGGTCATCACATGACCTCATATGTATACCGATTTTGATGATTTTCATACATAAGTTTGCTCAGTGGTAAATGCTAAGAAATGTTGCGTTTAGAGTCACTAGGGGAAGAGGATGGAGCAGTCCTTTACTCCGTAATTCGTGCCCCGATTTTGACGATTCTCTTTTGATGTATAGAGTACGTAAGAATTTTGTACTATAACTTTGGAATTAACTTTGTAAAATGCTGCCGGATTTCTGTTTCCTTTCTATAGAGTGCAGTACGTCTGCAACCACAGAAATTGGTTTGTTATACGAGGAGGATTTTTCGAGTAGCATATAGAAGACACTAAAAAGTGAAAAATACATAGTTTAAAAAAAAAATTCAAAAAGCGCTAAAAAGCATAAAATAATATTTAATTTTATACTTAATACAAATACGAATAATTTGAATTCGGTACAAATTAAACAAACAAAATACTTGCCAAACCGCAACCGAAGATACCATACCATTTGTTTGTTTAATTTACAAAAACTTTAAAATGTCATGATAAGTAGAATTAAATATAATTTAATGATTTTTAGCGCTTTTGTAATCGGTTCAACTTATTTTTAACTATTTTTCATTGAAAAGGAAAGAATTGAATGTTTAGCTAAACTGATATAATTCAATTTATTATTTAATCAATTTCAACAATTATTCAATATTAATTATTTCACCAATCTCTGATTATATACATAATGGTACCATATTGAAATTTTAACTATTTTATTATTTTATTTTATTTTTACTATTTGGTAATACTTTTGAGAAAGTACTTTGACTCAGAAATTGTTTTTCACATCTTTTTCTCATGAAAAATTGTGAGGACATTTCAGAGTCATCTCTATGAAGTTTGTGAACAAACTTATGTTTAGATGAGGGAAGTGTTATGCTACGACGACTTAACTTGATGTTTCAGTTTTTATTCTTCATTCAAGTTTCCAAGTAATTAAGAGTTACAATTAAATTAGTGGATGTTAATTTAGCTAAGAACTAAAAGCAAGACAGTGAACGTTAGTATATTATTATTTGTAATTACGATTTAGAATTAGTTTTCAGATGGTTGTTAAGTAAAAAAGAATAAAAGAGCAAGTGAAAGGAAATGTTTCTCCTTGAGATTATAATTATTTATTTAAGCTTAATACAAGCTATTACGTAAAAAAATACAAAAATAAAAAATAAAATACAAGCTATAACTTAATACTAATTCAACAGACTATACTAAATGAATAATAAGAATAAATACATAAAAGGTATAAGCTACAATATGAGCTATATATATTGATTAATGGCAGACGGCGTAAGGAAGAAGAATTAAAGTAGGCGATCAGGATCAAGATGGGCGGGGTCAAGATATAGGGCTTTGTGGAGTGATGATTTACTCATATGGAAGTCAAAAGAGGAAAGGTCGTTGACTTTTCGTAACATCCTGGTAATTGGCTCGCTTTGACCGTAGTTTGTGCGATGGCGGTCGAGTCGGAAAAGGGGAGTGGACCTAAGGTTACGGGGATTGGTATAGATGGGTAAAGATTGCAGGATGGAGGGGCAGTCTATGGCACCAGTTAATAATTGGTAAATGAAGAGAATGTCGGAAACATCACGACGTTTGCTTAGTGGTTGTAAGTCGATCAGTTTCAGACGGTTTTCATAGGGAGGAAGGTTGAATCTGTTAACCCACGGAAGATCACGTAGAGCGAAGCGAATAAACCTACGCTGGACAGATTCAATCCTATTAATGTGAGTTGTTTGTGTAGGGGACCATACCTGGCTGGCATATTCAAGGTGAGGTCTAACGAAGGAGACGTAGAGAGATTTGGAAACATAAGGATTGGAGAACTCTTTAGACCAGCGCTTCACAAACCCTATCGCGGAGTTAGCTCTGTTAATTATGCTGTCAATGTGGGAACGAAAATTGAGTTCACTATCACAGATTATTCCTAAGTCACACAAAGAGGTAACGATAGGGACTGGTACGTCGGTTAACATATAGACTCTCGGGGTGGTGGTAAGACGCTTGCGGGAATAAGAGATGGACTGGCATTTGGAGACATTGAGCTCCAGAAAGTTTTTCATGCACCATGTGATGAATGAATCAAGGTCTTCTTGCAGGAGAAGAGAGTCGCTAGTGGAGGAGATATGTTTGATTATTTTCATGTCATCGGCATAGATGGACAACTCTGAGTGTTTGATGACACATTCAACATCATTTATTGTGAGGATAAAAATCAATCGACCAAGGTGGCTGCCCTGAGGGACGCCGGAACGAGCGAAAATAGGGTTAGAAATGGATGAACTGAAAAGAATATTGTACTGACGGTTGTTGAGGTAGGATCGAATCCAGGAGATGAATCTGGGGGGGAAGCCTAGGCGATCGAGTTTGAACAAGATAACGTTATGGGAGATCTTGTCGAAGGCTTTACTAAAATCGGCGGCTATTACATCAACATCTTTACCGTTTTCCAGGGCACATAGGGTTTTAGAGACGAAGTCAGTAAGGTTGGTGGTTGTAGATCTACCTTTGAGGAAGCCATGCTGGTAGAGTGAGAAGATAGACTTACAGTGGAAGAACATGGAATCATAGACCAATTTTTCGAATAGTTTAGGTATGGATGATAATTTAGCAATGGGTCTGTAGTTGGACACATCGATCTTGCAACCTTTTTTGAAGATGGGAATAATATACGAATTTTTCCATAATTGAGGGAAAACCCCTTGAGTGACCGAGAGACGAAAAAGCAAAGTAAGGGGTTGGACTAGATGCATGGCACACTTTTTCAGAACGATGGCCGGAATGCCATCAGGACCTGGGTGAAAGTCGTCCTCAAGCCTATTAATACTGGCAGCGATTAGTTCAGGATCAGGGTCAAAAGATGAAAACGACGTTTGAGTGCATTTGTCCATGAATGCAAAATAGTTAAGGTCGGGTTGTAGAGAATTGTCGCTGAAAGATTTACTGAAGAAGTGTGCAAAGAGGTTAGCGATAACCTTAGGATCAGATGAAGAGGTATTCTCGAGCTTTAGGGTGGAAGGGTAACCATTGGATTTCTTCTTAGAATTAATAAAGCTATAAAAACGCTTGGGGTCGGATATGAGGCTATTTTCCATCCGTTGGAGGTACTCATGGTAGAGGGTATCACAACGTTCAGAAAAAGAGGTATAAGCAGATAGATAGGAAGAATAGTCAGACTCAGTCTGGGTTAGAAGAAAAGTTTGCCAACGTTTATTTCTCCTGTTGCGAAGTGAGCGCAATTCTTTGTCGTACCATACGGTGGATGAGGAGTAGTTTTTACGAGGAAGAAGAGGGATAGATTGTGTAAGACAAGCGTGTATTTCCGAGTAGAACGCCTCTAAAGCAACGTCAACTGGGAGATGTTGAGAGATATCCCCAATATTAGAGTTGAGGAGCAAGTGATTTAATTTGTCAAAGTCGCCTTTACGAAAATTGAAGGATAAAGAAGACTCGGAGCCTGAAACGGCATGAGGGTGCTCGTAGGAGAAAACGAGGAATAAAGGAGGATGGTGACGGTCGAGGGAGGAGAGAAGATGGTTGCTTTCTGCGACAGCCGAGTTAACTGGGTCTGAAGAAAAGATTAAGTCTGTCTTGTCTGTCCAGGAATTTGCTGACTCCGCTTACTTGAAAGAGACCTGAAACGGAGAGCTGATCGGTAAAGAAGGCTTCTTTGGCCGAAGATGCGTTAAGGGGGGAGGGTTTACTACATATCATTCTTGCTCCCATAGTATCTAAGAACATCGGGAGTTTTATAATTCATGTCAGCGACCGCGAAAACTGTGGATAAAACATAAGTATCGGTTGTTTTCGTTTTCACACGTCATTCCCTTCCCTTGTGTCGCCGGTGATAACGTGTCGGTCCCAGGTTCGAATCCCACCGGCGGCGACTCACGGTTGTTTTCTGCTGAAAAATGATTTCGACGAAAAGACCATTGGAGGTTGCAGAAAAAAGTTCGTTGGTTCGGAATCCACTTTAAGTTGTTGGTTTCTGTTATTATGTCTCCCGTCCCATGCAGCAAGGACTTACGGCAACTAGAAAGAGAGATTTTCCTCAGACTCGGAACCCTCGGGGAACTAGGGTGCTGTCTTGCCTCCACAGTGGAATAAAGAGATTAAACAATTATCATGTAAATTGGATCAGTGGTTCTTGAATTATAAGCGCACTAACGGATGTTATGATAAAGGTTAGTATTCATGTACACATGCTGCCATCAAGCGGTAGCATGAGGACCTGAATGGGATTGAGGGTTGCGAGGACCACTAAGTTGCTTGTCACAACTTAGTCGTACCTTACAAACAAGGAAGTAGAGAAGGTTGTGGGAATACCAGGGTGAGCGTAACAGTACCGTATGAAGAAAAGGAAGCACAACTATCAGGGGCTTAAGAAATAAAAAGTATAAAATGAATGGACACTATAATGCCCCTGGCGAAAAAAACAACCTCAGCCTCTAGATGTTAGGAGGCTTGTAGGGCTATCCCTCCCCAACCTATGACTGCACCTAGCTCATCATTTTCTACAGGACCTACACGTTTCGTCCTGTTAATACATCTTCAGGATCTCTACTAAATACGAACTAACAGCTAAATCTGCAAGAGAGTCGAACCAAATGTGCATCCTACGAATTAATACAACCTAGCTGGAAAGTTTTTCCTAAAGAAGAAATACCTCATAATGAGAAATATATTCCACCAATTGATATCACGAAGATCTATCAACATTTCTATCTTTGTTTATTTCAATTACTAATTCTTCGCCAGTGAAATATTTTATCGCCGATCGGGGATTTTTTCTATGTATAAGAGGCAAGGTTTAAAATAAATACGCATCAGTATTGATTCGGTGCACAAATGGAAAAAATGTCTTGAAGTGAAATAGAAGTGCCCGATAACAATATTTCCAAATTCTTGGAATATCCTGCAATAAAAATTTCCAGATAGTCAAGAATGTACGGATGGAAATAGATTACAAAAATCGAAGGAGACCAATTTAGAATTCGGTGGTATCTTAAGGTTTTTGATTTTTTCAATGAGCTCTAACGAAGTTTTTATTTATTATTATATTATTATTTTTTATTCTGTACCTGTACCTGTAACTAGGTTAAAGTCTGTTCTTTTTGAACACATCCGTACGAAGGTTTCAAATCTGGACAAATCATCGCAATTAATGAATTTATTAAATGTGTGTATCGAACAGAATTATTTCTTTTTTAATGGTGATTGTTATTCTCAATCGGATTGTTTAGCTATGGGATCGGCACTTTCTCCATTCCTCGCTGAGTTTTTTATGGATTATCTAGAGAATAAGTTATTTAATTTAGTAAAAAGTGACTTGTTAAAATTAGTTTTTGTTTGGTATCGATATGTGGATGACATTGGTTGTATTTGGACAGGTACACAGCGTCAGTTAAGTAACTTCGTTAATAATATTTTAAACACATTGGACGACTGTATAAAATTTACAGTAGAAATTGGATTGCAGAATATATCTTTTTTAGACATTAAGATTTTAATTTCGGACAATTATTTAAGTTTTGACGTATACAGAAAGAAAACATACTCTGACGCTGTGATACCTTTTAATTCTAATCATTCTTGGACCACTAAGATGGCAGCTTTCCACAGTATGTTAAATAGGCTACTGGAAATACCACTGAGCCGCGTTTGTTTTCAGACAGAACTGCGGACAATTATTGATATAGCACAAAATAATGGCTATAAAAAGAAAACTATTTATAAACTAATGTATGAGAAGAATCGCAAGTCCATTTTGTGCTCTATCTTTCCAAAGCAGACAAGGGATCCAAGCGTACAATGGAGAAAGGTTCCATATGTGAAGGGAGTGTCAAATAATTTAAGGAATAATCTTGCTGGACATAATATAAGGCCAGCTTTTAGTAACAACAACAATTTAAAGACTATATTCGTAAACAATAAAATAAAAGAAAATATTCCAATAAATGAAAAAAGCGGTGTGTATAAAATTAAGTGCGATGATTGTCCGGCAACATATATTGGAAAAACAAAAAGGAAAATCTTAACAAGATTTTCTGGACATATCGCAGGCGCAAATAACAACAAACCTAAGTCAGGGTTGTCGAAACATCTGGTCTCTGAAGGTCACTTCTTTAATATCAATAATATTAGCTTACTCCATGATTTACGAGAAGGTTACGTGATGGATAGATTTGAAATGTTTGAAATTATAAAAGCTTTGGCTGATGGTAGTGTATTAGTGAATGATCAGAGAGATTTTACAGATATTAGTCCGCTGCTTAAGCCAGATCTCTTTTTTGTTGATAATGGTCAGTAGTCCCCTTGATAATGCCCTAAGAAGGCGAAACGCGTCGAGTTAACATATGTATTAACTAGATTAAATAATAAAAATTGTGAAACAATTTTATACAAGTGTTTTTTTATTGAAAATTTACATTTTCTAATTATAAATAAAAGCTTGGGCTTGATATTGAAATTATATTATTTAGGATAATTTCGCTTCGCTTCGCTTAGTTTTTAGATATTGGATTACTAGTATCCAATATCGAACCTCGATTCCACTTCATGAAATCGTCTTGAGACCAAAAGTTATTTGGATAAAGAAAATAATATGCTATCAACGTTATAGACTCCAACAACTTTAAGTCAACGCATATATAATATGACAGGGTTAATAATGGTGTCATATTAATCTAGAATATGTTTAATTATATTTGCATGCTAAACAATTATCCAGTATATGCTGATATAACCAAGTTATCCATATGCACTTTGATCTTGAACTCACTCTTAATATTATCTTAATCTTCTTCCAAAATTGGTTCCATAACCTAGACACAAAAATAAAATTTAGGTTTGAAAATTTTTTTCGTTTACTTATTATGATTCTATTTCTTCATGATATATATAAGATAAAAGGACCATATAAAAGTTTACCTCTAATTATCTGTTTCAGTTTTCGGATTGAGAAAAACGAAAAAAGTTAAATAATCTATGTAGCATACAAATAGAAATTTTAAAAGAATTTTACTAAAAGGATTAAGCCTAAATTTCTTTACATAACTATGATTCCATTTGCCACTCTAGTAATTCTCAGTTAAATTTCTTTACAGCACATAATAATGTCCTATGATTATGTGATGATATTAAAACTTGATTACCAAGGAAATGATTTCTTTAATGCCCCGATCATGATAAGTCGGATGAAATAGAAAATCCTATATCGTTTCCTATTTGTATTTATTGGTCTTTTGCGTGTGTCCGTTTAATTATATAATATATTATATCTTGTATAGTATCTTCTAGAATTGTTCCTTATAAAAACATTATTGTAGAAAGTTGCTTAACGCTTCGGTAGGGATAGATTTCTCGCGTTAGATAAAAATTTGTTCTTCTCAAAAATCTCCGTATAAATTTTCTTTACATATAAGGTCGGAGGAGTATAGTAAGAATATCAGAAATACAACAAAACAGATTTTGATTAATACAAAAAGGAGAAGACAATTATTGCAAAAAATATGATTTTACGGTAGGTAAGATATGATTTATTTGAGAAAATCACATGTTTGTATGGCGTGATGTCTTGTCTGCGAAATTTCCCTTTTTAATTAAAATATTATATAAAAACTGTATAATTAAAGTATAACAAAAACTTATCCGACACGTTTTGTCATCAATATTTATTGCATTTTCTTTAGTTTTATTAACTTTCGGATATTAGCCCACATGTTTTAAAACAACTATTTTTTTGTTTAGTACACGTCTCAACAGATTCACGTCCCATCACTTAAGGTACGGTTCCACGATGCCTTTTTCTCTTGCGCTTAAGGCAGGCGCTACAGCGCACACCATAGCGCACGAAGGCAGGCTCAAATGCATGCCTTTTTATGCCTTTTTTTTGGAAAATAGTAGCGCATGCAATGGCGCACATATTCCCACAGTTGATGGGAACACTTGCGTCTTTTTATGCGCTTTTCCAATCATTGTTTCTGATTTTAAGTGATAAAATAAGAAGTACAAAATATCTACCAAACATAAAAGTTCTCCCACCACTCCTGATTGCACAGGCACCTTTAAATTGCGACTCTGCTGGAGTATGTATTTGAAAGAATACCCGAGTAAAAATAAAACTCGCCCTGAAACAGGCACGTACATAGTCAAAATGCCTCAATGGCAATCAAATGAGGTGCGCTAAACTAAACATTATACTTTTTCAAATGCCAGCCCGCTCCAGATACGTATCAATAAAGGACGCACTGAACGCTCACACTTTTTCTGAAATGAAGACAATAAAATTATTTTCGTAGATTAACTCATTTGAGACCGACGTCTGAAATAACAAAGCTATCTTTGCAGTAGCTGGCAATGTTTGGGCAGTTGAGTCTTATTTTTACTGGGGTAAATAAAGATTATAAGAATATAATTAATAAAAATGTTAGGTAATTGTAGTAATTATTATTGTCATAATTTACCCTGTGAGTCAGCGGCTATTGAGAACAATTTTAATATAAGGTGACCCACGCGGTCACCAGTCTCGAATGTGTTAAAGCCAGAACGTAGTAACAGAAACGTACATTTATGGCGGGCGTATTTTTAGATTTGTGTGCCTTTAGCGGGGGCGTGCATATCCGTGTGGCTGGCGTATTTTTTAAATGTTGGGCTTATAGCGGGAGCGTGAATAATACTACTGCGTATTTAATCGCTATGCGTGCTTGCAATGGACGCGGATACACTTTTAAAAATATTAATGTCTGGTTTTTAGTTTATTTATTATATGTTAGTAATAAATAAAGGACAATTTATAATTTATAACAATATTTAGGAAGATCAAAATTCACGAATGTTCCAAAATAGTTCGCCTACGTCAAATATGAAACAAGATTCTTCGTTCATCAAAACAAGTGAAGTAGCTACCACCCTTACGAATTAATCCTTTAATCCGCCAGACACTTCTTTAAAAAGTTCTGTATACTTCGCCGGTTCTATTGACTCCAGACTTCCGTAAGTTAAGAACGCAAGTTTCTTGCATAAATTATTTGATTTGTCTCCACAAGGATTCAATTGCGGACAGATCTGTGTAAGTTGTTTGTAGCCAGTCATTTTTTCGTGTTCTCAGGGGAATGACACATGCTCTGCCTTACTGGAAAATATATTCGTATTCATTTGATTCAATATCCCTCGCTACCATACATTCCCACTCCATTACAGGACAAGGATACTTGCTAGCCTAAGTTTTTTATTACACGTTTACATGTATGAACAGCGGGATTCTTTTGTATTGAATCCTTCCATTAGATAGTAATTTCTGTTGCTGTTGATATCGGTTTTTTTTAATGATGTTTTTCAGAACGCGTAGATCATGTCCATTTGCTACATTGCGGGCCCTGTTTTTTCCTCGCTATTACATTTAAATAAATAAATAAATGGTACCCGGGCAGTCAATCGCTACATAATAAAAATTATATTACTTTTTCTGTTTTTATAATAATAATTTAGCTCTTACATTTTAGGAAATCTTTTTTCCCACTTTTTTTAATAACGTCTTGCGCTAAACGCATGAGAAAAATGCATCGTGGAATCGTACCTTTACTACTCATTCATTTTCTGTTCCCCATGTTCCCCAATGATTAGGGTCATCGCCATATTCGAAATTATCATTCGGTTATGATTTTAAAAATTTAAAATGTTATGTTAATCATATGTTTACTCAAATTCCAACAGCGGCAACCAAGGTATCTCAGGTTTTAATCTATGTAGATGCCTCAGATTTTTACACCACGCGTTCTGACGTTTACTGCTTGAGTAAACTTTTTAATAAAGCGATAGTGGCAAATCTTTGTTGCAATATCCTGGCAGCAATCTTGAAAATAAAATATTTCTTTCACGGTTTAATGGTATTGTAGTTTAAAGTTACCACAGGGTGTTAAAGTCCCTTTTTATTCTGCAAGTTATTCCCGCTCCTTAAGATATGAGATATCATCCTGATTTCCGTCAATCGTTTCTGGATCTTTTCATTTGACTTGTCGATTATTATTCCACACTGGAATGTATAATAAATTTCCTCTTTATTAACACACAGCTCGGTACGTTGAGTTACTGACATTTTGTTACAGAATTGTTAACGCCATTTACGGCTTCTGAAGCAACCAGCCCTGTCTATATATGCCTATAAAGAATTGAAAGTACCTTTTGCTGCCCACAGCCGCGTTTGGTCGAATTTCACATATTTTCTTCGGAGTTATATCCAAAACTTGTTCTCTTATTTGAGGATTGCATTAATCTTGATGGTCAGTATAATAGAGCACTGAATGTGCTTTGTACCACTAAATGTTAAAGATGTTTCATATCGCAGTTTTTCCACTAAAGCTTCAGGGTGTGAGGCTTAGGTGTAATTTAGTGGGGATCTAGTGCTTCTAGCCATGTAAATTAGGTGAGGAACTGATTATGGTGAAAATTTATTGTTTATATTTCTGCACAGTAATCAAATTGCAGATCTCGATCGTCACACACTGACAAAATTTTGCCAGACGCGTTGCGCTTTACAATATTTTGCGAAGAAATGAAAATTGTTTTATTAACTTCCCACATATAGGGATGTTATTGTAATGGGCCCGATTTTCAAAATTGTGTTTTAAAATTTTTTTAGATTTCAAAGTCACCATAATGTTTTAAGCATGTTTTTGAACACATGTATGTGTGCGCGTGTGTGTGTGTACGTTCGGACCCACTTTTTTTCGACAACGAAAGCTCGCGAACAAAAAATGATAACGACTTCCCTATGGTGCCATTCGAAGCGTATTATTGTCAATAAGAGAAATTTAGACTTTTTTGAGAAGGATTTCTTCGATATAATTTGTTCTGTTGACGATCGAGTCATCAAAAAGTCGGATAATAACAATTTATTATGAACAGAAATAGTTTATAATGATGAAAAATTGTATATAACAATAAATAATTGTTTATAACAATAATACATTTTTAATCATAAAAAATGGTTTAACCTAGTTGAAAATTTATTATGAAAATTGGAAATTGAATGCAAAATTGAAGATTGTTCATAGCAATTGAAAATTATTATAAACATTGAAAAATTCTTATAAACAATTGACATTTTTTTTACCACGAAAAATTTCTTTTATGAATAAACTTTGTTTATATCAATTAAAAATGGTCTATAATAATTAAGAATTGTTTATATCAATTTTAAATTGTTTATAACCATTCAAAATTATCAATAACAAATGAATTCCAAACAGAGTGATTTATTTGGTTTTCATTAAAAAATAGTGCTATAACGGAATAATTTTTTAAACATTTTTTTGCATCCAATTACAACGAAATTATCATGATAAGTTAAATTCATTAATTTATTTATTTATAAACTTAAAATATTAATTTTTTAAGTATTTTTAAATGACATAAAAGTGGGCGAAAGTTTTTTTTTGAAAAAGATTAATCTGATCTAATTGATACAACTCGATACTTTAAAAAAAATCAGATATTTTTATCCAGAACTTTTATAGTTTTTTGTAACATTAAAAGAATGGTAAAAAAAACCATAAATAGTTGATATTAATGATAAATAAAACGATAAATTGAATAATATGAATTTTATTGAGTTTTCACTTACTCGTTTGTACTATGATCATGAAATTTATCGCTATTAACAATTAAATATTGTTAATAATAATTGAATATTGTTAATGACAATTGAAAATTGTTATTAACTGGGAAGTTGTTCGTGTGGACCGCAAGGGTCGAACCAATGATGCGACACCCAGAATCTGAACCCACCCCACTAGTTTTGTTTTACTTTCAACGCACTTAATTTCTACGTTTTAGGTGTTAATTATGGGATTTGTCCCTAAATGTTAAAGATAACAAATTAACTAGCAAAGAAAATTACTATAAACAAATGAAAAATTTAATGAACATTAAAATAAATATAGGAATAAATCTTATATCATGATGTCTAAAACTTTTTTTGCTAAAATTTACAGAAAAAATTATAATGTGAATAGTTTTCAAGTGCTTTATAAGTTTACATTTGATTTGCCGAGGGCTTAAAAGAATTGATTTCTCTTTAAGCGTAAAAGAGCAAAACAATAAATAGTGAATCATATTTTTCCAACTGGCGGAGCTATCTGGTCTTTTTTATAAGGTAATTCGGGTGCATATGCCGCATTCATAAACACTATCGTCTAACTCTGTGCTTAACACAAAATTGCCATTTTATTGGAAGCCACGCTATTAGTCGATCTCTGATCGTTCCAACAAGTGCACGCGTTAACCGTATTCCGGATGCTGTATAATAATAATAACAGTTGTTTATTAAATATAAATAGATATAAAAAATAGGATAATAACTGACAAAATTTAGATCTAAAACAACTAAAGGTAATGACCGACGTCGTCTACCAGGTTAGCGATCTACCTATCTACCTAAAGACTCCTAATATAATGAGATGAATTCAAAGATATTATTACAATATTAATTAATTCTGTACAGCAATACCAATTGCAATTTATTTCTCAGAGTACAAGAAGAAAAAAAGAAAAAAAAATGATGAATTCAGGAAAAATAAAGAAAGGCCAATTAAAAGTTCATTTCATTTAAGAGGAACTCTCTTCTTATAATAGCATTCTTTAAAAATTCATACAAATGATCCCAACTCTTGCCTTTCAGAAACTTGCCTTTCAGATTTTATGCGCGACCGATTCAGCTCGAATCGATTTATTTATTTCCGATTTCAATCTATTTAAGCCGTGCCAAAAATTAAACAAGTTCACTACTGAATTTTTTTTGCATTTTATCTTTAATTTGTGTAATAATCCGGCAAATGTAAAAAAATGTTAAAAGAATCGTAAATGTTAGATGAATGCGTTTGTGATCGCTATTATATTTTAGTGTTAACTATGTAGTTTAGTGACTACTGCATGATTTTGTCATCGGAGGCTTTTATGTTTTATTTCTGGTTTGGTGATTCCACAACGAGAAAGGATTAAGTTATTTATAGAAAAATCTAAAATAAGTGATACTCCAATGTGCGATTTTAAGTTTTTATACAAACTATTGTTTTTTGCTGCGAACTCAAGCCCAGTAAAACAAATCACGAGGAGTACACGATTCGACATGGAATTATTGAATTTTGTATACATATCCTAGACGTTATGCTTAGCTTGTATTAAGTTAGTTATAGCTTGTATTAAGCTTAAATAAAGAAATATTAGTTTACGCGGAATTGCCACATCAACTCCAAGTGGAATATAACTAGTGGAATAGACAAGTATATATGCTGCCACGTATAATCCTTGTCAGAGACTAATGCGGAATACACGTAGATTTAGATCTTAATCCCCTGAAAGAAGCATAAATATTTTTTTGAGTTCTGCCCACTTTTACTCTATCATAGATTTGACATTTATTAATAGTTTTTTTAATCTCAAATCTCAAATTTGGCCCATGCAAATACGTGACACAAAAGTTGTGCTTCTCTTTTACTTTTGGGATATATATTTTTAGTTGTGTCCGTTTAATGAGGACCAGTCAGTATTAGTACTTTCAAAAAAAACTCTTCAATTATCGCACTGTTTTTCGATTAAATAAGCAAAATTTATTAAATAGCCATTGTTGCTTAATCAAGATTTTTAAGCTACAAAGGCTGTTTTCTATTATTTAATAAATTGGTTTACTAATGATCCTATATTTTTATACATAAAAACAGTTTTATTTGCTTGCAATTTCAAAATGCTGAAATAAATTGAAATGATAAACTGATTCGATCTATGGATATCGATCTTTTTAAGGCGATTAATCGATCTACAAAATCGGAAAAAAATTACAGATCGATCCGTACTGAATCGATTTTCTCAATTCGATCCCTCAGCAGCTTCCTCAGGAGACAATTCCAATTTTCTCAGGTACCCATATCTAAGGTCTTTTAATTGAAAGCAAAGACCGAGAAAGTGGTATGTATTCTCTGGCTGGTTTAAATTACACAGGTCACAGTTGCCATCTGTATTGTTTTTCCATGCACGGGCATTCAAATTTAGTAGTCCCCCTCTTGCCTTAAAGATTAAACGTGTCTTGTAAACCCCGTATTCACATCTACGAAGTATTTGGGGAATGGCGAAAGAACAAGTTGGTTATGCATATCATGGAAACCGCCTGATTCTGCTTTGTTTCTCATGCACAAAAACTGTGCTGAACTTACCCCGTCTCGGAAATGTATGACCCCTTGGTACCAGTTTAAATCACTCATATCAAGATTAAGATGTATATTTCTCTGCTAGCGAATACCACTCTTTATACCAATATACATTGTTTCGTACTGAGCTATAATTTTTGGGAATCTCTCTCTGGGTATTTCATAATTTTTCGTATATAGTCAGTATGCATCTATAAAGTATACGAGCATATACTGCTTAAACCGGTCTCAATTTTCAGCATATAATTTGGTGTATTTATTTTTATAGCAGAAAATAATGTGTACCTACTAAAAATTGGAATTTAAAAAGTTTTTCGAGCTATTATAAAACAAGTATATTATTAAATCTTGTGAGGTTTGATCTTTCGTGATTGCCTTTTTGTTTTGATTTGAAGCGTTCTAGCTGCAAAGTTGTGCTCCCTTGTTACTCGGGTATTTGCATGAAATTTGTTCATCCTCGGACGCATATTGCGAAGACTGTAAGCCGTAATGAGATTATATTGCAATGTATAGCTTTTCATATGCTTTATTCATTTATTAATTTTTTTTATTGCAGATGTTTGCTGATATTAGCGTCTTTCTATTCGTGTAGCCGTATTACCCCACCAGTGATGCCATATTTCACAATACCTGGGGTAATATGGCACTTTATAAATGAAAACAAACAATGAAACAATTAATGTAAGTCAAGGGGACTTTCAAAGAAAACGTTGCCGTATTACCCCGAATTACCTTACCTGTTAAGTTACTTTTTTGTAAGAATAATAGTAATGGATGGAAGAAATATTATGTATATTATATGTAGTAGAAATATTACGTATATTATCACTAACTATTTTGATTTGTCTGCATGAGATTGAGAGTATAAAGTAAAACTTCAAATAAAACTTACTTCTTTCGCTTATCCTCGCGTTGCTGCTAATTACTGGTCGCGGCTGAGCCGTCGTTGCTGGGCGGGTAACTGGACAACAAACAATTTCTAATCTTCCTTGGAAACCACATCGTGTGTGTCGTCTCCTATTCCTGATATCATTTACCACTGATGGACATTCATTTATGCCTTTGCAAACTCCATTTGATTGTGTCCTTTCTACAGTACAGGATGACCCTTAAAAAAATAATAAGTAATAGACAAACTTAAAAGATTTTTACATTTTACAAAATATCTACAATATTTTTAGCTTATCTGAAGCCTATTTTTGCGAATAAATATAGCATTGCTACCTACAATTTTACTATATTCGTTTTAGGCCGTATGATATGACGCTTATTTTACATATATTTTCTGTTATGACCTTTGGTAGGCTATGTTAAAGTAGCACAACTTTGATAAAAAATTAAAAATTATTTAAATAAAAGGAAAATTTAATTTACCACGTTTTGAAACGGACAAACAACTATAAAATAATTTCTCCTAGCTTCTTACAGATAGTCCTGAAAATTTGTGATTATGAATTTTCAATACCTATGAAAATACATACTTGTAAGTTTTAAAATTAAACACAAGGGGCACATGAAATAGAAAACTGATTGTACTTGGGGATTAATAATAGTAAGTACTATAGAGAGTAGCTGTCGCTGAGAACACTCACACAGCAGTTCGTATCACTAACAATTGTATTGCACTGCAAATGATACGAACTGCTGTGTGAGTGTTCTCAGCGACAGCTACTCTCTATAGTACTTACTATTATTAATTGCTACGTCATAAAAAAAACATAAGGAAATAGCTTTATGCTCTTCTCTTGGTATAGGAGGTGCTTTCAAAAATACTAGACCCTAGAAGTTTAAATTGGTTCCCTGACGGCTCAAAAATGGAATACTGTGCTAGTGTCTTTGGTTTCAATTGCATTGGGTAATTGGTCCAGTGTCCTTCAATCCGAAATACACGCCAACGAAATTTGTGGCCTTAGTAACGTAAATAAAGGACTGAATGATACTTATATAACTATTTTCTTTGATAATCAAGCGGTCCTCAAGGTTATATCCTCATGGAGTTTCTCCTCGAGGCTTTCTAAGGAGTGCTTCGTCACCGTCCAACAACTTGGTACCCTCTGTTGGATACCTGGTCACATGTGTTTCGAGAATAACGAAGCTGCCGATGAGCTGGCCAGAAAAGGTTAATTCTCTCGGTGCTAAGGTCCCGATCCCTATTGCAGCCTCAGCTGATTGTTGGCGAGAGCTGTAATTCGAGGTTAGGCTAGGGGTCAGCAACTATTATACTGCAAAAATGTGTTTGTGATGCATTTAAGGGGTGGCCCAAACCGGGTACTGACGATTATAAGGCGAAATGTTATGCTTCTGACTCCATTTGTATTGCAGAAATCGGTGTACTTAAAACTCACGACCAGTTGTTTAGTTAAATATAATTTAGCAAGATAAACTGCAGTCCACTAATTGAAGGAAATATTTTCGGATTCTAAGAAGAAGCATCAAGCATCTAAATTAAAACAAAGTAAATTTAAGACGGAAAATCCCGGACGGAAATACCCTTATAAAAACACTTGACAAAAAAAAGTGTCGGTTGCCAACTTACGGATTTACTGATGGCTGTATTGCAACGATGAAAGAAAATAATTCTGCATCCACCTTAGGGAACCTTAAATGTGTGTGACACGCTGCTTCTCTCTGCGCCTCTTTAGCTTGTAAGGAACTACCCAAAAGATAAGAGGTATGTGTTTTTTTTAAGTAGTTCAAAAAGGTAATGTCAGTTCCAAGACACGTTGGGCCTCACTTGTTGCAGTAGTAGAAAGAATTCTTGAATAGTGAGACGCTTTGAAATTTTACTTTACAAATATGTGGCGCAGTGAGAGGCTAGTTTCGACCGAAATCATATTTAACAGCTTGGATGATTAATTCGTCAAACTATATTTCAATTTCCTTGCAAGGATTTTACCGAAATTTCCATACTTTCACAAGTACTTTAAATCAGACAGTATTTTACAACGTCCTTCACTGAAAAAGTCCAAATACCGTGACATTCTCCTTAGCTTCCTTGATAGAGATTACGTCATGAGAAACGACGTATTAACAATAAATTTTGAAAACTTAAAAAGTGGTTAAAAAAGGAACAATTGTACTTGGGGATTAGAGTTATGAATGATTTAAAAATCAGAAGACTTCTGGAACAACCCTTCTAAAGCCTGCATCTTGGAACTTTAGAAATTCCATTTCACCGATTTTCCCTTTGATCCAGTTACTTCCTAGAGAAATCTTCAGCTAAATTAAATGAGCTGGATTTGACTTTACCGGTAGATGAATTTTGGATTAAGTTGCGTTTATGCGATAATTTTAAGGTGCTGTCACAATTTGACTTATATGCATTGGGCATTCTACATTTGAATGTCCAATGTGGAGGAGTGTTCCTTCGTGTGAGAGTCTATCCGAATCAATTCCATAAACTCAAAACTCATTCTGACAGCTTGCTTACAAAGTTAAAAAAAAAAACCTTCGGATTCGCTAGCTTTACTTAATCTTTATTTATTCTTAACGTCAACTACAACGAGTGCATTAAGATGTTGAAGGATGAAAAAGATAACCCGTAAGCGACTCGAGGTGCAAACTGAAATTTTTTAAATTCCAATTTTTCCTCTTTGAATGGAAGCGTGTTGAAAAATATCACATAAAATAACTCACGGGCTGGCATTATACCGTACAGAGCTGATCTCAGTTATTCTTGTATATGGTATGTATGTACATTAGAAGTCTTAATTTCACCTACATGATTTAAAAAATATTTCAAAATGGTAGTGTCCATTTAAAATAATTACAGAGCTCTGAATTATATTTTCCAAATGTAGAGTTCTAAAAACGGGAGAATTTTCATTTGAGTACCAAGAATTTCCAAAGCGCCCATTTCCTAAACTTAAAAATATACAGAGTGTTTCTTAGGTGCTATGCAAAAATGAAAGAACTTTTAGATCTTTGCGAGAAACGAAAAAAATGTGTGGAAGGGGAGGGTCTACATAGGGTTGACCGACCTTTTAGCTTTGGCTACATCATAAAAAAAATAAGTCACCTCATTTACTCATTACCAAATGAATTATTTAACTGTTATATAAAACACCGTTGCTTATGGAGATAAGTGCGGATTCGGAAGAGAGTTTGCTTAAGGAAGTGTATATTTACCACTCTCAAATTGCCGTGTAATTTCCGTGTACACGTCAATACACGGAAGTACACGATAACTGCAATTAGTCACATATTCATATTAATGGTAATGGTTTATCACAGCCTGTTCTAGATACAAACCTGGTGGGGGGGGAACTAAGGGGCGACTAAAAGCCTAATTAATACACCTCTTCCTCCCAGAAAGTCTAATAAAAATTTAACGTACTTTCCGGGTATTTCCGTGTACTTTCGTGTACACAGAAATTACACGGCAATTTGAGGGTGGTAAAGAGACACTGGCTTTGCTTAATACGACGTAAGCAAACAGTCACAATGAGTTTAAGTACAGCCTACACTACATACAAGCCCGGATAATATGACAGCTCGATCATTTTACCACCAATCGTATCGTCATTATTTCTTGTAATTGAGAAATTTTTTATCGTGACCACATGTTCAGAACATTTGTAGGTGTAGGTCAAATAAATTCTAAGTTGAAACTCTAAAAATACTGCGAGAAATATTACGTAAAAGTGAAATTCCCCAAGATTTTTCTATTCTTTACTAGAATAGACTGTTACCACGTATACAACACAGAGTTGAAAGATCGAGTTGAGTTATAGTTGAAATATAGTTGAAGTGACAGATGAAAATAATCTTCAAAAGTTTGAGTTTATTTTTGTGTGATTTTATCGAAATATTTTATGTAAAAATCATCAGTCATGATTACGATATTATTGTAAATGCTTGCCCGAGTTATTTAAATTTAATCCAAAGACAATTAATATCGCGTATTAATAATTAATATCCCAAATGTTTTTCTGGCCATTTCTTAAATCGCAGCACGAAAAACAGAATACAAAAACAAATATTGTAACCTAAAAACTCAGCAAACAAAATTTCGTTCCAAACTCGACTACTCAACCCGCGTCCATACGGCAATCACAGCTGTCATTTGAACTGGACCCAGCCTGCTAAGCGGAGTTGAGTCAAGCCTACTTCGACTCGATCCGCGTATACATCAAGTTGAACTCAGGTTCAACCTAGATTCAATCCTGGATGTATATGGGGTATGTGGTCTAAAGTTAGTCAATGGATTTGGACAGGCCCTGAAACAAAAACAGAATGGTTTTTGTATTGATTTTAAGCCCTCGGAGATAAGTTGATTTTTGAAGTTAAAACTTCTTTTGGCGGCGTTGAGCGATTTTGGTGTTGAGCGATTTTTGGTAGGGGAAAATCTTATGGGTTCGTGTCACCGACATGCTCATGTTAACAATATATCTGTAGCTATGTGCAATGGATTGTACATACCCGACTGTGGACGCTTTTTGGATGGGTTCTTGTGAGTTCGTGAGGTGACGTCTTGTGCAACATTACTGCTGTATGTCAATGTGTGTATATATGTATTTAAAATATATATATAATTATTGCTCGGAGCGCCGATAAATGTGAAAACCAGACTAATGTTAATAATTTTAATTTAAAGATTAGGAAATTTTAATTTTTGTTCTAAAACTAATTTGAAAATTTAAAAAAAACCACTGTTATTTCATAGTTTTAAGTTTTCACTTACTTACTTACTTACGTATCTAGTGACACGGTTGATCGATGATTGGCAACACTGATTACAGTGCCCGGTTTAAGGGGAACAATTCGGAACGTTTACAAATTGGAATCACTTCAGTCGTGTGTATAAGATCCTATTCTTATTGGGGTGAAAACCTCGCGCATCAGCCCAGAAAACCTGGACGTCGCAAGTGCGGGTTGCGGAACAATGATTGAAACTTGGTGCACGGTACTTCATCGTATTCTTGATTGATTGCTTCAAGTCACATGGTACCTATCGTCTGTTTGATTGGCTCTTTGTATCATTGACAGATATTTTTGTTCTTGGCGAAAGCGCAAATGTTAACACATGTGGTGCAAAGCAAATGTGAATAAGTTGTAAGGTGGCTTCCAGCAATAAGAGCTCAGTCGTTCACGCAATAAATACTGAATTGAATTCACTTCTCGGGAATGTAAAGATGAATTAGGTAAGCCTAATGCGCAAGCATATGCTATATGTATGCATATTTCGCCCGTAGAGTTTCTACTTATGGGAAAACTAGGTGAAAAACCAGGAGAATTAGTTAAGTTTATCGTTATTAAGCACGTAGAAGAACCAACAGAGTGGTGCACACTCATTAGGTCTGTTCACGTACTTCTGCAGCTGAAAATTCCTGCATTTTCCTTCTTTATGTGGAGGGGGTACAGTTGTCAAAAGTACAAAAACATTTTTCTGAAAGTGCCTGAAAAATTAGAAGAGTGCCAATGTAACCTCAAAAATAAACTAGTCAGGTATTTGACATCAGCCGGTGACAGTAAGGAAAAGTAAGGCAGTTTAAAGCTACTGTAAATTCCTGAATTTTCCTGAAGGTGGGGAAGCGGTGACGTCAGCAAAAATCTGCTGTCAAACAGTACGAAAACGACTTCCTGCATTTTCCTGCGCAGGAATTATAATTCCTGCAGGTACGTGAACAGAACTATTGTTATTGTAAATAAATCTGATGATGAAATTCGTGTGTGTGCGGATTTAACAAAATTGAATGCAAGTGTAAAGAGAGAGTTCCATCCTATTTTATGCACTGAACATTCGGCACAAATTGCAGGTACAAATTATTATTCTAAATTAGATGCAAATTCTGGCTTTTAGCAAATAAAATTAGTTTGAAATTGCCAATTTTTAACAACATTTTTGTCACTTTTGGGGCGATACTCTTTCCAACGACTCCTATTTGGAATTACATTACAACCAGAACATTTTAAGAGGAGAATCGAAAACATCCCTTACAATCTTCCTGGTGTCTTTTGTTACATGGATAATTTTTTTAATCTGTGGCTCAACGGTAAAGGTTAGGAAGTACTATCGAGACTAACGGAAGCTGGAATTACGCTCAGCACTCACTAATTTCCTTCCGGCTATAGCCAAGCTAACGCATCATAGCGTTGTCCCCTGGGCTTTCGCTAAATCATAAAAAAAATTATCTGGTCAAAACGGAATAAAAGCAGATGAAAATGAATGCAATTAACGGCTTCGCTCAGCCATCAAACGTAATTGAGCTAAGGAGATTTTTAAGACTTGTTAATTATCTCTAGTCGTTGGTAGAGTAAGTGAGTATTCGTTGGTGGAGTAAGTGATAACGTGTCCACCTACCAATCTAGAGGACTAAGGTTCTAATCCCACCGACCGCAACCCATGGTTATTTTCTGCTTAAAACAGATTGCGATAACAGGGTTCGAAAATCACTTTAAATTGTAGATCAACTTACAACCATTGTTTGGAATACGCACAAATAGAGATAGAGGTCCTAGCGATCACATGGGCATACAAAAGATTTCGAGATTACATGATAGGTCTCCAGTCTAACATCGAAATAGATCATAAGTCGTTGATGCCAATATTTACCGGCAAGGACTTTTATGATTTGACGCTTCAATTGCAAAGTCTAAAAGAGCGAAGTTTTACAATAAATTGCTCAGTTTACTACACAATCCCAGCCTTTAAGATGATCCATCCATTCGAAAATACGAAATAACTGAAACGACCGCTTCGATTTTTCTGAAAACCACGGGCTTATGCATGACTACAGGCTCTGCTGTCGAGCGGATACACATTGGATATTTAGGAATTGCCAAAAGTCGTGCACCAGCTAAAGCTTCAGTTTAGTTGCATGGATGTTCAACGGATATCAAAAAATATATCGAGATATGGCGTATCTGTACGAAGAAGACTCCTCCCCGATATGAATCACTTATTTCGTCAAGGATCGTTCAATTTTTATTTATAACAATTTCAAATAAATATTATTATTTCTTTAAAAATAACTTTACATATGTACATGAACGATTATAAAACTTTAGAAGCTCTTCTGAAATAAAATACATTATATTCTTCAAAATAAATAATTAAAGTAAGTACATCTTCATTAAATAAAAAAAACATCAATATTTTTTAAACAAAACAAAAAATTGACCCCCCCCCCCCCCCCCATCCTGTTATATGTAATTGTGAGTTCATCAAGAGTTTTTATACTGCGAATAGATTCCGATCGTCTTCTATCATCTGCTGCACTCCCAAATAAAGCAATGTCCGCTATTGTTTTTAATAGTAAGATACAATCTCCAAATATCGTCCCCTGCCCTAATATCGTCCACTATGATATCTCGGATTTCAAATGAAGAGATCGAGTGGCGAAATATTGAATTGATGGCGCTAGCCGTCAGTCTTCATCCACACAAGTTTAATCGCGCAGGTGTAATTAGTGTGCTCGTGAAAAAAATTAATAAAATATTGTCTATGGTAAGTTTTTTCACGAATATTTGCGAATACGTGTAGTGTATATTCAAGATAATGCAGTACTTTTTTTTTGCTTAAAATTATAATAGGTTAAAGATGCATTCGGATTAAAGAAATTGTATTAAAATTTTGAGGTTTCAATTCTTCACATTATTAGTTGCTTGTACACTTGAATGACTGGGGACGATAAAATGACACAAAAAATGTAATGACTGATTTTTTAAGTTTTCATAGAATGATTGATTTTTTTTATTTAAATACTATGTCAAGTTGATTTTCTTACAAAATTCTAATAAAAAGATATATTTCCGAAATTTGACATGACTTTTATTACATTTATTCCTAAAATATGATTTTTTATTTGAAAAAAACAAAATGGGGACGACATTTGGCGATTGTACCTTGATGGTTGATCATTCTCTAGGCTAGGACGTCCCACTGAATCCCTCATGGATAGTTTTTTTTTATTTCTGGATTTTCATGACAAATATCTTCCAACTTTCTTTTCATACCATTTCTGTGTTTCTTCTGGGCAACTGCGTTTTGTATCTTTCTGTTTAAAGCCTGTTTCGCTGTTTTTAATTCTTCGCGCAACTTAATGATCTGTTTATCAACTTCAATACGGCTTGGCATAGTATCTTTGGCAGAATACAAAGCATTCAGATTTTTTTTTTGAGTAGAACAATCTTATTTTTCATAGCTTCCTGAGACGGTTTTGATCTCGGATGTTTATCCTTATTTTCTGTGTTTTCGCATTGCTGTTGTGATTCTACTCCGGGTTTTATGTCGTTCTATCCCTGTTCTGTAGAATTTGAAGCTGGCCAATTTGTGTTTTATCTGCAGGTTTACAGGTATTCGTTACCTAAAAATTAAAACATCCTATAGGTGCTGCTAATGATTCTCTTATTAAGCTACAAAAACATAAAGGTGTGATCAAAAAGGGCCGTTACATACACACTATAAGGAGTGCATCTAATATGTATAATTTACTCAATACTCAATATGTTTATTGCATCCATAGTGTACATACAAAGATAGTAGTTACATAATAAAAGATCACTATAGACCCTGAAAGGGCACTGCAATATGAGAGAGGACGGCTTATTATAATTAAATCTAAAGATTAAAATATTCTTTGCACTATAAAAATAATAGCTCTGGTGAGCATCGTGTACATAATTTTATATGTACCTATTTATTATGTTTTTTAACTATATTTATATGTATGTATGTATTTAAATGTTCATTACTCATATAATATTTATTAAAAGTATACTATAAGTAGACAATATAGGTATATATTAATATTTCATACTTTGTCATGGTGGAAAGAAATCCGTAGTTTATCCGATCAAATATATGAAACGACGATATCTTTTTTCGCTTCGACAAAATAAGTTGTACATGTTACACAAAAATGAATTGAAATAGCCGATAAATAATCGTAAGTATCCTTCATGAATTAGGGATATCTAAAGCTAAACTAACCTTGGAAAAAAAGCTTAGTAGACTGGATTTATTCCTATTCGCTACTTGTAATTCTTCTTCAATTCTCTTAGACACAATAACATCAAGTTCCTTGTTGGACATTGCTTGTAACTTATAATGACGCCACACTTCGTTAACTAATTTCTGTACATTTTGTACTTTTATATTTGTATGAGATTTTTTGAAACTTTCGAATAATTTTAGCTATAACTTGGATTTTTTTATTTGAAACGACATTCTAAACCAGTGATGGCCAAACTCACACTACTTAATGTGAGGAATGCTTAAAAGCTTTAGAACCATTTCGTACTGTTTGTTTAATTTAGAACATTAAAATGTTTGTAAAAGGTTGTATATTTCAAGATATTGTATAATTGCTTACAAAACAACTTAAATATGACGATCTTTTTAACTTTTGTATGTTTTAACGATTAAAAAACGCAAAAACAGAAAACCGAATACAGCCAAACAGTGCATATACGAATTTAAAAGCTTAAAAGCTCACTTGCCCGCGGGCATAGGTTTGGACATCACTGTTCTAAACCATTCAACTTTGGCGAAAGTGGATCAACGAAACAATAAATTGGCGGAAGAAATTTAGACAGGTGAATAGCGCGCGGTAATTCCCCTACTCGGTTCTAAGCGAATAAACGTATCCATTATTTTCGGGAATCCCTGAAAATGCGTTTCGTTTTCAAGCATAGACAAGTAGAGTTGCCATATGTATTCAAACCAAAATCGACTAAATTTTGTAAAAAATTCGAAAAAGTAAAAAAATTAATACTGCTGACGTAATCACCATCCAGACCCCCTCCCTCCCTCATGTCATCAAAAATAAGCAAAGCAAAGACCCCCCGCCTCCCTATAGTGCTTACGTAATACTTGAATGGCCCCTCAGTGAACGATCCAACCTACAGAGTACTAATTTCGATTTATCAAATGTTGTTGAATGGGAAGAAAGTAAATGTTACGCAGTGAAGAATAACATTGGTTCAATTAAATAGTTATACTAATCATATGAAATAATTTTTTTTATTTTGTGTGGGGGTGGAAATCTTCAAGAGACAAGAGACCCGTTCAGAAAACATTTTTTGTACTTTAAATATGTAATTTTTCCCATATTTTACTCAAGGAGACGAAATTATTCTTTTTTCAAATATTTTTCACAATCTCCAAACTCTGCGCTCTGCTGATATCAGACACCTAGTTCGGTTCATTTGAAGCTCAAAATGACAAGGGTCGACAAGGCAAAAGTTAAGGAAGATTCTGATCCTTACTTAGGTATCATGGAGTATCGAGAAACTCTCCATCATACGCTCGCAGCTAAATCCCAAAGTAATTTCTGAGTACAGATAACAAAATTTCGAAGAAAAGCAGAAACTAAAACAAAAAGCAAGCTTTAACCATTTTCATCGGGTTATCAAAAAGCCTGATCTACAAAGGAACTATGTATTTCAAAACATGGCCAGACACCATGGTCTTATTTAATCCGTCCAACGGACTTTTATGAGAAACTTATTGCATTTAAGTAAATCTTACGAAAATTCTGTTCCGCATCAACCAGAAGAAGACTACAGATGACATTCGCTGGTCGAATTGTCTAGTGAAAAGCGAACTAGAAAAGAATCCCTCATTAAATACTTTTCTATAGTAAACCCTTCAGGGTTGTCATAATTATAATATATATTTTTAACTCAAACGAAAGTCAAAAGCTCAAAAGGGGGAATGTGTCGTATGCGCATATGTATATTCAGTAATTAGAGATAAAATGAGGGACATAGGCTGTATTGGAACAGTGTTGAGGGGCACGCTCACTCAAGAAGCCTTATGCCCTCACCGTCGCCGGGTAGATCCAGGGAGCTCCTCAAGCTGAGCAGGTCGGCTGTTAGAACCCTGGCAGGCCTACTTACCGGCCACTGTCAGCTAAGGAAGCACCTGGTGAGGATAGGCAGAGCCATCGACCCCACCTGCATACTCTGTCTGGAGGAGGATGAGACCCCATAACATGTGCTATGTAATTGCCCTGCAGTAGCCAGGAGCAGTTTTAGCCTATTCGGGAAACCCTGGTACCGAGCGGGCTGAAGGACTGCCAACTGCGGGAGCTGTTTAACTTCTTCGGAGGGACCGGCTTACTATAAGGAGTTGAGAGGGTTAGCACAATAAGCCCTAGTGGCCGCGGCGCTTGAGAACCTCGCACCTCCAAATTTAATCAATCAATCAATCAATTAGAGATATAATGGCCACCCCATATCCAAAAGTTGGACTTAGTCGCGAGCTTTGAGTCCAAACTTTGAGAAATTTTGAAGCTGACGGCGAGACCGCAGGGTGGTAACCTTAGAATATATAACAACAGGAAAGGCCCTCATCTGTCAAACCGTGTATGTGTGATCGGCATTTGGCTTTTAGGCGAGGTGAGGACGGAGAGCTCTTCTCCTTAGTTTGCGAACTGTCAAAGTGATTTTCGTGAATTGTTTGATGGTTTAACAATTTTGTTTTGTAATTCCATATAAAGTTCCGAGTGTTTTTACTGTTTGTTTGTACTATTTTAGTGCAATATATTTGAAAACTTTAAAGCTAATAGCTTTCAACTTTTTGAACTGTAGACAGTGTACTTTAATAGTGAAATTGTTGAAATGAAGTGCGCGGTTTTGTGTTGTGCAAACAATCGGCGTTGTACACGTGGAATATCGTTTTTCAGGGAAGTCTTGGATTAAAATAATGTTTTTTTAGTTCTTAAGCTTGATATAATTGCATTGACACGTTAAAAACAGCAACGGAACGTAAAAAAAAGTGAAGTTTTCTTGGCGTTCTTAGTTTGTTTACGTTTTCTGAGATCGAATTTTTTGCTTCTCCTTAGCTAACCCAGTGGCTCGTGACTTAACTTTTATAAAGGGGCACTAAAAACTCAAATTCGTGATTAAAATGTTTAAAAGTTTTTATTTAATTTTGTGATATATATTCGCTAAAAAAAAGAAAATCATTCGCAATTACTTGAGGCAATTGTAAAATGCGATTAAGCTCTAATTTCCAATTTATTTTGGCCCACCTCTAGAAATGTCGCTATTTTACTACTGCCATGACGAAAACAAACACAACTCAACGATTCAACTACATCAAGAAAAGTGCCGAGGTTTTTTGGCTTTAGGGCCTCTCCTTATAGTTATATACTCTAAGGTGGTAACATAACAATTTAAAACCATGCTACCAATTCCTAATAAGCTAAAACAAATTTTCTAAAACAATTTGCAGATAGAAGAGAAAGTTTTTAAAAAAGTTCACCATTGTTCCATATGTTCTTATTTTTTTCACCATATGTTCTTATTTTTCGTGTTTTTTCTATAGTTTAGTAAAAACAATTAACTATTTTAAGGAAGTTATACTCATATATTTCCTGTCAAAAGTGACGCTGATCTTTTCAATGTAGAAACATAAATTTCGAATATTGTTAAAACGCCGACGACCGATCACTTAAAATGTGGCATAATTTAATGCAGTTCAGATCAGGAAACGACATCAAGGCCGAAGCAGTTCAAATATGGCAAGGGGTTGTGTTGTATACGCATATGGTCAAGAGAGTTGAAGAACAAATAATATTGTGCTACTTCTTATTTGTGGTTGCAGTATTTAGAAGTATAATTAGAATAAAGAGGAATTCAAGTTGGCTTACCGGCTTACAACACGCGTCGCTAATTTTTCATTACTCGATATAACTATTATATTACTTGAATAAACTGTGTTTGACGACTATATCCATCCAGTATTTTGTGTGATGATAACTATACCCTTCGTGCGTACAAGTAAGTTACCATTTGCTATTTATATGTAAATTGTAAATATAGTATATGTTTATGTTAAGTGAATGAGTACATATTACTAATAACATTTTTCATTTTTCAAAATAAAGCCGTCTTTTTGATCCAAGGTGCGCGCTCTGAAAAGACGTCGCCACACGTGACTGGTTAATGTATGTTTGGTCTTTCCATTGCCTCCAATACAACACAGAGTCAGTCACAGATTTATAGTTAGTTATTTTGTCAGGGTCATGTATAACATCATGTATAACTTCTTTGCTACGGTAAAGTGTAGTGGAGCCTGATTCATCCCTGATATTATTAGGCCTTCCGTACACGGGATTTAACAGTTTCCCATTCATCAATTAATATTTGCATTTAAAAAGTATCTTTTTAAAAGAAAATAAATGCTTTTTAAATTTGTGCTTGAAAATGGTATCTTTTTTTTCATTCAAAAAAGCGATGGTTGTAATCGATACAGGCATGGAAACGTTCCTAAAATATATTATTTAAAAAATTCTTTTAAGCACATAACTTCCAAAGCATGAATTCCATCACAAAACTTAAAAACATTTAACTAAGAATCCTTCAAAAGGTCTTACTCCATATACCTATTTTTGCAAATGGAAATATATGCTCGGGAGACATGGCAGTTTAATAAATATCATCAATAATATATTCTTAACTTTTAATTAAAGGAAACAGATTAAAGTGTTGTCACCTCTGTCGATTGTAACTGTCAGATGAAGATATTAATATGAAATGTGTTTGCGATGAAATGGGATTTATTTTTAAGAATTATGTGTGATAGTTATTATTTTACACCCTGTATACTGGAATGAACTTTAACCTCTCGGAGATAACAATTAAGTATAACTTCAAATAAGAAAAACTTATTCAAATGGAAAACACAGTAATTTTACTAATATAATTTGTCAATAAAAAAATCACTTACCTGGGTATAACTGTCCGGACGCTAAAAATCCCCAACTAACGATTATCAACAAAGCTGATTCACTCTTGAAATTCATAGCACTTTAGCAGTTAACCTTCACCTCAAAAAATGTTCAATTGCGTTTTTACTATGCGTTGAGACGACCTCTTAACGTAATCCCCGGTAGCGTCTGATACCTACTAAACAGGTTACTTCCGCGATCGGTGTATTAGCTTCTTCATATGCACTGTGTCACGAAAAATTGAACTAAATGAACAGGTGTAAAGTGTTCAAACTTGTTTTGCCCTCATAATTTGATGGACAGTCTGAGGTGAATCCCGAACTGGCTCGGTCAAGAGTAAATTATAAAGTAATTTAGTAAAGAGTAATTCTAAGAATTAAAAAAGCTTTTTGTGTTAATTAAAAAGTGGGGAACTATGCTTATCTTTTAAAAGGCGTTTCTAATATTGGTAAAATCAAAGTTAATACAGTGCGTATTAATTTTCATTTCATCATCTTATCATTGACAATTCTAACTTATACACAAGTATTGCATGAAGATATTTCTTCTTTATTAGAATGTATAGATTTCCTGTTTTTCCTACACTGCAAAGGTACCCTCTAGTAGTGTATGTCTAGTCATAAGTTCATCATTTTTTTATTGTTGCGCATATAAAGTATCATTAATGAAACAAGAATTATACTTAAAACAAGAATTATACCTAAAATGTAAGAATAATGTAACATACTTTTCAAGACATTGCTCGCTTTTGGGCGTTGGACACTTTTATGCGGAGGTTGAGCAAATGGGCAGCATACGGATTCTCTCATACCATAAAATCCACACCGAGTATAGCTTCTATGATTTCTAATATTGTTTAAAACTGATGGACATTCTTTAATAGCTTTGCAAACGCCTGGAGAATGGGTCCGCCTTTCTAAGCACGATGTTCCTAAAAATATTTTTATATTTGATAATTAAGTTAAATTAATTTAATTGAAAAATATCCGTGACAATGTCAACAGAAAAATAACTACTATATGAACTCGATTAATCACAAAATGTTCGAGAAAGTCAGCATTTAGTAATAAAAGAAAATCTAGCAATTAACTTAAAAACATTCATCAGAAAAAAGTTTTTTTGATGGAGGACATTTTGAAAGTATTTTAACTAATTAATTTGACTTCCTGTTTAGCACTATTAAAAACCCAGTCTTTTTCAGGACTTCTAAATTATTGCGGATGGATTTTTCTTAGAAGGAGAGGTATGCACTATACGTTTGGTTATGTAAGTTGAGAATGGTAAAAGATTTTTGTGCGCTTTAAATTGCTTTTGAGAACAGAACCATTGGCCACTGTTTTAAACCCGAAACTAGAAAAAATTAAAGAACAACTTTTCAAAATAATTCCGTTTGAGATGAGAAAATTTATTATTTTTTTTTTCGCAAAATGTAAGATATTGATAACACTAAACTTAGTCCGGGCGCAATGGGGGGGTCATGTATGCAATTTGGGGTCCCCGCGGTAACTTGTCATATTTTTATGTTTTTCGGCACGGAGAATCGATTTTTCGAGGTTACCAGGCTCAAAAATTTGTCGTTTTCGAGATATGGCCCGATTTTAGTCAAAATTGGAGGTTTTTCTGAATTTTCCAAAAAAAATTAAAAAATTTAAAATTATTAACCAACTTTATGTGAAAGATCTTTTGATTTTAAACAATTTATGTCTGTAGCATTTTTTTCCTAAAGTCCTTGGTTTAGCTGTAATTTGCAAAAAATGCTTCACATTTCTTATAGAGTATTTTACATGGTATACTTATATGGGGCAAAATTCCTCAAGTGTACCAGGTGAAGAAATTCGATGTCTCCGATTTTGTTCAAACTTCACCAAAATATTGTTACTGGTATAAGTAATTATCGTGCTAAAGGACTTAAAAAAAATTTTTGTGCAAAAGTTATAGGGTTGTAAACTTTTGCATTTTTGCACTTTTTCTCGTGATCATATCTTTTTTGAAAAATCATAACTATCGCCACCATTGCAGTAGAACAGTAATCTTTAGTGATTTGTAAAGATCGTTACATGCCTTTCCGAATAAAAATATAATTTTCCAAAAAACAAAATTAAAAAAAAACAATTTTGACTTTGAAAAATATTTTTTGGTTTTTTACACAATACTTGATCATAAATTTTTTTCATATTTTTTCAACTGAGTGTCATCTCAGCTTTAAAATCATCTATCATTTAGAGTGGCAAAGCAATGTTAAGTGTAAATTTTTGATTTTTGAAAGCTCGCGCACGCCTTTTTTGCTTGTTTGTTGCTTAGAACAGATGAACATAACATAACATAAGAAAATGTAGATGGCGCGTTCAAGAGTAACTTTTGCACAAAAATTTTTTTTAAACCCTTTAGCACGATAATTACTTATACCAGTTACAATATTTTGGTGAAGTTTGAACAAAATCGGAGACATCGAATTTCTTCACCTGGTACACTTGAGGAATTTTGCCCCATATAAGTTATCCCATTTAAAATACACTATAAGAAATGTGAGGCATTTTTTGCAAATTACAGCTAAACCAAGGACTTTAGGAAAAAAATGCTACAGACATAAATTGTTTAAAATCAAAAGATCTTTCACATAAAGTTGGTTAATAATTTTAAATTTTTTAATTTTTTTTGGAAAATTCAGAAAAACCTCCAATTTTGACTAAAATCGGGCCATATCTCGAAAACGACAAATTTTTGAGCCTGGTAACCTCGAAAAATCGATTCTCCGTGCGGAAAAACATAAAAATATGACAAGTTACCGCGTGGACCCCAAATTGCATACATGACCCCCCATTGCGCCCGGACTAACTGTAGGAAACACGGTTATAATGTAAGACTGGTTAATTTCATCGTAAAATTTTTCAAACTTGGGGGGGGGCTTAGCCCCAGTAGAAAGCAGACCAAGATCGTCGTGTCACGGGGGAACTAAAAATATAGTAAAATATAAAATATCCTGATATTGATTGAATTGGTTTGTTTCTGTTTAGCGAACATATAATTACAAATATTTCAACTAAAACTGAAAATCGATTCAATCTGAATAATACCGAATCGCTCCCGAGTGAAACTATATTGGAGTTGAGAATATTGAACCGTTCCAGAGCGGAGTGACTCAGACTTAAGAACAACGCTTGACTCCAAAGTTGTTCGAGATT
The DNA here is from genome assembly GCA_964036015.1 of Leptarthrus brevirostris. NCBI lineage: Eukaryota > Metazoa > Arthropoda > Insecta > Diptera > Asilidae > Leptarthrus > Leptarthrus brevirostris. The sequence goes on from OZ038371.1 coordinate 54,086,212, forward strand.
TTTTAATTTTAATCACTCCGAGCCGCTCCAAGAGTGATATTAGACCGATTAGAATGTCACTACATTGAATCAAATAAATATGTCTGTTATCTTGAGAAAGTACGATGAATTTGTAGTTAAAGCGTTGTAACCACCCAACCCACTCAAACTGTTCCGGAACCGATCGTAGTTCTCTAGTTTGACACGATCCACTCCGGAACGGTTCGATATTACCATAATGCTCCAGGCGGAATCGATCCAATTCGTAATCTTGGTTTGGTTTAGCGACTATTTGAAATTTTACTTAGAGAAGAGTACAATATTTCAGTGTTTTATAAATTATCTCTGCGTAAGAGATGTTGGTGCGCATGTAAGAACAAAATTTTATACCTAGCACTTCCCTCCGTCGAAGAGATATTACCGAAAAATAGATTTTTTTTTAAATTTGGAATGTAATTTGTGACCTTGAAATGACTTTTTCGCAAATTTTCAACTATATATTATAGGGGTAATACCATAGAGTACTATTATGCAAAATTTCAAAAAAATAAATTTGCTAGCGTAACTAGGTACCTACTACTAGAAAAGAGCCAAAACTGACGTTCAATAAAAATCGAGGTTGGTAAGATAAGGTAAAAGTTATACATATATGTATAAAGGTTTAGCTTTGTCTATAAATTTTCTCATTTGATGTTTGTAATTATTTTCTTGTTAGAAATGTCCTTGAGTCAAGATTCTTAAAATAGTTTTTCATTGATTTTAAAATAGTGCAACATAAATGATGCTCTTCGGGCTCGACGGATTAATTAAGACACTTATTTTCAATCACAAATGTTCACAATTTTATTCACTTCACTTAATTAATTCAATTCATTTCAATACTATTTTATTCCAGTACATTTAAGTTGATAAAATTTATATTTAAAATGTACAAGAATCAAATTCAAAAGTCCATTAAGTTTACAAAAGATGTAATAAAAAGCAAAGACTGAAAAATCAATTTGTTACAAAAATGCTAACTAAGGAACTGTTCTGTTGAAATAACTTAAATTTCTCCTTCAAAACTGCCATCGACAAAGATAAGATAGAAAACAAAAATTAAAGAAAGAAAAAAATAAAGAAAATAAAGAAAAGAAAAAGAAATTGAAAACCGCGGAAAACAAAGGAGTATTTTAGTTCAGAAAAATTGAGTTGGTTTTGAAGTGCTCTAAGGCTTTACTTCTTTTCGACTGCAAGACCGTGAATCTAGGTAGAATTAGCAATCTTGTCCTTGACGAGGTTGGAAAAAAAAGCTTACTAAAGAGACACTCTGGCCGAGCAGACGTCATCAAATTACGAAGGAAAACAACTGTACGATATTTAATGAATTGGTTTAAACTACAACCCAAAAGCGTAATAGAAAAAAAGGGAGCCGTGATCGTAACGATGTAGTTTATAAACGTATCGTACACAGGAATTGAATGCATTAAATTTGCGGGAAGACTCAGCATCCAAACAACGGAGACGGAGTTGGATCAATGCGTTGAGCCGCACGACCCCGGGATCGAGACCAGATCTACCTGTGAGCTTTTATTAAGAAATTAAAATAATCCACTCTGTTTTTGGGCTGTTGTCTAGCTCGCAGCAATTCAAAAACAAGACTCAAGCTTCCTCACTCCCCTTACCCTAATTCCCTTCCGGCCTAAACCATGCTAACGCATCAAAAGGTTGTCCCCTAGGATTTGGCCTCATCGTATAAAAAAAACCATAAAACTCCACCCCAAACATTATCAGTGGAATTAGCAGAGACCTTATCAACTTTAGCCTTGTTATTTGTGGAGTAAATGATGCAGAAAACCAAAGACTACGTAGTCCACCATAAATTTTACCAATAATTGAGTCAACTGGTGCTCCCAGGACAGTGTTTTATTCATGATAAGACCCAGGTTCCTGACAACAATTACGAAGTTTATCACAGAGTCATTAAGCAGAATGGGTGACAGTTCTTGTGTATCTATTGCTCTTTTATATATGATGATAGCCTGAGATTTCCTTTCATAAAGTACTAATCCATTTGATTCCACCCACGCCCAAATGGCTTGCAGATCCTCATTAATAAGTTCGTTTAACAATTTCCTTTACACGTTTTTTTACAATACACTGTTTCACATTACTTATTTACACCTATCACTTCACTGGATAAAATACAACTAACTCACTAGGCTGCTACTCAGTAACTACTCCTACTCAGTAACTTCACACGGCATCTAACGTTTTCCTGGTTTCCGAAATTCGGGACATGTGCATTGCAATACTCAATTTCGTTTTTATCACGTAGTCTTTGGCAGACTACAGTGCATGTTACACTGTCCCCTTTTAGAACTGTTTGTCCCTTAGATTATATAATAAACAGGATAGGTCATTACATGTATGAGCCGTGTACGTGAGACAAGCCATTTTGCTCGGTGAAGACAGGGAAGGAAGTGAAGTTCACTAAGTTGAGCTGTCAACTTTTGCTTTTGGTGATATTTGTCTAAAGCGTTTGTGAGAAAAGATTTTTTAAGTTTTTATTCAAATCAGAAGAGAATTATCAAATTTGATTGACTAAATTGACAAAGAACATAATAAAAAGTGTTTTAAAATACTCTTTCGGAACTTAAAGTGTTGTGAATAAGTAAATTTCACAATAAAGTGCTGTGTTTTGTGCTGTGACAATAATCGCTGGAATTCGCCAAAAAAATCATTTTGTAGCTTTTTTTAGAAAGGTTTTAGTTTACGTCTAACTTCTTATGGTTGTTTATTATCTTAATATACTGAAAAAAGTTTAAAAAGAGAAGAAAAGAAGTAATAATAAATAAAAGTTTGTTAGTAGAAATATCGGAATGAAGCTATCTTAATCCCGTTGATGCTCATCTACTACTTTTCTGAGATGTTCAACCACTGTTCTATTAAACCACTCAATCATCCCGTCAGACTTCGCTTCTTCGGTCTCGTGATTCAACCGTGCAATAATTCAGCATGTGATGCTTGCCAGAATGTTTTCCTTTACTTACTTTTATCAGTCACATCTGGGGCAAGCATTGTAAACATAACTGAATGTAAACATAACTGACTGCAACCCTTTTGTATGAATATACAAAAAAAAGTAATCGTTCATTGACTTATGTATATTATTGATTATTAAAAAAAAGAAAAAGAGTCATATTTTTAAGAAAGCATGTACAAACGTTAAGTATTTAAGACCGTGTAAATGAAGAGAAATACAACCGTTTATTCTAAACTCAAAACGCTGTCTTTCGGCGAATAGCAATCCCTGTTCACTTTGAAAATTAGGCCTACCCCAACTTGGTGACGCCAAACTTTAGTGCGTTTCCCGTAAGGCGACACGATGCCATAGGCTTCCTCGCTCCATATTCAATAAATAACATTACACTTGAGATTCAAAGTTTCGTCCTCGGTCAGAATGAAGCTCATTGGGGACGCCAAATCTGCATATCCATTTTGTTACTAACTCCCCTGGCACTAACGTTGCTTCTTGATTTGGGATCGCATATACTTCTGGCCATTTACTGAAAAAATCCATTACCACTAGAATGTACCGGTTGCCCCGATCTGACTCTGGGAAAGTTCCCGCAACGTAAATCGCGATTCTCTCAAATGGCGCTCCTTTACTACAGGCGCAAACAGTATATTTTCGACACCAGTCTTCCACATCTTCCTGCATATGTAACCAGTAGAATCGTTCTCTTAATTTCTCCAAAGTATTATTGCCACCAAGATGTCTTCCTGAAGCGCCGTTATGGAATTCCTCCAGCGCATCTCTTATTTTGTTTCTGGGAACCAATACCTGCATCCGGCATGATGACTCGCCGGGTGCTGCTCAAAATTCTTCATTGTTTTATCCTGTCTTGGGTACGACAGTTGTTCTTTGCACAGTCACATGGTCACATTTTCCTTCCAGACGGGAACAGTATTTACATTCCGGTTTACATGGGCGTCGTGAAAGTGCGTCTGCATTTCCACGGGATCTATCTTTCCTATGAATAATTTCAAAATCATATCCCGCCATCGTGCAACTTGTCCTTCAGGATTTTTAAATTGCATTAACCACTTCAGCGTTGCATGATCTGTTTGGAGGGTGAATCTTTGTTCATAGAGGAATTTATGAAAATGCTTCGTTGAATCAAAAATAGCCAACAGTTCTTTCCTTGTGGTGCAGTAATTTCTTTCTGGTTTTGATAGAGCTCTGCTATAGTATGCGACCACTTTTTCTTGCCTGTTTGCCCGCGTTTGGATAAGTTAGCACAGGTGCGTTGCTAAGCGCCCATTTTAGTGCTTTAAAGCTGTCTTCTGCCTTCTTTGTCCACAGAAATGCTTTATCCTTTTCTGTTAGCTTATGCAGTTCTCTTGCTACACCAATTCTACACCAATCGACTTTAATAGCTTGCTAGTCCTAGAAAACTTCGCAGCTCGTGTTTATCTTGTGGAGTAGGCCAGTTTTCCACTGAAGTTATTTTCTTAGGATCGATGCTAATTCCGTCTGTTGAAACCACATGCCCAAGATATTTGACCTGGTCTCTGAAGAGGGTACATTTTTTAGGCCTTAGTTTCAATTTGGTTGACTTCAGCTTTTTCAACACTTGCCGTAAAATTTCTAGGTGCTCTTCAAAACTTCTTCCAATGAAAATGATGTTATCCAAATATACCAAGCAGGTTTTCCAAGTTAAACCTCGTAAAACGCACTCCATTAAGCGTTCGAATGTTTTTGGATCATTACAAAGTTCAAAGGGCATAACCTTGAACTGTCATAATCTACTTCCACCGAAAATGCGGTTTTCTCTTTGTCATCTGGATGAATCTCGACTTGCCAATAACCGCTTTTAAGGTCCAACGTCGAAAACCACTTGAATACTGACAGGGTATCTAGCGTGTCATCTATTCGAGGTAGTGGATAACTATCTTTCTTTGTAACATCATTTAGTCAACGATAGTCTACGCAGAATCGTGTGCTCCCGTCCTGCTTTTTCACTGGCATCATTGGGGACATCCACGGGCTCTTGACTCTTCTATCAGTCCTTCTAACTAGTGGTAATCTTCTTGGCGCTTGCTCGGACGTTACCTGTGTCAATTTTCTGTTGCACTACATCAGTTTTTCCATAGTTCTCGTCATCTATTGCAAAGATATCTGCAAATTCTTCAATTATTTTCTGTGCTGTACGATATTCCCCTTGGCTGAGTTTATTAGACGGAAGTATTATATTGGTTAGCTGTTTAACGTCCTTCTTTAGCTGCTCGGTTTGATCTAAACCTGAATATTATAGTTACTAAACCTTTTCCAACGGCGACATTTCTTATTTGTGTGGTGCGGTCTGGTTCTATGAGATAGAATCGATAGCTCCCGGGATCACCAAGAACTTTTGATCGTACTAAGGTTTATGCATAAGGTGGAAGTTCGATGTCTTCATATGCTACGATGTTCAGCTTCGAGTAGCAATTGGATCCCTCTTGCATGTGTTGGGTGCCGTATCGTAATTCTAAGGCTTGTATTAAAGATGAATTTTCGTACCTTAGCTCTTAGCGGCTACTTCTCTGAGTGCCAAAATTAAAGCTGTAGCTTTCAGTCAGTCCAAAAGTTCATTGTTGCTGCTGCCTCGAACTGAAGTTTGTGAAGTATTTTATTTACGGTTCCGTCTGTAGATAAAACTGCTGATTTTTTTTCTTGACGCTCTTCAGCTCATTTCTTATTGCTTCCATAACGCCTATAATTTGTTTAATAGTCATTTGTCCAGAAATTTCTACTTCTTCTAATCTCTTTTCTATATCTGACTTTAACTCTCCCATTTCGTTTTCCACTTGATTTTCGAGATTGAATTTGATAGAGTTTTCTATGGTTTCTTTTCTACTGTTGACTCCATACTTTCAAACTGTTTTTGCATAGAAATTTCCATTTCTTCAACAGAGGCTTTAAGTTCCACTACCGGTGACTTCGGTTCTTAAATTGCTGATTTTAACTCATTTACGGAACCTTCCATCGTTGATTTCAATTCGGCCGTTAACAATTTCTGTTCAGTCATTGATGCTTCAATTGATGATTTCTGCTCAGCCATTGATGCTTCTATTGATGATTTCTGTTCATCCATTGATGCTTTTAATTCTTCCTTGGAAGATTTTATCTCACACATCAGGGCATTAAGAAGATCTGTCTTGCTTCTTCTTCTTCTAGCTCGTCTTCAAAGATAAAAGCCTCTGGATCCTTTCCGTCCTTTTCCATAGCTTCTTGTAGTAACGCTACTAAGGCACATTTATTTCCAGTTGTAGGTGTAGGGGAACGTTTACTTAACTCCCCCTTCAAGTTTTGAACACGTAAATCCTTCAGTTTGCGCCCCATATTCAGATTGGATGCACTATTTCACTTTAATTTCACAGTCACACTTTTTTTCCTAGTTTAACTCTTTAGTCTTTCTTAATTAATCCCACTTCACAAATGTTCACAATTTTATTCACTTCACTTAATTAGTTCGTTTAACAATTTCCTTTACACGTTTTTTTCACAATACACTGTTTCACTATACTTATTTACACCTATCACTTCGCTGATTAAAATACAACTAACTCACTAGGCTGCTACTCAGGCCTATTTATACCACTTAGCATAATTCTAGAAAGTTCAGCAACTTAATTCTAGCAATTTCCGTTATTTATTTTCACCACACCAAGTCACAACAGGTTCGAGTCGGCGGCCTTTACTTCACACAGCATCTGACGTTTTCCTGGTTTCCGAAATTCGGGACATGCGCATTGCACAACTCGATTTCGTTTTTATCACGTAGCCTTTGGCAGACTACAGTGCATGTTACAATAGGATGTGGACATATACAGTATTAGTACTTGCAGGCTAAACTTATACGGTTAATAGGCTACCCAAGTATTTGCGTAGATATTTAGCTGTGAAGAATTAGTCAATTTTCTTGTGATATTTCGATGATCTCACTGGAAACTCACTTCCCGGGAAGCTATAGATACGATATGCCGTGGCCGCTGAAGCCACTACATATCGAGGCTGCTAAAACTATAGATCGGGCTGAAGTGGAATGAATTTGTAGTTAGTTGTAGTCCAGTATGTCAGTGAGATTATAGCACCAATACTCAAAGAAATATACATTTAGCAGTAGGGTACATCCCGGTTTCGTGAAGAGAGACTAAGGTCATATTTTTACCAAAACCAGGCAGAAAGACTAAACTGAGCCAAACTGCTTCAGACACGTGAGCGTGAAGTCAGTTCTTATGGTTTATCATATCGAAAGGACGACGCTCGTGAGATATCCACTAAGTAGAAACCAGCTCGCTCATTTTCCTGGCTGATCTATCAATACGGCACTCCACCAAGTGGTGCGAGCAGTAGAAAATGAGCTTAATAGCAGAGGCATAGCAATAGCCGCCATCATGGACATTGAAGTAGCCTTTGAAAATATAAACTTCGGAAGGCTGGAGAATGCTCTTATCGGACGTAGAACAATGATATCGTGAGGAGATGGATTAGCAATGTTAAGGACGAGAGCAGTAAATATCCAAAGAGGACAACAGAAACTGCGCCGGAGGGTTGGCAGAGGATTTCCACTGGGAGGAGTACTGTTCTCTTATTCTGAGGAACACTACTGTCGACACATTACTAAGCGGAGGACCATTATCTCTCACAGTTTGACAAAAGAAGCAAGTATGAAATAAGAAATAAATAAAACAATGGAAAGAAATTAAAAATATTACAAAAACTTTGAAAATAAATAATTTTTATAAATACAATGCACTAAAAAATAAAAAATAATTGTGATATACACAAGAAAACTTTCAGTGCAAAATAAGTCAATTAGTCATAACTATAATAATTAAGAAATTTCTAAATTGATCAATTTTAAAATGCCGGAGGTAATTTCTTTATACGTTCCATTTCTTTAAGAGCATCAGTATGGCATGGTTTTTTGTTACACGAACGTCACTTTCAGGCACAAAGTTATTTAGTCAAGTTGTTGATAAAAGCTATTTAAAAGGAGGAAGGTATGAAATAAAGATAAAAGAATATAATGCGTTAAATAAAATGCACTTTTTTATAAGATCTTGAATACAATAGTTTCGATACAGCTGTACCCACAACTCTAAGGTTCGATAAATACATAGGCAGCTAAGTGTAGGGAATTTAAATGCAAACGAAATCGCGGCACCTATTCAAAAAACGATAAAAATCAAAATATAATAAACACAACGAAGTTTTTAAGAAACTTTTTTAACACTTATAGGTCATGTTTTGTACTAGCATACCACTAATAAGTTATTTGGATTAAACGTCAAAATGCTGGTGTGCAGGGTAATGTGAAGCAGTTTAAACAGTCATCAACGCGTTGCTAGGTATTTATCTTCAGAACGGAACAAGGGTAACAAAATTGTTTTGCTTTCTATCTTTTATGGCTAAATATTGTACAATACATACATATTTTTAAAAAGTAACAAAAGCATTGCGTACAAATTTGAATCAAATTGTGTCATCAAGCCAAAGAATCCTTTCATTACAATTTTCTAATCACGAAGAAGAGGGTATTAAAATGTAAATGAAATTAACTTATTTCTGCTGTTGAACTTGTATTTTTTTACAGAAATACGAGTTTCAATTCGCAATACTCCAAATGTAGACGCAAATGAAAGCGATGAAGACATCTGAGAAAGACTTAGAATATGGGCTTGAATTGCTTAAAATTTTAAAGAAGTCTTAAAGTCTTTTGATTGTTTATTTTTAACCGACTTCCCAAAAACAAAGAGGTTCTAAGTTCACGCGTATTTTTTTTTTTTTTTTTTTTTTTTTTATGTCTGACCGGGCATAACTTCGTAACGCGTCAACCGATTTTGATGATTGTTTTTTTGTTGGGTAGAGTATGTTCACCGATTGGTACCATGTCAAAAAAATTTTTGGTAGGGTGGTGGTGAGGGGTGGGGGTGGGGGTGGGGGTGAAACCTAACTTTGTAACGCGTGGTCCGATTTGGATGATTCTTTTTTTGTTGTACAGAGTATGATCCCCCATTGCTAATAGGAGAAAAAAATTAGGCCTAGGGTGGGGGGAGGGGTAGTCTAACTTTGTAACGCGTGGACCGATTTAGATAATTCTTTTTCTATTAGGTAGAGTATGTTCCGTGGTTGATACCAGGTGAAAAAATTTTTGGGGAGAATGGGGGTGGGGGGTGGGGGTGGAACCTAACTTTGTAACGCGTGGTCCGATTTCGATGGTTGTTTTTCTGTTGTATAGAGTATGATCCCTCATTGCTAATAGGAGAATAATTTGGTCCTATAGTGAAAGGTGTGGGTGGGGGGGAGGGGTAGTCTAACTTCTTAACGCGTGGACCGATTTGGATAATTCTTTTTCTATTGGGTAGAATATGATCCTTGGTTGATACTACGAGAAAACAAATGTTGCTGGGGTGGAGGTGGGAGAAGGGGGGTGGAACCTAACTTTGTAACGCGTGGTTCGATTTAGATGGTTCTTTTACTGTTGTATAGAGTGTGATCCCCCATTGCTAATAGGAGAATAATTTGGTCCTATGGTGGTGGTGAGGGGGAGCGGTAGTAACTTCGTAATGCGTGGACCGATTTTTATGATTCCTTTTATGTTCGGTAGAGTATGTTCCTTGATTGATACCATGAGAAAAAAAGTTCAGTGGAATGAGGGTGAGGTAGGGGTTAAAATTAACTTTTAACGCGTGGACCGATTTGGATGGTTCTTTCTTCGTTGTATAGAGTAGAAGACACTAAAAAGTGAAAAATAAAATAGTTTTTAAAAAAAAAGTTGAACCGACTTCACAAAAAGCGCTTAAAAGCATAAAATAATTTTTAATTTTATATCTATTACGACATTTTGAAGTCGGTGCAAATTAAACAAATAAATCAACTACATAACCACAATTGAACGTTTCAGCTTACTGGATCATAAGAAAGGACGATTAAATACTTTTTTTGTAGTTGTTTGGATTGTTTGATTTGCACCGACTTCAAAATGTCGTAATAGATATAAAATTAAAAATTATTTTATGCTTTTTAGCGCTTTTTGTGAAGTCGGTTCAACTTTTTTTTTAAAAACTATTTTTCATAATATACTGAAACAAGTGTGAATTCTGGAAAAGACGTGATAATAAATAAAAGTTTTTATTACAATTTCCAGTTTGTCTGAAATAATTACATTTGCCAGTTGTTCAAAGCCAGTTCTTGGTTATTTTTTGAAAAGAAGCATACATGATTCTATATACAAAAATTAATTCCTAAGAGATTAAATTGTGCGTTATAAATAATTGAAGCAACTGGGTGAATTATTACTTAGTTAATTGAAGGTGTTTTGAGGTATTTTGTTTTTCTAAATTTGTGTTACGTTCATGATCAAACGGTCATTCCACTACTTAAGGAAGTATGTCGAAGTTTAGTGAGCTTATAGCATTTCCTTATTAGTTATCTGATAATTAATTTTTATAACGTATGTTTACAACTTTGAGACGTTTGTAAGATTGGCTGAGAAATGCAACCGGAGAAGATCGGCTCAATGGTTTTGCACTTTTTGCCGACTTCCCAAAAACAAAGAGGTGCTAAGATCGACGTGTTTTTTTTGTATGTCTGACCGGGCATAACTTGTAATGCGTTGACCGATTTTAATGATTATTTTTTTGTTGGGTAGAGTATGTTCACCGATTGGTTCCATGTCAAAAAATTGTTGGTGGTGTAGGGATGGTGGTGTAGGGATGGTGGTGTAGGGGTGGTGGTGTGGGGATGGTGGTGTAGGAGTGGTGGTGAAACCTGTTATTGTTGTACAGAGTATGATCTCCGTTGCTAATAGCAGAAAAAAATTTGACCTAGGGTGAGGAGGGGGGAGGGGTAGTCTAACTTCGTAACGTGTAGACCGATTTGGATAATTCTTTTTTTTGTTGGGTAGAATATGTTCCCTGGTTGATACCACGGGAAATTGAGTTTGATGCATGTAGTGGAGGGGGGGGGGGGGGGGGTTGGAACCTATTTTTTTCACGCGTGGACCAATTTGGATGGTTCTTTTTTTGTTGAACAGAGTAGAAGACACTAAAATGTGAAAAATAAAATTGTTTTTAAAAAAAAAGTTTTGTGAAGTCGGTGAAAAGTATTTAATCGTCCTTCCTTAGATCCCGTGAGCTGAAACTATGGTTGAGTAGTTGTGTTGTTTGTTTAATTTGCACCGACTTCAAAATGTGTTAATAGATATAAAATTAAAAATTATTTTATGTTTTTAGCGCTTTTTGTGAAGTTGGTTCAACTTTTTTTTTTAAAACTATTTTATAAGTATTCATAGAGAAATAGATGTAAGGGCTAAGGAAGTTATAAAAAGATTCGCTCGAAAGAATAGAAAATTTGATTTGTAATGTTATAAAACGTTCAAAACTGATATCGATGTAACTAATGATGAATAAATTGAATTCCTTTGTAGCACTGCAATTTATCTCATCCTGAATATAACAATCATGGAATAGCTTCAGTTATCAGTAACTAGCCAAAGTGGTAAAGTGAAGTAACGATAAAAATATTAAATTTAGTTTACAAATAATTGAAAAAAAATATTTTTTCTTCTCAATAGAAATTTCATTGACAACTTAAATCTATAAATCTATATTCATTTTTTCAAATTCTATTATAATTAACTTATGCCCCCCCCCCCCCCCCAAGTTTCTTACGATGACTCTGCTGTGATCTGTCAAATTAAAGTTGCAAAAAAAAAAAAGGATAGAAGCCGCACACAGCAACATTCTAAAATGATCGGTATACGGCTTTATATCAGTCATATTTTTTGAATGCAGACCATAATGCAACTAAAATATAAGCAAGGTCATAATTAGGTAATATAACCGTCTTATGCTGTATATAGGTTGTCAAAGTCTTATAAATTATAAATACGCCATATTTAATAATTAACAAATTTCATTGACAATGAACCCGATTAATATAATCTTCTTTAATAAAATTATTCTCATACTTCTTTTAATATTTTAATTGCAGTATTTATTTCATGAAAAAAGGGAACTGTTTCATTATGTCTTATATCAAGCTTATTACTAAAAGTCTATGACGATGAACTTAATAAAATTATTAATTGGACTATATTATAATAAATTAAGGGCACTTCAGGCACGTTTAAAAAACTGCATCATAAATTTTTCCTCGTTATATAAATTAACTTACATTAACTAATCATTCAAGCAAACATAATAATAATCTTGGTACAGTATGTAGAATATATTTGATCTTATAATGTTAAAACCTCGGATGACTCGGAAAAAAGTGGAATATACCAAATCGGCTGCGATGACTGTTCAGATATATATATATATTGGCAAAACAAACAGAAAATTAAAAACTAGGTTCTCTGAGCATATAGCTGGAGCTAAAAATAATAATCCACACTCAGCTTTGGCTAAACATCTTATAAATACAGGGCACAGTACAAGTTTAAAAAATGCAAAAATTGTAATTAATTGCGATTGTTATAGATAGATTTGAGGTTTTTCAAATTCAAAAAGCTCTTAAATTAAAGAAAAACATTTTGAACGATCAACTAGATTGTATCAATTGTAGCCCGTTATTAGATCCGCACACTTATTTGAAAGGTAACGTAACGTAACTTTGAAAGTCAGTCACTATCCTGATGATGCCTCGATAGGGTGAAACGCGTCGAAATTTGTTAAAATATTTAAAATAAATTATAAAAAAATTTTGGAACTTAACAAGTTTTTTTTTTTTTTTAATTCACTTTTTAAGTGTAATTATTATGTTAAAACCATTCCTTGAAAGTTGATTTTGCAACTTCATTTTGACTTTAGCAAAACTACAAAAAGTTATTTTATAGTTTTTCTATGACACGCAACCAAAGAAATGTCACGAAAACGTAGCAGCGTTGCAACATTGTTTTAAAAGGGTTATAGCGTCACGTACATATACCACTATTCCTCAACACTTTTGTAACTATAATTTAGTTGTAAAAAAGTGAACTAAACGGTTATAAAAGAGCTATTAAGGTTTCTTATGTCAGCAATACGATTCCCCATTTTGGTTATATCGACGTTATTTTAATAACATAACAGCAGGTTATTACAACTTCGGTGAGTCATAAGATTTTGCTACTTGGGATATTTTGAAAACACTTTTGAAGCAATAATAATTTACTTAATACACTTAATACACAGTTTTACTTTTAATCGGTTACATCTATACACATGTAGGAGAAGAAGTAAGATTTCGGCAATAATTCATAAAATAAAATTCAATAAATTTCGACAAAAAAGTTGAACTTGTTTTGTTTGAAAATGAAAATTTCTTCACTCCTTAACAATAAAGTACACAATTTTATGGATTACCAACCTTTTCGTTGCTGGCTTGAAGTTGCAATGCCCCAACTAATTACAATAAAGATTGTATATTTACTTGTACAAAACATGCCGATTTCTGTGCTTCACCATTAAAGACTCTGTCTAAACCTACCAGCTAATCTACTAAACTCTTAGAGATAATGTCAGATACTAAACAGGTTACGGTAATGTTTTCTAGTCTTTTAAGAAAAGTCCAAAGTATACATTTTTGGAGTCAAATAGCCAACGGCTAGCCTTCTTGTTGACAAACAGCAATATATTCCACTGTAATAAATTCTAATAAAAGCATTTCTAATTAACAAGTCAATAATCATTAATTTATTCTGAATTCTTTTAGAATATTAGCTGACTTGTTTTGAACAAAATTATATTTCTGTACAAATATAATTTTTTATTTTTAGATTAGCCGATACTTCCCAAAAATCTTAGAGCTTACTCAGAAATATCTAAAACCTCCTCCTAAGTTCCTTACAATAAAAAGCAGAAAATTGAAATTAATTACTTTTTATCTTAGGTTTGTACTCTAACCCCATATTTTTTTAAGCAAAAGAAACTTGTTGATTTAAAGCAAAAGAAATAAAAATATTTAATTATGTGTGCATAAATTATATTCAAAAACAACCACTGGACAATCCCACCTTAATTTAATATATTTTAACATATTTAAAAATGATATGCCACACTGATTTGACATCAGATAGTCGACATTCTACGAGGGTTGCTACTTAAGTTTTGATATAGACAAGTAAACATAAATATTTATAATCGAAAATGGCTTTATTGCTTTTCAAAATATTCTCCATGAAGATCAATAGACTTTTCCATGCGTTTGAACCAAATTTCGAAGCACTTTTACCACTCCGATTGAGGTACATACATGTGATTTGAATGAATCAGGCGCTTCTTCAGCCGTCGAAAAACGTTAACCTTGCATTTTATTTTTGATCTACGGGAATAAGAAGAAATCATTGGGTGCCAAATCAGGACTGTACGGCGGATGGCTGGCCTTGAAAGACGTTTCGGGTTCATTTTGAAGCACCGCGTTTGAATTTTTGCAATATTTCTTTGCACCAATAGACGTGAGCCTTATTATGAGGGATTTTCAAATTATGTGATACCCAAAGCGAACAAATCTTTTTGACGGCCAAGTGTTCATGCAATATTGAATGTATGCGAGTGGAACTAATGCCCTAGCATGACTTAATCTCACGGTATGTCACATGACGATCTTGCAATTTCAGTTCACGCACAACATCGATTTTTTCTGGCACAACAACCGATTTAGGACGACCTTCACATAATTCGTCGTGTAGCTAAGTGCGACCACGAAAAACCACCGAAACACTGGTGGCTCGAGATGGTACTTCATTACCAAAAGTCGAAGTTGATCAGCACATTGTTGTTGGTTTAATCCACGTCAAAAGTCATAGAAAATCATCGCACGAAAATGTTCACGATTCAATTCGATTTTTTGACCCAGATGGATGTTTCAAGTACCTGTAAACAACACAAATAGCACTCGTATGACAAAACGTTCTGAGTACGATTACCATTAAAAATCTCAAACTTTACGATGCCAATGTCAGATTTGACACATTCACACTGATGTTGCCATATTTCAAAACTTAAGTATCAACCTACGTATTCTCTCCCTACCTCCCGCAACCGCTTGTGGAGCATGGAGCGAGAGAAAAAGTGGATTCGGAACCACTGACATTTTCTCTGCAATCGGATGGCCTTTTTATCATAATCTGTCGTCGACAGAAAGCAACAATGGGTCGCTGCCGATGGAATTCGAACCTAGGACCTGCGGATTGGTAGGTCGACACGTTATCACTTACTTCACCGACAACTTTCTAATAGGAACGGATATGTCTGATGAAATTATTATAAGCAGTCTACTTAAAGGTCCAATTGGTAGTGTGATGGATTTTATCGGGAGAAATTAGTACTACAACTAAAAATTTAATCTGTATACACAATTTTCATGTATGTACTAGTCTTGACAATGTCCTATACGAAAGTTTTGGGAACCGGAAGAAATTCAATTTATTAAAATGCTCTGTGAAGAACTATTTATGAAGGCTTGTAAACGTGAACGGGATGGAGGTTTTGAGGGGGAATTACCATTTCGAAAAGAAACAATTCAAAGCTTCCTTGAAATATCCAGACAAATCGCGCTGTCTCGTCTCTAACAACCGAAGGGACGATTTGAAAAATCGATTATTTCAAAAATTATATCTTTTAATTAAATATTATTTATGTACCTATAAAAAAGGAAATAAGACCTGGAATATATCTAGGCAATACAGCAGTTTAGCCATTGAGTAATACTGCTTATGTTCTATTAATGAATACCACTAAGTCAGATGCTACGATTCCTTATGACCACAGAAACTCCGAATCTAGATTACAAAAGCTACAGCAAACCTTGTTGCTGGAACATCTCGAGGGAGACAAACTGACCTGTACAGATGTAATTTCACATGCAATAAATACTCCCGCGGATAAACCGCCAGTGCACATCAAACCTTATAGATTACCGGAGGCACAAAGGAAGGAGATAAATACACAAATTAACCAAATGCTCAATGATGAATTGATAAGCCCCAGCAAGAGTCCATGGAATCGGCGAGGCCTTCCCCCTTCCTAACATAGCGGATACCTTGGACCAATTGGGGAGATCGAAATATTTTACAACTCTCGATCTCTCCTTTCGCTTAAAAGGAGCCCTAGCCACCTTCCAGCGGCTTATGAATACCGTGTTAGCCGGACTACAGGGAATACATTGTTTTGTGTATCCAGATGACATAGTTGTCTATGGATACAATTTATCAGACCACAGCAAAAAACTACTAGAGGTATTTGATCGATTAAGGGGCACAAATTTAAAACTCCAACCTGATAAATGTAATTTTTTTAAGAAAGAAATCGTGTATCTTGGCCATGTCGTCAGCGAAAAAGGAGTGTATCCCGATCAAACAAAAATTTAAGTTGTGAAAACGTACCCTACACCAAAAAAAGTAAAAGATATGAAGTCTTTTAGGATTCGTTGGTTATTATCGACGCTTCATCCCCGAATTTGCGAAAATTGCTAAACCACTAACCCAACTATTGAAAAAGGACATACCCTTTTTATGGAATAGTTTTTGCGACGAAGCATTTAAAACTTTAAAAAATAAATTAATATCCGCCCCTGTATTAGCGTACCCTAACTTCAATGAAGAATTTAATGTAACTACAGATTCAAGCGATTTGGCAATTGGAGCCGTTTTATCACAAGGTCCCCTGGGCAAAGATCAGCCCATCTCATACGTTAGCAGAACTTTAAATCCAGCAGAGACAAGATACTCCACGATTGAAAAGGAATTGTTAGCCATAGTATACGCCGTAGAGCAATTTCGACCCTACATCTATGCGCGATTTAATATCATCACCTATCATAAACCACTTGTGTGGCTTGGACGTATCATCTCGCCTTATGAGATGGAGGATTAAATTAGAGGAACACGATTATAAAACTGTGTACAAACCAGGACGTCTTAAGGCCTTACATTCGTCCAGAATTTTTAAAAAATCGATTTTTATTTTTTAACAAATTGTTGCTCTCTATAGTCTTAGCCTTATTTCTGTGAAAGTCGATTGCAAAACTTCCCCATAGATCCTTAGTTATGGTAGAAAATGTGACTGCCCGACAAGAGTTTGGTGCGCGCAGGAGCCGCACGAATCAATACTACTAAAGCAACAAAAGAGGCCAAACTGGAAAAAATTAACAAAAACAATTAATTGCCGACAAGTAAGGCTGTAGTACGAAGCCGGAATGGGAGATTAAACGTAAGTTTACAAAACAAATAAAAAAAATTCATAAAGTTCTTGCTTTAGCTGCGCGCGACTTCGAGCAAAACACTCATACAGTTTTTAATATTTTTTGATGCGATTTTTTTTTAAATATTCGAAATCGTTTTCTCTATAGTATGTCGAATCGACTTTTTGATATTTCGATTTAAAAATTTTATAAAAATAATTAAAGTGTAAAATTTATGACGTAAATTTTTCGTAATTCAAAATTTCGGTTCGACAATCTTTAACTACAACTCTACTTTAAAAGAATTTTTTTAAATTTTGCAAATCGATCAATATTTACTGGAGATATGATGCAGATCGTGGAGCAACTTTTTTTTCGTAATGTTGTGGATCACGAAATCTTTTATATACATAGTAATTTTTATAAAAATAAAGTGAAATAAATTTTTTTATAAAGTTTAAATAACAATAAACAATGTGCACTATTTATTTTTATTAATTTCTATTGTTATTCCGCATTTCTTTGCGCTGCTAGACGTATGGACGGCCTTAAGGCTAACGCAGACGCTCTTAGTCGAATTTCAACTGAAAAAAATCATACGGAGACGGAGTTTGATCAATTCGTTGAGCCGCATGACCACCATGCCATGGGACCCGGGTCAGAGACCAGATCTCTCCGTGAGCTTTTATTAAGAAATTAAAATAATCCACTCTGTCTCTGGGTTGTTGTCTAGCTTGCAGCAATGTAAGAAGAAGACTTCAGTTTCCTTACTCCCCTTACCCTAATTCCCTTCCGGCCAAAACCATGCTAACGCATCAAAGGGTTGTCCCCTAGGATTTGACCACATCGTATATAAAAAAAAATACAGATAACACTATTAATGTAATTACCAGGAGATAAGCTAAAGTCAAAGAGCGGTCAGATACCAACAATCCCGAAGACAGCAATCATTTCAATGTTTTCTTAATTACGTACAAGCAAATGATAACCCTATATTAGAAAATAAAAATTTTTTACTAAGTCTTAAAAGTATTAATCCTAAAATATTCATCTTATCGAGTTTTGACTCCAGTAATACTGAAAGTGTTTTAGAAAGAAAATGTCATCATTAGAAAAGTTGCCAAACAAACTTATATTATTCTAAGAGTCAAGTTCAATGAGGATAGAAGCCGAATATAACGACTCGTTCCAGAGAAGCTGACTGCCTATTGTCAAAGCAATAACTTACTGAACATAAGTATTTCAGTCCCCACGTTGCAGCCGAATAATAGAACTAAATTGAAGAATTTGATTAGTTATGCATTTAAAGATATAAACGTAAAACCAACCCTCTATCTGTCCCTGATAAAGGAACCCGAGAATCGTGCCCAAATAGAAGAAATTATAGAGATATTTCATACTTCGCCTATAGGAGGGCATCAGGGAATTGACAGGACTATACAGAGGATACGCATGGCATTTGATTCGCCCGGTTTAAATACCGATGTAAAAGAGTGCATAAAAAGGTGCCACTCATGCCAAATTAATAAATTAAATAAGAACCTTAGAGTCCCCATAAAAGTTACCACCACAAGCTCGAGGCCCTTGGAAAAAATCGCCCTGGATATAGTAGGACCATTGCCCATTAGTAATACAGGTAACAGATGGATACTAACGTTCATACATAACATAATATGGATCAGCATAATAAACATCGTAAATAGACAAGTAAATATTACTACCTTCGAGAACACTCCTACTGTATATTTCGAGGAAATTGGTGAACTCGGTTTATATAGTAATGAATGGAAGGTCATCATTTTTTACAATTTGGAAAATCTACATTACGAATATAATAAGTTACCGCAATACAGTGATGAAATAGAAAAAATATGTGATCAATTAAATAAACATCACACAGAATTATTTTCCTGTAAGGGTATCACCCAAATAATAAATATTGTAATGAAGGATATAGAACAAAAAGAGAATCTCCTTTTGTTCGAACCTACACGAACAAAACGAGGACTTTTCAATGCTATTGGAACACTTAGTAAGACCTTGTTTGCCACTCTTATTGAAGAAGACGCAAAGGCATACAATGAGAAAATAGACAAACTTTATACAAATCAGGACTATGTACTATCAATCAAAAATCACACCACTATCTTGGAAACCACTACAAAAATATTTAATCGAACTAGAATTGACCTGATTAACCAATTTCTACACATAGATAATAAACTTGACAAACTCAATTCAACTATACAGACATTAAACCTAGAATTCGAAAGTTTGATCTCTCTAACTACACTTATACTTTTGCCTCATCAAAACGCACAAAACACCCTCATCAACCTAATAACTAACGTCAAGCATGGAAAACCTCACCCATCCATAATAACACCCAAGCAACTGCAAGATCTGGTGAGTAGCATTCAAAAATTCATACCCAGTACTCTCACGTTTCCCATTGATAATAAGGAAAGTAAAGTTCTTAAACTCTACCAAATTAGCCATTTCAGTACAGCAATCGTGAATAATAAAATAATTTTCGAACTAAAGATTTCGATTTCCTTTAAAAAACCCTATCAACTCCTCAAAATTATACCCCTGCCTAACCCTCGTGACAACAATTTCGTTTACGTTAAACCCTCTTCAGAATACCTAGTAGTTGATCTCCAACGTGAGTGTATAGACACTTAACAATTTCGACATAGGAAATTGCCTCACGCAAAACTTAAGAAGCTACCTCTGCTGCCGTATTATACATCGGATTTTTAATACACATGCAACCAACACGATATGCGAACTAGAACTCCTGCAACATGCAAAAGTTCTTCCCCAAAATAGTGAGATTCATAGCTTACCAAAGGCAAATTACTGGATCCCATTATCACAACCAGATTATTGGATATTCATTGAATAAAGCAATCACCATAGATGTCATTTGAGTTACTTCTATCACGACATATCCCCTAAAACGATCAGGTATCCTTAAACTAAAAGAAGGATGTTACCTAAAAGCTAAAGAGTTGACTATCCATACGCATAACATTCGTCAATCAGAGCTTAATGACCATTACCTACCCGCAGAGCAGGCTTCGACCAATATTACATCAATTCCTACTCCCGAAGAAAAACTTTCTCATACGCCAACAAGAGTAATTGAACGATACGATGATAACGATCTACAGAAATTGAGTGAATCCATTAAAACACAACTATCCCAAGAAGAAAATGGTTTATCGAACATTCATAAACATAATATCCATCTTTACACAATCAGCTATCTCTGGCTAGCCGCAGTCATTCTCATAATTATATTTGCCTTGCCCCAGGTCCAAAAATTCCATCAACCTACAAAAAACAACAGAGCCAAGATCCGAACGATAATTAGAAGCCCAAAAGAAAATATGATCCGGCACTCTTTATTCGCGAAGTGAGTCAAACCTTAGAAATTACGATGCGTTAAAATGTAAGATTAATTATATCTTACGAAAAATTGATAAACCGATATGTAATAAATATACGAATTTCTTTTAGACTATATTATTAGACCGCCACAACTCATATATTAAAGCCTTCTAACCGCTTAAATTAAAGAAGTTTGCAACATCGTCCCTGAACCTGCCGACCGAGACAGTACGCTTAGTCTCTACTGGGAGTTGATTCCAAAGTCTGATGGCCTGGACGAAGAATGACCTTTCTGACTGTTTGCAGGAGTACCTTGGAATTAGCAAGTTACTTAAGATACATTGGATTGCCAGAGTATATCAGCCTATGAAGAAAAACACACATTCTTACTTTGAGGTAGACCTCAAGACTACAGCCGAGAATAGTAGTGGAGTGCTCAGATATATGATCATAAGGGCGTAGTCCATATACATATCTTACTGCGGAGTTAAAAGCTACTTTCAATTTATGTTCAGATTGTGAGTCTAATTTACTAAAGATTAGGTCAGCATACGTCAATATAGGTACTAATAGAGCTTTTACAAGAGCGAGGCGCGTTGATGTAGGCGTAAAACAACACACGCAACACACCGTATACCTTGCCTACCGTAGCATTAATGTGGTCAGTCCATGTCAGTGTTCGATTTACGGTGACTCCTAGATCTCTCACACTCTCAAAGAAAGGGAGAATTGAACAATTCACCAGGACAGGAGGAAAATCAGATACATCGATGGTATTTTTATATATCACAGTATGTTGGGTTTTATGCGCGTTGAACTGGAGGCCATTAGACATGGCACATGCAGAAATATTTTCGATATCCTCATTTTAGCGACAAATGCGATCCTCTATCAGACCCATCGGTCTAGAGATATAAAGTTGAATATCATCAGCATACGCATGAAAGTTAGATGGGTTAATTACTCTTCCAATGTCATTTATGTATATTGTGAATAGTAAAGGAACAAGCACATACAGATACACGCTGTCCCACAACAACTCTTTGATGACGACATCCCTGATGTAGTTCTTGGTGTCTCTATACACTTATATGCAGATGACGTTCAGATATATCTTAGCAGGCCAATAGGATTAGTCGAGGACTGTGTCTGTCGGCTCAACGACGAACTTCAGCGAATACAAAATAAATAAATAAATAACTTGGTACTTAACCCAAGCAAATCTAACTGTCTGGCTATTTACAGAAATGGGATTGACTCTAATTTGCTATCTCCAATATTATTAAATGGGGTAGTTCTCCCTTATAGGGACACTGTCAGAAATCTGGGTGTTGAACTCAATACAAGGTTCTCGTGCTGCAACTACATAAAGGGCATAATGGGAAAAATTTATGGCTGTTTGCGGCAGCTCTGGCTAAGCTCTAGCATCCTTTCGTTTAGTTTACGCAGCCGTCTTGTTAAATTATTAGTTATTCCCCATTTTACATATGCGAGTATTATATTTCCGGTTCTTGGCTCAGTATGCCGGAGGAAAATTAATGTTGCATTTAATGATGTGGTTTGATTTGTCTACAAACTTCCCCGCAATAGTCATATATCAATGTATTCTAACTCTCTTCTTGGATGCAATTTAGGTAGATATTTCGCTTTTCGTATCCTGATATTTCTCCACAAGCTCATTTACCTTAGGCAGCCAGTATACCTCTTTGAGAAGTTACAGTTCTTGCAATCGACCAAACATTTAAACCTTATGACCCCGCGGTGCAGGAGTCAGTTTGGTGAGCGTTCTTACTTCGTTCAGTGTGCTCGACTGTGGAATCGGTTACCAAGTGACGTGCAGCGCACGGTTTCCAGCGGAATTTTTAGTAGATCCATAGCACAGGCCAATATTTTCTGAGTGATGACGCACATCGGCAGGCCCGTAGAGACAAAATTTGGGCCCGGGGGTACCACATACGGGCCCCCGCGAAAGGAATTTCTGGCCCGGCACTAAGCGTTTACGGGCCCATATACAATCGAATGATTGACTTTCAATTTAAAATCTATCTAGTATATTACACTTTTTCGATCGTGAAACATTTTTTTATATAAATACTTAAAATGGAAAAATTTTTCTTATGATGACTTAGATGACGAGGCCCCTTTTGAAAGCCCGGGCCCGGTGGGTTTACCCCCTTCGCCCACCCCCCTGTCGGCGGCCCTGCACATCGGGGGTTGTTTCGCTGTTTTATTTTCTTTTTTCTCGATCTTTGCTCTTTGTTTTTGGCTTTCTCACTAGTTCTTTTACTTCTTTTTTGCTATATTCTAGTTCTTAACGTAATTTTGTTCTCAATTCACGAGGTGATAGCGTTTGCATTTATTTTTATTTTTGTTTAATCTTTAAATTTGTAGTAGCCATCAATATTAATTCATTCAACCATCTTACTTTGTACACTTTAAGATAATTAATGTATCTTTGTACTCTTGAATAAAGCATTATTATCATTAACCCGGAAGGTTTGTGATTTCATTTGCAGCTCTTTCACTTAAGTAAAAAAGTTTAGTGAGTTTTTCCCGAAGAATTAAATGGTTAACGGAATCAAAAGCCTTTGAGAAGTCCAAGAGAGTCAGAATTGAAATGTGGTCACTACCGATTAATTCCCTGATATCATTAGTAATTTTTAATAATGCTGTAATAAGACTATGTTTAGCTCTAAAGCCCGACTGCCATGGAATGAACAGACCAAGACTTTCAATATGTTTCAGCATTTGGTTACTCATAATCTTTTCCAAACCCTTAGAAAGACAAGGCAGTACGCTGATTGGACGGTAGTCATCAAAACTAGCAGTTTTATGGGATTTAGGTATAGGAATGACATTAGCTACCTTCCACAAGGAAGGAAAAAAAGAAGACATGAGGCAAGAGTTGTAAATATTTGTAATCGAGGGAAGAATAATCGGGGCGAAAATATTAATAAATTTTAAAGAGAGTCCATCTACACCGACCGCACCGGACCGGACCTGATAGATTTAAGCGATAAATAAACTTCATATTCACTAACGCACTGGAAATCGAATAAATTGTTTTCACTGTCCGTTGAAGGCGAGCAAATGTTATGCGGTTGAGTAGAGAAGAGGAAATCCTGTCAAACTGCGTTACATACTTCAGTTGGACCCATTGAGAAAGCAATTAGAAGAAAAAAATACATACGTTGGACATAGCCTAGACTGCATTTCATTGCCTTAAACAAGGTGATGGCAAATTTATTTAATAATTAAAGGTCCTTCATAATATTAAAAGGTCCTTCGTTTCAGCCGTAAGTTGTATTTCTCCGCAAGGAGATGTATTATCTCCATTGCTCTTGCTATTAATAGTTAAAGAGTCCTGGTATTACTTGATGAATGGAATAAAAGCTTATGAAAGCAAGGTCATTCTAATACTGAAATATCTTTTCAATTTGGGTTCAAAGAATCTTTCATAAGAAGATTTTTGAAACAATACCGTTCAACAGGAACAGTAGATGCCAGAGATGCACTTCACGGAAAGGAGATCATCACTTGAAGTGACTATCTTTGCAGAGTCGATTTAAAATTGCTCCAGAGTTAAAAGGGAACATTGAAGAAGGGACAAATTGCTCAATTTTCTTGGCGGCCGGCGGCACTGTCGCACTATCGGCTGCAGTAGAAGGGCTTAAATATCTAAAGACTTGCTAAAAAAAGATCAAATTGGAATGTGTGAGAGTAAAATTTACTGACGAATCTAAACATGTACTCTTTGTATCCGATTAGATAGCTGTTATGCTGCTGTGCTTCTTCCGACATAGAAACATTCACACAATATTATGGTTTAAGGAGGCATTTTTTCTAAAAACGTGTCTACAAATTAATAATTGTTTATGAGTCTATAAATGCATATTCGTACAAAAAAAGTGGGTGTGTGCTTATGACCTCATGACAGAAGTAAAAACTAATTTTAATATATATATATATATATATATATATATATATATATATATATATATATATATATATATATATATATATATATATATATATACATATATACATACATACTACTGATAAAAAGAGTGAACACCCACATTCGTTCTTGATATATTAACTTTACCTTCACCCCCACCAATTTTTTCTACCTGTACGGCACAGAGGTAGGTAAGGGACATAAAAGGACACAAAATAACAGTTGAATCAAGTGATCTAAATTTCTGAAAAAGGCTTAAGTTTGTTTCAATTATTTTTAAAAATAGCTCTTACTATTTTTGTTATTGTAATGATAAATAAACAGATGAAAAAAAACTGTCATCATTAGTAAGGGAGGCGTGAGAAGGTTATTGCTTCGTACTTGCGTAACTTGCATTAGGAGGTCCAGTGAACAGTGCATTCAAACAACGACAAAAGGAAATCTGGGAATAATAGTATAAATGCGGATATTTATACAAATATCCTACAAGAAGGTTTAATTCCCACTTTGAGAGATCTCGGAAGTGATCAATACACCTTCCAACGAGACAATCCGCCATACTGTCCGGAAGACGAAGACTTGGTTCCAAGAGAAAAATATTCAAATAATGGATCAGTGGCCAGCTCAAAGTCCGGATTTGAACCCTATTGAGAATTTATTTGACCACATTGATCGAGAAAAACATACAAATCCCATAAACAACCTTAATGAACTTTGGGTAGCTATACAAACTGCTTGGAATGAAATTCCATCGTCACTTATTGAAAATTTAGTAATGTCCACGCCAAGGAGGTTTTGTCAAAATATTTTAAGTCTAATTATTATTTATACTTTTTATCACGCTTATTGCATCAGTTTATTGTATATATATATATATATAAATATATATATATATATATATATATATATATATATATATATATATATATATATATATATATATATATATATAGGGTGTTTCAGTTCTGACGTGCCAAAATATTTCAGTTTTTCATGGTATGCACATTACTCTTTTATTTTTATCTCTTGATCTACCCAACACAGCTACATCATCTATCTATCTACCCAATACGCTAAAAGATAACTATCCCAAAGACCTTTCCAAAAATGTCAACACTACTGATCTAACTCCTACCATTGCACATACAGTCACTTCCAATGTGAAAAAAATGGTTTGCGATTATCTAAAATTCAGCATTTTCCCAAATTTTCTCCGAAATTCATATAATTAGTACACCTATTTTTAATTTTTATTGGATTGCCCATCTTATAACCTTTCCAAAAATGTGCGACGTGGCAAGGTAGACACAGGATTACAAAAGCCGCATCTGTAGAACTCCTTGAGTACCTAATTATTTTATTGCACTTTAGGTAGGAAATTTTTTAAATATACAAAAATTTTAGGATAAAGGGTCGAAAATGTTTGTTTTGGTTTAAAAGGTCATTAATTTTAATTATTGCTGCAAAAAATTTATAACAATGTAAGTGTAATTTTGTTTTTTTGTCGATATTAACTTGTGTTAGCCAGAATTCACACCCTTGTATCCTGGTGTTCTGTTACTTGTACCTGATGGAAATTTTGCTATAAAAAGGGCCAGTCAGCAGGCATACCTATCGTAGTTTAAAAACAAATCAATAAGTACGTATGTTTTTAAGCAAAAATCATTAAAAAATGGTAGACTTTACATTTGAGGAATACGCGGATATTATTTAAAGTTATGGTGTAGTAGACGGAAAAGAGAGAGCGGCTTTACTGGAATATCAAAGGGGATTCCCTAACCGGCGAGCACCCCAAAGAGGGGTATTTACACGAACTTTCCAAAGGTTAAGAGAAAAAGGAAGTGTAACTTCACACGACATGGAGACACGACCCTAAACTTCGGGAACTTCTGCCGGCGTCGAGCAGCAAATAATCACCATCGTGAGAGAGGCCCCTGAGACGAGCACGAAACGAGTCGAAAGGCGATTAGGAGTGTGGTCATCTAAGGTTTGGAGAGTTATTCGTCGAGGGGGATTACGTTCATATCACCATCACTCAGCCCAAGAACTACTGGAAGGAGATGCCGAGAGTAGACTGAAATTTAACACTTGGCTTCTGGAACGCGACATTGACGACAGCGCGTTTCTGGACCGAATTCTGTGGACAGATGAATGTCAATTCACCAGGAATAATATCACGATCTTCCATAACCTCCATACCTGGTCGAACACTAACCCACACAGAGCAAAGGTGACCTCATTCCAGCAGAGATTCAGTGTCAATGTTTGAGCTGGTATCATCGGCAATCATTTGGTAGGACGATTCATTTTGCCGCAAGTGCTTAATTGTGAAATTGATGTGGGCGTTTTGGACAATACACTGCCAAATCTAATAGAGGAGAACCCTGGAGTACCAGCGCATACGGCTAACATTGTGAAAGGTAATAATAAATTAAAAATTGTATTACCGCTGGATTGGAGGATGACACCTTACCCTATTGGACGAAAATAGGGGAGAGGCTGGCTGCAATACGCCTTAAACAGAGACTTAGAAGAAGAGTGTTGGCATGCATCCAAAGTGGCGGTGGACATTTTGAACGGCTTTTGTTACTTATCAATATTAATTGTAATTATTTTTAAATTCAATAGAAAGCTTTTTAGAATTAATTTGAGTTTAATTTCTTTAATTTTTTCATTTTTATAATATTCTCCGATAGGATTTCTACGTTTAAATTTCTACATATTTTCTCTACGTAGACATGTTGCACCTTTTTGGAAAGGTAATAAGATGGGCAATCTAATAAAAATAAAAAAGGTGTGTACTAATTACATGAATTTCGGAGAAAATTTGGGAAAATGCTAAAGTTTCGGTAATCGCCAACCATTTTTTTCACTTTTGGAAGTGACTGCAATGGTAGGAGTTAGATCAACACTGTTGACAATTTTTGGAAAGATCATTGGGATAGTAGTTTTTTAGTGTTTGTTTGATGTCACTATGTTGGGTAGATCAAAAGATAAAAATAAAAGAGTAATGTGCATACCATGAAAAACTGAAATTTATGAATCACCCTATAACTCCCAAACGGTTGAGACTGCCCCCCGCCCCTGCCATACAATTTTTTTTTTGTCTAGTTGAGATCTATCACCCTACTCAATTTGGCACGTCAGATCTGAAACATATATATGTATATATATATATATATATATATATATATATATATATATATATATATATATATATATATATATATATATATATATATATATATATATATATATATATATATATATATATATATATATATATATATATATAGTGAAAACTCTATGTAGCGACACTGAATGTTCTGTCGTTATTGAGAGTTGTCGTTAAATGGAAAGAAGAAAAATCAATATTATTTTATTACTACATATTATAATATTTTTTATGTACTAATAAGGTATAAAATTGACAAACAACAAACATTGATATTGATACAAATAACAAAGCTTATTGCGTATAGTCCGTTATCTTCGTCTGAAAATTTTTGCTGCACCAGTATTTTAATTATATTTTCTTATGTATTTTATTCATATCTTTTGATACTACAAGGTTAAGCAACCAGAGTCAAGTAATTACGACGTTTTAGGGAGTTTGACGTTAAATCGAGTGGCGTTAAATAGAGTTTACACTGTATATATTATCTATATCTATATATAATTCCTCTGTACGTGTGTATGTCCACTGAACTCCTCCTAAACGGCTGGACCGATTTTGCTGAAATTTTGTGTGTATGTTTGAGTGGGTACCCGGCAGGTGGCGCCGCAATTGGAAATTTTTTTTTTATTTTTTTACGAAAATTAATTGTTTGATTTTCTTTTAGATTTTTCGCATTCAAAACATATAACCACAAAATTTTTTTTCGAATATGCCGCTCATTCATTTCGGTATGCGACCGCCTTACTCAACGACAGCCCAACAACGGATATCATTAACAGCGATGTTCAGCGCGGACAACAGTTCGATGCAGCCTCTTTGAAAAGAATGAGCAATTGCTCACTGATGAACAAAAGAACCACCACTGGCACTAGCAAAACTTGCAGGAACTTTGTTTGATGGTGGACGAACTGCACATTTAGCACTCAAGTTTCCATTTAAATAAATAAATAAAGAAAAAGAATTAACCCTTCTAACTCAGAAGGCCCACTTCAAAGGCAGAGGCCTATTCACAAGAATATAACATATATTGAGATGAATGAGGCTCCCACAACCCATGCAATAAAATATTAGTAAAAAAAACAACAACAAAAAAAATGCAAAACAATCTCAAACACTACAATCAGGGGTGCAAAGACAACAGAGTTCGTTTAAGCAAATCTTTAGTAAGAGCCAGGTCAAAAATAGGACACATATTCACGGCTCTACACATGCGGTTAATAGGCTCATGCATACCATAGTTAGAGCGAGAATGGATAACATGTAGTAAAGGCAATCTCCTTAAGCTATACGGGGTTTGCCTATAAGTAAATTGAAAAAAGTTTCTCGGTGCTTATTATGGCGTTTAATTTTAATTTTGTATAGTTATAAAATATTCATCAGTATTATATTACATTTCTTATATTATATCATAGCACCATAGGTGGCACGCGACAGGGAATTGTGTGAACAAGTAAGGTTGTATCTATCTTTCTATGCTCAAAAAATCGACACACACCAATAAAAGAAAATGGATCTAATAAACTTAGTTTGTTAAAACTTGAGTTAACTAACTGCCGCATTGTAGGTCGCTAGGTTAAATAATTCTTTAGTAGAACAATTATTGATAAACATTTACACTGCCCACCTCAATAATTACGTTGTATTAGATAAAGGGGCATTTTAAACGTTTGAAACCGTACATACAGAGCAGTATCATTGCAATTAGAGACCTAACTACATTGGCGACATTGTAGACTTGGAAACCGGAGGTTTGCGAACGATAAAGTTGTTAAAATCGACGACATGGTTTATGGTGGCCTATGAATAACATCGATGACGACTACTCTCCAACAACAACAACAACATCTTTGTTATCTGGATCTGACGCATGTGTAAGTTAATTGAGTGAGTCTTTTACCAAGTGTGGAAAGTAATCCCTTTTACGTGTTACGGTCCCCGTGAAGAGATTCATACACAATCTAAGAAACAAAGACACTTGACGTTATATTTTGTTTTTAACAGAGGATCTAAATGACGCTTAACTCTATTAGCTTAGGTTTTTAGGCAATTAACGGAGTACATAAAGGAAATAAATGCTTTAAAGTTAGGAGGGTTAGTAGTTTTTGGATCTAATATAATGTCAATGACACCTTTTATAGACGAAAGAGGTTTGTTCAGAGTAGAAGTCTTTTAATGCCGCAGTTAATAACGACTTAAAACATCCCATTCTTTTGCAAAAAAGCTCTTGGTTCAAGATTGGCATCAGAGGACGCATTATAGTGAAGTTAGCTTGATATTAATTCTCCTTCGTGAACACTTTTGGAGAGTAAAAGAGCTTCAATTAGCTAAGAAGATCATAGCAAAATACGTTATATATAAACTCCTTTATGGAAAGCCAGCATCAACGCCGTTTATTCCACTAGCTGTGTAACTAATTGCTGTCAAAAGGCTACTAGGAGCAATTCTTGACTTCGCCGAACCCTATATATTAAGGAATTTACAATTCTACGAATACATTTGGCATTGATATTTGATATGAGTACTGAGAGCTGCATTTATACCTTTATTTTTTGCTCATATGAGAGTGCCCTCCATTTTCTACTCCGATAACGCAAGCACCGTCTAAAGAACAACTTTGGGGCTATAAGAGTTATTAAAGATTATTTTCACAACTTCGTGCTTCAACAAGAATCGTTCTGGGGTTTCATTGTAGAGCATGTAGCATCCATTGTAGCGTCTAATTCGCACGGTTGAGAACGCTTTGAAACTGTCAATAACAAAAGCTGTACTTAATTTTGAATATATGCGGACGAAGGTGCAAGGGATGTTGAGGCATTGAGACCATCTCACTTCCTTCTACCGCCCTTCCTTCTTGTTCCCAAAAAAAAATTTAATTCGGTTGCGAAATCTAAAGTAATTAAAAGTGCTAGTGTTATCTTCGCTAAAGGGAAGGGCTTTTATGTTTTATTTAAAAGCATAGTCTGGTGAGTCCGTTTCATTTTATATCTTTTTTTGCACATCCCGGTACCTTTTCACTCAATTATATCGAAGACTAAAGGCTGTACCATAAAATTCTTCAAACCTTAAACTAAGGGGATACTGTTCCACAGATATGTATGTATATTTAAGAAATCGAAGGACCGCACAGTCTATTCAATCAGTATCGAAACAGCAGAGAGAAGTAGCGAGAAGATACGCAAAAAACGGGTTACGAGATCGGGAGATAGAGAGGGGAGACTAACCTATGAATCTGCGAAGCAGCTATTGCGCTACACCGCAATAACCGAAGTCAATTATGGTGCATCATGACAACTGCTGTACCGCAAGTCGTCGGTGAAGTAAGGGATGACTACGCGTTTATCATGAGGGTCTCAGGTTCGAATGACATCGACCATGGATATTATCTGTAGGCAACAGATTCATGTCCATAGTTCAGAATCCATCTTAAATTTTAGAAATTTAAAGATGCCTGTTGAACAACAAGATGGCTGACTCATGCTCATTACCGTGGAGAAACTAGATCCTTGGATTAGAAAGGATTGGAATAATTCTTGTGACTGTGACAAGTTATTTAAGTTCGATAAATTAAGTAAGTTCTCAAAGCATAAATTCAACTCTCTCTACATTGCTAGCATCAGCACATCATGTTTCAAACCAATGCCGTGGAAAACTTCTACGTCGTTGCAAATAAAAAGTCAAAAATATGTCCACAGTGCCGTGAGAGTCATTCTGTTCTTCTTTTCGACAATCTCAAATATACATATGGGGCATTCCGCGAGAGATTTTTTGTCAAAAATAAAGTTGACCTTTTTATCATGGCAGGACTATCAGCTCAAGGGTGGAAGAGGCTCATGCTACCAAGACTGTGAGTACGGGCACACCGCAAGGTGGAGTCCTGTATCCTCTTCTTTTGAATCTGGTGGTAAGCTCACCAACTGGGCGAGAGCGTGTGGGCTTAGCGTTAACCCTAATAAGACCGAGATGGTCATCTTTACTAGGAAATATAAAATTCCTCACGTTGACCCTCAGTATCTGAAATCATAAGCTTCTCATTGTTGATATTGTTTAACACTACCAAAAAATAAAAGTAGAAAGTGATATTTTAATATGGATAAAAGAACACGACTTACAGAATTTGCCAAAGAGCATCTAGTACTAAAATATCTTGAGCATTGGTGGTGTAAACAAACCAAAACTTGCTACAGTAGACATAAGGAAAACTTTCGGGAATTGTACTTTCTCATTTTATTTCTCATATTATACAAATGTTCTGAACATGGGAACACGATAAAAAGTGTCTCTTTAATACAATTTTCATGTGTTTTAAAGGGAAAACTCTCTTGTGCTCGTTTTGTTGAAATATTGAGCTTAAAACGCGTCAATGACATCAGTGTTCTCTTTGGTTTCGATTACGAGATTGTGCAGTTTTATTTGCGTGTGCAAGGATTGGTTAATTTGTGGTACAACAAAAATAAAGTAATGTCGAAACGCTTGGTGGTGAAATGGCCGAACTGTCATGTTTTCCGGGCTTGTATCTAGAGTAGGCTGTGGTTTAACGAATCTTTTAAAGATTTTTGAAAAAATACCGTTCAGGAATTCTCAGCCAAATGGTCGCCTCCAGACAACCAAACCGTTTAAATAAATAAAGCGCATGCCCAAAAATTGTTGTGGCAAAAAAAAATTGTGCGCATGACCTGTAATTCTCCCATGCCGTTCCCCGAAACTTCCATCTAAGACCTCAGTCGCCTATTTGGAAGCTGGCGTGTGATTTTGACACTTCATAGCGCTTGGACTGAAATGAGTGAACATTTTGTAAAACGGTTGGCATTTCCCTTCAACCGATTGAACACACACTTGTTAAATTCATCCTCTACACATTTTTACATACTTACAAGGCAACGAGAAAACAACCAATTTCGTGAGAATTCCTACCCAGGAAACAGAACGCGTAAAAAGTAGTAAACGCCAGAGATGCACTTTACAGCAACAGATCATCTCTTAAAACGATTATCAATAGATTCAAATTAAAACTGTTCCAGAGTTAAAAAGAGATATTAAAGAAGCAATAAGATGCTCAATTTCCTTGGCGGCATGACAGTTACAGAGGCGACTGCAGGGTAGGAATTCTCAGTCAATGGTTGCCTCCAGCCAATCAAACCGTTTCAATAAAGAAAGCGCATGCCCAAAAAATGTTGTGGCAACAAAAAAAAGTTTCATAGCAACGAATAAATGTGTCAAGCTTTGTGCATGACCTGTAATTCTCCCATGCCGTTCCCCGGAACTTGCATCTAAATCCTCAGTCGCCTACTTGGAAGCTGGCGTGTGATTTTGACACTTCATAGCGCTTGAGTAAAAATGCCATTTTGTAAAACGGTTGGCATTCCCCTTCAACCGATTGAACACACACTTGTTAAATTCAACCTCTACACATTTTTAAATTTTTGCGTATTTACAAGGCAACCAGATTGTCTAAAAATAACCAATTTCGTGAGGATTCCTACACATGAGACAGGCTTAGACACGCGAGACCTTTTAAAAACCTCTACTAATAGCGAGAATGCAGAAAAATAGACTTAAGTGGGCCGAGGAGAGATCAATTTGCACTGTAATGGGTACTAAGGAATAAAAATTGGTTTGACCAAAGCCAGGTAGGTTTAAAAAAAGCGCTAAAAGGTATAAAATAAAATTTCATTTTATGTCTTTTACATTTTAAAGTCGGTGCAAATTAAACAAACAGTAGTAAATTTACTTCAGCACCGAACAGTAAAGCACCCAAAAGCAATCTATTTTCACTGCTCAAGAAACTCTTTCATAAAAGGATGTACTGTAGTAGAATGCTACGCTTTAAATTTCACCATAATCATAATGGGTGTCGTCGGTGGAGTAAGTGATAACGTGTCGGCCTACCAATCCGGAGGCGCCAAGTTCTAATCCCAGCGGCGGCGACTATGGTTGTTTTATGCTGACAACAGATTAAGATAAAAAGGCCATGGAGGTTCTAGAGTCAGTAGTTCGGAATCCACTTAAAATCGTTGTCTCGAATCGGGTTAAGTTCTTCTCCCTCTCTCTTATCTATTAGTTGGTAGATCTATTAAAACTTATCGAACAAATTAATAATGAAATTAATCAATCAGTATATTTACAAATACGTTCTTCTCAATACATGTTTATGTATACAAAGTTTTTAAGATCCATTTGTATAAATCCAGGTTTATATAAAGGAAGAAGGAAAGGAAAAGATTTAATACATCATTTATTTAAATTAAGAAAACTCTTATTTCCAGATTAATATTAAACTTATAAAACTCATGATTTACCAAAGCCACCCATAAGATTACTTAAGCCGCCAGCGGCTCCCTGTTGTAATTGTCTCATCATATTTTGCAGTCCTGACATGCCTCCCATCTAATAAAGAGAATAAATAATAGATAGAAATAAAACTAAAATGAGTGTACCTGTTGCAACATTCGTGGATCAATCATTTTAGCCATTTGTTGATTTAGTTTTGCCATTTGTGTAGGATTAACGTTCTTTGCCATATCCCCAGCCTTGAAAAGTCCCTTAACTCCGCCCATCTTCTTAACAACAGCAGCAAACTTTGTGTAGTGAGTAATGAGTTCTTTAACTTCTCTTTCAGTAACTCCTGATCCCTGCGCTACGCGCACTGCTCTAGTCGGCTGTTTGCTAAATAATTTTGCGCCGTCTCTGTTATCCAATTCTCCATCCGACATACTATCCATCATAGTCATCATTCGTTTTATTCGAGCCATCGATTCTTGTTCTCCGCCTTTTGTCATAAAGTCTTGGGAGAAACCTGGTATCATTCCCTAGACGTGTTATTGCATTTTAGAGATATCTAGTAATCTAAATTTACAAAGACTTACCATAATCTGTGAAAACGGTCCCATTTTCATTATATTTTGAAACTGTTCGTACATATCCCGAATTGTAAACTGACCATGTTTAATCTTTTCAAGTAGCTCCTCATTATCGTCCAATTTTAGTTCGTTCACTTTGTCGATAAGTCCTTCGATGTCTCCCATGCCAAGAAGCTTACTTACAAATGGTTTGGTTTTGAACGGTTCCAGGTCGTCAATATGTTCCCCAGTTCCAATGAAGATAATTGGAGATTTTGTTGCTGCCACGCTATTAGAACAAACTATTTTTCTTATAAAAGTTAACAAGATTTTATCTAACTTACGCGGATAGAGCACCTCCGCCTTTTGCATGTCCATCTAATTTTGTTATTATAACCGAACCAATATCTACTTTTTCTTTGAACGCTCTAGCTTGAGATTCACAAGCCTGTCCTATGGTAGCATCCATAA
The DNA here is from genome assembly GCA_964036015.1 of Leptarthrus brevirostris. Lineage (NCBI taxonomy): Eukaryota > Metazoa > Arthropoda > Insecta > Diptera > Asilidae > Leptarthrus > Leptarthrus brevirostris. The sequence goes on from OZ038371.1 coordinate 54,121,227, forward strand.
CGAAAATTATATTATCTGGTTTCTATATTAAAGCTTTCAATTAATATCAATTTATCAGATAATTTTGCTCGTATTACTATTGCGTTTGCTACTGCCAACATTTCTTCAAACAATGATTCTTCTTGCTTATGTCTCCCACTAGTATCAACAATTATCATCTCGAACCCTTCTTTCTTGAACATTTCTACACCATCCTGGGCTATAACGACTGGATCAACTTCTGTATAACTGCCATAGAACGGTATTCGCGCTTTAGTTGCATTTTGTTTGATCTGATCGTAGGCACCAGCCCGGAATGTGTCAGCGCAGACTAAACAAGATTTCCAATTTTTCTTTTGATAGTGATAAGCTAGTTTCGTGCAAGTCGTTGTTTTTCCAGAACCTTGCAAACCTACAAACATTATAATATTGGGGCGTCCTTTAATGGGTTGGTATGGTTTAACACCAGGATCTACAAGCTATATATTCTGTTCAATATAAATCTATACATTTTAGCGAAGTATGTACCTTAATCAATTCCTTGAAGACTGCAGATTGAATCATTCTTCGTTTGTTGAGCCCTCCCGCCATCTCCTCGAAATCAATAACAGCCCGAACATTTTCTCTTAATTTCTTTACTAAACGAATATTTACATCAGCTTCCAATAATGCTGCACATATTTCCTTCAGCATAGAATTTAAAACCTGGAAACCATTTAATTAAAATTAAGAGCACCAATAGATCTGAATTTTACCTCTTCATTTATAACAGTAGCTTTGCTTAACGACTGCAAGGCAGTTGTTATCTTACGACCTAAGTCTGCTAATACCATTTTAACTAAATTTTAAAGACAATTACACCGAAACTAATGTTTATTTTCAAAAAGTAATTGAACACGTCGTGGCCTACTGTCAACTGTCTACAAATTACTTTTATAATTGACAATTCCTTGACATATGACATGGCATTTCATTATCAATATAGTGCCATCTAGGCGTTCCATAGAGAGTTGCTTACTATTTTCAACAACAAAGTGACTCAAAATAAGTATAAACAGAGGCATCTGTATTTCAAAATACGTATATATTTTACCGGCATGCGGTATTTATCGTATCGTATATTTTTATATTTTTCATATATTAAAATAATTACAATTAGTAGGTTTTAAAGAATAAAACAAGCTCGTTAGCAAGCTCTTGTTTTTTGGGAAATTAAACGCCACAGAACGCCACACTCTAAGCAGTTTGGCGAATTCCCTCTAGGCGAAACGTAAACGTAATGTTTACGAGTCGCTCTGACACCAACACTAATGTATCGAAGCGTGCCAAATAAAAATAAATCTGTCATGTTTACTCGCAGTTTGTGGCCATCTTGAGTTGTGTTCAAAGTGTTTAGAAAAACTTTGCAGTGTTATTTTAATTATAAAGTGATTAAAATAGTTTTAATTAATTGTGATAGTTGATGTTGATATAAGACAATAAGTGAATTGCGATAAGTGGACAATATATGTTAGACAATAGAGAATTAGGATAAAATTGTCTACAAATAAATGTACATTTATAAGTTAATTAAAATATTTTAAATATAAAAATAAATGAATGAATGAATTAGCTTTCTTTTCTCCTATCCAAATTTTTCAAAAGCGATTTACATTATTAATTTATTTTACAGTTACAGTTCACTGTTAGAACTTTTGCGCCGAAGATGAAGAGTAGTTTAACCGTTAAACTTCAATGTATGTATATCTCGTGCAAAAACTTTCACAGTGAAAATTCTCAAAGTGAACTTTATGAAAATTATTTATCAGCGGCTAAAACTATTTCGTTAACGTCACGCTGAAAGCATTTCGTTAAAGACACGTTCAGGCATTTTGTAAACGACACACTAAAGTATTACGCAAACGGTACGCCTCCGGCGTTTTGTTTCACTTCTCTTTGGTCAAATGAAACGTTAACGACTCGTTCCTGTTAAGCCGGCGGCGTAACTTTTGCGAAGAGTTCTATGAAAGTGTGACTTCGCCGGCGTTACGTTTACGACTCGTCATGTTTAGAGGGTCGTAAACGTAACGCCGGCGAAGTCACACTTTCATAGAACTCTTCGCAAAAGTTACGCCGCCGGCGTAACAGGAACGAGTCGTTAACGTTTCATTTGACCAAAGAGAAGTGAAACAAAACGGCGAAGAGTTGTTTATGGGTTGGTACTTCGCTAACTGTACGCCGGAGGCGAACAGTTTGCGTAATACTTTAGTGTGTCGTTTACGAAACGCCTGAACGTGTCTTTAACGAAATGCCTTCAGCGTGAATTTAACGAAATAGTTTTAGCCGCTGATAAATAATTTTCATAAAGTTCACTTTGAGAATTTTCACTGTAAAAGTTTAAGCACGAGATATATGTACATACATTGAAGTTTAACGGTTAAACTACTCTTCATCTTCGGCGCAAAAGTTCTAACAGTGAACTGTAACTGTAAAATAAATTAATAATGTAAATCGCTTTTGAAAAATGCTGAAATATTCTATAATTTACGCATTTAAACTGTTCCACCTTATCTATGACGGATTTAAAAAGTTTACATGCCTCTGAATAAAACGAATTTGTTGAATTTCTGCCTGATCGAACATTTTTCGGAAGGACTTTTTGCTAAGAATAAATACCTTGTCTTTAAGTATCTTTCTGCAATAAGCTTGATCAATGCACGGTAATGATTAATATTTTGAATCATTTGTGGTAACTGATCTTGAAAAAGTGGTTAACCAATACACCTCTGTTGCACATCAATTATGATTTTTAGAAAGTGATATTTTTTTGGAAAATCTATATAATAATAATTAAAATATTTTTAGTTTTAAATCGAAAAATATGTGCTGCCCCCTTCTAAAAATTATCTGCGAGCCGACAGTGATGATAAGGGCAACGCTATATTTGGCTCCATTAAAAATGTAAACAAAAATAAGGGCACAGTACCTAAATCCTTTCCTCGCTTCCACACTTCTTCTTACATTAGATGCCGATCACACCTACAGCACATATACGCAATACTGCCATTCCTCTTACGCTTTATGTTCTAAGCGGAGAGCTCTTCTCCTTAGTTTGCGAACTGTACCGTGAATTGTCCGATGGTTTAACAATTTTGTTTTGAAATTTTATATAAGGTTCAGAGTGTTTTTTACTCTTTATTTTAGTGCAATATATAAGAAAACTTTAAAGCTAATAACTTTCAACTTTTTGAAGTGTAGACAGTGTAAATTGTTGAAATGAAGTGCGCGGTTTTGTGTTGTGCAAACAATCGGCGTTGTACACGTGGAATATCGTTTTTCAGGGAAGTTTATAATTTATGTGTGTGCGTGATGTGCAACGTGAAGTTGCCGTAGGATGTTCAAGTGGCACGCGATAGCTGGCAGCACGTCCTAGCTCGTCGGAATGTGGTGTAGGTCCTTGAACATCCGATTCACACATCTACAACAGAATTTCGCGTGCCTGTGGCGAGAGAAGGTTGGGGACTCCTTCTCTCAGGTCTGCCACACATGATAAAAAAACGAGAAACAGAACTTGAAGGAAGAACAACAGGTCTGGTGGCACCTGTTGCTCCTAGCCGCGCTGAACTGTCATGGAAAATACTCAAAAAGAAAATCTACCCCCTAGGCTGACAGTTGAGGCTACAACCCACTCCATCCCTGTACCTGGCTAGGGTACAGGCCCAACCTATAAAGGGAATGCTGAAAACAAAATAAGAAAAAAAGCAAATCAAATAAAAAACATTAGGATAGAGTGAGAAAGGAGGAGGGAGACAAGAAGAGGAAGAGTTTCCTGGGGGTTCCTGTAATTTAAAACACGACCGTCATATTACAACCTCATATAAAAAATCCCATACAGGAAAAAAATTCCATATTAAATACAATGATTAATTTAAAACTAAATACAACTTTCTAACCTAAATAACTCTTGTGGAATTTGTTCATTGAGTTCCTTTCTTACCTACAGAAGTTTGATCTTGACCTATAATCCTATAATCTCATGAATGCCCAGCGGGACTAATTGACACATTTAGGTAATTTCAAAAATGAAAGTTTACATTTTATTGCTATAACATTAAACTCATAAGTTCCCGCACATGTATACTGTGAGTAAGTTTAGTTTATAAATTAAAAAAAAAATTTAATACAGCATCTCTATTTTATTACATATGAAAAAAATTCAAACTGAAATCAACATGAACGTTTTAATGAACACTATATGGGTACTCTAAACTGCAAAATTCTATTAGTCAAATTTAACCAAAAAAAATTCTATTAGTCAAATTTATACTATGAAATTTAAATGTATAATCTGATTACCAAATATTGAAATGTTATTAAATAAATCCAAGGAAACTGACTTTATAGTGATCCAGACACCAAAATTCTACTAGTCAAAATTCGGGTAAATATGTAAATATCTAAAGAGCACCTACTGCCTGTTATGTGTTCTTTTTTTGTGTGCTGCGACCTGCAAATAGATGGGTCATTAAATAGGCTCAAAGGAAACCAAAAGTTATGTGAACTTACCTGTGTGATGTTCTGTTCCTTCACTTACTGTTGATGTGATGCTGCAAATAATTTTCTTTAGTTTCAGATTAAATAAAAAAAAAGAAAAGAAAATGCTAGTACTTACCTTTTGAAGAGGTCCATGAGCCATAACTTTATTGGACGCCATGCCCGTGTGGACAGAACAACTCCCAGGAAGCAAGTATTATGAAGGCGAGGCGCTTCCTACTCCAAAGAAAACTCTCAACTCCTGAAAGACTTACCTTCTTCCGATATGATGATGGGAATCGACGCATAATGATGAAAACCGACCTAAAACAACAGAAATTTGTAAGATCGAAGTTAATGAAATATCAATTTAATGTACCTATAATTCACTGGATTAATCGGACGCGATGGAGTGGAGTTGAGTAGGATAATCTTTATATTATTGTAATTAGAATAAAGTTAGTTAATTAGATTTTAATTTTAAAGAAAGTATAGGTAAGGTTCTAGGAAATGAATTATTTTGAAAAGTGAAGATGTCATTAGAATAGAGTAGTGATTAGTATCGTTAAACTTAAGGGAATACAATTTAAAATTACAAAAGTTTGATATTAGTAGGATTGACGAACATTAGGATTAAATTAATTTTAGGAAGATGTATATATAAAGGTAGATAATATAATTAATAGTAGAGACTGGATATACACAGTGATAATTTAAGTAAATTGATTGAAATTGCCATTACCTGTAAAGATGCTGTGAAACAGAAGAGATCCGCGCAGACACATTTGAAATTCCTGAAATATTGAAAATTACAGCGATTTTCACAATTTATATAGTAAGAGATAAGAAGTAGTATATTTAAAATTACTTACCTGTCCTGAGCTTTTCTCCATACACGCGAAAACACCTGGAAGTCACCACACTTAACCTCACTACAAAACAACCAGAATTTCTACATAGACTTTATTGCCCGACGATAATAATAGTAATATTTGGGCTGTCCGTAACCCAAAGGATGAGGTGGTTAAACTTTTAAAAGAAAAAAAGTAAACATAAATAATTTTGTTTACACGTGATACCGGATGTCAACTTGGAAATCAAAACAAGATTTTTATAACTTCCCGGCGTTTAATAATTTTTCCGAAGAGATCAAAATATTCTACGGAAGCTAGAGATTATTTTAATCTAAAAATTTGAAAAATAATTTTGGAAAATATTGAAAATTACCCAGTATATCGGAAATGTCCCAGGAAATTGACATAAAAGGGGCAGACCACCCACTTTGGTAGGCGAAGCGGGCAGTTCAGTGTCATCAAAATCTGGGTATAAGTCGATGAAAAGCGAAGAAGTTTTTATGAGTGAAAGTTAAAGTAAATTAATTAGAGCGAGTGACAGCAGATACCTAATTCGTATATTTGGTTGGAAAACAAAGAAAAATTCAAAGCAGACATTGCAGACTTAAAAACAAGAATTTAAAGGCAGGAAAGTTGCAGGAAGATGGATTGAGGAGAACGGAAGCAGAGGAAGCGAGAAGCTAAGCTTCAGAAAGATAAGTAATTTGTAAAATTTTGGATTTAACTTGTTTTTCCTGATTTTGGTTTCCTTTTCGCCGAAAGTGAAAATCGCTAGGTAATATTTTTTTTGCTTTGTATTTTGAATTGTGTTTCTAGTTGTCGTGCGCTGATCGCTTTTGTGCCATTTAGGAAAATCGCGAAATTAAAGTTAATATAGAAGTTCGTTTTTATTAGTCATTTTCAATAAATAATAAGTGTTTTTAAAAGTGAGTTTGAATCAGCAACATCAGAGTTCGTGGACTCTCAAACCACGTGGCGCCCAATAATTTCGATTAAACCCACCCCTTCAAGCTAATTTAATTTATACGCCTAAAGGAAGCGTATAACATGCCATGGCACAAAGGCAACGTTATTGCTTTAAAATCTCTGAACAATTTCTCACGGTTTGTATATAAAAAAAAAATACGTAATTACTTGCATCACTAATGTTAATTTAAACAACTCTAAATCTAGTCGTTATTGTTCCTGTCGAAATAACTAAATAGTTTGTCCCAAAACAACTTCTGTCACTGATAAAAAAAACTTTAAAGCTAGATTTATGATGACTGGGCTTAAAATAGCTCTTTAGGGCTGTGGTCCCTGTTTTGTCCTTGCCTTGCGGCAACTAGTGCAACGAATTTATCCTCTCTAATTTTTCTTTCTTTCCTCTTTTATAAAATTTTAGTTGTCAATGAAAGTGGGGGGAGGGGATCTAACACCTACTTATGGTACGAAACCTGTGATTTAATCCTGGTTCCTGGCAGAGCTTCTTTTCGTTGGAGGACTGCAACCCTATGCTTCTTCGCTTTCCCTCTTTTTCTCTCTCTTTCTTTTCCTTTGATGAGCTGAGGCGGCCTGCTGTCCTTGGGGTGGAGGAATGTTCGGTGAAGCTGACTGGCGGAGCCCTATTGCGAGTGCCTCTGTAGGCAACAACTGTTTACTAGCTAGGGGGAAGGAAATGGAATTTTCTAATTATATTTGAAGTAAAAGAATTGTAGAAAAATTTACCAAGTTCGTTTAGCCCTTTTTCAATGACAGGGAGGAGACGCTTCAGATGCGTTGGGTGCTTTTTTCTTTCTTTTCCAATATTGCCTGTAGTGTGGCTTCAGAGGCATCCGGCTACTAGGTGCGACTTTACTAAAGCCGATGTTCACTTTCCTGGTCGATCCAGCAAATATTGGTGCAATGGCGTACTGCGGATTGAATACTTGTTAACAAAAATTTATCCAAGCTGGGATGGCTTGGATAAATATGGAAAATATTTCTAATTATTTTCCACTTACCTCTTGTGCTCGCTAACCTCTCCTTTCGCTTGCACGGAACAAATTTCTTCTTCTTAACATGAAGTAGCACATCAGTTCCGCGCCAACGAGAGCAGCGCCATCGAGCACCTAGTCTCGAATAAAAAAATGTTAAGTCGTGGCTTACATTACAACACAGGTCTCTCTCTTAAGGCATGTAGCTCTAGCGATCCGCTGAGAGAGGAGCTGAAGACAGTGAGACAGGATCTGTCCGGACTCAATTGGAGGCACAAGATCACCCCAGAATATGGCGTTGGCACGCTGCTGTGGCAGCTGCCGGCATTAATTCATTCCCTAATGAGAGGAAGAAAGGATGGCCGGCCACTTCCACCTCGAGCAGAGAGTCAGATCCGTCCCCTCCAAGCTCTAATGAGAAGCTGGAGAGTTCAGATCCTCTTCAATGTTAGATCAAAACAACGTGTGGCACGACCACGACCCTGAGAGTAAGTCTCATGCTCTAACAACTGAGCCGGGCATTCCTGTCTAGGACGGCAGACGGACGGACTAAAAATAAAATTCGGACGGACGGACTTATAAAATTGGACTGTCTATATTGGATGGCCTTCACTGCCTGATGTCTTTGGCGTGAACGGTTCCGATGGACTTGTTTTGCAGGTCTTCCAACTGATACAGGCTTTGTCCGATCCGCTTGACAATTCTGGCTTTAGCAAACTTATTTGCCAACTTCGCACTGATGCCTTTCTGCATGTCGCTCTGAATAAAGACTCTACAGTACACTTCCTGACCGGGAGTGTATGTAACGTTACGACAGCGAGTATTGTAGGCCTTCTCATGCTTTTCGTGTGCGCGCTGGAGATGGTCTGACAACCGAGTACGAATCAACTGGAGACGGTCTGTTCCAGGTAACATAAATATATCTCCAGTTTTCATCTGGTCTAGCTGTCTCAGTACTGGATAGGCTGAGCCATGCTGCACCATGTGGTGGCCAAAGAGAGCATAGTACGGGTCCATGCCAATAGACTGGTGTACCGAAGTGCGTGACGCGCTTCCTATGGCGGGGAGGTGTAAGTCCCATGCACTATGATCATCTTGCAGGTATGCAAGGTTCCGAAGCGTTAGGGTGTGGCGAGTATTTGGCGGTCTTTACATGGTTAATACCATATTCAGTCAGCAGCTTCTGGCATTTATTGGAGAAGAACTGTCTGCCATTGTCAGAGAAGATTGTCTCGGGGACTCCGAAGACAGACAGGACATCATTCTCCAAGAAAGCATTGACTAGATCTGTTCCCTCAGTACGCATAGGCTTGATCAAAACCAACCGTGTTTCCACGTTTAGTACGAGGATAAGGTCCGAGGTCCGTTGTGCTTCCAGAGGCTTGCCCATAGGCGGTCGCAAAATGGTGTTAGGCGCTTTTGTCTCTTTGCATACTTGACAACTTGTTACGTATGCACGTACATGTGTTACCGTGCAGGGCCAGTAGTATTTCTCGCGGAGTCTGGCTATTGTTTTGTGAAAGCCTCCATGCGCTGACTGAGGTGACTCATGGGCCCCACGGATCAAGCCTTCCACCAGACCGGATGGAACCCAAAGCTTCCAGGGTAAGTCCTCTTGCATCGAATCACAGCTTGGGGGTCGGGTCTTCTTGTACACGTACCCGTCCGAGACACAGAGATCAGGGAGTTGTGTTAGGTTAGCAAGCACAGCCGATTTCAACTGCTCATACTCTTCCATGGAGAAGTATGGCGAGTTTAAGTCTACGTCGACTGCACTTACTTTCAACTCCTCTGCCGTTTCAGTGTGTGCTCGGGACAAAGTGTCAGGGACCACATTCTGCGAACCCTTACGATGCTCGATCTGGAAGTCAAAAGCCTGCAGCTTTAAGCTCCATGGAGCCCATCGTCCGGAGAGATCCGAGTGACTCATCAGCCACTTCAGACTAGCATGACCAGTAATGATGATAAATGGATGTCCTTCAACGTAAGCTCTGAATTTTTTCACACTCAGCTCAGCCGCATAGCATTCCAACTCAGTAATGCTATAGTTGCGCTGTGCTGGGTTGAGCTTTTTGGACATATATGATATGGGTCTTTCAGCGCCTGACTCCAGTGTACCACCAAGTCGAGGTGCCACATTGAATATAAAACTTCTTAGAGAAGTCAGGTGAAGTTAGGATTGGTGCGCTACACATAGCTTGTTTTAGGTTCTCGAACGATTGCTGCGCTTCATCTGTTCATGAGAAGATTTTGCTCTTCTTTAAGCAGTCCGTAATCGGGGCTGCCAGGGTTGCATAATTGGGGATGAATCTCTGATACCAACCCGTCATTCCGAGAAATCTGCGGATTTGTTTAGCAGAGCGGGGTGTGGGGAAATCCGCCACCGCTGCTACTTTCTCGGGGTCTGTTTTCAGAGTTCCATCTCCAATCATGAAACCCAAGTAGCGGACCTGCTTGACGCAAAAGCGACTTTTCTCAACATTGATGGTCAGTTTAGCGCTGCGCAGACAGTCAGCTACTTCTCTTAATACTTTCAGGTGGACTTCAAAAGTTGGAGATACAACAAGTAAGTCGTCTAAGTAAACAAAGTCATGTTCACGTAAACGACCAGGAATAATCTTGTCCATAAGTCGACACATTCTTTGTGGGGCATTGCACAATCCGAAGGGCATGACAGTATATTGATACAATGGCCTGCCGGGCACTGTAAACGCAGTTTTCTCCCTTGACTGCTTCTCCAAAGGAATTTGCCAAAAGGCGTCCTTCAAATCGATAGACGGAATGAAGTCGGTGTCCTGCAGTCGTCCAAGCAATTAATCGATGTGGGGCAAGGGGTAGGCGTCCTTTTTCGTGACTAGGTTCACCTTGCGAGAGTCCAAACAGATCCTGACCTTCCCAGGTTTACGTACAAGTACAACTGGGGAATTCCAGGGACTGTTGGACTCTTCAATTACCCCTAACTCCAACATACGGTCCAGTTCGTCGTACATCAATTTTATGGATTGCTGAAGAAATGGGATAGTGCTTCTGCTTTATGGGTAGGGCATCACCGATATCAATGACATGTTCTTCTAGGTGGGTCTTTCCCAAACCTAGAGGTATAGATGAAGGAAATTGAGCAATGACTGTGTGGAGTTTGGTTCTGTCAGGTGGTGTTAGTTGGTGAAAGTTCGTCTCAATCGAAAAAGAAGGCTGTACGTCGAGAGAGGAAATGATGTTTGGCGCAAGTTGAAACGCTCGCCAGAAGTCGACGCCTAAATAAAATTGCTGGCTTAGGCCAAGCACTATAAACAGGGTGAGAATTTCAGTCTGTCCTCGAAAGGTGACTGTAGTTCTTATTGTGCCGGGGACGGACTGGCTAGTACCGTCGGCGGTTCGCACTGAGGCTGACATTGCGGAGAGTTTTAAGCCTGAGCGTTGGACAAACTCTAGGGCTCCTTGTCGGATCAACTCATGCTGGCACCGCTATCGAGTAAACCCAGAATGGATTCACTGCCTATCTGCACGACGACCGTCATCTTGAATGGTAATGACTGTGGATATTAAAGACTGTTGCGTCTTTCTCCTTGCACGTTTTCTCTCTCTGAATTCTCTCCATCGTGGTCTTCTTCGATTGAGAGGAGGAGTCACTTCCTCAGCAAAAATGATCTGTCTGGGTGGTACTCTCTTTATGAGAGGGATCAGTCTGGGTATATTGTGACAAGGCAGGGTAATCAGGGTGTCGTCGAAGTCGCCTTGCTGATCATTATCTTCGGCGAGTGGAGTCCCCTGCTTCGACCACTCGCCCTGGCGTTTTTTGGGTTAAACCTGGAGCACTTAGATGACACTACCCCTGGTTGAGTACAGGTGTAGCAAAAGAGTCTGCTGGTCTCACTGGTACAGGAATGAAACGAGTGTACCACTACGCCGCAGTTCCAGCAAGTCATGCGACCGGCAGCTTCATGGGTGCGCCTCACTTCTTCCATCCCATGATGACCACTAGGGTGGGAAGTGCACGTGCAGGTATCACTATTAGAGTGGAAGGAGCGTCCCGCAACGCCACAGTTCCTACAAGTCACATGACTTGCCGCGTCTGGGTTGCGCCTCACTTCTTCCGTTCCCATCCCAGGGAAGCCAGGGAAATCCTCTGCTTCCTGGACTATGTCCCAATTAAGTTCGTGCACGTCCAATCTTGTTGAGCGTCTATATAATTCGCGTCTTTGCAGCCAGCGTTCAGCCATACGGCATAGGTTCTGCCGTTGATCCATGGATCTTACTGTAGCCGTCAAAAATTGCTGACCGATACGGGGATGCAGATTGTCCCTGACAATCTGGACTAGATTGACTTCCGGTGGCGGTGTCCTCATGTGTCCCACAATCGACCGGGCTTTGCGGAGGTAACTGTCACAGCTCTCCGAACTCTGGCGGAGTTCCATCAGAGTCCGCATCAGGTCCAAGTCTGTTTCGGCAGGACCGAACTCTTGCCTGATGCGAGCTCTGAATAGCTCCCAGTCAAAGTTCGGAGAGGCGCGGCAAAACTGGTTCCAAAACCATTGCTCTGCGTCCTCTCTTAGCAGGAGGTGAATATTGCCACAGAGTTCTTCGTCAGACACTCGAGAGCTGAAGGCTAGTCGCTCTATACGAAACAAAAAATTATCTATGGTGAAGGCTGGGTTACGACCAGAGAAATAAATCCCCCAAGACCCTAAGATGGAAGGGCGTCTGGGTTGGTAACCTGCCGTTCTAGGCGCGGGCCTCTGTCTAGATTGAAGCAGCTGAGGGGACTCGTGCACATAAGCCTGGGGTTGCCATTGTGGGATAACTTCAGCCTGTCGGTGAGGAGAGTATGGACGTGTAGTAAGAACTCGGTCTCTAGCAGATCGTTGATCTCTGTTCGAAGACCGGGCTGGGTAGACGTTGTGAGCCTCGGTAGGGCTGATGGATACACCCGACCTATCCAGTAGGGACTGAGCCAAGTTTGTCCTCAACAAGCCCAATATTTCTGACTTCAGATCAGCCATCTGTGTGGCCAGCTGGTCAGCAGTGACTATTGTAGGCACTTGGCGGTGATGAGATCTTGTTGCCCGAGGGGAAGGTCGAAGTTGATTCCCTTCTTCAGGCCTTTGAGACTGCTCTACAATGGATTGGCCTACTGCGGGAAGAGGAGTAATTTCAAGCCGTCTGAGGTCCTCTAACGGCTGAGCCCGCTCGGTGGGAAGGAAAGCCCAAGCTCCGTCTAGGGACTGACTCGACCCAAAGATCTGCTGCGCGCGATCTAAATGCTGAGCGGAGACTCTTCCATTGGTAGCCGACAGTCTCTCGGGGTTGAAGGCAGGTGGAGGTTTGGACATGTCCAGCTGCACCACAGCTGTAGCACCTGGGACTCAGTCGGACGACAACCTGGGAAAGGCATAGGTTTGGTGGAGAGCCTGTTTCGCCTTACTTCTCGTTCTGGGTGGTGTAGAGGGGCTTGAGCCTGTTAAGGTCTTGCTCCTCGGTCCTCGGGTTCAGCCACGGGCTTCACAACCGGAGAATGGAACATTATAAAAACGTTCGCCTTAAATGCAAGCGCCCGCAATGAACTAAAGTCGACACTGTAACCGCTTATACAGAAAGTTTAGATGAGACGGAAGGTCTCGCAATTTGTGCGGGAGTCCAACTCCTAAGGTCGTAGCACAAAAACAAGTCTGATGGCAACCAAAAAAAATCAAAAAAAGTCACAGCACAAAATCAAGTTTGCAGGCGGAAAAAAAATAACTCAGAGAAAGAAATAAAAGGACAAAAAATCAGAGTTATGACAAATAAAAAAAATAGGCATAAGAACAAAATTAAAAAAAAAAAATCTTACTATAAAAAAACATAAGCAAAACTGTATAAAACCTAATCAGCCAAAATCAGAATTGCAAAAAAAAATTTAATTTTAATAAAATCAAAATTCAAAAAAATGTTCAACACATCCGAAAAAAATGAAAATATTTTTGAAAAAAAAAACCAAAGAAAAATCAATCAAAATAATTTCAGGTTCCCCCAGAAGCTTCTTCTCCATCTTGTATAAGGATGGGGAGGGTGTGAGAGAAGGAGGTAAGGCATCAAACACAAAAACAAATTTCAAAAACAGGAAAAAAAATCAACAGCAAAAAAAAATCAAAGAAAAGAAAAGGGGGTTAAAAAAAAATAAATAAAAAGAATTTACGGTATTCACCAAAGAAAATAAAAGAAATTATGGGAAGAAAAAAAATTTTTCCAAAAAAAATGAATGTGAGAACCTTCTTGAGGTTCCCAAAACCCACAACATCTGTCCTGCCTGTGGAGCTAGGAGTTAACCCTGAGCTTAAGCAAACTCAACGAGCACCTTCGCGGTCATACCGAGATGGCATCGGGGCCGTACAAGCGTATGCGACCTACGAAGTGTCACGCTGGTTACAGCCTAAGTCGGGTGTTCGTCCAACTCAGCAGCTCCCTACGGCATGAGACGCCGATGATCCCGAAGATTAGGCACATCCGAAGCGACATCGGACATCGCTAGGGACGCCAGCACTTATCCCGAGCATCAGTCATCTCAGGCTGAGGACAGAGCAGAGTTGGACAAGGTGTGTCCTATTTACTAAAACTGAGATGTCAGGACAGAGGCACTAGACCTCGAAGGTGCTTAACAAAAATAAGGGAAGAGACAACAGCCATTTAGGCCAACATTGCCTAAGTCCGAGAAGGACCAGCGGATCAGGAGTTATCTGGAGTATCTTCCCTAAGGAAGACAGGCTTCACGTTGGGCGCCATGTTATAATGTATGTGTGTGCGTGATGTGCAACGTGAAGTGGCACGCGCTAGCTGGCAGCACGTCCTAGCTCGTCGGTATGGGGTGTAGGTCCTTGAACATCCGATTCATACATCTACAACAGAATTTCGCGTGCCTGTGGCGAGAGAAGGTTGTGGACTCCTTCTCTCAGGTCTGCCACACATGATAAAAAAATAAGAAAAAGAAATTGAAGGAAGAACAACAGGTCTGGTGGCACCTGTTGCTCCTAGCCGCGCTGAACTGTCATGGAAAATACTCAAAAAGAAAATCTACCCCCTAGGCTGACAGTTGATGCTACAACCCACTCCATCCCTGTACCTGGCTAAGGTACAGGCCCAACCTATAAAGGGAATGCTGAAAACAAAATAAGAAAAAAAGCAAATCAAATAAAAAACATTAGGATAGAGGGAGAAAGGAGGAGGGAGACAAGACAAGGAAGAGTTTCCTGGGGGTTCCTGTAATTTAAAACACGACCGTCATATTACAACCTCATATAATAAGTCCCACACAGGAAAAAAATTCCATATTAAATACAATGATTAATTTAAAACCAAATACAACTTTCTAACCTAAATAACTCTTGTGGAATTTGTTCATTGAGATCCTTTCTTACCTACAGAAATTTGATCTTGACCTATAATCCTATAATCTCATGAATGCCCAGCGGGACCAATTGACACATTTAGGTAATTTCAAAAATTAAAGTTTACATTTTATTGCTATAACATTAAACTCATAAGTTCCCGCACATGTATACTGTGAGTAAGTTTAGTTTATAAATTAAAAAAAATTTTTTAATACAGCATCTCTATTTTATTACATATGAAAAAAAATTCAAACTGAAATCAACATAAACGTTTTAATGAACACTATATGGGTACTCTAAACTGCATGTAAACGCTTTACTCGACCAATGACAAGAAAGATGGTCAAAATGACTCAATATGAATATGAGGATTCATGGACCGGAAGTACGACTTCACTTAACAAATGCCTATAAGCAACATCAATTTGATCACGCGACGCCTGCAATGCATGTACATTGTACATTCACTATATACAGTTGACTTTGGGTAGGTATCTGAAACCACTAATTAATTTGTGCAGAACGTAATTAGGGCATAAAAAAAAACTTCCTTTCTTCCTGCTATTTAGCAATAAGAGGAGATCATTCTCAAAGTATACAATACTTAATTTATTTTCAAAATGCGGTCAAAATCCTAACTTTCAGAACATCCGACTATTCTTACCTCATTCACCTCTGAGCCTAGACGGACCCTATCTATATTTAACCCCAGTATATCGAGCTTCCTTAAGTTAGCTTTGGGGATAGTAAAATTTGCGTCAACTTCAAGTATTCCTTAGCTTTTCGTATACCTACTACGCCACTAATAAGCAATCAATAAAAAAAATTTCATCTCTTCAAAAAAAAAATGCAACCTCTTGTCCGAGGCCACTTAATCTAAAGCACCTGATATGGACGAATATCCTGACTAGTATCAATTGACTTAAGCAAGCTATGAGTTCCAAACAAAACCTATATTATTGAGTTTGAATGACAAATAACGCTATGAATCAGGAATGCAGAGTATGAATTTCAACTAATGGAGATGCATTGCTAATATAAATATATGTGTTGTGGGAAAAGGTGATAAGCAATACCTGGAACAAATTGAAGGAAAACACCTTGACTTGATACTAATCAATTCACTTGTAATTAATTCAAAATTCATGTCGGGTTACATCACATTTAACACATTTGGTTTGAACAGTAGTTGTGTTGCACTTGGAAAATTAATTACTTTGTTAGACGATCATAACTCCAAAGCTGTATGCCGGTGTATATGGTTTCTTCACTACGTGTTGAACTTTAGTGCGTACCGCTCATCGACCCGATCCGATCAGTCCCAAAAATAGTAGGTTCCCGTTCATCTAATTTTCTATTATCTCTTATCGGTATGTAAGATTAAAGAATGCCGACGACTTGTGTTACCAGCTGTATTCGGTGAGTGCTTTGTTTACGTGTTTGCTTCTTTTACGACAAGCAACATCTGGATGGTCTAAGGAGTTAAAGGCGGTAAGTTTTTTAATTCAACAATAAATATTTCAATTTTCGTTTCTTCTATTTCAGGTGTAGACTACCCAACATTCTCCCTCCCCTTGAGCACCGAAGGATGTCAAGAGCTTGTACTACTGTTTTCTTAGTATGTATGCAAGTCGGGAATTTCCTCCGGACTTGATGATGGTTATTTTAACAAGGCTCCAAGACTCGCCTTGATGTTATAAGGACTAATGGATTGGATTTGAGGATGTAACGCTAAAGGGTAACGGGAAATTTAATCAACTGTGTGCTAATGGTGTTATGAGTGCAATTCGTAATCTCTATCTAAGTCAACCCTTAATTTGATGTTCTATCGTGATTCTGAATCATTGTTGAATCATTCATTGGGAGTGGGCAAATTTTGGTCACAGGTCGTTTGAAAACTCAATTCTTGCATTGCAATGTTACAACTCTTACGAGTCCGTCAGACCCCGGATGTGTTTCCGTGATTCTTGCAAGCAACCATCGTGCAGGAGGGAGATTTTGATCTTTAATGAGAACTAAGTCTCCAATTTTTACATTCGGTTCACTTTTGAGCCACTTCGGACGCTGCTGTAACCTGGTTAGATATTCGTGACGCGTTTCCAAAAATCTTGATAGGTTTTTTGTAAGAGTTGCCAACGTGAAATGTACTTGGTATGATGCTGAAGAAGACACCTTTCTGGCGGGGTGAGTAGTGCGTTCCCAAATAAGAAAATGACCGGGGGTCAACACAGTGTAATTACTAGGATCATCACTTACAGGGCAAAGTGGCCGGCTGTTGAGACATGCTTCAATTTGCGCTAGGGTTGTGGACAGTTCTTCATACGTTAATTTCACATCATTGACTATTCTTCGTAAATGGTGTTTCATCGACCGAACACCTGCCTCCCAGAGACCTCCGAAATGTGGTGAAGCGGGTGGTATGAAATGCCAATGGATTTTCTGAAGCGCTAAAGCCTGAACTATTTCAGGATTTACTGACTTGATGCATGATTCGTATTCTTCTGATAATTTTCTGCTCGCACCTATGAAATTTGTGCCGCAATCACTGTATAGTTCATCGCATAATCCTCTCCGCCCAGTGAACCTTTTGTACGCAGCTAGAAATGCATCCGTGGATAGAGCAGTCACTGCTTCTAGGTGTATTGCCTTAGCAGAAAGACATATAAAAATAGCAATATATCCTTTGCTTAGCCTCACATTACCACGGCCTACGTACGCCTTTATGCTGACAGGGCCTGCGTAATCTACTCCAGTATGTTGGAACGGTCTACTGGGGGTTACGCGAGGTGCAGGCAAGTTGCCCATTCGTTGGGTTCGTGACTTCGCTGAGAATCTAAAGCAATCAATGTAGTCATGAATTACCCTTTTTGCTAGATTTCTTGCGCCGACGATCCAGTACGTTTTTCTCAAAACATTTAACATTAACTGTTTGCCCCCATGAAGTGTTGTCTTGTGGATTTGTTCCACTAATAGTCGTGTTAAGTGACTGTCACCGGGTAGTATAATCGGGTGTTTTTCGGTGAATGAAAGATTTGAATTGTGTAATCTTCCACCAACTCGAATTATGCCCATATTGTCAAGGAATGGATTGAGTTTAGCAATTTTACTTGATCGTTTTATTGCATCTTGATGCATCAAGCAATTATAGTCTTCCAAGAAGCTTTCCCTTTGAACAGTTTTGATTAGGAGAGTTTCTGCTTCTCTTAATTCCTTCACTTATAAGTGTCCACAAATACGGTCAGTAACCTTTGCCTTGAGATTTTTTAGAAACCGTCTGCAGTATGCTACAATTCGAGTTAATTTTGAGTATGAGGAGTAGCGCTCGATAATGGAAAGTGCGAGTTCATATTTATGAGTAATCGCATTGACAATCTTAGTGACTCGTGACTCACTCTGCATAATAGCCGATACATCTGTATCATTTTTAAATTGAGGCCAATTACGTTCATACAGCTGGAGCCATGCAGGACCAAACCACCAGAGATGATGCCCTTGGAGTTGTTCAGAAACAAGTCCACGTGACTCGCAGTCAGCAGGATTATCACTTCTAGGAACGTATCTCCAATTCGTGTTGTGCAATGTGGTCTGAATTTCCGCTACTCGATTAGCTATGAATGGTTTCCATTTTTTTGGATGAGCCTTGACCCAGGCCAATACTATCTTGGAATCCGTCCATGAGTATATCTTTATATGTTGGATTTTAAGAGCCGAAACTACATTTTTTACAAGTTTGGATCCCAATAATGCTCCGCATAATTCTAGGCGTGGAAGAGTCACGGTTTTTATGGGTGCAACCTTAGTTTTTACTGAGAGTAGAGCTGTATTAATCTTGTTGGCTTCCGTTGTAACCCTGATGTAAACGCATGCTGCATACACCAGCATCGATGCGTCGCTAAAAACGTGTAGTTCAACGAGCGCGCCTGTTTTATTGTAATTTATCCATCTTGAAATTCTTATGTTCTCTATATCCTTGAGGTTTTGACAAGAGTTCTTCCACTGTTCCTCGAATTTTGCCGGTAAGTGTGAATCCCACTCTAGACCTTCAATCCACAGGTTCTGCATGAATATTTTAGCTCGGATGATAACTGGAGACAACCAGCCCAAGGGATCAAATATCTTTTAAACGCTCGACAGCAATGCCCTCTTGGTGGTAGGTGACTGGTATTTTATGTCGTTGACCTTGTACTGAAACACATCCCTTACAGGATCCCAATATAATCCGAGAGCCTTAATGCTAATATCTCTGGTGATGTCTAACGGCAACTCGATTTATCTTTCATCCTCAGGAAGACTCGCTAAAATCTCTTCTGTGTTAGTGACCCATTTTCTAAGCTCAAAACATCCCAAATTTAATAATTTCTTTAGGTTTGCTTGAATTTCTAACACTTCTGCAATTGTATCACCACCACTCAAGACATCATCGACATAGAAGTCATGTAACAATATACCTGATGCCATGGGATACGCATCCGATTCATGTTATGCTAGCTGTTTCAGCGTTCTTGTCGCAAGGTATGGTGCACTTGCTGTCCCATAAGTCACCGTTAAAAGCCTATATTTCGAAACGGGTTCCTCCTCTGACCTTCTCCATAATATCCGCTGAAAGTCTGTGTCATCCCTGTCAATCAGTATTTGCCTATACATCTGCTTAATGTCTGCCGTAAAGGCTATCTTGTGCTTCCTCCATCTCGTAAGTATGCTGAACAGATCCTCTTGGACCCCAGGGCCCACCATTTGATTATCGTTTAATGACCTCTTGTTGGTAGTCTTCCTGGAAGCATCGAACACCACTCGTAATTTGGTCATCGTACTGCTTTCCTTTATAACGCAATGATGTGGTAGATAATTCGACTCATTGGTTGAAAAATCATCAGTTACAGTTTCCATATGACCTTGATCCCAGTAATCCTGCATAAAACTTAAATATTGCTTCTGAAGTTCAGGGTTTTGTCTTAACCTTCGTTCGATTTGGAATAGTTGCCATTTCCTTCGATGACCCTAACAACGGTAGCATGACACATGATTTAAATGGGAGCTTAACAATATATCTTCCATCATCCTGTCTTTTAACTGTCTTCTGGTAGAATTTCTGACACATTTCCTCTTCCTCTGACAATCGAGGTTGATGCTGACCCTCTTCGACCTCCCAAAAGCGACGAAGTAACGACTCCAAATCCATGTGACAATGTGCAATTGTAATTGACCTTTCTTCAAGTTTCATATTTTTAGTTGTTGGCACAGCCCCTGAAAGAACCCATCCTAGTAACGTATGTTGAGCCAACGGAGATCCATTGGGTCCCCTGCAAATCCCTTCCTGTAAGATTTGAGCACAGATATTGGCACCAAGTAATAAGTCTATCTTCCCTGGGTTATGGTAAAGGGGATTGGCTAGGACCAGATTTGATGTCCACGGTTGATACTCTACTCGTTGCGATGGTAATAAGCCTGTTAATCGAGGTAGAATTAATGCTTCTACGGATACCTGTATGTCTGACGTCTCATGGTATGGATATAAATTGAAATGAACAGCCCTTTTAGCCACCGCCATTTCAGATCCTCCAATACCTTTGATGTGTACAGCTGTATTTGTGGGTTGTAAACGTAGACGCTGAGCCACAGCTTGAGTGATTAGGTTTACTGGAGGTGTTGACAGTCGTTTGTATTGTTGCAGCTTCACCACCAATAGTGTCGCTAGCTTCGTGCCTTTCTTCTGACCTGGTGTGTTGGTGAAGCAGCGAATGATGCCTTCCTCCACAGATACGACAATTAAACCTAGTTCGACATTTCGTTACTGGATGCCCAGGAATCAGACAATTGTAGCAATAGGAAAACTTCTGCACCACAGGACGCCGATCAGTTATATCAAGTTTCAGAAATTGAGAGCAGTCCTTCAGCATGTGATATTGTTGCTTACACAATTGGCATTTTCCAACAAGTATCGACATTCAGCCCCTTTATTGATTCTAGGCACTCTCTAGTTGTATCCATTAATATTCGTAAGGCATTTGCTGTTTCTCCTGTATGTGTTGGAATTGAAAATAGTGTTTTTAAATGTGCATTTAACAGAGCCCGCTTATTTTGATATCTGTTTACTAACAAATCCCACGCAGGCTATAATTCACTTGCGTAATTTGCAAATGCCTAATCAATTGCTCTGCTTCCCCACTAAGGTTGGTTTTCAAATAATGAAGCTTTTGAACCGGTGACAACGACTTGTTGGAGTCAATCAGTGAACTGAAGAGATCATGAAACGATGACCATGTTTTATAGTCCCCACAAAATTTGGGAAGATTAATTGTAGGTAGTTTGAGTTCGGAAGACCCTTGCCCTTGCGGAATTTCCGTCTTGGTTGTGGAACCCGAACTTTGGTTGCAGTGTGATGAATTGCCCTGAAGTTGCGATATAATATCTGTGATTTCCCCGATTAGTTCACAAACCCTTTCCTCAACTATACTGAAATTATCCTCGTTAAAGTATTTTAACTCCTTGTGAATTTTTTCATCGTACATTTCAACCATTTCCTCATGGTTTAATTTAAATTTTTGCCATTATGTTTCCAAAGTATCAACTCTGCGTGATAAATACCCAACAGTTGACTTAGAACCTTTATTTGCCTTTTTGTAGTTTCTACTAATTCGATCAGATTCAGTTTCTAACCTTTTTTGTTTGATAGTAAACTCATCCATATTAGTTTCTTCGTTTGCAATTTTAATTTTCTCCCCAAGATTAGTGAAGTTTGACTATCTGAATACCCGAAGTTCCGAGTGAATCGAGCCCAATAGCAATACTAACTTACTCAATCAATTTCCGATAACGCATTGAATTTATTAAAGCTCACCACAATATTGGAAATAAATTAGTAATAGAACCTTTAATAACGTGAATGCACTGAATTATCTTACAACCTGTGAACTAGGTTTAGGTACCGCAATGAATGCAGCTTGTACTGTACTTGGTACTAAACCGTTCTATTTCTCACTCCCGTTACTATAGCACATGTACTTTTGTTTGTAATTTTCCAAGCCCTTGATTTATTCAAAATGCACTTGATTTGTTTCCCTTTTTATTATTTCGTTCCAAGTATTCCGCACACACCTGGATACATTCTCATCCAATTTTTTTTTATTGCACCTTTGAAGCACTCTTCTATCAAGTATCACCAACATGTGATTCAATTTATGATTAAATTTTTCTCTGTTGATCTTTATAGTTTCTTACACTTTTCGCGATTTTTAGCACACAATAAATGGTAGGTACTTACATAGGTGGCATCCGACTGCGAAGGACCATAAAATGTTGTGGGAAAATGTGATAAGCAATACCTGGAACAAATTGAAGGAAAACACCACTGACTTGATACTAATTAATTCACTTGTAATTAATTCAAAATTCATGTCGGGTTACATCACATTTAACACATTTGGTTTGAACAGTAGTTGTGTTGCACTTGGAAAATTAATTACTTTGTTAGACGATCATAACTCCAAAGCTGTATGCCGTTGTAGATGGTTTCTTCACTACGTGTTGAACTTTAGTGCGTACCGCTCATCGACCCGATCCGATCAGTCCCAAAAATAGTAGGTTCCCGTTCATCTAATTTTCTATTATCTCTTATCGGTATGTAAGATTAAAGAATGCCGACGACTTGTGTTACCAGCTGTGTTCGGTGAGTGCTTTGTTTACGTTTTTGCTTCTTTTACGACAAGCAACATCTGGATGGTCTAAAGAGTTAAAGGTGGTAAGTTTTTTAATTCAACAATAAATATTTCAATTTTCCCTTCTTCTACTTCAGGTGTAGACTACCCAACAATATGTATGAATCTAAATTAACGGAGACGAAATGTAAATGTGAAATATGCATTCTTGAAAATTATACCATGAATTATAAAGATGCAATATGCAGTCAGAACAAAAAGTTATACTAGGAAATCTAAATTTATAATCTGAGTAACAAATAATGAAATGTTATTAAATAAATCCAATGAAACTGACTTTATAGTGATCCAGACCAAAAGAAATTCTATTAGGCAAATTTATGTATACTATGAAATTTAAATGTATAATATGATTACCAAATATTGAAATGTTATTAAATAAATCCAAGGAAACTGAATTTATAGTGATCCAGACACCAAAATTCTACTAGTCAAAACTCGGGTAAATATGTAAATATCTAAAGAGCACCTACTGCCATGGCACAAAGGCAACCTTATTGCTTTAAAATCTCTGAACAATTTCTTACGGTTTGTATATAAAAAAAATTACGTAATTACTTGCACCACTCATGTTAATTTAAACAACTCTAAAACTAGTCGTTATTGTTCCTGTCGAAATAACTAAATAGTTTGTCACAAAACAACTTCTGTCACTGATAAAAACAACTTTAAAGCTAGATTTATGATTACTGGGCTTAAAATAGCTCTTTAGGGCTGTGGTCCCTGTTTTGTCCTTGCCTTGCGGCAACTAGTGCAACGAATTTATCCTCTCTAATTTTTCTTTCTTTCCTCTTTTATAAAATTTTACTTGTCAATGAAAGTGGGGGGAGGGGATCTAACACCTACTTATGGTACGAAACCTGTGATTTAATCCTGGTTCCTGGCAGAGCTTCTTTTCGTTGGAGGACTGCATCCCTATGCTTCTTCGCTTTCCCTCTTTTTCTCTCTCTTTCTTTTCCTTTGATGAGCTGAGGCGGCCTGCTGGCCTTGGTTGGAGGAATGTTCGGTGAAGCTGACTGGCGAAACCCTATTGCGAGTGCCTCTGTAGGCAACAACTCTTTACAAGCTAGGGAGAAGGAAATGGAATTTCCTAATTATATTTGAAGTAAAAGAATTGTACAAAAATTTACCAAGTTCGTTTAGCCCTTTTTCAATGACAGGGGGGAGACGCTTCAGACGCGTTGTGTGCTTTTTTCTTTCTTTTCCAATATTGCCTGTAGTGTGGCTTCAGAGGCATCCGGCTACTAGGTGCGACTTTACTAAAGCCTATGTTCGCTTTCCTGGTCGATCCAGCAAATATTGGTGCAATGGCGTACTGGGGATTGAATACTTGTTAACAAAAATTTATCCAAGCTAGGGTTGCTTGGATAAATATGGAAAATATTTCTAATTACTTACCTCTTGTGCTCACTAACCTCTCCTTTCGCTGTCACGGAACAAATGTCTTCTTCTTAACATGAAGTAGCACATCAGTTCCGCGCCAACGAGAGCAGCGCCATCGAGCACCTAGTCTCGAATAAAAAAATGTTAAGCCGTGGCTCACATTGCAAGTTTTTGATTAAAATAATGATTGTTAGTTCTTAAGCTTGATATAATTGCATTGACACGCTAACAACAGCAACGTAAATAAAAGTGAAGTTTTCTTGGCGTTCTTAGGTTAGGTTAGGTTAGGGTGGCCGCTATCAGCCCTACAGCCGATCAGACTCACATAGACCTATAAATGGTCCGTTGTGCTACCACATCCGTGGAACCGTGCCTGATTGCCGGGTTTAACTAAAACCAGCCGCAGCTGTTAATAAACCTTAGGAGCTGCTTTAGCCCGATGCCGGCTATATCGCCCATGCCACCTAAGAAGTACGCGCCCATTGCATTGTACCTTCTTTTTGCTAGGCCCGGGCATTCGCAGAGTAAGTGCTGAATGCTTTCCACCTCTTCCTCGTCCATACAGCTCCGGCAGAAGACATTCGTGGGAACGCGCAGACGTTCTGCGTGTCTACCGAAAAGACAGTGGCCAGTAATAACTGCCACAATGTTTCGGAGGTTTATCCGGCTTCCGTTTAGCAGGAACGCGGTTTTCCTCAAATCCCATTCAGGCCACAGCTGCCTTGATAGGCTGCATGTAGTTAGATTACTCCATCTCTGCTTAGCGAGCTGAACAGCCTTAAGGTCAATTTCTCTCTTTACTGATTCTAGCGGCCGATCGATCTGTCAATAGAGGAATCATCCAAATGTGATCCCTCCTTTGCCAGCTCATCAGTTGCCTCATTCCCTTGAACACCACTGTGCCCAGGGACCCAGCATAGAGTTACCTTATGTCTCGCCCCTAAAGTCCGGAGACCAGCCAGACACCTGCCGACCAGCCGTGACCTGACTAAGTTTGAGTCCAGCGCCTTGATAGCTGCTTGGCTGTCGATGTACAAGCATATCTCGCTACCCATTGGTAGGTTTGGGCGTCCGTGTATTATTTCTACCGCCCTTTCTATGGCCAAGATCTCTGCTTGGAATACACTGCAATGGTCCGGTAGCCGGTACCTACTGACCCCCGCTCCCACTCCGTCCTCCGCCTTAGACCCATCCGTGAAGACCGATATTTCTGCACCGGTGGCATCCCCCCACTCTTCCCATTCTTCTCTAGTTGGGATTTTTGTGGAGAAGGCCTTCCCAAAACTAAGTAATGGGATGGTGTAGTCGCAATTGGTAGCAATTGGACTCTTTCAGTCTTACGGCACTGCGTGCAGCTATACTTTTGCCGTGGACGTCGAGCGGTAGGAGATGGAGCATAGTCTCCATTACAGCCGTTGGCGTTGTGCTTATAGCTCCGGAGATGCCCAAGCAGGCAGCTCTTTGAATCTTGTTTGTTTTCTTAAGATTGCTCTCCTTCTCTAGAGCGGTCCACCAGACTATTATGCCATAGGTAAGAATAGGTCTAACTATGGAGGTATACATCCAGTGGACAATACGAGGGCTTATACCCCATTTCTTACCAAACATCCTCTTGCAGGCGTAGAACGCTATTGACGCTTTCTTCACGCGTTCATCTATGTTCATGCCCAAGCTTAGTTTGGAGTCGATTATGACCCCTAGATACCTAGAGTGGGTCTTCATTGCTAGGGTATTGCCCGCTAGTTTAGGTGGTTCGAAGGCTTCGATCACTCTCCTCTTTGTGAATAGGATTGTCTCCGTCTTCTGAGGATTGACCGATAAACCACGGTTCTTCGTCCACCTGTGGAGTTTACCTAAAGCTCTTTCCATCAACTCGCTCATGGTGCTTAGGAACTTTCCTGATACCAGTAAGGCCAGGTCGTCTGCATAAGCCACCACCTTTATCCCATCTCTTTCAAGTGAGATCAGGATATCGTTGACCACTAGGAGCCACAGTAATGGTGAAAATACGCCCCCTTGGGGTGTTCCTCTGTCTACGGATTTGACTCTCTCGTGGTTGCCCAGTTTTGTGTGGATCTGGCGGCTTGATAGCATTGCTCCAATCCACTGGCAGATAGAGTGGTCTGTACCGTGAGACATAACGGCATCGAAAATTGCTTCAGCCTTGACGTTGTTGAAAGCTCCCTTTATTGTTTATTTTAGTTTGTAGTATTTATTTTCTTATTTTGTATTTTTTATGTAATAGCTTGCATTAAGCTTAAATAAATAAATAAATATCAAGAAAAACCCCCAACGTGTAATCCCTGTTACTAAGTGACTGCTCAACCGTTCTTACTACTGCATGCAGCGCAGTTTCGACTGACTTCCCCTTTGTATATGCGTGCTGGGAGCCGCTGACCCCTTGGCGTTCTTAGTTTATTTACATTTTCTAAGATCGCATTTTTTGCTTCTCCTTAGCTAACCCAGTGGCTCGTAATTTAACTTTTATAAAGGGACACTAAAAACTTAAATTCGAGATTAAAATGTTTAAAAGTTTTTATTTAATTTTGTGATATAGATTCGTTAAAAAAAAGAAAATCATTCGCAATACCTTGAAGCAATTGTAAAATGCGATTATATATAAGCCACGCGAAAAATAATCAACCTGGAAAATCAGCTGTAACACAACATATGTATATTAGAAGAAAACCATACAGATATGGGAATAATTAGATTGAAATTAGAAAAAGCTGTAAACAAAAGAATTGAATTAGACGCATGGGAAAGTCTCTACATTGCCAAAAATAAAAATAAGATTTTAAATAACGATGATGGTCCCATCGCATCACCTCTCTTCAGCTTTATCATATAGCAGTGAATTTGGAGGCTATTGACCTGTTATCGATGCTGAACAAGTGCAATGCCCTTATCACTGGTGGCATTGAACCTCAGTCTGCGCTGGTCGCTGACGATGGCATGAATGCATGCTGAAATGCATCCGGAATTTCGGATTTTTTAAACGGTACGTGAGAAAGGTGTTAGTTTTTGTTATTTATAATTTAGTATTTAACAAAATCTGTGTTTTAATTTATTAAATTGTGCCATTGACCGTTCAAATCGTTATTTGTGACAAATTATACTTGAAATAAATTAAATAGGAAAAATCAAATAAAGGGGGCATTTCACGCGAACCGGACAGCGAAAAATATTTCAGGTTCTGGATTTTGTTCATATTTGGTTTAATTGTACTTCTATATGTCCTGAACGAATGTACATTTTTATTTTTTTCTATGAAGTCTAGTTACCCTTTTATAAGCCTTTAAAGAATTGATAAAATTTGAGGAGCGGGTTTTTTGAAAAAAAAATTTGCTATTATTCAAAGTGATAGAAAAAAAGTAAATAGTGTCATTTTAAAGACAAATAAATGTTTTTTTTCGTATATAAAACCGGAAGTAAACATATCAAATCGGATTTTACTTAACTTCAACATTTTTAAAAATTTGATTCAATTGGTTCGAGCAACGCCATCTTGATAATTACAGGCCGTAAGGTAGAAACGATGACGTCAGCTTATGAGGAAACAACACCAGCGCCGTCTATACGACCAAATGACAAGTTGTTATCAGCTGTTCAAGTGATAGCTTAGAAAAAATCTTATCCAACTTTCCAATTGCATAATTTATTAATATTTGTATCCCCATTTGCCAACAAATTGTAAGATCAGATCACTTCATATTTATCGTACAATTTGTTGTATAATGCCAGCAATTAGAGAAAAATCTAAGCCAACTCTTCAAATGTAAAAGTTGTCAATAGATTTGTCCCCATTTACCAACAAAACTCGAATCACTAGTACAACATATTCTCACAACATCACAAAACTATTACATTATCACTTATAATAAAGTTAAACGTAATTTATTTCACTTTTTAATACAATTGAGAGTTGTTTACATCCGCTAGGTTGAAGAGCGGACGTCATTACTTCCCTCCATTTGACATTTCTTTTGGGTATTGCCAATATATTTTGAACGACGATAACTCACGCATAATTAATTAAATCTAAATAAAACTTTCTCACGATATTATCTTACAAGTTAATTTTATCACACACTAGTTATTTCACTTAAATAATGTCTGAAACTCACACAATATTAATTAAAAGTCCGAGGCGAATTAGCCGAAATTTTCACTTTAACTAAAAAATATATACACTTCGCCACTTGAATGTCACAAAACTTTTACCGCAAATTATTCTTTATACGATTCACTATTAGTTTTTGGTTAGAACGATTTTAAAACTTAATCACACTTCTTATAATTAAACAAAACTTCGAGTGACAGAATTTCGACTTTTTCACGTTTTTCCTCGTAGTGTGATGTCACGGGTCACAACTGGCTCTACCTTACGGCCTGTAGTTATCAAGATGGCGTTGGTTCGAGTCAGCGGCAGCCCAATTAGAGTTTGAGACGACGACGACACAGCACTGCCACGGCGCTGCCGTCTGTCATGTTTCAGGCATATGGCCTAATATGAAGCCGTGACACAACGGATAAGCGAAAAAAATTTTGCTGCCTAATCATCTCTAATTCCAACTATGTAGAGCCATCTCGCGGGCAGCACGACCAAATCTCCTCCTAACTCCGAATTGATGTCTCGTGCAGCGTCAGTTGCTCGATAATAAAAATATGCTGCCGTGGAAGTGCAATCTGATACAGTCAGCAGCAAAATAATCTTGCTGCCATCCATGCTGTTATGGATTTTCGCCTGGCAATGCGGTAAATCTGATAAACTGCAAGAAAAATCCACCGGCAATTGGATTCTATAATAGTCGAATAGGAGGAAGGGAGAGAAAATTGGCGGCTGGTCTTCCTTTTTTTGGTGAGTGACAGCGGAGGAACAACGCGTAGGCACCGCGAGAAAAGAAGCAAAAAGCAAGTGTTAACATTTAAAATAGTGAACAGTTCTGGGTTTTTTGGATATAAAGTCGAGGAACAAGAAGCAGCAGGCCGCAAAATTTATACGAAAACGTAGGAGCAGGAATTTTTCTAGTGTACACGCCAGCACATGATTAGAAGAACACCGCCGGCATGGCACCCCCCACAGAACCACATGTGACTGGTGGTTTTAACGCTTTCCTTATTTTTGTAAAAAAGGCAGGTAATCCATTTTATGATGTTTTTTTGTGGCGCAGATTGTGATATGAACCGCGTCCCATCTTATCTCGTTTTACCTTTGGATTCTGAGATGTCAAGCTGATGTTTTTGCGGTATAAATGGAAAGTAGTTTTAATAATAAATTTGTCAAATTTAAAATAATCATTGTAAGAGATAATAGCATGCGTTATTCAGTAGTATTACGTCGCAATTTTTTTATTAAGCAATATGAATCTGGAGATTGAAAACTAATTAAATTGATGAACAAAGATTATTGAAAGGTAGGATAATATTATACACACGTGAATCCAAGAAATTTGACAATGCAAATAACTTTTCAAATAACTTTCTTAATATAAATATTGTTAACAAAGAGAATGATGAGGCTTCGACTATTAATAAAAATATCCCGCATACTGTAATTGAAAGAGTAAAAGAAATAATTTTATGAGAACATTTTAGATGTCTTGTTTCGAAGAGGGATTATTCGCGAAAGCGTTTCTTACTCCTCACCTATCATTCTAGTTAGAGAGAAGAACAAAAAAAAATATGTATAGAAAATTTAATATTGTGTAGCACATAAACCAGTATGAGTAATTAGTGGATACAAAAGTTTTGATTGAATATTAATTTACTATTTTCCATGAAGTAATTTGTTTCTGTTTTACAAATTGCCTAATGTTTGGGGATATTAGCTGATGTTAAATTGGGAGCAGTCATACTTTTACTAAGTCTTTTATTGTTATTCGGCCAATAGAGTCTTGTTTAGTCTGAAGTAATATCATTTATTATCTAAGTTTTCCTTTATCAAATTGGGAACTACGTAATATAGGAATATTGCAATGCAATAAAGGAACTCCATTCCTAAAATTATATTTTTGTCTTTCGAAAATTTAACATTTTGAACTTTATATTGAAACACACTTTTCTTTTTGCCTTACGTTACGGATCGTCGATGAGGGAGGGTGGATCGCCGTAGATTTTTTTTAAAGGCCTTGACCTAGTTTAGCGTGTATAGGTATATATATGTGTACCATGTTGTACATATCGGTTTAATCTTTATCGAAATTTTTCTTTGCTTCTTTTGTTTGATAAATTTTTTGTTTGTTTGAATGATGGAGTACTAGACCTTACCCCGGTCCCTCTAGACCCTCTCTCTTCCTCTAGCATCTAATTCCGGACATCTGTCCGAGGTTTATTTCAAGGGACTTGTCGTATCCAGGGCGTGACATAGTCATAGGATGGGGAGGGTTAGCCCAAAAAGCCTCATAACAGCTGGAGGCTGAGGTTGCTTCTCGTCAGGAGCATAAGATCGGTTTTCTTTTATGCCTTTTTTTTGTATTCCCGTAGTATCATTGTGCGTTCCTTTTTTTTGTCTTCAGTCTCTAAGGACTTAAGAGTGCCCGCAATAAATGTCGGGTGAGTGTACCGAGGAGTGTGAGGCAAGATCTCACCCCGATCCGGCGAGCATAGTACGGCTAGCAAGGCGGGCCCCTCACCTCTTCGGTCATCGACCAAGCCTGTACGGCAACTTACGCTCACCTCGGTAGTTCCCATAACCTTTCCTTTATCCCTTGGCTGTGAGCTACGACTAGGCTGTGACAGACAACTTAGTTGTGCTCACAACCATAATCCAATCCATGTCCACCTGCAGCCATCTGTTGGTTGCCTGTGTGCATGGATTACCCAAATTACCGTTAACAAATGGCGCGCAACGTGGGGCGAAGTCCTGCTATAAGGACTGAGAAAGGAACCAACATTCCTTTTTCCAGTATGCCCAATCTCAAGGAGACTGTACGTCTACCTATATGCTTCGGCCGGTCTTCGAACAATTCCCTAAGTGGATAAATGGATTCATATTCCGCAAGGCTTCAACGGCCACCCTTTTTCACTTCCCCTAGAGCACATTCCTTCACGGATAGCTCTACCATAGTACTTCTTCAACCTTCCTGAACGGACTTTTTGGTATTCATATGTTACCTAGTTGCCTTCACGGCCTGTCTCGAATTTTTTGTGTGCTTTCTTTCCCTATCCCTCATCGACTAGAGGTTGACAGTGCGATGGATGAATCCAGGTCAGTGGCCTACGAAGTTGGAGCACTCCAGAGAGTGATATCCTTTGGCTATGATGTTAGCCAATGGAATGTCTCTGGAGATCGTTTCCAAGTTTCGGAGCAACCATCTGTTCCTGGATCCCTCTCCTTGGACTTATTCGAAGGACGATCGACTCGGGTGTTTAGACTATTCCGGAGTTTACGAGCCCTGGCTTGATAGCCAGTGACCTTGTCCGGGATAGTTGTGTGCGCTCATAGTAGTCGGTCGAAATTCGGGTAAGTGTCTGGTTTACGACTTTATCCCGTCCTAACTAATTTGTTACCATCTGTTCCTGGCGAGGAGGCACCTCAACAGCAGTGTCCGGATAACAAGGAGAGAGCGGGTCGAGGAGGACGACAACTTCTGACCCTTATATTGATATACTACTTCTCAAATAAATGTTTTCTTTTGTTTTCTTGCAAATTATTCTTCACCATTTTAGATTTCTGTTGTGTTTGGCTAGCTCAGTATCCACTAAACTCCATTCAGATTGATTGACTTGGGTTCAAGCCCCAAAATTTTTTTTCTATTTGGGAATACCGAATAAAAACGAAATCTTTTTCTTGAATTGATATATATTTTCCCATCGCTCGTTTTATAGGTCTTAAATAACGAAAAATTTAAGAAAACTTATCTTGTTTTTTTTGCGGCTCCTCGATATGGAGTAAAGAAATTTGCCATTCCCGTATTTTGAACTATTAAGGCTGTGAGCCGCTCCACACCTGGGCATTCATCGCAACCTCTTTAAAATTGTTTTAGTTTGGGTCAAGCCCAAAAATTTTACTTGCTTTATTTGTGAGAATACCAAACACACAGTAGTGAGAGCGCGACTTGCAGCTATTTGACTTAGATTTTTTTTTATTTTTAAAATGTTTCGGTCGCCACCAGAACAGGCAGCGGCCGCGGCGGCCACTTCACCAGTGTGTACGGTGTGCCAGGGCACTGATTTCAGTCACAGCACTATGTCAGTGATTACAACCTGCTCACACACCTTTCATAAAAAGTGTTTGGCACAATGGTTGGAGCGGAAACCAAGCTGTCCGATATGTCGGCGAGAGTATTCGTTAGCGGAGACTAGAACATATAACCCTAGCAGTGGAGTTATCCCACGTACGAATACCCTAGGCGTGGTGACAATATCGCAGGCTAACCAGCGACCTCAAACTCCAGCAGTATCGCCAACCCAACCGCTCGGCAGAACGCAGACATTAGAACCGCCACAGCCTAGAACACAGGAGTCTAGCCCAGGAGGACAAGCGAGCCCTCAAGTGTCATATAATGTACAGGCCCTGCTGGCTGGTCTACGAGGCGAGTTATCTGACTTGATAACCCGACAGATCAGTCAGCAGATGCAGAATATACACCTGCAACAACCCGAGGCCCCAGCAACCGGTTATAGACCACCGAACCAGAGACATGCCCGTTATATTGATGCTCATATACACCGGCAGAACACTCAGCGGTACCAAAGGAAGTCATCTAGTCCCATGAGGCACTGGAATTTAACCTACAACGGGGACAACTCGAGGCTGCGGGCCGAAGAATTTATTTTCCGATCGGAAGGTATGGCACGAAATACCTTGGCCGGAGATTATAACCTGATGGCAGACAATTTTGCCATCCTCCTGAAAGACAAACCCTTAGATTGGTACTGGCAGTATCTCAGATATCATCTTGAGCCCAGGTGGGAAGACCTGAAGCAGTCTTTTAGTAGGGACTGGACACCACCAGTGCATGATTCCGATACACTTCGACAGATGCTCTCCCGAAGACAATACCCAGGAGAACCGTTCCAGTTGTATCTACAGGATTTATTGTCCCTCCGACAGAGACTCCGACTACCAATGCTGGAGTCGGAATTCGTGGAAATTGTCAAGGATAATTTATTGCCTGCCACCCAACAGCAAATATGTCTCCACCCTGCATACAGCATTGCCCAACTACAAGCTATAGTCATGCCCATAGAAGGAGTCTTTCATAGGACAAGACCTATGAGGCATCACAGCGTCAGAAGGCTGGAGGAGGCAGACATAGTAACACCTACAAGTTGGCAGACAGACCAGCCTGTTACGACCCTAGGCAACGAGATGGTCAGTACAGCTTCGCAGGCTGAAGAATGGCGTCTACTGCTATGGATAAATAATTGTCTGACCTGCAGTCGAAAAAACCAGCGGAGACGCGGGAACAGCGCCACCAGTTCTCGCCGGAACCAGCAGACAGCCAGCTCGAGTCGCCGAGCAATAGACCAGCAGTAGAAACCTCGACGAGTGATTTAAATACCCCTGATAAGACCATAACGATTTCGTCAGAGACTCCAACGGTGGGACGAATGATGATAACGCCGCGAGATACTCCAACACCGAGAACACCTAGAGTGACTCCCCGCAAGAGTAGTATAAATATGTATGTTCTGGACCAATGTGCAATGTGCAGGTCAAAGGTCAAGGTTGCTGATTAGGTTTCCGGTCTTGGAGGCTACAATTGAGAGATAAGGAAAAGAGATAAGGATTTTCGGTCTTATAGGCTACAATTGAGAGATAAGGAAGAGAGATAAGGATTGTCGGCCATCTTGGATTTTGGGTTTTCGGTCTTATTGGCTACAATTGAGAGATAAGGATTGTCGGCCATCTTGGATTTTGAGGTTTTCGGTCTTATAGGCTACAATTGAGAGATAAGGAAGAGAGATAAGGATTGTCGGCCATCTTGGATTTTGGGTTTTCGGTGTTATAGGCTACAATTGAGAGATAAGGAAGAGAGATAAGGATTGTTTGCCATCTTGGATTTTGGGAAGGATTGTCGGCCATCTTGGATTTTCGGTTTTTGGTCTTGGAGGCTACAATTGGTCTTCTTTGGGTTTTCGGTGTTATAGGCTACAATTAAGAGATATGGAAAAGAGATAAGGATTGTCGGCCATCTTGGATTTTCGGTTTTTGGTCTTGGAGGCTACAATTGGTCTTCTTCTTCTTTGGTTTGCATCTGGACTTAGATCTAAACCTTGGATCTGAACCTAGATTGTTTAGTAAGATAAGGCACCTGTCGGCCATCTTGGATATTGGGTATTCAGTCTTGGAGGCTACAATTGATGTTGAAGTTAAGAGTTTGTTGTTTTGAGTCTTTAATTACGAAGTACAGCTTTATCAGCTAAATGAAATAACATGAGGCGAATTTAATTGGATTGAAGATAAGAGTTTGTTGTTTTGAGTCTTTAATTACGAAGTACAGCTTTATCAGCTAAATGAAATAACATGATGCGAATTTAGTTGGAAAAACAGAATATTGCGTAATAAAAGATTTCACCACTTTGAGTAAATAGATGAAGATTATTTTTTAATTTCTTTTTGCAAATTCTTATTTCTATGATATCATTTGTTTTCAAGCAAGTTTTAACATGTTTTTCTGGTCGAG
This sequence comes from Leptarthrus brevirostris, assembly GCA_964036015.1. NCBI lineage: Eukaryota > Metazoa > Arthropoda > Insecta > Diptera > Asilidae > Leptarthrus > Leptarthrus brevirostris. The sequence continues at coordinate 54,155,620 of OZ038371.1, forward strand.
CTGTGATTGATAAGCGAGCTGGTGACTGCGTAGAAATTAATAATTTGGCGGCAATGTTAAGGTCGTTGAGTGATAAGGTTTTGTAGATGAATCTGACCTCGTGCTGAAAATAAGAGTTTGTTGTCTTGAGTTTTTAATTACGAAGTACTCCTTTATCAGCTAAATGAAATAACATGATGCGACTTTAATTGGAAGCAGAATATTGTAACCTCGAACTTTAAAAGATTATCATGCAATTTCTTTTCCAGATCTAAATATAGCCATTAATTCGAGGTTATATTATTAAATAATTTCGTGTTTTATGCAACTAGCAAGTAAGTCATTCCACCGATTACGTCATAACACCATTGAGGAATAGCCAAAGGAATTTCTGTAATTAAGGGAAAAAATCTGATGTTTAAAAATAACATGCATCGCTTTGCATAAATCCGTTAATAAGTAATAAACGTCTAGTCAAGATAGCTAGAATGGTTTCTTTCGATACTTTGGAGAGGTTTATCATGTGAAGAACTTGCAAAGAAAATAAATATCTTTTCATAGCCTTAAACTTCGTTTCTTTATGATTCAGCCGTGATAATCTTAATAAGGGAAACCATTGATTCGTAATTATGCTTTAAATTTATATCAAACTAGCAGCTACCAAACCCATATAACAACCTTGAACTGCAGAAGAAATGAACAAGATCATTGCCGTTGTTGTAGCACTTTGTAAAAATTGCCTCAAAACTGTGAATTTAGACTAGAACAAACAAAATCGAAGTAGCTGAAATGTCCTCTTTCGATACTTTAAAGAGATTTATCATGTGAAGAACATAAGAAAATAAATTTCATATATGCTTCATGTAACAATAGACCCAAATTGTGATCTCACCGAGTTCAGTTTACTTTTAGTTTGTCATCTAATTTTGGCAAATGTCAGCTTCCGGGTTTGTTGCCGTTGCAGCACTTTATAAAAATAACCTCAAAAACTTTGAATTGAGCCGATAGAACAAACAAAATCGAGGTAGCTGGAATGGCTTCTTTTGGTAATTTAGAGAGATTTATCATGTCAAGAACTTAAGAAAATAAAACTCTTTTCATAGCTTTAAACTTGGTTTCTTCTTTTTTCAGTCGTAATAATCTTAATAAGGAAACCATATTTTTCTTGAATCATAATTATGTTTTAAATTTATACCAAACTGACAGCTAACAAACCCATATGACATTTAAAATTAAATTTTTGTATACGTCATGTAACAATAGACCCAAATTGTGATCTCACCAAGTCAAACAAACGAAAAACTACTATCCCAATGATCTTTTCAAAATTTATAGAGAAATACAGCTGAACCAATGAAAGAAATTTAAAACGCATTAAACAGGGCTTTAATAATCGTATTGAAAGCTTTCTATTGAAAAATGATGATGAAGGAATATTGGATCCAAAACAATTTTTCTACAAAATCAAACCTCGAGTTATAAATCTTCTTGAAGCAAGTTTACAGAAAATCCTCTGAATTAGGCTCAAGGAAATTGATATGTTACTTAGAAGATACATTTCATTATATAATCCATTATAGAAATCTCCAAAAAGTAGTTTAAAGTATGAATTGAAGTTTTCATACATTCATAGAGCTCTTTGATTCAGACAATGGAATTGATTAAAACTCATACATTCATAGAGCTCTTTGATTCAGACAATGGAATTGATTAAAACAATATATTGATCTTAGTACTTTGCATAGATCAAAAGCTGTTAACACTTTCTGATCTTAAGCTCTTATGATGGAATTTGTATTTATCACGAGGAATGACACTAATTTTGTGATCTTAAGTATATTCAAATGTTCAACAGATGCTTACTGTTGTCAAGACTTATTCTAATATCACCATTAAATTTTTTGGTTGAAGCACAGTTCGGTTTACTAAAATTATCACAGTTTAAAAAATTATTAACTTTATTTTTGGTTTGTCTTTTACTTTGTTTGCATTTTAGATTCATATAGATTAGATTTCTCAAGTATAGAAAAATTTGCGAATAATTCATCTGATGAAAACTTAATATTAAACAGATCCTTTTATAAAAATGACGATTTATTATATAGATTCAGGATAATTTTGGGGTGCTATGCTTAAGTATTGAAAGATTGAATTACAATAATTATTAACTGACGTTAATGTGTATAACTTTATATGTTCTCGCAGGCATTCTACTGCTAATAATAAGTGTATGGAAAATGTTATCCCATCACAAAGCTCAACATATTTAATTTACTTCGACTGCAATAATTTATATGGGTGAGACATGTCTGAATTCTTATCATATGAGGAATTTCAATGGGATAGAAAATACGGATATCAATATAATGAGCATTCTTCAAAGTTCAGAAATTGAATATATATATTTGAAGTAGATTTAACTTATCTAGAATCACTTCATGACTTACACAATGATCTACCATTTTGCGCAAATAATATAAAAATCCCCTGAATTAGGCTCAAGAAAATTGATATGTGACTTAGAAGATACATTTCATTACATAATTCATTATAGAAATCTCCAAAAAGTAGTTTAAAGTATGAATTGAAGTTTTCATTTATTCATAGAGCTCTTTGATTCAGACAATGGAATTGATTAAAACAATATATTGATCTTAGTACTTTGCATAGATCAAAAGCTCTTATGATGGAATTTGTATTTATCACGATGAATGACACTAATTTTGGGTTCTTAAGTATATTCAAATGTTCAACAGATGCTTACTATTGTCAAGACTTATTCTAATATCATCATTAAATCTTTCGGTTGGAGCAAAGTTCGGTTTACTAAAATTATCACAGTTTAAAAAATTATTAACTTTATTTTTGGTTTGTCTTTTACTTTGTTTGCATTAGCAAGTATAAACATGTATTTGAAAAAGGGTATACCCCAAACAAAATGTGATTACAAAATATCAAATTTCTTCGAAATAAAAACACTCGTAATTCACTTAATCAATTTTTATTTAAAATCGGTAGAGTTCTATTAAATCTTCCTGACATATCATTATTTTATATAATTAATTTACATATTTCTAAATCCTGGTATTTCGTCCATTTTGTTTTCGATAAATTTTAAATTGCAATCTTCATCCATCTCATACACAGTGTTGTTGATCTCCACTGTTTGAAACTCTGACTGCGGTTCCACTGATTGATGATTTTCGAAAATGAATTTTACAAAGCATATTGTCAATACAAGAACATCTTTTTATCTCTGAAATTCCTCCATTTTCTGAATTATAGGCTGTGTTACTTTATTTAGATATTCCTGTTTAATATCACCATCCTTAAGATTTGTATTAAGTTCGATGTTTTCAAATTTGTATTCATTACATCGATTGATGTATTTGAATCGTGTTATAACCCGAACAGGTTCATATGCACCATTTTTTAGATATTTTTGAATGTGTTCTTGAAATTTGTTTAAGTAATGTTCTTCCAGTAAATACTTCAGCGCATTTATTCCGAAAGCCAGTTGATTATGCACCGCTAATATCATTTCATCCCATACTGGGGTGAATTGTATCTTAAAAGTATATTGTTCGCGAGGAGTCTTTACGATAGATTTTCCTTCCATTTTATTTCTGTAATAACATTTTTTTATTTACTACGCATATATTAATAACTCTGCAACATACCTGATCTTCCTTCTTTTCCTGAATCTGGTCTATCTAAATATTTGCCTCAGCTTTTATAGCAAGTATTTTACCCCCCACTGGAAATTTTGGAACTTGAACTGCTTAAAATTAAATTAAATTGACGATTTCATTAACGTTATTCCCTTAAATAAAGTGTTATATATCAATGTCAAAGGCAATTTTTTCATCTGAGAATAAAACGATTGAATTACAATGTTTAGATTCCATTCGCTGCGAGTTTAGATACTCTAAAAAACAAACAAAAATCTGAATGATGAAGACTTTAGAATAATCCATAATGAATTTAATAAGGAGAAAGGGGGGGTTTTCATATGATAACTTAAATTCTTTTGATAAATTTAAAATGAAGCATGTGTGCCCCTCAGGATTTTTTAATAAACTTAGCAATAAGAAGAAGAATATCAGCATGTCGTTAATGTATGGAACAAATTTAATTCTAGAAATATCTGAGAAAATTTACAATTATATTTAAAGTGTGATGCTTTATTGCTAGCAGACATTTTTGAGAATTTTAGAATAGTATACATAAATATCTATGAGTTTAACCCAAATCATTATTACACAACACCAGGATTGTCATGGGATGCTATGTTAAAACACATCCAAATTAAATTAGAATTATAGAAATGTATTATATAATTTCATGAAAAGCGGTATTCGGGGAGGTTTAACACAATGTTCCTTACGATATTCTCTATCTAATGAGAGATTTTGATTTTTTTAAAAGGGTTAAAATATTTGGTTTAGATTGATGTTATTAATTTATATAGATGAGTTATTTCGGAGTCACTTCCATATGCAGATTTTGTTTGGATAGATAATTGTGATATTAAAGATTAGGATTGAGAAATTTTCCAAATATCTTTTAACGTGTTCTCAATAATATAAATTCAATATTTTTTTTATTTCCCCAGCATGTTTTAACATGGAGAAGGGATATTAAGATAGCTACAGAATGGGAAAGTTGAGGTAACCATTTAGGTCTTCGTGTTTTAATTGCAAAACCCAATTTTCATAGTACTGCGCAATTTACAATAAATATGGCTGCAGTAGAATTAAACAAAATAAAAGTGACGTATAACAAACCAGTTTATTTAGGGTTTATAGTTTTTGAAATATCAAAATTAAATTAGAATTTATAGGTTTAAAGTCTAACATCGTCCGGGCTATCCCAATCCTCCTCTAAATGATTAGCAGCATCAAGCCGGGTCCTCATCTCGAGGGCCAGCGCTTCGACGCTGAAAACTGATATAACACACCTCCTTCCGCTAACTGAGTGATTAATCTATAAAGAAGAAAATAATAAAAATACCATGTAAAATAATTTTAAAAACTAACCGTTCGCAACCCCGTCAAATTCTCCGAATATGGAGTGGCCACTTCACACCACTCAGACTCCCATCCTAACCTATAAACCAGGTTTATCGGGGTTAGCGGAGAATTTACCAGCTCCTGCAGCCGCTCATGAGGATCCTCGTAATCCTCTGGGATATTCAACACCTTAAGAACTTCTTCTATAACTCTCTCCATTTTGGTGAATGTTAAAACTCATAAGTAATTCATTGCTTAAATAGTATCCGCTTATCTCTATTCATTTTTCACATTTTTTGCTCGCCTATAAAACTTATTTGTTGATTAACCATGAAACTCTCATTAGACTTATTTTTTAATCATTCCATAAAACTTCCTTCAAATTTAATTAAATGACCTCCGCTTATCTTTATAGAATTCTAAATTTAAATTCTTTACATATGATTTGAAAGGAATTGTGGTGACCAAAAAATATGAAAAATGCTTATCGATAGTTAGCTGCTACTGAAATTATATAGAGATAAGCGAGGATCGTTTAATTAAATTTGAAGGAAGTTTTATGGAATGATTAAAAAATAAGTTTTATGAGAGGTTCATGGGTAATCAACAAATAAGTTTTATAGATGAGAAAAAAAAAGTGAAAAATGAATAGAGATAAGCGGTTCCACCAAAGTGTTGGTTTGAGCTATTAAATCATTGTTCATCCCTTTTCTTTTATAGTATTATGAAGACATCAAGTCCCTTTCCGTAGCACCCCTTACACATTGCGCTATCGCTACATCATTTTTGTTTGCTTTTTATATCTCAGAATAGTCGAATATAATTCACTTTTCAACGCCTAAAAAACCCGACAATTGACAGCAAAATTCAAAGATTGAAATTGAGAAAGATTATTTCCTTATTAACGAAAAATTTTATAATATAACGATAGGTCTATGTTAATTGCTTTTTATGAAACAACCTGTAAATCTTTGTACAGCAAATATGACTTAAAAGATAATACAGAACTGATGGTTAAATAAAAGGTACTAGAGCTTCAAAGTATGCATAAATTATAAGTTAACTGATTTATCATGACGGCAAGAGCGGATGGTCAAATACCTGATTCTCATTTATTAGGTCGAAGAACAACTTTTATCAGCTCTATGAATAGCTATATCAGGTCTATAAACAGCTATATCAGGTCTACTATCAGCTTTAGCAGGTCTATGAACAGTTATATCAGGTCTACTATCAGCTTTAACAGGTTTATTACCAGCTTTAGCAGGTCTATGAACAGCTATATCAGGTCTACTATCAGCTTTAACAGGTCTATTACCAGCTTTAGCAGGTCTATGAACAGCTATATCAGGTCTATTACCAGCTTTAACAGATCTATTACCAGTTTTAGCAGGTCATGAACAGCTTTAGCTGATTTGTTTTACTAGATCTTCTAAATTTATAGCGAAATGTATGTATCGATTCCTTTTCGATAACGTCCTTTCTTCAACAAACTATCTTTATCGATTACTAAATAGCCATAATTGTCTTTCCAGCAAACACTGCAAATTATGTTGCTTATCAACTAAATGAAAACAGTTAGACAAAGCCGGCTCCCTGGAGACACGGGATATAAAAATTAATTAAATTGTTTTAATTAAAAGTCATGGGAATCATAATATGATTAGTCGCGATTTTGTTTTTCTTACATGCTATCTGTTATTGTCAGAAATCGACCTATTACTTTATCTCCTAGCGAAGTTAGGATCCACTAATTGCATACACCAAGTACATTCAGGGTATAAAATTGAAATCAAAAAATGAAATGTAGAAGAAATCGGCTCATCAGATATCAAATGTAATATTAGACTCCTGTTGCCATCTACTAGAGTCATGTATGTCTCTAAAATATCATTTGGATCCATATAGAGAATTGGGAGAGGTGAAGTTAAAATAAACATATATTTAATAGAACTTTTTTCCATTTATTTACAAATTTAAGTAATATCCATTACTAGATGTTATTTTTGTAAATATTAAATTAAAATAGTTCCCATTTGCTAGTTTCCTAACAACATAGAAGCCTCCATCGTTAAGTTTCTCGATTGTGCGGTGAGTAATTTTAGCGCTGTATCTCGGCGGCAGAAAAACTTGGTAATTCTCTAGTTCTAAAAGGATCCTGGGCCCATACTTCGTTGTTACATTGCTGCATCCTATGATTTTATACTCTAACAACTCTTCCATGTCTTTAACTGCAATCGTAGGTTTAAAATTTGCAGAGTTCAGTTCTTCGAGCACTTCAAAGTCTTCGATGACTGCTTCATTGATTATTGGTAGCTGAGGCATGTTAGATTATTTTAATTTCACTAGGAACACGAATTTCATGTATTTTCAGTTTCACTGATTGACTTTACATTGAAAACTAAAAATTTAACTAAAAATACTTGGCTTTTATACTCGAACTGATATTTAATCAAAGATAAGACCCTAACAAACAAAATTCTTATAACCGCAATTTCCGTTTAAATGTAAGCTGTTTTACATGTTAAAACATGCTGGGGAAATAAAAAAAATATTGAATTTATATTATTGAGAACACGTTAAAAGATATTTGGAAAATTTCTCAATCCTAATCTTCAATATCACAATTATCTATCCAAACAAAATCTGCATATGGAAGTGACTCCGAAATAACTCATCTATATAAATTAATAACATCAATCTAAACCAAATATTTTAACCCTTTTAAAAAAATCAAAATCTCTCATTAGATAGAGAATATCGTAAGGAACATTGTGTTAAACCTCCCCGAATACCGCTTTTCATGAAATTATATAATACATTTCTATAATTCTAATTTAATTTGGATGTGTTTTAACATAGCATCCCATGACAATCCTGGTGTTGTGTAATAATGATTTGGGTTAAACTCATAGATATTTATGTATACTATTCTAAAATTCTCAAAAATGTCTGCTAGCAATAAAGCATCACACTTTAAATATAATTGTAAATTTTCTCAGATATTTCTAGAATTAAATTTGTTCCATACATTAACGACATGCTGATATTCTTCTTCTTATTGCTAAGTTTATTAAAAAATCCTGAGGGGCACACATGCTTCATTTTAAATTTATCAAAAGAATTTAAGTTATCATATGAAAACCCCCCCTTTCTCCTTATTAAATTCATTATGGATTATTCTAAAGTCTTCATCATTCAGATTTTTGTTTGTTTTTTAGAGTATCTAAACTCGCAGCGAATGGAATCTAAACATTGTAATTCAATCGTTTTATTCTCAGATGAAAAAATTGCCTTTGACATTGATATATAACACTTTATTTAAGGGAATAACGTTAATGAAATCGTCAATTTAATTTAATTTTAAGCAGTTCAAGTTCCAAAATTTCCAGTGGGGGGTAAAATACTTGCTATAAAAGCTGAGGCAAATATTTAGATAGACCAGATTCAGGAAAAGAAGGAAGATCAGGTATGTTGCAGAGTTATTAATATATGCGTAGTAAATAAAAAAATGTTATTACAGAAATAAAATGGAAGGAAAATCTATCGTAAAGACTCCTCGCGAACAATATACTTTTAAGATACAATTCACCCCAGTATGGGATGAAATGATATTAGCGGTGCATAATCAACTGGCTTTCGGAATAAATGCGCTGAAGTATTTACTGGAAGAACATTACTTAAACAAATTTCAAGAACACATTCAAAAATATCTAAAAAATGGTGCATATGAACCTGTTCGGGTTATAACACGATTCAAATACATCAATCGATGTAATAAATACAAATTTGAAAACATCGAACTTAATACAAATCTTAAGGATGGTGATATTAAACAGGAATATCTAAATAAAGTAACACAGCCTATAATTCAGAAAATGGAGGAATTTCAGAGATAAAAAGATGTTCTTGTATTGACAATATGCTTTGTAAAATTCATTTTCGAAAATCATCAATCAGTGGAACCGCAGTCAGAGTTTCAAACAGTGGAGATCAACAACACTGTGTATGAGATGGATGAAGATTGCAATTTAAAATTTATCGAAAACAAAATGGACGAAATACCAGGATTTAGAAATATGTAAATTAATTATATAAAATAATGATATGTCAGGAAGATTTAATAGAACTCTACCGATTTTAAATAAAAATTGATTAAGTGAATTACGAGTGTTTTTATTTCGAAGAAATTTGATATTTTGTAATCACATTTTGTTTGGGGTATACCCTTTTTCAAATACATGTTTATACTTGCTAATGCAAACAAAGTAAAAGACAAACCAAAAATAAAGTTAATAATTTTTTAAACTGTGATAATTTTAGTAAACCGAACTTTGCTCCAACCGAAAGATTTAATGATGATATTAGAATAAGTCTTGACAATAGTAAGTATCTGTTGAACATTTGAATATACTTAAGAACCCAAAATTAGTGTCATTCATCGTGATAAATACAAATTCCATCATAAGAGCTTTTGATCTATGCAAAGTACTAAGATCAATATATTGTTTTAATCAATTCCATTGTCTGAATCAAAGAGCTCTATGAATAAATGAAAACTTCAATTCATACTTTAAACTACTTTTTGGAGATTTCTATAATGAATTATGTAATGAAATGTATCTTCTAAGTCACATATCAATTTTCTTGAGCCTAATTCAGGGGATTTTTATATTATTTGCGCAAAATGGTAGATCATTGTGTAAGTCATGAAGTGATTCTAGATAAGTTAAATCTACTTCAAATATATATATTCAATTTCTGAACTTTGAAGAATGCTCATTATATTGATATCCGTATTTTCTATCCCATTGAAATTCCTCATATGATAAGAATTCAGACATGTCTCACCCATATAAATTATTGCAGTCGAAGTAAATTAAATATGTTGAGCTTTGTGATGGGATAACATTTTCCATACACTTATTATTAGCAGTAGAATGCCTGCGAGAACATATAAAGTTATACACATTAACGTCAGTTAATAATTATTGTAATTCAATCTTTCAATACTTAAGCATAGCACCCCAAAATTATCCTGAATCTATATAATAAATCGTCATTTTTATAAAAGGATCTGTTTAATATTAAGTTTTCATCAGATGAATTATTCGCTAATTTTTCTATACTTGAGAAATCTAATCTATATGAATCTAAAATGCAAACAAAGTAAAAGACAAACCAAAAATAAAGTTAATAATTTTTTAAACTGTGATAATTTTAGTAAACCGAACTGTGCTTCAACCAAAAAATTTAATGGTGATATTAGAATAAGTCTTGACAACAGTAAGCATCTGTTGAACATTTGAATATACTTAAGATCACAAAATTAGTGTCATTCCTCGTGATAAATACAAATTCCATCATAAGAGCTTAAGATCAGAAAGTGTTAACAGCTTTTGATCTATGCAAAGTACTAAGATCAATATATTGTTTTAATCAATTCCATTGTCTGAATCAAAGAGCTCTATGAATGTATGAGTTTTAATCAATTCCATTGTCTGAATCAAAGAGCTCTATGAATGTATGAAAACTTCAATTCATACTTTAAACTACTTTTTGGAGATTTCTATAATGGATTATATAATGAAATGTATCTTCTAAGTAACATATCAATTTCCTTGAGCCTAATTCAGAGGATTTTCTGTAAACTTGCTTCAAGAAGATTTATAACTCGAGGTTTGATTTTGTAGAAAAATTGTTTTGGATCCAATATTCCTTCATCATCATTTTTCAATAGAAAGCTTTCAATACGATTATTAAAGCCCTGTTTAATGCGTTTTAAATTTCTTTCATTGGTTCAGCTGTATTTCTCTATAAATTTTGAAAAGATCATTGGGATAGTAGTTTTTCGTTTGTTTGACTTGGTGAGATCACAATTTGGGTCTATTGTTACATGACGTATACAAAAATTTAATTTTAAATGTCATATGGGTTTGTTAGCTGTCAGTTTGGTATAAATTTAAAACATAATTATGATTCAAGAAAAATATGGTTTCCTTATTAAGATTATTACGACTGAAAAAAGAAGAAACCAAGTTTAAAGCTATGAAAAGAGTTTTATTTTCTTAAGTTCTTGACATGATAAATCTCTCTAAATTACCAAAAGAAGCCATTCCAGCTACCTCGATTTTGTTTGTTCTATCGGCTCAATTCAAAGTTTTTGAGGTTATTTTTATAAAGTGCTGCAACGGCAACAAACCCGGAAGCTGACATTTGCCAAAATTAGATGACAAACTAAAAGTAAACTGAACTCGGTGAGATCACAATTTGGGTCTATTGTTACATGAAGCATATATGAAATTTATTTTCTTATGTTCTTCACATGATAAATCTCTTTAAAGTATCGAAAGAGGACATTTCAGCTACTTCGATTTTGTTTGTTCTAGTCTAAATTCACAGTTTTGAGGCAATTTTTACAAAGTGCTACAACAACGGCAATGATCTTGTTCATTTCTTCTGCAGTTCAAGGTTGTTATATGGGTTTGGTAGCTGCTAGTTTGATATAAATTTAAAGCATAATTACGAATCAATGGTTTCCCTTATTAAGATTATCACGGCTGAATCATAAAGAAACGAAGTTTAAGGCTATGAAAAGATATTTATTTTCTTTGCAAGTTCTTCACATGATAAACCTCTCCAAAGTATCGAAAGAAACCATTCTAGCTATCTTGACTAGACGTTTATTACTTATTAACGGATTTATGCAAAGCGATGCATGTTATTTTTAAACATCAGATTTTTTCCCTTAATTACAGAAATTCCTTTGGCTATTCCTCAATGGTGTTATGACGTAATCGGTGGAATGACTTACTTGCTAGTTGCATAAAACACGAAATTATTTAATAATATAACCTCGAATTAATGGCTATATTTAGATCTGGAAAAGAAATTGCATGATAATCTTTTAAAGTTCGAGGTTACAATATTCTGCTTCCAATTAAAGTCGCATCATGTTATTTCATTTAGCTGATAAAGGAGTACTTCGTAATTAAAAACTCAAGACAACAAACTCTTATTTTCAGCACGAGGTCAGATTCATCTACAAAACCTTATCACTCAACGACCTTAACATTGCCGCCAAATTATTAATTTCTACGCAGTCACCAGCTCGCTTATCAATCACAGCTCGACCAGAAAAACATGTTAAAACTTGCTTGAAAACAAATGATATCATAGAAATAAGAATTTGCAAAAAGAAATTAAAAAATAATCTTCATCTATTTACTCAAAGTGGTGAAATCTTTTATTACGCAATATTCTGTTTTTCCAACTAAATTCGCATCATGTTATTTCATTTAGCTGATAAAGCTGTACTTCGTAATTAAAGACTCAAAACAACAAACTCTTATCTTCAATCCAATTAAATTCGCCTCATGTTATTTCATTTAGCTGATAAAGCTGTACTTCGTAATTAAAGACTCAAAACAACAAACTCTTAACTTCAACATCAATTGTAGCCTCCAAGACTGAATACCCAATATCCAAGATGGCCGACAGGTGCCTTATCTTACTAAACAATCTAGGTTCAGATCCAAGGTTTAGATCTAAGTCCAGATGCAAACCAAATAAGAAGAAGACCAATTGTAGCCTCCAAGACCAAAAACCGAAAATCCAAGATGGCCGACAATCCTTATCTCTTTTCCATATCTCTCAATTGTAGCCTATAACACCGAAAACCCAAAATCCAAGATGGCCGACAATCCTTATCTCTCAATTGTAGCCAATAAGACCGAAAACCCAAAATCCAAGATGGCCGACAATCCTTATCTCTCAATTGTAGCCAATAAGACCGAAAACCCAAAATCCAAGATGGCCGACAATCCTTATCTCTCTTCCTTATCTCTCAATTGTAGCCTATAAGACCGAAAATCCTTATCTCTTTTCCTTATCTCTCAATTGTAGCCTCCAAGACCGAAAACCTAATCAGCAACCTTGACCTTTGACCTGCACATTGCACATTGGTCCAGAACATACATATTTATACTACTCGCAAGCCTTATTACATTCGTCTCCTAGAATATCAAGCCGCGAGGGAGCGCATTTTCTCAGAGTCTGTCGAAAGTATTACCCCTGCCTCAATTCAAACAATAAGACCTAAGCCTAAGCGATCCACGAAGAGGCTTCGCGAATTCTGGAAAAGAGTGAAAGCTGACAGACGCCGACTAGTCTCAGGTATACCACATGACATAAGGCCTTATGCTCGTGTGAAAGTACTGGGGCAAGAAATCAACGGGTTGTTAGACAGTGGAGCGAGCGTGAGTTGTCTGGGAGGACAAGCAGCCTGAAAGCTCCTTCAAGAAGGCCAAATGACATATAAGAAGTACGCAACTTCCGTCAAAACAGCAGACGGAACCTCACAGCAGGTATGCGGTCATTTGGATGCCGATGTAGAGTTTCGTGACAGCAGACATATTATTAGGTTATATGTCATACTGAGTCTGTCACAAGACCTATATCTGAGCGTAGATTTCTGGAGAGCTTTCCAGCTGGCCCCAGACATCATCAGCTCTCTCACGCCGTCCACCGCGAATGGAACAACCGTTGAAAACAACACCCACTACCTGTCAGCGGAAGACCAAGCTCGTCTGGAACTAGTGAAGAGTTTGTTTCCCTCATATGCAAAGCAAGGCTTAGGGAAAACCCCTTTGTTGGAACATGTTATCGACGTGGGAGAGGCCACTCCAATTAAACAGAGACACTACCCGGTATCTCCAGCAGTACAGGCACTGATGGACGCAGAGCTAGCACGTATGAAGAGTCTAGGCGTCATCGAGGAAAGTCAAAGTGCCTGGAGCTCCCCAGTGGTACTTGTCAGGAAGCCCGGAAAGGTCCGACTATGTTTCGACGCGAGGAAAGTCAATGCAGTGACGAAAAAGGATGCGTATCCCCTTCCTCACGGCATTCTCGGACGGCTTCCACCTGCGCGATTCATAACGGGACTGGACCTGAAGGATGCTTTCTGGCAGATACCACTGGAGAGCCGTTCCCGCGACAAGACCGCATTTACTGTGCCCGGACACCCACTATACCAGTTTACAGTCATGCCCTTTGGCTTATGTAACAGGGTCATACCATCTGACCTGAAGGAATCTGTCTTCGTCTATTTGGATGACCTTCTTGTGGTGTCGAAGAACTTTTCGGAACACCTGGCTACACTTTCGCGAGTGGCGGAATGCTTGCGGAAGGCAGGACTAACAATTAACTTAGAGAAGAGCAAATTTTGTTTGAGGGAAATCAAATATCTCGGATATTTGATCGGAAACGGGTGTATCAAGACGGATCCAGATAAGGTATCCGCGATTGTAGACTACCCCATGCCGAAGACGGTACGACAGGTACGTCGTTTCCTAGGTATGGCAGGATGGTACCGAAAGTTCATCTCGAACTACGCAGCGGTATCATCCCCGATCACGGATACTTTAAAGAAAAGTGACAAGTTCACCTGGACCGTCGAAGCCAATGATGCATTCATGGCCCTCAAACAAAAGTTAACAACGGCTCCACTGCTCGTTAGCCCTGATTTCCGCAAGCCGTTCATCATTCAATGCGATGCCAGTCAGGGAGGCGTCGGAGGAGTTCTCCTCCAAGTTCGTGAAGAAGGTGGTAGTTACGGCCATCTCAGCTTTTCTTTTTCGCTTCGATGTACCAGCGTCCCATGATATCTGTAAAAATAATGTGATTTACGTGTGCCAATAATGTGGAATTATTTTTATTTTTCAAAGATTCTTTATGAGCTCGAGAGTGTGAGAATGAAAATCATTAGTAATGTTCTCCTTGCCGCTTTGTGCTGCTGTAATGAAACCCGCTAACTGCGCCGCCGCCGATACTTGCAGTTGTCGCAATTCGACGAACGCTTCCGGTCTATTAAGAGACCGATTCTAATATTGTACTAATGTAATATTAAAGAAATATCAAAATCACTTTTTCCCAAAATGACTGATTTTCTAAACGTCCTTGTTAATCAATGTCTGAAATTTGTAATGTCTGACAAAAATGGTACATTCAAGAAGATTTAATCCGTCAGATAAACAGACAAAAATCCAAAAAAAATTATGATGGGTTCAGAGACTTTCCTATACTCAATCCCAACTAATTTTTCTGGAATATCACAATTTCTGACACAGCCTGTTGGAAATCGTACCTGAAATGAAAAGAAAAAAAACTAAGTAACAAATTATTCCAATTTAAAATAATAACATTCTACAGTTATACAGGTTTCATTACGAAGCTGCCTAAAAAAATTAGCGTTAAAATCAACAAATTCAAATATCATTCAAATTACCCTCTCCATAGTGGTAGCTCTGGCATATCTCCAGCGTTACGGTCCATCGGCTTATCTGTAAGAGCGAAGTATTCTATACAGAACAACGGGAACATTATCAGATAATCTGCTCATCACCTACCGTTTTGGAATCGAGCAAAACAACGACACTTGGGTTCATCATTTCGATTAAGTCACATCGCGAGTCATTAATTTTCAATATCCTTTTTTCAATTTTAGTTAGTTGCTTAATTAGTTCCTATCAAATTAGTTGTTAGCTAGTAAATTTATTGAAGTTATTAAAGTGAAATTTCATAGTGAATTGTGCTTCTTTCATTAATTCGGGGTTAGTGAAAGCAAGACGGCGAATTACATTTCCCTCCTTAACATCAATTTTTATTCCTCCTTTCAAACACAGCCTTTTTAAATTTTTGTAATAGTATAGAAAATATTCTGCGTGTATGCGTACTCCTTAGTGTACAATCATGATCATGTTATATTCTTTCCGGTCTGTTAGGCGCGAGCAAAATATATACAGAAGACGGAACACAGAGGTGACGTCAATGTCACATTAATGTCTTCGCCCCCATCCGCGTCGCGTCCTCGTCTTACATCTCTTCTGCGTGGCCCTTAGGACCGATTCTTATCTATCTATCTCAGGACGCCGAATTATAAATTGTTTTTTTAGCGATGCTACTAGAGTACGTGATATTTTATTAGACAACTGCTATAAAAAACAAGCCGTCGAAATAACAGAAATCCAGTTTCCACAAAATATCTTTCTTATATGATGAGAAATTCCATCGAGTAAGTACCTACTTAGAATATTTAGGTTACGTAAATTTTATTACTTGTAATGTGTTCGCATGTTTGGCAACGTGAAGTTGCTGCGAGATGTCCAAGTGGCACGCGCTAGCTGGCAGCACGTCCTAGCTCGTCGGTATGGGGTCAGGGTCCTTGGACATCCTATCACACATCGCAAACAGATGTTCGCGTGCCTGTGGCGAAGAAAGGTTGTGGTATCCTTTCTTCAGGTCTGCCACGAAGAATAAAAAAAACAAGAAAAACAGAACTTGAAGGAGGAACAACAGGTCTGGTGTCACCAGTTGTTCCTAGCCGCGCTGAACTGTCATGAAAATTGCACTAAAAGAAAATCTACCCCCTTGACTAACAGTTCAGGCTATCAACCCACTCCATCCCTGTACCTGGCTAGGGTACAGGCCCAACCTAAAAAGGGTGCTGAAACAAAAAGAAATAAAATTGAACTAAAAGTTTAAAAACATGGAGAAGGTGGGAGAAGGGATTCTGGGGACAAGAGGAGGGAGAAACTTCATGAGGGTACCTGAAACAAAAGCAGATTCAATTTACAACTTCATCATAATATATTTTTCAAAACAAAAAAAAGTGAAATAATTCTTCAGGGATACAATGTTGTTCTATATATATACTAATTACTGAGGTAAATACTTTATAAGGATTACTTTCTTCACAATGGCATCGAAGAACATACAAGGAAGAAAGATATCAAAACTGATTATTCAAACAATCGACGCCGCAAACGTAACGCAATTAATTAAGCAAAAAAAAATATAGATTCACATCGCGGTTAGCTAGCTAAGTCCGCTACTTTGTGTTCGCGAATGAAATTTATGCAGTTGATTCTTCTTTAGGTGCAATAAAACTAAATTCAATGACGATCTACCGAACCCGAATTATAGCCATTGTGATTCACAATATCTCACTACTTAAGCGTTTACCAGAAAATTCTTTGCGAAAAATAAAACTATATCTTAATGATATCAGGCTCAACTAATTTACTTCGTTAACCTTACGTAGTCTCTCAGACAAAAAAACTAGAAATAGATAGACTATATAGTTCCCTCACTAAACATCATGTTTCGTTTATTAGGAATAAAATTTCAACTAACACAAATAATTTCCACCTTTAATAATTTTGATACCGTGTTGATCCTGGTGGATTTGTTATTTTAATATTCAAAATTTCACGCTTTGGTTTTTACTAACCACTTATATTATGATTTAAAAACAGCAATATTATCGTTCTATATCAAGACTTCTTGACCTTGAACTTATGTCCCTAAGACAATAATTTGAACAAATTTTCTTTCATCATTAGCTCTGACTTGGTTTTTATTTAATCACGGTATAAAATATTTGTAAATTTTCTTTCTTTATTTAAAGTTTTAAAGAAACTACTACGACATTTACGTTAATGCTAAGCTCAATATACCTACTGCTAGGCAAGAGAAAGTTTAAAAATTTAGAATAAGAGTAACACAAATTTAACTAGTCATCAAATATAACTCTACAATATTATTAAATAGTCATGGTTCACGTAAAGACTAAGTGGCGTTAAACTCAATTGCCTCTCTCTTCCCTTGTACTATTATTTTGCAGGCGTAATCATCTCCGCGGACATAAATAATTAAAGCACATTACCTTAGCATATGCTGACAATGGGTGTCGCTCCCCAAACACTATTTGGACACTTGTTGATTATGTAGACTGTCTCCTGATGCCGGGATGGTGTGGTTGCGCTTGAAAGCGATGGTTATGCCCAGGTGACATATCCAACATATTGTGGGCTTGCAGCCTTTTTGCTACTTTTTTTTGGACCTGACGAGAACTGGGGGGTACCAAAAGCTACACGCACGGGTTGAGCGTTTAACCCCTCGCGTGTCTAACAGGTGAGTCTAATAAATGAAAGGGGATCAAAGTCAGTGATTTCTCACTTTCACAGATTTATGACATAAAAACTTACTGCGTTTCTTATATAGGTGACTCCGAGCACACACTTTTTGCCCCGCTATCAATAATTTACTGGCGTCTTCTCGCCAAGGCGGGTTCCGTTCGCAATGACGATGATAATTACGCACGCCCTCCACTATGACTCAATCTGAGGTGGGCAACTTTTATCGTGCAGACAAAAAGTGAGTAATTATCCACCAATATAGTAGGTTGCGGCTGACGGGCACTTTTAGTCTGTTTATTTTGCGGGTTTTACCTTCAGAGGAATTGGTTAATGACGGCCCCAGTATCCACAGCACGAAAAATTTTTTTTTCCCCCAAAGTTTTTTGTTTCTGTTTTTTTCTCTATTACAATCTGTAATTGAAGTTAATTTCGTTTAGGGGTTCGTCCAATCCATGATGGCTTGGATGATTCGGGAATTGGAATTGCAAAATGTTTACACTTCGCTGTCGCTATCCCGGCTTGCTGTCACGATTTAAAGAAAATGTCTTCCTCCTTCACGGAAGTGTCATTTTCACTCGTGCCAGAAAGCAGGGCGACCAACCTCAGAGAAGCAAAGTCACATTCACGTAGGAATGATGTTTGTAGTCTAAAGGCACGTTCATATTATGGGAGAGGTATGTCTTGGGTAGGATGAAATGTCTCACATTACATACTTACCAACTGATTTAAATTACTCTTCGAGCCAGAAGTGATAAATGAAATAAATATAGAAAGATTCAAAGAAATAATTAATACTGTCACTTTTGAACTATACAATTAGTGATAATTTAGGTAGTGAATATGTAAAAAATTGTTCAGTACACACGATCAATATAGGTAATCAATCACATTCACAACGAAACGCAACAGCGCCGGGTTGCTTCGAACGTAAGTTAATGCGAGACTGAAACAAAGATCGGGGAATCCCCAGTTCATAGACTAGACCACGGATGACGAATCATTGGCATAATTATAAACAATAACAACGTAGTAATGAAACTGTACTCTATGGCCAAAATATTTACCTACAGCTCAACGACTGCTTAGCTGTCTTGCTAGTACGGACTAGCAACGAAGCATGAATGCATTGAGTTTTTTATATGGATAGTTGTGATTTTGAGGTGTAGGTTATAATATTTCCTATTTTAATTTGTTAAATTAACTTTAAATTCACAATAGGATATTATTATTGTTCTGTGTTTGGATTTAAACACAATTCAGGAATAAAAAGTTTGAGTTTTTTTAGGTTGCCTAAAGATAACGAAAGGTAAGCATACCTACTAAATTAATTTTTTATATTTATTTTATTGTCGTTTGACAAAAGGCAGACATTAATGCTCGGCGGCTCAGAAATATATGTTTTTCTTTTAAAAACCTGTGTGTCAGGTTTTCAGGGCAAAATGTCCGGCTAAATATAAATCTGTGTCCGGCTTTTCGATATTTGGGCCTGGCAACCCTATCGCATGGGGGCCTGGCGTGAGGCCACTTTAAGTGTAAGGCCGTGGGCGATGGCCCGCTTCGCCCACGCCTAGCTACGCCACTGCAAAAGTTAAGACGGTGAGCCGCGTTCAGTTGTGACACTCAAGCTTCTGGGGTCCATATTTTTATTTTGGTTCTTATTAACCTCGTCCAGTTGCTGTCTTTTCCGTCTGTTCCTCTCTTATCTTAATTTAATTTCTTAATTTGTTTTTACTTTGGTTTTATTCTGATTTCTTGCTCCTTTCGCAAATTTTTTTTGCATCCCTATTGTCTCCATTGCTCCCTTTTGGAGCTCTATTCTTGGTGACAAGGTGACATACTTTTTAATTATGGCTACATGTAGAGCATGCGCCACCGCGATTATTGTGGAGGCTGTGGTTTGCGATGGTATCTGCGGTGGTTCATATCATACCAAATGTATGAAGCGTGGTTCTATATCCTCTTGTGGGACTACATGTGCCGAATTTGCAGATGTTAGGCCCTGTCACGTCCTTCGCATGATGCGTGATATCTTTGCCCCTCTGTCTAGTAAGATCTCTATTGTGGCAGATAAGGTCTGCTCGTTTTCCCAGCATCATACTGCATCTCTTTATCCTGGCCAGTCATCCTCCCCTCCCCATGTATTAATTTTTCAGCGATTAATCCAGCCCTGGACGATATCCGGCGGGATGCTAAACATCTGAGAGGTGATTTTGAGTCCTGGTCAGCCTCTGTCTCCAGGCGTCTGAGCTCATTCCTTCTGTAGCGACAGAGGTTAAGAGTTTGGCCTCCAAGAATTCTGCCCATCCGGTTGGGGTCCCTTCTGATTCGTCTGTGATCCCTGTCGTCTCTGTCGCCCCTGCCCCTCTGCATCGCACCATCGTCGCAAGAGCAATACCAGACGCAGAAAGGATGTTATTGCAAGTTCTTCCCCGATGACTGAGGACCATGTCGATGTTTCTGCTGGTGTGACCATTGTTGACCAGTCGAACCTGAGCCTGCTAATGGTGCACCTAGTAGATCTGGCATTGTTTCACGCCCTGCTTTGATCTTTTTTCTCCACAGGACGCACCTATGGTCGAGTCTTTTGACCTAGCACAGAGCACGGACTTCACTCTGAAGACTGCCCCAATGCCTCAGTTTTTATTTTTTTCTCGGCTCGATCCTTCTACCTCTGTTGATGACATTCTAAAATATGTGAGAGTGAGTCTAAGATTGACGGGTCTGTACTTCTACCTTGTCAGCGTCTTTATTCTCGCCTGTGTCAGGGGCATGTATCGTCATTTAAGTTGACAACTTTCCCAGCTCTTTTCGAGATTATTTCTTCTCCGGACTTCTAGCCTAAGAATTCCATCGCGCATTAATTTGTGCCTCGAGGCAGGTTTAATAACGGTACCCATGACAGAGCAATAACTAATGCTCCAAGAAACTAAGTACGCTGTCCCTTTACTATCAGAATGTAGGGGACTAAGAACTAAAACAAACCATTTATTTCAGGCATCCATTGACTTGACTGGGACTTGGCTTCATCACGGTTTTAGTGATGCAGAAATTCTTCATGACTCCTATCAGATTTTTCGTAGGGACAGACATTCTGAGTCTCTGTGTCGGGGTGGTTGAGTACTGGTTGCTTGCAGATCGAACTTTAACTGGAGCTTAGTTGATGTTCCTGCCTTCTCTAGTTCACTCACTCTTGAACTCTTGGTTCTTAAGCTATCTCTACCTAAGCTCAATATCTTTTTGCTCGGTTGCTATATTACCCCTACCCTGATAAACTTCGTTGATACCTAAGGGCGCAGCCTTTACGATATTATAACCCTTAGTTTAGACTTCAGCTATAATATGACGAACCCTGAAGATGAATTTCTTCTTCTTGGTGACTTTAATTTACCCAATGTTCTATGGGTACCTAACTGTGATGACTTCCATCCCTCATATTATCCCACATTTATGGATTCTAAATTTCTTAACACTATTGCTTCCTCTGGTTTACACCAAATGAGTGATGTAAGAAACTCTATGGGAAAGCAGTTGGATTTTGTATTTTTTCTGATTCGACTAAGTTATCCGCTATTGATAGTTTTCATCCGCCTATCATGGTCTCTTTCTGTTCCGATGGTACTAGTATTGCGGATACCATTTTCGAACGACTTTAAGAGAACGAACTTCTATAGAATTAATCCTTCTAACTCAGAAGGCGCACTTCTTAGGCAGAAGCCTAGAACCATTTGACCAATTCGCCAAATATAAAATATATTGATTCGAATGAGGCTCCCACACCAGCATGCAAAAAAAAAACATTAGTAGTTAACACACTAAATTACGCCTACCCACAACAGTCAGGGGTGCATAGACAACAGAGATCGTTACAGTTAATCCAATGGTAAGAGTCAAGTCAAAAAGAGGACACATATTCACGACTCTATACATGCGTCCTATAATAATAATAATACTGTTTCCATTCGAATACAGAAGGATCTAAATGCAAAACAAACAAAAACGAGAAATTAAACAAAAACTAGTGCGAGCAAAAGAATGAATTACAAATTGTAGATACTCCTTTTAAGTGTCACCTTGTCCACACAAGTATCAAAAATCTCTCCGATATCATTAGCAGACCTACACATGCGGTTAATAGGCTCGAACATGCCGTAATTAGTGCGTGAAAAAGCAACTTGTAAAGGTGATCGATTGCGTAGAGAATAGGACAGTTCTCTAGGCAATACTTTGGAAGCTAGTTCAACACTGTCAGCTGATGCAAAAATATCAAATCTGCAACCCAACGACGCTTCTCGAGTTTAACAAGTTGCAGTAACCCTAAGCGCATAAGCGCTCCTCTGAGATAACGTCTAATATCCTTTCAGTCGATTTTTCGGTATGCTTAACAATAATGATATTGATGCCAGCGTGTCCCTATTTTATAACAAGATATATGATTTGTTTAACTCCTTTGTTCCATTAAAACGGATTAGGTAGACATGTTCCTCTCCCCCGTGTTACAATGCCGAACACCGCAGTTTTAGTAACAGGAAGAACAAACTCTGGAAAAATTACTTGTGTTGTAAAAGCGCAATAGCGTATTGTGACTTTGTGACCTGTTATGAAAGCTTTAAGGCACTATTCTTCTCGCTCTATAAGGAATACCTTGTTAGTGTTCGCAATAATAAGCATAATAACCCTCGCAATTTCTTTAAATTCGTCAATATGGACAAGAAATCGAGCAACTATCCATCTACGGTGTGGTATGACGCTCTTCTAGTAATAACGTGTCCGACATAGCAAATAATTTTGCTTCATTTTTTGAGAGTGCCTTTTCTTCGGATAACTTTAAGCCTTGTGTGAATAATTTTGATCATATTTTGGATCATCCCGCTTCATCCGATTTTTTGCCGTTTGTATCACGAGATTTTCTTATGGAAAAAATCAATGAACTTAAATCGGATATTTCCTCTGGTCTTGAAGGTATCCCTCCAGCCTTCGTTAAGTCCTGTTCCGAAGCCCTTCTTACTCTATTAGCGATTCTCTTCAGCAGGTCCCTTCAAGCTGGTAAATTTCCTGCATTGTGAAAGTGCTCTTTTATAGTCCCTGGCCGTAAGAATATTATAACTAATTATAGACCAATCGCGAAATTATCTTGCATACCTAAATTATTTAAATCAATAGTGTATTCCTAGCTTATAGAGCGATGTATTGGCTTAATCTCTCCCAATCAGCATGGGTTCTTGCCCGGTAGATCAACGACTACTAACTTACCTCCCCCGTTATTTCTGGCTTCCAGCGAGGCGTACAAGCTGACTGTATATACACGCATTTCAGAAAAGCCTTTGATAAACTCCCTCACTGCATAATTATCTTTAAACTCGCGACTGGATTTCTTCCTATCTAAGAGGCAAGACATATCGTGTGTCCCTGCGTGGCTCTAGCTCATGAATTTTCAGGGCTTCATCTGGTGTACCACAATGCAGTCATCTCGGCCCTCTACTATTCCTTCTTGCCATTGACGACATTGTCCATCTTATCTCGTACTCTAATTTTTATTCTTATTTACGCTGGCGCGGCGCCCATGTCCCAGGATGCTCCTGGTTGCTCTGCCGCTCTCGGATTGGTATCGGTGAGGTGTGATCATCCATCTCCATCTTTAATTCATACAAATGGTGTGAACGGTTCGCTTGGCTCTCACATTGCTCACGGTGGTACTAGGCATCGTTCGCGGGTGCAACATGTGCGCGCTCCTAATGATTCCGCTTTACTGACTGCACCTTCGAGCGACGACCTTCCGCATTACCCTGTAGGTAGGGCGCCCCACACAGATTGGGGCAGATGGCCCTTCTCCATCTCACTCTAGCATTTCTGCCGATGAACGCAATACGTCTTGATCCATCAACTTCTGTTGATGACGTTATTGGTTACGTGAGGCAGAAGAGTGGGGCTCCTACTCCTATTTTTTTTACGAAAAACTGTCGAAAAAAAGGGCCAAATTCGATACTTTTTGTTCAAACCGCCGCCATTCTGTCAAATTAAAAAAAACCCCCTCCATAGCGCGATAGCGATTTTCCTACAGATTAATAATCTTTTTGAAATTTTTGTTTCAGATCAAAATTGCGGCCGCAATCGTGGACACCGTACAGGACCTTTTTTTTACGTGTCATGTCAACAATTTATTCAACTATTATACACCCAATAAATAAGCATAAAAAAAATCATTTTGTATTCGTCATGAATGTATTTATATATAAAAAAAACCGGACCGATTAGTTTATTTCAACATTAAAAAAAAAATCGCGAAAATCAGTGATTTTTCGGAGGGTCACACTGAGACGATCCCTTAATAATATGACGAACCGAAAGGACGAAATCATCCTTCTTGGTGACTTTAATTTACCCAACTTTCAATGGGTATTGAACGCTGATTACGATGACTACCTTCACTTCAATTGTCTTACTGCTAGAGACTCCCACTTTCTTGACGCCATCTCCTCCTTTGATTAACACCAAGTGAGTGAAGTAAAGAACTCTATGGGAAGACAGTTAGATCTTATATTTACTTCTGATTCGAGTAACACTGTAGTCGAATCGGCTTCTCGTAACTTATCCACTATCGACAGTCTACATCTGCCCATTCTCATTTCCTTCTGCTACAATGGTTCTAATATTGCTGACCCCAACGTAGATCAGTACGTACTTGATTTTAAAAGGGCGGACTTCTCTGATTTTTCAAACAGAATACTCTTAATCGTTTTCCCATCTCTTTTTTATAGTTGAGATATCGACGAATGCGTCTCCGTGTTTTATGATAGAATTTATGATCTGTTTAATACGTGTATACCACTCAAACGGTCGAGATCATCCTGCCATTCTGTCCCGTGATATAATACAGAGCTACGGAGCCTTAAAAATAAAAAACCAAAATGGAAAACTTTCTTACGCTGTAGAAACACGTCAGCTTATTGTGATGACATGATAATGTTCGCGATAACTTGCATAATGATCCTCGTACTTTTTTAAATTTGTTAATATGAAGAAGAGGACTGATATGTATCCATTTCCAATGTGGTACAATGGAACCTCTAATTGCAGCGCACCCGATATAGCTGACAACTTCACATTATTTTGAGGGCGCCTTTTCATCTGGCAACTTTGTGGCTTCTCTGGATGAGTTTGGTCATATCCAAGACCGTCCCGCTGCCTCCATTGCTTTGCCCATTATATCTTGTGATATTATCATGGATGGTATCAAGGGGCTTAAAATGGACTTTTCTTTCGGTCCTGCGTTCCTGAAATCCTGTTCTGACGCCTTACTGACTCCATTAGAACTGATCTTCAACAAACTGTCTTCAGGCCGGTAGATTTCCTACGTTATGGAAGAGCTCCTTTATAATTCCTGTTTATAAAAAGGGGCATAAAAACTTAATAACCAATTATAGGCCAATCGCAAAGCTTTCTTGCATGCCCAAGTTGTTCGATCTGTTATATAGACTTTGACATGGACCCGCTCTTATTTAAAAGATAGGTCATACCGGGTATCTTTCCGTAACACTTTATCTAGAGTTGTTAGGGCTTCTTCTGGTGTACCGCAGGGTAGCCATCTGGGGCCACTGCTTTTTATTCTTGCCATTGACGACATTGTCCCTCTGATTAGGCACTCCAAAGTCTTAATCTACGCAGACGATATGACGATTTTCTCATGCGTTAGAAACAGCTATGATTCTTTCTGCATTCAGGATGATTTGAATACCTTCAGGATTTGGTGTGCCTCAAACGGACTGCACTTAACCTGGATAAATGTGAAGTTATGTCATTTTCTAGGAACATCAATCAGCTCGTCTTTGATTATACCTTTGCGGAAACTACTATCCGTCGTGTTGAGTCCGTTACTGACCTTGGTGTAAAGCTAGATAAAAAACTCGATTTCACTCTGCACATAAATCATATCGTATCTCGGAGTAATTCAGTTTTGGGTTTTGTTATGCGGTGGTCAAGGGAGTTTTCTGATCGACAGACCCTAATTCACTTATATTTTTCTTTGGTTAGACCAATTCTCAAGTATGCATCTCAGGTTTGGTCTCCCTGCTATGCTGTTCATTCCAGACGCATTGAATCGGTGCAGCGGAAGTTTGTTAGGTTCACACTAAGGGACCTCCCGTGGTGCGATCCACTGAGGCTTCCTCCTTATGCGGATCGCCTCCAGTTGCTTAATATGCACTCGTTGGAGGAACGACGTAGAGTTGCTGACCTAGTCTTTATTCACCAGCTTTTGAACTTGCACATAGATTCTCGCACTCTCGTAAGTTTGGTTTCTTATAGGCATACCCCGTATAGCTTAAGAAGATTGCCTTTACTGCATGTTGTTCATTCTCGGTCTAACTATGGTATGCATGAGCCTATAAATCGCATGTGTAGAGCCGTGAATGTGTCCTATTTTTGATTTGTTTAAACGATCTCTGTTGTCTGTGCACCCCTGATTGTAGTTTGTACGCGTCTTTTAGTTATTTGTTTACTAATATTTTTATTGCATGTTGGTGTGGGAGCCTCATTCACCTCAATATATGTTATATTCTTGTTAATAGGTCAACTGATTTCAGGCTTCTGCCTGTGAAGTGCGCCTTCTGAGTTAGAAGGGTTAATTCTATACTGATGACATGAAGATCTTCTCTTATGGTTGGGATGGTGATGATGCCGCCCTTATTCAAAATGACTTAGGTACGTTTCTGGATTGGTGCGAACATAATGGCTTACACCTCAATTTTGAGAAATGTGAGGCTATGCCCTTTTCCAGGAGCCCTACCACAAGCTTGGGATTACAAATTTGCGGGGAATGGTCTTCGTCGCGTGCTTTCCGTAACTGACCTTGGGGTAAAACTTGATAGGAAACTTGACTTTAATGTGCATATTAACTATATCGTGTCTAGAGGCAGTTTAATCTTGGGCTCTGTTAAGTGTTGGTCTAGGGAGTTGTCGGATATACTAACATTGATTCATTTGTACTGCTCCTTAGTTAGACCTATTTTAGAGTTTGCATCTCAGGTTTGGTCGCCATACTACGCTCTTCATTCTAAGCGTATCGAGCCGGTGCAGCGTAATTTTCTTAGATTTGAGTTAAGAGGGCTCCCATGGGACGATCCGCTTAGAATCCCGCCCTACACCGACCGCATCCGGTTGCTCGGTTTGCCATCGCTTGAGAAAAAGCGCAAAGTCGCTGACTTGGTCTTTATTCACCAGCTCTTGAACTCTAATATAGACTCCGATTTGCTTGTTTGCAAGGTTTCCGTCAGACAGTCCCAACATAACCTTCGAAGACTGGCTTTATTGCATGTTGAACCATCCAGATCAAATTATGGCATGCATAAACCAATTAATCGTTTATGTAGGGTTGTTGATGCATGCCCAAATTTTGATTTAAATCTTAGCAAGGTGTCGTTTAAAAACTATCTATTTTCTCTGCTCCCGTAGTGTAGGCTGGCTTTCCTTACTTGTTTTCTTCCTCTTCCTTTCTTTTGCTTTTCTTTCCTTTGCTTGTTTTTGTAGGAGCCTCATTTCTTCGTTTTGATGGAATAGGTAAAATAATGCTAGGCTCCTGCCTAAGAAGTGCGCTTTTTGTGATTTTTTTTTATGGGAGCGGGGAAATGCATTTACGCACCTAGGGGACTAGGGTCCCCCGTGTGCCGGACTCAGCTGGCCAAAACCAGTAATACCGGCTAAAACCCCCCTCACCCCTCCAGGAAGACCACCACGGGACCGTCAAGAAGACATTACTACGTGGTGGAGTCCTAATAAATAGCCTCCACCAAGGCACCTAAGCCAACAGGTACTCCCATGAGAGCCCCTGCCTTCTCGCCGCCCCAACAAGTTAGCAGATGCTCCCGTTAGGGAGCCACATTGTTGTCTCCTTCCTTTTGGCGAAGGATCCCTCTCACGAAAAAGGCAATCCTTCGCCAGTGGTCCTCCCTTTGCAGCACGACCCCGACAGTATTGTCCGCGGTTATGCTGCCCGTCTCCGCCTCTAGTTCAACCCTCTCAGCCCTCCAACGATCACATTCAAAGAATGTGTGGAGGGCGGAGTCCGATGGGGAGCCGCAGTATAGACAGCACGGGCTCGACACCTTTCCTATACGGTGAAGGAAGGGCCGGATATGCCTGTGCCCCGTCAGCATTTGGGTAAGGTAGTAGTCCACCTCACCATGCTGACGGTTTAGCCAAGTGTCCAACTGAGGAATCTCTGGGGCTGTCCACCAGCCCCGCGGCACTCTCCTCCCATTACGGGTTTCTCCAGGTGGACGAACTGTCGCTCCCTGGCTAAAAGGTCAATCGGTATGACCCCTGCGACCACTAGCAGCGCCGGTTCCGAGACCGTGCGGTAGCAGCTCGCAACGCCGCACGGCGTTGTACCGCAAGTATACGTTTGCGGTACAACGTAGAACATTATGGACTCGACGGTGCGAAGCAACAGCCGCCTCTTGCTGGGTCCTTCAATGTTGTCCATGACCCTGCTCAACGCCTTGTCAGCCCGGCCCTTAATCTCAGACCAGAAGGAGAGACTACAATCGAGACTCCCCCCAGGTATTTGATCGCGGGCCGCGTCTGAACCGACCTGTCCCCTATCCGCATTCCGATCAACAGCGGGATACGCTTCTTCGTAAAGACGATCTCGGTCTTGGCAAGCGCTAACTCCAGCCCATGGTGTACTAATTACATGAATTTCGGAGAAAATTTGGAAAAATCCTGAATTTTAGGTAATCGCAAACAATTTTTCTTTACTTTTGGAAGTGACTGTACCTGCAATGGTAGGAGTTAGATCAACATTGTTGACAATTTCGAAAAGGTCATTGGGATAGTAGTTTTTTAGCGTTTGGTTATGTCTCTGTGTTGGGTAGATCAAAAGATAAAAATAAAAGAGTAATTTGCATAGCATGAAAAACTGAAATTTATAAATCACCCTGTAACTCCGAAACGGTTGAGATTACCCCTCCCCCTGCCATATAATTTTTTGCTTGGCTGGTTGAGATCTATTAGCCCACTCATTTTGGCACGTCAGATCTGAAACACCGTGTATATATAATGATAGAGTACATTCTTTGGTCTCACAAGATGACTGCTTAATGTAAACATTTTTATATATATTATATGAGGAGAAATTTTAACATTTGATTTCAGCAATCCCTATGGAGCTTTCTCTCCGTCTTGCTTTCCGGTTCCCTCTTCCCTCAACCCCATGTTTTAATTTTTTGTTGGTTGTTTTTTTAGGCTGGAACTGCATCCTAGCCATGTGTAGAGCTTATCTCTCTTTCTTTCTGTCTTCTGTCTCAATCTCTCTCTATCTGTTTTGTTTTTTATCCTTTGTGACAGACCAGAAGGAGGGATTCCACAACCCTTTTTCATTCACCCACGCGATTTTGAATATGTTGTGTATGGCTTGGATGTCCAAGGACCTATACCCCAAACCGACGAGCTAGGCGTGCTACGTGGACATCCCCGGCAACTTGCACACAAACGCGCACCCATCACCCTTTAAAGGCTTTTAAGTTTAAATTATTAACCCAAATCAATCGCACTTTTCAAAAATATTTTCAACAACTTTCTTTGATAATGAAAGAAATTTCATTCATAACTTTCAAACTTATTTACTCAAATTAAAATTTAAAAGACAAAAAGAAATTGTATTTAAAACTAAAATTATACAGCATCAGCAAATCCAATGCGATCATTACCCATATCGAATTCTGTGTAATATTTTCCTATAAAGACATCTCCAAGTATCCAGAGTGGACCATTTGGTGGAGGTATATCAATACCCATGAATCCGGAAAGACAAATAGTTTTTCCCATTTGAGAAATCTGGAAAGACAATGAAATTTTATTTTTGATATTTTTCAGTTAAGTTCGACTTACCCTCAAGACGTAGTCCTTTCCTTCAAGGAAGAATGTTCGTCCACCGAAAGTAAATTCAATTTTAGGAAGATTTGGTATATCTTCGCAGTTAATCATAAATTGTCCGTTAATAATTGGGGTACCTCCGATAGCTTTGTTAATAGATTCCGCTTCAGCAGGTGGTCCTGCAATGAGACTGGTGCCAGTATCAGCAATTACTTGACATCCATTTTTGCAGAATTTCACATTTCCGACAGATCCAGAATCCATTTTGAATTGCCAATATGATTTCTTGGTGACAGGAACATATGTAAAATCACCTAAAATTCGTAAAAGTATTGATTGAAGTTAGAAATCGAAATTTTATATGTTAACGTTAATATGTGTTCATTTTAACTTTTCTTTCATAGAGCCTATCAATAAAGCCGGATTAAATGTTAAAAAGGATTCTGAAACTATAATTTTTAAAATAGTACAATGAAATACACTTAAATTGCTTCGGTGCAGCTACGATGTAATTTACGGCCAACGGTCAGGTTGAATGGTCACAGATTGGTAGTTTGCAAATACTTTGTTCGATAAACATTTCGTTTTTTAGTTTTCGGTTTGTTCGAAGGCGTCTATCGTCTAAAGATGCTGCTGCTATTGAAGAAGACCCAAAGGAATTTATTTTAATATTTCTTGTTATTTCGTATTATGAGTTTTCCGCACTTTGATACTAAACATTTGCTGAAATTTGTGTAATCAGCTTAGCAACAGTTAATCGGTAATTTCTTTGAAATACTAAACTGTACAATGTTTCCTATACTCTTTAATCAAGGCTGTTGTCTAGCTCGCAGCAATGCAAACAAGACTCAAGTTTCCTCACTTCCCTTACCCTAATTCCCTTCCGGCCAAAACCATGCTAACGCATCAAAGGGTTGTCCCCTAGGATTTGGCCACATCGTATAAAAAAAAAAAAAAAAAAAAAAAAAAAAAAATGGGATAGGGTATGACAAGCAATATGTGCAGTTTCAAATTTTTTCTTAAACAAACTTAACCAAATAATTTTTTAATATGATTGTTTTCTATGAGTCCTTTCTTTCATTAGACACCCCACTCGATGGGGTTGCATTTTTTCATAACCCATTTCATAAACTCCAAGTTATGAAATTGAACCATAGTTTTTTTATTTTACTGGGAGACTCCTCTGACAAACGGAATTTTTTAAACTTTTCATCTGTTTATAAAGCTTATGTCAATTGCTTTCCGTTGACTTAAAGATATTTTTTTACGGTGTGGTTAAAGCCCGGTTGCGAGCTAGACAACAACCCAGAGACGGAGTGAATTTTTTTTAATTAAATTTTTTTTAAAACCCACGAGGAGACCCGGTCTCGAACCCGGGAACCATGTCATGGTGGTCGTGCCGCTCAACCAATTGATCCAACCCCTTCTCTGAAAATTTCTATATAGACTTTAGGATATGTTACATTAGGCCATGATTGCTCATTGTGATACTATATTGGGGCTAGATTTCCATGCCTATGATTAAGTACCTAAAACCACATATTAGGTCCCTGACATCGAAAGATCTTAGCTCGGATAAATTCTCAAAATACGGGTATATAAAATATAGAATTTAAAGGTCACGAAAAATAATTTGATGTTATTTAAAAATTATAACAAGTTTTAATAAAAAATTATTAGTAAAACATTTGTATTGCAAACAATAATCAATGCAATAATAAATAATTTAACAATGAACTTGCAATTAAAAAATAAGCTTGCGTGAATGAAATGAGCGCAGCGACTCATAAGAGTGCTTTTTTGAACTACTCGTATTAGGGATGGGCGATCTTCGATTCGATCTCGACGGATCGATCTTTTAGCCTTCGATCTGCCGATTTTTGAATCGATTTTTCGCTGGACTGATTCATCTCGAATCGATTTATTTATTTCCGATTCTCAGTTCACGTGGAACTTTTTCGCATCATCATTAATTCGTGTAATAATTCTGCAAATTTAAAATTTCGTATCTAAAAACTTGTTAATGTTAGATTAATGCATTGCGGATCTCTTTAATATGTGTTATCTGTATTAGTTAATACCATGATTTTGTGATTTTGTAATCATCAGAGGGTGTTTATCCCAAAGATTACCTACTATGTACTAGATAACCGACTCCCTAAATTACCCAGCTAGTCTTGAAAAAGTAACACTGGCACCACAGAAAAACGAAATATATCCAGCTTTTAAAGTCATAAGAATATACATGCAAATAAAGAGTACAGGTAGTGTACGGTCATTTACTCCTGTCAAAATAATTTGAGAGAATCACTTACTGCAGTCCAAATTCTGTTCTCATCCGGAGAGAATTACAGACTCCTGTCAAAAAAGTATCGCCAAATCTTGTCGAAGAGTAAAAATGTACCAAAAAGTAGCACTAATAAAAACAATTCATGTGAAGCACATGACTGAGTTAGTTACTTGGGTGCGTAAGAAATTTTCAAACTTTCAATGTATTCCGATCTTTTAATGATTGAAGTACATTTAACATTTTTAAATGTACAATAAGAAAA
Organism: Leptarthrus brevirostris; assembly: GCA_964036015.1. NCBI lineage: Eukaryota > Metazoa > Arthropoda > Insecta > Diptera > Asilidae > Leptarthrus > Leptarthrus brevirostris. The sequence goes on from OZ038371.1 coordinate 54,188,008, forward strand.
GTATACGTGTCTCTTATCCACAAACTCTCCCGGAAAACAAATTTTTAGCTCTGAATGCAGGGTTCTGGTCTGGTGATTCTGGATCAAGGAAAAATAGGTATTTAAGGAAATATCAAAAATAATTCATTTTTAAACTTCCTGGAGATTACAGAAACTTTGGAGCACCATTAAGATTTTCAAAAATCATTTTCATATTGCGACGTCTTTCCACGGAAAAGGACAGTGGTGAGATCCCAAAATTGAGTAGTCAAAATCAATGAAATCGATCCATGAACATCGATCTTTTTAGAGCGATTAATCGATCTTTGAAATCGGAAAAAAATTATAGATCGATCCGTACTGAATCGATTTTCTCAGTTCGATCCCCCATCCCTAACTCGTATGTAGTTGAAACCAAAACTGCAGTATAACACAATTCGTACCACGATAATTCATAATGAAAAAAATTAAAAATACTCGAACGAGTTTTCTATCTATATAAAACATTCCAAATAATATGCTTGTTTGTTTTTTAAATAAAATTTTCAAATTCGCAAAAGGTGCAATTTAGCACGTTTCTTCTTATATTCAAATGAGCAGCACTCGAGAATGGTTTATCCGACAGCGGTCATGGTTATTTGCGGCGGAATACATTTTCAAAAAATCCGTTGTGATGTGCCATTTCGTTGTAAATGTGTGGAAGATATAATTTTCTTCTAATTTCTATGAAGAACATTATTTATTAATAAGGACTGCACCTTTGTTTACCTGAATTACTCCAGGAATAAATAAGTGGAATATATTATCTGTTTTTTTAATGAGCTATATAGATCTCCGCCATACAAATTGCTGAACCAGTTCATGATCTAGTTCACTATCCCGCTCAAGGGAATTTAAGAAATTTCCTTGAAAATAAAACGCTGCCAACTTCAATTTCAATAGAAATGTCATTTTAGTGAATGTGCAATATAATGAAAGAAATTAAAATGTTGGTTAAATTCACAAACACAATTTTTTTCAATGCGTTTTAAATATATTTAATATTTCTTATCTTCTTGTTTACGATTGGGCTTTATCTTTGGCGTAAAATAGAAACTTAAAACGTCTAAAACTGACAAATATGTAACTTGGGAAGTGAGCTGCAGTTTTATTTTAAAAATTTCCCTAATCGTTCTTTTAATGATCTGATGAACCGCTCATTAAAAAAACACGGCTCGCAGTTCAAGGAGTTTTTCTAGAAAAGGCTTAGGTGATATCTATACTATTGGAATGATGATTAAAAAAACGAGACATTAGTCGCAAAGGTCCGTGCTTGCCATAGTCAGTGCAATGTCGTGGCATATGGAGAAAGTCATGACACCTCAAAGAGCGTGCCGGAACCGAAACATTAAGGGGGCACTCAGTTTTCAGCGCCGTTTTTTTCAATGAATTTCAGGAGTTTTTATCTCAGCAACCAATAAAGATAAGAATATACGATATTCTGCGCATAATCCACACACCCAAATTCCGTGAATTCTGCCGTTCCCGACAGGACCCATGGTTCCCAGGATTGGCAACGTACCGTTCATCTGAAAACAAAAATTGATATGGGGATTTAACGTGGATGAGAATGCGAATCATTTTACATGGGCTTTTTTACTATTCCAATGACCTTTCCAAAATTGTCAACAATGTTGATCTGGCTCCTATTATTGCAGGTACAGTCACTTCCAAAAGTGAAAAAAATGGTTTGAACTTATCTTAAATTCACTATTTTCCCAAATTGTCTCCGAAATTCCTGTAACTAATACACCTCTTTTTTATTGTTATTAGATTACCCATATTATTACCTTTCCAAAAAGGTGCAACATGGCACGGTAGACAAAGGATTAGAAAAACAGCATCCTTAGAAATCCCTGACTACCTAATTATTTTATTATACTTTAGGTAGGAAATTTTAGGAAAGGTTAAGGTTAAGAGAAACAGGAAGTGTAACTTCACACGACAGGGAGACACAACTCGAAACTTAGGGAACTTCTGCGGACGTCGAGCAGCAAATAATCATCATTGTGAGGCAAGACCCTGAGACGAGCACGAGACTATTAGGAGTGTCCACATGTAAAGTTTGGAGGGTTAGTCATCGAGAGGGATTATGTCCATATCACTATCACTTAGTCCAAAGACTGCTGGAACGAGAGTCCGAGAGAAGACTGGAATTTAACACTTAGCTTCTGGAACGTGACATTGACGACAGGGCTTTTCTGGACCAAATTCTGTGGACGGATGAATCTCAATTCACCAGTATCACGAACTTCCATAACCTCCATACCTGGTCGGAAACTAACCCACGGAGGATAAATATGCTCTCATTCCAGCAGAGATTCAGTGTCAATGTATGGGCTGGTATCATCGGCAACATTTGGTAGGACCATTAATTTTGCCGTAAGTGCTCAGCAGTCATATTTATGCGGACCTTTCGGAGAACACACTTCCAGATCTAATAAAGGACATCTCTGTGCATAATCGAACGGACATGTTTTACTAATACGATGGAAAACCAGCGCATACTGCTTATATTGTGAAGCCAATGCTAAGTGAAAAATTTTATAACCGCTGGATTGGACGAGGAGCACCGATTCCTTGGCCTGGTAAGATCTTACCCCTTTGGACTTTTTCTTATGGGGAGCAATAAAGGATGAAGTTTATTTAAGCCCTGTTAACACTAGGGAGGATTTAGTTAGTAGAATTGGGAATGCCGCGACGAAAATACATGCATCCACAGTGCCGGTGGACATTTTAAACAGCTTTTGTAATTTTAGAAGATTAATTGTATAACGTTTTGAATTCAATAAAAAGGATTTTAGGGTTAATATGATTATTTCCCGATAAGCTTTCTACTTATAAATTTCGGACACAATTTGGGAAAATACTGAATTTTAAGTAATCGCAAACCATTTTTTCACTTTTGGAAGTGACTGTACTTGCAATGGTAAGAGTTATATCAACATTGTTGACAATTTTTAAAGGCCATTGGGATAGTAGTTTTTAAGCGTTTGATTGATGTCGCTGTGTTGTGTAGATCAAAAGATAAAAATAAAAGAGTAATGTGCATACCGAGAAAAACTGAAACTTATGAATCACCCTGTAATTCCTAAACGGTTAAGATTGCCCACCCCCCTGTTATAATTTTCTTTTTTATCTAGGTGAGATCTATCACTCCACTCATTTTGGCACCTCAGATCTGAAACACTCTCTATAACAACAGCTATAGAAGTACGTAGGATTTTTTCGATATTGTAACATGCACTGTAATCTGGCAAAGGCTACGTGATGAAAACGTGTGTGCAATGCGCATATCCTGAATTTCGGAAACCAGGAAAACGTCAGATGCCGTATGAAGTCAAGGCCGACTAGAACCTGTGGTGATTTGGTGTGGTGAAAATGAGTAACGGAAATTGCTAGAACTAAGTTTTTGAACTTTCTAGAATTAAGCTAAGTAGTATAAATAGGGCTGAGTAGCAGCCTATCGAGTCAGTTGTATTTTAACCCGTGAAGTGATAACTGATAATTAGAAAAATGAAACGTTGCTATATTGTGAAGAAAACGTGTAAAGGAAATTGTAAAGAGAACTAATTAAATGAAGACTAATAAAATTGTGAACATTTGTGACTGTAAATAAGTGTCTTAATTAATCCGTCGAGCCCGAAGAGCCCCATTTACGTAACAATATATTGATTTTTGGCCAAATACGCACTTCTAAAATGACAAGTGGAAAATTTTCCTAAAAAATCGTCAGAAAATTGTTAATAACAAATGAACTATGCAATATAAAAAAAACCTACGTACTTCTATGGACAATGTATTTTTAAAGCTACATTCAAAATTTCAAGTGAATCGGTTGAAAATTTGTCTGAGTTATGTTTCCGGCCAACTTGAAAAATACAGTTTTGAGATAAACGCGTTACAAGTTTTGAGTAGTAGAAAATCATGAATAATTTTGCAATACCTTTAATGTTAAAATTCAAAAATCGAGTACTTAGAGATTGTTCCCGGCCAGAATCTTTTGGGACATCATTTTTCAGGTCCTAAGGAACTATTTAAAAAAAAATAAAAAAATCGATTTTTCGAAAATTCTAGAGTGGCCTAACCCCTTAAAAGAACTTAGAAGCTCAGGTCTAATTATAGAGCCTAGTAGGCAGTCGAATGCAAATACAATACGAAAACTTTTGCGTCTATTTTCAAGAGAATCTAGAGCGAAGAGCTTAAGCCTATCCACGTACCACGTCCATGGAAGACCACGAAGAGACAAAACCAAATTTACCTTAAAGAGCAACAAATAGAACAAGTGGATTAATTTTGCTGTCTCGGAAGCATAGTTACAACAGACGGCTAGAGTTGCATTTAATACTCAACCATCAGCTACATAGGGGGAATAACATGTAACACTCTGGTGTACGTGCCGTAACTATGTACACTGATGGGAATGCGGTCATGTCTCTGCCAGGGGTTTCTGGTTAATTTTAGTCGTGCGGAGAGAAGTGAATTCTCTCTTAATTGGTTACTGCCGTATAGAGGTACCGAACCCATCGGAGTCACTATGTAATCGGAACTCTCACCCGAACCTGGCAGGGAGAGGGTCGTGTATCCTCCTGCACGGACGATGCAGTGAGCCGAGGAGGGGTTGTAGCTGGAGGTTGAGGTAAACGTCTAACTGCGGGATTCGGGATCCAACACACCTCTTTGCTGCACTCGTAGCCTTGAGGAGCTGCGGCCCTAGGGATTAGCACACCCTAGATCTAGGGAGAACAACCGCCCTGATCTTTAGATCAGGCGGGAGCGTGTAGGGGGGTGCTCCTCCAAAAGCCTATGGAACCTTCGGAATTAGGTCGCTGTTGATTCGGGACCTGTTCGAAGAGGGGAAAGGACTGTCGGAAGGTACGGGTGTAGCAGGAGGCGTAACGCTGGCGGTTGCCTCGGCTGTGGTCCGAGAACCCGTGCCCGAATTAAATAACTATTTTTAATATGGAATCTCAAATTAATCAAACGAAGGGAAGAGATCTAGTAGGGGATGATGAGAGGAGGGACAGCACGCCTGTCAATCCCGTCGGGAGAAAATCGCGGATGCTTCGCTCACCGGTGGAGCGGGCACGTTCCTGGCCGGCTGCTGAGACGGTCTGGGCGGACCTCCCTCCACTGGCCCTGGAGCTTGGTGGAGGGGAACGGTAGCATGCCTGTCAACCCCTTCAGAAGGAGCTCAAGAGTGAGTCGTTCAACGGTGCTACAATCACCGCTGGGGCGGACTTCCCTCCACCAGTGTTGGAAACAGCCAGTCTGAAGGACAGGTTGGAGGCTGTGGAGGCCCGCATGGAGAGGGGGTTCCTACAGATGCGGGCCTCATAAAGGATATGCTGGCTGCTCTTAAGAAGCAGCCAAACATCTCTAAGGTCGTCAAGGATGGTCTTCCTCTGCTAGAGGAAACCATCGACGACTTGGATGTGACTAGGAGGATGTACGCGGAGGTCCGCTGCACGCTGCACTGGGGAAAACTGTAAAGTCCTCTGGTACGCAGACTGCTCCTGTCGGGACGGCGAGCGTGGTGGCTTTGCCGGTGCTGAGGAAGAGGCCATCAACGAGGTCCCTGGGCACGTAGACTACTCCGGCCGAAACAGCTAGCGTAGGGTACTCGCCGATGGGACTGAGGAGGGGGAGCTTCCAGCCCTGCGCTCCAATCAGAGGAAGAAAAACTTTTTGCGACGATTATTATGACGATATTAATAGCATAAATTGGATTATTTCATGTATTTGTTAGAGAAAAAGCATAATTAGCATTTTGAGATTTTTAGTTCACTGACGTTAGAACTTGAACTCATTGATTCATAATGTATAAAGGATGGAGAGCAATAAACGCTACTGCATAATTATATTTATACTAAATTTGAGTTCAATAAAAGAAATTAAGAATGAAAAATTTCGAGCGAAATTAATTGGGGCATTATACAACAATTTTTACCTCCTTTTCGTTGCGCTCATTTGACATATCTCTCCTTTCATTTTCATTGCGTTGCATTCATTGTGATCCAGCCTTAGTAGAACATAATTATTAATAAATGAAATTAGGAAATAGTTGCATCTATTGCTAGGTCCATGAGGCTCCGGCGGCATTTTTGAGGCGACAATTTATTTACAGCAAGAAAATAATTTATAATAAACGGATTTTTTTTAGTAAAGGTGTTTGTCATTCTTAATACCGATACCGATTCAAATAGGTATAAAGTAATCAATGATTGAAAAAGTAAGTACGTGCAAGTTCTCAAATATTCTCCTTGACCATCTCATTTAAGATGTAGTTAAAAATCTACCACTCTTTATGTCATCGATCCTTTTAAAGAATTAATCTGCTTGCTCTGTACCTTATGCCCCAAAACGGGTTAAAGATTAGATTAGATTAGAGAGATTATGTTTGTTCACATGTAATAAAATTTAGTGAAGTAGGTAGATTTTTTTTTGTATTTATATGCATTCATGCAAATGATATAATAATGCTGCTGTTTTAATTTCTCAATTATGAATAATATACTAGACTCCTTTTGTGTTGGTAAGAGGTTAGTTGATAATTAAAACTTTATTACATACCTTTGTAGTGTTTCGGATCAGATCCACCAAAAATAATTTCACCGCCCTCGGGAGCACTCGGATCGCGATTCAAATAAAATGAAAATACAGGGGAAGAAATTAGACCTTGACTATACATGTTGTAGAATGGCGGCTTGACTTGATCTACGGATATTGTACCATAACCCAAACCGAGGATGCCATCAAATTTAGCAGCAACAAATACAAGTCCAGGCTCACTCATAGCTTCGGCAAATGTTTGATCTTTGATATTGAGCCCTCCAATCTGCCATTAAAAGAGAAGATCAAATTAGAATGGAATAAAAGAACTCAGATTACCGATTTTAAACACTCATGAAAAATAATGTGATAAATGAGGTCAAATAGTTTTGATTATTTGATTTTTGTTTTCATTGTTTACTTACATTAACACTATCAGTCGAAAGATAACCCGAGAGACTTCCAGATCCATAATGTATTGCGAATTCTGTTCCATTTTTCTTATATGATGAAGATTTTTTCGCATCGTATTTATTATGCATTACTATGAAATAAGTAACGTTATATCTTAAAGATTTACAATAAACAGAAAACTTACAGCAAGCTATATTAGTGAAGTGGCATTGTTTTGAGGGTACCCATAAGTTTGATGATCCAGTGTCAAAAACAACTTTAAAGTTTTGTGGTGGCGTACCTATAGATATTGGACCATAATACTGAGCGTCCAAGTAATTTGAAAGTGGTTCTGGAGCAGGTCCACCGTTCTTTAAGCGAACTTGGCTTACTTCAGTGTCGACACTTATCAAGTGCTTTCGAACAGACGTAAATTTGTCTAGTTTCACCCTATAAGTAAATAAATGAACATGTAGATTTACTTTAAGAGACTAAAAGAAAAGAATTAATGAGAACAAAGAGTTTTTAATTTTATATCTATTACGACATTTTGAAGTCGGTGCAAATCAAACAAACCAAACAACTACAACAAAAGTATTTAATCGTCTTTTCTTATGATCCCGTGAGCTGAAACGTTCCGGTAGTATGATGTATTATCTTCAATTGTGGTTCTGTCTGTAGTTGTTTTATTTCTTTAATCTGCACCGACTTCAAAATGTCGTAATAGATATAAAATTAAAAATAATTTTATGCTTTTTACCGCTTTTTGTGAAGTCGGATCAACTTTTTTTTTAAAAACTATTTTATTTTTCAGTTTGTCTTCTACTCTATACAACGAAAAAAGAACCATTCAAATCGGTCCACGCGTTAAAGTTATGTTCACGCCCATACCCCCACCCTACTACAATTTTTTTTCTCGTGGTATCAATCAAGGAACATACCCTACCCAACAGAAAAAGAGTCATCGAAAACGATCCACGCGTTACGAAGTTAGACTACCCCTCCCCCTCCCCTCACCATAGCCAAATTTTTTTCTCCTATTAGCAATGGGGCATCATACCCTATACAGCAAAAAAAGAACCATTAAAATAGGTTGTATAGAATAAATTCGGTTCAGTACAACAATAGAGCATGCGGTAGCAAAGGCTGCGGCTGAAATGCACCTAGCGGCGATCCGGTACTTGTCTGATCATTTTCCCTTCACAAGACTAGAGATATTATATATACTCGACTAAAATTTAACAGCACATTCGTTAAATGTTAAACTTTCCAAAGACCTTTACAAAAAAGATTGTGAAAATAAAATGTGAAAAAATAGTTTTAAAAAAAAGTTGTACCGACTTCACAAAAAGCGGTAAAAAGCATAAAATAATATTCAATCTATTACATTTTGACATCTTCGATTTAATTTGCACCGACTTCAAAATGTCGTAATAGATAAAATATTATTTCATGCTTTTTAGAGCTTTTTGTGAAGTCGGTTCGAAAACTGCTGCTCGTATAACAAAGCAATTCCAATAGTTGCTGCTTCATTCATATTCCATACAACCGAATGAAAATCATCAAAGTCGATCTACGCCTTATTCTCCATCGCCCACACTATACATTTTTATCGTGGTACCAATGGGGAAACATATTCTATGCATCATCACCATATTATATGGAATCACCCAAATCGTTCTACGCGTTAAGTACTTCAGTTTCGCCCTTTTGCCCACCCTCACCTCACCCGCTCCAGACATTTTTATAGTGGTACTAACGGGCAAACATATTCTATACATCAGAAAAGGAATCATCCAAATCGGTCCACGCGTTACAAAGTTAGGTTCAACCCCCACCCCTCAATCTAGAACCAAATTTTTTCTCCTAATGGGGGATCATACTCTATTATAATAAAAGCAGAACCACCCAAATCGGTCAACGCGTTACAAAGCTAGGATCAACAGCCGCACCCCCACCTCACCAAACAAATTTTTGACATGGTGTACCAATCGGGGAAAATACTCTACCCAACAGAAAAAGAATCATCAAAATCGGTCAACGCGTTACGAAATTATGCCCGATCAGACATAAAAAAAATACAAAGAGCGAAAAACGGTGTAAAATACTGCAGAACTTCGAAGGGAGTAGATAAAAGGCCAATCAAAGCTATGCTTCGTTCGAACTGCACATTTAAGGCTCAAGAGTTGGGTATTAAGCCAAGGTCTAATGCGAAAAAAACTCTCTTACTGAAGAAATTGAAGAGCAGCCGACATCGACTTGGACTGTGAACGACTGAAAAAGGGTAATCTTTTCTGACAAATGCAAATTTAATTTAATTGCGCCAGATAGAACGCTTAGAGTAAGACAAGAAAATGGAGAGCGCTATAGCGATGAATGTGTCCTTAACACTGTGTAGCCCTTAGAATAAAGAACTAGAAGAAGATCTGGAACCCGATTGCAATGAAACAAATTTCTTTTGTCGAATTTCAGTCTATGTAGTGGTATCAACAATACAGGAGTAATCTAAGTCAGATTTAAGGTGGAGCCAAAAGTAAGTTTAAAATTTTAATAATTAAAGATTATTAATATATTTCTATATAAGTACACAAGATTATACAATCTTATAAATCTGTACTAATTAATGCTTTTAATTCCTCTGACTAACTGAGCAAAAAGTTATTTATGTAATGTAAATAAGTCAATAATAATAAGAATTCATCTATCATTAACACAAAATACCTATACAAGAACTAAATTAAAGATACTATGCACTAAAGTATGCTTAAGATTCACAAGCAATTAGAAGAGAAAATAGCCTTTTAATAAACAAAACAGTTGAGCTGATCCTCTGTATATCATTAAGTAAGCCATTCCAAAACATCACAATGTGAACAAAAAAAGATCTCCGCCCAATCATAGTGTTAGTTCGTTGAATTAATAATTTCATGTGGCGAGGGGATCGCAGAATTAAGATTTTGAATGCAGATGTTATAAGGAACACGCCATATGAGGTATTTTTTTAAATACGCTTTCTTTCGTACGTATATGCAACCGGAAAGATTGCCACACACGCGCTTTTCAAGCGCCGAAGCGGCACAATACCGCTTCGTCACTGTTTTAGGAATAACCTATTTCTCGTAGGATATTACAATTGATTTTTGGCCAACCAGGAACAACTCCGTGACGAGGAAGGGGAGCTCTACGGCCCTGGTATTGCCGATTAAAACGCAAGTTTCTCAAATCATGTTTAACACTGTCATTTAGCTTTAAACGTGATTTCCCAAAAGTTGCCATAGTTAAACTTTGTGGTATGACTTCTTCTAGAAATATTGATAGAATTTGATCAAATTTTTTTTCAGTTATTCAATAAACATATAGCTATGTTTTCCCAGAGGCGATTTTCAAATTTTTACTTTGTTGAATTTTAACAGGCTCTAATAGGTCAAAAAACAGGTCAAAAATTGAATTTTTTCGAAAACAAATGCGTAATTTAAACACATTTTAAAATAACAAAAATCGGCTCTGGGAAAACATAGCCAATAGACAGACATTACAGACATATTTCATTTTATTGGTTTCAGACAATTTGAATGGCCAAAGTCTTACCACAAAGTTCTTAATGATATTTCTGCAGCGTCGAGGTCAAGGACGTTCGAAGGTCGCGGATGCAATTATTATCAAATGAAAAATAGATTTTTTCGAAGAAAAAGCATGTAATTATAAAAAAAAAAAATTTACTGACGTGAATATCTTTAGTAGTTTTTTTGCAATCCATTCCCAAAAATAGGCTAAAATTATTATTACTATTATACTTATGTCTACTATTAGGTAGACAGTGAAGCGAGGACCCCCCCCCCCTCCCCCCGTGGGGTAGAGTCATTATCTAGGTAATCACAAAACCCATATAATTATTTAATGTCAGCATTATAAATTGGATCGTAACATCGCTAACGAAGGATTCCTCTAGTGTGCGCCCTGCGACTCCACGGACACAGCGATAATGACGCATGCTACACAGATACTTCATAAAAAGTGAAAAAAATATACACAACTGCCGATATATTGAGAAAAACTAATTACTCTTGAACAGATTTGGTGTTGCCACATTCTATAGGTGGCCTCGGTGGAATTAAGGCTTCTGGAGAAATTTATTTAGAGAGTATAAAAAAGTAATTACAAATTTAATGTAGTAGTAAATCTGTGAGGGTTCTTTTCTTCAACACCTCGTTCAATACCAGCGTTCTCGTAGCACCGTCAATATTCGACGTAAAACAAAGAATTTCTTTGGGAAAATGGTAAATATTAAAAAAGTCAATTTTTGCATCAATTTTCAACTTCAAATTTACAACTAAAACTTTCAAGTGAATCAGTAAAGATGTGTAGGAGTTCTGAATACGCCCGATTTTAATTCGAGAAGAATGCGTTTAAAATTTTGAGGAAGGATTTTTAGTAGAACTGTTAAACTACAGTAACACAAACTTAGCATGTATTTATAGTACTAATGACATAGATAAACTTGTATATAAACCGCATCATTTTTAAGACTTTTAAGGTAAAATTTTTCATAAGGGTAAGATTATTTGTTTACTTTGCTTTCAGTTCGACCGTTCTATTTTAATAAATCTTAACTATAACTTTTTTTTAATAAATTTTTTCTATTCTAAATTGTGCGTTAAGGGGCTAGAACCTACAGATATCATTTTTCCGCACGCAACAGAGCATCGCAAACATTAATTTAAGTTCTTAAATTTAATATAAGCTTAAATATAACTGAAAGTGGCTTAACCTCTTCGAATATAATCTTTTTGCAAACCGTCATGATTAGATGCAGTCTGAAAAACTCAAACCGCTTCGTTTTGCTTAGGTCAGAATGAAAAAAACAACTAATATTCTTCATTGAAAAACATCTAGAAAGATAAGTAGCAAGGGAAACGTAATGATATTTCGTGCCAGGGAATCCTCTAGCGCTTTATATGCAATGTACATCTATATTTACCGAGGCACATACAAATTTGACGTTAACTACAATAATTTATATATAGTAAGGAGGTATTTTAAAATATACCCAAGATATGCAGAGAAAACACGATTAAATATTATCTACCTGCTGGGGAATTTTTCCCCAGTTAAAAATTAACATTTTAACCATTTTGTACGCAGCATAAGTATCATATGTAAACTGCGGGGTAGTTAACTTTAAGCCAGACTTCGGGCCTCATCTCTTGAAATTAGTTTTGCCATAACGAAAAACACAGGACGTATTATATATTTGCTTTTTTACCGCAAACCGCAAGTTTCAATCAATGCAAGATTTATTTGCCGGCGAAATCAATCATGTAAACATAAATTCTATATACAGTTCCTTCTATTGACCTTATGGCTCCATAGTATTATCAGAAATTATACTCTGCGTTGAGTTAATTTATTTTCAAGTAAGTCAAACAAAGAAGATTCTGTTTACGATATTTTAAGATTTACTAATCTAAGAATAGCAAGTGAGCAAATGTTATCATCCTGGCAATATTTGTTGTACCACTTTTTCCCCTAATCCTAAGTTATATTCGGTTCTAGTCTGAATTTCTGTAACCTCTAATATCCACAAACATAAAATGCTTATATTGCTAAGTACAGTATTTAGTAAATCTGATACAACTGCGAGAAAAAATAATGACGACCCTTTTGAAACATTAAGAAATTTAAAATTTGAAAGCCCGAAGGTATATATTATTACTTCCTGCTAAACTATTGATTATAGTTGGAACTGACTTTTACACTTTTGTAGCTCCTTTGTCTTTCGCTAAATTTCCTCAACTATTTGCTTATCAGATTACTTGATACTATTGTTCTTCCATGACTCATCGTAAATTAAATTTTTGCCATCAAAATCAATACAAATGACAAATCACTTGCAATTTAAAAACAAGTGCGTATGCCGCAAAATATAACAGTACTTACCTCAAAAGTTCGCCACTTCCTTCTCGCCAGACACATAAAGCTAATAACACGAAAACCTTTATTGTTTTACCCATTAGATCGTATAATATTTAATCACCGGCACAGTTGTTGAACCCTCAACAGCTTCTCAAGAAAATGATTTAAAATCTGAGCTGACTGACAGCTTGCAGCTGCATGACTTATGTCAATAGCTGGGACACTTTGGAGCTGCCATACACTCAGGGAAGGTCATTTGTGCCATCTGTGAGTCAAGGAAATTTGCAACCTGCACGAGATACCAATGATTTGATGATCAAAGTAAACCGAAGATGTTAGATGTCAGTTCTACTGGTCGAAAATTGTACTGAACCAAGCAAAATTTTGAAACCGAACTTTACTTTACTTTACTTTCAGTGTACTTTTCGGCTTAGTTTCAGTTCGAAAAATGAACTTTTAACTTGAGTATGACATATTTTGAGCGCCATCTAATGAATGGCTCTGTAATCTTTCTTATCCTAAAAGTATGTTACATTTCACGAAAGTAAGTAATCATTATTTAACGGCTGCATGGAATTCGGAATCCTGAAAGAAATTACTTGAAATTTTATCGTACCACTCTTTCACGAAAATGGAGTACATAGGTAAATTTAATAAAAGAAAATATGAGGACCCGCAATTACAGCTTCGTTTTCCCGCTAGTATATTCGTTTACCGTACGGAGTACGGGCATTTTATTGTGTATTTTATTTCGGTTGTTTGTTTTAAATTAATCCATAAGGAATAATATTTCCGTATATTTAAGATGTAATTTTACTACTTCCTGGTTGGTTTTGGACGTTATAAAAACCACAAATACTAGGTGCACCTAATTCGAGTTACAAACATTTTTTATTGTAGGGGACTAGTTCCGAATATTTCGGTCTCCTTACTCTCTTACTGAGTTCTTGCAAAATATAACCAGCTTTAAAAAATGAAATGACACCGCAAGCTAAACTAAATGTAGAACAACGTATTGGTTTCAATTAGCCTAGGATGGAATACACGACGGCGTTATTACTGGCTTAAATAAGATGTAATTTTGAAAGAAGTCCTTATTTTGCTGACATAATTAATTTTAATATTAAAATGACGGAAAGAGGCTCAGGGCTTTGCGGATTAATTAATTCATCGCAATCGCAATCAATCACACAATTTTTCAATGTTTATTTGTTTCACAATTTTCTTCTTAATACATCACTTAATTTTAGAACCCATCAGGCTACTACTCATCTCTACCACTTATCTTCTAGAAACATAAACACTTCGTTCTATATATTTCCGTTATGCATTTTCATCACACTAAGCGAACACATATTATGGTCGCTGTAAAAAATATTTCAAGCAAATCAAAATTAAAATAATTTGCCAGCGCCATCTTCCGCACACAGGGAATGTACAATTAAAATTAGTTGCCCACCTCACGCATTCAACCGATTTATTTAATGGCAGTGCTTATTCCCATCACCCGCGTCTGTGTAAAACAGCTTTTACACGAAGAACACGGATCCGTGTACGCAACATTTACACGGACTACACGGAACGTAAATATTCATATTAATGGTAATAGCTCTACACAGCCTATTCTAAATACAAATCTGGCGGCGGGGGGCGGTAGCCCCCCCCCCCCCTCCCCACAGTTAATGAAGCAACTAAAAGCCTGATTAATATACCTCTTTCTCCCAGATAGTCTAATAAAAAATTTGACGGAACGTTTTGTGTACACGGAGTACACGGATCGGTGCACTCCGTGTAAAGCACTTTTACACGGACACGGGTGATGCGAATAAGGCCTGCCTTATTTAATTTTGGCAGCGTCTATTCGCATCACCCATGTCCGTGTAAAAGAGCTTTTAGCACGGATCCGTGTACTCCGTGTAGATAACACGTTCCGTCAAATTTTTAGGCAGTGCTCATTCGCATCACCCGTGTCCGTGTAAAAAATCTTTTACACGGAGAACACGGATCCGTGTACTCCGTGTACGCAACATTTACACAGGCTACACGGAACGTAAATATTCATATTAATGGTAACAGCTCTTCACAGCCTATTGTAATTACAAATCTAGGGGGGGGGGGGAGGGCTGTTGATAAAGCAAATAAAATCCTGATTAATATACTTCTTCCTCCCAGAAAGTCTAATAAAAATTTGACGGAACGTGTTATTTATAAGGAGTACACGGATCCGTGTACGCCGTGTAAATCACTTTTACACGGAGCGCTGCCAAATTTTTATTAGACTTTCTGGGAGGAAGAGGTATATTAATCCGGCTTTTAGTTGCTTTATTAACTGTGGGGGACTGCCGCCCCCTCCCCCAGAATAGGCTGCGAACACAATTAAACAATTAATTAATTAATTACTATTACCAGTAATATGAATATTTACGTTTCGTGTAGTCTGTGTAAATGTTGCGTACACGGAGTAAACGGATCCGTGTTCTCCGTGTAAAAGCTCTTTTGCTAAAAGTGCAATTTTATCATGCACTAACTTTGAATTTAATGGCACAAGTTTCGAAGCTTACGAACTAAATGGAGTTGTCCAGCAGCAGAGATTTCCGTAGCCAATTCTAAAATGTGTGAGTTGACACGCACACAAGAAAAACAGCACAGGACAGGCTGAAGAAAAAATCTTTATATGTGGGTGCTTTGGGGCAATTTTTAAACTTCTGGAGAAATCTGTTTGAAATTGCAATTTAAAAGCGGCTTATTCACTAAAATTTGTAATTTTTATTGCGGTTTTTCATCACATTAATATATTATTAAAACAAGAAATTTAACTAACTAATTCGCAAATCAGTAAACACTTCAATAATAAAGTTTTCATCTACTAACTCCTTGCAAAATTTAATTACACCACCGCCTTTGGTAGTGGTAACTCAAGAAAATATTACTGCTGAACCAAAGGTAAACAAAGTATACCGCAAAAAGTGAGTATTTTTCAATTTAATAGTTTGTTTAACATCACCTGAAGTATTCATATCTCAAAATAAAGTTATTTTCTCTACTTTATCTGTGAAATGAAATCCCGGGGTGTTTTAAATAACTTGAATTTTTGCAAAATTGCACTACACACTTCATTGCAACTAATCGTTTAAAACTTGAACTTTTCTCAAATAGTTTTGACACAACACGCAATAGTTTTATATTTTTGCCCTTCGCAATCAATTTAATTCTTACTTCAACATTACAGGACGATAAAATTAGCACTTTTTCATCTACAACGCTTGATTAAGGAAAAATGTCAAACAAGAGACAACATGAGAAGAAAAATGAGAGCAAAAAAAATCGTAGAAATCGGCACACTCATGTGCACGGATTTTACACGCTAGGGCCACTCCATTTAGTTTTTTACTCGTAGGTTCAGCTCAAACTCCTAAAGTAAATAAAACTGTTAAGGTAAACAAAAGCATAATCATGTTAGTGGATTCTTTCTACTAGGGATACTATATTGCATATTGCTTTCATACTGACAAACCTAAATTAGTGAACTGTCAATATTAAGCTTGTGTCAAGGCCTCCAAGCTCATAAGAACCTCAACAGATTCTTAGGTTTATGCTATATTATATTGTTTAGTACTTTTACAATGGAAAACAAACCTAAAGGACAGTGAACTTATGCTACCAATCTCGCGCTAAAGTATGCGAACAAATAACATTACAGCATTGGTAAATATTTGTGGGTATATTATAATACATATTGCTTTTGGTTATCAAACATCAATTTGGAAAGGCAGTGACGATATCAGACCTATTATATAATGACTTTTATATTGAATATCTAATTTAAGTTAAGTGAAAATATGGAAAAAGTAAAAAAACTTGTTTTACTTCCACATAATAGGAGTAAAAAAATTTTTTTGGGGATGGTGATCGCTCGAAAATATGAGCGCTCAAAAAAAGTGATGGATGTTTTGACCGAAAGTGCAAGCTGGTCATCACTGCGTGGTACTTGCACTGGACATCAAGCGATCATCATCCTGTAATGTGAGTCAAATGACGTTTAGTAGTTAACTAGCGCCATCTATAAGATTGATTACACAGAGCACAAGTTATTGTCCATTCGAACGTACCTTTGATAATTTATGAACGTGTACATGTACTTTTGAGGTTGTCTACCCTGCAACTTAGAACAGAAAACGAAAGGAAGTGCACCATGCTCAAAAAGTTTCCGAATTTCCGGGGGGGGGGGGGGGGGGGTGAACAACCTCCCGAGGGTTGTCCTGAAGCTCCCTGACCTATGCCCCTTCATTATTATTCCGCCATTTTTGAGGGTTATTGTAAGGAAACAGACAAAAGTGGTCGAAGGGATTAAAGTCATCTGAAACTATTTTTATGTATTTAGTATTCTCGAAAACGGTGGGGACGTCTAACAAGAACAATAACAATTTCCATCAGACACTATGCTATTGCACGATCGGTCACGAAAATCGAAAATGGGGTGGTTTTTGGCCAAAAGGGAAATTATTGTCCTGAATTTTGACAAACAGAACTTATTAATTGACAGCTAAAATTAATTTTTTGTTACAAATTGTATATGGCATTGCTTCGCTTTTCTTTCACGATTGAACACGGAAATTTAAGAAATTTAATTCATGTATTTAATATTTATTCAATGCTTTGGGTACGGAAATCTAAGAACAAGAACAAATTGTATCAAATATCGGAAAGGGTAATTGTGGAGTTGAACCACCTCACCATCAATTTTCTTGAAATTTTTGTATTTGGTAGAGTTCAGCATGCTGAACAAGAATATTTATAAATTTTCCACCCCTGCGCGTGCTAGCTCACGTATGGATACCTCCAGTAATGCAAGTAACAAAGGTCATTGCATCAGTAGCTGGGAAGTCCTATCCTCCAAAACCCTAGCAAAAAGAGAGGGACAACATCTCAAAATTGGTATGGATCTTGCATCTGCCGCAGTTTTAAGGGCAGCTACTGGGATGGGGAAGTTCAGGTTGGGACGACTAAAGTTCACCATCTCCTCGTATGAGATAAATTGGAAAGCTGAGGGTAGTGTAAATTTATCTGCACAACCCCCGAGCAGCCACCGACGACCTGCTACCATTCATGGTGGAAGGGAACATAGTGTGGCCCTAATCCAAGAGCCGTGGCTCTCCAGAGCTGCAACGCAAGGATTAACGTTAAATCACTACGAGTTCCTACACACAGATAAGAAAGAAAATTGAGAAGCTGCCTCCTGGTCAGAAAAAAATAAATTTCTTAGTCTCTTATTGTTTCAGCACCTCTGACCTAACAATGGTGGCGTGGAAATGAAGCCAAGTTCATTCTTGCATCCACGTTTCCGCCATTAGAAGAAGAAAATCCTCCGTCGAGTGACCTGAAACGCTTGGTTAGTTACACTAGCACTACCAGAGCAAATCTTGTCATCGGAATGGATGCCAACGGCTATCAAACTTCACGGGGGAGTAGCAACATAAACATTAAAGGTGAGTCTCTTTGTGAATTTATTTTGTTTTCCAAACTAGGTATGTGTAACAGAGGTAAACATTCTAGCTTTCTAAACAGATCTAGATATGAAGTAATGGATTAAACGCTCGCTCAAACTGCGGATAAATTTGAAGTTGATGACTGCAGAGTAGCACCTAAATTCTCTTTTTCGGATCATTTCAGAATAAGCTTTAGCATAAATTTTAGAATGCCGACAGGCTGACCTTCTCGAAACCCTGTTAAGACTGACTGTGCAAATTCTCTTATTAAGTAGAAATTCGTTTAAACATTTCGACTCTTTAATACTGCCAAACAAACCAAAACAGATGCAGACTGGGACTCATATCACACGAGCTTCAATGAAATCAAAAAGAAAAGCAGAATCGAAAAAAACATCCTGGACGAACTACACAACTCTACTTCTCATAGAGGACTTGGCGGATGGCAAGGATTGCATAAGCGAGGATAAGGTAGCGTGGAATCCTTTCACCCCTACAGATCTGCAGGGCCGGACAGAATCATTCCAGTTTTGTAGCACTTTATTTATTTATTTAAGCTTAATGAAAGCTCTTACATAATACTACAAAATAACAAAATAAATACTACTAAAATAAATAAAAATACATAACAGATAATGTAAGCTACAATGTGAGCTATGATTATGATAAATATAAACTGGGAGGAAGGAGAATTAGGAAAGGCGATCAAGATGGGCGGGATAAAGATATAAGGCTTTGTGAAGGGATGATTTACTCAGATGGAAGTCAAAGGATGGAAGGTCGTTGACTCTTCTTAGCATCCTGGTAATTGGTTCGCGTTGACCGTAGTTCGTGCGATGGCGGTCGAGTCAGAAAAGGGGAGTGGACCTTGCGAGGGTTGGTATAGATGGGTAAAGATTGCAGGATTGAAGGGCAGTCTATGGCACCAGCTAGTAGCTGATGAATGAAGAGAACGTCGGAAACATCACGACGTTTACTTAGGGGTTGTAAGTCGATCAGTTTCAGACGGTCTCCATAAGGTGGAAGGTTGAATCTGTCTACCCACGGAAGATCACGTAGAGCAAAGCGAATGAACCTTCGCTGGACAGATTCAATTCTGTTAATGTGGGTTGATTGCGTAGGTGACCATACCTGGCTGGCATATTCAAGGAGAGGTCTAACAAAGGAAATATAGAGAGACTTGGAAACATAAGGATTGGAGAACTCTCTAGACCAGCGCTTTACAAACCCTAGCACGGAGTTGGCTCTCTTAATTATGCTATCAATATGCGAACGGAAATTTAGTTCGCTATCACAGATTATTCCTAGGTCATTCAAAGAGGTAACGATAGCGACTGCTACGTCAGTTAACATGTAGGTTCTCGGTTTGGTGGTAAGACGCTTGCGGGAATAAGAGATGGACTCTCATTTGAAGACATTGAGCTCAAGAAAGCTTTTCATGCACCAGTCGGTTGTGGAGGAGGAAAAAAAAGTATTACTCCTTGGCTTAAAGCAATCTTTGAAGCATGCCTTATCACCGGGTACATACCGGAAAGATGGAGAGAGGTGTGTGTGACATTAATTCCCAAAGCAGGGAAACCAAGCCACATCACAGCTAAAATTTTCGACCAATCAGAAAAAATTAAAAAA
Source organism: Leptarthrus brevirostris (assembly GCA_964036015.1). Classification (NCBI taxonomy): domain Eukaryota; kingdom Metazoa; phylum Arthropoda; class Insecta; order Diptera; family Asilidae; genus Leptarthrus; species Leptarthrus brevirostris. Next base: position 54,207,999 of record OZ038371.1, read on the forward strand.
TGGAAACGGTGTACCATTTATTTTTCTCTTTGAAATAAGGAATGGAGAGGGGGGGGGGGGGAGAGTGTTGAAAAGTTTGTTTCACTTCACCATTCTCTTCTCCAACTCTAGATATTCGCAAAATATTGACGATATATTGTTCAAATTTTGCAATTTTTCGAAACTCAAAAATTAAAATGTTAAGAAATGCTTTCCGCACCCAACATGTACATAATTATAAAGGCGGTTTCTTAGGTCGTGTGCAAAAATGAAGGAACTTGTTGATCTAAGTGCAAGGAAGACATGCATCTTTCCCCCCTCGAAAACCAAAACCAAGTTGAGTTTGTTAATTCTACAACCGAGCCTATGAAAGACTATTTCGTAATTTTATAATATCACAATAATCATATCGTATCCCTGTCACTGCTGGTTCTCACTTAAAGATAAATAAAATTTAAACTAGAAATTTTTAGGTTTTACTAATTTATTCTACTAATAATTTTTAAGCAAAAACATTTTATTAAATGTAGGAATGTCATATAAAAACAAAAAAGGTAAACTATACTTGGGTAAGTTAGCGTTTATGGAAAACAATACGCAATCTAATTCGTAAATATAAATTTGACACATATGTACCTACTGCCTGATGTTCGGCCTGTTTGTAGTAAAAACGGAAACTTTATCTTTTCTCGACGAAATAAATTTTCTATTTAGTTAACGAGGAGACTCCTTTCGAATACTAATGTATACCCTGCTAAAGAAAATATATTTCTTATTTTCCGTTTCCGCACGAAAGCCATTAACTTGACCATAAACATTACGATTTCTAACTAAAAGACTCCTTAAATCGTGACTCAGTACCTGTACCTTATTGGGAATTTGGAGACATTTTCCCAAATGTCTCAATCAATTCAAAGATTCCCTTATCTCATGGGGCAAGCGGTTAATTTTCCTTTGATTTGATTTCGATACTTGGTTGAATACTCTGTAGAGGAAATTGATTTAGATTGGCTTGAATTATATGCTATGTGGTATTTACCTTATTATTTAATTGTTCATTTGAAATGTGTGTTGGGATGCGACAGATATTGCTAAACATCAGCTGCTTGTAAAATAAACATTCAGAGCTTATATAATAAAATGGTAATTTGTTATATTACACTGAGAGAAAATTTAGGTCGTTGACATATACTTTAGTGATAATTTATATGAACAGAAGTCATAAATTATACGATAACTATTTATAACACGATAATTTATTACATGACATGTTATGTATATGCTGAGTACGAGTATACTGTAACGTAAATGGGGCTCTTCGGGATCGACGGATTAATTAAGACACTGATTTGCAGTCACAAATGTTCACAATTTTATTAGTCTTCACTTAATTAGTTCTCTTTACAGTTTCCTTTACACGTTTTCTTCACAATATAGCAACGTTTCACTTTACTAATTATCAGTTATCACATCACGGGTTATAATACAACTAACTCACTAGGCTGCTACTCAGCCCTATTTATACTACTTAGCTTAATTCTAGAAAGTGCAGCAACTTAGTTCTAGCAATTTCCGTTATTCATTTCCACCACACTAAGTCACCACAGGTTAGAGTCGGCCTTGACTTTGTACGGCATCTGACGTTTTTCTGGTTTGTACAACTTGATTTCGTTTTCATCAAGTAGTCTATGCGACTACCGTGCATGTTAGACTGCCCCCCTCTTAGAACTGTTCGTCCCGAACAGTTGTATCTCCTTGGAATGGCTTTAAGCGGTCAATGTGCACGATCTTCTTTCTGTCTTTCGGTTCCCGCTGTATCCTGTACACTACATCGTTGATGCGCGTAAGGATCTTGTATGTCCTTCCCACTGCCGCGGGTTAAATAGCCAGACGAGGTCTCCTTCCCTGAATCCGCTAGAATTAGCTCTGATGTCGTATCGTGTTTTCATTCTGTCGCTGGATGTCTTGAGGTTCTTTCTTGCCAGTTGATGGATTTCTGCGAGATTCTTCCGAAGTTTGGTTATGTATTCTTCAGTGGATTCAGCATCCTTTTCAAGTGTTCAGAACTTAAAATCACTTAGCGGTCGAATCTGTCTTCCAAACACGATTTTAGATGGTGTCTGTTCTGTTGAGTTGTGGACGGCTGTTCGATAAGCTAGTAGAAATACCGGAATGTAGCTATCCCAATCCCGTTGATGCTCATCTACTACTTTTCTAAGATGTTCGACCACTGTACTATTAAACCGCTCAACCATCCCGTCAGATTGTGGATGAAGTGGTGTTGTCTGCGTCTTTCTTATCCCAAGAATATCGCAAACCTTCTGGAATATTTCAGATTCCAAGTTTCGTCCTTGGTCGGAATGAAGCTCATTGGGGACGCCAAATCTGCTTATCCAGTTTGTTACTAACTCCTCTGCCACTATTTTTGCTTCTTGATTTGGGAACGCATATACTTCTGGCTATTTACTGAAGTAATCCATTATCACTAAAATGTACCGGTTTCCCGAATCTGACTCGGGAAATGGTCCCGCACCGTCAAACGCGATTCTCTCAAAAGGCGCTCCAACGTTGTATTGCTGCATCGTGTCTTTCCCTGTCATCTGGATCGATCTCGACTTGCCAATAGCTGCTTTTTAAGTCCAACGTTGAAAACCACTTAGATCCTGATAAGGTGTCTAGGGTGTCGTCTATGCGGGGAAGTGGATAACTATCTTCTTCTTCTATCATTTAGAAGACGCTAGTCGACACAGAATCTTGTACTGCCATCCTTCTTCTTTACTAGCATCACTAGTGACATCCATGGACCTTTCGACTATTCTATTAGACCTTGCTTACGCATTGTTTCAACCATTTCGTCTGCTTTTTCTCGCTTTGCAAGTGGTAATCTTCTTGGTGGCTACTTGATAGGGCGGGCGTCTCCGGTGTCAATTTTATGTTGCACTATATCAGTTTTTCCATAGTCTTCGTCCCGTAGAGCAAAAACATCGGCAAATTATTCTTGCAACTTCTTTGCGTTACGATATTCCCCTTGGCTCAGTTTATTAGATGGAAGTATCATGTTGGTTAGCTTTGTAACATCCTTCTTTGGTTGTCTAGTTTTATCTAAGTCTGAATATTCTGCTAACACAATCTCTTCGGCTGGTTCGCCATGACCTAAGACTTTACCTCTCTTTTAATTGATGCCTTTTTCAGGGGAATTTATTACTCGTACCAAAACTTCTTTCTTTTTATCGATAGTTACTAAACATTTTCCAATGGCGACATTTCTTATTTGTTCTGTTCAATCTGGTACTACTAGATAGAATCGGTAGCTCCCGGGATCACCAAGAACTTTTGCTCGTACTGAGGTTTCTGCACAGGGAGGGCGCTCAACGTCTTCATATACCACGATGTTCAGCTTCGAATAATAATTGGATCCCAGAGCCATAGGAATCTCTCTGTTGTCGTATTTCATGATTCCTCTTCCAATATCCAGTTGAATGTTGTTTGCTCTCATGAAATGGAGGTCAAGTATGCAGTCGTCCGTTATATCTGTGACAAGAAATCTGTGTGAAAATCGGTTGTCCCCGAGGGATATTTTCATTAATATTTCCCCATACACTTCAACAGATTCTCCCTTTGCTGTCCTCAAAATGTACCGATTTTTGTTGCTGAGCCAGTGGTCTTTAGCATAATCGCACCGAAGAATAGACCTAGAAGCACCTGTGTCTACTGTAATCGTGTATTTTTGTTCTTGAACTCTCCCTCTGATTACTAACCTGCTATCGTTTCGCTGGAATTTCTTAATGTTGATGATGATTCCGGAGGCGTTGATTCCACCGACCAAATCCATCCCCGCAGAGTTGGTCTTTACTCGTTTCCCTGTTGCGAGCGTGGAGTTGGTATAGGGCTTAGAGCTCCATCGCATCTTTGTTCCGCTCGCTCTCTTTCTCTGCATTTTTCACAGCCATACCCAGATGTTGTCATCTTGCTGTCTTGTGGAGAGATTGATCTTCGCCTCTTTCTGCAATTTCTTTGGAGATGGCCTTCTCTGTTGCACGTCCAGCATTTAAAACGAGTTCGCCTTTCCGATGTATTGACGCGACAGCAGATATCTTATATTTCGGTTAATTCACTTAAGCGGACCGGACTTCTTGAGGCCTGTTTTGCTGCCCCATATGTCAGAGCGTAAGCCAGAACCTCAGGATTGGTGTTTTTTCCAGCCAGCCGTACTGCTTGCTGCAGGTCACGATCTGCAAGTGAATTAATAAATGCTTCTCTTGCGACCTCGTTAACATCTATATATAATAATAATAGACAAATATAATTTGGTGTTTATATTTGTATTCCCATTCGAACTAGCCCTGTGTTTCTAAGAGCTATTTGATTGTTCTACTACCTAGACTGGAAACAAAAGATTTCTGCAAAACCAACTCCTGGTTAACGGCGGGAGAATTAAAGAACGCCTTAAAATTATGTATCAGATGGACACAAACAGATGCATTTAAGGAAGAATTTCAAGCACTCCAGAAAGGAAAACAAATACCCAATTTCAGCAAATTAAGAACGCTTAGCCCTTTCATTGATGAAGACAATTTATTACGAGTCGGCGGACGACTGGAAAATGTCTTATGTACATACGAAACTAAGCATCCAATTATTTAGAAACATTATCAAGTGGGAACATCTCTTATTCTAAGTATAATTAGATAAAAATATTGGATCTTATCCTGTCGTTCTTTAGTAAAGCGTCACAACACCAGATGCACAGCTTGCACTAAGCATAGAGCAGCAACATCCAAGCAATTAATGGAAAATTTCCCATTCCATAGAGTAAGTCTTACACGGGCCTTCGAAAATGTAGGAGTAGATTACGCAGGTCCAATGTTGTTGCTTCGACATCGTGGAAGAGGAGCAAAACAATAAAGGGATACATCGCTTTATTCGTTTGTTTTAGCACACGAGCCATACATGTGGAAGTGGTCAGTGACTTGTCAGTTGAAGCTTTTATCGCTTGCTTGAAAAGGTTTATTGCAAGAAGAGACATTCCATTAAACATTTATAGTGACAGTGGCACAAACTTTGTGGGGGCAAACAATAAACTTTGCGATATATATAATTTAGAAAATTCAGAAAATCATAATGTTCTAATTGCAGATTTTCTAGCGAATAATAACGTAACCTAGCACTTCAATCCACCTTCAGCCCCTCATTTTGGCAGAATCTGATTTCTGGAGGCGATGGTATCTAGAGTATCTATTTAGCCTACAAAACAGACCCAAATGGACACACCCAGAAATTAACCTTAAAATCGATGACTTGGTTATCATAAAAGACAACAACCTGACTCCTTCAACCTAGCTATTAGGTCGCGTCATCGAAACGCACCCCGGAGTAGACAATCTAGTTCGTGTCGTGACTCTAAGGACTACAAAGGGAGAGTACAAGAGACCTATATCAAAACTTGTAAAACTTGTAAAACTTCTAGTAAGTTAAAACGATGTCTTAAGGCGGGAGGATGCTCAAGATTCCAATTGCAATCACAGAAAAATATTATATTATATAAAAGTTAAACTGCATTAATTTTCATATATATATATATATATATATATATATATATATATATATATATATATATATATATTTATATATATTCAGTAATACGTACGTTTAATATACCTTAGAAATATTAAAACAAGAGAGAATCACAGTTACACATTGTATTTGGTCAATTAGTGTTAACCCAGCTGAACGGTTAGCCTAGAGAAACAAGTGAATTGTAAAAATTTAGAAATAGATCATTTTTTTTTTTTTGAAAGGGAGGTGACATGCTTTATGCACGCTGGGAACTAACTACTTTCCAACAGTGTCGGACTTCTGTGGCACAGTTTACCGACTAAAACACCTCCCTTGCTTCTCCGGACACTAGTCTGGAACTGTTTGGCACACTACTTCGGGCTATGTCCTGTTATTTTGCCCATCAGGCACCTACTCCCTCACCAGTTGCCAGCTGGTCCAGGTCGTTTTTCTTCCGCCGAAGAACGTCCTCCACGTACCTGCCTGTATTGTTCCAGACTTCCTTGTCGGCAATCATGCCTTCCACTATAGTGTCCGGAGAGACCACCCCTCCTGGGTGGAACGCCTCTAGGGCTCTTCTCTTCGCGGCCCATTTCTCGCACTCGAAAAAGGTGTGCTCTGCGGTGTCAACTTTTCCCGGGCCATGCACTCCGCCGAGGCTGTCTTCCCCATCCGGTAAAGATACGATCGAAAGTACCCGTGCCCGCTCAGCAGCTGTGTGAGGTGGTAGTTTACCTCACCATGTTTTCTGTCCACCCAGAGGCCTATATTTTTTATAAGCCTAGCGGTCCATCGTCCCCTGCTCTCCTCGTCCCACATCTTCCCCCACTTTTCTAGGGAATGGAGCCTCTCTTCTCTGCTCGCAATTACCCTCCCTACTTGCGTCTTCCTAAGGTAGATCGCCCTTCTCTCTTTTGCAAGCAGTTCGGTGGGTATCACTCCAGCGATCACAAGCGCGGCTGGCTCGGAGACAGTGCGATATGCAGAGGCCACTCTCAGCGCCGCGCGCCTTTGCACTTGGCATAGTCTCTTCTTGTAGGAGTCCTTGCTTAGGGCTTCCGCCCATACTTCAGCGCCATATGGCAAGGTTGCCTGCACTGCCGACATAAGCAGTCGGCGCTTGCTGGATTTGGGCCCTCCGACGTTCGCCATCAGTCTGCTGAGCGCTGTCACGCCCTTAGCCGCTTTATCCGCAGACTGCTTGATATGTTCGAAGAAGGCCAACTTTGTATCAATCGCCACTCCAAGATATCTCGCCGCCGGCTTCGACACTACAGTCTCCTCTCCCACCCTCACAGGGAGGATCGTGGGGATCCGTTTTTTTGTCAGGACCACGACCACTGTTTTGCTTAATGCTAATGCAAAGCCGTGAGCTGCCATCCAATGATCGACTCTCCGCATGACCTGGTTTAGCCTGCTCCACTGTGCGGGCTGCGATGAGCACCGCCAAATCATCCGCATAGCCAACCAGTTGTGTTTCCTCCGGCATCTCTAGTCGGAGTAGGCTGTCATAGGAGGCGTTCCAGAGGTCGGGTCCTAGTATGGATCCTTGCGCAGCCCTAGCCGTCACTTGTGTCCTGCGCTGCCCCTCGTTGGTAAAGTAGAGAAGCACTCGGTTCCTCAGGTAATCATCCAGCAGCCGTAGGAGATACCGTGGCACCCGGAAGGTCTCCCTCAATGCCAGAAGCATATCGCTTCATCTAGCTGAGTTGAAGGCATTTTTGACATCCAGGGTGACCAGGAGGACCACTCGGCGAGAGAAACGACTATGATCTTCCGCTTTTCTGACCATTTCGGGGACCTCCAGGATCGCATCCACTGTCGATTTTCCTTTTCTAAACCCATATTGTCTGGAACATAAGTCTCCAGCCGCCTGTATGGCCGCTTTCAGCCTCCCCCTGATGAGCCCTTCGAGCAGCTTGCCCGCCGTGTCCAGCATACACAGGGGTCGGTATGATGAAGGCAATCCAGGATCTCCTCTCTCCTTGTCTATAAGCACAAGGCGTGCGACCTTCCATTTGCTGTCAGGCTCGCGTTGTACATATGCAGAAGCAGATATGGGTTGTATTGTAAAACAACCTTTAGTACCTCGCTCGGGATCCCGTCCGGCCCAGGTGCTTTTTTGCCTTTCATCGCCAAGACAGCTTCTTCTAGTTCCCTGAGGGAAAAAAGTGGAACTTCTTCATCCTCCGCAGGTTACAGTGCCCCTCTCTCCGTGTGTGCGGGGAAGAGAGTTGCCACCACTCTACTGGCGGTCTTTTCATCTAATGTCCTCGCGGGTCTCAGGGCGCCCAGCCTCTGGGTGATGATCTTATACCCGAGTCCCCAGGGATCCGAGTTGACATCTTCCCTGATATTTTTCCAGCAACGGGCCTTGCTTTGTCCTATGGCTCGCCTTAGCTCCCTCCTGGCGCTTTTGTGTTCCGCTGATCTGAGGTCTGCCTCCTCGCGCTTTCTTGCCCGTTCTGCAACACGACGCAGCCTCAGGCATCGTCCGCGCAGTTGCCCTATCTCTGAAGTCCACCAGTAAACCGGACGTTTCCCGTGTCGCGGCCTGCTTTGTGGCATCGAGGTCCTGCAGGCAGACTCTATCAGCGACATGGTGGAGGCCGCCAGCGCCTCGGCTGCGGTCCTTCCGCTTCTCTCCGGTTCGCCCACGTCTCCCAATCCCCTCGACAGAGCTTCCAGGAATTTTGGTCTGTCCCTCCTCTCGGTATTCCATTTTGTTGCGCCTACCCCTTGGTATTGGTGTTGCTGCTGTTGCGCCCGTTTGTGGACCTCGAAACTTATATACTGGTGGTCGCTTCCCGAGTAGTCCTCCAGCACTCTCCATTCCCGTATCAGCGGCACCAGCGTTTCGGAGGCAAAGGAAACATCCGGGATGGTTTCGGTGTACCCAGGGCGTCGGAAGGTTGTCACGCTGCCGATGTTTAGAACCAGGAGTCCTGTTCTGGCGGCCATTTCTAAGATGAGCCGGCCTCGTGTGTCCGGCTGCGGCATTCCCCACTCCAGCGCTTTTGCGTTAAAGTCTCCCGCCACTACCATATTACCCGTGGTGCTTACGACCTCATCCTCCAAGCAGTCCAGTTTTTCCCGGAAATCATGAATGGGTTCGTTCGGGGTAAAGTAGCAACTGAAGTACGTCACTTCTGCATGTTTCACCCACACAAAACCCCTGCCTTTGCAATGGGCCTCCACCTGGGTTCTTCTGGGGTCTGGCGTCCAGATGGCTGCTGTGCCTGTCACGTCAGGATACCAGTAGGATGGGTCCTTGTCCTTGTACTGCTCGCTGATCAGTAGCAGATCGACCTGTTTCTCTTGGCACAGTTGGTACAGGAGGTCGTCAGCTATCCTGCTTCTATGCATATTTCCCTGGAGGACACGGATCATTTTGGGGCTTTTCGAGTCATTTCCAGGGCCTTCTTAAAGGTCCCGCAACGTCCTGAGCCCGGAACATGTGCATGTTCTTGATTCGCCCCCCTCTCTCTGCAGAGTACGCAGTTTGCCGGGGCTGTGCACGCCTTGCCCTTGTGTCCTGCGCCTCCGCACTTGTAGCATAGGTCCCCCCTGTCCGGGCCTTTACAATCCTTTGCCACGTGGCCATATCCAAGGCACCTGAAACATCGTGCCACTACAACTCTCCTTCGCACCCTGCAGTACAGCCGACCGACCTTCACCCTACCTTTGTTCAGGAGAGAATTAGATCATTAGCTCAAGAACATTAGTGCGGTGAATTGAAACAAAAAATTAAATAGTTTTAATTATAAACATCTGAACAGAACATTTCAATAACACCTCCTATTTCCTTTTTTCTTTCTCAAAATTTTTGTATACTTTTTACTTTTACTTGCACTACTTTCTCTCCAAATACTTTTACTAGGCTGTCCCCTTCACCTACTAAAGAACGTGGTTGTATAGAGTTTTTCACCCCTATCATGTAAAATTACAATACAATACAATATTTTATTTAAGGAAAAAGTACACAAGATTTACAATTACTTTATAATTACTATCATACAAATGTTGGAGTTCGAGATAATATTGTATCGATAAAAAGGTCACACAATTACAAGCATCAAAAGAGAAAAAAATATCAATCATAGATGAACAAAAATAATAGAAAATTAATTAATTGATATCTAAAAACTAAGCTATAAAAGCGTGTACTGCAAAGATGATAACGCTTCATGAAAAAAGAAGTTTAACATCAAAATATATGATAACCAATAAGCTTCTTGAATGCATTGACCGTACAAGCACTCTGGATGCTGGTAGGAAGACTATTCCATAGTGAATGAACCCTCCATAATTGACCTATTGAATCAAGGAATTAAAATATTACCGTTGCGTTGCGATGTCATAAACGTGAAAAATTCTCTGAGATACTCCGGCGTATTACTACTCAGTATCCCAAAAAGAAAAATCATTAAAACAGTCTAACAACACCGAACTGTATTGGAAAACATGGTCAAATCGGCGAAGTCCCAAAAAGAAACGTGTACAGTCATTGAAGGCCACCTGCACCTTACGAGCACAGGAACTGTCTAATCTGGGATAAATCGACAACCCAAAATTGAAAAAGGGCATTATCAACGCCGTTACCAGCCTCAATCTAATTCGAGTACTCTGAATACTCGCCGACAGCCATAACCTTCTTAATCCAGCATACACCTTACCAAGCATTAAGCTGACATTATCACAGCACTTCATTTCGGAGTTTAGCAGGATTCCCAGACTAGTAACCTTTCTAAGAACAGGAAGGATAAAGCCATTCAGAGAAACAGGAGGAATTTCAATATCTTCCAGTGTGCCATTATAAAAGGAAATGCACTGCGATTTCACAGGATTAAGCAATAAACAGTTACCCACAGACCACTCACATATTTTGTTGAGGTCGTCATTAATGCGTGCGATACAATCCTCGAGTAGCCCAATAGGTTTGTTTAAATATATCTGCACGTCATCAACATACATGTGAATACGTTAATTCTTAACAACTTGAGGAAGGTCATTCATAAAGAGGCTGAACAATAAGGGACCAAGCACGGAACCCTGAGGAACACCGGAAAGAACTGGCATTTTACCCGAACAATTTTCACCTACTTTAACTTGCTGTTGACGATCAGAAATAAAAGATTCAATCAGCGTAATAGCGGACAAACTGAATCTGTGATTATTATCAAGCAAAGACAAAAGTTGTCATCATTCAATGCAGTCCTAATGTCACTGGAGACATTCAATATTGCTGTCTCACAGCTGCAGGAAGGACGAAAACCGGTCTGCCAGGGTATCAGCAAGTCATTTGATCCCACCCAATCTAATATCTGCCTATACAGGAGCTTCTCAAGAACCTCAAGAACTTGTTCCGGAGGAAATTCCTTAATAGGGGGTCATAATTTAAATTTTCTAAAATAGTATTCATTATTTTTATATTAAAATAATTTCGGCAATCAGTGGATTTACAGTTACGGGAAAAATTTGTTGTGCCCGAAAAGTCGGTCAAGTCGTTGTCTTAAATTTCAGGTGACATCTTCTCCCACGTGTAATATCAATTTTCAGGTGTTATATTTTGGGTATCTCCTTGTCTTCCAAGCTTATCTTTGGGTTAGGAACAGCCCAGATATTTGTTTTGTTCTATGCTTAATCTTGTGCCCGAAAAGTCGGTCAAGTCGTTGTCTTAAATTTCAGGTGACATCTTCTCCCACGTGTAATATCAATTTTCAGGTGTTATATTTCGGGTATCTCCTTGTCTTCCAAGCTTATCTTTGGGTTAGGAACAGCCCAGATATTTGTTTTGTTCTATGCTTAATCTTAATTTTCGTGTGATTTTTTGTGAATATAAATAATGAGGTTATATTCATATAATATTCACGCAAATTCGCCCGAATCTCATCTTACTACTGAAAATGTAGAGCCGTGTGCATGACCTTCATCCTCTTACTTACAATTTAGTTAACTAATCCAAATTAACGTTTTTTTTTTCTTCAAATAATTTCATTTAAATATTAAACTTTATTCCTTATTCCTACAGTTTATTACTCTGATTAGTATCGCTACTCATTTAATACATTTCCCTATATCCTACTGTTTACTTTGAATCCAAAGGTTTTAAGCTATTTATCTTAAAAATTCAAAGTCCCTGTCTCTACTTAAAACCTAAATTAAATCTCAAGTTCTTAACACAATTCCATTAAAAATTTTCTCTCAATATCATTGCAACTGTTTAAAGTTAAGCTATACTAACTTAAATAATTTACTATGTTTCAATTAAAATTATCTATCTACCTAATATCTATCTATCTACCTTAACTAGTTTCCAGCTAATGGTCCATTATTATCCGCAACATTTAGGCAGTAGGGGAGTTTGCATTTTTATCTGACTCTTCATGATATTTGTTTTTCAGGACATCTTCAATCATCCACAGCGCATCTTATAGGCAACTGGTTCGCTATCGTCCGGAACATTCAGGTACATAAACGTCGTGAGTTTGCGAGACTCTGAATCATTTTCTTTTCCAGGATATCTTCATCGGCGCTCATCCACAATGCGTGATATACGTAACTGGTCGTCCACTATCATCCGGAACATTAACTCAAGGTTAATCAAAAGCATTAGTTTGCGAAATTCTCAATCATTTTCTTTTCAACCGTTTAGGAGTTACAGGGTGATTCATAAATTTCAGTTTTTCATCATATGCACATTACTCTTTTATTTTTATCTCTTGATCTACCCAACACACCTACGTCAAACAAACGCTAAAAAATAACTATCCTAATAACCTTTCCATAAATGTTAACACTACCGATCTAACTCCTACCATTGCATGCACAGTCACTTCCAAAACTGAACAAAATGGTTTCCGATTACCTAAAATTCAGAATTTTCCCAAATTTTCTCCGAAATTCATGTAATTAGTACACCTCCCTTTTATTTTTATTAGATTGCCCATCGTATTACCTTTCCAAAAAGGTGCAAAATGACAAGGTAGACGAGGGTTAGAAAAACCACATCCTTAGAAATCCCTGACTACCTTATTATTTTATTGCACTTTAGGTAGGAAATTCTTTAAAGAAACAAAATTGTTAAGATAAAAAGTGGAAAATTGTTGTTTTGGGTTAACAGATAATTAGTTTTAATTATTGCTGCAAAAAAGTTTTAAAAATTTTAGTGTAATTCTGTTTTATTGCCGATATTGGCTTGGGTTAGCCAGAATTCACACCCTTGAATCCTGGCGTTCTGTTGCTCGTACCTGATGGAAATTTTGCTATAAAAAAGGATCAGCCAGCAAGAATACCTATCATAGTTGAAAAACGCTATAAGTACGGGTGTTGTTAAGCAAAAATTATTAAAAAATGGTCAAATTTACATTTGAGGAATACGCTGATATTATTTACATTTATGTTATTGTAGACGGAAGAGATAGAGCGGCTGTACTGGAATATCAAAAGAGATACCCTAACCGGCGAGCACCCCAAAGAGGGGTATTTACACGGACTTTCCAAAGGTTAAAAGAAACAGGAAGTGTAACTTTACACGATATGGAAACACCAAATGGCAAATAATCACCATTGTGAGGCAGGACTCTGAGACGAGCACGAAACGAGTCGCAAGGCGATTAGGAGTGTCGCAGTCTAGGGTTTGGAGGGTTATTCATCTAGCGGGAATACGTCCATATCATAATCACCCAGCCCAAGTACTACTGGAAGGCGATTTTGAGAGAAAACTGAAATTCAGCACTTGGCTTCTGGAACGCGACATTGACGACAGAGTGTTTCTGGACCGAATTTCGTGGTGTCAATTCACCAGGAATTATATATCGAACTTCTACAATCTCCATACCTGGTTGAACACTCACCCACACAGGACAAAGGTGACCTCATTCCAGCAGAGATTCAGTGTCAATGTTTGCGTTGGTATCATCGGCAACCATTTGGTAGGACCTTTCATTTTGCCGCAAGTGCTTAATAGTGAAATTTATGCGGACGTTTTGGACAATACACTGCCAGATCTAATAGAGAAGAACCCTATGGATAATCTTAGGGAATTTTTTCACTAACACGATGGAGTACCAGGGCATATGGCTAACATTGAGAAGGCAATACTAAGTGAAAAATTTCCTAACCGCTGGTTTCGCCGAAGTACACCGATTCCTTGACCTGCTAGATCTCCCGACCTTACCCCATTAGACTTTTTCTTATGGGGAACAATGAAGGATGAAGTTTATTCAAGACCAGTTAACAATAGGGAGGTTTTAATTAGCCGAATTGGGAATGCAGCGCCGAAAATACGGGAGAGGCTGGCTGCAATACGCCTTAAACAGGGACGTAGAAGGAGATTGCTGAAATGCATCCAAAGTGGCGGTGGATATTTTGCACGGCTTTTGTTACATATGAAGATTAATTGAAATTATTTTTAAATTCAATAAAAAGCATTTTATTTCAATTTCTTTAATTTGTTTATTTTTATAATATTTTTCGATAGAATTTCTAAGTATAAATTTCTACATATTTTCTCTACGTGGACATGTTGCACCGTTTTATAAAGGTAATAAGATGGGCAATCTAATAAAAATAAAAGACAGGTGTACTTATTACATAAAGTTCGGAGAAAATTTGGGAAAATGCTGAATTTAAGGTAATCGCAAACCATTTTGTTCACTTTGGAAGTGACTGTACCTGTAACGGTAAGAGGAAGATCAACATTTGTTGAAATTTTTGGAAAGGTCGTTAGGATAGTACATAGTTTTTTAGCGTTTGTTTGATGTCGCTGTGTTGGGTATATCAAAAGATAAAAATAAAAGAGTAATGTACATACCATGAAAAACTGAAATTTATGAATCACCCTGTAACTTTCAAACGGTTGAGATTGCCCCCCTCCCTGCCATATAATTCTTTGTTTGTCTAGTTGAGATCTATATACCTACTCATTTTGGCACGTCAGTGGCATATACACCCTGTATATGCGTATATAATACAGTATATCTGTACAGAGTACATATGTATAAGTTATTCATAATTCCAAATTTAACTTAACTTGTGCAATTTTAATTTTTATTATCACTAAGTCATAAATTCCTGAATTTGTAATTTTTCTAAATCAATAAAATTCCATTCTATGTATATCAAATTTCAGTCATTCAGTGCATAAGTTCATTCATCGCTGTAAATATTCTCGCGTCATCATATTGCAAGATCAACGCACCTCGTACAGAGCATAAATTTATGCGTCAGCTAAACCAGCGATAAATATACTTCCACCGAATGACATTGAACTTTGATCGTTTGTAATATTTTGTTGATTGATAAATTTTTTCATTATAAATGTAAGCACTTATTGTAAAGGTTATTTCGAATATAGTTCAAGTTTTAAAAAGTAATGGGATTCTCTTTTTCTTACTCTTACCCAAAACATTTTTGGCATTTTGAGCCTATGGCAATACTAGACTGGTCCAAGCCTAAATTTCTTGTGTGAGGCTGCAAAAGGGTCTAGTACGAGTAGATCTTCCGCTTAGAATTTTGCTCCTATTTGCGTTTTCTGCTTCTTTTGCTCCTCTGATTCCGCAATAATTCGGTCCTGTCTAGCTAAAGCCCATTCAATTTTCGTCAAAATCTTCTTGTATTCCGATGCGCTGGAATCTCCTTCGAATGCGCTCAAGAGATCTTTAATTTCCTCTATCTTTTTATTTAGTGCTTGTACATCCTGTTCGCAAGAAAGGGATATGGTGATATAATTGTTGATTTTCCTTCCTTGTCTGCTTTTAAGACCAATCGTAAGCTGACACGCATGTCATCTACTTTACCTGTAGGCAACCCCCTAATTGTTAGCTCATAAATGAGTTCCTCTTGGTTGAGCCTTTTGATATCCATTTTATATTTATTTGGACTTCAATAAAAAAAATGTAGAACAATAATTTATTGGAACACTTATAGGTCAAGCGGAAAAAAAAGACAAAAAAAGGTACCAAAAGAAATCTGAAGATATATATGTATGCGCTATATAAAAAAAAAATATATTAATATACATCGCTAAAATAACTTTAATGGAAATAAACAAACTAAATTATGATCGCCCATATATCGTGATTTACCCAGCTCTAAATAACCAAATGTAAGTTAAAATACGCAATACGATGATAAGATTTATTATACGTTGAGGTACCAATTTAGAAATAAATATAATTTGCATACTTGTACACGCGTATGATATATGACTCAGGAGAAAATAAAATTTGAATGTCGAACAAACGTTGTTAGTATTACCCTAATTAAAATTTACGAATTTTAGCCCAATCGATCCTCTAAGAAATGTTATGTGTTGTCATTTGCGTAGGCCAAATAATTATTATTAACCGTGATAACTTCATTAAACCACACCTCAGTTACCTCATTAACCAACAAGACTCCAAATAAAATATCAGTTACCGTAATTATTAATTTTTTAATCATAGATTTCAAAACAAACAAATTGATTTCAAAAAGTGTCTTTTCCCTCTTCGTGCTCTGCAATAAATTGATAAATTCAAAAGCTATAAACAAATGTTTATATTCAATACACCATGAAAATCACAGCTGGGGAAATGCAAACAATAAACGCTTGTAAATATTATATTTCGATAAGTTCTCAATGATTTTAGTGAAAACAACACGATGACAGTTAAAAGAATTCATTGATGAGAAGTAGGTCAGAATTAAATCTGGGCCATGGTCAGTGAATTTGAGATCACGACAAGCTACTCTGCTGATAGTAGGCAAAAAATATCACTTTATCTGCTCTCTGATGAATCCTCTGAGGGATGAAATTTCAAGTCTCCCTAGTAACAAATTTGCCACATGTGCATCAGAAGTGACGCTGGTAATCCGTATTCCACGCGCGGTTGTAAATTTTGCGTTAACCGGGAAAAGTTGTGAAAATTAGGAAAACCGTGTTCGCGAAGTGACCAGAAGTGCAAGTAGAAGTGCAAAGTGTCTCGAAACCAATAAAACTCAAAAGTGTTTAGCTGTTTCAGAATATGCACGTGTAATATATGGTGCAAAAAAAATTAAAGGTGCAAAAAAAAATATATTTATATATATTTGTTATGTGTGAGGTGTTTTATGTGATCATGCCTAGAATTTCCCGAAAACATTAAATCCAAAATCTGCAAGTCTGAAATCAAAGGATTACCATAAAACGAGGAAAAATTACAACTTTATCAAACGTAAGTTCATTCATTCCATTTACTATAAAAAAAATTTAATTTCCCCTTTGTTTCAACATACACACAAATATTTATTCGTTAAGCTGAAAAGTGTATAAAAACATTGTATAGATTCACGAAGTTTGCAACACCTTAACTACGGTTGCTAAACATTTCTTTGACGTTTGGACTGGAATTGCAATTTTATGATTTTATTTTAGAAATTTCTTATGATTTTGATTATTTAACAGGTGTTTTACCCCCTTTTGGGCCCCACGTTGGGCGCCAACTTGTTATATGCTCCCTTTGAGCACATAAATGAATCACTAGCTCAATGGAGAAAAGGGTGAGTGCAATAAAAATATTGGGCGCCACGTGATTATGCGAGTCCACGAACTCTTTTTCCACCAGTCGACAATGTCACCAAAACATAAATATAAATAAAAGAGAGAGGCTTCCACTTTCACTTAAATTTTATTATATAATATTCTATTTTATATCACTACTTCTCTTGAAACCTCTAGGCCGCGTATAAACTACAATGAAAACAAAACAATCCGTAAATGAATAATGCAACCTTCTCCGCGCGTTATCAGCATTTGCCACAAAAAAGGAAATCAAACCAAACAAATATAAAGTGAAAATAAAACAAAATAAAACTTAACTTTTTATCCTTCCCTTCCTTTCTTTGTCGATCCCTGCATCGATCCCTTTAGTTATAGCCTCCTTTTGGGTCCTCACGAATTTTGGGTCCTCACGGACTTCAATTTTCCTTTTCCCAGCTGCCTCAAAATTCTTCAAATTCACTACTTCACTTGAAAATTTTTTAAACGTTTTATCCTCGAAAGTTTTATCACTGGACTGACCGCTTCGCCTACCAAAGCAGTTGGTTATATAGGCATATTATGTCCTTTTCCGTAAAATCTCCATATTTTCTTCCCAATCGGTTGACATTTTTTGAATCGGTTCATTTTGTAAATATTAAATTCGATATTTTTGGTTTAATTTTATCTTTAGGATAAGGGTTTTGTTTTCTGCATATCAGAAAAATTCTTTTCGGCTCCATAACTTTTAATTTTCATCAAAAAGTTTCTGTTGACATTTCGTTTCACATGTTTTGAAAGTTTTAAATACAGATTTATTTGCCTCTGAATTAATAACCAACATATGCTTTGGGTTACGGACAACCCAGACAAATCGCTTATTTTATCCGGCAATTAAAGTTAGTGAAAATTTTTTCCGCTTTCGTCTGTGAGGTTAAGTACTGTGATTTGTGTGTTTTTTTGTTTCGATCAGAAGGAGATTCAAAAAAGGTAAGTTCTCCCAAATATGTTAAGTTACTTTGTAAATGTGACAAATGCTAACCGCCACTTATTTTTAGGTATTCGAAAGCAAAACACCCTATGCGAAAGCCCGTTGGATTTTACATCTTTTCGACCACAAGTACGAATCTCAGAATTAGTTTTGTTTCATTTCTTACAGTCTATAAAATAATTCATTATCTTCCTTATTTAATTCTTAATTTCAGCAACATAATTCATATTAACTTTAACTTCATTTTCCTTAACCTAATCCTCAAGTTCAACAACTTATCTCACTAATTGTCTAACTTAACTTAAAATAAGCCTACCCTACTTTACAATATATAATATAATTCAATATACATACTTCCTTATTTAATTCCTAACTTATAATAATAACTTCAGCTTAATTTTCCTTAATCTAATAATCCTTAATTTCGACTACTTATCCCCCTAGATGTCTAACTTAACTTAAACTAATGTAATGTAATTCAAATATTTATACTAATGTTCCTAACTTATTGCATCGAAATGAAATAAAATTAAGTTAAGCTAATCTTATTCTATCTTTCAGGTCTTATTCTAACTTCTAGTCAGCACGTTAATCGCAGGGACATATCGTTGCCAATCAATCCGGTTGGTTAATAATTCGACTTAGACTTTTGTATAGATCTATCCATTTACATTGATTAGGTCTCAACATGCGTGTCTTCGTGTGTCCTTCGTGTTCATCATATTTCCGGTAAGTTACTAAGTTGGCTCATATTTATGCTGTTACAATTTCATTGCAGATTTAATAAATTTTAATTTCAGGAAAGTGTCATCAAAGTTGGAGTTTCCTTAAACTAGGGTTCGCTATCCCAATGGATCCAGGATTTGTGTTCCCCTCAGGTTAGTACCATAATAAAAGTTCAATTCTGGAATAAAAAAAAAATCTTTGCAGCTTCCTACTTATATACTCAGATGACAGACACAGGAAACATAAAATAATAGTTTGATTTCCTTCCTAACTACTCTATTTTCAGACTGCAGCATGGAGATCGCGAATACAAGCATAGCAGCTGGAACTATCCAGTAATGCATGAGCCTCACCATAAAACCGAGGTTCAAACACAGCTTATGACGCTGCAATATATCTTCGAGTAATACATAATGAAACAATCTCAACAAGCTTCGTAACGGCAAAAACAAGGGTCACTCCTCTCAAGGCGAGATTGTCTCTGCCTAGACTAGAATTATGCGGGCAACATTATTAGCGAATTTAATATTTGATATAAGATATCTAAACATTGAAAATCTCTACAGCTAAGCTTGGACTCAACCATAGTACTTGCATGGATTCAAGAAAATCCCCACAAATGGAAGGCATTCGTTGGAAATAGAGTAGCAGAAACCCAAGCAATAATCGATAGTAAGAATTGGTTCCATGTAAGATCTCAAGAGAATCCCTCAGACATAGCGTCAAGAGGAGTGCATCCAACATACCTTAAGGATTTGAAGCTCTGTTGGGAGGGTCCAAATTGGCTTAAAGAACAAAGAATTACATTTCCCAAAAAATTACTGCCTAATATTGAACAGGAGAGAAAGAACGTGGTGGTCAATATTGCGACCAGTGAGAACAACAATACACTTGTCCGGCTGCTGCAGCGATACTCCTCGCTGGGGAAAGTACAGCGCGTACTAGCCTACTGCAACCGTTTAATAAATAACTGCAAACTAACGAAAGATTTACGAAACCTAAGGTCATTAACAATTGATGAAATAGACACAGCACTGACACAGATCATCAAATTTACGCAAGGCACTCATTTTAAGGAAGAGATAGACTTAATAAAGGGACAAGCACTACATTAAACAAGTAGGTTGTCCACATTGTCACCCCTGTTAGATAACAATTAACTGCTCCAAGTAGGTGGCCGATTGGATAGAGCAAATCTGTCATACGAGAATCCCATAATCTTGCCGTATAAAAGTGATCTGACGCCCTTGGTAATTGACAAGGCACATAATGAAGCTCTGCATGGAGGAAATTCCCTCACATTAGAGCTAACTCGACAAAGGTTCTGGATTCTACAGGGACTTAAGGCAATAAAGGGACACATCCACAAATGTATCAAGTGTCATCGATACAAGGCTCAAATGTCACAACAGATGATGGGCCTACTGCCAACCGCCATGGTTGTACCTAGTACTCCGTTCACATATACCGGTGTTGATTATGCCGGACCATTTGACTTACTATTAACAAGAGGAAAGGGTTATAGAACTCACAAGGGCCACATTGTAATATTTATATGCCTCACATCGAACGCGATACACATAGAAGTGGTTACTGATCTTACATCAAAGGCTTTCATTGCAGCTTTCAATCGTTTCACTAATCGACGAGGGCCAGTAGCACATCTTTATAGCGACAACGCTACAAACTTTGTAGGGGCTAGAAAAATAATTAGTGATCTTCACAAGCTCAGCTCGCACCAAGATGATGTCAACATAGCATTACAGGAGGCCGGTACACAGTGACACTTCATTCCCCCAGCATCACCACATTTCGGAGGACTCTGGGAGGTGGGGGTCAAATCAATCAAATACCACATGCGAAGAGTTGTAGGAGAAGCGAAATTGACGTACGAAGAAATGTGTATGCTAATGACGCAAGTAGAAGCATGCCTTAACTCGCGACCACTGTGCCAAGACCCAGAAAGCCTTAATGTGCTTACTCCTGGACACTTCCTACGAGGATCAGCAATACTTAGTATTCCAAACAAGGAACTCTTAGAATTAAACCCAAATCATTTGGATGGATGGAAACGCTTAGACAGAATGATGCAAGCATTTTGGAGTAAATGGTCTGTTGAATACTTAGGAAGACTACAACACAGACCAAAATGAGCTCAAAAACAAGAAAACGTAAGAAAGGGATACCTGGTCTTACTAAAGGAAGAACAAATGCCTCCATCACGATGGGCATTAGGCAGAATTATTAAAACCCACCCTGGATCGGATGAATTAACAAGAGTTTGTGACAATCCGTACAAAAAATGGCGATTTTAAAAGGCCAATAACAAAGATATCATTTCTACCCGTAGACGATAATAAGAGCATAACACCAGAAACCGAAGAGAGTGAGTCCGACTGCGATACAGATGCTCCAATCAAATCATCAATAGTACAAAATACGGCTGTGACAAGTAAGGATATGACTAACAATCGAAAGCGTCATGCCAGTAAGAGTATCGATCAGGCGAGGAATTCAAAATCAAATCGACGCAACCAAGATGAACCAGGGAGCTCGACCGCAACTCGAACACAAGGGCTAATCAACCGAAGCTCGTTGTTCCTATTTTCCCTTTTCCTTGTCATAATTTCGGCCGAAGATATGAAGGCACCATATAAATTCACGAGCTTTACTAGTCACGAAGGAATCTACTTTGATGACATATCAGAGATTCAGTTGTACTCCAATGAATGGAACCTACTTGTGTATTATGATTTAACAACCTACTGAAAGGAATACAATGTAAGAAAGGAATACACTATGTGAGCAAGAAGTACGACTGTCAAAGGAATTGTGCACCGCTACTCTGCATCAACTCAATCATCAGATGCTAGAATTAGAACAAATGAATGAGATTCTTTACCAAAAGAATGAGCATGTCCGCGTTAAACGAGCACCACTCGAAATCATAGGTACAATCTCAAACAAGTTCTTCGGTATCCTTGATCAAGAATTTGCAGATAACTATGAAAGGCAAATCAACGAAATCAAAGGAAATGAAAACTTCGTAAGACTGCTGCTGGCCAATCAGACTTCTATGATAGAAAACACAGCAAACACAATAAAGAAAAACCATAACATGGTATAACATTAAATAAATACGATTGAGAAACAAATTAATGCTATAACAACAAGCTTGAATCATTGGCACTATGAGATCATGTCTAGCCAGGCATTCAACTCGGCAGCTCTTCTAATAACACTATGTATATTCAGCTTTCAAACCATGCCAAGAAGTATTTTATTAGTGGTAACGGATATAAAGCATGGACGAGTCAACACCTTATTACTGACCCCCTCTCAACTTAACGACCAGCTTAAAACTATAAGTGAACATCTACCAAAGGACGTTGCCTGGCGTTGGAAGTACAACATCATTAATGGCTATCTACAATTCCATGCACATCAATATAAGAATAATAGAAAATAATGTACTATGTGATATCCGGATTGCTCTATAAAATGCAGAATCATATCACTTTTATGAACTGATACCCATTCCTGCAATTCACAACAACGAATACATGTATATTGAACCGTCTAGTAGATATCTGGCTGTGAACAATCGACGAGATCGATTAAGTCCTATGAGAGAGGAGAAGTTACGAGCCAAAAATTAACTGTAGCTCAACTCATCTGTAGTTTGAAGCAACCGATGTTCACAGTAAGATCTAACCAAAGCCATTTTGAGAGCTCCATCTCAGCTCTCTCTTATAGACCTAATATCCGAACAAGTGAAGTGTGAAACTAATTTCGGTATGTATACTCTCATTAATCGCAGGTAAAATCATTTATATATACTCAATAAAGGTAGCGTACTATTTCTAAATAAAATATCCAGACAATTTGACATAGTAAATATAGTCGGGAGAAAAGAAAACCTGAAGTTGAAAGTGTTTTGTGAAGGCAGGCAAATATAAAAATGCATTTTATTATGATCCCAATTTCGTCCCAAGTTGAAATTTTGAGAACACCTAGAAAACATATTATTAAAGAGATAGTAAAAAAAATAAAAAAAATCCAGGATACGTTTTTTAAAATATAAAGGATAAAGGACGAAATCGAGATCCTTAATGTCCTTTTTCCCTTTGCAGGGGTCCACAAGTATTTTTCTTATAATGCTTGAAGGTTTACCTTTCAAATAACACCTCAATGATTATTCTAGTGGACAAATTGTAAAACATACGAATTTTTAAACACAGTAAGAATTGACAAATTTCAAGCATTTTTCAAATTTTTAAAGCGCTATAACTTCTAAAAGAAGAAACATTGGACGTTAATAATTTACACACATTATCCTATCCAAACATAGTTTAAGTTACCAAAGTTTCATAAAAATCTGCGGAGGTCACTTCAGAATCACTTGTCGAATTTCAATGGAATTACCCACCGGCAATCACCTAGGAGAACTAGAAGATGCAATTAAACATCAATAACAGCAACTAACCGAAATGCCGAAATTGAACCTTCATGATTTAGATCATTATACCAGTACTTATGTTATCTTAGGGATCTTGATCATAGCTGGACTCTGCCTCAAGTATAGACGAAAATTCAAACAAGCAAGAGGACTTTTTGTTTTTAGGCCAACCTCTGCTCCAAGGCAGAATAACCAAAGAGAAGATCATCAAGTTAGCCTAGAACTACCAACGCTCAACCCTGAGGAGGGAGAATGTACAGAGTACATATAAGTTATTCATAATTACAAATTTAACTTAACTTGTGCAATTTTTATTTTTATTATCACTAAGTCATAAATTCCTGAATTTGTAATTTTTCTAAATCAATAAA
The DNA here is from genome assembly GCA_964036015.1 of Leptarthrus brevirostris. NCBI lineage: Eukaryota > Metazoa > Arthropoda > Insecta > Diptera > Asilidae > Leptarthrus > Leptarthrus brevirostris. Next base: position 54,231,581 of record OZ038371.1, read on the forward strand.
ATTCCATTCTATGTATATCAAATTTCAGTCATTCAGTGCATAAGTTCATTCATCGCTGTAAATATTCTCGCGTCATCATATTGCAAGATCAACGCACCTTGTACAGAGCATAAATTTATGCGTCAGCTAAACCAGCGATAAATGTACTTGCACCGAATGACATTGAACTTTGATCGTTTGTAATATTATGTTGATTGATCAATTTTTTCATTATAAATGTAAGCACTCATTGTAAATAAGTTCCGTCGTAAAGGTTATTTTGAATATAGTTAAAGTTTTAAAAAGTAATTGGATTCTCTTTCTCTTGCACTCTCTTAATGTTAGGTTCCTGGAATATTTAATTAAAAAAATATGCTATACATCCGCTTCTCAACCGAAAAAAGAAAAACTATATCATGTGTTCCAATTAATTTCCTGGAATAGCGATCAAATCGATGATCTGTTAATATTAAGCAATTTACAGGACACTTCTAGGTCATGTTAATCAATTGTTGGTATTAAGTCGGTAAATCAGTAGGCACATTGAGGGGGTCACTGTTAATATAGTATAATTACGACCCCTTAATCTATGTAAGTAATAAAAAAAACTATTCAATCAACGAATTTTCTACAATTAAAAAACAATTTGTAATTGAATCTTCCTGTGATAGTGGAGTCCATTAACTGTTATTAAAGTATCGTTATATTTAAGGTACTGGCAATAGATCGCAGTGGTATAAAATAGTTCCTCATTCATTGTTGATTATTAAATAATTAATTAGAATTTTATAGTAATTTGGTTAAATTTCGATGATCCAATTATCCAAATGACTGCTTATATCTATCATATTTAAATCTAGTTAACCCGAATTGAATTTATACAACGTGTCCCGTTTTTCTACGATATCCCTTGGAAGATTGATAGGCCAGCTAATGACTGCCCAGAATAACAAACCATACCTTGTAAAAAAATCATTAGTTTTCGAGATAATCGCACTTTTATGAATTCCGAAAAAATCGACACTTTAGATCAGCTTTTCGAGTGCAATAGCTGAAACAATTGGTATTTGAGGATTCAAATTTTTGTTAGGTAATTCTGAATAGCTATCCTATTGACCACAATACAGAACAAAAACTAATAATGCCTTTAACCTTTGGAAAAATAAACATGTTTACCTAATTCACGAGTTAATTTTTCTTTATTACTTGACTTCGACTCTTCATCCTGTAAAAAAATGTACTACGCTAACCTGGCAAGTTATAAGAAAAGTTTGCACATTTAATGTAGTTTTCGAAGTGGTATAACAAGTACCATGTATTAATTTAAAAAAAATGATATTGCTATTTTACTTCCAAAGGAACTCATTTTGCAATTATATACATACATATATATAAACAAAAATAGAGGTTAGTATTAGCCATATTACCTCAGGGTCTATCTGCGCCTGGTGCTTAAGCCAACTGACTTTTTTTTCAAACGACCGCCATTTTGATATCCGGGGGTTTTCAGAAAATTTAAAAACGATAAGGCCCTCCCCAAATATCATGTAGATTAATAATTTTTTACCCGTTTTAAGACGGAGGGTGGCAGGAAAGCAGACAGATAGAAACATTAAGTCAGACAGGAAGATAGACAGGATAGACAGGTGTGCACGTATACATATAAAGGCAGGCAGATAAACAGACAATAAGTAGGCAAGTGAGCATTCTAATAAATTTTTTCTAATATTTTCACCTCCTATTCTTACCTTAATCTTCAAAATACCTTGAACACGGTGTGATAGAGATTAACCGACACCGGATTCGAACTCAGCGACCTAAAAAACCTGTGTATGAGTTTTTTAGGTTTTTTGACGACTTTCTCAAATTAACCGTAAAATGACCTCAGAATGACTTTGAAATGACCTCGGAATGCCTTTTAAGGGAAAGGGAATACCGGATTCGGACTCAGGAATCTCAGAAACCTAAGTACGAATTACCTTGACCTTCAAATGACCTTGAGCATGAGGTGATACAAAACTACCGACAGCGGATTCAGAATCAGCGACCTAAAAAACCAATGTAGAATGTTCTCTCCTCTCCTCTTCTCGAATTAACCTTGAAATGACCTCAGAATGAAAGATGACCTCCTTCTCTCGATGTCTTTTAAAATACTTTGAAACTGACGTGGTAGAGGTCAACCGACACCGGATTCAGACTCAGCGACCCCAAGAACCCCTGTGTACCTAGGTAGAGTCCGGTGTTTTCTTTTAAACTTAATGTTGACCTGTGTAATTTAAGCAAATAAAGAAAATTTTATTAGGCCTTTTTGACCTTGCGTATATTATATTACGTCTATTGCGCTTATTATTCAAACTAAAATGTTAGCTTGTACCGAAAATAGTCTTGTCATATTTTAGGATCTTAAAATCGGTGTTTGATAAATTGAACTTTTTCGCAGAGGGTTGCGAATTTGTATTCGTTAAGTTAAGACGTTAAGTCTCACTCACTCACATACCGCTTATGATGAGCGGCATACATATGTTGGCGGAATGACTTGACCTTGCCGGGACCCAGTTGCTCGATTTCCGGAAAGAATTGAGTGTTCAGTCTAATATTAATCCGACTGGTGCTAGTAGACTTGACCCTATTGAGCGGCTCGTTTCCTCCATCTGTTCATCCATTTTCCAATCCCGGCTAGGTTAGTCGCCTTGAAAGAAAAGTTGCAAGGACCGCAAGCAGCTTATCTAAGTGCACGGATTTGATTTCAGAGCACTTCTCTAAGCTAGATTCGCCAGCTTCGAGCATTAGAAAGCTAATGCCCACGTGTATAGCCTCTTGTTCTAACCTATCTGTATAGGCCGATATTAGTACTGTCACCGATTTCTCCTCTACTTGTTTCTCGGAGATTTGTCATCGCCTGTCCTAACATGTGACCCCCCGATTATTGTGAAGTTGGTGCCTGTTTCTTCTGTGAAGGTGACCGTCTCAGTGCCTGCTGTATCTGCTGTTGTCGTCGTCGTTCTCTCCACTGCTTAGTCTTGGCTTGCGACCATGAGAGATTTGTTATCGCCTGCGTCCAGTGATGCCTCATCTTCTCGACGCGACATTAGGTCCCGTGGTTATATACTCTCTAATCACTACTTTGTTAGGATCCACAATGAAATTACTGAGTTTGAGGTTACTCAAGATCTTTCACCCGCGTCGGTGTTCCACCCGATGTAATTGCTTGTAACTTACAATATGGTGCATGTGGTCGATACTTCACCGCCTCTTTTAAGGTTTTCGTTCCCGATGACATATTTGAAGCAGTTCTCTCACCTCATATTTGGTCTAGTGATTCGATTGTTCGTGAGTTCATTCTCAATAATCTTCAATTGTTCCAAAAAAATTTGTCAACAAGATCTCAATTTACTATGCGAATATGACTCCTATCTAAATCGACTAACCTCTTTACAAAATCCGCTGGCTCCGGTTTTAACCTGATGTGCTTGACTCAGACCTAGTTGAGTGAGAAAATTAAGGACGGCGCGATTTTCAGTTCCAAGTTCCTGTTTTTTCGTCGAAGCCGACATTCTTTTTGTCTGGATGCGCCTGTCGGGGGAGGGGTTATCATTGCTGTTCCTCGTGCAATTTTCTGTGGACTTGTTGATGTTGCTGCTCCCGACGATCTAGAGCTGCTACGTGTTGTTCTCAGATTGCCCAACGAAAATAGCTTCGTAATTATTGTCTACATTCCACCACATTCACCTCCTCAAATCTACGAAAGAATCGCTTGCGGCATTAGGGATTTTGTCGACGACATACCGCCATCTGACGAACTTATGGGTTTTTAAATCTTCCTGGTGTGTTATGGGAGGACTCTAGAGTTGAGAAAGGTCTGCTTCCATCTTTTCGCTTTTTCGTGGATTGTCCTTTGTTGACAGTGTCGTATCCTATTGGTTCTCACGGATTTGTCGAGTTGCTAACGATGACGGCAAATTCCTAGATTTAGTGTTTTCTACGGACCCTAGTGGTGTTGTGGTTAGGTGTTACTCGGCGCCTCTGATTGCCCTGTCTGATCATCATCGTGCTCTTCATGTTGTGATTTTGTTTACCCTTTTGCTAAATCGAATGCCACTTATAAAGATCTTTGTTATAGCTTTAAAAAAACTAACCTGTCTATACATAACGACTAAATTATTCTATGACATCATGGCTGTCCTTCATGGCTTTGTTTACTGTGTTTCGGTTTCTTAGTCTTTCAACTCGAGTTCTATTTACCTTGGTTTGAAGCCTCCATAAATCATGTAAAGAATTTAAATAGTAAGGCTTGGAGAAGGCTATGTTCCTCAAAGAATGACACAGATTATGTGAGTTATTCTAGCTTGTGTCAGCAATTTGTTTCGGATTTGGCGTCTTAATATGCGTCCTAAATGCGTACATTGCTCGGTTAAACTTGACTTTGAAAGACTGACGTTGTAAACTGCAAACGTAAAAATGATGGTTACACTTCTTTACTAAGTCTTAGTGATAGGTGTAGCAGCGATCCTCTTACGATTGCAAATTTCTTTGGTTGCATCTTTAAAAGTGCGTTCTTGGAAGACAGACATCCATTGAGCCGAAGGACTTGATCTTCGACAAGACTACTATTTGAAGAAGATCTTTCACCTAGCTAATAGTTCACCTGCTGATCTTGTGAGCACAAATGTGTTGGTTTTAAAAAACTACAGTTCGTCTCTCGTCCCTGCTCTCTGTCATTTATTTGTTTTATCTATTCCTAAATTCTAGAAGATCTAATTAATGTAATTATATATAGGCCTGTTGGCAACTTGTGCTGCATTTTTAAGGTATTTGAAGTCTTAATTGTTGATGTTCTTCATTTTCATTGTAAAGCGTTTTTGGGCGCTTTTCAACGCGGTTTTGTTAAAAGCAAATCAACTACGGCGAACTTATATGTGTCCTCAAAATTCTTTATCTCTGTCATTAAGTCTCGTAACCGATTGTATGCTCCTGAATTCCGACCTGGACACTTTCCATAAGTAGTGCTCCATTAATTTTCTGCCATTTAATATCCGCAAGTGCAAGTCCTTTTCACGTTGGAGGAATCCATTTATTTAGAATGGACGTTTTCTTGTTTTGAGAAACCATAGTCTTAGGCGTTAAACTAAATGCTCATATCTTCCTTGAAGACCACAATAACGCAACAGTTATTAGGGCTAATGCGACACTAGGTTTAGTAAAAGGTGGTCTAAGGAATTTGACAATCCACATATCACGAGACTACTACACTTTTTTCAGGCCAATTTTGGAGTACGCTTGCATTATTTGATCTCCCTTTTGTGTGCCATATATTGACCACATTGAGCTAATCCAACGAAGATTTCATAGAACGACTCCCTTGTACTATAGCCTAATTTTTAGAGATAGTTGTTTTCACAATAAAGCAAACTCCGACGTGAACTTCATAAACAAGAGTAAAAGGCGCACTCTATAGGGTAAACGAAAGAACATTTTCAAATGAAGTTTGACTGAATTATATTTTTGTAGATCTAATCTAAATAGCTAATTAATTTCTTTTCATAAAAATCAATTGTCATAATTATATAATTATAAAATGCTTAAAATGAACACGATTAGTTCATAAGAACAGGAAGAGTTCTTAGGAATGTTAGGAATGAAATTAAGTGACTTATACTGAGTTTGTTTTTCGGTAATATTCATAAACAAGTTTCCTGCATTAGGTAAATTGTTGTCTAATTTAGATAACGAATTGTAGGTTGTTGCGGTTATTTCGCAATGCCGGGATATTGCTACGAATACCTGATATTCATATGATTTGATTTTTTTTAGCATAAAACACAAAATGTTAATCCTTTACGGCTACTGCCGACACATATTTTGAATGACGATATGAAATTTATTTTTAAGACAAAACAGAAACGAAAGTAATATGAAATTCTCGATACGTATGCTTGACTTGATCACGATTCATTCATGGGTTCGCAATGTATCAGATGAATATAAGATAAATGTACGTACCTATTATTGACAAGACTATTCCCCATTATCAGTTTTTTCTTGCTTGAATTTTGTTTGACTATTCAATTACTCATACTTCCTTAGCCAAGGATGCTTGCTATTTAGAAGTATAATTATTCGTCAATTTTTTTTTGCTATAAATAGTTCCTATTTGCTTCATAACTACTACCCTTTATTCTATTATAAGTAAAGAGGTTATGATTATTATTATTATTATTATTTTTCCACATTAGGTTGTCAGCTGTGGTAGATGATAAGCTATAGTTGAGTCTTGTGCTATACCATAACTGCTTAATACATATTTTTTGGTTGATTTTATAATATAATGTTATTATATGAAATGAAATTTTAGTCTTTGATTTCAGGAAACCTCATGGAGCTTCTTCGCCGCCTCTCTTCCTGTATCCCTTCTCCCTAATCCTCCATGTTTTAATTTCTTTTGTGTTTTCGTTTCAGCATGTTTAGGTTGGGCCTGTACCCTAGCCAGGTACAGGGATGGTCTGGGTTAGATGCGTAAACTGTCGACTAAGGGGGTGTATTTTTTTTCTTTTTGCTAATCATGACAGTTCAGCGCGGCCAGGAGTAACAACAATGCCCCACTAATTGATAAGGCCTAACTGCTTCACAGTTGAGCATGTACAGCGAAATAGTGCGTGAAGTAAAAAAACCAGCTATGTGTCGGTCTGGTCGAGTTGCCTCTGCGGGAAAATACTCACTACGCGATGAGTTTGCTAGCGATGTGTCATGTACAACTGACGAGATAAGTGCCGTGAATACGCGTAATGAGTGTAAGGTGTTGGTGAAAACTGCTGTACCGGTGTCACCTGGGAAAATCAGGTAGAATTTCTGTGTTTTGGAAATGGCAATACGCTTCGTCTTCCTCTGTGTACAACAGAAAATACCCTCCAACGATAAAAGAAGTGTCGGGATGTTGTGTAGTGGAAAGTACAGAGTAATGCAGGGAAAATTTAAGCACCTGGTGCAGAATTCAAAATAAGGCAATTGTATGGCAGATTGCCCCCCTCAATCTCAACCGTTTGGGAGTTACAGGGTGATTTATAATTTTTAGTTTTTCATGGTATGCACATTACTCTTTTATTTTTATCTTTTGATCTCCTCAACACAGCGAAATCAAACAAACCTATCTCCTACCATTGCAGGTACAGTCACTTCCAAAAGTGAAAAAAGGGGGTTGCGATTACTTAAAATTTTGAATTTTCTAAAATTGTCTCCGAAATTCATGTAATTAGTACACCCCTTTTTATATTGGATTTCCCATCTTATAACCTTTCCAAAAAGGTGCAACTTAGCAAGGTAGACAGAGGATTAGAAAAACCGCTTCCTTAGAAATCCTTAGAAATTATTTTGTTGCAATTTAGGTAGGAAATTCTTTAAATAAACAAATTTTTAAGATAAAGGGTGGAAAATGTTTGTTTTGGATTAAGAGGTAATTAATTTTAATTATTTCTGCAAAAAAGTTATAAAAATGTTAATGTAATTTTGTTTTGTTGCCGATATTAGCTTGTGTTTCCACCCTTGTATCCTGGCGTTCGGTTACTCGTACCTGATGGAAATTTTGCTATAAGAAAGGGTCAGTCAGCAAGAATACCAATCATAGTTGACAAACAAATTAATAAGTACTACTGTTTTTAAGCAAAAATTATTAAAAAATGGTAGAATTTACATTTGAGGAATACGCGGATATTATTTACATTTATGGTGTAGTAGACGGAAACGAGAGAGCAATCCAAAGAGGGATATTTACACGGACACGGGAACTTCTGCCGACGTCGAGCAGCAAATAATCACCATCGTAAGGCAAAACCCTGAGACGAGCACGGGACGAGTCGCAAGGCGATTAGGAGTATCTTCATCTAAGGTTTGGAGGGTTATTCATCGAGACGGATTACGTCCAAATCACCATCATCCAGTCCAAGGACTACTGGAACGAATTTATGAATCACCCTGTACCTCCCAAACGGTTGAGATTGTCCAAAAATTTTTTGTTTGCCTAGGTGAGATCTATCTCCCCACTCATTTTGGCACGTCAGATCTGAAACTCCCTATATATACCTGAAAATAATTGAAATAAATTGCTGAATCAGGAACTAATATGAGCAGTAACTCAATAAAGCAAGATTCGAAAGATGACAGCGACGCTCTTTTACTTGCCGCAAACTTTTCAAAGTTAATGCACTTCTTGTTTTCGGTATTTAATTGTGTAATTATGAACAGGTAACTTTTGTTATCATCGCAGAATGAGTTGTAATTGCAATGATTAGTAGATTTTAAAGGTATTGACGTGGTTGTGATTCTTGGAGCAGGTTTTGGAGTTACTGGTGGGACTTTAAAACTATTGTGTCGAAAACTTTTTGAAGTAAGGAATTTTTGAAGACAGTGATATATGTACCAAACAGCGGCAATAAGAATTATCGACACAATTATATATGCACTTATATAATGGTGAATGTGGCGATTGTTTAGTACCGGAAGAAGGTCTTTGTTTAAGACGACATTATTTAGTGTACTTAGTGTTTGACTTGACATTTTCGGTCAAGTCGTATAATACCACTTCCTTGAAGACGTTTAATTGCAGTTGTTTCCAGTATTGCGTTGGTTAAGCTTTCTTAAATTTACATGATGATGCTCTCGGCGTTTTGTGGTTAAAAAAATTCATCTTACAGCGGCTAAGGGATATTTGAGTGGTATATATTGGATGGGTTTGGTTAAAAAAATAGCCAATGACCCGGTGTAAATGCAAGAGGTTAATTCTCTGAGTAGGCTAGGACGCTAGCAATTGAGAGGAGGATTCAATCTAAAAATATGGATTTTTGTGGGGGGGGGGGGGGGGGGGCAATCGCAACCGTTTGGGAGTAAAAAAAACCACTAAAAAAACTACTATCTGAATGACCTTTCCAAAATTGTCAACAATGTTTATCTAACTCCTATCATTGCAGGTACAGTCAGTTCTAAAAGCGAAAAAAATGGTTTACAATTACCTAAAATTCAGCATTTTTCCAATTTTCTCCGAAATTCATAAAATTAGTATACCTCTTTTTTATTTTTATTGGATTGCTCATCTTATTACCTTTCTAAAAAGGTGCAGCATGGCAAGGTAGACACAGGATTAGAAAAACCGTATCTTTAGAACTCCCTGAGTACCTAATTATTTTATTGCACTTTAGATAGGAAATTCTTTAAAAAAACAAAATTTTTAAGATAAAGGGTCGATAATCGTTGTTTTGGGTTAACAGGTAATTAATTTTAATTATTGCTGCAGAAAGGTTATGAAAATGTTAGTGTAATTTTGTTTTATTGCCGATATTAGCTTGTGTTAGTTAGAATTCACACCCTTGTATCCTGACGTTCTGTTACTCGTACCTGATGAAAATTTTGCTCTAAACAAGGTTCAGTCAGTAAGAATACCTATATTAGTTAAAAAACAAATCAATATGTACAGGTGTTTTTAAGCAAAAACTATTAAAAAGTGGTAGATTTCAGGAATACGCGGATATTATTTCCATTTATGGTGTAGTAGACGGAAAAGAGAGAGCGGCTGTACTGGAATATCAAAGGAGATTCCGTAACCGGCGAGCACCCCAAAGAGGGGTATTTACACGGACTTTCCGATGCTTAAGAGAAACAGGATGTGTAACTTCACACGACATGGAGACACGACCCGAAACTTCGGGAACTTCTGCCTACGTCGAGCAGAAAGTCATCACCATCGTGAGGCAAGACCCTGAAACGAGCACGAGACGAGTCACAAGACAATAAGCAGTGTCTTCAATTAAGATTTGAAGGGTTATTAATCGAGGGGACAACGACCATATCACCATCACCTAGCTCAAGGACTACTGGAAGGAGATAACGAGAGAAATTTAGAACTTGGCTTCTGGATCGCAACATTGACGAGAGAGCGTTTCTGGACCAATTTCTGTGCACAGATGAATGTCAATTCACCACGAATGATATCACGAATTTCCATAACCTCCATACCTGGTCGAACACCAACCCACACAGGGCAAAGGTGACCTCATTCCAGCAGAGATTCAGTGTCAATGTTTGGGCTGGTATCATCGGAAACATTTGGTTGGACCACTAATTTTGCTGGAAGTGCTTAATAGTGGAATTTGTGCGGACCTTTTGGACAATACACTTCCAGATTTAATAGAGGAGAACCCTTTGATGGATAATCTTAGGGGAATGTTTCACCAATACGATTGAGTACCAGCGCATACGGCTAACATTGTGAAGGTAATACTAAGTGAAAAATTTCCTAACCACTGGATTGAACGAGGTGCACCGATTCTTTGGTCTGCTAGATCTCCAGACCTTACCCCATTGGAATTTTTCTTGTGGAGAACAATGAAAGATGAAGTTTATTCAAGCTCAGTTAACAATAGGGAGGATTTATTTAGCCGAATTGGGAATGCAGTGGCGAAAATACGGGAGAGGCTGGCTGCAATACGTCTTAAACAGGGACTTAGAAGGAGATTGTTGGAATGCATCCAAAGTTGCGGTGGACATTTTGAACGGCTTTTGTTACTTATCAAGATTAATTGTAATTACTTTTAAGTGTGGTGAGGGTGGGCGATGGGGGTGGAATCTAACTTTGTAACGCGTGGACCGATTTGGATAGTTCTTTAGCTGTTGTATAGAGTGTGATCCCCCATTGCTAATAGAAGAATAATTAAGTTCTACGGTTGGGGCGGGGGTGGGGGAGGAGTAGTATAACTTCGTAACGCGTGGACCGATTTGGATAATTGTTTTTCTGTTGGGTAGAGTTTGCTCCCTGGTTGATACCACTAGATAAAAAATGTTGGTGGGTTGGAGGTGGAGTAGGGGGTTAAACCTAACTTTATAACGAGTGAACTGATTTGGATGGTTCTTTTTTCGTTGTATAGAGTGAAAGACACTAAAAAGTGAAAAATAAAATAGTTTTTTTTAGATAGTTGAACAGACTTCACTAAAAGCCCTAAAAAGCATAAAATAATTTTTAATTTTATATCTATTACGACATTTTAAAGTCGGTGCAAATTAAACAAGCGCTTTTTGTGAAGTCGGTTCAACTTTTTTTTAAAAACTATTTTATTTACTTAGGTGGACTTAACAGAAAAAGGCTTATTTTTCAATTGTTGCATCGACTTTTAGCTCTATTAATTTTTTCCGTGTGTTTTCGTAATCACTCCTTATAATATTTGTGTATATACTAAGCAAAACTAAAACCCAATTGAATAGACACTTTTTCCAATTGAATTAAACTTATCCCAATGAATTTGACATTTTTCTCAAATAAATTAAACTTTTCTCCATTTTCAAGAAAACTTTGTTTCATTTTAATTAAACATTTTTTCAAATAATTTCAACCTTACTTCAAATATACAAAAACCTATTTCAATAAAACTTTTTCTCAATTCAATTCAACTTCGAAATAAATTCCTTGTATTTTTTAATTGCAACATAATTATTAAGTAAATTGAAAAATACTATTGAGATCATTGTATGTAGAATGAATTTAGGTTTAAATTATTTGCAAAATTGTTTAAATAAAATGAAATAAAGTTTTCTTGAAAATGGAGAAAAGTTTAATTTATTTGAGAAAAAAGTCAAATTCATTGGGATAAGTTTAATTCAATTGGAAAAAGTGTCTATTCAATTGGGTTTTAGTTTTGCTTAGTTGGGAAATGGTTGTGATATTGGAAGTTATATGATTGTTAAATATCTCGAATTGATGCTGGATATGTTTTGTAGTCTTTTTGAAAACGTTAATAATAACTTCTGTTATCAAGGTTTGATTTTTCACTAATGACAGAAGGCAATTTTTGTTTTCTCTTATTTTCTCTACTTCTCGCCTTCGATATAAACAGCATATATTTGGTCAAATACGCCAAATAGGCCGTTGAAGGATTGCAATAATTTCGAGTGTGGCTCTTTTGGGTCTGTCTTTTAAGAAGTGGTTTCCATTTCGTTTGTGTAGAATGAAGTTATGTGGTATATATTGGCCAATTTATGCTGTAAGTGCAATAGGATGGAATCACAATAATAACTGTAGTGGATAATTTTATTGCAAAGATTTTCCCGGCTAGAAAAAAAATTTTCCAAACCTATTAACTCCTGGTAGTATGTAGTTAAATCATAATAACCTATTGTGTCCACTGAGATATATTATACTGGAGTGATTGGTGCTCTGAATTTTCTGCAAGAAAATGGTATCACTTTTCGCTAGTTGTCCCTTTCTGTGTAAGCATCTTTTTTTCAACATGGTTTTCTTAATTGCCAACGTTATGTCGCATATTAAATACTGGCGATAGAAATAGATGACTATATACACAATCATTTTACATATACGTATCTCTTTCTGGGTAAGCATTTTGCAGATTAGAATAACCTTTTTTTGTAAATCTTATATCAGTAATTCCAATGATTTTTACATTTTCCTTACAACAATATAAAAGATTAAAATTAAATATGCCATTTCGTATATGTATATATGGTTATTTTGTTCTGCTCGCAACAGCTGCAAATTCACAGTAAACATTGGAAATTAAAAATAGTTTTCCTCCACTGAAACATCTTTTAAACATCTCAGTGATTGTGTCCCAGACATTATTTATCATATAGAGATTTGCGATACATTCCAAATACATCCCGGGGTTATATGTATTCGAATTATCCAACATTCTTTGCCGTTGTGCTTTTAATGTACTTTTCATTTGGTATTGGTGTAATTGGAGAGGCACTAGTGTTTAGTACGCAGTATAGCAGCAATAGGTAAACGTATCAGAGATGCCAGACGGTATAAAGCAAAAGGCGCCGAGCCGTGGCGCTGAAAGCGCCCAAAGGCGCCGCGCCATATTTGAAATCGCCCAAAAATCGCCTTAAGATTTTATAATCAATCAAATCTTTCAAAGGGTTGGTTGTACAACTTTAATGTAATATTTATTGTAATAATCACAGCAACAGATACAAGTAACACAAATTTAAAATTTTGAGAGTCGTCGTGAAAAACAAAAAACACTCTTAATTAAGTATTTAGTAATGGAAGTGACTATTTCCACTAACGTGTACTTTTGTCTAAGTCTAATAAATTGTTGACGTTAAACACGTAAGTACACGTAAATACACGTAAGTGCAAAGAGTCACAGTCTTTAATAATTGAGCCACTCACAAGAAGACAAATCGATTAATTCCGTTTTCATTTTTTTCTTACCATCAGAATATAAATGCTTTTATTGTGAAATTCTTTTTGGAAATTAAAACTTGTAGCTTAATTAATCGGTCACTCCACAATTTAAGATACGATATTCTTATCCAGATTCCTTGCAATAAAACGATACATCGTATTTTTCTCAATTTTGAAGGAGAAATTTAATTTTTAACCGGCTTACTCTGCACGATAATAAATTGCAACGTAATCTATTCACCTGCAGGAATTTTAAAATAGTCTTTCACGAAACTCAATATGAATATAAAATAAACGAAATATCACTAATTATTAAACAATCTTTTCTTTAACAGACACATAACACAACGAAAATAACTTATATTCCCTATATTAAATAGGATAATTACCAGTAAATGCTTCTTATCCAGATTTAATGTTGTAGCACTTATTTTGATATAAATTAACAAATAACAATAACTGCATACACTTAGCTTAATCAGCAAAAATGTTGAAAAGTTAACTGAACTTACTGAAACTGAACATCGATACGATATAACTGGCAACTGCTCCCGTTTAACGGCTTAATAAAGAATGCTGTAATTCAAATTACAATAGGCAGATTTAGCAAATGCAATTAGCAAATTTAGCAATTTATTTAATCAAAGATATGACTTTTATAATTTATAAAAATTGTATTACACAAAAATGGTATAGCAATGTAAATGGCGTCACAGCACAGTCACTTTATTATATCTAATAAACTAATAAATTAAATTGGTTTCACCAAAATCACGAGAAGCCGCCGCGGTGAAATGTGGAAAAACGAAATTAAAAATCACCAACTTTTAGACGTGTCTGAATTCAGAAAAAAATAAAATTCTGTTACCAATGAGGCGTTCAAAAACACCAGATTCGGTGACAAAGTCAAGTCGCCAGTTTGGACTCGTTCGGAGTTCAGTAAAAAGTTATTCGCGCAAAATTATAAATTGAGATTGTTTCTACTGTGACAGAAAATCGCCCAAAAGCGCCCAGCAAGAATTAAAAAATCGCCCAAAAAGCGCCTAGTCGCAGAGAGCAAAATTTTGGCGCCCGACTGATGGCTAAAGGAGCCCAATCGGCGCGAAATCGCCCGAATTGGCAACTCTGAAACGTATAGTTAATTTTGACAGTTTTACTCGATTTTGTTGTGTGCCTTATGAAGTTGCATGTTTTATTTATTCAGGTAATGGTATAACTGGGATGTTTGTTGGGCATATTTGTACTGTAATAAGGTGCGTTCGTTTGCGCCTATTTGGAACAGTTATTGAAGTAAATACGAATTTTGCTGAGTGAGACATGTTGTCTGCTAACATATTGGAAGTTTATCGGGGGGTTCAAATACATCTGAGAAGAAATGCAATTTTCACAGTTTGTGTATTGCTCGTTTTACGGTATTTTTGGAGTTCTTGATAGTAACGACTCGTACCAGTTCATCCTTTCCCTGAGGGGTATCTTCTATTCATCGTAGTGGTTAATGGGTAGGAAGTTGGTTGTCCTCTTTTATGAGAAGGAAGTCACAAATTTTCATGCAGTGCAGTGTAGTGGCCAATGGGTAGGAGGTTGGTTGTCCTCTTTTATGAGAATGATGTCACAAATTTTCATGTTTTCAAGGTATTCGGAGGATCAAACCTTTCAAAAATAATTCCGTAATTTATCTATGATCTTCCATCGGGTGAAGCAATGTAAAGGTCTTAATCAGCCTGTTTTGGTGAAGCTAATAAGGGTGCTCCAACCAAGAAATGCACTGGTTTTAAAACTTTAAATTCAGTAGGGTTGTTGCTTAGGGGGCGGATTAGCCTGGAATTCAGGCAAACCTCTATCTGAGCCGGTAATGTACTAAATTCCTGAAAGTTTAATCTAACGTCGCCAGCTATGCGTTTCAGGTGATATTTGGTGGATTTTATAATAACCTCCTAAAATTGCGGAGAGGCAGGCGGAATAAAATGCCACTTAACACCGTAGTTCCCTTTTTTCGGCCGCTTGTGTATGATTCATTTATACTATTATCTTGAATTGCTTGTCTAATTGGTTTTTGCCCTGACGAACGTTGTACGACAATTATAGTATATGTTGGAACATATACCACTTCTGACTGCGAAGCCTAAATATGCTGCAAGAAATGCTTCTGTTGTAAAATCACTTACTACATAAATCGAGGTGTATAACTTTTGCGGATAGGCAGACGAAGACTACTACATTTCCTTGATACGACTTAAAACCTCTTTCTTTGGAAGTATCAATGTGAAAGGGGCCGGCATAGTCTATGCAATGTTCATAGTATTTGCAAATGTTCGTAAAGGAATTACTCTCGGTGGGGGGAATTATTAAGGTGGTTACATATTGTGAGTGTGGTAATATTATGGGATATTTCTGGCTGAAGAGTAGGAGTGAATATTCTAACCTATTCCCTCTTTGCCTATATAGGGTTTCAAAGAAATTAGTTTTGATGACTTTGGAATTTCTTTACCATATTTGATAGAATTTATTTCAACTGCAATTATCAATTATTTGTATGAGCATTTTATTAAGTTCATCTGTTTTGAGATAACCACTTTCTGATTTGAAGTAATGTGTTTACTTTTTCAATGTGTGGTTCTACTGGATCGGACAATATTCAGCCAAACTCTGTTTTTTGTCCGATAAAACCAGTATTTTGTTTTTTAATACTTGGATATAAGTAGTATAGAAAGGGCGGTTCTGGACCATGAGAAAATCGAGCCGAAAATGTGCTATGCCGATTTTGAAGTTCCCAAGAATGTCATTTATTTGTCACTGAACATCAAACGGATAAGTTCTCTTACGCTGAAGTTCGTGGATCAAGACGGTGATCTAATTAATTTTAGAGGAGAAACGATTACAGTGAGATTGCATTTGAAGCCGCAGCATGTTAATATACAATAATACCATTGATAATAAATACAAACACAAAAGTGTTAAGTCTTCTAGTCAGCCTAAAGCCACGCAACAGTCGGGAATAAACCTAACAGTCGCTAACAAGCAATTCTTAAAAATTCTTGGTCTTAAGTTAAAAAATGAGTGAAATACTCGATATTACTCAAGGTGCTAGCTATGATAATAGTATTACAAAAGTTGAGTATCACAGCTACTCTCCGTTTTTAGCATCATATAAGAATAGCGATGAAGTTCGAATATCATTACAACATCAGGATTTGTATATTTTACCAAGTGAAAGCTCCTTATATATAGAAGCTGCGATAACAAAATCAGATGGGTTGGCCTCAACAACGGCAAAATTAACTAATAACGCCATAGCTTTTCTATTTGACGAAATTCGCTATGAATTAAATGGCGTAGAAATTGATCGCACGAGAAATCTGGGATTTGCTACAACAATAAAAAATTATATATCTTTAAATCAAAATGAAAGCAATGTGTTGCTAAATGCTTCCTGGTCTCCAGATAATTCAATATTACCTACAAGAGGATTTTTCAATTTTTGCATTCCTTTAAAGTTGTTGCTCGGCTTTGCTGAAGACTATAAGAAAATTGTTATAAATGCTAAACATGAACTTATATTGATTCGAAGTAGAGGCGATGAAAATGCTTTTATATCACCAAACGATGAAGTTAAAATAGATATTTTCAAACTACAATGGCGAGTACCCCACATAAGTGTAGCTGATGAAGAAAAACTATCGCTGCTTAAGTTAATCGATACTGGACGACCAATACAAATGAGCTTTCGTAGCTGGGATATATACGAATATCCTATATTACCTACAACTGTCGATCATAATTGGACAATTAAAACAT
Organism: Leptarthrus brevirostris; assembly: GCA_964036015.1. NCBI lineage: Eukaryota > Metazoa > Arthropoda > Insecta > Diptera > Asilidae > Leptarthrus > Leptarthrus brevirostris. The sequence continues at coordinate 54,248,541 of OZ038371.1, forward strand.
TTACTCAGTTAGAAAAACCTCGATATGTAATTTTAGCACTTCAAACGGATCGAAAAAACGAGAAGAGTAAAGATGCAAGCAAGTTTGATCATTGCGAACTTTCAGATGTGAAGCTTCACTTAAATTCTGAAACATTTCCATATGAAGACTTAAACATTAAATTTGATCGTGAGAGATATGGTTTATTGTATGATATGTATACGAAATTCCGACATTCGTATTATGGGCGGATGCATCAACCGCTGCTTACCCGAGAGAAGTTCAAGGAAAGCGCTCCAATTGTTGTTATCGATTGCTCACATCAAAACGAGGTGATCAAATCAGGACCAGTCGATATTCGTATACAGTTTAAAACACTTAGTAATATTCCCGCAAACACAACAGCTTTTTGTTTGCTTTTGCATGACAGAATAGTCGAATATAGTTCATTGACGAGTGAAGTTAGAAAAATAATTTAAGGCAACAAATGGCTGCAATTGTGGATATTCAAGGATTTAAAGACGATCATAACAAGTTTATTGTGAAGGAATTGGCAATTTTGACAAACGGAAACCAAATACAGCACTTTATTTTTCAACCTCCATTCAGATTTAAGGATTTAACACCTGCAAAGAGAAGAGAAGCGAAATGGCTGCATGATAATTATCATGGATTCAGATGGACCGATGGATATATTCCCTATCATCAATTACGTGCTATAGTGATGCCTTTAATAAGAAACAAAATACTGTATGTGAAAGGTTGTGAAAAGGCTTGCTGGATCAAAAATACATTTGGTGAAGGTGTAATAGTATATAATATGGAAGAAGAATTGCAGTGTCCTAATATAGAATGTTTAAAATCTTTCTATAGTAACACCCCCTGCTGTTTATGTCATCAGGGACAATGTGCTCAAAAAAATGTGTATCTGCTTAAAAAAATTTTAGATAATAGCAAGAAATAAGAAAGAAATATATAGGATTCATATTAATAAAAAGACTTATTAAAATTAAATATTATTTTTTTATTAATTTTATTCCTCAACATCCATTTCATTAATTTTATAATGATTCCAGGCATATGTGGAAATGCCATCATCCCGAATAAATCTTTTATCGTCTAAATAACTTAAGGCTACCTTATTTATAATTTGCGTGTATATATTATGAACAATAGATTTAAAGATATACATATTTCCATATATTATTTTCTTCTTATACAAACAGTCTCTATAATTATTTAAATCAATATTATCTAACGCAGTTTTCTTTACCCCTTTGGCTTTTTTTATTAAATCGCATTTGTCAACGTCTAATGAATACATTTTAGCTCTTAGTCCTATAAATTCTTTTATAATTTTGCCATTTACTTCGTCTTTCATATACCCTACAATTTTTTTGTTTCTTAAAGGTATTTGGTAAGGGTTATCGAGTGCATATTCTGAAGTATCAAAATGTTGGTTAATATCATTTAAAATATCGTTATAAAAGTCATCAGTAAAAATAGTATATATGATGGAATCAGTATCCATGTAATTTAGCATTACATTTTGTCTGTATTTAGGTTTCACATATCCATAATGAAAATCATACATTTTCAGTTTGGATAATTCTAAAACGCAAAATCCTAAGTAAAGGGGTTTGTTGTAATATGATTTGATTCTATAAAGTTGTATTGCGACTAAATCCTCAGTAAAATAAGTAGAGCTATGAAAATTAGGCTTCGCAATAAGAGCTCGTGCTCCCAGTGATCTACCCCTGCTTTCCCATTTCGTTACAAGTCGAACATCCTTTCTTTTGTCGACATTTTCCATGGTTTTTCCATATACGGCATTATTTAATAATTTAAAAAAATTTTTTTCAAAGGCATTCTGAGCCTGAGTTCTATAATAAGTATTTTTTGATATATAATTTTTAAGCCAGTCTGATTGATTAAATTGCAATACTCTATGAACCTTTTGAAGTTTCAAGCCATTTTTAAGGCACTGCTGAAGGTTTAAGTAATGAATTACATAGCGTGATTTATTATTTAAATCTGCTATTAGTTTAGGAAACTTCGATTTTGGAGGTGTCTTGTTTTCAACACAATAAGGTAAGTCGTTGTGATCATCATGTATTGATCTAGGATACTCTAAATCTACTTCAAATATGTAGCCAATATTAGAATCTTTCGCAATGTTTAAAATATCGATATTTTCGGATTCAACCCATTTTAAACCAGAGTGAGGAAGGAATTGGGACATAGCCCAACCGTATAAATTATTAGCATCTAGGTAAGTTATATAGGAAGATTGTTTGGTTTTATCAAAATCTGGCAAATATTTATTGTTGGCTTTTGTGTGTCTTTGTGAACATTGTGTAATGCCACCTCTGATCCCCTTTTTAATGAAATTGTACATATTAATATCAGTGAAAAGTTCGAGATTAATTTGGGTTGTCTTCAACATTGCATCCCAGGACAAGCCTGGCGTTGTATAATACTGGCAGGGATCCAAAGAATAGATATTTATACAAAGTTTTCTAAAGTTTTCAAATATATCCGTTAAAAGTAATACGTCGGTTGTTAAGTAAATCTCCAAATAATCCCACAAGTTTTTGCATTTAAATGTTCCCCATACTTTTTGAGCATGCTCATAATCACTATCAGAACATGTGCTATTTGTTAGCTTATTATCAAATTTGTTTTTGGGTGGAAGAATGGTCTCATCCAAACGCTGCCAAGAGTTTATGTATTCATAAGGAAAAACCCCCTTTCGTCTAATTAAACTGAAGGCCTCTTCATCCTTATACATATTTCTAACGGCTTTTAGATCTTGAGGACTTAAATAACTTGCTAGCATTTCCAAGCTCGATTGCATAAATCGGGTTGAATCAAGAAAGCGTAATTCTACTGTATCAGTTCCATTGATATGTATTCGTTTGGAAAGCGAAATATATAATTCTTTGTTTAGCGGAATAATACTTATTTCGCCCTCAAATTGAGAAAGTGCTTTAACAAATAAATGACAATCATATCCCGAAAAATTATGAAAAGAAAAATGGGGAAAAATTTAAGTACACGATATTTTAAATTACACTCGTTGTGGGCAGGGCCTCTATATTGTCCAGTTAAATGGCAATGATCCGCTACTCGATCAGAACCTAATTCAGAATTGCAAATGTGACATATTTCATTTTCTTTTTGCATGCGTATCTCTTCCCTTGTTAAAGATAGCATTGGCTTGGGTTTGCTTATATATTCAGAATAAAGATTTTTTATATCATAAACTAAATATTCTACAAATTGGACTGCAGAATCTTTACCCTTATGAATTTTGAATTTATCTAACTTACTGTCAAACGAACATTTTATATTATATGCAAACGAGCACGGAACATGTTCCTGGATTATAGTTGTTGATGAAGAAAGCGGATCAGGAACACAAGTGGCTACATCTTGTAAGATGCACTCAAAATCGGCATAAACAACAAAAGGAACCTGGAGTTTTTTATGATGACCCTCGAACTTCAATTCAGCTTTCTCCGGAGGCGGGAAAATGGAGACAATTTTACTGCATTCATTTCGGTGAATATCCAGGGCTCTTTCCGCATAAAAATATTGAAGGCAGGTGTTGCAGAGGTAAATCCGATCCTCTGATAACGTCACTTGATGTCGAATCAATCTAGAAAGTAAAAAAAATTTTAGATTCAAATATAAATATATTAGTAAATGTTTTCTCTACAAAAATATCATACCTTGAAATATTTTTAATCCAAACGTAGTGACTTCGTGTCTCATCTTGAATTAGCAATAAGTTGATGTGCGTAGCTTTCTCTTCCTTAGTGCAATAATATGGTCCCACAATATTATACGAATGTATGTAATTTTGTTCGTATCCAAACACATTTACACTTATTGAGGGGTTCAATTCTTCAAAACGCACTAAGTTCGGAAGTCGAAAAGGAAACTCTAGCTGGCCAAAATGAAGAGTAACTCCATTTCTTAGGGTTAAGGTGTCAGCAGCGATATTACTAATACCGTACGATGAGGGACGGTCATTGTGAAAATCCACTGGAAACAGGGCCGAAATAATAGCCCATTTAAAACAGTACTCATCTGAATTTTTAACATTTATACAAGCGTGTTTGTGTGCAATATAAGCTGGTAATGGTAAGTAATGTCCTCCTTTTATCGGTTTATACTGATTCACATTAACCTCAACATGAACAATCCTTATTAGAGACCAACCGCTATCTCTCTCTTGAAATTCCTCCATTTTGGAAATTATTTTCTCAACCATGTTTTCATAGATTTCTGGCAATAGTTCCCTACTGCGAATTACTTCCATTTTGGATTGGAAAGATTTAATTGACGACACAATATCATATTCATCTTTCTCGTCATCTTTCTCAGTCATTTTAATGTACTCTGCAAACAACTCGAAATTAAATTTATATGCGTTATGTTTGCTTAATAAATACAGCAAAGCTTCTAGAATTGGGTTTTTCTTCAACTGAAAAAATTGTCTGGTATCTAATAGCATTTCATCTTCATTTTCAAATAAAAACGTTTCAATCCTTTCATTAAAGGAGCTTTTTACAGTTTTACAAGCAGCATTTATAGGCACTGCGGCATTCTTCTTATGCTTATTTGTGCGAATGTGATATTTCCATTCTTCTGGATGAATTTCTGTTTTACACATTTCACAGTATTTAAATGGAACTTCATCAACTCTAGAGCTACCAGCATCCAATAAATCTTGATAAGAGATACCCGTCGCTGCGTTTGAATTTTGTTTTTCAACTTGACTTTCACTCTGATTTAACAAATTCACTTTTTGTTTTTCATTTTGATTGTGAGCACTATCCAAATGCTTTCGAAGATCAGAAAAACTTTTAACCAATTCTCCACATATATGACACAGAAAGCCGTCGCCATGCTTAACCCTATTATGTCTTTTTAAGGTCGTCAACTTAGCGAAAGCCTTTTCACATGATTCACACACAAATCTATTCATCTTAAGAACATCCGGCGATAAAATTCCGAACTAAACTGAAATAACTTTTGCTAACTTACCCGTCTTTTATAAGGCGAATTTATCGCATTCAATTTAAATTCTGATAGCACATCAAATTTAGGAAACTGAAATATTCTGTTTTCCAATTAAATTCGCATCATGTTATTTCATTTAGCTGATAAAGCTGTACTGCGTAATTAAAAACTCAAAACAACAAACTCTTATTTTCAGCACGAGGTCAGGTTCATCTACAAAACCTTATCACCCAACGACCTTAACATTGCCGCCAAATTATTAATTTCAACGCAGTCACCAGCTCGCTTATCAATCACAGCTCGACCAGAAAAACATGTTAAAACTTGCTTGAAAACAAATGATATCATAGAAATAAGAATTTGCAAACGAAATAAAAAATAATCTTCATCTATTTACTCAAAGTGGTGAAATCTTTATTACGCAATATTCTGTTTTCCAATTAAATTCACATCATGTTATTTCATTTAGCTGATAAAGCTGTACTTCGTAATTAAAAACTCAAAACAACAAACTCTTATCTTCAGCACGAACCAAGGTTAATCTACAAAGCCTTATCACCCAAGCCGACACAAAAAGCTCGAACCACAAATGCGGTCATTTCGCTTCCTCTTCTTACTTTTTCATACTTTTTTTCGTACCGAAAATCCAAGATGACCGACAATCCTTATCTTTCCATCATCAAACCAAAGAAGAAGAAGACCAATTGTAGTCTCCAAGACCGAATACTCAAAATCCAAGATTCGATTTTTTCTCATGAGCCAGAACCGGCATAGCATTTTTTTGATGGTCCAGAACCGCCATAATACATTTTTTTGATGGTCCAGAACCGCCATAGCACATTTTTAGAAGAAGAAGACCAATTGTAGCCTCCAAGACCGAAAACACAAAATCCAAGATGGCCGACAATCCTTATCTCTCAATTGTAGCCTACAAGACCGAATACCCTAAATCCAAGATTGCGTCAAAATCGGCAAAGCACATTTTGAGCTCGATTTTCTCATGGTCCAGAATCGGCATAGCACATTTCTGGCTCGATTTTCTCATGGTCCAGAATCGGCATAGCACATTTTCGGCTCGATTTTCTCATGGTCCAGAACCGCCCTTTCTATACTACTAATATATGATTCTTCCAAATGCGTCAGTGCCTAAAATGATGTCTATTGGACTAAGAGTATTATAGGTAGGATCGGCTAGGATGATGTTTTCCCAGCATTTTAGATTGTTATAATTTATTAGTTTTCAGCCTGACAACAGTCGTGTTAGCTCTCGGAGTATGAAAGCTTCAACGCTAATTGAGTATTTCGATGAAGTTCCAGATTTCACTTAGCTCACACGTATAACTTCTGCGTGAGCTTTTGGTTTAGACAAACTGAGGATATGGGCTGTTTCGGCGGAAATAAATAAGGTTCGTGATTCTGGGTCTACCAATGTAAATATACGTGCGTTAGAAATGCAGTGACCAATAGCACGCTATGCTACCGTTGTTGGTGTATTGGTAGATCATTGGTGGAGGCTGCTAAGCCAGTAGATGATTTGTGTTAACGATGTTTTGGGTTTTTCGGTTCTAAAATGTAAAAGGATGTGTTGTTTAAACGCGTTTTTCTCCATTTATTATTTTCTATTGGTTTTTCCTTCATAACTTTGTAACGGAGGTTCAGATCAACTTGAAACAAAATTTTAAAATTGTAAAAGATTTGTCATTTCCCGGGAAACCCCTACAACCAGTTCTAAATATTCAGGGTTTTCCAAAAAAAAATCAAACATAGCTCAAAATACTCTCTTTTATCAAAAATTCACCGTTTATTGGTCACCATTTTCTTTTTACAGGTTCTGCGGGAAAGTAAAAGTCCGCTGATGGCAATGCCTCAAAAAAAATAATTTGTTTTATTTATGCCGTTTTAAATTAAGACAAAATAAAAAAAATTTCGTGCATAATTCTTCAATATATTAAGTCTATTTACATACACATGTATATGTATGTCTGTATAAATTTCTTTTAAGTGTTTATGATACTATTTACCATTAGGTAAAAGGACGCAACTTGATTTGTTTATTTATTTATTTTTAAATAAATTTATTTATAAAGTAATTGTTTGTAAATATTTCTTTTTCACTTGATCTACGATTGCCTCGTTCCCTTAATCGAAGTCCATGAAAGGTAAATCCAATTCCAGGAAAAGCAAGGTCCAAGTCCAGGAACGGCAGAGTACAAAAAAGGCAAGGTCCAAGTTCAAAAAAGTCATCGTCTTCCAGCAAAAATAGAACCCGAGTCCAGGAAAGACAAGTTCAAGTTCAGGAAAGGTAAAGTGGATCAGTTTTCCGTACTAATCCAATTAATCGTCAGCTCAAAAACTTAGTGGCTCGAATGACCAAATGTTAAAAAAAATCATTAACAGCTACAGTAAATTACAACTGAAATCCTTACCTCGGATAGGGGGAATTTCAGTGTCAACTAAAACACAACTTGTCGTAAACTGTGATTTATTTGAATTCTTACATGCTATTTATACAAAACTATTGACTTATTCTACCTTAATCTACAATTATAAACATACTTATTGCTTATTATACATATCAACTTTCACAACACTATCTACCTGAAGCCTCTTTAAGTGGATAGCTTGATTAAGTTAGTTAGGATTTTAATTTATCTCTTCCTTTCTAGCTGTTTTTGACTATCAATGAATAATTTGTATAATATTTGACTATTTGTAGTATAAGTAATTTGTATAAATTCCACTACTTGCAGCGTATAAGTAATTTGTATAATTTTACTATTTATAGCGTATATCAGAAGGTAGGAAGCAGAAGGTAATCAATAAGTTGCCGCAAAATTTCCGTTTTAAATTTCACATATTTCATATTTTTTGATTATTAGGTAGTTTGATAATTTATTTTGTTAAAAAATCAATTCAAGTGAGTTGCCTAGCTCCAAATGAAATTCAATCATAGATTGGGTTGGGTTATTTGGTGGCGCGCGGATTTTAACTGAGCGGCCTCACATACCCTTAATATGGTTCGTTGTGATACCACTTTACAGAAACCTCACCTGAATCAATTTAGCACCGCCATACAATGATTAATTGAACCAGTCCCAGCTACTGAGGATAAACGTTAGGTCCTTTAGCTCGACGCAGCGAAATCTTCAAGTCTATTAGGGAAGTGCTTACCAAGGGTATGAAATCATGCTATTAAGTAAGTATTTCTGAATTTGTCATTTGGCTTATTGGACAAGGCTAACCTGCCTGCTTCTAAATTTGTTGCTAGCTTCTACCTATTTGTAACAGTTTCTTGCATCTCCATCAATGTGCACCAGCAGAACAAAGCAGCTATACTTTTGCTCGTTTGAAGTTTTTAAGGTCGACGTGTTCAAAGCTACTGGAAGTCATAGTTTATTTTATTTATTTATTTATTTATTTATTTCTAGGCTTAAAACATTTACATTCTTACATTTTTAAGTAATTTTATACATTTACTAAGTTCGAATATTATTATTCATACATCTGGGATAAACTAGTTGGAATGTGAACAAGAAAATTTGTTAATGATCTACATAATGCTGTTTGAGGAAAATGCCAAATAAAAACCTCATTTGAGTTGTCTTTTTTTTTTGCAAGTTATATAAAAGGAATACTAATCTAGTTCTATATTCTAAGGTTTCGTCTCTTGGTTAAATTCATTTTATAATACATATTCGTGTAAGTTTCTTCCTAATTGTCTAATCAGCTCATTTTTGGAATTTAGGTTACTTTCTAAGAACTTACGAGCTAAGTTTACTGCTTTATGGTAGAAAAATTTTATATTGGCTATCTTGTGGAGTTTTAGTGTAGAATAATGCCATGGAAGTATTAAAATCATTTTTAATAGTTTGTTTTGCATTACTTGCAGCTTGTTAATGTGTGTCATTGCGCAGTTATACCAAACCGGACATGCATAGAGCATGATTGGTTGAAAGATAGTTTTAAATAAAATTAATTTATTGTGTATATTAAGGCTGGAACTTCTGTTTATCAAAGGATATAACAATTTAATTAATTTGTTTATTTTGTTAATGGTTTCGTATATGTGTTGGCTATATAATAATTTAGTGTCGAGGTAAAGACCGAGATATTTCACTTTTGGGCTCCATGAGATGTTATTATTATTGATTGTTAGTTCTTGGGTAGGGAGAAAACATGGTTTTCTTTTTCTTGTGAAGTAGATTGCTTGAGTTTTATCTGCATTAATTTTTATCTTCCATTTGTTAAAGTATCTCTGTGTAGTGTTCAGTGCATTTTGGAGATTATTTTGTATATTATAGCTGAATTCGTTACTGCTATATATGGCAGTGTCGTCAGCAAATAAAGCGATATGGCAGTTATTGATTTTTGGGAAATCATGTATAAATATGTTATATAGTATTGGACCAAGAACAGATCCTTGGGGTACTCCAGCTTTAATTGAGTATGGGGTAGAGGACTCATTGCCTAGATGTACCGTGAAAGTTCTATTTTGAAGGAAGCTGTATATTATCCGTATTAGATTTTGAGGAAACTGCAAATTTATCATTTTGTATAGTAGGCCTTCATGCCATACATTATCAAATGCCTTTTCTATATCTAATAGTATCGTTCCGGTAGATTGTTGTAGCGGAAATTTAGACTTTATATAGTTTGTTATCCTAGCCAGCTGATGGGTTGTTGTATGACCTTTCCTAAAACCAAATTGCTCGTTTGGCAGGATTTTGTTTTTCTCTAGGTGCAAAATCAAATTTTCCTTTAAAGTTTTTTCCAAGATTTTTCCTAGCGTGCTAAGCAGGCTTATAGGTCGATAGTTAACAGGGTTTTCCTTAGGCTTACCTGGCTTGCATATTGGAGTTATTTTTGCAATTTTCCAATTTGATGGAAAATAGTGTTGTTGTAAGCATGCATTAATTATGAAGGTAAAGAATACTACTGCTTTTTTAGGTAAATTTTTAATATATATATTAAGTAGGCCATCAATTCCAGGGGATTTATTTGGTGAAAGTTGGTTGATAATTTGTTTTATTTCTTTGGGCTTCATAAGTTTATTATTGGCGTCCGTGGTTGGGGTTGAAAAGAAATTTTGGATTGTTTCTAAGACCTCATTAGTAGTATTTTGATCACTTAGTTTGGAAGATAATGAGTGATTTTCGTAGAAAGTTTTTGCAAGTAACTCCACTTTCTCTTTCCTGGTGAGAAAGCGCTTACTGTTTATAAAGAGAGGGGGAATAGTTTTGTGTTTTCTTTTAAGGACTTTTGTGATATTCCAGAAAGGCTTTGAGGATTTATTCATGGTAGAGAGAGTTCTGTCCCACCTAGTGTTCCTAAGATTAAGTAGTTCTGAATGAATTTGATTGCAAAGTATTTTGTATCGATTTTTATTATGTTCGTTTCTATGTCTTTGCCAAATTCTTCTAGCTGAATTTCTCATTTGGATTAAGCGTTTTATATATGATGGTAATTTGTTCTTATTACTACTGCAGGTATTATATTTAGGCACCGAATATTCAATAGCGTTATGTATCAATTTAGTCAGGGTAAGTATTAGGTCATCTATTTGTTCGGTATTTGTGATATTTTTTATCGATAAATTACGTAAATTGACATTATATGAGATGTAATTTTTGAACTTTTGCCAGTTTGCTAATTTTAGGTTACGTCGAAGTCTTTGACTTTCCTGGATGTAGTCTTTCCGTAGCACTAGAGATACAGGTAAGTGATCAGAGGATAAATCATTAAGTGTTTCTAAATCAGAGAGTATTGTGGAAGAATTAGTTAATGCAATATCTAGTACCGATGGGCTGTAGTGGTTACAAGCAGGTATGTATGTCGGGTCAGGTGGGTATAATATATCAAATGAGCTATTGATTTCAAGGTCATGAAGAAAATTTCCCCAAGTGTTTGCTCTGTTGCATCCCCATTTACGATGCTTGCAATTTAAGTCACCCATTATTAAATATTTTCCCTGAGTTTTAATAAGTTTCTTTAAGTCTGATTTGAATTTACTCATTTTCTGTGTATTTGATCGTCCGCCTGGGAAGTATACTGCAAAAATTTTTATATTTGTAGATTCATAAAATTCGACCTCAATACCAATATTTTCAATAATCTTAGTATTGTTGGTAGGTAATAATTTATGCTTGATTTTATTCCTCACTAATATTGCAACTCCTCCACCAGTTGAGCTAGGTCTATCTAGTCTGTAGCAAATGAAGTTTTCTACGTTAAGTGAAATATTTATGTTTAACTTTGTTTCACTGACTAGTGCGATATCAACATTATTTTCATTTAAAAAGTGTGAAAACTCTTGGATTTTATTACGAATGCCCCTTGCATTCCAAGCAACTATATTAAGGTTATTAATTAAGTCCATTATATACATATTTGATAGCTAATTCTGTAATAGTAGAAAATTGCTCAGACTTACTTTTACACTTACTTAATTTAGATAATAGTTCGTTAGTTAGCGCCTGGATTTCATCAAAAGTGAAGAGACTACCCCATCCTGGGGCTGGAGGACTTGTTATGTTAGACCAATTATTGTTGTATAGTCTTGCTGGATTTGTATTATCGCGTGTCAGACGTGGAAAGTTGACTTCGTTGATGATTGGTGGTCTGTTAACAGTGGTAATACGTTTCCCGCTGGATTTATTATTCCTAGAAGCTGCTTTAAATCTCATTTCAATGTAGTTATTCCTACTGGGACACTCAGGATCTGTAGATTTGTGACTGCCATTACAATTGGCGCATTTTATAGTCAGGTTGCCAGGGCAGTCTCCAGTAAGATGATTTCCCGAGCAGTTTGCACAGAAGGCTTTCACTTTGCAGTGGCTGGAACCATGCCCAAACATTTGACAATTATAACATTGTGTCAGTTTATTTCCATTTTTCTTATGGTAGTCCCAGCGAACTACTGTATTAAAAATGGCCTTGAAATGTTTTTGTAGTTCATTTAATTTCGTGGTTCCTTTCTTGAAGCTCACGAGATATAATACATAATTTTGTACTATTGTTTTTGTAGTGTCCCTGTGCTTTATGTTAATAGTCTTTACATCTTCGCATTGTAAACCATTTGTACTTAATTCGGTTTTAATTTCTTGTGGATCCATTGAGTGCAAACCTGACAATACAAACTTTATTGGTTTGCTGTTGGTAAATTGATGGGTATAATATTCAAATTTTGATTTGTTTAGTAAATTGATCACGTTATCGTAAATTTCTTTGTTTTTAGAAATTATTTTAATTCCAATAGTCATATGTTTATCTGCATATGACGAAATATTGTTTGTTTTTAACAATTCATTGATAGTGTCACTTGTGCACTTTAACACTGTGATGGGTGGAATTTTTATTTTCACACTTTCTTCTGCATTCTCTTGCATAGCGGTGGTTTCATTGTTCTCAGTGCTGAGGCATTGTAGTGGTGCAAAGTAATTATTACTAGTCGATGCTGAATTTGCAACTGCCGACTTTGTAGCTGCCTTTGCTTTCTTCCCCATGTGGAAGTTTTCGATGGATTTATTTCTCGTAGGAGATATATTAATTAAAACTCGTTTGTCACTATGAAAATTACTATTGGGAGATTCATCATCTGAATCAACTGTAAGCACCCGTTTACGACCGACTGTTTTGTTTGCGTTATATGTATATGCCTTTTTATTAAATGCGAATAGATTTACCGTAGCGAACTAATCAGCGTGTGATCTCGACGAGAGCACTCACTAAACTGATCATAGTTTATTCTCCTTGGTTTTGAAGCATCTACGTCTCTAAGTTAAGTAAATCTATCGGCTGTTTCACCTGTCATACTCCACAGGGGTGTTCCCGTCGACCTAAAAAAAGGAAGGCATGCGGTTCCTCTAAATATAGCCTATTGCATTTACTTTGGTTTTATCTGAAGCCTTATTAACGATGTGCGCCTCAGGATGTAGTTCTTTCGCCAAACTTATTTGTTATTTTTATTAATGACCTTTTATCCTTTACTTTCAAACCTATTCCAATGACTTATTACTATGGACAGATAGTTTTGTCAAAATTACATACATTAAAGTGAATCACTTTTGTATGTTAATCCTTTTAACTATAAGCACATTGCATTGAACTCTAAAAGGTAAATTCGTAAATAGTTCGGTCCTTTGTAGCAACATGAAGACTCTGGGAATGTTCTGTTTCCAAGTGAGAATTTTCCTTTCTTGAATTTTAATCACTGTCTTATACTTCGTGTAAACCACTACAATATTTATAATATTCATAATTTGGGATATAGGAGTGCCCGCCGATCTAAAATATTTTCGATTAAATTCTCAATCTCGATTTTAAATTGCCGCCAGCAAACACAATTGCGTTCTTATATTGCTGTCACATTCAAAACAAGAAAGCACATGTAATAGAAATAGACAAATATACAGGAAAATATCTCCGCTCTCATTTTGGTTAAGCACATTCCAGAGGAAAATAACCATTTATTTTCAAATTTTATTTTAAGAAATACGAGGAGTACAGAGAAATATTATATCACAAAAAATAATTGTAGGGAAGGAGTGAATTCGCCTTCTTAGCAAAACAATTCATAATGGCCTCTATTGTTGAACCCGACGGATTAAGGATTCCCGCCGCAAGTAAGATTCACTTCCACTTTACGTTGCAATTTTTGAATCCGCCGGCACGGTTGCCACATCAAGTGTCAGATTTCACTTTTCGAAAATGTTACCTGCTGATAGTTTATCTAAATGTTAAGCGTAAAAGACTTTAATGTTAATTTTTTTACAAAGTTATAAGAAATGTTGCAAAAAGTTACGAAATAATCATGGACAGCATCGCCTTTCTTCGGATTTAGAAGACAATGAGGAGATATTATTAAGACTTTTACGAAGAACAATTCGAAATACAGCTGAAAATTGGATGCTATTACCGGATTACGAGTTAGTTGACTAAATATGTACTCTACGTTTTTTGTTATAAATTTTATTTCTTTCTTTAGATTTAAAAGAAATTGTAGGCTTAATAAGCCAGCTTTCATGTATGTATTAGAGGAGTTAAATAAAATTATTGCTCCGAAAGTGCAGACCACACCGATTCCATTGGAATGTAAATAACCTGCTTCCCTAAGATTTCTTGCTCATGGAAGCTATCAGCGTGGAATAGCAAATGATTTTAAAATACAAATATCTCCACCTACTTTTTCTCAGCATTTAGGTAATATGGGGTAATTACATTTGAATGAGGAAATTTAAGGCACTTTTTACCTCACTAATACTTTAAATCCGCAATGATCATATCGCGAATTTCAAACGTCAGAATAACTAGGCAGGAATCGACTTTCTCGTTTTCAATAATCAAGTGAAACGTACCATATTCACTTCGATAGTTTTCGGTGATCACAAATTACCAAATTCGCAAACGTTGTTCTCCCGGCGAATTCAATAATAGTAATATAGATTCAATAAGTAAATTTCGTGCATTTTGTGTATATTTTATTCCATTTTTTAAGAACTAAAGTAATGAATGTAGTAAAGTACTTCTCCCGCCCGTTGGAGAGCTAGAGAGATTAGGTCTGTTCACGTACTCAGTTTTGGGTAAATGCATTATGATATTTTTACCCAAACGCGTTCACGTACTCATGAAATGGGGGAAAATTTGCTGAAGTAACATTTCCCCTACTTAAAAATAGGTCTGTTCACGTACTTTTTGATCAGAAATATTCTGAGTAATAATGTTAAAGTAGTAGTAATAAGTTTGAGTAGTCTTGGACAAAAACTAAAGCAATAACTGTCAAAGTGACAATTAGTGGCTTTATAACAAAGGGTAACAAAAGTACTCAACTTATTTCTTCGGGTAAATTTGGACTAACATTTTTAAGTAGGGGAAATGTTATGTCAGCAAATTTTCCCCCATTTCATCAATACGTGAACGCGTTTGGCTCAAAATATCATAATGCATTTACCCAAAACTAGGTACGTGAACAGACCTAATGTTAGTCCAAATTTACCCGAAGAAATAAGTTGAGTACTTTTGTTAAGCTTTGTTATAAAGCCACAAATTGTCACTTTGACAGTTATTGCTTTAGTTTTTGTCCAAGACTACTCAAACTTGTTCACGTACTCTTGGTATTTGGTAACTTCTTCTATTTAACATTTTTACTTAGAATATTTCTGATCAAAAAGTACGTGAACAGACCTATTACTTTGCGATAGTATCCGAAGGGAATTTGTAATTGTCAGAGAACGTGGTTATTTTAACATTTCCATATGCAGGGTGTTTCAGATCTGTGCCAAAATGAGTAGGGTGATAGATATTAACTAGACAAACAGAAAATTTTATGGAAGGGGAAGGGGGGGGGGCAATCTTAACCGTTTGGTAGTTACAGGGTGATTCATAAATTTCAGTTTTTCATGGTATGCACATTACTCTTTTATTTTTATCTTTTGATCTATTCAACATAGCGACATCAAACAAACGCTAAAAAACAGCTATCCTAATGAACTTTCCAAAAATGTCAACACTACTGATCTAACTCCTACCATTGCACGTACAGTCACTTCCAAAATTGAAAAAAATGGTTTCCGATTACCTAAAATTCCGAATTTTCTCCGAAATTCATGTAATTAGTATACCCCTTTTTTACTTTTATTAGATTGCCAATCTTATTACCTTCTAAAAAAGATGCAACTTGGCAAGGTGGACGAAGGATTAGAAGAACAACATCATTAGAAATCCCTGACTACCTAATCATTTTATTGCACTTTAGGTAAGAAATTTTTAAATAAACAAAATTTTTAAGATAAAGGGTCGAAAATGTTTGTTTTGTGTTAACAGGTAATTAATTTTAATTATTGCTGCCAAAAAGTTATAAAACTGTTAGTGTAATTTTGTTTTATTGCCGATATTAGCTTGCTTTAGCCAGAATTCACACCCTTTTATCCTGGCGTCCTGTTACTCGTACCAGATGAAAATTTGGCATTAAAAAGGTCAGTCAGTAAGAATACCTATCTTAGTTAAAAAACAAATCAATATGTACAGGTGTTTTTAAGCAAAAACTATTAAAAAGTGGTAGATTTCAGGAATACGCGGATATTATTTACATTTATGGGTGTAGTAGACGGAAAAGAGAGAGCGGCTGTATTGCAATATCAAAGGAGATTCCCTAACCGGCAAGCACCCCAAAGAGGGGTATTTACACGGACTTTCCAAAGGTTAAAAGAAACAGGAAGTGTAACTTCACATGACATGGAGACACAACCCGAAACTTCGCGAACTTTTGCCGACGTCGAGCAGCAAATAATCACCATCGTGAGGCAGGCCCCTGAGACGAGCACGAAACGAGTCGCAATGCGATTAAGAGTATCGTCATCTAAGGTTTGGAGGGTTATTAATCGAGCGAGATTACGTCCATATCATCATCACCCAGTCCAACGACTACTGGAAGAAGATTCTGAGAGAAAACTAAAATTTAGCACTTGGCTTTTGGAACGCGACATTGACGACAGGTCGCTTCTGGACCAAACTCTATGGATAGATGAATGTCAATTCACCAGGAATGATATCACGAACTTCCATAACCTCCATACCTGGTCGAACACTAACCCACATAGGGCAAAGGTGACCTCATTCCAGCATATATTCAGTGTCAATGTTTGGGCTGGTATTATCGGCAGAAATTTGGTAGGTCCATTCATGTTGCCGCAAGTGCTTAATAGTGAAATTTATGCGAACTTTTTGGACAATACACTGCCAGATCTAATAGAGGAGAACCCTATGGAAAATTTGAGGGGAATGTTTCACCAACGCGATGGAGTACCAGCGCATATGGTTAACATTGTGAAGGTAATACTAAGTGAAAAGTTTCCTAACCGCTGGATTGGAGGAGGTGCACCGATTCCTTGGCCTGCTAGATCCATAGACCTTACCCCATTGGACTTTTTCTTATGGGGAACAATGACGGATGAAGTTTATTTAAGCCCAGTTAACAATAGGGGGGGGGGGGGGGGCGGATTTAGTTAGCCGAATTGGGAATGCAGCGACGAAAATACGGGAGAGGCTGGCTGAAATACGCCTTAAACAGGGACTTAGAAGGAGATTGTTGGCATGCATCCAAGGTAGCGGTGGATTTTTAACGAATTTTGTTACTTATCAAGAGTAATTGTAATTATTTTTAAATTCAATAAAAAGCATTTTAGAATTAATTTGAGTTTAATTTCTTTAATTTTATAATAATTTTTATAATATTCTCCGATACGATTTCTACGTATAAATTTCTACATATTTTCTCTACGTGGACCTTTCTGGAACTCATTTTGGCACGTCAGATCTGAAACACCCTGTATGTACATATATCTCATAAAAACAAAAAATTCTTATATAATAGTTTAAATCAAAAATTGCAAACATGTATACAAATTTAACAAGAAATCCAAGGGCTGAGATGTCCCATTCAAAATGAGCTACTAATTTATGCGTCGTAAAGAGACCCCTGCCTTCTATTATGTGTCTGGCTGGAGCACAACCTAGATTCAGTCTTTTAGAAAAGCTTTGAATAAGTAGGATTTCAACTGAATGTTTGTGCGGTTCAAAGGGTCTTATTTGAAATTTTTTCCATTCCATATAATATATAGTGCATACATATACATATGTATGCAATGTGTACCTTGCATCAAGGGCAGCGTTATTTTGTTGGACTTTTCTCAAAACAAGTTAGTCATTATAAAACAGTCAGTTCTTTATAAAAGCAAGTGCATTTCTAGTACATTTCTCATTAAAGTTTACCCCAAAAGAGCATTGAGAAGTGGGTTTGCTCTTTACTCTTCTCTTTCATTTAAAAGTGTTCTAGTTCCCCTTCTTGCTGCTCTTGCTGCTCTTGCTTAATTTTTCCCCTTTTTGATTCGCGAACAATTTCTACACCATGGACATGGAGTATATAGTAGTTTCTGATTCAGTTCAAGTTGCATCTTTGGTAGGGAGGTTCGTGTCCGTTTAACTCGAATAAGTACCTATGATTTAAGTATCGGATATGTCGCTTATAAATTTCACCTTCACCAAGGTTGATTCATGCTTACATGTAGGTACATAGGCACAGGTTAAGGCAGAAAATCGACATTGGCCTCTCCATAAAATTGGGTCGTCAATTCACTCATATCCCTTTACTAAGCATTTTCAAGTTGGCTAAGTTGATTTTAGCCCGTCAGGGAAAGGGTGACGTAGTTCCGGTTGAATTTGATACCAGAAGTGGGCGGAAGGTCCAAGATTTATTAGTTTAAAGTAAACCCAATATATGTGGGTTTATGCTGCCAGTCTGTGAAAGAGACAACAGCGATTTCATGAAATTTAAGTTTGTCCTTTTAAAGTGCGAACATTAATTAAATCTGCCTCACATGACCTTCCATTTTTTACTTTTGGTTGAGTGAGAACTGAGCCAGGTGCATCAATTTATCTTTCAACCTATATTAACTTGTCATTGAAAGTATATTTGTCGGCATCTACAAAACCAATTTAGTACGGAAATAGAATGCAAAAGCCTTATAATTGTATTCTTTTCTTAAGCAGTATTTTCATGCATTATTTAAGCATTTATTACAGCCAATTTATCGTCGCCGGATCTGCAAGTACTTTGATGTTTAAAAATATTACTTTTATTAACCGACTTCCCAAAAACAAGTTCGACATGTATTTTTTAAAATTTTGTTTTTATGTATGACCGTAAGCGTGAGCCGATTATGATGATTCCTTTGTTAAGTATAGTATATTCCCTGAATGGTACAATGTCAAAAATCTGTTTGATGGGGTGGGGTGGGGGTAAGGGTGACACCTTACTTCGTAAAGCGTGGACCGATTTCGATAATTCTTTTTTATTGTATGGAGTATGATTACCGATTGCTAATAATGAAAAAAAATTGGTCCTACGGAGGGATGGGGAGGGGTTGGATGTCAACTTTATAACGCGTAAATTGATTTGGATAATTCTTTTTATGTTATTAACCGACTTCCCAAAAACAAAGAGGTTCTAAGTTTGACACGTGCATAATTTTATAACGCGTGGACCGATTTTGATGATTGTTTTTTTATGTAGAGTTTGTTCATCAAAAAAACCTAACTTCTTATTGCGTGTAGCGGTTCGGATGGTTGTTGTTTTGCTGATCGCTTATTGTAAATAATAGAAAAAAATCTTCTGTATTAGGGCGGGGAAGGGAGAAATAGCGGTCCAACTTCGCCTGGATTGATTTGGTTGATTCTTTTTCTTATGTATAGAGTACAACAACATTTTCAACGATGGGGTTGGGGTGTGGAAGGCTAACGATATCAACTTCATAACGCGTAGACCGATTTGAATGATTCTTCTTTAGAATATGTTACCCTATGGGTACCAAGACACAAATTTATGGGGTGGGGTGGGGTAGGAAGGGGTCGTTACCGAACATCGTAATGCACAGACCTATAGCTTCTCGAGTGGTCCGATTGTATTCCCGCTTGCTTCTTGAAGAAATGCCAACTTCCTCTTGCTGGTGTTCTCCGTTATCTGTTAAATTTGTCCTTGCGTTCCGGCCGCTTCCCCGAACTTTAGAAGACTTCTGTTTTGATCCCGCTCCATAAGAAAGGAAGTAAGTCTGACGTCTCCAACTATCGACCGATTGCCAGAATGTGCCATGTTGCGAGTTTGAGTCCCTCGTCACCGACGCACGTCCGATTTCACTGAAGTCCTTACAAACCTTCTTGAATTCGTTAATTATTTTCTGCCGACCATCGAAGCGGATAAGCAGGTGGACTGCGTGTTTACTGATTTTGATAAAGCCTTCTAGCTACCCTAAAAAATGTACAATATTCAAAACAAAAGACACAATAGTTAACGATCAAAAAGAACATATGAAATGACACGCTACGTTACTCTAAAAATGTTTCGTAAAAACGACTCTAAAACTTGAAGGCAACAAAAAATAGTAAAAAACCTGTAAAAAAGAAAATACAAGAAATTTTAAAATGCCTCCAAGAAAAGTTCTCAAAAATGTTGAAAAAATTCCAAAACTAATCCTAGCACTAAACAAAAATATCCGAAACCGTGAAGAAACTTAAACAAGAACATGATTGTCTGAGTGTTCCCAGAGGGTAGATGCAGCACCGGGCGAAGTTCCTACTTCGGGAACCTCTGCTCCCAAGCAAATTCCCGCTCCGTAGAGCCGTTCGCCACTTTTCTATTCCTTCGGGAGCACACATCCAAACATGCCCTAAACGAACGCACAAAAATTTCGAACCGATTAGATGCCCGCGGGACCAGTCTGCGGTCATTGACGTCTGCAAACTGCTCCCATCATCCTCCCAGTTCTACGATTCCAACGTGAGACTTGTCCTTCCCGCAGCACTTGCAGCAATACCAAAGCGAAGAGAAGCTTCGTGGACAAGCTGCTGCAAGTCTGCGGCCTGTTATTCCCAGTGAAAGACAAGGCTTCCGTTCCGCACCGACGATAAGGGTTGCCAGGTGCAGTTGAATGTGTCGGCCTTCGTTGCCATGAACTCTAGACGTAATCGCCTCTTCAATCTGGCAATGAAGTGGTTCTTAAGTGCATGTATGTGAAACTGTGGGTTAGTGGGCTGTTGCCCAGGCTCAATCCGCATGCAGTACAGATGAATTGTCGATTTAGCAAGTGTTAAGATAAAGCTTATCAAGCAATTAACTGAGGATGTCCGGCGAGAAATTGATAATGATGGCTAACTATACTTACTCTGCTTGATTTCTCTAAGGCGTTTGATACTGAAAACCACAAGCGGTTCGATTCTTGGACCGCTGCTATTTAGTCTATATATAATCGATCTTCCTAATATTCTCAAATTCGTGAAGATATTAATTTATGCAGATGATGTTCAGGTATATCTTAGCTGCCCTCTGGGGCTCTCTGAGCACTGCATCTGGCAGAAAAATCAGGATCTTAGTGCAATCTCTGATTGGGCTTCGGATAATCACTTAAAACTTAATCCCGTCAAGTCTCAGGCTATATTGCTCTTCAAAAGGCCTATAAATACTGATTCCCTCCCATCTTTAAGGATCGGGTTGACGGCAATCCCTTTTTCAGTTAAAGTAAACAATTTGGGTGTTATCATTAATAATACTTTAACATGGATTGACCACATCAACAGTATTGTCTCTAAGGTATATAGCAGTCTCCGTAAACTTTGGTGTAGCGCCTCTTACATTACAGAAAGCGTACGTTTCTCTTTGGCGAAATCTCTGCTGCTGCCTGTTCTTACACATGGTGATATTATATTCGGTAACCTTGACTCTGTATCGTGGAAGAAGCTTAACGTTTGCTTCAATTCAATCGTACGTTATGTATATAAACTTCGACGGTATGACCATGTAACGCAGTTTGTCAATTTGTTCCTCGGATGCTCGTTTTCTTCTTACTTAAAAATGAGGCTGAATATATTTTTATTTAAATTAATACATTCAGGCAAGCCTGATTTTCTGAAGGATAAGCTAGTGTTTTTACGTTCTTCTCGTATGAATAATCTTCAAGTACCTGGATACTCGTGTTTGCAATCCAATTCGATGGGGGTGTTCAGGGCGCGGCTTCAGTCACATTACCAATTACCATCATCTTAATTTAGATTTTTCTTTTTGTTTCTTTTTAATTTTAATTAATTACTTTCATCTTTTTCTTGTTTGTTCTTTTTTTCTATTTCTACCTTTTCAATTATTAGTTCACTTTGGTCATTTTTGTCATTATAGTATTGTAATCTACTTTTACTTTTCTATGCTATGTATTTTTAAAAAGAATATATTCTTATTTTGTACAAATTTCACGTTAAATAAATTTAATTGAATTGAATTTCTTGTTATTTCGGTTAATATACATAGTGTACATGTTTTTACTTTGTTGGAAACATAATTTAGTCTGCTTTAACTTAATATAAATAAAGCATATCAGTCAGCTTTAGATGAATATAATCGGTTAATAGCTAAATACCACCCTGAGTTATCGCTTATTGCAAGTAATATGCCAACAATTAAAAGAGGCAACGATAGAGAATTCGAAAGAAATACAGCCCGAAGAAATAAAAAGGACTAGGGAATCTTGCAAAAAGAAATGAAGTCCCTGGGGGGGGGGGGGGGGGCGAACAGGTGGAAAACTTGTATCTCCTATATCTCGGCCATTTTTCATCGTACGGCGATAAAAAAGATACGATCGTAGAGGGCGCTACAAGCGCTACAACTTTGCCCATGACGACTCTTGCGCTGTCGTCAACCCTTATCATTTTCAGAGCTCAAATATTTTTTTTTTCAAATAGCCTATTTGCTATGCTTTAATAATGTTTTAAACAGTGCTATGATAATTTCGCGACTTTGTAAGTACAATTTTAAGTTCATTATTCCTTTTTAATACTACTGTGGACAATTTAGAAGACACTCAACGAAACGAGGGTAATTGTGAAGGAGACGAAAATGCAACCGACCGAAGGAAGACCTAAACGAACGTGAAGATCACAGTGAAGAAGAGCAGCGTAAAAGAGGACAGAGCCGTGGATTATACCTACTGGCGATACCACGTAAAAAAATGCCCCTTGGGCTCTACCTCAGTGGTGGTGTGGAAAAGAGTCTACATAACATGTATACGAAAATATGTTTAATGTGTAAAAATAAAAGCTGACTTGTGAAGGAAAAACTGTGCCCAATTATTTTATATGTACTTTTACAAACATTCCCAACTTACAACCCACTTTATACTAATTAGCAAATATGCTCCGAAAATATTTCCCCCGCCCCCCCTCGGTGATAAGGGTTGACGATAGCGCAAACGTCGTCGTGGGCAAAGTTGTAGCTCTAGACATTTTACTGTAGTCTGCATTTTGATCATATTTATTTTTTTGGTTTTTGTTTATATTTGGCAGCGGCATCGTCACTGCCACTGATTTAAAAACTGTAAGCACTTCAAATAATGTTCTAACTAAGCTAACTTTAGCATTGAGGAGACCCATATATACATATAAAACTGGAGCAATCCGGGATTCACATGTTTGTTATTCCCCTTGTTAGTTGAAACGATAAAAGAAAATTATCTTATATAACGTTATTTAAGGCGAGTGCAGCGTAAATTGCTTACCATTCACAAAGCGAGCGCTGTTATAGTAACGGTATGAGTCAAAAAGCGACGACACGTGCAACCTATCGTGGTCAAGTAACTCGAATATCAAACGTGGTCCTCGAATATTTCAATAGGCCGGTTTCTTAAATTAGCTATGACAACGCGAACCTGGATGGCGTCGAAAAGGAATTTGAAGTGGCTAAGACTTAAAAGGTTTCTTAAGTTAACAGGGCCTGCTGAAAAAACTATAGAAATTTTCACACCATCAAGTAGGTGCTATGATAGTGTTATTAGCCTTTGTATTATAGCAAGAGTATGGTGACATAGTCAGGCTTATGGATCTCTGAATGCAATAGCTAACGGCTTTATCTCGCGTTAGTAGTCGTTACATTATTGTGGAACTTCGAAATATATACAACGTTGCAGTGTCGGATACACATTCTCTTGCTACCTTTAAGGCTCCAATTTTGCAATACAGCAAGAGAAGAGAATAGAATACCATAATCGCTTTAGGCAAGAATCCCTTAAGGAAAAACAAACTCAAGATTCGTTAGTTAATTCAAGTGGTGGCTTCCACAGTGGCGGAGGCTCGATCAGCATGCAATGTGCCATTTTGGTACCACAGAAACTTGTGACGCGGTTATTCGAAAGACAAAGTATAATAAAAGAATAGTTAAATGAGCAAACGACCATTGTAGCTTTCAGGAAGTGGATGACTTCTCCAATTTTCCTCCCCGACAACTACCCCAATTCGTTAAAACAAAGGCTGACGAATGCCCGATACCTTGCCCTGGCCAGTGCCTGATATTCGGACAGGAAGTGAAAAAGACGAGTGCAAGTGCTTGTGGTTCGACTGTTGACGATATTCAAATACAAAGAATTTGAAAGTTGTTGAAACATGAGGTTGAGTCATTAGAACGAGCATCAACTGTATCGCTTTCTAAAACCAACTTTACAATAGCTGCTGGTCTATTACCAACGAATAATATTTCACAATGTTGTTTTTGCAAATTAAAAGATCTAGCACTTGGGGCTATATAAGTAAGCCCAGTGAGGCCTGGTCAGTCCCTGACTAGCCACCAGACGGACCACATCGAGTTAGTCCCAAAGTGGTAAGAGGTATACAGGTAATTTAAGTTTTAAGTAACCAGTGCGCTTCCCTGGTTATCTCGCTATCGCCCTCACCAATGCGCTTCCCTGGTGTTGCCCACTATACCGTTCCCTCTTGCACCAGTGTGCTTCCCTGGTGCAAGACACTCGCCTAACCAGTGCGCTTCCCTCTTGCACCAGCGTGCTTCCGTGGTGCAAAACACTCGTCTAACCAGTGCGCTTCCCTGGTGTTGGCCACTATACCGTTCCCTCTTGCACCAGCGTGCTTCCCTGGTGCAAGACACTCATCTAACCAGTGCGCTTCCCTGGTTAACTAGTTAACGCCTACCCAGTGCGCTTCCCTGGGTATCTGGCTCCCGCCCTCACTAGCGTGCTTCCCTGGTGTGGGCCACCCATACCGTTCTCTCTTGCACCAGCGTGCTTCCCTGGTGTGAGACACTCGTCTAACAATTGTGCTTCCCTGGTTATCTAGTTACTGTCTACCCAGCCAGTGCACTTCCCTGGGTACCTGGCTATATAGGTAGCCCCCCTGAGGTAGTTTATCGCCCTGACCGTAATAACCCGTCCTACCCTTCTAATAATATTGTACAGATTGATCCTTCTTTGTCTCTTTCTCTCGTAGGAAACTTTCTTGTTTCTCCCGAAGGTAAGGCTAGTCAAAGCCGAGAAGAGTTCATCGCTACCACACCGACCGACCGAAATCAGAGAAAAGCACCTGGACTCCTCTGGACCCGTATTCATCGTGGGACAGAACAGGCCAACGGCAACACATAGCAAGAGAGTACGAACCATCGGCAAACAGAGATCCGTCAGACAGAACATAGTGCTTTAAGGAACTAGAACAGCATAGACATAAAGTGAAATAAAAATAGTATAAGTGTATGAAGTGAATAGAATATAAGTATAAGTGACTAGAATTTGACATTGAATAAAGAGAAATTGTATTTAGGCAAAGGTTTTGTTTCTTTCAAAAACCACTGACCCTGGATCCGGCGAGCTTATCCCCTGAAAGAAACCAGTAACCGCCTATCTACGAGGAAAACACGTTACAACGTGATTCCCTTCGTTTAAAACTATGCTATTATTATTATTATTAAGGATTGGATCGAGGACTAACCGCATTCTTAGTCACTGCGACCAATTTGATCTTTTGTGACCTGATCCAGGCCAGGTTCAGTATTAGGAAGCCCCGTCAATCTTTAGTTCCTTTATCAGACCTTTTTTAGGTGGTAGCCCAGGTGACAGTGACCAGTTAGAAGTCCAGTTATCAGCTTTAAATCTGGTCTGCTGAGTGAGAGCAGCTCCTTCGTTTTCTGTTTTGAGTAGGTTATAAACCTCTTTGCTTGCATTGACCCTGCGATATTTGCCCAGTGTGAGTGCTTGCGTTCGTCCTCCCATGACCGGATGCGCATTGCTATTTGGCTTTTTGAGTAGCCACAGAATGGCTCCGGTCCAATAAACTGAGAATCCGCGCTTTGTTTTTTCTAGGAAATCGCCTTCTCGTTGCCTTCAATGCTCTCGTGCCCTGGTACCCATGCTAGCGTGATGCTGTTGCTCTGGGCCAGTTCTTTAAGAGCAGTGAGACAGTCCCAGACGATTTTAGACTCAAAGGTGTAGCATCCCAGAGCCTTAAGTGCCGCCCGACTGTCGGACATGATATATATTTTAGCACCGCGTATTCGTCTCTTGGTAATTTCACGTGCGCAGTTTTCGATAGCATGTATCTCTGCTTGAGAGATGGTTGGTGTAGAACCGAGCGATTTGTACAGCCTTAATCTTGCTCCATAGACCCACTTGCCCATTCTGTCTTCCATCTTAGATCCGTCCGTGTACCAAACCAGAGATCCCCTCTCAAAGATACGTCTATTATTGAGCCAATAATCTCAAGGATCAGCTTGAATGGTATATCAAAGTTATGCTGATTCGGCATAATATCCGATATTGAGTTGATCACCTGATCACCCATGAATTCTTTAAGGATTTTCCTATAGCCAGACCAGTCTGCGCATGGCATGTGCGCATGGCACCAGTAACTCCTAGACATGCTGAACTCTGCAGTTTTAGCAGTGTGGTTCGCGCTGTTTTTTGTTCTACTTCTGGCCACCACACCAGAGCTGCATAGGTGACCGTGGGTCTTATGATTGTTTCATATGCCCAAAGGGCCATTTTGGGACTTAGTCCCCAGGTCTTTCCAAATAGTCTTCGGCAGGACCATAGGGCAGTCATAGCCTTTCCTGTAACCCTATTGAGTTGAGGATTCCATGTGAGTCTACTACTCCTAGATATTTGACCTCACTGGAGAATTCTATCCTTGTTCCTTCAAGAGTAGGAGCCTCTAGCCTTAGGTTCCTTTTTCTTGTGAATGGTATAATGGCTGTTTTATTAGGGTTGACTCTGAGCCGTTCCCTAGCACACCAGGATTGTACCATATTCAGAGCATTTTGCAGTCTTACTGATAGGGTTCTATCCTGCTTTCCCTTGATGGTAATGACCAGGTCATCAGCGTAGCCCTGATAACCACAGCCAGCATTAGTCAGTTTGACCAGGAGATCGTTGATAACAAGGGACCAAGGCAGTGGGGAGAGAATTCCCCCCTCGCTGTGATGTTCCGGTTACTCAGAATTGCCCCAATCTATCAATCCTCAGATCCTAGATCAATACCTCTGTCGGTGGCCGCTCCTTCAATGGACGAGAAAGACGTATTGTCAAACGCACCTTCAATATCAAGGAAAGTACAGAGGGCAACGCCCCTACCATTGACAGCATCTTCTAGTTTACCAACCAGATTAGTAGTGCTGTTATAGTTGATTTGCTTACCTGATAAGCGTGCTGGTTATCATGTAGCGGCGTGTCCTTCAGACAACCGTACCTAATATGTTGGTCAATGATTTTCTCCATTGACTTGAGAAGGAAGGAGGATAGGCTTATCGGCCGATATGCCTTGGGTTGAGCCGCTGGTCGCCCCACTCTTGGGTATACAAGCTACCCTTACCTCCTTCCATGGATTGGATATGTAGCTGAGATGATAGCTAGCCCTCAATATTTTTGTAAGTGTTGGCAACAGTTCATCTAAACCCTGCTTCAGAAGAGCTGGGAAGATGCCGTCACCACCAGGAGATTTGTAGGCTTTAAAGGAGTTAATGGCCCACTTTACTGTCCCGGCTGTGAAGATTTTACCCGAGGTGCTCCTCAATCTGCGTGTTGACCCACCACGCACATTGAGTAATTGAGTCCCTCTGTTTTCTTCTGGCATTGAACACTCAGGGAAGTGTCTTTCCAAGAGTAATTTCAGTGTTTCCTCAGAGTCAGTGGTGTAAGATCCATCAGTCCTCTGGAGGAGGCCTATGCCGTTGGAGTGATCTTTTAAGAGTACTCTTTGGAGGCGTGCTGTTGCAGGTAGATTGTCAATCTCCTCACAGAACTTCCTCCAGCTTTTCCTCTTGGACCTCCTTAATTCTTTGTTTGTCAGGGCCTGTTTGTAATCGTCCCAGGCTCCTGAGCGCTTGGTTTTATTGAAGAGTTTTCTTGATTTAGCTCTTAGTTTGCTTAGTGTCCTGTTCCACCAAGGCACATCTCTAGCTGCCTCTCTGCACCTGACAGGATTACTATTTTCATAGCTTTGTACGATCACGTCTTGTAGCTGATTTGAGGCCCTTTCAAGATCCTCCTGCGATTCTAGCGGAGCGTCATAGAGTTCTTGTATGTTCGTCCTGATGTGCTCCCGATAGATATCCCAGTTGGTTAGCTTGGGAACCCTGACCACTTCCAGCTGCACATGAGGGGCCTCCATTTCAAATCTTATGTGCTTATGATCTGAAAGAGAGGGCTCATCCGACACGTGTCTGTTAGTAATGTTGTTCTCCAAGTTTGGACTGGCTATAGTAAGATCCAGAACTTCTTGGCGAACAATGTTAGTAAAGGTTGCCATGTTGCCTTTATTTAATATTTCAATATTGTTTTTAATGAAATAGTCTAGAAGGTACTCACCTCGGCTGTTTATCCCGGTACTTCCCCAGATAGTGTGGTGGGCATTCGCATCACATCCAATGATGAACTTCCTACTGTGCTTTTGGCAGTAGCACAATAGTTGCGTAACTTCCCTTGGGGGTGGTGGTTGGTCCGAGTCTCCAGAGAAATAGGCAGAGGCCATAACAACCCCCTGTTTTCCCCTGTGCGTCGGCACATCTACTAAGGCTGCGACCAGATCCCTAGTAATTAGCTCTGGAATAGGAAGAAAGTTAATCCTTGGCTTGAATATTAAGGCAGCACGAGGAGCTCCGTGCTCGCCATCATAGACTAACTTACCCTGTTTTGATGGAAGTCCCTTTATCAGCCTTCCATGTACCCAAGTTTCTTGTATAAGAGCCACATCTAGCCCCACCAGCACGAATCTCCTGCTAAGCACGTCAGTGGCAGCTTTAGCATGATGGAGATTGATTTGGAGGAACTTTAGAGTGGCTCTATCGGCTGCCCTTGGCAGAGTTTGACGGGCCTTTACCTTTGGGTCAATCGTTCCTTCAGGATTTTGGCCGACTCGTCGTCCCCTCTTTTATGGGGCCCTTTTATTTGTTGGTGGCAGGCGTACTTTTTCCTGCCACTTCCATTTTCCTGTCTGGTTCAGTGTGGGCCTTGGAGGTCCCTGGTACCACAAGTGTCACCTTGGATGTTGTTTGAACCAGATCAGTTCGGGTTGACTGCAGCTCTGTGTCTGTTGTGGCCACAACACATCCCACTTTTTTGCCTCTTGTGGTTGATTAAACCAGCCGTGGTTATGATCGGTGCCGGAATCGCTCCACTTCTCGAGACCGTGAGATTTGCTTTTGTAGCCCGCCCTGTCGGGTTTTAGCTTCTTTGGAACTACACCCCGCCGAAGACTGGGCCTTAGCAAAGCCACTTTTGGACCTGAGCTGTATCTGCCCGAACATAAAGTTGACCTTGAACAAGGTCTTTTTGAGAGCCTCAGCCGAGAAATCGTCTACTGAGAGGACTATTACAGTGGCTGTGCCCTCTGTATCTCTCTTCAGTATCCTCCAGGCTGAGACCCTCAGTTGATGGTTCTGACCCTCAACTTGGTCAAGGATCTCCTCATTTTTTAATTCCTGGCTTTCCGGGAAGTAGCCTACCAGGACTTTGGAACGAGGAAGCTCCTCCTCCCCGATCGCCCTTAGTTTTGTCCCCTCCCAAGGCTGAAGCTTAACCACTGACTATTTGAGCCACTCTGAGGTGGCCTTATCAGCGCAGTTGGTCACAACCAGCCTGGCCTGTGTCCGGTGCCATGGAATGCGGGTTTAACCCCGCTATTCTTATTGTCCCGAATTTTCCGGAGGATCGCCCTTTGCACGAGCACAAGCTGCTCAGTCGAGAGCGATACCTCAGAGAATTTGTCCGGATGGATGGATTCTTGCATCCCTCTACGGGTGACTCCTGTTTAGCCGATTGGTCCAGGGGGGTGCCCTCCGTGCGATTTCTTTTGCCACTACCCTAGGTACCATCGCTAACAACCTGGCTGCTTTCGGGTCGTGTCCCTCTGACAGCAGTTTTTTGAACCGCTTTTTGGCAGCTCCGCTGAGGTTTATCCTCTTTGGTCTGTCGTTGTCCACTACCTCCTCGGGACTTTTCCTTGAGTCCTTTGCGGCCTCAGGTTTGTCAACCGATTTGGTAATGAATTCCTCATCTGATATTAGTGACACGTCAGACAGCCTGGCAGGACTTACACTGTCCAGATCCATTGGCATGCCTTCTGTCATATGAGGCCTTGGATTAGCCTCAGAGGTTGGCCCCTTTGAAGAGGTACCACCCCCAGTGTTTGTTGGCAGTTCAGACAGCCTGACAGGACTTACATTGTCCTGGTCCATTGGCTTGTCCCCCGCCATTTGAGGCCTTGTGTGAGCCTCAGATGTTGGCACTTTAAGAGGAGTGCCACCCTCATCAGTAATATTGTTATTGCAGTTCATTTTAGTCCCACGAGTAGGGGAGAAGTGGAAGTCCACCATGACAGAGATCCCCGATATCACAGCAAGGCTAATTAAAACCGGAGGTCGTCAGGTATCCGGAGTTCGCATGCTAACGGCCAAGCTCCCCCTTGACCACGAGTCCCTCAGCGTATGCTGTTCCACCTTGGACTGGGGTATTTTATTTAAGAGAGTATCCTTCTCTCCGCCCGACTACTATTAATACTATTAAGGCAGAGACATAACCTTACCAGGAGCCTGTTACCAGCCGCCACCACGAGGAGGTTGCAGTCGCACTTCTGTCAGTGCACGCAGTTACGGCGCGCAATCATAGGTTACACGATGATCCCCCTGTGTACCTGCCAGCTGACGGCCAAGATATTATGCTAACTACGAATTTCATTTTCACTGCACTCAGTTTTTCTAATAATTACTCGCAGCCACGGCAAGACGAAAAATCTTAAAGTAATGTCCCCCTTTTTTGGGCTCAGGTTACTTTGGCTATTCTTGTTGTGAATTTTAATGACTTAATTGCATTTTCGTTAATCGTATAGTTTTATTACTCAAATGTCAAAGAATGACAGATGCATATTTAAAATGAAGTCTCTTAATGAAACACCATTTATTACTTCCCGCTACCTAAAACAATACTAATAGCGCTAGTAATACAGGGTTAAATAAAGTTATTTTAGTTTTTGTTGCTAGACAATTTCATTACGGTAATACATCGTGCGTTAATGTATCGATAAATCACATTACAAATGTACCCTGACCTAAATCAACATTTTACGCAAGTAAGAGTACACAGAATAATTAATGGGAGCCAAATAAAGCAAGTTTGCATCCGAATTGGATTTAACCATCCTTGAGCTGAATGATGCTGGCTAACTGAGGCTTCATTCAATTCCAGTCTATAGATACCTTTCGAAATTTGGCTGGCATGCGAAGTGAAATGAAACGAATCGATTTATAGACCTAAATATATGTATCTATGTACCCATGTATATTGCTGTGTTTGGGGGGAACTGTTTCGTGGTCAAATCTGAATCTAGCTCGAATTATTCAATATTAATGGCGCACCCACTACCCATAGCTCCCTTTTAACGATTATTCGTGTAAATTTCTAGGAATGAGTTAGGATCACAGTGGAGGAGTATGACCGTTTTATTGGCAACTTGTTGGGAAAAGCTCTACTCTTTTACATGGACTAATGACACCGAGTTGAACTTTCATTTCAGTAGCAAGCTAATCGATTTTGGATTATTAAATGATTCGTATTGAGGTCAATGAATGTAAAAAAATACATCTTTAAAAAATTTCATTTAATAATGTTGGAAGGATCAACATGTTTGCTGTCCTACCTAAATTCTGACGTTCTATTATAAATAAGAATTCCAAGAGGAAAAACGCATAAATCATTTAGGAAAATATCTAGCTGACGTTGACATAATGTGGAATTATTGGATTTTGTTTTTACAAAAATGTTTATTCAGATAAGATTTAATGCATCTTCTTCGTACAAATAAAATTGTACATATTTCTTGACATGAGCACTTTGTGAAGAATAACTATTGAATTAATGATACTGTTACAAATTATTTAGGGTGGATTTAGGCGGTATAGTTAGACTTTACATTAGAATATGTTTTCAGACGTCAAGAAGCATATTCATTTCTTAAACAACATTTCATCAAATACACAAATTTGTATTCGTCTAAGAGCAATAAGAAATAGTTTTTTTTAAAGTTGAACCGACGTCACAAAAAGCGCAACATATATACAATCATTTTTGATTTTATATCTATTCCGATATTTTGAAGTCGATGTATATTAAACAAAGAAAAAGTGTTTAATCCTCCTTCCTTATGATCCCTTGAGCTGAAATATTTAACGAACATAATCACTAAAAATACTTTAAGTGATGAAAAAAGAAAACTTGGTTTTTCTACGAAAAATTTATTTTTTCGGTTTAAGATGAGCAACGCGTTTCAACCTTCATTTAAAAACAGTGAACCTTTTTCTTTTTCCATCTTTATTTCTAGGTTTTCGTATTTGTCCAATATTTTACCTCCACTAATATTATGATGGAATTTAAATCCTATATACACCATTAATATCCTATATACACCACTCTTATCTATATTTTGTACTTTAGGTTTTTATTTGTTATTAACTGAGTCAAAGGAGTCATTTCACCGCTACATTGAGTACATGCTTTTTAACCGACTTCCCAAAAACAAAGAGGTTCTAAGTTCGACTTGTATTTTTTTTATATATTTTTTTATGTCTGACCGGACATAACGCATTGCCCGATTTTGATGATTCTTTTTTTGTTGGGTAGAGTATGTTCACCGATTGGTACCATGTCAAAAAAATTGTTGTGTTGCAACGCGTGGACCGATTTGGATAGTTCTTTTTTGTTGTTGTACAGAATATGATCCCCAATTGCTAATAGGAGAGACAAATTTGGCCTAGGGTAGGGGGAGGGGTAGTCTATCTTCGTAACGTTTGGACCGATTTGGATAATTCTTTTTCTGTTAGGTATAGTATGTTCCTTGATTGATACCACGAGAAAAACAATTTCAGTTCCCTTGTTAATACCACGAGAAAAAAATGTTGGTGGAGTTGTGGTGCGGAGTGGGGGTGGAATCTAACTTTGTAACGCGCGGACCGATTTCGATGGTTATTTTGCTGTTGAATTGTATTGTATTCCTATTGCTTATAGGAAAATAATTTGGTCCTAGGGTGGGGAAGGGGGAGGGATAGTCTAACTTCGTAACGCGTGAGTTACGTTGCCGTTTCCGCTGAACTTGCAAAAGAAAAATTCATTAACAAGTAAAGACCGTAAAGTGATATTCTCTAAAAGAACGGAAGACTTAAACTTTCCCACACCATCAGCGAATTCCCAGACGGCAACGGATCCACATGAAATTATACTCTTCTGAATATGATTGCATTTGGATGAAAAACAACGTTTGCTTCTAATCACATTAAGTTAGTTCTGACTTGGTTTTATAAACGTTATATTGGTTATAGACGTAAAAGAAAGATTCTGAAGAATCTCGGTAAACTCTTAAGAGAATTTATATGTAAATTTTGTAAATAAGTTTTCGTGGTTAAATAAAAGTGTAGTGATCTAAAAGAATATTTTATTTCAATAATTTATTTTTTCTCACAATTAATTACGAAAAACAAAAGTGGCGCAGTCGGTAGGATATCTTTCTAAAGAAAGATATCCAGTGATACGAAAAATAGAAAAATATGACGGAAATTTAAACTATTGAAGTGAAAGTGATCAATTAGAGTAACGCAGCAAGGCTTCACTTCAGTTTTGTGTAGAAACAACGATCACGATTAGTGCAAAAAGAAAATTGCGATTCGATAATAATCGAAACCTTCAAATGGCGACAATGGAACAGTTGGTGGCTCAGATAAATACCCTTACACAAAAATTAGCTGAACAAGAAACCAAACTTAATCGAGCTAATTTGAAAAAATTTGAGCTAACTGCCGACCAAATAATTAGAAATTTCAACGAAATACCGACATTTTCCGGAGAAGACTCCTTCAAATTAAGATCATTCCTGAAAACGGTCGAAGATGTAGAGGCTCTCTGTGGCGGTAACAACGTTCAATTGAAACAGTACTGCCTAAAAAAAGTAATTAATGGAAAAATCATCGGTAAAGCAAGAAACGCCATCCTAGAAATCCCAGAGCATCGACGGAACTGGACAACTGTAGTAGAGACATTGAGGCTAAGATTCCGGCCAAAGCAGACAATACACCAGTTGATGTTTCAAGCGAAGGAAGTAAAGGTACACAATTAAAAAGATTTGTTTAATAAATTAACTAGCATTAAAAGTCAAGTCAGTGAAATTTGTGATTATAATGAAGAAGACAGTTACACTTACGAAGCAATTGATAGGGAATTAATTCAAATTTTAAAATCTAAGCTAATACCTATTCTACAAGTACAAATAGACCAAGACAAAAGCTTGTTTGAATTAGATAATTCTTTATGTCAAACGGAAATATATATAAGTGATGATGTGATTAAAAATATATATAAGATTAATAAAAGTGATAGAAATAGCAAAGAAAATCAGTACAGTAAACGAATTAACATTGGTAATCGCGATCTTTATAGAAATTACAATGCTTATAACCCACCAAAATTTTCTAACTCTCCGAATTTTTATAACTTGCCCAATTTTCATAACTCAACTAGACCTAGATTCACTCAAACTTCTACGAACAATAACAGAAACTCACGACAATACATATAGGCGACATAACTTTATACAAAACAGATCAGGACAGTATAGAAATAATAATAATGACGTATCCGAACCAATGGAGGTAGATAACTTTAATAGAGATAGTGTTGTTAATCAAGAGGTAAATTTTACAAACTAGCCTCGGACAACAAATTACCAATAATCAAATTAACTTTTGATAATATCTCATTAAATTGTTTGATAGATACAGGCTCAGACACTAGTCTCTTAAAACCCAATGTACTACCTTACGATATCTTAAAGTTAGAAAAACCCCTCACATATAACTCATTAGGAGATCCAAATTGCGTAACACAAAAGATAATCACACCTATTCCCAAAGAAATGAAAAGAGAAGGAACACTTGAATGGAAAATTTTCCCTCTTAAGAAGAAATTTCTAATATGTAGAATTAGCCAATCTAATCTTAACTTCGAAGAGAAATCGCACTTAAAAGAGTTATTAGTCAAAAACAAAGATTTGTTTTTCTGGGAAGGCGACATATTGACCTTTACACATGAAATCAAACATGAAATCAGATTAAAGTCTGAAAATCCAATCTATTGTAAAGTTTACCGCTATCCGCAAATACATGAAAAGGAAATTGAGTCCCAAATTAAAGAAATGTTAAAACAGGGTATAATCAGAGAATCTAATTCACCTTACAATTCCCCTCTTTGGATTGTTCCCAAGAAAATGGACAATTCCAATGTTAAAAAATGGCGAATAGTAATAGATTACAGGAAACTCAATGAAATAACTGTAGATGATAAGTTTCCTATCCCGAATATCGATAGTATTCTGGATAAATTAGGAAAGGCGCAATACTTCACAACACTTGATCTGGCAAAAGGGTTCCATCAGATCTTAGTGAAGGAAGAAGACCAAAAGAAAACAGCCTTTTCTACACCATTCGGACACTACAATATATTCGTATGCCCTTCGGCTTAAAAAATGCACCAGTAACCTTTCAGAGGTTGATAAATTCAGTATTAAGAGAATATATAAACAAGATCTGCGTAGTATATCTTGACGATATTCTAATCTTTAGTACTTCTCTTCAAGAACATGCTACAAACATTAACAAAATGTTTAATAAACTTCGGGAGGCAAATCTTAAGATACAGATCGACAAATGCAATTTCTTCTGCAAAGAAACAGAATATCTTGGTCTTGTATTGACTACTACTGGAATCAAACCGAATCCCAAGAAAATTAAAGACATCACAGAACTAAAACTCCCCATAACACAGAAGCAGATCAAATCATTCCTGGGAGTAACAGGTTATTACAGAAAGTTTATAAAAGATTATACCAGAATAGCCCAACCAATGATTAAATATTTAAAAAAGAATACACAAATTAATAAATAAGATCCTTCTTACATCAACGCCTTCGAACAGCTAAAGACTTTTATTACTTCGCATCCTATACTAAAATACCCCGATTTTAACAAGCCATTTAAAATCAATACGGATGCAAGTCAGAAAGCAATTGGTGCTGTACTACTTCAAGACAATCACCCAGTTGCTTTTGCTAGTAGGACTTTGAATAATCATGAAGTGAGATATAGTACTACGGAAAAAGAATTATTAGCCGTTATATGGGCAGTAAAATACTTAAGACCCTACATATATGGTAAAGAATTCGAACTTCAAACAGACCACCAAGCATTAAAATGGTTACACACTAAATATTTAGATAAAGACTTAAATCCCAGATTGCAAAGATGGATTCTGTCCCTTGGTGAATACAATATAAAAATTGAATATTTAAAGGGAAAGGAAAACAAAATTGCAGATTTCCTTAGCAGAATTAACACTGATGATCACGAAATAAACGGACTGACCGAGACGATCAGTCTTAACGAAGGGAGAGATCCTTCGGAACATAATGGCAACATGGATATTTCAGAAAATATTGAAAACTCGGACCTTTCGGAGAATATAAATGATTATATCTCCCTCCAAGCTACAATTCATTCGCAAGACGAAGAACAAAATGATCGCATTCCTATTCTAGATACTATAGTCAATAGATTCAAAACCCAAATTATAATCACTACAAACTTTACCCAACAAATCGAACAAATATTAGGAAACCGACGAATATACATAAACCCAGACTCAACGCCACAAGAAGTAATCAGTATACTTAAAACTTATATATCTAATAGTAAGATAGCAATCTATACTGAGATATCAGATCACGATTTTAATTCCATTCAACAAATACTAATTAAAGAATTTCCCAATACGAAGTTCATAAAATGCTCTTATTTCGCTCAAGATATTGAAACCGAAGAGGAATTAATCAAAATAATATCCATTCAGCATAAAGAACAAAAGCACCCCGGTATCGTTGCCCTTTACGAAGACCTAAAAATTAAAATTTATCACAAACAACTTAAGATTATTAGAAACAAAATTACGAATAATTGCGACGAATTTAAATATGTCAATATTAAAGAATTCCTAAGACAAGAAAATGTTGAACTACATTTAGTTAAACCCAATAGCCATACAGGTAATTCCGACGTAGAAAGACTCAATAGTTCCCTCACAGAAAAATTACGTATACTTAATTTAGAACAACCAAACCCAATACGAATTCAAATGTTAGATGCAATAAGATGTTACAATAATCAATATCACAGTACAATCAAAACCACTCCATTTAGTGCTGAAGTAGGAATAGTACCGACTACCGACGAACTAATCTATAAAAATCTGATTAAATCTCAAGAAAAAAGATTAGAAAAACATAACAAGGTTAGAGAAGAATATGAAGAAACGAGAAAACAAGGTTACATAAAAAATTATAAATCTTTAAGACATAAGGGCGAACCTAAATTCAGAAAATAGAATTTATTTAATATACATCCTTCCAATATAAAACGTCCCCTTAAATTTTCAGATAATGATGTTCATATTTCTAATAATAACAACGCTACAGCCAACAATGACTCAACTACAAGTAGAGAAGATCGAATCTAATACCGGCTACACTATTATACAAGAAAAAGAGGTTTTAATAACCAAAACATACAACTTCTCTCTGCATATTATTGATCTCAATCAAATTGACATTGTAATAAAAGAATTAACGAATAGCACATCTTTACTTCCTGGAAATGTTAGCTACCAATTATTAAAAGACATAGACAAACTACAAGTTAGAAACTTTAGGAAACGGACATCATAGCATACAAAAACGTGGATTATTTAACTTCATAGGAACAAATAACAAATGGATTACAGGAACCATGGATGACGATGACAGACAAACTATAAATCAACATTTAGAGTATATAGACACTAACAATCATAATTATTTAACTTCATAGGAACAATTAACAAATGGATTACAGGAACCATGGATGACGATGACAGACAAACTATAAATCAACATTTAGAGTATATAGACACTAACAATCATAACTTAATAACCAACAACAAACAGGTACAGATAAACGAAAACTTTAACGCATCTTTAAATAAACTAATTAATGTTATACAAAATGATAGAGCAATTATTAAAGGCTTCTTAAAAGCGAACGCTGATAAAATTTCTTTGAAAATTGCAATATTTGATATCAAATTAAATATTCAAGAGGAAGATAGAATGATAAGTGAATTGCAAGATAACATTATATTTTTCAACCTTAATATCATCCATCCATCCCTATTAACTCACGAAGAAATTCTTGAATATCAGATAAATTCGGATAAAATAAAAAACCTCAAGGTGGGATTTGCCAAAACAACCGCGGATAAATTAATATTCTTAGTAAAGATTCCGTATAGCATGACACTTATAAATAAAAAATTAATCATACCTTTAGCAGATGTAAATACTTGTGATATTGTTAACCAATCACCAATCACTGAAACTTTTGAATATCGAGGTGACTATTACGAATATGACCAAAACAAAGCAATTCATCAGTTAAATAATTAAGAACATTGTTTCTAAAATAAAAATTGTGAAAATATAAAAAGTTGCAAAACAGAAACTTATAAAATAGGAGATGACAGTCTCCTTATCCAATTAGCAAACAATATAACTGTAACGTCAAATTGCGACGAGAGAAAATTTGTTTTATGTGGAAATTATTTTATTAAATTGTATAATTGTAGTATCAATGTAGACAATAGAACTTACAGCAATAAAATAAAACAGATAACAAATAAATATTTTATACCAAATTTAGACTATAGATCTGAAAATTATACTTTGTCTTTTGATGAAATTTTACTAGATACAAAGGAAAATATAAAAGAAATTCAAGAATTAAATTTCCGCAAAATTATATTTTATTCAGGAATTTGTACTACGGTAATCATTATATTAATAATAGGGATAATAGCTTTACATATATATTGTAAACAAAAACGATTAAAAGTAAAAGTTGTTAATCGGATTCAGGAGAATACTTATCTTAACGAAGGAAGAGTTACGTTGCCGTTTCTGCTGAACTTGCAAAAGAAAAATTCATTAACAAGTAAAGACCGTAAAGTGATATTCTCTAAAAGAACGGAAGACTTAAACTTTCCCACACCATCAACGAATTCCCAGACGGCAACGGATCCACATGAAATTATACTCTTCTAAATATGATTGCATTTGGATGAAAAACAACGTTTGCTTCTAATCAAATTAAGTTAGTTCTGACTTGGTTTTATAATCGTACAGACGTAAAAGAAAGATTCTGAAGAATCTCGGTAAACTCTTAAGAGAATATATATGTAAATTTTGTAAATAAGTTTTCGTGGTTAAATAAAAGTGTAGTGATCTAAAAGAATATTTTATTTCAATAATTTATTTTTTTTCTCACAATTAATTACGAAAAACAAAAGTCGTGTACCGATTTCGATGATTCTTTTTCTGTTGGGTAGAGTATGTTCCTTGATTGATACCACGAGAAAAACAATTTCAGTGGGATGGAGGTGGTGGTAGGGGATTGAACCTAACTTTTTAACGCTTGGACCGATTTGGATGGTTCTTTTTCAGTTGTATAGAGTAGAAGAAATTAAAAACTGAAAAATAGAATAGTTTTAAAAAAAAAGTTGAACCGACTTCACAAAAAGCGCTAAAAAGCATAAAATAATTTTTCATTTTATATCTATTACGACATTTTGAAGTCGGTGCAAATTAAATATATAAAACTACTACAGAACCACAATTGAAGATAATACATATACCTGAACGTTGCAGTTCACGGGATCATAAGAAAGGACGATTAAATACTTTTGCTGTAGTTGTTTGGTTTGTTTGATTTGTACCGACTTCAAAATGTCGTAATAGATATAAAATTAAAAACTATTTTTTGCTTTTTATGAAGTCGCTTCAACTTTTTTTTTTAAAAACTATTTTATCTCTCCAGTTCACTTCGCGGTCAAAGGATTTTTTTCGCGATACTTACTATGGCGAGTATTGGTAACAAAATTTATCGATACTCGTGATTATCGTGTAAATAGAATATTGAGGTCAAAACCTCGGTACCGAGGTAGAAAGCATCGATGTATCGCATCGGTATCGCCCATCCCTACTCAATACATCCGATAAAGAATCAACCAAATCGGTCCACGCGTTATAATGTTAGAGTATTATGAAGAGAAGGACTTCATCCTATCCATGTGACACCCGTAGAGGAACTTCAGCGGCCGGACAAAATAATCACAATTCACTATATGTGGCATAGTGAATTTACAGAATACTCACTTTTGGAGTCCAGAAAACCCAAGAATTGCTCGACTGACCTCCTTCCAAAACAGATTCTTCGTAAACTTGTGGACAGGAATTGTAGGTAATCGACTTATTGGTCTATATATTTTACATCGACAACTATGTATACTTCCTGAAAAATGATCTAATCGACTTAATGGAGGATATAAAATCGTTTGTACACTTATGCGGGGTGTGTACTTAGGAGAAAATCGGTTAACTGCACTTTTTAAATTGGTTTGTTAACAAAACAAAACAATATTTAAATGTAGATCGAATTCCAAATTTTAATAACAAAATTTATTTTTAACACTACAGTTCTACATTTCACAAAATAATTTCTGCAATTCACAAAATTTTTTTAATAAAATACACAATACGAAAAAAAATATTTAAGCCTCCTTAGCTATTATGTATATGTACATATAATGTACATATATGTACATTGTTATTTGTTCATGAATGTACACATAGCGGATATTTTATTTTCTAGGCAAAAGGTCCGAAAAGGATTTTCATGTTTTTCGTATAGACGTTATTGCAGTCCATGTATGATTTAAAATCAAAAAAAAATTGGATATGGCTTCTTTTCGCGTTCCCAAAAACCAGGTTTACTTCTGAGTCATTTAATCAATTTCGTCTTCATTACTTTGATCTTTATTTTGCCTTGAGTGGACATCAGTAACAATCTCATCACCTGTTTGGTGTTACAAGCCACCACGATCTCTTTATCATTTTCACAGCTTCCCATATATTTCTTTCTTTTGTGAATTTAACTAAAGTTTTTCCATTTTCGTAGCTTAAAAGCACTTTGCGCACAATTTTTTGATGATAATATGCCTTAAAGACGAGGTTGAATGAAGGACGTTAAGTTGGGAGGCAAAAATACGATTTTAACGTTGCTTGAAATAATACTCTTATCCATAGTACGACACACGGCATTATTCACAAATAATACAACATTTCTACCTCTTCTTCTAGACTTATCCATGTCTTACTATTAGAAAAATATGGAAGTGCGACATTCTTTCCGCGGAAACAACGTGGTCGAGCCAACCGTCCAATAACATAAACTCTCTTGTCACTTCCTTCCATGTAACATAAGAATAATAGGGAACGCTGTCCCTTTGAGATTTTTCTTCTATCATTTCTCTCCGCTTAAATCTAATGTTCCGCTTGGCATGTCCTTCAAACACTGCTGACTCGTTTGAATTATACACATCCTTTGCCTTGAAGATCTCAAAAATAGTGGAAGAACACTTGTTATCCAGTCGTTTGCTCCAATTTCACTAGCAACAGCTCATTCTCCGGAAAATTTGTGGAACGGACTTTATTTTTAGCTCCCACCGAAACAGCTAGCCGATGCTTGGGCCAAAGTCGTCCAGATTCATTTTCTAATTTCTTGGCTTGCTCACAAAACAATAGTCCGCTAATAGCAGCATATTTTTCACACATCTGAGAAAACCACAATGTCACTGCTTCATCTAAATCCTCATAATTTCCTTTCCTTAGCCGCTTCCTATTCATATTGTCGTTTGAATCAGCCAAGAGTTTTTCTGAATTTTCTATTCCTGTGCTATAATCTGTGATATTGTGCTCAATGCCAAATCTTAGCCAATTGCTTTCTTGTTTCCCCTTATTTCATTAAATTTAAAATGTCAATCTTTTTTTTAATCGTTAAGCAAACAAGTTTCAGTTTTTAACCGACTTCCCAAAAACAAAGAGGTTCTAAGTTCGACGCGTATTTTTTCTTATATTTTTTTTTATTAATTTTTTTTGTCTGACTGGGCATAACTTCGTAACGCGTCGACCGATTTTCATGATTCTTTTTTTGTCAATGTCAAAAAATTTTTTGGCACGGGGGGGTGAGGGGTGGGGGTGAAACCTAACTTTGTAACACGTGGACCGATTTGGATGGTTCTTTTTTTGTTCTACAGAGTATGATCCCCCATTGCTAATAGGAGAAAAAATTTGGCCTATGGTGAGGAGAAGGGGGGGAGGGGTAGTCTAACTTCGTAACGCGTGGACCGATTTGGATAATTCTTTTTCTGTTGGATAGAGTATGTTCCGTGGTTGATACCACGAGAAAAAAATTGTGGTGGGGTGGGGGTGGAAGGTGAGAGTGGAACCTAATTTTGTAACGCGTGGACCGATTTGGATGGTTCTTTTGCTGTTGAATAGAATATGCTCCCCCATTGCTAAAAGAAGAATAATTTGTTCCATGGTGGGGGGTTGTGTGGTGGGAAGAGTAGTCTAACTTTGTAAAGCGTGGACTGATTTGGATAATTATTTTTCTTTTGGGTAGAGTATGCTCCCTGGTTGATACCACCAGAAAAAAAATGTTGGTGTGGTTAGGGTGGGGGAGGGGAGTGGAACCTAACATTGTAACGCGTGGACCTATTTGGATGGTTCTTTTGCTGTTGTTTAGAGTGTGATCCCCCATTGCTAATAGGAGAATAACTTGGTTCTATGGTGGTGGTGGGGGAGGGGGAGGAGTAGTAACTTCGTAACGCGTGGACCGATTTCGATGATTCCTTTTCTGTTCGGTAGAGTATGTTTCTTTATTGCTACCATGAGAAAAAAAGTTTAGTGAAATGGAGGTGGGTTCTTAGCGCGTGGACCGATTTGGATGGTTTTTCTTCGTTGTATAGAGTAAAAGACACTAAAAAGTGAAAAATAAAATAGTTTTATAAAAAAAAAGTTTAACCGACTTCACAAAAAGCACTAAAAACATAAAATAATTTTTAATTTTATATCTATTACGACATTTTCAAGTCGGTGCAAATAAAACAACTACAGTACCACAATTGAAAATAATACATAATACTACCTGAACGTTTCGGCTTACGGGATCATAAGAAATGACGATTAAATATTTTTGTTGTAGTTGTTTGATTTGCACCGACTTCAAAATGTCGTAATAGATATAAAATGAAATATTATTTTATGCTTTTTAGCGCTTTTTGTGAAGTCGGTTCAACTTTTTTTTTTAAACTATTTTTTCTGAAGACATTTATAATCTAAAAGTAATTTAAGTATCACTATACCACCAGAATTGTTCACGACTGTTACGTCCTAATCAATTTGTACTTATGTCAGATGTGCGCATTTTAGTTTTAATTCTCATTCTCAAATCTAAATCTTAATTGCCAGAAATATAAAAAAGAAAAGAGTCACAGACAAGAATGATTCATTCGGTGGTGTTAAGCAAGAACAGTGAAGGGCTGTGTTTTTAGGCAGAGCTAAGTCCAGATCTCTCTGCTACACGATTAATTAAAATATGAAAGATAGGTGAGTTGAATGGTTGCCCAATAAACTCAAACCTGACCACTGAATTAGTTAGAGTACATAGTTAAAATTGTAATCGGTATAAGGTACCTTCGTATATATGGGTACGTACTGCAGCCAACGCTAAGCATATACATGACGTTTCTGTATATTCATATAAGCAACAGAAAAGCGCCGAAATTGGAATTAGATAATTTCTTTGCAGAAATAGATTTGGTAAATTTCATATTTTGCTCTTGATAAATTGCGTGCACTTAACCGGTGAAAGTTGTATAGGGTGGGAATACTTTGAATGAAAAATGTTGTGTAAGATGCATTTATCCGGTCTGCACTTAAGCGGCTCCGACCGTACCCTTGGAAATACAAAGAAGTATGTTATATCAACATGACAGGGCGCCAGCCCATTGTGAAAGAAGCGTACTCCATTGGTTAAATGGTAATTACAGGGGTAGGTCGATAGGACGGCGTTGTACTTTTCCTTGGCCAGCTCGTTCTCCCGAACTAACCCCACTTGATTGTTATGTATGGGGGACCACGAAAGAAATTATGTACGGGTCAGAAGTTGCAACAAGAGATCATAACTAGAATTTTAGAAGCCGGAAATAAAACTATAGAAAATCTAGCAACAATTGACTTGAAAAAGGCCATTCGAAAAAGAGCACTTCTGTGTACTCAAAGTGAAGGAGGACATTTTAAAAATATGTTAAATTATTAATTTTACTTTCTCTTTTCAGCACTATTTACAACCTAGTCCTTTGTGAGGACTCAAAATTTTAACACAAATAGTTAAAAGATCAACAATTGAGGAGGCAGATAAATTTTTCCTTAGGAGGGCAGGTATAAGCTGTATGTTTGTTAATGTAACTTGAGAATTGTACAAGATTTTGTGCGCTTCGAGTTTTTATCGAAAGAGAACACATTAGTCACTCATTAAACCCAAAAATAAAAAATAGAGTAATTTTTCAAGATATTTATTTTCAAGATATGAAATGAAAAAATAGTTTTTTTGGAAAATTTTATTTTGAAAATCAATTTTTTTTTAAATTATTTGCAGTAAAAACAAAAAAATTAAATAAATAAAAAGTATTTAGGACCATAATGTTACCTGTTAACTGAGATATTAATAACGTCTCTAGGACTAAAACTAAAATGTAATATTGGTTTTTTCATCGTAAAAAAATTTCAAACCCCTATAGGAGGGGTTTTTATTTATCATCTAGATCTACCAGATCCGTGATTACTGCACACGCTGTGAAACAACCTGTAAATTGTTCGTTCATATGTGTCATTGTTGTATATTGTAGATGTTACAATAAAGATATTTAATGTAATTATAATAATATAGCGTTATAGTATTTCTGAGGTGATCCATCAAAAGCTAAATTTTATTTGGTAATTTATGTATATATGTATGTATTTCACAGAAATATTGTGATAAATTCTAACACG
Organism: Leptarthrus brevirostris; assembly: GCA_964036015.1. Classification (NCBI taxonomy): domain Eukaryota; kingdom Metazoa; phylum Arthropoda; class Insecta; order Diptera; family Asilidae; genus Leptarthrus; species Leptarthrus brevirostris. The sequence goes on from OZ038371.1 coordinate 54,293,421, forward strand.
TTCCTTTACATTTCCAAATAGAATAACCGTAGGGCACACGGAGTTTGCGAAAAACGCGTTCACTTAATAAAACTCTGTTATTAATTTAACTATAAATAATTAATTAGTCTGCTGATTATGGTAAATAAAATTTTTATTCAATATTTGAAGTTTTTAATAAGAAAATTAGGTTTATGGATATTTTTTTGTAAAGTACCCATTTTCAACCTGCTCCTTCAAGTATAAATGAATGGAAGGAAAATTTAATTACAAACTAGGATTACATTAAAATTTTGAGTAAACAGGAAACACCTAAAAGCCTTTGGTTTGCATTTGCTTTTATTATTAAATGTAAAAGAATACTTTCATCGAAAAGTTATTTATCGGGGCAGCATAAGAGCTGTATCTTCATGTTACACTCCACATGTCCGGAAATGGCAATCTGTACTCTTCCTTCCTATTTCATTAAAATTCTCAGGAAATGGAATAGCTCATTTTAATTCATAGACAAAATTACAGCGGAAGATGAAGAGCGCTCTAAACTAGAGAAGTATGTACTCATGCTATACATGCATCCATTAAGGTATTTTTGTTAAGTATTTCATGGTCATGTTATGTTCATGAGGAACCAGCCTTCTTGGGCGTCTTTTTTGTACTCTTCCGTCCGACATTGCTCTGAATGTCGTTTATTCTGAAAAGGAAGAAAACACGCATTTAAAATTTTATGACGTTCCATGTACTACTTTCCATGTATGCATAACCCAGAAAGGGTGTAGCGAAAAATTCGAAATTCTCAGTGTTCGTATGAAAATTCCTGAAAATGTGGAGTACACTTTCTTTACACACATGTTTATTGCTCAAAAGGTTTTTTTTATTTTTGAACACTTTGGGGGCGAACGGGACTTTTATTTAAATATCAGAGCTGTGGAAGGTGAAAATGAACGGGTGGAAGGCAAATTTTCCAGTCAATCGAGTGCGAATCATACGGGCGAGAGAGTTCGGATAGGAGATAGGATCAGACCAAATCCTTTTCTTATTAAGTTTCATTCAAACGAAAGGGTACGGATACAAGTAAAAAGAAGCAAGTTTTTGGTCACTGATTTGGAAAATGCGGATTAGCGTGAGAAGTGATAAGAGAGCTGTGGAAATTTTCTCCTTAGATAATGGTGTAAATAAACGAATTAATTTAATTAATTGTCTGCTGAAAGTACAAATAATATTTACAAGTCTTATTTTTTTTAAGCGGATTTGTTGTGACAAGGTGAAGGAATAAACTATGCATTTAAATTTCGGAAAATATTCAATTTCATTCAATTAATTAATGTTCTATATTTTTGTTTTGTTTAATAATTTGTTGAGTAGATCAAGAAGTCTACCCTTTATTTCTAAAGTAATCGGGACCCTGCATCAAAAGAGTATAAGTCTGCAGAATATCAAGTACCTATTGAAAATTGTTGAGCCATTGAATTTGTGGGAAATCGTAAGGACATAGAATAACTAGATTGTCTAAACTTGTGCTTTTCCCTGAAACGTTCTTTCCTAAATTTAACTTATACTAGTTCAATTTATAAAAGTTTTTTTGCCGTTTTGAAAACGGCGCTAAATAAAATAAAAAGAAACTACTTACCTGCCAGCACACATGCCACATATTACTTATTTTTAAATATAGTATTTGTTAGTTTGACTAACATGCATAAGTAGCATAGAAAACCTAACTGACTGGGTTTCACAAAATGCACAAAATGTGCAACAAATATTCACATGACCCGAGTTAATTTTCAAAATAAAAATCAAAACAAACTGCTTGTAAACTCGAGCAACGTAAGAAATATAAAAATTTCTTAACACAATCGGCGTTTCTAATGAAGAACTGGGTTTGCCCATGATGTTATAACACAATTGTATCTCTAAAATTCATTGCAAACGGCGCTAAATTAAATAAAAAGAAACTACTTACCTGCCAGCACAGATCCTCAATCAAACTATCTGTACAAATGGGCTTACGAAATTATGTATGTATAGACAGTGTAAAAGAGGAGGATGAGAACTTAATCCCGCATTTGAAAATCCCGGGGTCTTTCATTTACAAGATCCCGGGGTGCAAAATCCTGGAACACAAAATCCAGGAACACGAAATCCTGGAATACAAAATTCCGGAGGAAGAAAACCCGGATATTAAGCTTCCCAGAAGGACAGAGCATACAATTTTGTAATGAAGGCAAAAATTTAGTTTTCTTATCGAAGCTTAAAACAAACTAAGTATTTATTTATTTGAGAAAATTTAACAGAAGGAGGAATTTTGCCGTCGCAGAATTAGGCCTTCGTCCTTATGGGATCGATCTGCAAAAAGAAATAGAAACAGCCATTTGAGTATTATAGTAATGATTCCTTATTACTGCTTTAAATACATTCACTGGTGGAGTACATCCGCTTTATTTTGATAACACATCCATTTATTTTGGAAACAGAACCCTTTTAACTTTGGGAACACATACTTTACAGCATTCAATCACTGCCAACACGCAAACTAAACTTATCAATATAAAAATAAAAATGAATAAACTCACCTTAATCAAATCCCATATCAATCAAATCCACTTTCAATCACAATCACAATGATTAACTCTTCAAATTTTACTTTAAACTTTGTATTTGTACAATGCTCTGTAATGTGTGCATGGTATGATGCAACGTGAAGTTACCGCGGGATGTTCACTTGGCACCGGTAGCTGGCAGCACGTCCTAGCTCGGCGGTATAGGGTGAATAATCATCCAATCACGCATTTCAAAACTGAAATTCGCGTGCCTGTGGCGACAGATGGTTGTGGATTCCATCTGGCAGGTTTGCCACAAGGGATGAAAAAAAAGAGAAAACAAACAAAAAGGAAGATCAACTGGCTTGGTGTTATCTGTTACTCCTAGCCGCACTGAACCATCAAGAAAAAAAACTCAAACAGAAAATTTACCCCCATTAAACGATGATTCAGGCTCTAACTCATTCCATCCCTGTACCTGGCTAGGGTACAGGCCAAACCTGGAAAGGATGCTGAAACAAAATACAAATTTAATCAAAACCCGACATAGGTGATAGGAAAGATGGGATGAGGGAAAGAAGAATGTGACGAAGCTTTCAAGAGATTCCTGAAATCAAAGATTATTTTATTGCATGCTAAACCACATGATATATTAATGGAATACTATTTTTTTTCATCCTAATTTAAGAATTTAAGTATTAAGTTAATTCACCCTTATCAGATAAATAGTTAAATAAAAACTTGAAACGTGCCTGCGCAATTAAGATGTATTTATAGTTTACGTTCATTCCTTACGACGTACTTAGCAACACAAAAAAGATAATAAAAGAACGCGGGATTGAGAAGTATTTAGTGGAACTCACGATTACTGAGGTCTGCCTTTAGCTAGAGGGCGGAGCAATTTAAAACACTGAATATGAATCTGAAAGTCCCGAATTAAATTGGTCAATTTACTCAGAACTTGAAATTTGTCAGGCAAAATTCAAATTTTCAGTTGGCTTCACCCAGTAATCATGATCTATCCTAATTCTATCTAATTCAGTACTTTTTCATTTACCCAGTCTTATTTAGGAAAATTATACTTGTAACGAAGTTACCTAAACCTGTCAACAACTCCGGAGGAGAAAACGGTTTTTGAGCCCCGCCAGACCCCCCCCCCCCCCCCCCCCCCCCCGGTACTAAAGAAGTTACCCTGGATCAATTTCCCGCTCCCCGCAGCCGCCACAAAGTCGAAAAAGGCCACAAAACCTGTTAACAGCAAGTAACAAAACCTGTCAACAGCAAGGCAAGAAATAAGGGTTTTTAAGCCCCGCCAGACCTCCCCGGATACGAGTTCAGTAAAATTCACCGAATTTACCACTCCCCGCAGTGGTAAAATACCAAATTTCCCCATAAACACCGTGGGAAAGTCCGACTACCGAGTACCGCCAGAGCCCCCTGGCACTATATAAGGAGGGCTCACACAGCAGCTCAGTCAATCGTCGTCGCCCAGCTCTAGAGGCAACAACCATTGGGACCAACCGAGGTAAGGGAGATCCTAGTATTTGGGCTACATAGGTGGGCCCCATACCGGATCGCCGGCAGTTGAAGACCAGCGTTCGGACGGATACCACGGCCAGCACGGAGCTCCCTACGAGGTGGTAAGATATACACAGGTATGGTAAGAGTTTGGTAGCTGGCGTGACGCCCCAGCTACAACGAGTTGTATTGGACCAGATTTGGATCCACTGGTGGTGGGTAAGATAAGCATATAAATATATATATATCTCGCTCTCTCTCTTGCACTAGAGTGCCTCCCTGGTGCAAGACACTCATATAGCTGGCGCGCCTCCCCGGCTATCTCGTTCTACCCCCGTCACTAGCGTGCCTCCCTGGTACAAGACACTCACATAGCTGGCGTGCCTCGCCGGCTATCTAGTTATCTCTGTCACTAGCGTGCCTCCCTGGTGACCGACACTCTTAACCGGCAAATCCCCGGTTATCACTTTAGTATTGACGCAGTCTTCGCCAGCGTGTTTCCTGGCCCGTTTATGTGAGTGATTGTCTCTCAGAGTTTAGATTATTTAGGCCTTGTATTCTAGTACGAAATCATTCTGTCCCCGTCTCTTTCCCCACAGGAAGAATAGCCGTCACCGCCGCACGAAGATTTCGCCCGGAAGCAAGGCAACCGTCCGTTCGCCATACTACGCTCCAGGAAAGAGATCAATCCACACGTCCGGAATAACCCCGATATACCAAGGGGACAGAAGGAGTAGCACGAGCGCCGTATACCCCGTGAGAACGAACAAGTGAAATATCGACACTTTAGAGAATAGGATAAACAGTGAATTGTAAAGATAAGACAAAAATCATGTGTAGAATTTAAGCTGTAAATAAAACTGAAGTAATAGACTGTGAATAAACAGACATTTGTAGTGAGGAATTGGTGAGTTTCTTTCCAGAAGCCCTTGAAAATACGTTACATATTTATTACGAACAACATTATACTTATCAGGGTCGCCAGACTTTACACAGGCATTATCGCCAAATGGGCACTAAAAAGTCGCCAAAATCGCCAATCTATTACTTTTTTATAGCCATGATTATAGCCAAAATGTCAAAGTGGCAAATACAGTCACGGAAGTACACGTAAGTGCAAATTATCACTTCCTTTAACTTATCGCGATAATACTGCAATGAAATGTTGTTTTATTGGGTATGCAATATACTGTGTTAAGGTACGAGTAATTTCTTTAATTACACACCTTAAGTTTCGTTGGTTTTTAGTAAAGCAATCGTTACCAGCATGTTGCTTAAGCCACTAATAATACATATTTTTGAACTCGATTTTACAAGCACAATTTCATTTGACTCCCATTTTACCCCAATGAAAATTAGACCCAAACATTAAAATTTAACTACACGGCTTTTATTCTGCCACCAATTCCTATCTTCGTGCAAAGTGATTGTACATTTGCATACAATAGATCGGATTTTGACTCCGTTATAGATGACTTATTGAAGATTTTTAATAAAAAAAACAGCTGTCTAGATCGGTGTTTTTATTTAAATTTGTTGGTTTTCCATCTAGTGTTCGGTTTTTTCGAAGGCATCCAGCGAAGAGGCAAAGGAATTTAGCTTTTCTTTATTAGAAACGCCAATCGCGTTAAGAAATATTTTAATATTTCTTATTTTGCTCGAGTTGAACGGTTTAGTTGGGAATTTTTATTAAAAAGTTTTGAAAATTTTTCTCAAGTCATGTGTTTAGTTTGTACATTGTGTACATGTGATTATTGAGGATGCTTAGAATTTCCTTCTGCAACTCGATCTCTGGATTAGGTTCGACAATTTTCGGTTGAGGAGCTGGAAGGTCAGCTGCGTCACCTAACTCTACCTTTTTTTGTAACTCACACCTTTCTTGCAACAATTATAAAACCGTTAAGAAACGATTGTCAGCAAGTGCGTTTAATAAAGTTTGAATCGCGTCTGGATGACACTCTTTTAAAGGAGGAGCAACTGAACTATTTAGAGGAATGATTAGCAAAGCTGTCGGCAGTAACTTCTGCCTCTCTGCGCGCAATTTGATTTGAAAATCATTCGATCATTCGCTATTAGGCCCGAATTGAAATTCCGACTGATCAGTTGACTGAAAGTGAGTTTTCAGTCGAAGTCAGCGCCAAATCCAAATCCAAATTTGAAATTAAATTGTAGCTCCAGCTTCTGTTATTTTCAGAGATATTTGCGTGTATATTTCAAATGAAGTTAGCCGCAGTCGTGTTTTGTGACTACAACTTTGCACTTTGAGCAAAGTCTAAGTTCAGTCGGAGTCGACTGATAAGTCGTTAAATTGTAGCAATCATGTCGCATGAATTTCCCATTTGAGCAAAGTTGTAGTTGACTGATCCGTTGGAATTGCAATTCGGGCCTCAAGTTAATGGCATTATCCACTGGCATATTTCGGTGCTCCTCTGGTTGTCCATAAAGTATGTATATATGATACTTCGATGCTCTTCGTTTTGGGGGGTGACAAGTACTGCATATAAACATCCACGTGATGAAATAATTGCGTTAACTTTCCCAATTGGTAATTTTTTATTTGGGAAAAGCAAATCAGCTTTTAAATATAACCTTTTCATATTCGGCATATTCTCTATAAAAGGTAAAAAAAAGTAATGAATCTATACATATTCAAAAGTCCAAATACGTGTGCGCCTGGTTAACGACAATCATTGTAATCAGGAGGCACGTGAGCATGATACTGCTGCTGAAGCTGTTGTAAATTAGCATGACTTGCCTCTAGAGTTTCTTTCTTTAGCTGTGGTTTCTTACCTTTACCTATTCCGGACTGTTATTTTGTACCCTCTAAACAAAGATCCATAGATTGTAGGTTTCCCAAAAGTATACCACTTTTGCTAAAGTAGGATCTCTTACTTTTAATAAACGTTTTCCATTATTTCTCCTAACATTTATTAAAAATCACAGAATTAAACTGCGGAAAAGCCGGCAAATAACTCATTAGACGCGCCGTAGAATTTTCTGTCACTTTAAGTGTCACTTGCAGTTGCGGCAACTTTTACTCAAATTAGCTAAATTTTTCAGAAATTTCTGCTAAATTGATGTATGTTACATTTGTAAAACTTGAGAAATTATTTTTTAAAAGGTAAATAATCTGTCAATTTTTCTTTCAAGAAAAATCGCCATAAAAACGCCCAAAGTTGATGAAAAATCGCCATCGCCAATTTCATATTTTTTGTCGCCAGGATTGATGAAAAATCGGCAATTTGGCGAAAAATCGCCACATCTGGCGACCCTGATACTTATAATGATCAAACACAGTAATTCCAAAAACTGAATTGTTTCAATATACTGTTTTTCTTTTACCTTTTCAAAACAAATGTAAATTACGAAAAAAATATTACTTAATTTTTGAATATAGTATTTGTTAGTTTGACTTACATGCATAAGTAGCATAGAAAACCTAACTAACTGGGTTTGCCCACGATGTTATAACACAATTGTATCTCCAAAAATTCATTTTAATTGACAAAAACTAAACACTATGTGTAAACACTTTTTATTGCGCTGCTTGTTAATCCTGTCTGACTTTTTTCTTTTCTTTATGCTAAAACTAATTTTCATGTCTCCTGGCCTTATTACTTAACCTTTGTTGTCTTCGATTTCTTATATTACTCTTTTTGATTTTGTTTTTCCTTCACTGGAATCCCGGGCGAGACGGAATTGAATAATGAAAACCTTAACTTTATTAAAATGAGTCCCGACTTCTCATGATCTTATTTGGCCAATGGCAACTGATATTTTGGTATGCTGACCAGATGCTGACTTTCTCGTAAATCTTTTTACGGAGCATGCCCCTTATTTCAAAAGGGTCTTTATGGGCTTTCGGGCCTTAAAATGACCAACAAAATACGGCTGCTGCGGGCAGCAGAGGGGAACAAGGATGTAATCCACTCGGCTGTTAATAGCTAAGGAGGAGTTATAGTTATGCACATGTGTTGAGTTGGAAATTATACTAAAACAATTACCGTTTTATGTTCTGATTATAAGCGGCTGATTGTGGCGACCGGGTGCTATGAGGATATGTGAAGGATCACTGCAAGAATCAGTGAATGATATTGCTGCCAAGAGGAAGAGAACTAATTACGCTAATTACGCTTCACTCCAGTTGCACCAGGTTTGCTTAGATTTGGGCAGGTTCTGGATAATAACAAATTGAACAGTATTCACCCCGGTCGAAGTAATTGCCCTTAAGTAGGGATGAGCGATGTTGACAAAACATCGATATTGGCATCGATGTCAACATCGATGACTGAACATCGATGACCGATAATAATCGAACTCAAAACATCGATGTTCCTTAAAATCGATGTTATATAGAAGAGGTTAATAGAATGGCGGCCAAGGGCGTAAAAAGACAATATACTTAAATATTGTTTTTTTCTTTTGTTTTGTGATGTAGCCAAAGCCCCGGAAACAACCCTAGATGCGTTTTTAACATGGTTACGACCGGAAGATAATGAAGTAAATTGAACGTCTTCTTTTGGTATTGCTGCGAGCTAGAGAAATGCCCAGAGATGGAGTGGACTTTTTTATGATAGGAAAATTCGTCGGTCAACCTCGTCAGCACAAAGAACTTGGGTGTAAATTTAAACTCGAAGCTTTTTTCGATGACCACATTTCGTTCATTGTTTATAAGACAAATGCAGATTTAGGCTTCATAGAGAGATGGTCTTGTGGCTTTGGCGATTCATTCGTCAGCAAGACTCTTTATTGCGCTTTTGTTAGACCGATTTGATATTACGTTTTCCCGATCTAGCCATCATTTCTTTCAGTTCATAATTATCGGATCGAAGCGATAAAATGTAGGTTTCTTTGATTTGCGCTTTGCAGCCTTCCAAGAAACAATCCCGTTATATTGCCTCCCTACAACAATAGGTTTACGCTTCTTTCCATGGACACGTTAGAGAAAAACGGCTCTGCGAATCTGTACAACTCATTCCCAAGGGCTACTTAGATGTTTCAATATTTTATTTCCTTATCACCCTCCCAGGAATTACGACTTTCTTTATATTCCTTGCTGTCGCACTAACTGCGCTTCTAATGAATTCATTAATTCTCTGCTTTCTTTGAATGATCATTGGGATGAACTTGACTTAAACTAGTCTAAAACTCAAATGAAAAAAAATAGGGTGACTACTCAAATTGCATAGCCAGCTAATGATTTGGTTTTATATAAAGGTAGGTTTTGTTCTTCTAATGGCAACGAATACTAGTCTTCAATTTCAAAGGAATATTCAAAATTTTGAACTAAGTTCGCTTCAGTTCTTTTCTGCCAACATCGAAGGTCGATGTTTTGATCGTAACATCGATTGTGCGATATTTGACATACTGCAACATCGATGGTGAAACATCGATGTTTCGTGAACATCGGTGAACATCGATCATCCCTACCCTTAAGCTTCTGATGACTTAGATGTCCAAAAAAATTTCAAGTGGGATTCCCGCTCTATATTTTCCTAGTCCAGGAAGGAAATCACGTCCGATGGAAATCGAAAATTTCTTGCGTTTTCCGTAAGTGTTGAGTGGTGCAAGTATTAATTAATGAATAAAGTTATAAAGAACGCTTACCTTGTGGTGTTGCCCACCCGACAGCTGCCAAAGTTTTGACATCTTCTCACGGAAGTGTGAAGTTGGTGGCAGTTGCGGGGTTGGCAACCCTCAATATCATATATCATTATAGTAATTGCAAAATATAATAATACCGATATATAACTGATTTACAATGTAACAGTTCGTGAGATATGCGCATTTGAAGTTTGCGAAAAAATAATTTGTTTTGGAAGTCATTGAAAACACTCGTGTTAGCTCCTAAAATATTTGTTTATACCCTACGTATTATTGTTGAAGGAGATTTCTTGTACAATGAAATATTTGTACACCAAAATTATAATTTTCCTTCTACAAAATATTTCCTTGTACATAAAATCTTCTTGAAATATTTTTTGTTATTTTCCAAATAATGACTTCCAAAATGCGTTATTTTATTAAAAACTTCAAATGTGAATATCTCGCAAACCGTTAATTAGGACGGAGTCACCTTTTGAATTTATGCATGTTTTTATGAAATTAAATGGACTAATCTTCTTCTTCAATTTGGAATTTTATTGAATTTTTGTTATTGTTTTTTTTGATTACTTTTTATTTTTATTATTTGAATTTTTTTGGATAAGACCACACGTTTTTGAATAAGACCACATTCAAATTTAAGCCTTTTGGTCTTGTCAGGTTTTGTGATGAAGTCTTTGCTTTAGACTTACAATTGGTTCTTGGAGCCGGATTGATAAAATAAAGACAACATGTAGATCGAAAAAATCCTTAAACCCTTGATCCACAAAAATACTCGCTCCTAAAGCCAGTTCGAATTCAATATGGAACCATTTGAGTAACAATCACTATCTAATTTATCAGCCCGAAAACGAGATAGTCGGTAATTCTAAAAGGAGTAGCCTATATGAGGATACGGAAGCCATGTGTATTGAATACTTGTCTTCAACTCAAAGCATTTAGAAAAAATGTGATAAAACCTCATATCGAGCCACACAAAAGCAAAGTCACATTTCCTACCATTACAATTTTAAAACTTGCGTCTCTGAAGAAGCCGAACGATTGCTTCACTAGTTTGACTTTACACAACAAAACTATCTGACCGCTTGGGAATTTTTACACAAACGATAGAAAAATATCACAATATTGGTAAATACTCAATTAAAACTACTTCTTAATCAATCTACAATCAAAGTAGAATCCTCCGAAGTGATCGAAAACCTTCTAGATCAAACCGAAGAATTTCGGGCTTGGACGTTCCCACAGATAAGTGGGACGCCATTTTACTACTAAACCGTAGGAGAATTTCTAATTTTCTTTCGAGGATCATGCCATAGTTACAAAGGCTAATTTGACTCTGGGTTATGTTTTCGCTCCCTGAGCAATCACGACTTCGATGTCGCGATTTTTAAATTCCCCTTTTGATCGCATTGATTTTCATCTATCGCGAAAGAATGCGAGGAGTCAGCTTTGTAGAAGTTACTTTTTATTCATTCGCGCTTCTTATTTATGCTTTTATATAGTATCTTTAATTGTGGTTGAGTAGTTTGTAACGGAGTTACAAATTGACGCAAAACCTTACAACAGCACCGGAGGGAATAAACGCTCGTTCCGTGCTGTCGGACCACCCCTGGCGTCAAACTAGGTAAATCGTAGCGATCCACAACACTCCGCATCCGCCATGACAGTCTAAACGGCCCAAAACCTGTCAACGACAAATGGAAAAACCTGTCAACAGCACCGGAGGAAATAACGGGTTTTAAGTATCCCCGGATCATCCCCGAACCTGCCCTCATGAGATTAGGTAATTGCCTAACATCCCGTAAGATTTACAGGCCAACTTTCCCCTAAACAACGGGGGAAATCCAAAATCATATTCACCGCCATAGCCCCCGGCACTATATAAGCAGTGTCAGCACCACTGAGCAGTCACTAGAGATGGGAACCAAATCGAAAAGTATCGATACTTGGCATTGCAATATATCCGCATCTTTCGGTACTTAGATACAAATATACCGTTGAAAAGGTATCGATACTCAAAAGTATTGGAACCGTATGGATAAAAAATTAAAAAAGTCATATATGGTGTTGAAATTGCATTTTTTTTAAGGAGGGGAAATCCATTTACGTACGGAGTGCCGGACTCCCGCCCGGGTGGACTACCAGCTGAAACCCCCCCTCCCAGCTCCAAGGACACCAGCCCGGGACTGTTTTCCACATTACTTCGGGCTGGGCTTTTTCGCTTAGCCCAAAGGGCTCCTAACGCGGCAAGACCTGCGGAGCGTGTTTTCCACGAACTCTGCGACCAAGCTCCACTTCTCCTCTCCTTCCAACATGTAGAAATTGCACAGAAATTACAATTATTATCTTATTGGTTTTTTCTTGTTGTTGCAAAACAATTTGCAACAACTTTATCGTTGAGAAATATCAAAATATGCATTTGATTGATAATTTTTTTCATATGAAGACGCATCTCAGCGGATGATTTCATATATCCTTTTAGCAAATAAATAATTAGAAATTTCGCAAGAACAGCAAAAAAAGCAGATGAAATAATGAACAAATAAATTTCGATTTCAACAGAATATAAACTTTTTCAAATATGAACTTCATACAGATATTTAATTTGAATATACATAATAATATTTTACTTACATCTATATTTATTAACATCTTTTTAGTCGACGACGTTCCTTTTAATCGCAATTGAATGTTTATTAATGCACATGCATATACTATAATAGAAAATGTGTAATAATGACATTTTCTTTTAAAGTAGGTATAATATGCATGTGAATTTATGCACATTCAATTGCGATTAAAAGGAACGTCGTCGACTAGAAAGGAAAGTTAAGGTTAAATCCAAACTTCTTTGGATAAACAGGAAATCTATTTGTAGCTTTTATATACTGAAACACGGCTAGCGATTCAACCCATACACAAAATAATAAGACAGTTTGTGCTGTGCTGTCACGATACTAGTGAACGAAAAGTATCCAGGATCGGTAGTATCGGGGGCTTAAAGTACCGATTACAATACCTCGAGGTATTGAAAGGAAAGTATCGATACTTCGGTATATCGATACAGTATCGCCCATCTCTAGCAGTCACTCTTCCACCAGCAGTCAACCGAAGCAGACCAACTAGGAACTGAATAAAGGTAATTAAGTCTCTTTTCTTGCAGAATTGTCATCCGATGGTCAACCCGACCAATTCTGACCGAGGCAAGGCCGACAGAAGCAGCTGTCATCCGGTGGTGAGCCCGATCACACCCGACCGATCTAGGCCGATAGCAGCAGCCATCATCCGGCGGTCAGCCCGACCACAACGGATCGATCTAGGCCGACAGCAGCAGCCGTCATCCGGTGGTCAACCCGACCACAACCGACCGATTTAGCCCGACAGCAGCAGCCGTCATCCGATGATTAGCCCGACCGATCCATGCCGACAGCAGCAGCCTGATTCCTAGTTCGCTTACTCTTACACTAGCGTGATTTCCTAGTGAAGACACTCCTCCAACCAGCGTGACTCCTGGTTTCAATAATCTACTCGTGTACTGGCGTGATTCTCAGTCGTGTTATTCACTCTTACAATTTCTTCTGTTAGTGGTTGTCCGTAATCTAGCCCTAACACATTTATCTGTCTTCGTATTTTCCCCGCAGGAACCTACCCATCCCGTTCACCGAAAATTCCCCAAAGGAAACCAAGCGATCAGCATTCCGCCGACAAGAATCAGTTGAACGACACCACGAGCCCTGCCAAGGTAAGGAATTTCCAGGAAGGAGACACCAGCAATTACGTCACGTCCGGCAGAAGAAAGAGTGAGTGCCAATGTTCATTTCACACCGAGGTCACGAGGTGTTTATTTAAAGACAAAATTGTATTTTTTAAGAGTAAAGATAATAAACAGTGAATTCAAAATTTGTGTTAAACATCCAGGACTTTTGAATAAAAATAAATTGTAGTAAGGAATCGGGGCGTTTTCTTCAGAAGCCTTGATACTGGAGCCGGCGAGCTCAATCCAGAGAAAACCAGAACCCGACGGACTACGAAGGAAAACACGTTACCAATCGGTGTCCGAACCGCGACACGAAGATAATGCGTTACAAGTTCTTTTGTTTGTTTAATTTACAACGAATTCAAAATGGCGTATTTTATGCCTTTTAGCGCTTTTTGTGAAGTCGGTTCAACTTTTTTTTAAACTGTTTTATTTTTCAGTTTTTAATGTCTTCATATATACCACTCGAAGAATGCTGCTCCTACGAATAAAACAATTTCAAAGGTTGCAGAGGTAATGCTCTCTAAAGAATGGAAACACAATTATCCAAATCCGGCAGCATATTACGAAATTAATCACGGTCACCATTTCATAACTTCACCTAAGGAAATTCTTAACATGGCCCTAGGGCGCCACCGTACTCTATACAGCAAGTCAGAATTATCGTAGTCACAGAATCATGGTGGTCCAACTCTCACCACAAGCCACAATTTTTATCAAAATACAAATAGATACTCTATGCATTCAGAATCATCTCAACTAGTCCACGCGTAACGTTTATTGTTGGTCCTGCTTCACCGGCAGACAATGATATTTCTGCTGTAAATAAAATGCGTTGGCTGCATTTGTCCTCGCCTTCATCCAAATGTAAATAAGGATCGGATTATTAATTATGTTTCTTCTAAATCAGCTTTTTTGGCGGATTCGATGATTTGCTGGAGTTTGGTCAAGAAGGATGTGGATCTTACAAAATTTAAATTTGTTACATTTAAATTGGGTGTTCCTGAAAATTTTATTCAGTCTCTTAATTGCTGATTTTTGGCCGAATGGTGTTGTAAGAAATTTCGTAGGCAAACGTTCAAAAAACAAAAAAGCATTACTCTTCAGATGCCTCAAACATAACATATCCTTTGCAAAATGTGTTTGTCTCGAATAAGGGCTTAAAATAATTTTCTTTCTATTACCAAAATGTCAGAGGAATGCGTTCGAAAGTTCGTGAAATTTATTTAAATATAATTCAAGAAGATTATGATGTTATTGAATTTATTGAGACTTGGCTAACGACAGAAATTTTATCATCTGAATTATTTTATGAAAACAGGTATATTGCTTACAGAAGGGATCGCTGTCATCTTTTTACGGATTTGCCACGCAGTGACGGCCTCTTGATTGCTGTGAGGACATCTATGAGTTTTGTTTGGACTGGGGAAGATTTTTATTTGCGCAAGCTACATTCCACCTTCTAGCCCCATTATGGTATATGATATTCATGCCAGTAATATCAACAATCTTTTTGCTGATATTCCGTCTGAGGATTACTTGTGCTTCTTAGGTGATTTTAATCTTCCGAGTGTGAAATGGTGTTGGTCCGAGAATGAAAAGTGCCTTCTAACATTTCTTCCAGTCATGAGAACGCTGTTATTGATACAATGTTTAGCTTAGATTTAAATCAAGCTAACTCATTTACCAATGTGTTAGGGCGTATTTTAAATTTAGTATTTCTTAGTTCAACCTTTTTAGTCAATGTTTAAGAATCATTATATCCTATTTGTAATCCAGATTTGTATCATAAGCCTATAGTTATTAATATTAGTGTGTACAATTTTGCTTTGTCAGATAATTTGAATTTAATTGCATTTGATTTTCGAAAACAACTTAACAACTTTTTTAACTGTATTGATGGGAAAGGTGTTATAGATTTCAATTCTGGCGATCTGGATTTGATATATAATAAGTTTTTAGAAATTTTTCATACTGGCATTGATGAATTCGTTTCTTTCCTTAGCAAAGTCCATAACTCTCATCCACCTTGGTTTAAGCGTGGACTTAAAAGACTCAAACATGCTAAGAAGAGTGCACGAAAGTACTTTCTAAACAATCCTAATTCGTTTAATGAATTGAATTATAAATGGCTAATTAGGGAATATCAGTTTCTCCACAAATACCTCTTCAAACAATACATTTGCTCAGCTGAAAATAACATTAAAGCGGATAGTATAGCTTCTTAGTCGTTTATTAATTCTAAACGGTCTTCAACAGGTTTATTTGTGGAAATGGTATACAATAACAATTCATCTTGTAATCTACAGGAAAGTTGTAATTTATTTCCTGACTTTTTTGAGTCTATTTATGCCGTAAATTGTTCACATTCTAATTATATGCATGAAACTAATAACTGGTCGTCGTTGATTTAGGGTTTCTTTCTCTGAGTGCTTATGATGTTGAAAATACCTTATGTTGATGATAAGACATTTTATGGCCCTGATTTGATTTCGAATGGTCTTTTGAAAAACTGCAGTTCTTCGCTTCAATACATCTTTAAGTTCCGGTAATTTTATTGAGGCTTGGAAATTTTTTTATATAATTCCCTTGCATAAGGCTGGTTCAAGACATATGGTTAGGGGTATTGCTAAGTTGTTACCGATTATGAAGTGCTTTGAAAGTCTTGTAAAAGAGAAACTGTATTTCTACATTAAAGAGGTTATTGTCCCACACAAGCATTTGATCGAGTAGAGTTTTCCATACTTAAAAGGAAATTGATTGCTTTTGGGTTTCAATCTTCTTTATTAAAATGGATTCTTTCCTACTTAATGGGTCGTCGCCAGTGTGTGAAGATTGGTTCGGTCAAATCCAGAGTATTTGCAGCTTTATCTGGTGGTCCTCAGGGAAGTCATCTTGGTCCCCACCTTTTTTTTGCCTCAGTTCTGCTTTATGCTGATGAATTTAAGCTGTATTGTATCATCAAGGAGTTATCAGATTTTCATAGACTTCAGGAGGATATTGATAGGCTTTTTGATTGGTGTATAAACAATGGCCTTGAACTTAATCCTGATAAATTTAAGGCATTTTCGTTCCATCGCATGCGTTCACCTCATTGCTTTGCTTACATGATCAATAACATTGTCATAAGTCGACCGTCTAATATTTGCAATCTTGGTGTGTATTTTGATAGCAAATTTACTTCCAATGTTCACATTGACTATATTTCATGCAAAGCTTCTAAAATTCTTGGCTTTATTAAGCGCAATTCTACTGATTTCTCTGACCCTCACACTTTGAAATCATTGTATATATCGTTGGTTCGTTTAGTACTGGAATATGCTGCTGTAGTTTGGAACCCCTACACTACATCACATTCTGACCGTCTTGAGTTAATTCAGTGAGCACTTACCCGGTATGCTCTTCGTAAGTTAAATTGGATGAATGGTCTTCCTTCCTATGCCGACAGGTGTAAACTGCTGGGCTTACAGTATCTATCTTGTAGACGTACGATTGCTTCAATATTGTTTGTTCGGGATTGCTTATGCTATAGAATTTGTTTTCCTTACCTTTTTGCTCTCTTTACCATTTATGCTCCAGATATTTATCTACGGTATATAAATTTGCTTTATGTTCATAGTCATAGGACTACATATGGACAGCATGAACCTATAGCCAGTTGTTCAAGAAATTTTAATGATGTCTGTAGTTTTATTGATTTGTCGGATGATCGTGGTAAATTTAGATAAGATCTATTTAATTTATTTGGTTATTACGCATAATTATCTTTGCTCTATTAGTTTTCTAATTAAAACTGTTTCTGTATATTTTATAGGCTTAACCTATTGGATTTTGAATTCTTTTGTTTGTAAATTTTCGTATATTTTTCTATAAGTTAATTTTAGGATAGTTGTGTTCAATTCATTGAAATTTATATTGCTTAGTCTGTGGGATCTTGTTATCTGTAGACATAAATAAATAAATAAACAAAGTTAGACTACTCCTCCCCACACCCCAACCCTAGGTCAACATTTTTCCATATCGTAGCAATGGGGAATCACACTGTATACTACAAATATAATCATCCAAATAAGTGAGTGCCTTCAGAAATTTGGTAACGCCCCCTCCGCACACCTCATACACCTTTGCCGTGGTACCGTGGGGGATTATACTCTATATCAAATAATAAGAATTATCCAAATTGGTTTACGCGAAGTTTTTTCTGACGCATCTTCTGTTTTTTTTATTCTTTCTTCCTTCTGTTAATAAAATAGCTTTTAAAAAAAAAAGTTGAACCGACTTCACAAAAAGCGCTATAAGGCATAAAATAATTTTTAATTTGATATCTATTACGAAAATTTTGAAGTCGGTGCAAATCAAACAAACTAAACAATTACAACAAAGATATTTAATCGTCATTTCTAATGATCCCGTAAGCTGAAACGTTCAGGTAGTTTAATTTTCAATTGCGGTTCTGTAGTTGTTTTATTTGTTTAATTTGCACCGACTTCAAAATGTCGTAATAGATATAAAACTAAAAATTATTTTATGCTTTTTAGCGCTTTTTGTGAAGTCGGTTCAACTTTTTTTTTAAAAACTTTTTTATTTTTCACTTTTTAGTGTCTTCTACTCTATATAACGAAGAAAGAACCATCCAAAGCGGTCCTACCCCACCTCCATTTCAAAAAATTATTTTTCTCATGGTAGCAATAAAGGAACATACTCTACCGAACATAAAAGGAATCATCGAAATCGGTCCACGCGTTACGAAGAAGAAGAAGAAGTTACTACAACCATTGGACCAAATTATTCTCCTATTAGCAATGGGGGATCACACTCTATACAACAGAAAAGAACAATCCAAATCGGTCCACCCCCCTTCCCCCGCCAACCCCTTCAAAATTTTTTTCTCGTAGTATCAACCAAGAAGCATACTCTACCCAAAAGAAAAAGAACCATCTAAATCGGTCCACCCGTTACGAAGTTAGACTACTCCTCCCCCCCAACCCCTCATCATAGGACCAAATTATTATCTTATAAGCAATGGGGGATCACACTCTATACAACAGAAAAAGAAACATCGAAATCGGACGACGCGTTACAAAGTTAGGTTCCACCCCCCACCCTTCACCACCATCCCACAACAATTTTGTTCTCGTGGTATCAACCAGGGAACATAGTTTACCCAACAGAAAAAGAATTATCCAAATCGGTACACGAGTTACGAAGTTAGACTACCACTCCCCTCCTCTCCCCAGCCTAGGTTAAATTTTTTTCTCCAATTAGCAATGGGGGATCATACTCTTTACAACAAACAAAGAACCATCCAAATCGGTCCGCGCGTTACAAATTTAGGTTTCACCCCCACCCCCCACCACAACCCTGTCAACAATTTTTTTTGACATGGTACCAATCGGTGAACATACTCTACCCAACAAATAATGAATCACGAAAAAAGTTCGACGCGGTACGAAGTTATGCCCGGTCAGACATAAAAAATAAATAATAAAAATTAATAAATAAAAAATACACGTCGAACTTAGAACCTCTTTGTTTTTGGGAAGTCGGTTTAAAAGAGATGATCATACGGCTACTCACTCACTCATACGTCCTGTATAAATCGTGGGCAATCACACTTTAATCCAATCAGATCTTGCAGTATGACTTGTCTCCAAATTGCTTTATTTTTTCTCCGACCGTTCGGTGACTCTTTCAGTCTCTTTTTCCGTAAGCAAATCCTCTTCGAAGGCTGCAGCTCACTCAAAAATTTTGAGAGCAAGCAAGCTAATTTCGTCGTCATCGGAATCAAATACAATATTTGTATTCTTCGCAACAAAAAAAAATTTTTTTTCGCGCTACACGGAACACAGGAAAAGTAAGCAGAAAGCCGTATAATTAATATTTGATAATTTTGACATCTATGTTCATCACACGTGCTGTCAGATTTTTCTGTGTGTCTAGAAGTTTCGCTGTCAAAATTCCTATTGAACATGTTTTGATAAGGACACTGCTAGAATAAATCGAAACTTGTGGCGCACTGAAGTCCCACCGAAAACGCTATTAATTGTAGATTTCTTGTGTCGATTAGTCGATTGATGAGCTGTTTCCTCATCATACGTTAAACTTTACCTTTGAATTTATACGAATATAATGAAAAAATTCTACAATTTATTTAAAATTGCTACTATCTGTAGTGATAGGGCTGCTACCAGAGTTGCCTAGTCGGGCGATTTCTCGCCGATTGGGCTACTTGAGCCGTTAGTTGGGCGAGACAATTTTCCTCTCTGCGACTGGGTGATTTTTCAATTCTTGCTGGGCGTATTTTTGCTGCTGTTGTCAAATTGACATGCGAATAAGAGGCCTTGCATATGTGAGTGTATTGCTTGTCATTTTAAGTTGAGTGCTGGCCGTGAACGTTTTACAACTGGCATTTCACCCATTTACAAAATGATTTCAGGATCAAAATCAGAATGAGAATTAAAGATTTGATAGACATAATAATTTTTTAAATTTAATATAAATCACTTATGAAAAAATAAAATTTTTTAGAAGAATTTTCCCTAATAATAACGTTGCGGTTATTTCCCTAACTACGACGGCTATCTGTTGTTTATTTGTAGTATAGAGCAAGAAAACCAGGAAGCATATCACCGAAAAAAGAGAACCTGTTGCATAAAAGAATGGCAAAGGGCTAAAAAGCGATAAGAAAACTCAAAAAATTTAATGAGGGACTTCAAGTAGGCGCAACAGATCATAAACATTTTCTCAATAATTGGCAATTAGCACTGATTTAAAAGATTACATTAAGAGACAAACTATTCCGCCTGAAGAGAAATTAGTCATAATATTACTCTATTACTTTAAGCAACATGCGACAATTTTATCGACCAAGATTATGATTCAAAATCATGGATATCTCTTCTTTCTCGCGCTCATTCAACAGCCAAAACAAGAATGAAATCATGTCTGACCCCTCCAAACCAGAAAAATTGTGCTCTGGTTGTATTAGTGCGTGACAACAGGTGAAATAGGTTTGGATTTTGATGCAAATTTCTCTCCAAACTGCAGCGCATTTGTAGAAATACCTCTTCTCTTCTGTTACCTCTTTCCCAGAAAACCGTTTCGACAACAGTTGCAAGAATACTCGTGTGCAATGGCCCGTTTATCCCAATGGAAATTTTTCGTTCGTAGTAAAAGTATGCTCAATGCCGTCGTCACGTCGTGGATATTTGATTCTGGTACAGCCGACATCAAAATTGTTTTCTATCGTCCCTGCGGTTGCTTTTGCTATCCTTTGTATATATTTTAATTCCTAAAAGATTAAAATGTGCGTAATAAATAGTTGGAAGCGACTGGGTGAATTATTAAAGGATGTGACTATTTGCACTTACGTGTATTTATGTACGTCAAAATTTTATTAGACTTTCTGGGAGAAGAGGTGTATTAATCAGGCTTTTAATTGCTTTATTAAATGATGGGTTTCCGCACTCCTCCCCCCGCCAGGGAATATATTTGTAAAGTAGTACATACAAGTACATAAAAAACGTAAAAGCGTAACTTTCCCGAATTCAAAAGTACACGTAAGTGCAAATAATTACTTCCATTATTTAATACTTTGTTTTTCACGACGCCTCTACCACAATTTTAAATTTGTGTTACTTTTATCTGTTGCTGTGATTACTGTAATAAACATTACATTACAGTTGTACAAACAATAATTTGAAAGACTTGATTGATTATAAAATCAAAAGATACTCAGCAGGTATCACAGCCATAGATATCCCTGCAAGCAGGTCCCTGTAGAGTGGCTGTTTCCCTGCTCTACCCATCTTCTTTTTCTTTGTCTCCTGTCCCCCCGGAGAGTCCCCATCAGAACGGTTGCGTTTTACCACCGCCGTCCTTGATGGTCCAGCTCCAGCACCGTTGGTCCCCCGTACCTTGCCAGGAAGCCCAGTGCCCAAGAGAGGGCCGAATGGTTTCGCCAGATTAAGGCGGAAGCGTGTATTATTGCCATTCCCACCGGCCACTGGTTTCTTCTCCGCCTGCCCACCGGCGGATTTAGGCTGCTGAGGAGGGGCGGGTGTACCGCCTGCAACCTCTGCTGCCATTCTCTCCCGCGCTAGCCTCCTGCGCTTCGCACCTGAAGGTCGTACGCGTCTGACGTTGAGTTTAGCAACGACCGGCTTACTATAAGGAGTTGAGAGGGTTAGCACAATAGGCCCCAGTGGCCGCGGCGCTTGAGAACCTCACACCTCCAAATCTAATCAAATCATCAATCAATACCTATATATAATATCTTGATTGTGGTTTGATAGTTATTTTGTTTGTTTAATTTGACTTCAAAATGTCGTAACAGATTATTTTAGCGCTTAAGTCGGTTCAACTATTTTAGTTTTCACTTTTAAGTATCTTCCGACATACTATTGAAAAAAGCTGCTCGTAAAAAAAGCAACTTCAATATTTGCAGAGTTACTGCACTCTGTAGAAAGGAAACATAATCATCAAAATACGGCAACACATTCTGAAGTTAATCCCAGCTCTTACATTAGATACAAAATTCTTACCATGGCGCTAATGAAATGTATTGTGAACAACCGGACGAAAATCATCAAAATCGGTCTCCGAATTAGGCAGCACTCCTTCACTACCTCCACCACACCCCATACATTTTTGACGTGGTACGAAATTGGGGAACATACTCTGTACATCACAAAAGTTAGCCTATCCCTCCCTCGCTCATATCATAGGTCAAATTTTTCCTCACAGCAGCAATGGGGAATTGAGTTTCGGTTAAAAGTATTATCGAAGTCGGTTCACGCGTTACAGAGTTAGGTTCCAACCCCCCTCTACCCCCACTATAGGAACAAATTTTACCTGATATTAGCAATAGAGAATCACTCTCTATACAATAAAAAAACCCGGAGAAGTGCGAGTTTGACCCGCGCACCGAGGGTTCCGAAATTTTTTTTCATATGATATAGCTTCAGATTACGGATTTTCGGATTTTTTCCCTTAATTGTGCTGTCAGACCTTGCTTCTTGCCAAATTTCATGATTCTAGGTGAACGGGGAAGTTTTGTGTCTGTCTTGACAGAAAGACAGATAGACAGACGGACAACGAGAGATCTTATACGGGTTCCTTTCTTCGTTTTGAGTTGCGGAACCCTAAAAAAGAATCATCCAAATTGATCAACGCGTTACAAAGTTAGGTTCAATCCCCACGCCCACTCTCTACTCTAAGAATCATCAAAATCGGCCAACGCGTTACGAAATTACGAAAAAGCATACGCGTCGAACTTAGAAGCTCTTTATTTTTGGTCGGTTAAAAATAAATGATATGGCCTACCACTCAAGTCTGTTGCTAGAAAAATTCATCTGTCAAAATAAGCAGCATTAAATATGTTCCTAAATTACTACTGTACCCATTCTATTCACTTTCCATCAAACATAACATAGAACAACAAACTCTTGAGTTTACCTTAATATACAAAATTGTATTGTAACGTGATAATTACGTACAGTTAGTCTTTTGTTTGCTGTCACAACAATCGAGCATGCTATAAATTTGTATTCAAAAAAGCCGTACCACAGCTAAGTGGAACTCAAATGTTAGAAAAAATTACTGGCTTTTCTTATTACCCCTGCTGAGAAGATCTCTTTTAAATCCTTTCAACTACTTTTACCAATCCAGCATACTTCATTGCCAGTTGTGACTTTACGTAACGCCCAAAATCGATTTTTTGCTGGCCTAGTTTCCTGAAGCCGATGGAAGTGAATCCCAACTCTCTTGACAGAGCTCCATTCAAACTGCCAGGAG
This sequence comes from Leptarthrus brevirostris, assembly GCA_964036015.1. Taxonomy (NCBI): domain Eukaryota; kingdom Metazoa; phylum Arthropoda; class Insecta; order Diptera; family Asilidae; genus Leptarthrus; species Leptarthrus brevirostris. Next base: position 54,316,608 of record OZ038371.1, read on the forward strand.
CCACCCGTATAACTAGTGCATTCTCTGCAAACGCTGGTGTACAAACTTCTGGATGAAAGCTTTTTCAGGAACAACGGTGCGCACGGGGAACTGAAACTGCTGAAATTTTAGAGGAGCTCTTTCACTATATAAGGTAAATTTGCATATGATACAGTTTTTCTCTACGGTCGTTCATATTTTATAGAAACTTGGTAGAAGACACTTAACGCCCTGCAATAATCTTGTCCCTGCAAGGCATCTCATCATTGCTCAGGAACCAGCGAGATTACATTCTACAAATTCGGTAACAAAGGAGATCGCTTGTAAAATGCTTTACAGGTAGTTGGAGAATGCGATGCCATGGAATAACTTCTCTGGATAATAAGAAAAAAGTTTCGCATTTCAGGAAAGTTTTGTATTCTAAATCCACAGCAAACAAAAAATAAAACCTCAGAAGTAGAAAGCAGAGCTGAATAGTTGTGGGGAAATGGAAAAGTTTACAAAATTCAAAGGTTTACAAGACATGCCAAGGACGCTGTGCGTTAAAACTTACTAGTTCCACTCTGCACTGAATAGCATTGACGGTCTCATGTAGTTTTGCTGTAAAAATATTTTCTCTTAATGAGCGCACATTTACGGAAAGATTCAAACTTCAAATAATTGTCGAATTGGAAAAAGAAAATTAAATTATTACCAGGTCATGACGGACCCAATCAAAGTTAATGGTTTTGTTTATAATCGATCATATGAGCCATTAAATTTTTTTCCTTAAGTAAAAGGGAACACTCACATAATCAAAATCTGAAAACAATGGTTTGAACTCAACACGCCTCTTTAATTGAATTTTTTTTTAATTAAATTATGATGCTCTATAGTATAATTGTTGAAGAAAATTCAGGAATGGACTGAATCACTATGGCTTCCGAATAGCTCATATATTTTTCCAAGAAGTTTAAATAATTGATTATTAAAATTATTATAAATAATCAATCAATTGAAATTATTATAAATAATGGATCAATTTGAATGATCCTTTTTTATTAAATATGAGAAAAGTTTTGACTCTAGGATGGGGGTGGAGAGCAGCGGCGAAACCTAAATTTGTAAGGCGTTGACCAAATCTTTTTTTGTAGTGTAGAGTATTTGCTTGAAAATCTAAGGGCCGTTATACATGAGCTACTGCTACGGCTTTAGCACGCGTTGCTCACACTTTCTTTCCCAAATTTTTTTTATAACAACGCCCGTGCTCTGTCGTAAAACTTTCGCGTGACGACTAGCTTGACGTGGAAACAAATGAAGTATTTCAGACGAATTCGCGATAGCATTTTTCTCGCAGTAGCCGTTTTGTTATTGGTTAAGAATAGCATAATCTTATTAAATTTATATTATTATGATGAAGACATATTGTGGTGACGCTCTTAATTTACCATAAGTAACATTTATAATGTTTTAAATTAGGTTCCGTTCGATTCAATTACGTTCTGTATTTACTTGTTGCAAAAGGTTACCCAAGTAGCTTGGGATTATTTTATTTTGAATGTTGTCAAATAATTTGTAAAAAAGTTCAGTTGATTTTTGGTCTTCAACCGTACCACATATAATTTGTATTACATCTAAAGAATTTAATAAAGTTTTGGTTTAAATTAATCGGAATCCTTAAATATTCAATTTGTATTTTGTAATCGTCAGATTACAAAAATTATAAAGTCCTTGAAATAAAGGCAAAGTTTTAAAGTCCTCGGAGCTAAATGCTCTTGAGGCAATTGCAGCCATAGAGAAGGAAGGCCCCCCAGCAACGTCCATCGAACAACATAGGCCTGAGTGAGTGTGGAGTCAATCTGTGAATATATTGGCGGATGAAGACTGGACCTAGAAAACAGGAGGCAACATCATCCCCATATTGGTGACCCCGACAGCAGTACAAAACCTCTGCATCAAGCAGACGTCACATCAAACAGAGACGTCACACCAAACACACACGTCACTTAAAGTTAATATTGATAAACGTGCCCCCCACCAGTGGTAAGGCACGCACTTATCAATACATTTTTTTTTTTAAGTATGATTGATAGAAGCGCCCCCCACCAGCGGTGAGGCACTCTATCGTCATCAAAACGCACAGCAACCACAAGCAATTAGTAGTAGGAAGACGAGTACGTGCGAGTGACAGCAGGAAAACAACCACCTGCGGTAAACAGCAGGAAGAAACCGTCAGACGTCATAGCCAAGCATAAGGAATTTAAGAGTTACAAGAAAACGTCAACAATTAGAACATCAGCAACAACAGATAAGTTTTTTTATTTTGGTTTTTTTTTGTTTATTAATATACATTAATTTAAAAAATTATTTTTTGTATTTACTGAATCCTTATTGTAAAATCATTGCAACATTTAAATAAGATGAACGAATTGAGTGATTTGTTCGGTGAAAGTACTACCAAGCCATGCGTTTCTGACCCGGGTCAATTGGCTGCACCACTTATTCCACTTGCTTCGTTGTCCGTAAATGCAGTCGCTATCAAAACCATACCTTTTTGGCGAGCAAATCCGCAGGCATGGTTCCTCCAGCTCGAATCTCAATTCGACCTGGCAGGAATAAACCAGGATCAGACGAAATTCAACCACTTGTTAAGTGCGTTGGATGAAAGTGTGTTTAGGGACATTAGTGATATTATCTCGAATCCACCAACGGTGGACAAATATCTAAAGTTTAAAGAAACGTTAATCTCACGTCTTTCGTCATCTGATAATTTCAAACTCAAACAACTGTTGAATGAGTTGACATTAGGCAATGCTCGACCATCTCAACTTTTACGAGAAATGAAAACATTAAATTCGGGAAAGTTATCAGATGAAATTTTAAGATTTCTCTGGCTACAAAGATTACCTCCGAACGTACAAGCTATTTTGGCTTGTAGTCTAGAAACAACGGATGTGTTATCAGCGATGGCTGACAAAATTCTTGAAGTTACAGGTCGAACTGAAGTTTATACTTTAAAAGCTGATTTAGAACCAAGTGTTTCTGTTGTTACGGCACTACAAAATCAAGTCAGCGAACTTACAGAACAATTCAGACAATTTTCTCGATCAACATTTAGACCTACATATAAACATACAAATTCAAGATCAAAATCTCGAAATAACTCAAGAAATCGTAGTCTGTCAAAAGGCAAAGAGTTGTGTTGGTATCACTTTAAATTTGGCATTAAAGCCAATAAATGCACTCAACCGTGTAAATTTGTTGTTAACAAGTCAACAAACTAATTGGTCAGACTCCATTGACGACGGGGGACACTGACCTATTCAAAAGTCGTCTACACATTCTTGACAAATCAACCAACATACAATTTTTAATCGATACCGGCTCAGATGTTTCAGTTATACCTAATTTTCAACCAAAATTGTATAACTCTAACAGTCTCAAACTTTTGGCAGCTAATTCTAAAATAATTAATACATATGGAACAAAATTGCTAACACTAAACTTGGGACTTCGTCGAAATTTTCAGTGGGAGTTTATCATCGCCGATGTTTCAAAACCTATAATTGGTGCCGATTTTTTACGCAAGTTCGGGTTACTAGTTGATTTGAAGAATAGGGTACTTATCGATCCCCTAACTTCTCTAAGGTCAACTGCCAAATCAGTCAAAGGTTTTTCAGAATCTTTAGCCATTTACATTGACCCATTACTCAATCATAAAGTATACGCATTACTTCAAAATTTTAAGTCAATTACAACGGATAGCAATTTCACAAAACAAACTAAGCATGATGTCTTACACTACATTAATATCGAAGGACAACCCATTGCTTCCAAAGTTCGTCGATTGACCGGAGAAAAGCTTTCGGCCGCAAAAACGGAATTTAAATTTCTACTGGAACAAGGAATCTGTCGTCCTTCTAACAGTCCTTGGTCATCCCCGCTGCATCTCGTTAAGAAAAAGAGTGGCGAATGGAGACCATGTGGAGATTACAGACGGCTCAACGCGAAAACAATTCCGGACAGATATCCTATACCACACATCCAAGACTTTGCAAATCAATTGGAACGAAGTAAAATATTTTCAACAATCGATTTGATTAAAGCATACCACCAAATTCCAGTAGCACCTTCAGACATTCCTAAAACTGCAATTTGCACACCTTTCGGCCTTTTCGAATTTACACGAATGACTTTCGGCCTATGCAATGCAGCTCAAACGTTTCAAAGGTTTATCCATTCTATATTACGCGATTTGCCATTCTGTTTCGTTTATCTAGACGACGTATTAATAGCCTCGAAATCAGAAAAAGAACACCTCAACCATCTTAAACAAATTTTTTCAAAATTTGAAGAAAACGGGCTATCCATAAATTTAGAAAAGTGCAAGTTTATGGAACAGGCGGTTAAATTTTTGGGGCATTTAGTTTCAACTGACGGTATCAAACTATTACCAGAACGCGTTGAGGCAATCAATTCAATGAAACTTCCTGAAACGGTAAAAGAATTAAGACGTTTTTTAGGAATGATAAACTTCTATCGTAAATTTTTAAAAAATGCTGCAATAACCCAACTCCCATTAAATAAATTTTTAATAGGCGACAAAAAAAACGGCAAAAAGAAAATAAATTGGACAAAATAAGCAATCGAAGCTTTCGAAGCAACCAAAACACAATTATGCGAATCAACTTTATTATCATTTCAATCAAGTAATGCTGCATTGGCATTAGTAGTTGACGCTTCAGATTTCGGCATCGGAGCAGTAGTACAACAGAATTGTAATAACATTTGGAAACCGTTAGGTTTTTTCTCTTCCAAATTAACTATAGCTCAAACAAAGTATAGTACGTACGACCGCGAACTCCTTGCAATTTACTACAGTATAAAACATTTTAGATTTCTTTTAGAAGGAAGAAATTTCACTATATATACAGATCATAAGCCATTGGTGTTTGCTTTCAAACAAAATCCTGAAAAAGCGTCACCTAGGCAGGTAAGACATCTCGACTACATTGGCCAATTTTCAACCGATATCAAGCACATTTCAGGTAAAGACAATATCGTAGCCGATACATTATCAAGGCTTAACGAAATTGGCATTACTGGAGCTATTGATTTTGAAGCAATCGCCGATGCACAAATCGATGATCTTGAACTTCAATTTTTGATTAAAAATTCTTCACTAAAGATAATTAAAGTGAAACTAAGTAATTCGGAGAAAGAAATTTATTGTGACGTATTTATTAATAGAATCCGCCCATACATTCCTGCGAATTTTCGTAAAGAAATGTTTTCGGCAATTCATAATTTAAGCCATCCAGGAATCAAATCTTCAGTTAAACTACTAGTCAATAGAGTAATCTGGCCGTCAATAAAAAAAGATGTAAAAGAATGGAGCAGAAATTGTTTAGCATGTCAAAGAGCGAAAATATCAAGACACGTTAATCCTCCACTTGCCGACTTCCAACATGAAACTGAACGTTTCAATACAATACATTTAGATTTGATATGTCCATTGCCAGACTCGGAAGGTTTTAAATATTGCTTGACAATTATAGATAGATACACTCGGTGGCCAGAAGCAATTCCAATTGAAAACATATGTGCAGAAACGGTAGCATCTGCGTTAATAAAAAACTGGATTTCAAGGTTCGGTATACCTTCAAAAATCATCACAGACCAAGGATCACAATTCGAGTCATATTTGTTTAAAGAACTTACAAACTTACTAGGTATCAAACGTTGTCGCACAACAGCCTACCACCCTCAAGCGAATGGATTTATTGAACGCTGGCATAGGTCCTTGAAAGCATCGCTAATGTGTTACCAAAATTCAAATATATTTACCACTCGTGTTATGATGATGATGAATTTCAATACTCCCCAGCTAAATTAGTCTATGGAGAAAACATACGTCTACCCGGTGATTTTTTTAACCAACCATTATTTTTGAATAACCAAACTGAGTTCATAAAAAATCTCGAACAACAGTTTGAGAATTTACGACCATCACCGGCATCTCGGCATATTTTACAGAAAAATTTCATATTTAAAGATTTGAAAAATTGCCCGTTTGTTTTCATTCGTGTAGACGGTGCGCGACCAAGTTTAAAACCTCCATACGAGGGACCATACCGGGTATTGGACAGAAACGAAAAATTTTATAAAATCTTAGTTAAAGGAAAAGAGATTAATGTTTCTCTCAACAGACTTAAACCTTGTTTTAATAACTCAAAGGACGATAATTTGCAACGCACTTCATCCAAGGCACATGAACAAGGGCCTAACGCAACATACAGGTCAGATTTGCCAGTGTCAAACGACCGTGTTACAAACAAAAGTGTGTCTGTTCAGCCAGCGCTGGAGAACACTCAACATTTTCACAGGTCGAAGTCAAATTTTATTTCACCAACCGACATTTCCCAACAGAACAATAGAAATCAAAGAACGTTAGAGCCAGTGATCAACGATCCACCACAAACAAGCCGAGCAAATAAAAGGGTGTCTTTTCAACCAGCGTCGGAGAACCCAGATTTAACGGCAGACACAAACAATTCAGAACAAAATCATCCAATTCAAAATAACATACCAAAAATTACATTTTCAAAAGACGGAAATACCCTATTTCCAGCTAGATAAACCAGAGCAGGACGAACTACGAAACCTCCGGAACGTTTCGCGGAATCCTTAGGATTCGCTGGCGGGGGAGTAATGTGGTGACGCTCTTCATTTACCAAAAGTAACATTTATAATGTTTTAAATTAGGTTCCGTTCGATTCAATTACGTTCTGTATTTACTTGTTGCAAAAGGTTACCCAAGTAGCTTGGGATTATTTTATTTTGAATGTTGTCAAATAATTTGTAAAAAAGTTCAGTTGATTTTTGGTCTTCAACCGTACCACATATAATTTGTATTACATCTAAAGAATTTAATAAAGTTTTGGTTTAAATTAATCGGAATCCTTAAATATTCAATTTTGTATTTTGTAATCGTCAGATTACAAAAATTATAAAGTCCTTGAAATAAAGGCAAAGTTTTAAAGTCCTCGGAGCTAAATGCTCTTGAGGCAATTGCAGCCATAGAGAAGGAAGGCCCCCCAGCAACGTCAATCTGTGAATATATTGGCGGATGAAGACTGGACCTAGAAAACAGGAGGCAACATCATCCCCATAATATGATACTGATAAATTTATCTTTTATCATTCATATGTCGAAGAATTGACAAGTCACGCAAGTGCCCTAGCTCCTTCTTCGCGTCTTTCAAGGTTGTCATCCCTAATGCTTTGTTCAATGACATCGTTTCCCCTGAGATTTGGCTCAATGGAACCTTCGTCCGGGAATTTGTTCCAAAAAACCGTTCAGGCTCCAGAGAAAAACTCATCAGCGAGATCACGTTCTACTACGCTAACGTAACCGGCCTTCGATCAAAGACGATTTGCCTCTATACCAGCTCTACTTTTTCATGCTTCGATGTGGTCTGTCTGACTGAAACTTGGCTTTGTGGTATGATCGCCGATGTTGAGCTCTTCGGCCCGGAATACATCGTCTTTCGGCGGGACCGACATCTATCTGCAGTGAACGCTCCTGTCGGGGGAGGAGTACTATGTGCTGTTCGTCGCAATATCCCTTGATCTGTTATTGAGATTTTGGACTCGAATATTTTGGAACTTTTATGTATAGTTTTTAGATTGCCGGATAAGAACGTGTTTATTTCCACCTCTAACATTCCTTCGGGAGCGATCTTACTTACGACTCACTTGCTTCCTGCATCGATACTCTTTCCTCTTCTTTGCGTCCTCAAGATGAGTTGTTGCTCCTCGGAGATTTCAACCTGCCTACTATTAGCTGGGTGTCATCAGATGTTGACGGGCTGATTCCTTCCCAATCACCTGCATCGCAGAGTTATTTATGTTTCATCGACAGCATTACCTTTTCCGGGCTTGTACAGTGTTCCAGCATCGCTAATGATTCCGGTAGATTTATGGATTTGGTGTTCAGCACTGACCCATGCTGCACCTTGGTCAGGCGTTGCCCGGTTCTTTTGGTTCCTGAGACTTCTCATAATCCTGCGCTTCAAATTGCTTTGGTCTTCGACCCATTGCATTTCTGATTCACGACGACTTTTCTTTTAATTTTAAAAAGGCTGACTTTTCTGTATTGAATAATTTTTTATTGAATTGTAATTGAGCGGAACATTGATGTGGCGGTAAGAGCTTTTTATGACAATTTATTTACCTGTTTCTTGCATTGTGTTTCTGTTTCTCGTTGGTTTTCTTCTTTCTCTAGTCCGCCTTGGCTCAATAGCTCGCTGAAGCATCTTAAAAACTTAAAAAATAAAACATGGAAGCAGTTCTGCTTATCAGGAGCCACTCGGATTTTTATATTTACTCACCAGGGATGGGGATCGAACTGAGAAAATCGATCCAGTACGGATCGATTTATAATTTTTTTCCGATTTCGAAGATCGATTAATTGCCCTAAAAAGATCGATATTCATAGATCGATTCCATTTTTTTTTACATCTTGAGATATCGCAAAATGAAGATGGTTTTTGAGAATCTTAAAGTTAAAGATTAAAGTTTAAGTTATCCTGGGAAATTTAAAAATTAATTATTTGTGATGTTTCCTTAAATACCTATTTTATCCTTGATATAGAATCACTGAACCAGAAATAAAGGACAATCCAAAGATTACTCACTTCTAGAAAAACGGCTTCGAACAAAGTAGTGAAAATTTTATGAATTCTTTTTGTTGGTGTTACTTTTTGGTACATTTTTACTCTTCTACAAGATTTGGCGGTACTTTTTTGAGAGGAGTCTGTGATTCTCTCCGGATGACAACAGAATTTTGACAGCAGCGAGTGATTCTCTCAAATAATTTTGGCAGGAGTAAATGACTGCACACTACCTGTTCCCTTTAGTTGCATGTATATTCTTATGACTTTAAAAGCTGGATATTTTCGTTTTACTATTTTGACAGTGTTACTTTTTCAAGCTGGGTAATTTAGGGAGCCTAGAGGAGTTTTCTAGTTGTAAGTAATCTTTAGGATAAACACCCACCAGTGTTTTTTTTCAATTATTTATAAAAAACGATATAGTAGTACTAAGGATTTTTTCGATATATTGATTTTTGGACAAATGGCACCCTTCTAAAGTGAAAAGTGGAAAATTTGCCTAAAAAGTCGTCAGAAACTTGTCAATAACAAATAAACTATTTAATATAAAAAAAATCCTACGTACTTTGATAGACAATGTATTTTTAAAGATACATTCAAAATTTCAAATGAATTGCTTTAAAATTGTCTGAGTAATGTTTCCGACCAATTTTAAAAATACAGTTTTGATAAAAGCCTTAGAAATTTTGAGTAGTAGAAAATCATGAACAAATAACCAAGTGGCCTTGTACTGAAATTCGAAAACTGAATACTCAGAGATTTCTCACGGCCATAATCTTTTGGAACATCATTTTTGAGGCCCTAAGGAACCATTTAAAAAAATTTAAAAAAAATCGATTTTTCAAAAATTTTAGAGTGGCTTTAACCGCTTGACCCCTTCAATGGATGAGAATCGGAAATAAGTTAATCGATTCAAGCTGAATCGGTCCAGCGAAAAATCGATTCAAAAATCGGCAGATCGAAGGCGAAAAGATCGATCCATCGAGATCGAATCGAAGATCGCCCAACCCTACTACTCACAATTGCGAGATGAGTTCACTTTCGAAATTCATGCCTCATATAATAATTACATTAACAGAATGAGGTCCATTATACGCGGTGAGCCTAAGCAGTTTTGGAGATTTGTTAACTCTAAGCGTAGCACCGACGGCTACCCTACTTTATTAAAACTAGGTGATACTGAAAGCAGTGATCCCTTGACGATTGCGAACCTTTTCGGCGACTTTTTTAAGACAGCTTTTCTTTCTTACCAGCTCTAAGGATTTTAGCTACTTGACATTATTTCCTCCTTCTTCACTGGAAATGAAAGATCTTACATTTGATGACAATACAGTCGCGAAACACATCAATAATTTGGCAGATAGTTTTTCATGCGGTCCTGACGGTATTCCTATTTTCTTATAAGAACTGTTCTTCTTCCTTGGTTTCTGTTTTTTGCTATTTATTTAATTTATCTATTTCTTGTCGAGTCTTTCCAAAATCTTGGAAATCATCACTTATTATCCCTCTTCACAAGAAAGGCAAGATGTGTGATATTTCCAATTACAGACCCATTGCAAACTTGTGTTGTATTGCTAAGATTTTTGAGGCATTACTTTGCGATACACTTATACTTTCATTGCAAACCTTTTCTTCTTTTCAGCATGGCTTTATGAAAGGTAGGTCTACTGCGACTAACCTACTGGAATTCTCAAATGTCTGCTTATCCAAAATTGAGGCTGGAAAGCAAGTGGATTGTATCTTTACAGATTTTAGCAAGGCATTTGACAGAATAAGCCACCAAATTTTGATTCACAAGTTGACTGCCCTCGGGTTTCCTTCATTGTTTGTAGACTAGGTTCGTTCTTACGTACTAAATCGGACCCAGCGTGTGTACTTCCGTGGATCACTATCTAAGTTAGTTTTAATTCCTCTGGCGTACCTCAGGGAAGTCATCTGGGCCCGATTTTATTTATTATTTACATCAATGATGTATCTTTATTCTTGAAATATTCAAAAATTCTTTGTTATGCTGACGACGCCAAAATTTTCCGTGTTGTGTTCTCTATTCGAGAGTGTGAATTTTTAAAGTCTGACTTAGATGCTTTCTACAACTGGTGTGCTGTTAACTATCTTCCCCTCAGTACGGCTATGTACGTCTATGTCTTTTACTCGTAGAAAGAATCCTCTCGACTTCAACTACACCATGCATGGCTGTGTTCTGGAAAATATTAATAGGAAAAAGGACTTGGGTGTCTGGTTGAACAGTAGTTTTACGTTTGACGATCACTTTGATGAGATAGTTATTAAGGCTAATTCTACATTGGGTTTTATAAAAAGATGGGCAAAGGAATTTGACGACCCTTATATCATGTTATGTGTTTGGTCACCATTTTATCGTGACTCAATTGACCGGGTAAAGGCAGCCCAGAGCCGTTTTGTTCGATTTGCACTCTTATTCTGCCGCCGTACTCAGATAGGCTTAAGCTCATAAAATTGGACTCTCTTGAATTCAGACGTAACATCTCTAAAACTGTTTTCGCTTTTGAATGTCTTCAAGGTAATGTTGATTCTCCAGTCTTGTTGTCTTCTTTTAATATATCGATTCCGAGTCGCTCCTTGAGTAATCGGGATTTTCTTAAAATTCCGCAGCATCGCACAAATTACGGTTTTCACGATCCCGTCACGTCAATGTCTCGGTTTTTTAATTTGCATTTTAACAACATTGATTTTAATCTGTCGAAAAATTCTATGAAGGCCAAACTTTCCTAACTACTCTTTTATTGTTTTGTAATTATGTATTATTAATTATTTTTCTATTTATTTTTATTAATTATTGTAATTTTATATTTTTAACTTCCCACATATAGGAAGTTATTGTAATGGGCCCGATTTTCAAAATTTTTAGTTTTAATTTTTTTTTACATTTCAAAGTCACCATAGTGTTTTACGCATGTTTTTGAACACATGTACGTGTGTGTGTGTGTGTGTGTGTGTGTGTGTGTGTGTGTGTGTGTGTGTGTGTGTGTGTACGTACGTACGTACGTACGTTCGGACCCACTTTTTTCGACAACGAAATCTCGCGAACAAAAAATGATAACGACTATGGTGCCATTCGAAGCGTATTATTGTCAATAAGAGCTGAAAGAAATTTAATCAATTTCGGTTCAGCCGTTTTTTTGTTTAAACAAAAAAACTGAAAAAAAAGTTGATGTCAGACTTTCTTGAAAAGGATTTCTTCGATGTAATTTGTTCTGATGACGATCGGGACATCAAAAAGTCGGATAGTAACAATTTATTATGAGCAGAAATTGTTTATAATGATGAAAAATTGTTTATAACAATAAATGATTGTTTATAACAATAATAAATTTATAATTATAAAAAATGGTTTAACCTGGTTTAAAATTGATTATGAAAATTGGAAATTGAATACAAAATTGCAGATTGTTCATAGCAATTGAAAATTCTTATAAACCATTGAAATTGTTGTTACCACAGAAAATTTCTTTTGTGAATAAACTTTGTTTATATCAATTAAAAATGGTCTATAACAATTAAGAATTGTTTATATCAATTATAAATTGTTTATAACCATTCAAAATTATTAATAACAAATGAATTCCAAACAAAGTGCATTTATTTGGTTTTCATTAAAAAATAGTGCTATAACGGAATAATTTTTTAAAAAATGTTTTGCACCTAATTACAACGAAATTATCATGATAAATTAAATTCTTTAATTTATTTATTTATAAATTTAAAATATCAATTTTTTAAGTATTTTTAAATGAGATACAAGTGGGCGAAAGTTTTTTTTTGAAAAAGATTCATCTGATCTAATTGGTTCTGATACAACTCGATACTTAAAAAAAAAAATCTAGAACTTTTATAGTTTTTTGTAACATTAAAAAAATGTTAAAAAAAACCATAAATAGTTGATATTAATGATAAATAAAACGATAAATCGAATAGTATGAATTTTATTGAGTTTTCACTTACTCGTAATATAATTGAATATTGTTAATAACAATTGAAAATTGTTATTAACTGGGAAGTTGTTCGTGTGGACCTCAAGGGTCGCACCAATGATGCGACATCCAGAATCGGGACCTACCCCACTAGTTTTATATTTATATTTACATGTTAAGTAATCAGCCCTTTGATGAAAAAATAAATAAATAAATAATTATCTCAAGTAATTTGAACAACCTGGTTCTGAATTATTTCTCGATATAAACACAAGTGCTGTATTGTATATGAATAATCCTTTACGAGCTCTGAAAGTATATTAACAATTAATTGGGATTAATATTTGATCGAGGGGTAAAGACTCTGAATACGTATTCTGGAGATATTAGTGTGCAACATAAATTTTCTGAATTTTATTTGAGGGGCCAGGTTCTGAATAACTGTTAAAAAAAGTTAACTAACACACAAAAAAAATGTTATCCAGCAGCCAAGGTACAAAGTATCAATACTGTTTGACTCACAGATTCGCTGTAGGTATTAAAATTCAAAGACAAGGAGCCTATGTATATGCAGCACTTATATAGTTTGAATTCAAACGGTGCTTAAAAAAATAACGAATGTAATCCATCTGGAGAGATAGTCGCTATGTTGAATTGAAAAAATTCAAATTTAAATATGATATTGGGGGGAAATTATTGATTCTCAAAAGTTTAAAAATTTATGTAAAAGTTTAAATTAGTTTAAATTTCAGTAATAACTTGTTTAATAAAATCGTCGAATAAAGACTTCTTTCTTTGCATTACTAATTATGTCAAGAAATTTTTCTTCTGATGTTTATTTATGTTAGTTGGTTGTTAATTCCGAGCACCGCGTAACCAAATTGCTCCATGTACAATTCAGCTGTTTGGTTCACAGAAGTATCAACAGTGGATAAACAAAACCAGGTAAGTAATTTATTTTTCAAATGAGAGTCATACTGTTTACAACCAAAATGGAGTCATTAAAATTAGTCTATGCGTTACACCCACCGCATTATTGTTTGGCTTGTTACTAATGAAGGAACATGTCCTATATATCAGAAAAAGAATTATCCAAATTGGTCTACGCGCGAGTTACATACTTGCCCAGCTTCCTCCAACATAGAACATAAGAAACACATAATAAATATATTTGATTACCTAGCACTTTAAAAGTTTATTAACATTTATTTCACACTCTTTACTTAGAGTTCATGTTTCATCATTTTATACAGACATAATTCCAAGAATTGCATTCAGTGACCTAGCTATGTTATTTTTCAAGTTAAGCAAATTTTTGAAACAGGAATAAGCTAATCAACTTAATTAAGTTCGAGGAGAAGTCAGTCATTTGTCAGTAACCCGATTGTACAGTTCTAAATCGTAATAAAGATTTTGTTAAAATTAATATTTGTTCTTTTTTTTTATAAAGTTTCAAGTTAGAAACTTAACTGGCGCAGTCGTGCGGATTTTTGTTCGTTCGGTAAGTTCTTAATTCCATTACAAATCGACGGTTTATCGGTTTATCGTGAATTAAAAAGAAAATCTCATTTATTGATCGACGGATTATCGATTCAGAAAAGTGAAGATTTCTAACCTACAGCGAGCGAAACGAATCATCCCAAAAATCAAGCGTTGTGTAAACCGACGAAGGAATATCGCCGCCGCAACGTTAAAAGGAAAATTTCATTTAATAATCGACGGATTATCGATTCGGAAAAGTGAAGATTTCTAACCTACAGCGATCGAAACGAATCTCTCAAAAAAGTGTTGTATAAACCGACGAGGGAATATCGCCGCCGCAACATCGGAGACAACTAGTAGATCATCACGAAAGAACATCGTCTGAGAATCAAGGAAAATGATAATCTTGATTTCTGTGGTACTGTAAGTAATTTTGAATATCTCCTTACTAACTAATTCCCACAATTATAAAACCACGTTTCCACATACTGTTTTGCCATTTAGGAATAAGATTTCATATATAAATTTAATTCAAGTGATTAGTAAATTTCAGTGATAAAATTAAATAATTAATAAAATTAAGTGATTATTAAATATACTTTACGAATACAAGTACACGGAATATTTATTTTACACAAAAAAAAATTTAAATAAAATACATTGATATTACATTAAGTGAATGTTTGTTAATGCCTTTGAAAAACCGCAAATCTATTAAACCTCAACCTTATCGAAGAATTAAAAGATTCTTCTCACTCGACAGGCTCGCGGAAATTGAAGGTGAGGAAGAAAGTGAATCCCCATTAGTGAAAAGTAATTACAAAAGTGAAGATAGTGTTTTGCACATTGAACTTATTTCGAAGTCTCAAAGTCATTCTAATTGTTCTAACATGGCTACTGCCACTGCCAGCACAAGTGCTAATAACCCGGTAATAACACCAAACGATATATTCAATTCGTTGCGTGTACCAGACGCAATCAAGGATTTACCCAAGTTTGACGGTAATCCTCGATTACTGTTTGAATTCTTAAACAATGTGGAAGAAATTCGTTCATTAATTTCCTGCACGGAAGGTACACCTTATGGGCAACTATTGCTTCGGGCTATTCGAAATAAAATCGAAGGACCCGCAAACGAAGTCCTAAACATGTATGGAACTCCACTAGTTTGGACCCAAATAAAACAAAATCTGATCCTCCATTACTCAGATAAGCGTAACGAAACTTCGCTTATCAGAGATCTTCATGGGATCAAACAATTCAATAAATCGGTTGAACGCTTCTATAGCGAGATTATTGAAATTTTAGCTACCATGACAAACCATATACAAATACACGAAACAGACCAAAGTGTTATTCAAGCAAAACGTGTTTTGTATACGGAAATGTGTCTAAATGTGCTTTTAGGTGGTTTAAAGGAACCCTTAGGCTCAACCATAAGAGCAATGAAGCCAGACACCCTGGTAAAAGCATTCTCTTATTGTATGAAAGAGCAGAATATCTCCTATTCGAGATATGAAACTCCTACACCTAAACCGTCACAAAATTCTAGACCAAACAATGCACCTTTAGCATTAGCAAGAGCATCGCACCAAAATATTCTTATACCGAAAACGTCACATGCAAATGCATGGCACAGTACATTTCCACAAACGGGGCTTGCTTCTGCAAACTTAAACCGAACATCAAATCCTTTCTACTTACCCCCGTACCAAAATAGGCATGTTACTTCGAACTTTAATAATGCAGCCTCAGTTTCTAGGCCATTGCAATATAGATTTCCTCAACAACAGTTCCAAAATAACCCCTTTCACCAAGTACCGCAACAAAGAAGTAATATGATTACTACAGCAACAAATAATAAAGCCTTACCAAAACCAGAACCCATGGAAATCGGCTCTACAAACACCCGGCAAAATCGCTACCAACCTTCTCAACAAAACAACTCATTCCAACCCTCAGTATTCCCGAAGTTCACAAGTAAAGAATTATTTAACGTATCTTCTACGACCGAATCTGATCAGTGTGAAAATCCAAACTATCAACATTTAGATGAATATTATGATTACAAAAACACAAACCAGACTTACAACTATGAGACAGACAATACTAACGACAACCAACATGAGCATCAATACGAACCAAATCTAATTTATGAAATAGACGATTCAAATTTTTACCAATTAGCCTCAGAGAACCAATCGGGTACGTAGATATCAATAAACACGGGTCAGTTCTCCCTTACGTTAACATTTGTTCTCCCTCTGGTCGCCCTCTCAAATCCCTTATTGATACAGGAGCTTCAGCTTCATTTTTAAACCCCGAATACGTTCACCCCAAAGATCTTGTTGAAATAAGACCAATAGTCATTACCACTATACTTAACCAACACAAGTTAAATAAACAGATTACTCTACCAAACTTTCTGGAATTCAATCAACCTGGCGAGATAACTTTTTTGATCTTCAAATTTCATGGTTACTTTGACGGCCTGCTAGGACTTGACACACTTACAGCTTTAGGAGCTACAGGTAACAAAATACTTAAAACAAAAAATGCATCCCTACCGCTACATCTTAAACCAAACTACATGTCTAAGAAATACATTATCCCCGAAACCTCAAAAATTATTGCAAATCTTCCAGTTGACATTGAAAATGGAGATATCTACATTAAAAGCACCGCAATTAAACCAGGACTTTACATCTCTGAAGGAATTTATTATTCAAAAGATTGGTATGCTTCAGTAGAAGTAATAAATGAAACAAAGACACCTCAAGACATACTCCTCGAACAGCCATTAAAAGTAGAGTCCCTTGGATCAAAGTATGTCGAAGTAAATAACTTTAACATCGAATGTTCCAACCATAACGTTTCCCGAGAAGATATAACGCATTTACTTCGCGCTTCTCATCTAAACAAAGACGAAAGAGACAATTTATTTCCAGTATGTCGAGAATACGACGACATATTCTTCCGAGAAGGCGAAAAACTAACCTTCACTAACCAGATTAAACATCGAATCTCGGCGACAGACGAATTACCTATATACGCTAAATCTTATAGGTATCCGTACGCCCAAAAAGAAGAGGTTAAACGACAGATGAGCGAAATGCTCGAACAAGGCATCATCCGTCCAAGCTATTCACCTTGGAGCTCTCCCGTTTGGATAGTTCCAAAGAAAAAGGATGCCAGCGGAAAACAAAAGTGGCGATTGGTAATCGATTATCGAAAGCTGAACGAAAAGACTATCAGCGATCGCTATCCCTTACGGATAATACGGAAATACTTGACAAATTAGGGAGGTCTATGTATTTCACCACATTAGACTTAGCCAGCGGTTTCCACCAAATTGAAATGGACCCTAAAGACATATGCAAGACAGCATTTACAGTCGAAGGTGGGCATTACGAATACATCCGAATGCCTTTCGGACTAAAAAATGCTCCATCCACATTTCAACGTGTGATGGACAATGTCCCAAAAGAGCTACAGGGAAAGATATGTCTTGTATATCTTGATGATATAATCATATTCTCGACATCGCTACAAGAGCATGTCGAATCCATAAGAAAAGTGTTTCAAACATTAAGAGATGCAAACTTCAAGGTGCAACTCGACAAATCCGAGTTCATGCACAAAGAGATTTCCTTCCTGGGTCACCTAATTACTACCGAAGGTGTTAAACCAAACCCAGATAAGATAAGAGCAATAAAGGAATTCCCAATCCCTCGCACACAGAAAGAAATAAAATCCTTTCTGGGACTTCTGGGCTATTACCGGAAGTTTATAAAAGATTTTGCGAAGCTCACCAAGCCACTTACGGAATGTTTAAAAAAGGGTAAAACGGTCGAATTAAATCATAGCTTTCGAAAATTGTAAGGACTTACTTCTCAATGACCCAATTCTCCAATACCCGGACTTTACAAAAGATTTTATCCTTACCACCGATGCTAGTAACTATGCATTAGGCGCTGTCCTGTCACAAGGCCCAATTGGCAGAGATAAACCTGTTTGCTACGCGAGCAGAACGCTAACAAGTTCGGAAACAAATTATTCAACTATCGAGAAGGAGCTTTTGGCCATCGTTTGGGCAACTAAATATTTTAGACCGAACTTATATGGTAAAAGCTTCACGATTGTTACTGATCATAAACCATTGACATGGTTGATGAATTTAAAGGATCCCAACTCCAAATTAATTAGGTGGAGGCTAAGACTCGAAGATTTTAATTATAAAATATTATACAAAAAGGGAAGTGCAAATTCCAACGCTGACGCCTTAAGCAGAGTCGTTATTCCTGAGAATAACACACATAAGAATACATCTACCGAAATTAATATTGGAGAGGAAAATACACCCCCGCAAACAAATGCAACTTATGCAACCTCTACTATCTATTCTGCTACCGAAGATCTAAATGATGGTATATCGATCTCAGAACGGCCATTAAATGAATTTAATCTTCAAATAATCTTCAACAAAACCGACAGAAGACCTCCAACTGCTGTCGAAATTGTATTTCGCAATAAACATAGAAGAACATTTCGTTCAGACCAGTTCACAGAAGACAGCATTACAAAAATCTTCAAAGAACATTTAGCCCCTAAAAAATTGTCTGCAATTTATACCGACACTTTGTCCAAAGTGTATATTCAAAATACTTCTCCAATAGCAAAGTCTTTAAGCTAATTAGATGTGTCGAATTAATGATCGACGTCATAGAAAACGACGAACAAGATAGACTAATACAAGACTATCATTTAAAAAATAATCACCGAGGAATAAATGAAACTTTGAGGCATCTAAAAAGACAATACTACTTCCCATTCATGAAAAATAAAATAGCCCAAATCATCAACAATTGCGAAACCTGCAACAAATTAAAATACGATCGGCAACCATTAAAATTAAAGTTTGAAAAACCAGAACAACCCCTGAAACCCTTAGACATTATGCACATAGATGTATACACCATCAATAACAATCAAATATATATCGCTATTTCCATGGCCATTGTTCTAACGAAATTGCTAGCCTGATTCCTTGTAGACTCATTACAACGCGCGATACAAGATCTACAAGTCGCTCCCACCCCTATACTCTCCGGGTCAAATTTGGACGTACCGTCAAATTTCGGGAATCTTTTCTTAGCAGAACAACACGAATGTGGAACAGTTTACGATCTTGTGTTTTTCCCTCGTCTTATGAGCCTGAAACTTTCAAACGAGGCGTACATCGACACCTCCTTCACTCAACCTCCTAACCCATTTTCCCCAACCTTAAATCCTTTCCTGCCAAGGCTGTGCTTTAGCATCATAGGGCATCCCCTGAGCTTTGGCAACATCATATATATAAAAAAAAAAAAAAAAATATTAACACTTATAGATAAATTTTCGAAATTCGCTGCCGCGTATACATTAACTGCTCGAACTAGTTTAAACGCAATAAAAGCGATCAAGCACTTCATAAGCCTTCACGGCATACCATCAAAACTAATATCAGACCAAGGAACAGAATTTACTGCCAATATCTTTAAAGATTTCTGCAATCAATACAATATTAAGCTTCACTTGACCTCATTCCAACAAACAAGCAGTAACTCACCAGTCGAAAGATTGCATTCTACCCTTACAGAAATTTATCGCATAATTATGCAAAAATACAAAGAAAATAATTATGATCTAGACCATAACGAAATCCTCTCAGAAACCTTTATTACTTATAACAATGCCATCCATTCAACAACTAAGTATACACCCTACGAAATATTTTATGGTAGGACCTATAAATTTAACGAAAATGTTGACTTCAATACGGAGCACGAGTACCTTCAGAAACTTAATAAGTTTCAAAAGGAACTATATCCATCAACCAAAGCTCAAGTAGAAGAATTAACTAGCAAAAACATCGAAAAGCTAAATAAAAATAGGGAAGATCCAATAGACCTTGAAGAAAATGAACCCGTGTTCAGAAAAGAATGTAGGAGAAATAAGATTACACCTAGATTCACTAAACATATAGTAAGAAGGTTAGCAACAACGAACGGCCAGAAACTGGAGATCCACGACCTACGGAATAACCAAGGCCTTCTGCCCTTGAAACTGGGGACAGGTAGAATAATAGAAGGACACAACGACTTGTTACATATTATCAAACTCCAGCCATACAAAGACACAATAGATGCAATACAGAACGCTGTTGACCACCTAAACAACATAGACGAACTTAATAGCACACTGACTACAACAAAGATCAAATTAAACGAACTGAAAAAAAAGTTGCAAACACTTCTTCCAAAGCAAAGGTCAAAAAGAGGCCTTATAAACGGGTTAGGAACAGTTATAAAATTCATTACAGGTAATATGGACGCACATGACGCCGAACGGTTAAATAAAGGAATTGAGATCATAATGTCAAATCAATCAAAATTCGAAATTGAAAGTAATCGGAAGTCCTATATTAACAATAAGATGATAGACAGATTCGAAAATATTACGAAACACATAAATTCACAGCAAGAAGTTATTACAGATTACCTAAAACGCAATCAGGACCTAGTTAGCAACCAAATCAAAGAAGAATATTACCTTCTTAACCACCTTCAATTTTTAAACCAAATAAATTACAATATTGATATTTTACATAATCACTTATCAAACATAGCGGAAGCAACTCTACTTGCAAAACTTAATGTAATTTCTAAACAAATCTTAAGTCCCGATGAACTTTCCGAAGTATATAGTATGTTTAATAATCAAATGGTCAATATAAAATCCGACGAACAGATATATGAACTATTAGGCCTTCAGGCATATTTAAATGGCACGAACATTATTTTTAATATCCGAGTACCTATAATCCGAAATGAAACCTATTCATTCTTCCATGTAATCCCAATTCCTATCCAAAAAACCAAAACATTAACAACCAAGCCATATGTAATCCTGAACCCAGATGATATTCAACATTTCGACAGTAAATGCCCAGAAATTGAAAAAGTATTTTATTGCCAAAAATCACCTTACGGAAGAAATTTCAAGAATTCCAAGTGCATCACCCAACTAATACAGGACATCCCAGCAGATTGCAAACTCACCGAAGGAGACGAATATGCAGAGATATATCAACCCGAGCCTAATCACATACTTTTCATAAACGTACCTGAAACAACAATTAATTCTACATGCAAATTCAGCCCAAACAGCGTAACAGGAAACATCCTTATCCGCTTCGAAAGTTGCGAAATCCAAGTAAACGGCATAACCTATATGGGACACCCCAAGCAGTTTTGGGACGAGATCACCATACATCCGACTCTATTCAACAAAATTAATTTTACCACAACTAGACAAAATATCACTCTGCATAAATTACAAGGATACAACTTTGAAAATAGAAAACTCATCGAAGTTCTCCGAAACAACACCAGCGAAAAGGACCTACTTACATTCATACTAATTGCTACCCAAGGAATCCTCATAATTTTTACAACAATCTACATCATCTGCAGACTCCGGAAACGCACCATCGAGATCACATCTTCCGCTCCGGCAACAGATCCTAGAAAAGCCCAGTTCCTGTTCCCGCAGCTCTCATCCTAGGGGGGAGGAGTTACATACTTGCCCAGCTTCCTCCAACATAGAACATAAGAAAAACATAATAAATATATTTGATTACCTAGCACTTTAAAAGTTTATTAACATTTATTTCACACGCTTTACTTAGAGTTCATGTTTCATCATTTTATACAGACATAATTCCAAGAATTGCATTCAGTGACCTAGCTATGTTATTTTTCAAGTTAAGCAAATTTTTGAAACAGGAATAAGCTAAGCAACTTAATTAAGTTCGAGGAGAAGTCAGTCATTTGTCAGTAACCCGATTGTACAGTTCTAAATCGTAATAAAGATTTTGTTAAAATTAATATTTGTTCTTTTTTTTTATAAAGTTTCAAGTTAGAAACTTAACTCGCGCAACTTCAAACGAAGTAATTCTTTTGTTAACAAATTATCTCCATTCATTTGCTGTGAAGTAAGGAAAGTTAAGAGAATTCCAGTTATAATTCCTTTAAGAACCTTTACAGGTATGACGCACTGTGCAGCGCTCTAGAGAACCACTCTTCGCGAGGGATTAGATGGACACTATTTAACCACCTTACGCATCTGGACTATGCCGACGTTATATCTCCTATCCAACAAACAAAGTCATGTAGCCCAAATGTCCGAAGCCCTGAGCAGACAAGGTCGCAGAGCAGGGCTTATGATCAATGCTGCTAAAACCAAACTTATAAGCTTTAACTTCAGGAGAAAAAATGAAATTTATCTGGAAGCATTGTTACAGCAAACAGTATAGGATTTATAGGCGCGTTTGCATCAATATGCTCGAGATGCATGTAATAGCTAAGATATGGCGCAATAACACACCTCCAGCCGAACAAAACTCCGGATCTTCGAGTCGAGCGTGAAATCTGTTCTCTTGTACGGCTGTCCATCATGGAAAGTAAGCCGTCAAATAACGTCTGAGCTACAAGCCTTTGTAAACTGGTGTCTCCGGCGCATCCTTAACCCGGAGGCCGGAGGTCATTACACAGCCTTACAGGCTAAGACGGAACAGATACCAGTATTCGCAGGCGAAAAAAGCAATGGATACGCCACACACTAAGAAAAGAGCCAAAGATCATTGCACAGCAGGCTCTGGATTGGAGCCCCCACGGAATCCAAGGAAGACGCCAAACTGGACGACCACGCAATACATGGAGAAAATCCGTTGAGAGGGAATGTACTTAGATCAACAAATCGTGGCCACAGTTAAAGGCATTGACGCAGATCCAGACCAGGTGAAGATTCGATGTTATAAAGGCCCTTTGCCCACATGGGCTAAAGGAACGAGAGAGAGACAGGAATACAACTTCTTCGAAACAACTTCAAAGGGACAGACTGACAAAAAGTTATAATTGCGACTCGATATACCTTCTTTTTTCATTTATTCTCGAATCCAAGTATGCTCGAGAATGACTTTGAGCTCGAGTTAGCCTTCGCACTAGCAAGTCGATTTTAATCTATTGACATTGTATTGCCATCTGAGATTATATAAGATACGCTGCTAACAACGCGGGACAAGAATTGAAAAGTTATTAGAAGAATATATGTGTGTCATTGGTTGACAACTTAAAATATTTGGAAAGCAGCGACATATTTTAATAAATTTTTTAATCGATAATATGATTTCTAGTATTCGTGTGAAAAAAAGTAAGTTAAAGTACAAACGAGATCCCTCTTTGCGAATAAAGCAGACCAGGATCACCCATAATTGGGAACAGGGATTTCCATATTAATTACGCCAAGCCAAAACTAAATTTCCTATTAGAAATTTTTTCTAAGAAATGACTTCCTACAGAAAGATTTTTCCTCTTCAATATGAAACGTCCATTTACTAACTTTAGAAACTCTGTTGAACTTTATTAATTGCAATTTATGAACTCAGTGTGTAAGCCCAGGAGTAAGTTGTTCAAACATAACTTATCATACATACACACATATTTATGTATATGTTCACACATAACTTATCATACATATACCCATATTTATGTATTAATATACTAAAGTTCAAATGACTTGCTACCCCCCAGAAATCAGAAATTGACATAAATTGTTAAGTTGAGTACACTCTGTGCAAACACGAAGCAAACAAAGTTACGAAAAGCTCCTAAAATAAGTTAATATGGACGTTTATCAAATCAATCTCAGTTGCAAGCAAAACAGTTATTCCTATCAGAATATTTGTAACTACCCAAGTCATATTCAAACTAAAGTAGAGAAAATAGTAGATGATGTAGATTGGTTGAGAAGCTCAAAGGACAAAAATAAAATGATGATGTGCATACCGTGAAAATAGCAAATATATGAATCACCCTGTATAAAATAGCTAGGCCGGAAGGAGCCGCCCAAATGCCTAAAAAGGTATTACGAATTGGTAAACGAATTTACTACCCTACCCACTACGTAAACAAATGTCTCCGGTCAAAAGTATGTATACATTTGCATGCGTCTTTAGAAAGTGATATTATTTTTTCCACTATATTAACCTCAAAAATCATTCGACTAAAAATACCTCATTTTCATTGAAAAATGAACACATTTCTCTAACACGTGATGAATACTGGAGATGTTCCACTGAAACTCTTTATATCATGTTTAGCCTCGTTCGAATTTAATGAGAGGGATAAACACAATCTCGACAAAAGAAAATGAATTTCCACATGAAGTCTCCTTTGACAGTTTTCCGCAAAGTGGTTCGTTTCAATTGAATGATCAGAGTGGTCTATGTTTAATTCGATTACAGGTAAATCCTTTGTGACAATTATTTCTTCCTCAGAAATTACCAGTGCACGTGCTAAAATATTGTGTACTCTAGCTTCAATCTAATACCCCTCCACAAAAATATGGCAAGGGCTGTAAAATTAATTATTAATATTGCAAATATTTTTCAGCTAAACATCAAATTTCTTGCCGCTTTCAGGCAAATCCTTTTTATTTTCAACTGTGGAAGAATTTCTGGGTAAAAAGGAGAAAAGCAGCTGTGGTGTAGTGCTTCAGGCTGGGAATTAAATCACAGAAGTTCGCCCTAATTATGTACTTAAGAAATAAATTCTTATCCCTTTCGCTTTGTGTTAAATGAAATTTTCCAATTTCAAAAGACAGAGTTGAATTGTCCTAAATAATTCTAAGTAGATTTGTTCCTGAAATAATTTGCCGAGTTAGGCAGTTAAGGATTAGAATTTAAAGTAAGTTCTTAGAATAGCTAAATGTAAATTTAAATTAGTTCTAAACAGCACACTCCAGATGTTGTTTCAAACGGAAGTATTATAAAAGAAATTAGTGAATGTAGGCGTACTTGAAACACGATTTAATTGAAAGAAGATTTTGTAAAATATGTTTTGATTATGATGGAGTTAATGAACAAAGTTTTATATAATCAGTATAAATAATAGCTAATTATGTAGTGGACCACATTGTCAATTGTCCAATTTGAAAAGCTTTATATTTTTAAATACATTTTTTATTCATTAACTTGTTTTGAAAACTACTGAACTGATTTTGAGAAAAATTTCACTTTTATAGTTTACGTACGTAAGAAGAACTACACATGCTTCGAAGACAAATATTGCAGTATATGTACCTACAATTTAAGGTAGTTTTCTAACCAAAATTCGCAATCCCCAATGACCTTTGTAGTATCTGTGCTACCGTAATTGCCGCCGGTAGAACTCGAACCTCGATTCTTGTGTAGAAAGCCAATACGCTATCCCAAATGCCACCGCCGACGATACTTAAAATTGGTTATTACTGATAATCAGTAAATTTTAAATGTAACCCACGACTGAAATCTTTGTAAATAAGGATCTTTCAACTACCCAAGTATCACTTTGATAACTCTCATAACTTTGGCTGTATTTTATGTGAAACGGGAAAGAGCGGACTTGACTTAGCTTTTTGTCAATCATTACAGCTTACCGGTTTTAGAGTTTTGATGAATAATCTTTTATACAGTTTGTCCACGTTAAGTAACTATATTTCGAAAATTCGAGCACTTAAAAATAATTTGCACGCCACGTACTTGGCGCGTACTTGGCGCGTCTTTTTGATACCCAGGCGCGTACGATACCTGAAAGAATACTGAAAGATACCTAACCGATAACTAGTTTAGTTATCCCTTATTGTTACTTAGATGATCCTTCTTGTTAATTCACAAAATTAACGCGAGTACCAAACTTTAAAGAGCGATACCAGATAACTAAGTTAGTTCGCGTTTTCTAGATGTTCCTTGTCAATTTACACAAAAAATTATACTCTGCCACGTAGAAACCTTAACGAGTACTAACCGATACATAACGGATAACTAGTTTAGTTATACTTGGTTCTTTAAATGCTGCGTGGAGATACAATTTTTTACAAAATGTACTCAAACATATCTGAATATGTTTCGGTCTTGTTTGAACTTCCGAATTGAAGCGTTTGTAAAGTTTTTAGGCAGGCGAAAACTGTGAGCGTTGATGTGGTGGTTGAAAAGTGGCTAGAGAAACATCATCCCGGCGACCTACGGCAACGTATTTACCCGTACTACAGGAATACTAGAAGAGTACTGAAAGAACATAAGAAAAGTACTGAAATACTGAAAGAACATGAGGAGAGTACCAAAGGAACACTAGAAGAGTACCAAAGGAACACTAGAAGAGTACCAAAGGAACACTAAAAGAACATGAGGAACGTACCGAAAGAACACTAAAAGAGTTTGCCGTAGTTACCTCCTAGGTATCTTTCAGGTATCGAAAATTCCTGAATGACCTATTTGCGCTATTTTCAATGCCTTAAAGAACAGCAGAAGATAACTCCATTCGAATAAAAATTTTTTCCTAGTGTTCTCCAAGAACGCTTCAAGGTATCTCTCGACGGGTGGTAAACAGGACACCAGCAAAAAAGTGGTTTTATATATGCGACTCGAAAAAATGCTGCTCATACGAACAAATCAATTTCAACAAAGAGAGAATCATCAAAATGTGAGCACTCCTTATAAGGTAGGGTGCTGCTCCCTCTTCTTTCCGCAGTCACTCTAGGTAAAACATTTGTTATCATTTACTAATGAGGAAACGTATTCTGTACAACAGAGTGAAAATCATCAAAATCCGTCTACGCCTTACGAACCCAGGTCCCAAATCTTCTCCGACCTTCATCCTAAGCCACAATTTTTGTCATTAAACAAATAGATACAGACCCGAAGAGACAAAATGCGTGCCGGGGGGTACCGCATACTGGCCTGCGCGAAAGGAATTTCGGGCCCGGGACTACAGGCCCATATACAATCGAATAAGTGATTATGAATTTAAAATCTGTCTAGTATATTACACTTTTTCGATCGTGAAACATATTTTTATGTAATATAATTAAAATAGAAAAAAATTTCTGTTGATGACTTATACGACGGGGCCCCATTTGAAAGCCCGGGCCCGGGGGGTTTACCCCCATCGCCCCCCCTCTCGGCGGCCCTGAATAGATACAATTGATTAAACACTATTGGAAATTGGACTTCACTCATAAATATAAACATTTTCTTTATAGCAGCAATGGGGGGATAAAAGATTCATTCAAATAGATGTACGTGTTAAGAAGTTGGGTAAAAAAGTTAGACTGCTTCCGCCTCCTCCACCTCCCCATAGGTACAACTTATTTAGTGGGGAATCATATTATACAGAACAAAATAAGAACCTCGGAAAACTAATTTTGTGGGATTACTCTCTTTAGGTTAGCTTAGTTGGCGGCCAGCGATAATAATCCAGTCGACCTCACATAGACCTTAATATGGTTCGTTGAGATACTACCACGAAGGATTCTCACCTGGATCGATTTAGCATTGCCATGCAGTGATAAGTTGAACCAGCCGCAGCTCTTCAGGAACCTGATTAGTTCCTTTAGTTCCACACAGGCACTCCTGTAGTCCGATAAGGAAGTGCTTGCCGAAGGCCTGAAACCTTCTTCTGGTTAGTTCAGGGCATTCACAAAGTAAATGCTGAGTGTTTTTAAATTCTTCCACGTCCTCGGAAAGAAGTCGTATTAAACAATGCAGGCTTCATCCACATCCTCCTTGTTATGTCGCAGGTTGTCAGACCGATCCATCTACGCTTGGCAAACTGAACAGCTTTTAGGTCGATCTCTATTTTACTGAAATTAGAGTAGAGAAAGCTTTCTCGAAGCTAATTGTAGGAACGGTATAGTCAGTGCTCTCCTACAAATAATCTTTTTGTGTGATGTGGGGAACTTTAAGGAATAATTGAAAACACAATACTTTTAACAACTTTAACAACTATATTAAAATTTATTGAAATCAAAATTGCAACGATACAACCAGCTACAAACGAAAAGAACCCGCACCATACCAGAGTTGAACCCACACACACACGGAATTTCATTAACAAGGCGCATTGGCCCCCTCTTGGTTTTTGTTTGTTTTTTTCCACTAATGGTAGATATATTTGAATTTAAATTAATGGTTCCTAAATTTGTGCTTATTTATTTCTAAAATAAATTTGTTATTTCGTTATGTTAAACCTAATGGTACATAAATTTGTTTTTATTTATTTAGTTTTACAAAGATTTTGTTTTGTTTTCTTAACTAAATCTAGTCACTTGACTTCTGCGTGTCAGAAGGAGGAGTGATTGATTGATTTTATAATTTTCTAAATTTTTTTAAGACCATTCCAATCCATTAACGAATGGAGTGCCGAACTCCCACCCAGGTGGACTACCGGCTAAAACCCGTCCTCCCAGCTCCTGCGTCCTGCGTTGCAGCTTCCAGGTTTTTGGTGCGGAGCATGTTTTCCACGAACTCCGCGACCAAGCGCCACTTTTGTTCTCCTTCCAAGATGTGCCCTACTACATTATCCGGCGACAGACGTCCGAGCACCTCCTCGAAAGCAGTTCTACCGTCCGCCCAGCGGCTGCAATGGAAGAACATGTGTTTTGCGTTGTCCCTGCCACCCATGTCCGCTAAGGAACTTCGTGAGGTGGTAGTTCAACTTTCCGTAATTTCGACTGACCGACGGTTCAATCCGCGGCAGGTATCGCCCGGTACAACGCCCCTTCGATTCGTTGTCCCATGACTCCTGCCACTTGTTCATGGTGCGGGCTCTCTCCTCCTTGGCGGCCCTCGCTCGCCCGATCTCGGCTTTTTTACTGATTATTGCCCCCCTTTCCATCGCCAGGAGTCCAATGAGTATGACCCAGCGATGATGAGGACCGCCGCTTTGGAGACAGTTTGGTAGGCACAAGCTACCCTCAGAGCGGCTTGGCGCTGCAAAGAAGCCAGGCCTCTCCTGTACAGCACCAGCCGCATCTGAACTCCACGGATCTCCGCACGATAGAGCAGCACCGACTGCTTGCTCGAGCTAGGACCGTGGATGTTAGCCACTATCCTGCTGAGGCTTGCTACCATGGCCGCTAACTTTTAAGCCGCCCGCCTAAGCTATTCCCCGAAGGTGAGTTTCGAATCGATCGTCACCCCCAAATACTTAGCAACGGGCTTCGTCCCCACACGCTCCTCCCCGACCACTAAAGGCAGAATGGTATGGATCCTCCTCTTCGTCAGAATAACTATCTCCGTCTTGGCTAGCGCAAGAGCCAGCCCGTAAGTAGCCATCCACGCACTGACTCTTTTCATCACCATATTTAATTTCAGCTGCGCTAACTCGACGGTGCGAGCAGCTATCAGCACCGCAACGTCGTCTACGTAACCAATCAACCTCACTTCTTCGGGCATCTCCAGTCGCAGGAGTCCATCGTATGCCACGTTCCAAAGGTCAGGACCCAGGATAGACTATTGGGCTATTACTGCCGTGACCAGCTTCCTTCATTGGCCATCCTTGGTCTCATTAACGAGGGATCGGTCTTGCAGATAGTCCCGAAAAACATGCATGAAATATTCGGGAACTCTGGACGCTACAAGTGCCTCCAGCACTCACCTTGACAAGTTGAACGCATTCTTGACATCTTCGGTGACCAACCGGCGAGAGTGGTGGTTTCCCTCTTCAGCCTTCCTCACAGTTTCCACCAACTCCGATATGGCTCCTGTAGTAGAATTTCCCCGCTTAAAGCCGTACTGTCGCTCGGAGAGGTCGCCAGCATCCTTTATCGCGTAGTGCAGGGGCGGCTGCACCAGCTTCTCCATGACCTCCTCAGTGAAGGGAGGGATGTCTCCAACCTCCGCTCCAGGGGGATCTGTACGTGGGGGTGGGTGTGTTCCCAACATCTTGGCCATGATCTTGTAGCCCCACGGGGCAGCATCCACCTCCTCTCCTAGTATCCTCCATTGGGTGGCCTTGCTCCGGTTGATAGTATACCGGAGCATCTTCTTCGCCGGCTTGTTCTCGAAGGAGAGCCTGTTGCTCCCTCCTCGCGATTTTGCGCTCTTTGGGCTCCCCGCCTCAGCCGGAGGAAGACCCTTCTGAGGCCCGCAATCTCTGCCGTCCACCAGTACACCGGTCGTCCGCGTTGCCCCGGTTTGTGCCGGCGCATGGAAATCACAGGTACTGTGAAGAAGCCTCATCGTTTTACCGCCACCCCCGTCGGGGGCACCGCCGCCAGCCGTGCGCTCCGAGGCCAATCTGTCCTCATCAAGCCTACCAGCATTCCATCGCCGTCGCTCTGGGAGGCTCCGGGAATTTCACGGACACAAAAGATTCGGGTCAAAGTAACTAAGAATAGCAGCCCAATTACGGTTTTTAATCTTAACCAACTCAACAATCTTGCTAATCATCGGGAACTCTGTGATGGCGTGGATTCTTAAACATCAGAATAATGATAATTAGCGTTATGCTTTTTTGCTCTTTTGTTTATTTACTCTATAGTAATTACTTGTTAGACATTAATAATTTAGTTCTACTTTTCAGATCTTTATTGTTTTTCATATTTAAATATTATGTATTTGTATTAAGGGTGTACAATTGTACATCTTTCTATGTTTTTTCTATTATTTTTAATGAATGAGTTGCTTGAATCACTTAGCCTGGCGATATGTTATGACTTCCTATAAAAGTTCATCTGGCTTGGACAGGGTAGGATCTGAGATCAGCAATTTTTGCAATGAAAACAATGGTTTTAATGTGTGTCACTTTAACGCAAGAAGTCTGAAAACAAAATTGATAAGTTAATAGTTTTGTTTGGTATTGCGGGAAGATTGCATGCCATTATGGTGAGTGAAACGTGGCTGCACAACAACATTCCATCCAGCTTTGTTAAGATTCCCTCCTTTAGATCAGTGATGTCCAAACCTATGCCCGCGGGCAAGTGAGCTTTTGAGCTTTTAAATTCGTATATGCACTTGTTTGGATGTATTCGGTTTTTTGTTTTTGCGTTTTTAATTGTTAAAGCAAGCAAAAGTTAAAAGAAATTGTCATATTTAAGTAGTTTTGTAAGCAATTATACAATATCTTAAGATATACAACCTTTTGCAAATATTTTAAGGTTCTAAATTAAATAAAAAGTACAAAATGCTTCTGAAGCTTTTAAGCATTCCTCAAATTAAGTAGTGTGAGTTTGGCCATCACTGCTTTAGATTATTGCAAAACGACCGAGCTGGACGAGTGGTGATATTTAAGGAACAATATTTAAGCTAAAATTGTGCAAAGATCTCAAATTAGCAATATAGAATTTATTTGTGTGGAGGTGAATCTTTATTTGGAAAAGTGCCTTATGGTGTGCGTCTATTGTCCTCCCATGACTTTCGCCTTAGACAATTTTCTTGAGTTGAATAATGCTCTCTTAAGGTTTTCTCGCATTTATAGGACAATAATAGTTGATGGTGACTTTAATGTCAATGTGCTTAAGTCATGTGGTGTATCTGATAGTTTCTTGAATTGTCTTCAAATTTTAGATTTAAAAATTATTAATAAAAATCCGACTTATTTTGGTGCGGTTGAGCCTTCGTTGCTTGACATGTTTATGATCTCGGATATAGATAGAGTACTGGACAACAGTCAAATAAATACCCTTAGTTTTTTGGATAACAGTATATTGCTGCTAGTAAAACACACAAAAACTTGCAACATAATAAAATTTCGGTCATATCAAAATTTAAATATTCATGATTTACACTCACGCTGCAACGAACTTAACTGGCACGATATCTTCTCAACCTCATCCATTGATCAAAAGGTATCACTGTTTAACGGTTTCATTCAGGAATTACACGATGAATTTACTCCTTTACGTAAGGGAAGCAAAGCGAGAGTTTTATAAGGCCAAGCTGGGTCCTAGTTTGTGCACAAAGGATCTCTGGAAAAATATACGTAATCTAGGAATAAACTCCAGGCCAAAATGTTATATTACAGCAAACAAACTATTAACGCGGCAGTCTGCAGAGTATTTTGAAACCACAAATAACACCTCAGGTTTTAGTTTTAGATGTGTTGATGCAGAGGAGATTTGTAACAGCTTAACTTCGATTAAATCCTGCTCTGTCGGACCTGATGATATTTCTCCAAAGTTCCTTAAAGTTATTTTACCATGTGTTATTGTTCATATATTTAATTTTTGTCTTATGACCTCGCAGTTTCCCACAGCATGGAAAAAATCTTTTGTCGTTCCAATTCCGAAGGTCCCACAGGCTTCACAGGCAGGTGACTTGCTACCTATAAGTCTTTTGTTTTCTTGCTAAGGCACTTGAAAGGATCATGTCTAAGCAAATGCTGACTTATTTTGAGGAAAAAAATATTATTACTAAGTGGCAATCAGGTTTTCGTAGGAGACACAGTTGTGAGACTGCTCTTTTAAAAGTAACAACAGATATTAGAGCAGATCTCGATACGGATCAAATATGTGTGCTTTTGATTATGTTAACCATTCACTTCTGCTTAAAAAATTGGATAAACAGTGTGATTTTTCTTCATCGGCGTTAAACTTTTGCGGAGGTATCTTGCTTCTAGGAGCCAGCAAGTCAAGATAGGAGAACGGCTTTCGGCTTCCACATACATCTACAGGGGGGTTCCGCAAGGGTCAGTTTTAGGCCCTCTACTATTCACTATTTATATTAATGATATTGTTTACATCTATGCTGATGATGTTCAGCTCTATATAAGCAGACCTAGAGGCCTTGGTGAGGATTGTGTTGCCCGACTTAATGACGACCTGCGGCGAGTGTACCTTTGGTCAATGAAAAATTATTTGAAGCTTAATGGTAACAAATCTGAATGTATCTTTTTCTCTCGAAATGAGATTGACATGGAGGGGTTCCGGAGTTGGTCTTGGGAGTTTTGGAGTTTAGAGACAAGGTCAAAAGTCTTGGCGTGGTACTGAATAAATCAATGTCATGCTGTGATCAGATTAGCTCAAGTTTGAATAAGATATATGGTACTTTACGCAGGCTTTGGATTTTTGGAAGCTGGTTGTCAACTGATACAAGACTTAAACTTGTTAGAGCTCTGCTTCTACCAATTTATACTTATTCATGTCCTATTTGTTCATCACTTGATGCTAGTTGTTTTTTTAAAATGCGTGTAGCGTTTAATGACTGTGTTCGTTTTTTATATAACTAAAAAATATTTGACTATATTTCGCACTATAGGAACTTGATCTTGGGTTGCTCAATTGATACTTACCTCAATATAAGAGTTTTGTGCTTATTGCATAAGTTGGTTTATACTCGTGAACCCGGGTACTTATTGGAGCATGTGAGTTTCCTGCATTCATCTAGGACAATGAACTTGTCTTTGCCTAGAGTGAGAACAGTTGTTGGGGAAAGATCTTACTTCGTCCATGCTATTCGTTTGTGGAATACTCTTCCTTTAAATATTAGCACTCGTTCGGCTGGCGGATTTAGGCGAATCTTGGAACGTCACTTTGGCATGTATTAGATATGTAGTGGTTAAATTGATGCATACTCTCTACTCTTTCAAGTAGTGTAATGTTTATTCTATTGAATATTAGTTTCTTTTAGACTATAATAAAAATGTTATTTTATCATATAGTAGTTATTTACTTACTTATTACTTTCCTTTTTTCAATTGGTGTAATGTTTGTTTATTTTGTATATTTACTTCTTTTAGCTTGATATATTTAAACTTTTGTAACTCACCTTATCATATAGTGTTAATTTATTTATTTATTGTTCCATTTTCTTTTAATTAGTGTAATATTATTTCTATCTTTACTTTTATTTTTTAGCTTTGGCAATTTAGATTTTTGTAAAATGTTTCATCATATAGTATTTATTTTCACAATTCTTAACGGTACACTTATAATATTATAATCTTTTTGTACTCTGTCTGCAATAAATATATGATCACTTTCAGTGTAATCCTCCAGTACACTCCAGCCCTCCACCGACGAGACGAGATCCTCCGTCGCGAAGGAGACGTCCAGAATAGTTTCACCATTCCTAGGCCAGCGAAATGTCCACGTGCTGCCAGTATTTGGGACCACAAATCTCCTTTTGGTAGCCATCTCCGTGATGTAGTTTCCCTAGGTGTCGGCATTGGGCATACCCCGATCCATGCTCCTCGCGCTAAAGTCTCTAGCAATTATGATTTTGCCAGACATCCGGAGGATCTCGTCCTCCACTTTGTCTCTAAAGGACTGGATCGGCTCGTTTTTGGTGAGGTAGCAAATGATATACCTCACTCCTCTGCTCACGATCCAAACGAATCCGCCTCCACATCCGTGAGCCGTCACCGTAGTCCTAGTGGGATCCCAGACCTAGACCGCGGCCGTGCCGGGTTCATCGCGGTACCAGAACCTAGATGAGAGGTCCTGGTACTGCTCACTTATGATGAGCAGATCACCCCGACGGACACTATCGCCATCCTTAGGGACCTGCTGTTCGTCCCGGTCAGCGAGCCTGTGAGACTCGCGGCCAGCTCGTCCAAGTCCCTCCGTATGGCACCAGTCACCTCCTCCGAGGTGGTTTGGCTATCGCGGCCCCTGATCTCTGCCGTCTACCTAGGCTCCAGGCTGCGTACTGTTGCGTTTTCTTCCAGTATAGCCCTGAGGGACTCGCCGAAGGCAGCCTTGTCGCCGGTTTTAGTCCCCAATTACATCAACACCTCTCCGGTCCGGGTCAGGCGGACCGACCTTACTGCAATATATAATTTTCTGCATAATGAAATAGCCTATATTAACAATGATTAGTAGGACAAGAATAATTAAAAATATATTAAAAGCCAAATTTGTCAGTTGCGGTTCGAGCTCTACAGGTTCTTTATAATCTTTAAATTCTTCCTTTAGTTTACTTAAACTTATACTTATACTCTTTTCAAGGTCATTATTTCTTAAAACGCTTTGTTTCAATTCAGTTGATTTCGGTTTGTTTTGCATAATAGTGAGGTTTAGTTCTTTTGGTATGAAAGTATTATTGAAGTGGTACGATATTGGGGTTCTGCCACTTTATTCGACAATTCTTTTCAAATTTATTCGGGTAGTAGCAGCTTTACAACCACGCTGTAATTTCAACATGCCGGTTTCTGAGATTTTAAGGGAATAGGTTAGGTTTCCACAGTTTATTCTTATGTTGACCTCTTGTGGTAAGAAGTAAAGCCAGCTGTGGCGTCCGACATCGGACACCTCGAGTGCTGCCTTAAAGACATCTAGAATGTTGCCATAAAGACTGTAAACTCGCAAAATGACAGATCTCGATCATCCAAGATTATCCATATAATAAATTTTTTTGAATTCTGGTTGTATGACAATAAATTTGTTTTACATAGGAATTGTTCTTGGTCCACATTGATACACCTGTCGAATTCGCTTTCTTTTAGAAATATATACTGTTTAAGATTTTCGTTAATTGCTGCGGAACTTGTTCTAATGTAATAATAAAGATCATTGTTATATTTTGCCAGTATACTGGTTATTCTCTACAACTTAGCTTCATGAAGGATTTCTTGTAACTCGGCCTGTTAAGAAAGAACTAGTCCCATTAGTAGGGTCATGACATCCGTCAATTAGTCAAATAGATGTAATCATTGTTCCATCTGAGTTCTCTTTTGTATGTCTTCTTTTATAGTATAGTACTTTCTTTTGAAGGGTTTGAAATTGACTTGTTGACTCGATATAGTTAACTATGACAGATATTCGAGAATTAATGAGGTGATGTGCTTTATTTTGGTTTTTCTTTAGCATATCTACTGATTTTTGTATCTCGATGGCGTCTTCGTAGTCCATGGTGCCGAATAAAAATTTAGAAACCTTCCCGATCTTAATCAATAGTCCTCTTTTTGTTTTCTTTAGTGAAATAACTGATGTAGAATATTGTTATTGCCTCAAATTTTACCCAGAGTAGAGTGAACTACTTTTAATGTTGTTTTATAAGGTTCTCATGGAATATGTTTAGTAAGCTCGTTACAAAAAGAAGACAAGGTAACACACCTTTGCTGATGTCTTTGTCCTTCTATCTCGTGACTAGTGAAGTTGAAATGGATCACAAATTTTCAAGTGGCTGTTGATTTACCCAAAATTCTCTTTTTTTCAAGGTGTATGCCAAGACTATGACTTGCAGAATTCCGAACAACAGGTTCCTAAAATGATAATGGTAATGTAAGAAGAAAAGAAAAACAAGACAAAAAAAAACTAGCAATTGAAAAATCGTTTTAAGGGTAGGTTCTAGTCGAGCGGCCTGAAAAATGGCTGAAGTTGATGAATTTTTTTCTCACAGAAGAAGGTAAATAATGTAAATATAATTCGACTTTTTCAGCTATTAGTTCATTTACTTCAGTTGACAAAAAATGTTTTTTAATTCTTTAATTTGTAAAATTTGCGAGATATCCACGCGCTTCTGGAACCGTGTAGCCCGTGCAACGCGCTGCATCGTGCAGGATTCCGCCTTCCTCTTTTATCTGAAACACAAAAATCAAAGTTATTTGCAAATTGATATTTTTGTTGAAAATGGTCCATGGTCCCCTAAATTCAGTAATCTTTATTTAAAAAAAAAAAGAAGTCAATCGGTGGAACGGTTCGACCTGCAACTCTGCACGGCGTGTTTGAAAACATGGTTTTGAGAAAAACCCGTTTAAAGTTTGACAAAGAAAAAAAGTTGGAGAAAATATAATTTTTGTTTCTTACAGCCAGTCAGCTCTTCCTGGACCTTAGAGCAATCCTTCCTCTTCCTTGTGAAACTGCCTTTGACTATTATATTCAAGGATCATTATTTTGTGCAAACAGAACATATAAAAGCATTTTTATACCTGCTGAGCAAACAATACTCGTACGTAGTGCGTGCATCTGCATTTGGCCCGAAAGTAGGCATGATTTTCGGCCAGTACGCGTTCGCACTAAATCGGCTGTAACTTTTACATTTTTCCGAACTCAGTTTAGAGGCTTATTTTAGACACTATAAGGATTTAAAATATGCAAACAAACAAAAATTAATTTTTTGAAATTGCTTTACTAGAACCTACCCTTAAAAGATTGTTGTGAACGAGTTAAGTCTTTTGACCAATTCGTATTAGGGAAATCTCGTTTGAGGCAGTTTCGATTATCTCGTAGGGACCTTCATACATGGCTGATAGCTTTTTGTTATTTTTAATCTTGCACCCTAATAGCACTTTGCCTCCCACAACGAAACTTGCTACTGTTGCGTTACAATCGTAATATGCTTTAGATAACTCTTTTAACCTTATTTAATTATCACGGGGAATTTTATATGAATTTTGAAGCCTAGCTTTAAGCTCGATTACGCAATCATTGTAATTATACACGGGGTCTATAGTTTTTATAAGAGAACTAGGGATTTCTGGTTTCATGCCAAATAAGATTTCATATGGAGGGTAATTAGTAGCACTGTGTGGAGTCGTGTTATAACAGAATACTGCGTAATCTATCCAGGTGTCCCAATTAGAGGGATCCTTAGCGGAATAACTTCGAAAGTAGTTTGCTAAAGTTCTATGACAAAGCCCGAGTGAGGCGTTTGTTAGCGGGTGGTAGGGGGTAGTTTGTAATTTTTGAATTTTAAGAAATTTGCATGTTCTTTTATAGATTTCGCTCAAGAAGTTAGCACCTTGGTCTGTTAAAAGATATCTGGGAGTATCAAACGTACAAATTCACCGTAAAAAATGTTCAGCTATTGTAGTTGCTCCTTGGTTTTTTATATTAATTTCTTGTACAAATTTTGTCAGGTCATCCTGAAAGGTAAGTATATACATACTTGTTTTCGCTTTCTGAAGTAGGCAGTGGTCCTACTATATCTAAAGATACGCGTTTGAATGCCTTTTTAGAGGTTGTTGTGATTTTCAATGGAATCTTAGTCATTCGACCAGCTTTATTTTTCTGGGAGGCTTCGCAAGAAGAGATATACCTTTTAATATCTAGAAACATAGTGCTCAAAGAATAATCTTGTTTAATGCGCTTGAAGGTGCGCGATATACCTCGATGTCCCCCAATTGGACTATTGCGATATTCATTTAGTAAAAGTTTTATCTCGTCCTCTGTATGGATCCTTAACGGATGTGTATTATTTACGTTAAAATCGCATATGTAAGTCTTGATATCGTCTAGTTTGTTTTTATTAGAGTTCTGAGCTGACAATCGTGAATGCGGGGTTATGTCGGGTTTGGAAACAGAAACGCTACTGGGTTTACCCTTCAAAATTTGGTTACGATTTGGTAAGCAAGGCTTAGGTGTGATAACATTATTATTGGTTTTTTCTAAATGCAAGTTGAGGCGTCGCCGAGTTGAGGCCGTTGTGTCGATTTAACAGCCTGTGATCTTGTCACTACTTTTATTTCAGCAGTTTGCAGCCCCGTGTGTTTAAATGCCCCTATTTGTGGACTACGCTGAAATCGTATTCTTCTAATTTTATTCTCCACCTCATTATTCGGGAAGATGGGTTCGTCAGGTTGAAGTTACATACTCAATGCTTATGGTCAGTCACCAAAGTAAATTGCCTTCCATATAGGTATGGCCGAAACTGTTTGGTTGCCCATACAACCGCTAGCGCCTCTTTCTGTATTGTGGAAGAAGTCTTTTCAGTCTATGGCGTCGTTTAGTTTGGTAAGTCTTCTATTGTGATCTTCTAAATCACATCCCTAAATAACGATGTCATCCAGATAGACGAAACATCGTATACCCTGTAACCATTTTAAGATTTTATTCATTAATCTTTGAAAAGTAGGCGGTGCATTACGTAGACCGAATGGTATTTTATTACATTCATTGTGGCCATACGGAGTACTGACTTCCTCCGATACTTGAATCTGGTGGAAACTATTTGCCAAATCCAACGAACAGAAATACTTCGAGTTCCCCAATCGGTTGATTATGTACACAGTATTAGGAAGGGGATGTGAATCACCCAGAGTGACTTCGTTAAATTTACGGAAGTTTACTACTGCACGCCACTATTTGTGGCCTTGTCCATCTGGTTTTTGGCACCACTAAGAGTGGGGAATTCCAGGGACTAGAACTGGGACGAATTATATCGTCAGATAACATCTGATCTATTTGCTTCTTAATTTCAGATTTATGTGCCTCTAGCAACCGATATGGTCTTGTATATATGTAGGTGCTTGATTGGATATGGTGCATTAGACTTGTAGTGTAGGTAAGTTTCTCTCCATCTAAATGAAAGAATGAATTAAATTCTCTACATATTTCCAAGATTGATAGTTTTTCCTCGGGATTAAGATGATCGAGGTCCAATTGAGAAGTAAGATTGCGAAGACGCTGATGAAATCTATCAGTATTTTGCACCTTATGGAGATTATATATGTATATTGAAATTTGGCAACTTCTCATATTTCAATTGCAAGTCACATGAAATTTATTTGTTTGTTTATTTATTTGTGAATTTTATTAGAATGTCTTGGGGTCTAGCTAAACCCCCCGCGATAAATACTTGGGGTTTAATTTCAGTAGGTAAACAAAATATTTCCTCACTTTAGGAGAATGGTCCGAAATTTAAATTTTTTTCAGTTCTTGCGGAAAATGTAGCGCCTTTTTTTGCGCATTGGAAATCAACAACTTTGAGGTCATTATGAATGAAAGAAAGTGTGCTCGTTTCGTAATTTAGCATAGATTTAGTTTCGGAAAAAAGAATCTTCCCCGATAATGCCATCGCAGCTTATTGGGAAGCTGCTTGACACTACATGAAAGAGATGTTTCGAATGGGTACCATTGGGTAACGATATGTGGAGTAGGAAAGTGCCGTATGTTGAAAGAGTTTCGTTTGAACACCCTTATTTTGCGTTGAATTGTTTATATGAACTAAAGTTTCTCCTTTTAAAATGTTGCGTTTTACTAGACTTATGGATGCTCCCGTATCAAGTAAAATGTGTTGGACATGTTTATTGATTCCTTTATTTTAAATTTGACCTCGCTTTGAAAAGTTTTGTTAGAATTTAGGTTTAAAATGGTTTTGGATTGTAATTTAGTTTCTTGATTTTGGCGTTTAATTATAGGTTTTCTGCCCGTTGATGGCTGATTTTCCAGCTTCGTCCTGATTCTGGGTACTGGAGATATTCAATTCTTCCAGCAGGGTTTCAATTTTCACAGAAGAAGTTGCTACTGAGTCTCGAGGGGCTTGTTTGACTGAAAATAATTCGAATTGAATAGCTTGTACAGATCGAAACTTAAGAAAGTGTTTGTTTAAGTCCTTTTTCAAATCCTCCCAAGTATTGTACTCATTGTAGCGGAGAGTAGTGTTATAAGCCCTACCAGTTAGTTTAGATTTGACCACATCTAGAAATTCGGTTTTGTCCTCTTGAATGATTCCCCTAAACAGCTTAGGAATGAGTTTAATAGAACTGCGGTCGAAAATTGTTAAAGGAGAAGAAAAATAATAATTAAACAAACCAAAACCAACATGACCAATCCTCTCATTTTCACAAAATCAACTAATTTCCAATTGATTGACCTAATTAAGATTAAGCAAGTAAAACAAGAAGGAAAGAAGAGTAATTGATGATACATGAAAGCGTCGACTTACTGAAGATGCATCCTGGGTTGACGTAATTTGCTGCTCTGGGTTGATGAATTAAGTGAAGTAAATTTTTCTTTCCTCTGAGTTCTGAATTTCGGTGAAAAACTATTCCAGATGACGATAGATGTTTCCTCAATTATGGTGATTAGCATTGGTCCCTCATCTGATAATGTTATGCTTAGATTATGAACTCAGAAATTTTGTTCACTGATAAATTCCAGATAGAAAGCACAGAATATTTCTCCCTTTGTAATTTTGAATAAAAATTTATTTTAGAGCTCTAAGACCGCTGCCACCATTTTATGTTGTGTGATGTGGGGAACTTTAAGGAATAATTGAAAACACAATATTTTTAACAATTTTAACAAATATATTAAAATTTATTGAAATCAAAATTGCAACGATACAATCAGCTACAAACGAAAACGAGCCGCACCATACCGGAGTTGAAACCACACACACTGGATTTCATTAACGAGGCCCTACTAGGGCTGAAAATATCCGGATTATTTGCTATCCGGATTATCCGAGATAATTGGGATCCGATTCCTCATATCCGGGTATCCGGATTATCCGGATAATCCGGATCCTACTATCCGGATCCGGATCCAGACTAAGCAAAGAAGCTTGAAACTTTCCTTTAGATTGCATTTTTTCATTAGGAAATGGAAATTTCATCGAACAAACTAAAAATAAGATAAACAATTTAATTTAATTTTAATTTTTTAATTTTCAGATTGTTATGTGTGTATTTGTTAAATCAGATAATATTAATGATAAAATGGACTATTTTTTCCATTTTTCAAATTTTATATTAATCGAAAGAGGCAACTCTTGGCTACGTTTCGTCTTTATTTTTTGGTTGCGGCGACTTACTGTTACTAAAAAAATCCGTGACATTTCCATTGCGCTGAGGAAATAGTGGTGGAGTGTCAAATGTTTCAATTTATTTTATTCTTAGCTTGTTCGATTAATTTCCATTTTCCCAATGAAATAATGCAATCTAAAGGGAAAATTTAAGCTTCTTTCTTAGTTTGGATCCGGATAGTTCGGATCCGGATCCGGATAGTAGGATCCGGATTATCCGGAAAATCCGAATACCCGGATTTGAGGAATCAAACTTTTTTCAGATCAGGATATCCGGATATTAGCAAATCCGGATCCAATTTTCAGCCCTAGGCCCTAGCCCTCGGATGAAGCACTGTTCCCGGTTTTGTAGCAACGTGAAGTTTTCTATTTTGCTAGCATTTGAATTTTGTAAAGTTAAGTGAAGAGGTGATAAATCGTATACAACTTGAGATGTTTATAAAGAAAAGTGAAAGAAAGGCATTAATTAGGATTTGTTTATGCTAGAATTCCCAGGAATTTGATATGTTTATACCAGCATTTCTATGCATGACGAATTTACATTTAGGAAGGGTATTTTGTATTTCTGGTGTCACTTGCGGTACCCGTGGGAAACGTGCTTGATAACAATATTCCGACTAGGCTATTTGTTGTGTGTGAAATGATTTCAAGGTTTTGTCTTGGTCTATTTGTACTTGTAGAATAGGTATTAGCTTAGATTTTAAAATTTGAAATAATTCCCTATCAATTGCATCGTAAGTGTAACTAGGACATTAAATGTAATGCAGAGGACATTAAAATCACAAATTTCACTGACTTGACTTTTAATGCTAGTTAATTTATTAAACAAATCTTTTAAATTTTGTACCTTTAATTCTTTCGCTTGAAACATCAACTGGTGTATTGTCTGCTTTGGCCGGAATCTTAGCCTCAATGTCTCTACTACAGTTGTCCAGTTCCGTCGATGCTCTGGGATTTCTAGGATGGCGTTTCTTGCTTTACCGA
This sequence comes from Leptarthrus brevirostris, assembly GCA_964036015.1. Taxonomy (NCBI): domain Eukaryota; kingdom Metazoa; phylum Arthropoda; class Insecta; order Diptera; family Asilidae; genus Leptarthrus; species Leptarthrus brevirostris. Next base: position 54,358,982 of record OZ038371.1, read on the forward strand.
TGATTTTTCCATTAATTACTTTTTTTAGGCAGTACTGTTTTAATTGAACGTTGTTATCGCCACAGAGAGCCTCTACATCTTCGACCGTTTTCAAGAATGATCTTAATTTGAAGGAGTCTTCTCCGGAAAATGTTGGTATTTCGTTGAAATTTCTAATTATTTGGTCGGCAGTCAGCTCAAATTTTGTCAAATTAGCTCGATTAAGTTTGGTTTCTTGTTCAGCTAATTTTTGTGTAAGGGTATTTATCTGAGCCACAAGGCCATTTGAAGGTTTCGATTATTATCGAATCGCAATTTTCTTTTTGCACTAATCGTGATCGTTGTTTCTACACAAAACTGAAATGAAGCCTTGCTGCGTTACTCTAATTGATCACTTTTACTTTAATAGTTTAAATTTCCGTAACACTGGATATTTTTCTATTTTTCGTTTCACTGGATATCTTTCTTTAGAAAGATATCCTACCGACTGCGCCACTTTTGTTTTTCGTAATTAATTGTGAGAAAAAAATAAATTATTGAAATAAAATATTCTTTTAGATCACTTCACTTTTACTTAACCACGAAAACTTATTTACAAAATTTACATATAAATTCTCATAAGAGTTTACCGAGATTCTTCAGAATCTTTCTTTTACGTCTGTACGATTATAAAACCAAGTCAGAACTAACTTAATTTGATTAGAAGCAAAAGTTGTTTTTCATCCAAATGCAATCATATTCAGAAGAGTATAATTTCATGTGGATCTGTTGCCGTCTGGGAATTCGCTGATGGTGTGGGAAAGTTTAAGTTTTCCGTTCTCTTAGAGAATATCACTTTACGGTCTTTACTTGTTAATGAATTTTTCTTTTGCACGTTCAGCGGAAACGGCAACGTAACTCACGCGAGTACCAATTTCTCTGCACTAAACTGTCTTACAGAAAGTGGGGCTAAAAGTTTAAAGACACTCAAGTCCGATTTCATTAATTTATTCACAAAATTTTTTCTCAAATTTCCACTTCACAATTGCAATCAAGACACTGGGAATAATTCAAATAATTTGCTTGTAAAGAACACGATTTCGAATTTGCTATTAGTAATTAAATTCAATATTTTCAAAAGATGTTGAATATTTCACAAATTTTAGAAATTTCAACTTTTATAAATTTCAAACATTTACCGATTTCAAGAGTTTTTGCGGCACCGATCACTTGATAAGTGTTTTAGGATCCGAAACAAACCCCCTTGTTTCTCCTCTTTGCATTGAAAATTACCACATTTGGTAAGATAAAAGGAAATTCAAGGAAAATTCTAGAAACTTTTCCAATATGATAAAGTTCCTTTTCTATTTTCTCATGGAAATTGTTCTTTTCACACATGCTATCTTTTTCTTAATCTAAGTTCGCCCAAACTTATCGACAGCTTTTATAGTGAATTTTATTATTAAATGTTGGCACTAATACCCTCAGTCTGCAATTGGAAATGTCATCAGCCTGAAAATTGTAAGCAAATATATTTTGTGAAAAATATTGTAATGTAAATGGGGCTCGACGGATTAAGTAAGACACTTATTTTAAAACGTTCACAGTTTTATTCACTTCACTTAATTAGTTCATTTCACAATTTCCTTTACACGTTTTGTTCACAATACAATGTTTCACTTTACTTATTACTTATTCGCACTTATCACGTCACTGGTTAAAATACAACTGACTATTCGCAATATCACATATACACACTTCGCAGTCTAAATCACGACTAAACTTACCAGGCTACTGCTCAGCCCTAGTTATACTACTTAGCTTAATTCTAGAACATATAAACACTTTGCAGTCTAAATCACGACTAAACTAACCGGGCTACTGGGTTCAAGTCGTCCTTGACTTTCCCCGTTTGGCATTTCCTGCGCATTACACGGTTGAGTATTTCCCTTTTCGTGGCCTACCTCGTGCACGTTACACTGCCCCCCCCCCCCCCCCCCTTTAAGAGCTGTTCTTCCCGAACAGCTTTCATCCTCAATGGCTTTTCTGCCAATTATTCTGTTTTAATAATCCTTCCTTGGCCTTTGTACTTTGTGGCAACTGTTCCTCAGATCTCAACTGCTTCTTTAGTTGTCCATCAGATTTATCTTCTTCGAACAAAGAATTAAGGTCACTTATCTCGAATTCCTTCATGTTGGCCCTCTCTTCGCGCTTTGCTTGCATATTTGCACACTTCTCTTCTAGCTGGCTAATATGTAGCTGAAGATCCCTGTAGCACCATGACAGCCGCTTCTGTTGAGAACGTAGACTTTGATTGCATTCTTCCCCCTCCTTCAATTTCTGTCGAAGTTGAATAATCTCATCTTCTCCAGTATGAACCGTTGGCATGTTAGTTTCCTCGCTAACGTCACATTCTTTAACTACTACCTCCTACCTCCTCAGTCGTTTCAGGATCATCTTTTAGTGAAGTTTCCAGTGCGTCCTCTAAATCTTATATTTCTTGCTCAATAGCCTGTAGTGCCCGCTTTCCTTGGCTCAATCTTCTCCTCTGGTGATGCATTCCCATGATTCAAATGTCCAAATTGGTCTTGTACTTGGCATTTCTGGCAAGATCTTGACTCGCTTTCACTTTGTAACATTTCTTTCTTCATTCGCTGTTCTTCGCCATCGATGTCCTCTCAAAACACTTCCATCGTTTCGGGCACCATCTATTGGATTGTACTTCTCTGACAAGTGATCAAGGGTCTTCCTTCTGCAATCACTTTGCAGGTGACCTTCTTTACTGCAGGACCAGCATCTGTACTTGCGACGGGGCATTTCAGCTTCGTTGTGCCGAGCGGTACCTCTCTTCAATCTGATTTCTTCTTCCTCCTTTCTGTTGCACTTTGCACAATCAGTCTTCCTCGTGTCATAACCCGGAATGGTTGATCTCTTTTGCTTTCTGCAATGTCGTCGGAGATTACCTTCCTGGCCACATATCCATCATCCAGGACGGCCGCGGTTGACCTGGGTATTGAGTTGATAACAGATATCTTTTATTTCTGTTTCTTCTGCTTTGTATGTAGGTCTTCTGGAGGCTTGTTTTGCTGCCTCCCAAGCCAGCGCGAAAGCCAAAACTTCAGCGCTAGTGTTCTTTCCGGCCAGTCGTACAGCTTTTTTCAAGTTACGATCTGTAAGTGAATCGATAAAAGCTTCTCTGGCGACTTTTTTGACATAATCTTGGCTAAACGTGGGATAAGCCAAAGGTGTCAGCTTTTCTATGTCTGCACATAACTGCTGCAACGTCTCTTCATGCTTCTCTGTTCGACTCCGTAGCTGTAGACGGTAGACATCTTGCATGTGTTGGTTGCCGTATCGTAATTCTAAAGCTTGTATTAAAGATGAATAATGGTACCTTAGCTCTGCCGGTATAGTCTGTAACAATTCTGATGTTCCATCTCTAAGTGCCAAGATAAGAGCTGTAGCTTTTTCTTCATCACTCCAAAAGTTCATTCCTGCCGCCGTTTCGAACTGGAGTTTGTATGTTTGCTAGGGTGTTTGGCCGTCAAATTTTGGAGGATGAAGTCTTTTGTTCACAGTAAGGTCGATAAATTCCGTTTCTGGACACTCTCTAGTTCAGTCCTGCTTTCCTCGAAATTTTTCTTTATCGACTGTTCCATTTCGAATTTAACTTGTTTAATATTTGTTTGTCCAGAAATTTTTACTGCTTCCAATCTTTTCTCTATGTTTTCCAATTTCGTATCAACAGCTGATTCTAAATACTCAACCGGTTTCCGCACGGAAATTTCTATTTCAGCTTTCACTTCTTCAACCGAGGCTTTAAGTTCCGCTGCCGATGACATCTGTTCTTCCATTGCTGATTTTAACTTATTTACGGAACCTTTTATCGCTGTTTTCTGTTCTTCCAATGATGACGTTAATTCGGCTGATATTGATGATTTCTGTTCAGCCATTGATGCTTCTATTGATGATTTTTGTTCAACCATTGATGCTTTTAATTCTTCCTTAGATGATTTCATCTCACACATCAAGGAATTGAGAAGATCTGTCATGCTTGGGGTATTTGCTTTTACTTCTTTCAGCTCGCCCTTGAAACAAAAGGCTCTGGGTCCTTTCCTTCCTTTTCCATGGCTTCTTGTAGTAACACTACCAGTGCACATTTATTTTCAATTCTAGGTAGGGAATGGTTTCTTAAGTCCCCCTTCATGTCTTCAACACGTAAATCCTTCAGTTTGCGCCCTATATTCAGATTGGCTGCACTATTTCACTTTAATTTCACAATCACACTTTTTTTTTCTAAGTTCACTCTTAAGTCTTTCTTAATTTATCCCACTTTTGACACCGATTGCAACGTAAATGGGGCTCTTCGGGCTCGACGGATTAATTAAGACGCTAATTTTCAAACGTTCAAAGTTTTATTCACTTCACTTAATTAGTTCATTTCACAATTTCCTTTACACGTTTTCTTCACAATGTAACGTTTTACTTTATTTACCTGTATTACTTATTCGCACTTATCACTTCACTGGTTAAAATACAACTGACTATTCGCAGTATCACATATAAACACTTCGCAGTCTAAATCACGACTAAACTAACCGGGCTACTGCTCAGCCCTATTTATACTACTTAGCTTAATTCTAGAAAGTTCAGTCTCTTAGTTCTAGATATTTCCGTTACACATTTTCACCTCACATATTCACCATGGGTTCGAGTCGTACTTGACGTTCCCCGTTTGACATTTCCTTTATTGATTTCTGGCCACCTGCGTATTACTCGGTTGACTATTTCCCATTTCGTGGCCTACCTCGTGCACGTTACAATATTATGTGTTTAATTTTATTGGGGAATTGTTCGTATGCGTTTAGTTATTGTGACTATTTGATATGTTCTATGTCGTTATGTCTTCGAAATCGTTTCCTATTTTGGTAAGTTGAGTTGTTTTTGTTTACAGTTTCGATGAGTTGGTTGTTTGCACTTTTGTATTGATTGAAATTTTACTAAATTCATAAAATTAATTTAATTTCAGTAATAATTGATAAATTAAGAAGAGGTATACATAAAAAATGGAAGTTAATTAACAAGTTTTAAATAAGTATCAATTTAAATTTCTGTGTGTATATTTTCTTCTCTTTTAGGTTGATCCAGTTGTTGCTACTTGCGTCTTGAACATTCTCCAGACCTTGGCATCTTTGAGGATTGAAGATGACAATATAGTTTTCGAAGTCCTCTCTGATGACGTCTTGGCCAAGAAAATTACTTCTCATCTAGGATAACCGACAATGTCTACAAGAAAAATCAATGGAAAACAAGGGAAGGGTTATAGTGCCCTTTACTCACTTTTAGGAGTGTAGGATGTGGGAAAGAATAATATAGACTTTTCCAATGGACAAAGGATTTTTATTTGGATTGTAGTTTTGGGAGGTACCAGAATTTATGAAATAAGCATTAGTTAAATCTTTTTTTTTTTAAATAATAAAAATTACATTTTGATTATTTAAAAAATGGTTTTTCTTACTTTGTAGTTAATTATTCTAAGGTTATGCATCAGTTCTATTTTCCTCTGCATTCGCTCGTGCAGAAATTGGTAGCAGGCAAATTTTAGTTATAGGTCTCTTCAATATATTTTCCTTGGACTTTAATGTTACAACACGCACTAATCCTCTTTAACAATCACAAAATCTCCAATTTTTACATTTTCTACCTTTGTCGCCCATTTTTGTCTTTGTTGTAGTCTACAGAGGTATTCAGCGCTCTACCGTCAAAAAAAATCTTGATAGATTCTCTGGAGGAATTGCCATCTATCCAGTCTACTTAATTTTTGGTCTAAGAGTGTAGGTTCCGGGGGTGTCAACAAAACGTCTCTGATTAAGAAATGAGCTGGAGTCACATTGGCACAATGGCCTTGAATTTAAGCAGGCTTCGATTTGAGTCAAAATTGTGTTGAATTCCTTACAAGGGAGCACAGTGTTCCCCAGTACTCCAGACTCCCACAAGCCTCCAAAATGAGGCGATGCAGGAGGAACAAAACTGAAATTTGATTCCTTCATTTCCCAAAATCGCTGCAGTTTCTGAGTTCATATGGTCTACCATTTGCCGATGCTGCTTAGAAAGAAGTATATATCCTCCTATGAAGTAACTGCCGTTATCGGAATAAACTTCATAACATAAACCGCGTCTCAAAGAAAACCTTCTAAATTCAGTAAAGAATCCTTCTGTGGTCAAATCTGTCACGAGCTCCAGTTGTATAGCTTTCGTTGCTATACATATAAATAAAGCAATGTAAGCTTTATAAGTCTTCGGGTACCGTTCTTAATACGTTTTCATAATGAAGGGTCCGCAATAATCTACACCTGTTCGGGAGAAAGGACGAGACACACGTACTCGTTTGAGTAGATGCCTTCTGTCGATAACATGGTATGCATTTATGGTTACACTGTCGAATTATATTTCTTGCAATATCGTTTGCTTAGGAGATGCATCATGAGTTGAGGGCCTCCATGCAAAGTATCTTTGTGAATCTTTTCAACTAGAAGTCTCGTCACATTGCCTTTATCAGATAAAATAATAGGGAGCTTTTCACCGTATGGAAGATCAGAATAACTTAAGCTGCCTCGTACCCGCAACAAACTATCTATTAGGATCAAGAAATGGACTAAGTTTGACCAGTCTGCTCCTACGACTTACGGGTTGCTTGGATTTTAGAGCTTTGATTTCTTCTTCAAATTCTTGTTTCTGTGCTTTCTTCAACCAAATTTGTAGTGCTTCATGAATTTCACTTGATTTAAGATAACATGTCTCCTTCTCGTTAGACTTGTTTCGAACATTTTGAATAAAACAAAGGCAGAAAGTAGTTACTCGTAAAAGTTGTATTGTAATGAATTTCAGCTTTCCCAAGCAATTCTGGTTCATCCCATCATAATTTGTTTTTATGCAACTCATCAGGATATATTTCTCTGGATGCGCAGTCAGCGGGGTTTTCTTTAGATGGGACATGTGCCCATACGTTTTGCCCAAGAAGATCGTGAATATAAGATACTCGGTTCGCCACGAAAGTTGTCCACTTTGATGGATGCGCCTTTAGCCAAGCGAGAACAATCTCCGAATCGGCCCACGCATGAACAGCTATATAACACTATCTTTAAATTTCGTTTGACATAATGCAGAAGTTTGGCCAACAACGTAGCTCCACAGAGCTGCAATCGAGGCAGGGATAACGATTTTATTGTTGCAACTCTTGACTTTGATATCAGCAGCTTAATGTGTCTTTTTCCTTCTGCGTCGATAGTGCACATATAAACTACTGCCGCATGTGCTTTGATCGATGCGTCGGAAAAACCATGTCGCTCGACATATACATTTGTATTAGAGAAATGAGACCATCGACGAATGCTGATCTTAGAGATGTCCAGAATCTTTGCTCTAAATGTAAGCCATTCACTTTCGAGTTCAGATGATATTTCTTCAGCCCAATTCAATCCAGATAACCACAACTTCTGAATAAAGATCTTTGCAATGATGAATACTGGTGTAACCCATCCTAATGGGTCAAATAATTTCGAAACTTCTGATAAAATGCTTCTCTTAGTCCAAGGATTTGTTTTGTCTTCAATGATAAGAGAATAATATATTAATTATATAATAATTGTTCACAGTTAGAACTCCATTTTCTTAGTGAGAATCCTCCAGACTTCAACATATCTATTAATTGGTTTTGAATCTCCAATACTCCTTCTACTGTATATGCTCCTGAGATGAGGTCGTCAACATAAAACTCGGTTAAGGCTGCCATAGAACCTTGCGGATAGTTTTCCTTTTCATCGATTGCAAGTAGCTTAAGAATCTTTATCGCCCAGAATGGTGCAGTTCTTGTTCCAAATGTTACTGTAAGTAACTTATAATCCAGTATTGGTAGCTCTGGTGATTTCCGCCAAACAATTCTTTGGTATTCGGTGTTTATTTTTTACCCAAACCTGCCGACACATTTTCTCGATGTCGGCTGTGTATACTACTTTATATTTCCTCCATCTTAATAGTAAAGCTGCCAGGACATCTTGTATCACAGGTCCTTTCAACAACATGTCATTTAAGGAGATTCCACTTTGAGTCGCTCTTGACGCATCGAAGACAACACGAAGCTTTGTAGTCGTACTACTGACTTTTACTATTCCATGACGTGGCAGATAGGCTCAAGTAAATGAAGTTATTCCATTTGAGGTTTCTTTGTGATCTTCTTCTTGTGTTGTTACTCGTTTCATGTGACCTAGTTGCAAGTATTCTTGTAGGCATTTACTGTAGGATTCCTTGAACGTTGTATCTTTCTGGAAGAGCTTTTCCAACTGAAGTAAACGAGCGATCGTAACAGATCTTGATTTTCCAAATTGATTCTGTTCACTTTCCTCTCGAAAGGGTAGTTCGACTTCATACCGTCCATTTTCTAGACGCTTCTAGGTTTTTAGGAAAAGTTTCTCGCATTTTTGTTCTTCTATATTATATATGTATATGTAGATGGGATCACTTCTATCTTCCCGAATTTTTTAAGGCAGTTATTTAGATCAGTGCCTACGTGGAAATTATTCACAACTAAAAAATCCGGTTCACCTTCTCGGACTTCACCACTAAGTATCCAGCCCAATGCTGTTTTTTGAACCACTGGACTTCCCTTAGGTCCCTCTATCAGATCATTCATGATGATGGAGCTACAGACATCTGCTTCCAGAAGTAAATCTATCCTTCCAATCTGATAATACTGTGGATCAGCAAGTTCAAATCCCTTCACATGCTCCCAATTACGCCAGTTTAAGGTTTTCGTTGGCAAAAGATGCGTTAAATTTTTTAGAACTAAACTAGAAACCTCAATTTGATTCTTATTATTGAGAGCTTTGATCTTAAAATTCACTCTGTAGTTTGAACAGCTAATTTGACTTTGTCCAACTCCATGTACATGCACTAATGGACTCTTTCTTTAGTTTTAGGTTCTGCACTATGGATTCCGTAACAAAAGATGCTTGTGAGCCTTGATCAAGTAAAGTTCTTTCTACTTGTTCTTGGCATGCTGGCGATATAATTTTCACTAATGCTGTGGCTAGGAGAATATGCTCTTTAGGAGTTCGACTAACCAAAAACGAATTCAAATTTGTAGATGTAGAAGGTATGGTACCAGGAATGAAAGCTGGCGTGGTGGCATAAAGTACTTCATTAGGTGGTTTCGTAACTGTATCCGCTCTAGGCTCAATGATACTTGCATGGTAATTATTATTGTTTACATTAATGGAATCATTCATACTATTACCTCGTTACTATCACGTCGCCTACACTTGACTAATTTGAAGTTCTATGAAGGAGTGCATGATGATTTTTCTTTCAATGATAGCATATTTGTTGACTGGGACATTTCGAAGTCATATGACCGGTACCAAGGCAATTGATACATAATCCTTTTTTCTTAACAATCTCTAATCTGAGCTGAGCTGAGATATGAAACGATTGAGATGTAGACTTACATGTTTTAATAAAATTCTTTTGCTGTCCAACATTCGATTGTTTCTTAGTGGAAATTGCCTCTGAAGTTCGAAATCTAGCGTGCAAAAATTCTCTCAAGTGTTCCCAAGTTGGTAAATCTTTATATCGGCTTACATTTTGTTCCCATAATTGATGCGTTTCGGATGGTAATTTTTGGACGATTAAGTAAACAATTAGTGGGTCCCAACCGGCAGTATGCACACCAATATTGGTTAAAGCATTCAAATATTCAGTCGTATTATCCAATAATCCTTTTTCTCCGTTCGCAGATTCATTAAATACCGAATTTTGATTTAATAAGACTTTAAATTGTGTATTCACTAAAACTCTCTTATTATCGTACCTATCTTTTAACAAATCCCAAGCTACCTTATAATTTTCGTCGGTAACTTGCAAATGACGTAAATGTTCTGCTTCACCAGCTTAATGTAATTTTAGATACTGCAATTTTTGTGTTAATTAAATCGTGAAATGTTGGCCATTTCGTATAATCTCCACTAAATTTGTCAAGAGTAATTTTGGACAGATCAATGGATGATCCATGATTTGATTTTGCAGGGAAATTTTCACGCGAATCTTCATCTACAGAATTTTGAGGCGGGTATTCGTGTTTATATCTATCATTAATTAACGCGAAATTTGAAAAATATGACGATTCCACATTCGAATATACATCTTCATGGAAACAATAAATTTTATTCAGGGATTTATCTTTAGTAGCATATTTCATGACTAATAATAGTACATGACTAAATAAGTACTTTCAACCACAAAAGCAAAAACAAAAAAATGCTCTCCACTTTGTCTGGGTACGAACTCCAGTCCACCAATTTCACACGCAAGTACCAATTTGCGATTTAGAACGTTTATTAAACCAAATTTTTAACAATAACAGAAGTTACATGTTATTAACAAACAACTAGCAAGGGGGGAAGTACATGAAGAGGCCGAAAAAAGAGGACTTTTTTGGGATTTATTTTTGGGAAAATGAAAAAGGTCCACATGAAATCGATATTATATGTATTTAGGGCAATGTTTTAAGAAGAGAAAAAACATTTTTTACATTTTGAAAAATAAAAAATTAATCAACTTTTGGTGGGTTTCGTAACTCGTGTCGCGGCTGACATCGAAATCGGCGTAAATTCTCCTGGCCGCAATTTTCATCTGAAATCAAAAAACCAAACATTTTTATACTCGAGGGGGTTGTTTATTCTAGATAGACTACGATTTTTTCGAAATTTGAACATTAACTATAAAAATCGGGCATGAAAAAAAAGTTGGCTTTTTTGCAAAAATTTTAATTATTTTCGCGTCAAAAATGGTCTTAAAATGATTTTTTTGCTATGTCCGTAGTCTATCTAGAGTAGTTTTTTATGCCCTTTAAAATGAGTGCTGGATGAAGAAAATCGGTTCACTAGATTTTTTGTAATCTTTTACGCCAATTTGAAAAACATGGTTTTGAGAAAACGCCGTTTAAAGTTTGTCCCGAAAAACTGACGAAAAAGAAGCAGATAAGCAGAAGGTAAGAGGGGACGGTTATTCTCAGAAAAATAGGTATTTGGACTGAAAACGTCGAGAACGCTCTTTAACAAAGTCGCATTCATCACTCTAAATTCCAGAGCAGAAAAAAAATCCGGTGAGCGGAATAACGCGCGCAGCAGAGATCCTCGATCCCAGGCGCGCTGGGCCGGGCGCCGACCATTTTCAAGTGGCATATCTTTCACAATTTTCGAGATAGGCTTTTGTAATTTTGGAATTATATTCTTAGAGCATATACTAATCGATTAAGGCAATAAAAAAATCGATTTTTGAAAACGTCTTCATGTACTTCCCCCCTTAAGTTAATATATACATAAAACTTGCTGACTATATACATAAGTACTCTAAATTTTTTCTTTTTTATATTTACAGGTGAAATCTTACAGTCTATCCTACGTAATACTTTATTAATTCTTAATATTACCTATTGTGCTCCATTATAAGAAAAATGGCTAAAAAAACTCAAATAAACTATCTAAACCAAGGAGATTTCGAAAAGACCGTCTTGCGTTAATATCTCTTTCTTATGTAAAGTGCATACAATTTAATAAAATTATTAATTAATGAATTTTCACTTTGTGAGACTCTTAGAAAATTATTTAGAATTTGTTTTATAAGAAAGATATCAATTCTATAAATTTTGAACGCATCGTATTCTTTGTTCGAAATGTAGTGTAAATTGTCCGAATTTAAATTCCTGTATAAACTTAGACACGCCCTTAAGCAATGTCTCTCGAAAACTCGAATTTTTTCCATGTATCCCGGAGTAATATTGAACCAAATAGGACAGCCGTATAATACAAGTGGCCTTATTAAAGTTTTATCAAAAATTCTTTTGACTTCTTTATCAAAATGTTTCGAGAAAAATAACCGTCTTTTTCTAATTGTATTCTAATGTGTTCGTTGTAATATATATAATTGGTCGAGAATAATGCCTAAATATTTCACCGATAATTTTTGTTGAATTTGTTCACCTGTGAAATTTTGCACGATTTGTAAATTTTTCCAATTTTTCTTTATATTTCGCATTTGTTTACATTAATTTTGAGTTTCCAATCGTTACAATAATTTTGAATTTTGTCGAAGTTATTTTGTAAGAGCCTCTGAATTTGTTCAATTTTGTTTCCCGAATTATAAATTATCAAATCGTCCATATATGATATTGAATTTCCCAAACCCGTACCTAAATCACTTGTAAAAATATCAAATAATATAGGCGAGTTTACCATACCTTGTTGGAGCCCGTTCCAGACTTTAAACTGCAATTTTGATTTATTTTTCCCGTCCGTTACTATAAATTTTTTGTCCGATATCATATCCGAAATTATTCTAATTAAATGTTTTGGTAACCGAAAATTTATTAATTTGTAAATTAACCCGTCAATCCAAACCGTATCAAAAGCTTTCTCGAAATCAATCAACAAGGCGCCCGTGCAATAATTTTTATTAAAATTCCAATGAATGTCCGAAACTAATTTATTGATGGCGTGTACTGTCGAGTGTTTGCGTTCAAATCCAAATTGATTTTCCGGAACGGTAAGATTTTCTTCACAAAATTTAACTAATTTGGTATTAGTAACACACTCAAATACCTTACTTATATTCGTCAGGAGATGTATTGATCTCCAATTTGAGGGGTCACTGTGATCCTTTCCATTTTTCGGGATCGGGAAGGTCAACGCAGTTTTCCAAGTCTGAGGAAAATAGGTATTGTTCAAGGCGTCATTGAACACTGCGCAATATTGCTCAATGATTGCATTAGGCAGATTCTTAGGAACAATATTAGGTATGCCATAATTTCCAGAAGTATTTGTATTGTTGAGCCGCCGAAATATGTCAGTCGAATCAGTCAAAGTAACAAAATACTCTTCCATTTGTTCTATCGTTAGGTGGTTCGACGTTTTGTCATCGTTATATGTCGTCACTGTTTCGTTTCTGTCATGACTGTCGTTCTTTTCAAGTCTGAACTGATTAGCGCTCGAGATAATTTCATGGTCGAGGGATAAATTTGGATAACGTACCGAGTTAACAGTGTAAATTTGTTCAAAAGCCGCGCCGATTGTGTCTAATTTATTTTCGTCTTCATCAGTTACATAAAAATTTTGATCATCTACTATCAAACTGTCCGGATTAATTTGTGCCCGCTGGATAATTCTAATGTTGTCCCTCGAAATTTTAATGGTATCAATTTTAATTTTTTTTTTATCATTAGAAACATATTTGACTCATTTGATCTTATATTGATTAATATTATTCAAAATTGATTTTACCCGGACCAGATATTGATTATTATAATTTTGAAACCGCCGATAAATAGTTTTAATTTGAGTTAAAATTTTGCTCTTCAACACCTGTGATTTTTCTATAGTTTAATTTAAATATGATTCAACCGAAGTTTTACTTTTAATTTTTGGAACCGTTTTATCAACCGCGTTTAACATTGCTTCGTTCAAATCAGTCAAATATGTTTCTTTTTCCCGATTTGTTAAATTCCGATTATTTTCAACCGAAATACTTAAATATTTTTGATTTCCACTTTAAATTTTGACCTATCCGTACAACGATAATTTAATTTTGGCATTCTTTTGTAATAAGCCGAAAGGGTGTTTCATCTAAACTAGCTCCAACGCTAACAGCATAGTGGTCACTGTCGTATGGTATCGTGTGTAAACAGTTAATATTGTTTCCGTCAAAGTTTTCAATGTTAAGTCTTGTGTCCATAAAACAAATGTGAAGGTATGAATTTCCACTAGGAAATGATGGCATATTTGCCTTGAACAACACGCTATTTTCCTCAAACCACCGGTTCAACTGGTTTCCCCTAGCAGTGCTTACAAAATTTCCCCATCTGCCATGGCGAGCATTTAAATCTCCTGCTTTTTCCAATTCTAAAATTTTGAATAATTTGCCTAACTCGTCTAGGAAAACGCACGAATCATTCACTTTTGGAGCATAAACCGAAATCACAAATAATTTATTTAAACTTGAAATTGTGAGCTCAACGGCCGAAACTTCCAAACATTTAAAATTGTTGATTACACTATTTTTAATAATTTTAAAGCCACCCTGTTGAGAATTTGGCCTATCTCTCCTATGTACTTCGTAATTTTGAAATTCTAAAACGTGTTTTCTACTTAATTTTGTCTCCGAAAGTAAGACTATGTCTGGATTTGGAGCATTCAACAACTTTAATATACTCGCCCTCCTTTGATTCGTTATTAAAGAATTTACGTTGATAGAAATTATATACAAAGAGTTTAGAATCGAATGACTGTCGAAAGACTGCCGATCTACTCATCCATACCATTTGAGCCGATGAGATCGAAGAGCACATCAATTATGAATTTTTCCTCCTCCAAAATAATTTTGAACGAACTTAACTGATTTTGTATATTCGTCAACATTGATTTTATTTCTTTATGTTTAGTGATGGTACTGCCTGCCTGTATTAGGCACTTCCCGGGTTCATAATCTTAAGCACATTTGACGCACCTATACTGACAGCGCCCACATTGTAGCACATCTTTCCGCTCAATCCTTTCCCACTTTACCACTGATGGTTGACGTATTTGACATCCCTCAACTTATTAATTTGGCTGTCACTCAAGAGCTCTACAATAAAAATTGGCAGTTTGAAATTTTTTTCTCTACTAACACGAGTTTCGAAACGTTTAACAATTCCGGACCTTTCCTTGAAGCTAGAAATCAAAGCTGATCAAAAATTCGAATCGTCGGCGTCATCGTCATATAAGCAATCCACCTCAGCGAGAAGAAAGAAAACCATTTCGAATCCTATATCCTTAGCAACAGCTAAATCGGGTTGTCTATTCAGTAAGCAGGCCAATCATGCAATACATATACATATGGCCAAAATTCCTAGATCTTCCTATACTATCTAGATTTGAGCAAGTCAAAAACCAGGCGTTGTGCATTAATTGTTTATCGAATGGACTTAGTGACAAAATATGTTCTCCTTGAAGATGTAGAGTTTGTTCCATGCCACATAACACGTTGTTGAAAAGATATGCTAACGCTACAACTGCAAATCAAGCAAACGAAATGATTTACGTTAGAAATTATGCAAACGGGTAGCAAGCATTATGTATGTCAGAGAGTTCTTCAACTTCATTGTTGTTAACATAGTTCAAAATCAAGTTTTTTTGGCTTCTGCAGTAGTTGAAGTGAGAGACAGCACTGGCCAATATCACCTGGTGTAGATATTTTTTCTATTTATTATTTATTGGGCCAAATAAAATTAAAGGATGATTTGCCCACGTTACAAAAGACAGTTTCGGGTTAGATAGTATCAGGGAGATACTAGAATCCCTTAGCTTCTTTCTACTTTGGCTTGGGATGTCACTCCCGAACAAGACGAGGCCAACGTTGTTGAAGAGGAAGAGTTGTCTTTGGATCAATTAACACAATTAAAATCAATTAACACATATAATGTGAGACGTTCTTCCAAAACAAAAAGGGTCGTTTGCCGGATGGCCACAAATTACGGATGGTCAAATTACCATTCAAGAATTCTTCGTTGCATTTTTAATCTTCTTTAGAGATGGCTCGTCGTGGCTTTTATAACATAGAGGAAAAACTAGAAAAGGATCTTGAGTTAAAGGCAAAGTATTCAGTTTTTACAAGAATATCTTTCAGATGACCATATGGAAGCAATCTGTATGAAAGAATGACCCAAATCGTATTATTTTATGTCTCATCGCCTGGCTTTTGACGCTCCTTGTCACACTGCACCCAACAAGTCTTTAAACGATATGCTGATGGTGGAACCTACTATTCAAGATAACCTCTTCTCTATCATCAGCAGTTTCGTTGCTATCAATAGACGTTGACTGCAGATATCTCGGCTATGTACAGGCAAGCTTTGGTGTATCCTGATGATCGCAATTTTCAGCTGATGACTTTCGAATTTATCGACTGAAAACCGTCTCTTATGGTATTGCCAAAGATTACTTACTACTAGATAATCGGCTTCGAACAAAGTAGTGAAAAATTTTTGGTTGCTTTTGTATATTTCCTGCATCGGGCACCCCTACAGTCAGAACTAAAAATTTGTTTTCCGGGAGAGTTTGTGAATAAGAGACACGTATTCTTTTCTTATGTGCATTTACAAATGTCAAATGTACTTCACTCATTAAATGATCAGAACACATTGAGAGTTTGAAAGTTTCTTACACACACGAGTGACTAACTCAGTCATATGCTTCACATGAATTCCTTTTATTGTTGGTGCTTTTTGGTACATTTTTACTCTTCGACAATATTTGGCGGTACTTATTTGACAGAAGTCTGTGGATCTCTCCGGATGAGAACATAATTTTGACAGGAGTAAGTGATTCTCTCAAATAATTTTGACAGGAGTAAATGACAGCACACTACCTGTACTCTTTATTTGCATGAATATTCTTATTACTTTAAAAGCTGGATCTATTTCGTTTTGCTGTAGTGTCAGTGCTACTTTTTCAAGCTAGCTCGGTAATTTAAGCAGCCAGTTATCTAGTAGTAAGTAATTTTTGGTATTGCTTCTGCTCCGTTTCTGGCCACAAGATGCTTGCGACAACTAGCAAGGGATTATTGTCTAAAGTTGCCAAAGAATTTCAGTTGAGTTAATTTGTGCTGAAAAAATATTGTGACCCTTCTTAGTCGCTTGGTAGAAAACTAAAATTAAAGCTAGTGTTGTAGTTGGTTTAATCATCGCATCAAAGTGTAAAAAAGCTTGCGCTTTCTTCACTGTTTTTGTTTTTCCTTACTTAATATATATTTCATTTTATTTAAGACAAGGTGGCGGCCGTCTAATGCAAAACAAAATTTTTTTGATGTGTGAATTTTCGGCGTTTCCTTTGATAAAAAAAAGATAGTTCTTCTAAAATATGTAATCCTTCGGTTAGGAACAAAAAAATAATAAATCCTATAAAAAAGGGCTAAATTAGTTTTTAGTCGATCGAAGCAGCAGTTAGAGAGTTCGAGGTAAACGCAGTTTTCAGTAAAGTCAGCACGTAAATAATGTTAACTCTCCAACTTACACAGAATCATCGATTTAAAACCCATAAAGTAAGTCTTCTGCTGCAAAAGTTGTCTCTAAAACTTGTACGAGTGCTACTTGTGTTTGGGCGTAACATTTAAATCCAATTTGCTTGAAACTTTCAGGAAATATGTTGAGGATAATGTACTTCAAGGAAATGCAAAAATCCATAAATTTCGTTTTTGAACTCTTATGTGGCCAGCAAGCTCATACCTTTAATAACCATCGTTAGCGAATTT
The DNA here is from genome assembly GCA_964036015.1 of Leptarthrus brevirostris. Taxonomy (NCBI): domain Eukaryota; kingdom Metazoa; phylum Arthropoda; class Insecta; order Diptera; family Asilidae; genus Leptarthrus; species Leptarthrus brevirostris. The sequence continues at coordinate 54,376,277 of OZ038371.1, forward strand.
CTTTTAAAAAAATTCGTAGTACGATTATTAGCTTAAGATATACGTTATCAGAAGTTCAAAGATTATATTAAACTCTTTCACTTTACAGATATGAACATTTTGAACGAGGCAAGACTCGATTTTTAATCGAAAATGTTGATTTATTTTAGGAAACTGAAATACAGCTGATCAAGTAATTAATAGGAAATTATCCCGTACGGACTCCCCTTAATATTTGCAATGTCAATAACATTACTGGATCCATTTAAATTTGTTTTTTGTATATGCCAACAGTATTTACTTACGCTGGACAGACTGCCACAAATCCCATTCTTTATCCATTATACTCGGGTGTCAACTGCCCTCAATATAACCTTAAAATCACTGGGGAAATGCTCCCTCATTAGGTTCCTCCGTGATTCTAAACTAATGCCAACAATGAAGCAACAAATCGAATACATTAATCATGAAGTTTTGGGGCCAAGTGGGCCTACAAGTAGAAAGAGCGCTTCATTTATATTGCTCTGGAACGGCGTTAGTTCTGATGAGCTGAAATCGATTTTTGGTCTACATTTCCACCCTGGAATTAACCGACGACCCACTTAGTTACAACTTCCTGTTCATATATGCTATCATATTTTGACTTATTACGGGATCAATTAACTCTGCACTTGCACTTCCTTCTCAACTGCAGTAATGATGCATTTGAGTGCAATTTTGTAAAAGACTGTTGTAGAAAGTACAATCGTCGCATTACTTACCTGCAATTAATTCCTTACCGCCTGCAAATTTAAATACCAGCATGCCTTATTTTTACAAGACTGTTTAGTCCACTACTTTGTTAAATTTTACTTACCGCTATCAGAAAAATCAACACCACATAAATACAAGCTGAGCATTGGTGGTGTAAACAAACAGAAACCTGCCACAGTAAATGTTGGCAAAAGTTTGGGGAATTGTATTTTCTCGTAGTGTTTATGGAAATATTTTTAAAGTGTCAAATTGGATTTCACTTAAGGGTAACCTACAAATGTTCTGAGCATGTGAAAAGTGGTTGTCTTTACAATTTTCACGAGTTTTAAAGGGAAAACTCTCTTGTGCTCGTTTTGTTAAAGCATAGAGCGTAAAATGCGTCAATAACATCAACGTTTTTCTTTGGTTTTGGTTACGATAGTGTGCACCTTTTTTGTGTGTAAGGATTGGTTAATCTGTGGTGCAACAAAAATGAAATAATTCCAAAACGTTTGGTTTTGAAATGGCCGAACTGTCATGTTTTCCGAACTTGTATCTAGAGTAGGCTATGTCAACACTCTCACTGAGCATCAATATCAAGATCAGTGTACCATTTATCATCAGTAATTGGTATCACATCTGCCAGTTATCATCACTCGTTTGGATTATCACTTGGAGTTCATACGCTTCAGGGATCACATCGCAAGAGTTTCAAGCTTCAGTTTTGAAACCGCTTTTTGGAAACAGTAGTTAAGTAACCGCTTTTTGTAAAAAAACTGAGAATAGATTATTAAGTAGTAAAACAATTCTAATCAGTGATTTTAATTTTACTTGCGAACATTTTTGCAATTCGGTCAGTGAGATAATTTTTTTTTTGTTCGCAAGCAATAGATAGTTCCTAGGTTAATTACTTATATATATCATAGATATTTTTGCAGTGGCATTATAAAGCCTAAATATATATGAAAATATAAAGAATATTTTGCCTTTTCTTATTATATACGCTAAAAAGAGTTTATACTTGTTTGGATGATATGTTTTTATCATAATTTCGAATAGCTATTTGTACACAAAACAGGTAATATTAAGGAATAAGATAAATTTTTGATTTGACCTGTTGTACTCTATTGGGTATTAGACGAGAATTGTTTACAAACTGTCTAAATTGCTTCCATTTAAAAACTTTAATTAATCTGATTGAGTTGGAGTCAAATGAAAAGTTAGTTTATTTTGAAGGTTCCGTACCATTAAATATAAAAACGGAGCCATTATGGTATGATTTGGGTGTTCGTCTGTCTAGTTTCTTAAAGCCAGAAACTTGAAATTTAGCATCTTGTTAGAGTTTATACATAATTCACAAGAAGACAGAGGTGGAAGTCTCAAAAACTTATTACAGCGTCATTCATTTTTGTAGGTCAACAGGGGAATATTTAATTACTTTGTTTAATATTGGCAAGTTAGCTATCGGATTTTAAAAGTATTTTTTTATGAGATAGATGAGGAATTGAAAAAGCCACATTACCACAATAAATTACAAAAATTCCAGTTTACAAAGCTCCGACACGCAAAATTCCAAAATATCTTTACAGGGTATATAATTTCATGTCATCATCAAGGACAAGTTTGTAATTAAGGGAAACTTCTACCTTGATATATCTGAAAAAATCGATTTTATTTGCAGATTCTTAATCTTAATATAGGTATAATTCATCCTTAAAAAGATTTTTTGAAATTCGATCATTTTCCGTACTTTAAACGCTTTTAAATTCGGCACGGTCGCTTCTGAGTACACAAGTTGCAAAGTTCAAATGCGTTCTTATCGAAAACACGTTTTCGAAAATGGATCACAATTTCCTGACTACTATAAAGGTTGTTTCAGTTCTGACGTGCCACAATGAGTGCGGTGATAGATCTCACTAGGCAAACAAACAATTGTATGGCAGGGTGGGGGGTGGAAGGGTGCAATCTTAACGGTTTTGGAGTTACAGGGTGATTCATAAATATCAGTTTTTCATGGCATGCACGTTACTCTTTTATTTTTATCTTTTGATCTACCGAACACAGCGACATCAAATAAATGATGAAAAACTACTATCCCAATGATCTTTCCAAAATTGTCAGCAATGTCGATCTAACTCCTACCGTTGCAGGTACAGTCACTTCCAAAAGTGAAAGAAATGGAATATATTATAAAAATCAACAATTGAAAGAAATTAATTAAATTGATTTTAAAACGCTTTTTATTGAATATTTAAATAATTACAATTAATCTTGATAAGTAACAAAAGCTGCTCAAAATGTCCACCGCCACTTTGGATGCATTCCAGCAATCTCCTTCTAAGTCCCTGTTTAAGGCGTATTGCAGCAAGCCTCTCCCGCATTTTCGTAGCTGCAGTCCCAATTCTGCTTACTAAATCTTCCCTAGTGTTAACAGAGCTTGAACAAACTTCATCCTTCATTGTTCCGCATAAGAACAAGTCCAATGGAGTAAGGTCCGGATATATATCAGGCCAAGGAATCAGTGCACCTCGTCCAATCCAGCGGTTAGGAAATTTTTCACTTAATATTGCCTTCACAATATTAGTAGTATGCGCTGGTGCTCCATCGTCCAATGGGGTAAGGTACGGAGATATATCAGGCCAAGGAGTCAGTGCACCTCGTCCAATCCAGCGGTTAGGAAATTTTTTTACTTAATATTGCCTTCACAATATTAGTAGTATGCGCTGGTGCTACATCGTGTTGCTAAAACAAGTCCGTTCGATTAGGCACAGGGATCTCCTCTATTAGATCTGGCAGTGTATTGTCCAAAAAGTCCGCATTAATTTCACTATTAAGCACTTACAGAATAAAATAGTTTTAAAAAAAAGTTGAACCGACTTCACAAAAAGCCCTAAAAAGCATAAAATAATTTTTAATTGTATATCTATTACGACATTTTGAAGTCGGTGCAAATCAAACAAACCAAACAACTACAACAAAAATATTTAATCGTCATTTCTTATGATCCCGTAAGCTGAAACGTTCAGGCAGTATTATGTATTATTTTCAATTGTGGTTATGTAGTTGTTTTATTTGTTTAATTTGCACCGACTTCAAAATGTCGTAATAGATATACAATTAAAAATTATTTTATGCTTTTTAGCGCTTTTTGTGAAGTCGGTTCAACTTTTTTTTTAAAACTATTTTATTTTTCACTTTTTAGTGTCTTTTACTCTACGCAACGAAGAAAGCACCATCCAAATCGGTCTACGCGTTAAAAGTTAGTTTCAACCCCCTACCTCACCCCCATTCCACAAATTTTTTTTCTCATGGTATCAATCAAGGAGCATACTCTACCGAACATAAAAGGAATCATCGAAATCGGTCCACGCGTTTCGAAGTTACTACCCCTCCCCCTCCCCCACCACCACCATAGGACCAAATTATTCTCCTATTAGCAATGGGGGTCACACTCTATACAACAGCAAAAGAACCATCCAAATCGATCCACGCGTTATAAAGTTAGGTTCCACCCCCTTCTCCCACCACCACCCCAGCAACATTTGTTTTCTCGTAGTATCAACCACGGATCATATTCTACCCAATAGAAAAAGAATTTTCCAATTCGGTCCACGCGTTACAAAGTTAGACTACCCCTCCCCCCACCTACACCTTTCACCATAGGACCAAACTATTCCCCTATTAGCAATGGGGGATCATACTCTATACAACAGAAAAAGAACCATTGAAATCGAATCACGCGTTACAAAGTTAGGTTCCACCCCCACCCCCACCCCCTCCCTCCAAAATTTTTTTTACCTGGTAGCAACCATGCAACATCCTCTACCCAACAGAAAAAGAATTATCCAAATCGGTCCACGCGTTACAAAGTTAGACTACCTCTCCCCCCTCCCCCCACCCAAGGCAAAATTTTTTTCCTCCTATTAGCAATGGGGGATCATACTCTGTACAACAAAAAAAGAACCATCCAAATCGGACCACGCGTTACAAAGTTAGGTTTCACCCCCACCCTACCAAAAATTTTTTTGACACGGTACCAATCGGTGAACATACTCTACCCAACAAAAAAAGAATCATCAAAATCGGTCGACGCGTTACGAAGTTATGCCCGGTCAGACATAAAAAATACACACGCGTCGAACTTAGAACCTCTTTGTTTTTGGGAAGTCGGTTAAAAATGAATGGTCCTATTAAATGATTGCCGATGATACCAGCCCAAACATTGACACTGAATCTCTGCTGGAATGAGGTCACCTTTGTCCTGTTTGGGTTAGTTTTCGACTAGCTATGGAGATTTTGGATGTTTGTGATACCATCCCTGGTGAGTCTTGCCTTATGATGGCGATTATTTGCTGCTCGACGTCGGCAGATATTCCCGCAGTTTCGGGTCGTGCCTCCCTGTCGTGTGAAGTTACACTTCCTGTTTCTTTTAACCATCGGAAAGTCGGTGTAAATATCCCTCTTGGGGTGCGCTCCTTTGATATTCCAGTACAGCCGCTATCTCGTTTCCGTCTACTACATCATAAATGTAAATAATATCCGCGTATTCCTCAAAAGCGAATTCTATCAGTTTTTAATAATTTTTCCTTAAAAACAGCCGTAGTTATTGATTTGTTTTTCAACTATGATTAGTATTCTTGCTGACTGAATCTCTTTTTTAGTAAAATTTCCATCAGGTGCGAGTAACAGAACGCCAGGATAGAAGGGTGTGAATTCTGTGTAACACAAGTTAATATCGGCAATAAAACAAAATTACACTAAAATTCTTGTAACTTTTATGCAGCAATAATTAAAATTACTTACCTGTTAACCCAAAACAAACATTTTCGTCCCTCTATCTTAAAAATTTTGGTTATTTAAATAATTTCCTACCTAAATTACAATCAAATAATTAGAAAGTCAGGGGTTTGTAAGGTTGCGGTTTTTCTAATCTTTTGTACACCTTGCCGAGATAAAAAGAAAAGGGTAATGTGCATACCGTAAAAAACTGAAATTTATGAATCTCCCTGTAACTCCCAAACGGTTGAGATTGCCCCCACCCCTTAGAATAAAGAACTAGAGGAAGCGCTGTACCGTGTAAAATTCCTATCCGTGAGTGAAGCTGCTCGAGGAATTTAAAATCAGCTGGGGTCTCTGACAAACAGAGACGAAAGCATATAAGAAAATGGGACAAATATATTTCGTACTCTCAAATGTTGTTTACTTTTGTGCGTGAAAAAGTTTCCTCGAGGGAATTAAGTTAAATTTTGTTAAATTTGTTAAAGTAGCTTCTTTTAAATCTTTATGTAATCATTCCAATAAAGTTTTTAGACTACTTTGTGATTTTTTTGTGAATCGACTTTGCCTTAATACCCAGAATTTGTTTAAATTAATCAGCTTGATATATTCGGGTTTTTCGTGCGCAAATAAGTAGAAATAAGATGATGGGAAGTCGTTTTTCCTGTAAATACATAACTTGAATTACTTCTAAATTCATTCTATAAACATTTGAAGTTCAATTAAAACCCCAATTTATGGATAAAAGCAAAACTTTCGTAAGAATATTTGTAGGGTTAACGTGAAAACTGATTTTAATGTTTTGGGTCTCTGGCACCAGGAAGGCGTCAAACAAAATTTGTAGGAGGCATCAATAGGAAATCTTAAATAAGATTGAATCAATAAAAACCAAAATTTATGATTCACTTGACCTATAATATAACGTCAAAATTAATATGCAGCTTAAATATTTTATTCAGAGAAGATAAAATTAAATTATTCCTTAACAAATTCTCAAGATTTTAAATTTACTTTTGGCCCCACTCTAAATCTGACTTAATTTACGCCTGTATTGTTGCTACCACTACATCGCTCGAAATTCTACTACAAAAGAAATTTGCTTCACTTAAATCGAGTTACAGCGCTTCCTCTAGTTCTTTATTCTAAGCCCCACCCTGTCATACAATTATTTGTTTGCCTAAGTGGGATCTATGACCCCACTCATTTTGGCACGTCAGATCTGAAACACTCTGTATTTGACCGATCGACTTGAAAATTTGCCCAGATACTCGGAAAACATGAAGTCATGGAGTGACGGAACATTTTTTCGATAACTTACATTTTCCATTTTTCATTAATGTTTTCCATGGACAAGAGAATTCTTATTAATTATATGTGTTTAATTTTTGTTTCAGGTCAACTGTGAGCCGTTTGCCCGGAAATTTGCAGACTTCTTTTCGCGGAACTCCGACGGCCGGCATTTTGGATGTTTACAAGACAAATAATCTTATATTATTTTTATAATTTTTTTATTTTATTCTGTTCTTTGATTTTTTTGTTATTTATGGCAATATGTTCTCCACTTTGAATCTTATAGTAAAAAATTATTAACGATTTGCAGTCGGAAATTAAGAGTTAAGGCAGTTAGCACCGTCACTGTTAAAGACTAGTTCGTATATATTTTCACATTTATTATTTAACATTATTATTAGACTCTCATAGTCGCGAACAATGCAATTATTATTATTTTGACTTTGCTGTACTAATAGCAGTATTTTTCGATCTATAACTTTTTGGATTAGTGTCAATTATAGCCCCACAAAATAAAAAATGTATTCAGTTGCAATAAAAATATAAGAGGTGGGGGGGAAGGGGGTGTTATGTCACACCGAACAACACCTTCCCATCAGCAAAGCAATATCAGTCACGTGGCAAACCCATATCACAAGTTTGATTGGTTCTTCAGGTAATCCACCTGTAACACCTGTACATTTAGGGTTTTTTGCACGAATTTTCAGACATAACGATAGCATAATGATGAACAGTAGAGTTTTTATATATATTATTATAACTCCGTTGACAATCCAGCCAGTGAGATTATTTTTCTTTAGCCAATAAAGTTTTAGTAATCTATTACCGATCTCAGAAGCTACCAGGACTTCAAGGTTTGAACCCGAATCGCCTATTGCAAAAGGACATTAAACTGTTAAGTATTTGAATTTTTTTAGTTTAACTGCCCTACATTCGGCCATCCTGCATGTTGTCTGTCCCAGACGAGACGCTTTCTGCTCCTTGATCGACACACGGTTTCATGAAATCAGCTGCAATTAGGTCCTTCGTGGTTTCCAGCTTTTCGAAATTCATAACGATCATTTCGTTTGATCTTTATAACTTCGTACCGTCCCAAGAATTTTCTATGAAGCTTCAATCCAGACCCAAATTAAGTGCGCTTAATCGCTACAAGTTCGTGCACTCGGTATTTTCTCGATGACTTCCTGTTCTTGTTAAAACATTTCCTAATTTCCTCTTGAATTTTATGAATGAATTCCTTAGCCTCTTTCCTCATATCTGCTCGGTCCTCTTCAAACCGCTTAACCAATTCTTCCTCTATAATTTGCCAATTTGAGATCATCTTGCTTTCTCATGGGGACTCCGAACATTAATTCAAACGGTGTCTTCTTCGTACAACGATTTGCTGAACTGTTAATTGCCCTTTGTAAGCGTGGTACAAACTTAAATCACTTACTTAAAACCTCGATGATGGTCTGATTGAGACGTTGTACAGTTGTTACCAAGATGTGTTCGATGTTTTGTTCTTCGCAAAATTCCTTAAACAATGTCGATGTGTACGCTGCTCCTCTATCGCTCACGATCCTCACAGGGTCGCCGAAATTTTCGCCTTGCAGCCGTAGCCTTTCCAAAACTTCATCGGACGTAATGCTCTTTACTGGGTATATCCAATTGAACTTTGTGAAAGAGTCTACTACTTCAAACAAATACTTATAAGCTTTAGCTGTCGATGGTAGGGGACCCAAATGATCGATGTGAAATATCTGTAACGAGATTCCGAGACCTTTACTGATTGGATTTAAACATCTTTCCTGCTTTTAGCGTGTTCTGATTGCTAAAATACTAACGTAAAGCATCGTCTTTTTGCATCAATATTTCACCATATCCAGTAAAACTTGCATCCGCATGTTTCAGGACAGGTTTTTTTGACAAAGAATGTTTTTCAAAGTTTCAAAAGCAATTAATTGATCTGGTCCAAAGACAAACTGACCTCCTTTCCTTAACAGGTCTGACAGGGGCCCCGCAACTTCGGCATATCGTGCAACAAATTTACGAAAGTACCCAGTAAGACCAAATAAACACTGACCTTCAGCTAACTTTCCTGGTTTCGGGAATCGTTGAATAGCCAGTAATTTTTCATTGGAGGGTTTAATAATCTTCTAAGATGTGTCCCAGAAATTCAACCGAGTGACTGACGAACTCACTTTTCCACCACTTTATGTACAAACCATTCCTTTGCATGACATCTAAAAAAAATTGAAGCGACTTCACAAAAAGCACTAAAAATAATGTTTAATTTTATATCTATTACGACATATTGAAGTCGGTGCAAATTAAAGAAACAAAACAAACTACAAAAAAGTATTTAATCGTCCTTCTTTATGATCCCTTGAGCTGAAACATTTAGGTAAATTTATATAGTATCTTCGATTATGGTTGGGTATTCCTGATGGGCAGGACATTGAAAAACAGCGTTTATGAATCGTTGAAAAGCAGACGGGGAATTGCAAAGGCCAAACGGTACTTTCCTAAACTCAAACTGCCCATCTGGCGTGATAATCGATGTAAATTTCTTACTTTCCGGTGTAATGTGTACGCGGAAAAATCATTCTTTAAATCAAAAGTTGTGAAAACCTGCGTGCTATGTAATCCTTCTAGAAGCTCTTCCATTATAGGTTGTGGATTTCGATCATTGATGATTTTTTTGGTTAACAGCCTGTGTTCGACACAAAGCCTGTGAGATCCATCCTTTTTCTTTACTAAGACAATAGGACTCGCAAAATTAGAATTGCTATGATCAATGCTGCACTTGTTGTTTTACTGTATCCTTTTCCACTGGAGATAATCTTATTCTCCTTTGAAAAACTGGTATTTTATCATGAAGAATCATACTCATCTCTACAAACGACTTCTTAACTTCCTTAGAATTGTAGCCCTCTACTAACGATTTCACCTCTGTACGTATTTCCCTGTCTCTTATTAAACATTTCCGCTTATTTTTAGAATATAATAAATTTTTTAATTTTATATTACAGAAAAGAAACTTAAGCAAGATGGATATGCGAAAGCAACTGATTAATGCGATGGCGCTCACCCAAAAAATTGCACGTGATCGTGAGGAGGCCAGGAAGAGCACTAAGAGCAAAAATGATTGGGTGGGAAAACTTGTAATTTCACAACTGGAATTGATCGAAGAGGATAGAGCCGCACAGAGGGAATGCTCGGAAGATGATGATGTGATTCCAGTACCATCTACATCAAAAACATAAATGGAGAAGTTCAAACATTTCAATCTTAAAAGCTCTTCTCTGCTAGTGATTCGTTATCCCACTGCCACAAAAAAGCAAATTGGAAATATTGAACATTCAAGTAGTACAGCCGCCTTCCCCATACTGATATTCGGCTGCAATGTTTTCACCACCATCACGCGACATATTGCAGCGTTCTATAGTCTAGACGCAAAACCACCATAAACTACAAGCCATGAACTAAGTGTTGCCAAGTCGTTGATGAAGAATGTCACTAGATAGGGACTAAAAAGGACACCATTTTTTAAAAAAAGTCACCAGATACAAAATAATATATTTTTTTCAAAACTGCTTCCAATATAATATTAGAAATTTCTAAGTAACAAAAATGTAAATAATACTACTCAAAAAAAGACTATATTTCCCTGAATCACAAGCGTATTCACCTTTAATTGGTGCTCATTAACTTAAGCGTCGTGTAATTTCTTCCTTTCAATTTGTAAAAGGAAAGGGAGGAGATACAGAGAACTATTAGAATGTGATAAAGTACTAATTTTGTGGGCGATCCTCTTATCGTAAGCGACAGATAATAAGTATCGTTGAAAGTTTCAGGGTCCCGCGAAATTGTTCGAGTTGTCTTACACATGCGTTTAGCTTAGCAACAAAAGCATTAAATGGGCCCACTTGAATGTGTGGTGCAACACCAGTTGTAACTGAATTAAGTAGTAACCCAGCAAATATGTACAAAAATAGTCAAAAACAATGAGAAATGCCGAATATTTACGTTAAAACGTTAAAGAGTGGGAGAACATTTGGTGTCTTCAGAAGAGGTTCAAAATCACAGTGTCGCTAAAAAAATATCAATCAATAGAAAGGTATTCGAAAACACCAGATTTGGTGACAAAGACCATGATTTCGCATCACTGCATTAAAAGTCACCAGAAGTCACCGCAGTGGAAGTTAAAAATCACCAACTTTTAGACGTGTCTGAGAAAACAAAATTCTGTCACTAGGGAGGTGTTCGAAAACACAAAATCACTGAATTGGCATCACTGCATGAACTAGACTTTTGTATCTGTCGTAAATGGTCTTACTGAATGGTCATATTTACATTGTTTCTTATGGTAGCCAGGTTGTGATTTTTCGTTAAACTCGCCCTACAACCAAAACTATTAGTTCTATGAAAAAAAGACTAATATTAACTTAAAGCAAACTAAATGATCTTTCTAATAAAGTAAAAACATGTACACTTTATTAAGCAAAATAACAAGAAATCTTTGATTAAACGTGACATATTTACCGCAAACCAAATTTTCATCCAAAATGCAAGCAGTAAGTCATGGTCCGACCATGTTCTGTCGCATGTATTTTCTTTAAATTTCCACTTCCCTACTTTCAGGTTTAAAAATGTTTATTATTTTCTTAAGTAGGGTATGAATATTTTTACTTTATTCGAAAGATTGTTTTGTTTACTTCAAGTAGAACAAAACAATTTTTTCATAGTAGCAATAGTTTGTAAGTTTGGACACTACGGCGAGTTTAAAGAAAAATCACCCCCCCCCCCCTCCGGCTACTATTAGAAGCAATGTAAATTAAACGAAACAGAGAAGTGAGGTAGCAAGAGGGTCATCTGTGAGTGTCAATCACGAATCGTAGGGGTTTTGTTTGAGTTTTTCTTAATTTGCTTTTGTCCATTTTCGTAACTTCCTCATTAGGGTTCGAAAAATTTTTGGCGGCAGGTTGATTTAGTATTGATTGAGCCGGTGGATACAAATTTTCAACTCTGCAAAACACTCATGAACAACGTCAGTCAAAGTCCGAGGGTTCTACTACTTTTGCACAGAAGAGAATTGCCGTGAGTTATGGGGTAAAATCCCTCTCGTGTAATTCAGGACTTACTAAAACGGGTTTTTAACGTCAATCAAAGCCAATCTCGCAGCAACAATACGACGGTTTTTCTACTTTTGCTCAGAAGAGAATTGCTGTGAGTCCCTCTCGTGTAATTTGGGACTAAGTTTTAGAAAAACATAAAGGGAGTCCGTCCCAATGCGAGCGGCGCTGTTTTGATTGTTTTCCTAAATCCTATATTAATATTGGATAAGCAGTATTTATTATTTGAAATTGACGAACTAAAAGTATGTTACTTCCACGATTCTGAAAATAGACATTATTTAATTCAATTCACAAGACTGGAGACAATCATCTTGTAGAAATAATCCTTATGAACCCAAAATTGTTGGATAAAAGTTTAGCTAAGAAATTTTCATTTATATGTAAAGAAAGTTTTTGTGCAGAACACTATGGCAGTGGGAAAAATGTCCTGTTAGCAATCTTTCATTTATTTTCAAACAATGTGTAGGTTGATGGTTGTCCGAACTTTTCCTTCAGATCGGATTATATTTCTTCTATCACCAATCCGTTTCTAGAAATTATTTAATTTAATTTATTAATAAAAACTGAAAATATAATTTCATTAACATATTTGAATTAATCTTTTATAATTATATAATTTCATACAAACATATTACCTATAAAGAAAAAAAATTTTAAAAAAAAATTGGTAATTTAGACTTGTATGAAGTGAATACAGTATTATGACTGTTTGATGCAATAAACGTATTTGGTTTTTTTAAGTGTTTCTTTTACTACTACTTAAAATTCAAGTAAAGTGAATGTTCGTGATGGTGGCTTTATTTTTATAGCCTGAACCAAAATTAAAATAAAGTAAAAGTATTTTTTATCGTTATTAATTTATTAAGATAAATAAATATGTAAGATCTTAATTGTGGCAACTGCGTGAACATTACTCAACAATCTTAAAGGGCTTCTCCGGTTGAGAAATCTTGTTTGACTCTTATACGTCTGGCCTGTCTATTACCACTTTAGTCTTCGAATTTCAAAGTCTATCTCTTGTTAGCATGCAGATCTTCGTTAGTAATGACCCTCGGCCAATGGATGCCTAAGACCCGGAGACATCGATGTACAAAGAAGTCGCTTTGCAGGTCAATTTTCATGTTACCAGTCGTACAAAAGAATTTATTTTACGTTCATTTAAAGATCCGGACTTCGTGCATCTGAAGAAATTGTTAGTGCCCCGTATCTTAACGAAAGTTTGAATATAACTCGAACCTAGGTTATGTGAACCTGTGCATCAGCTGTAGCTCCACTTCGATATTATGCATTCAAGATAACATTGGTTCGATTGCCTGCTCTTCCAGACAAACTTCACCATGACAGCTTTAGTTCCAGGTCATTAATTTTATGTTAACGTTATTGAACTTAAACCCTGTTCCGCAATATTCTGTACTCAGGCCTTCGAAAGTCTTAGCTACTTTACTCTGCTTGTTGGATTGAAGACATATATCGTCAACCTTATTCATATGTGTAAAGGTGTGTCCACACTGATGTTAGAAATTTCGCCGACAAAGTTAATAAACATTTACAGATAAACCAAAAACAAAGTTACAAGTTACGTAATTGTCTTCATTAAAAAACCAATGTTTAATAACTTTCCATAGGACTAAATTTTGTCGAAATTAACACGCTAGCTTTCAGAAAAATTTTGGTTTTTATTTCGTCCGCATCAAAAATGCAGAAATTGATATTTAAAATAAGTCAGTGGTGTAATGGGTCTTTTCCCCTGAAGCCTCAATAGAGGGGTTGCCGGGAGCTCTGGAGTCGTCCAAGGTTCTTAACTAATTGAAAAGACTCATTCACAAAATAAATATAAATTTCTTTATTCAGGGTTTCTGTTTTTCCGGTTGAACACTGAATGTTACGTGAAAAGTAGGTGAAAAGAGAGAGGTTATGGTCGACACTTACAAGGGGAGAGAGAGAGAGATGCGATGTGGTACGGACGGCGGTTCTTGTTTCAGTGACTATCGTGGATACTAATTGGTATTTGACGATATTGGGTACGTTGTATTCTTATTATATGGGAATTTCGACTACAAAGCACTAATACTGCTAGTTTTACGAATGACCGACAGGCTAACACCACATACGGTCGATAAGGATGGATAAATTTACATGCTAACACCACAGCCAATCTGTTAACCAACAGGCTAACACCACAGAAGGTCGATAAGGATGGGTAGATTGTCAGGCTAACACCACAGACAATCAAAGAAGCGGATGACCAACAGGCTAACAGCACAGATACAAAGCGTTAACTACTACTGATAAGGATAAGCAAAGTACAACGACCAACAGGCTGACACCACAAAAGGTGTTGTATGTCTACAGATCACTAACTACTAGGGATGGGCGATCTTCGCTTCGATCTCGCGAGATCGATCTTTAAGCCTTAGACCTGCCGATTTTTGAATCGATTTTACACGTGACCGATTCAGCTCGAATCGATTTCTTTATTTCCGAATTCGATCTATTTAAGACGTGCCAAAAATTAAACAAGCTCACTCGTGAATTTTTTTTACATTTTATTTTTAAGTTGTGTTATAATCCGACAAATGTAAAAAAAAGTTTAAAAGGATCGTAAATGTTAGATGAATGCGTTTGAGATCGCTATAATTTTTTAGTGACTACTGTATGATTTTGTCATTGGTGGCTTGTTATGTATTATTTCTGGTTTGGTGATTCCCCAACGAGAAAAAAATAAGTTATTTAAAGAAAAATCTAAAATAAATGATATTCGAATGTGGTATTTTAAGCTTTTATTCAAATTGTTTTTTTTTGTTCTGCACATTTTTACTCTATCAAAGATTTGACACTTATAAATAGTTTTTTTAATCTTAAGTGTCAAATTTGGCAGATTTTACACTTTTAAAATAATATGGATTTAGAAACTTAAGCAGTAAATTAAAAAGACGAAGCATTTATTTTGCGTGCTTTAAAATGTTACATAGTCTTTTATTAAAACAATCTTATATGAAACGTTTGTTTTTTCAATCACAATTACCACTTGAATAGTAAACCAAAATTGCGTCCATTTTGAAATTTTCAACTGAGAGGTAGTCATGTTTCTCTCTTCCCTTATGTAATTGTCGAAAAGAGGAAATAATGGTACACTTTCAGACTTTAAAGAATCATTTTGAAAACAAAGGAGCAGGCTCCTCAAATCTCATTTTTCACAATTATCTTTTTTAAATAGTAAATGTTTGAATTTAACGTTTCCAACTTGCTGCGTTGGCCATGTTTTCCTTTGGCAAGATGAAGACAGGGAGGAAGATGAAGCTGAACTTTCAACTTTTACTTGCGGTGACTTTCGTTTAAAACGAAAGAATAAAACACTCCCAGTATATTTTCAAAAAACGTCCCCAAGATATACATTTTTAGGGCTGAGACCAGAAACCTTCCCATTTATGAGAATATTCTTCGTACATACTCATAAAATATTCTGGAATAGGTTCTGAAATTAGACATCGAAATGCTTTGGGGACGCGTTTTGAAAATATGCTTGGCATGTTTTTGCTATTATAAAAAAAAATTTTGAGCTTGCAAATGCGCGACACATAAGTTGTGCTTTCCCCTTACTTTTGGGTGTAAATTTTTAGTCGTGTTCCTTTAATAAAGACGAGTCAGAATTAGTATGTACTTTCAAAACAGACAAAAAAGAATTCCATCGCAATTTGTTTTTCGATTAAATAAGCAATATTTGTGAAATACCCATTTTTGCTTAATCAAGATTTGTAAGTTACAAAGGCTGTTTTCTATTATTTAATAAATTGTTTTACTTCTGACCCTATATTTTTATAAAGGGTGCATTTCTTTATTCATTCCGAATGAGCGGAACGCGCCAATGTGTTTCTTTATTCGTTCGGAATATTCTATTCTTAATTTTCTGTGTTTTTTTATATGCACCGGCGCGTTCAGAACGCGTTCTTTTTGTACCGAAGTTGTAGATGGAATAAACGGAATAAAACTGTCAAAAAACAATTTAGTATCAAAAGGGAAGGAAAAGAAAGTCATAATTGTAAATAAATACACAATTTATTGTTGGATTATGTTGTTTGCGTTCATTTTAAATAATATAAAAAATTTAAACCTCAAAAATTGTCTATTGAAGAATTTGCTTTAATCTGACTTCAACTATCAATTGGAAGGAATATTTCTTTGTGTTTACATATTGCTTCTATTCCGTTTATGGCGCATATTCTGTTCCTTCTATTCCTTCCACGGAATGAATAAAGAAATACAGCCATAGAGACACAGTTCTAATTAATTGAATCGATCTGTTCGATCTATAGATATCGATCGTTTTAAGGCGATTAATCGATCTACGAAATCGGAAATAAATTACAGATCGATCCGTACTGAATCGATTTTCTCAGTTCGATCCCCCATCCCTACTAACTACTATAAGTTCTACGGATGACCAACAGGCTAACACCACAGAAAGTCTTGTACGGCTATAAAGCGCTAACTACTACGGCTACGGATAAGCAAAGTGCAACGACTAACAGGCTGACATCACAGAAGGTCTTGTACGGCTATAAAGCACTAACTACTGGGACTTTAGTAGTCCGGAGTAAGCCACGAGTGCTTTCGGCCTTGAGCTGTAACTTCTTATCTAAGCGAACTTAGATGTGAACTCGATCCCTTTCGAGATACTACTGCTCCATTTCTGTACGGTGATGCTCGCTTTTATACTTTTGACAAGGCCCAGAATTATTCCCCACCACTATTTTCTGTCTTTTTACTAAGAATCAACTTGATACAACGGAGATGCACACACCCAACTGATTATGGGTTTTTATGCAAAGAACGAAACTGTGGGCAATTCAGAAACCACGCTGCCAGTAGAATATCTGGTTTTATCGGGTTATTGCGCACAAGTTTCCTATGACTTAGCTAACGGATGACGTCATGCACATTTGTATTCCCTTTCACTGGAGCATTTGCGAGTGGCATCTTTGTACTGCTTGAACCAATGATTTGCAACGGAGACGCACTCACCCAACTGATTATTGGTTGATGTGCTAAGAATTTAATATGACAACGCAGCCAGGGGGAATAATCGGGCTTTTATATTTGTGGATTACGTCATGCCCACCTGCATGCCATGGAGCTTTGGAGTTTTACATGGCCATGTGTATTGAAGAGTTTGGACAAAAGTAAAATGTCGAGAAATTTACATCCATCATAATTTAGCAGACACTTTACGCATAAGAACACAACTTACCTTTTCCCTTCTTACAAAAAATAAATAAATTTTCACTGATTTTCACTGCACTCGATTTATTTCGCACGATGCGAAAAAACACAAATTTCACCGAAAAGACGCTTCCACTATGATAGATTACCTCAAATTTTGTAGTAATTCCAGTCTTGTTCCCAAAAGTAGAGCGAGATGACCTGTTTTGGTAAGTCAGACTATCATATCTATCATACCTTATTTAACTAATGTTTCAAAAAATTTGAAATAGCCCCTTTTGCATTTGATAGAATTTAAAAAATATTGTTATTTTTATTGCAAAAAAAGTTGGGGGGGGTCAAAATTTTAAAGTGGGATCTTTTTATGCACCATAGTTGTCAACTTATGATGAAAAATATCCAAAAAATACAAGTTTTTTAGTGATCAGCAACTTTCCAAGGTACGGAACCCACGGTGCGCGATTCCGACTCACATTGGGCCGGACATTGACATATTGCGATTGTTGTAAATTTTTTCTTTGCAATCCCATAATTCAGAATGTTAATGGTACTGGTCAATTAAAGTTTTTTTAGCGTTCACTTCATTTATTTTTGACACAGCAAAACTTATCTTTACACACTTAAGGGAAAATACAAAAACAAATATTAACACACTTTTTAACCCTGATGAGATTATTTATTTACTACTGCTACTACACAACAACAATCACTACTGAAAAAACGCGTATTTGTATTTATTGAATTGGAGTACACTAGCAATTATGACACTCTCACTCTCGAAACCAAAATGCTAAAAATAATTTTCACTAGTAGCTTCACTGTAAAAATTGCTATAAATGAAAGTAAGGCTTAGTGACTTAATATTTATGATTTCTACTGTGGTTAATAAAATTACTCTAAACTTTTTTGGTTCCCAAAGATAGAGACGACGACAACTTGGTGGTTGATTCAAAATGTCTTTCATTAAATGTGAATAGCTTAATAATTCAATACTTACCACAAAAATACCTTCCCACTTTAGTTACATTACGCTTTGTCTTCTTGTAACAACCCTAGTATACATGACAATGTTCTCTATAAATAGAATTTCTTTCTTCTAGGATTCCCAGTAAAGAGGATAATTTCTCACCAAGCATCTTTATGTAAGCAAATTTCAAAAGCATTCTCGTTAGCTATTCATCTTAATTACCAAGCCTTCGAGACAAATAACTAAGGCAATCGATTAATACTTCTAAGGGAAATGAACTCGAGTACAAAATGATATCACTTAAGTCTATACAGGGTTGAAAACAACCCGGTTGTAGAAGTAATAAAACTTTATGAGGAATTTCTCTGAGTTTTCATATATTAGTGTGTTTTCATTTTGATTCATTAGCATTGCAAGAGGACACATTCACAACTCTCCTAGCATCTTCAAAATAGATTCCTAAAATTGAACAATATAGAGAAATATAGCAAATATGGACGAACAAATAGCTGGAGTACCAATGAAGTTGATGTAGTAATTTGCATTGTGGGAAGGGGCTGTTGAAGTGCTTAGAGAAAACCGCCAATTGGTTTTGATTTTGTTTATTTTTGTGGTCAAGGGGAAAGGAGGAAATATACAAATTCTTAATAAGAATATATGTAATAATATAGAAGATCTTTCGTGCATTGAATTTATTTCAGATTTCAGTTTTTACAATAACGCAAAAGCTCAGAGGTTGTCCTATGATGTTAAAACATAGCTTCTGCGGGAAACTAATTCATGGTAAGGGTTAAGCGGTTTCGGGCTCATAAGACGATGGAAAACAGAAGATGGTAAACTATTCAGCATTCGTATTGTGTTAGAAAAGTATCTTGAAATTTACCGGTTCGTCTAAATTTTACTTGGAAAGTACAGGGTGAAAGAGAATTGAAGCTCTTGTGTCGCGCGTTGAAATGCGTTAGAACAATTGCCGTGGAAAGAGTGGTATAAGAGTGAGAGACAACCGACATTCCGACGATGCTTCAGAGACTCCATACTCTCATAGATTGTGAAATCTCCAATAAGTTGCCTGACGCGGACAGTGCGGTATATTCTATCCCTGCATAAATATTACTTTAGATTCTAGGCTTGAACTGGGACTTGTAGATCAGCGCCAAGTCAGAAGAACGAATTAAATATTTCTTAGATCTCTTCAGAAAATCCAAGCTTTTCATCGTTGAATATAATACGATTTGCTCTGGCCAAAACGAATGTCGTAAAAATGTTGTTGTTCAAAGATTCAAACGTACATTCTCGGCTGATTCCTACAGAGTTACCACAATAATTTATCATTGAATCAATAGTGTACGTGAAACTAAGGTCGCTGTCGCCGTCGAAACTATCAAGATGATTGAGAGTATTAGATAAACATAATTAAAAAAAATTTTGTTTAATCGACTTCACAAAAAGCGATTTTTTATACTTTTTAGCGCTTTTTTTAAAGCCGGTAAATTTTTTTTTTGAACTATTTTATTTTTCACTTTGTAGTGTCTTCGTATGAAAGATGCTACTCGTAAGAATAAAGCAATTTCAAAAGTTGCAGAGGTAGTGCATTCTAAAGATTGAAAACAGAATTATCTAATTCCGGCAACATATGACGAAATTAGTCACGATCACCCTTTAATACCCTCACATTAGAAAATTTTTAACATGACCCTTGTCCGCCACCGTACTCTATGCAGCAAGAGTGAATTATCGTAGTCAGAGTACTCTAGGTACAAAATTGTTATCATTCATAAATCAGGAAACTTATGAATCAAAATCCAGTCCACGCTGTACAAAGTTAGGTTACCTCTGCCCCACCCCAATCCTAGGTCAACATTTTTACATACAGTAGCATTGGGAGAACATAACAACAGAAAAGAATCTATCAAATAGGTGTGTGAATTAAGAAATTGGGTAATGTCCCCTTCGCACACTGCCCACCTCATAAATTTTTGTCGTCGTATTAGTGCGGCAACATATTCTACACATCAAAAGAAGAATCACTCAAACCGGTCCACACGTTTCGAAGTTAGAATACCCCTCCCCTTCACAATACCTTTAAATTCATTAATAGCAATGAGGTTTCATATTCTATACATCCAAAAAGGAATTATTCAAATCGGTCCACTCAGTACGAAGTTAGGTTTCACCCCTTACCCTCATCCCCACTCCACTAAATTTTTTTTACATGGTACCAATCGGGGAACATACTCTACCCAACAAAGGAAAACCATCAAGATCGGTCCACCCATTACCAAGTTAGACTGCCTCCCCACACCATCATGGGGACAAATTGTTTTCAGTAGAACAAAAAAAGAATTATCTTAATCGGAGCATGCATTACAATGTAAGGTTTCATTACTGGTAATAGTTTATCACAGCCTGTTCTAGATACAAACCTGTCGGGGGGAGAGGGGGCGACAGGTCCCCCAGTTAATAAAGCAACTAAAATAATGAAGAATACACCTCTCTCTCCCAGAAAATTTAATAAAAATTTGACGTACTTTCCGTGTATTTCCGTGTACTTCCATGTACACAGAAATTACACGGCAACTTGAGGGTGGTAAATAGACACTGCCTTTTGATATATCAAGAACAAGGTTTTCTGAATGGACTTTCAGAATTATGAAGAACTTAGAAAACTTCTTACGTGCGAAAGTGTGACGGTTTTACCTGCTAGTGTACTGCGGTTGAGATAAAAGGGGCTGTGATGAAGGTAGAAGGGAAACAGTTGTGACATACTTCCCCGGTGCGGTTACTCGGGCGCCAACGCAATGCGATTTTACTATCAGTACGGTATTGGGAAAGTCACAAAATCAATTGCCTGGGTAGTTGCAGTGGAAAAAGGCCAGGGTCTATCAACGCAATGAGAGAGAGAATTTGGCTTGGGAGTTAAAGGGTTATTAATCAGAAAGCCCGGCTCTTAGTAACACTTTATTTATTATAGTTACTCCCTAACAATTCAACAATACTAATAGGATATTACTTCTGCGGTCTTATTTCTACGTAACTAAGTCCCTTAGACCGTTCCGCTCAACTCGCGTACTGGGCCCGAGCCATAAGATTGCCCTTAAACTGCTTATATCTAGGTAGCTACGTCCCTTAGACCATTCCGCTCAACATGCGTACTGGGCCCGAGCAATTGAATTGCCCTTAAACTGCTTATATCTAGATAGCTACGTCCCTTAGACCGTTCCGCTCAACACGCGTACTGGGCCCGAGCAAATAGATTGCCCTTAAACTGCTTATATCTAGCTAGCTAAGTCCTTTAGACCGTTCCACTCAACACGCGTACTGGGCCCGAGCAATTAAATTGCCCTAAACCTAGTTATCTCTAAATAGTTATTTCCCTTAGACCGTTCCGCACAACACGTGTACTGGGCCCGAGCATATAGATTGCCCTTAATTAATTATATCTAGGTAGCTAAGTCCCTTCGACCGTTCCGCTCAGCTCGCGTACTGTGCACGAGCAAATAGATTGCCCTTAACTGCTTATATCTAGGTAGCTACGTCCCTTAGACCGTTCCTCTCAACACGCGTACTAGGCCCGAGCAATTAGATTACTCTGAACCTACTCATATCTATGTAGCTTCGTCCCTTACACCGTTCCGCTCACCGTGCGTACTAGGCCCGAGCAATTAGATTGCCCTTACACCACTTAACACTAAAGTACCTAACTACGGTCTATGCTATTTCGTGAGCCGTTCCTAAGCATACACCCGTACTTGGCTCGAGCAGCGTACTGCCCTTAAGCTACTGGAAATTTAACTACAGGAATTGTTTCGGGGCGACGGGGACTCTTCTCGTGGCCGGTGCATATGGCCTAGCTTACACTGGACGAGTGGAAAGTTGGACGGTATGAGAATAAAGGTAGAAGGTCGTATGCAAGGTATTTGAAAGGTAGGACGGTTGAATCGAAGGTGGAAAGTGATTTTTGCTAGTTCGGAGTCTGGTACTTATAGCAAAAGCTTCAATTTCTCGTGCGAATTATATGAAGAAAACAAATATTTCCGTTTTATACTCACAGTTTGGTTTCTTAAACAACTTTAATACTGGGGTCCCGTGTTCGATTCCTAACAAACCCTCGCTCTTTATTTTTCTATATTTTGGTTCGTGATTAAATTTCTTAAATTATATCACCCAGTTTGATGTTTTTAGAAGGGAAGAGGGGTTTAATTCGCTTTAAGGATTTGAAATTTCCAGCCGAAAATTAGCTACAAGGCTTATTATTACAAGGCTTATTTTGTTAATGAGACAGTATAATCATTTCAGTTATACAAAGCTACAAAAAATGGGGTCATGATTGTTGTTGGTCAGCTTGGGGTCATTTTCGAAGTAATTTGCTGCATAGAATCCAAATATGAATCCGACAAAGTTACGACCATTTTAAATTATGAAATATATCCGTCATGAACATTTCCATCAGTAGCCTATTTCACCAAAGTTACAAGTTAAAATTGTATTTACAATTGTAAATCATAACTTCAAATTTGTAGCCATCGTTTTTGTTTCTCAAAATCCAAATACTTATTTACATATATGGTAAATTTCAGACACAAATTTGTGGAAAGATATTTGTAAATTGATATTTCTGAGTTGTACTGTTTCACCATTAATTTGTTGGAATTGTAGATTACAATTGCTATTTCACAAATTTGTGTGATTAGTAGTTGGTTGCATTAACAGCAGAAATGAGTCGGGAAAATGAAATGTATATTGTTTCTCTTATAAAAGAAAGTAAACAGATTTTATTCCGGAAGTTTAGTGAAAGTTTAACTAACGAGGTAAAGGTTAATGAGTGGAAAAAAGTGTACACTAAAGCAGTATCCTAGAGTATGATTCCAACTGGCAAAGACTGAAAATACCTTAGAGACGTTCTGTGGCAAAATTTAAAAAGGCCTACTGTGATAAAAAAATAAAATATAATTTTCTTATATCTTTAACGACGTATCGAACATTTTTAAATAAATTACGAATTAAACCCAATAGTATTTAAACCTTTTGATAAAGAATTTAAAATGTCTTACTTACTAGGCTAAGATAGATAATGCCAAAAAACCAGGGTCAAAAGGTGGCCAACAAAATAGATCTCGATAATATCATTATCGATATTATTGGTAAAAATTCGCTTATAATAAAGGCATTACCGAAGAGAGGGAGTTATCCAATCGCATTTTCAATAATCCTTCGAGTGGATTTGATGGTCCGATTGTAGCGGTCTGTTACAACAGTTGTAGCACCTAAAAATGGGGTCACCAAAAAATCCTTTAAAGGGTATGCAGTGTCTCCTAGTAAAACAGCATGTGGGAAATGTCGAAATCCATCTTCAAACTTGTCATACAGCGGACTATTTCGGAGAACTTTGGAATCATGGACACTTCCAGGCCAATTATTGAAGACATCGTAATCTGGCCCACACACTAACATACAATTTATGGAGTGATATCCATGCCTGTCAACACAAGCTGATTCCAAGTCATTTGGAGCGTATATTTTGATCAATGCTCTATCTATGCATCCGCAAACACATGGCATACCTGTATCAGAAAAACCAATTTAAGCGCAAGTTTCTTTCACTTACATATTTGAAATTTTGTATCACTTACCAGGAATTTATCTGTCATTGCGACACATACGCGATTAATGTTCCTACATACTGTAGATTTTGAAACTCCATGCATGTCGGCTATCCCATGGTATTATGCACCATTACCAAGCCAACGCAAGGTGACCAAACATTGTTGTTTTGCCGTTAATGCACAATTCTTCCCAGTTTTATGTTGCATGCCCAATCCTCGCTATTATCCTCTCTACTTCAAATAGACTCAAACGAAATCGTTCGTTAAATTTAAACACACTTGCTATATCAAAATTAATCCACGCCAGATAAATATAAATTCTGTTATATTGAACTTCCTTAGAATCACTACTTTCATGGATACTATGATATCGTTGGAAATACGTCTTTAAAACTTCTAAACTTTTACCAAACGATCATTGACCTGTGGAATATTTTTCACAACTGAACCAATTTTGTGAATTTCCTGCTTTTGGTGAAACATAAACTCACAATTATGTGAACATTTTACAAACATTGTAATTGTAAAGTTAGATTAAAAATTATATTTGGTAACACAGAACATTTTAACATTTTTTCCATTGTAAATTACAATGAAAATTATGTACAAATAAAAATTTGGTGAAATGCGATTTCAATTTTTCACACAAAATTTGTAGAAAAATTATTACAATTACAAATAGGCCACAGGTATTAGTAACAGAAAACCGGGACACTTGGGTGCGAACACTGGCAAACACAAGTTAATAACGACAATAAAATAAATTACTCTACCATTTTATACCTTTTTTGCAAAATAAATTAAAATTAGTTACCTGTTTGCCCTAAACAAACATTTTCGACTCTTTTTTTTAGAAATTTTAGAAATTTTGTTTTCCCTAAAAAGAGTGACAAGTTGTATCTTTTTGGAAAGATAACAATAAAAAATATGTGTATTAGTTAAATAAATTTCCGAGAAAATTTCGGAAAATGCTGAATTTTAGGTAACTGTAAAACATTTGTTCACTTTATAAGCGATTGTACCTGCAGCGGTAGGAGTTATAAGTTAACCCAAAAAACATTCAAAGTTACCGCGACAACAAAGACGCCCCCAGTAACCTGTATAGGAGGAAAAGGAGCTAAGAGTCTCTTAGCAGCCACTCCTCGCGGAAATGCCAGTCGGACTTCGCCTTGTTTTGTAAGTCAATACATATTTCAGGGAACATTTTTATCCAAAAGTTGAAATTATTTTTTGATGAAAGAAATTTAAAAAAATTTGTGAAGTTACTAAATATTGCTACTATTCCGTGTGAATATATTTAAAGAAGAATTTTTTATATAAAAAGTTGAAGTCATTTTTTAACCGACTTCCCAAAAACAAAGAGGTTCTAAGTTCGACGCGTATTTTTTTTTTTTTTATGTCTGACCGGGCATAACTTCGTAACGCTTCGACCGATTTTGATGATTGTTGGGTAGAGTATGTTCACCGATTGGTACCACGTCAAAAAAATTTTTGGTAGGGTGAGGGTGGGGGATGGGGGTGAAACCCAACTTTTTAACGCGTGGTCCGATTTGGATGGTTCTCTTTTTGTTGTACAGAGTATGATCCCCCATTGATAATAGGAAAAAAAAATTTGGACTAGGGTGGGGGGAGGGGGGAGGGATAGTCTAACTTTGTAACGCGTGGACCGATTTGGATAATTCTTTTTCTGTTGATTAGAGTATCTTCCGTGGTTGATACCAGGTGAAAATTTTTTTTGGCGGGATAGGTTGGGGGGGGGGGGGTGGAACCTAACTTTGTAACGCGTGGCCCAATTTCGATAAGTCTTTTTCTGTTGTATAGAGTATGATGCCCCATTGCTAATAGGAGAAAAATTTGGTCCTATGATGAAAGGTGTGGGTTGGGGGAAGGAGTAGTCTAACTTCGTAACGCGTGGACCGATTTGGATAATTCTTTTTCTATTGGGTAGAATATGATCCTTGGTTGATACTACGAGAAAACAAATGTTGCTGGAGTGAGGTGGGAGTAGGGCGGTGGAACATAACTTTTTAACGGCGTTGATCGATTTGGATGGTTCTTTTGCTGTTGTATAGAGTGTGATCCCCCATTGGTAATAGGGGAATAATTTGGTACTATGGTGGTGGAGGGGGAGGGTAGTAACTTCGTAACGCGTGAACCGATTTCGATGATTCCTTTTCTGTTCGGTAGAGTATGTTCCTTGATTGATACCATGAGAAAAAAATTTTAGTGGAATGGGGGTGAGGTAGGGGGTTAAAACTAACTTTTAACGCGTGGACCGATTTGGATGGTTCTTTCTTCGTTGTATAGAGTAGAAGACACTAAAAAGTGAAAAATAAAATAGTTTTTTTTAAAAAAAGTTGAACCGACGCCACAAAAAGCGCTAAAAGCATAAAATTATTTTTAGTTTTAAATCTATAACGACATTTTGAAGTCGGTGCAAATTAAACAAATAAAACAACTACAGAACCATAATTGAAAATAATACATAATACTAACTGAACGTTTCAGCTAACGGGATCATAAGAAATGACGATTAAATATTTTTGTTGTAGTTGTTTGGTTTGTTTGATTTGCACCGACTTCAAAATGTCGTAATAGATTTAAAACTAAAAATTATTTTATGCTTTTAGCGCTTTTTGTGAAGTCGGTTCAACTTTTTTTTAAAAAACTATTTTTTTATAAGAAAATATTAAAAAAAAATTGTGAAGTAACTAATTCTCATAAGAAAGAAAATTAAAAATAAAAGTGCATAAAAAATCTTTCATAAAATAAAAGTATCTCGAAAATTATCAAATAAAAAAGCTATTTATAATATTTTTTTCTCATAAATAAGTGAATCTTCTTTATAACCATTACGAAATAGAGTATGTTAATGTAACGAATTAAACACTTTGTGAGTAACTTAATTAATGAGGTTTATTGATTGAAACTGTCATTTTTATATACAATTTGTGCTTATACAAAGTAAATTTTGCTTACATTCTTTTCATTGTTGACTCTAAGAATGTTCCACTTATTGATTATTACTAAATATTGCTTATTACCAAATATTGCTTATTACCACATGTTTGCTGACTCTAAGAATGTTCTACTTTACTCGATGGTATTGCATTTGGCGTGAGGTCAATGTTCCGGCGCTGGAATGCCTAGAGTACTGGATGTGCTGCTTGTTGGCCTGAAGCGTCCGGCGATATTGACCCTATTTGATTTGATTTTTTGGATTACCATATAACTGCATCCCGCGATAAGGATAATGATAATGAAGTATATTACTGAGTACTGATGTGTGTCATGCCCATTATAGTCCAGTCAAATAAGGCTTTGAAGGTTGCAAAAATTCCCATAGAGCTAAAAATTGGTATGAATGTTCAGAATACTATTATAAATGAATTGTGAAAAGTCCCCATCAATCCCCCTTGTGCAAAAAATTTTATTGATGGTGAAAGTTTGCAAAAATAGGTTTTTCGCGTTTTCCAGCTAAACGGTGAGTTTTATAGTAAAAATAGTTCAGACAAAAATTGTAGATCATCCGATTCTCTACAAAAAATGTATCCACACTTTTTTTCATAAGTATTGCCATTTCCGTGATATAGCGGTTGAAAGAATTGAAAAAAATATTTTATTCGTAATATGCACACGTTTCCACACCACCTATGAGGTAGTATGCTTGGCGCTTTTTTTTAACGTGGTTTCCCCGGTAGGCCTATTCCACGATCTATTGTGATCCTATTGAATTCAAATTGAGTATTGAAAATGATGAAAGCTGTGTAAATTATGTAATATATAAATGAAAAAATAATTTGGAAAAATTATTCGTCGGATTTAGAATAATCCAATGGAACTTCTAGTGTACTGTCTTCGTTTTCTTCTTCTTCTTTTTCTTCATCTTCTTTTTCTTCATCTTCCTGCTGGATACAAATATGTTCTAAAAGTGATGCATCATATGTCTCATCACTGATATCGTAATTATCCTCATCTAGTATCGATTCAACATTGGAGCACGACTGTCCTTGACAATTGGTACATGCTAGAGAACAAAACAGTCCAACCTTTTTACAGCCGCATTTAGCATTGCAACCTTTTTTGCAATTGCAAAAGATGGTGTTAAGGAGTTTTTCTGGTGCAGGTGGGAGTAACGTTGACTGTTGAGATAGAGTTGAAAGTGTGTGCTTGCGAACAGGAGGATTGTAACATCAAAAATTACCTTCTGTCTTGTTATTCTGGTCTTAGCTGACATTAACTTGTAAAGTTCTAAGACGGAATCCTCTTTCCCGTCACTTGGTAATAACACATTTTCTGGAAGGTTTCCTCGTATAAGCTTGAGTTGACGTCTAAGCTGTTCTGGAGCAATGGACTTATTTGGCTGTTTCGTGTGTCGGTAATATCTTTTATAATTGCATTTTGAATATTTTGGTAGGAAGATGTTGCAAGCATGGTGTGTGAAGTTAAGAGAAAGAATGCCTCCATTCTCTTTTGATTGGTGGCAAAGTTATTTGCTCTTGAAGCAATTGCTTGGACTTGCTGTTCCACTGCATCTAGGTGATGTGCTAATTCGCTTCTAGTCTGTTTGATGATGTTACTGGTAGCTTTTTTGGATGGATTTCTGATTTTTAAGTACGGCTAAAAGATGGTTTGCATTTGATTTTACTTTCCTTATTTGTTCCTCGTATTGCAGAGCAAATTCTTCATCTAGAACTCCAAATAACTTATTTGCAATTGATCTAACAATATTTAAGGGTGATCTTTTCTGTCTAGTATTAGAATCTACATTACGCTGGTATAAAATTTGAAATTTCATTTTTATGCTCTATTTCGTCTAACTGGTTGTTTAATTGTGAGACGATTATTTTGCAGCCAACTTTAGATTCTGTATTTTCCATATCGCAAAATGTTGAAAACCTTTTAATACGTCTTTGAAGGCTCAGGAAGGCAGTACAGTAGCTAGATAAATTGAAAAATACTACAATTTTCCATTCGATTGTTTCCAGTCTTACTTCTCCCATTTTTTCAAAGAATATACCTGGCTGATCTTCAAAAGAGATGCTCTTAATGTCTGTAGATGTAATTTCTTCAGCAGAAGTTCTTCCTAATTTTATTGTGACTACTCTTGTTAGTCCATCGTGTCCAGGGTGAATTTCTAATATTTTCCCCAGAGCCCACCTGGTTGGCGGTTGTTGCTCATCTTTAATAAGGATTAATTCTCCTGTTTTTACATTGCTGTTTATTCTTGTCCACTTTGGCCGCTGTTCAAGTAGTTACCACCCTTGTCAATGCATGTAGTTTGTCATTGGGTATGTTTCGTGCGGCGGGAGCAATGATTGCTGAGCCAATTAAAAAGTGACCTGGTGTTAACACGTCAAGATTTTCTGGATCGTCTGCGATAGCGCAGAGTGGCCGTGAGTTTAATGATGCTTCTATTTGTGTCAAGATAATTTGTTATTCCTCAAGTCTCAGATTGTGTTCCCCAATTATTCTCTTCATATGGTATTTCACTGACTTCACTCCCGCTTCCCACAGACCTCCAAAGTGTGGTGATGCAGGTGGAATGAAATACCATTGTGTTCCTATATTTGACAGTTCACTGCATACTTCTTTATTGAATGCCTCGATGTGAGCTTTCGCTTCAAACTGCAAGATTTTGTTCACCAATACAAAGTTGGTACCGTTATCGCTGTACTGCCCCTACCTTTGGATGCTCTTATCATTAAAGGTTCTGCATAATCAACTCCGGTATTGGTAAAAGGTCATGTTGCGGTCACACGTGGGGCTGGAAGATTTCCCATTATTTGTGTTGATATGTTTACCCGAAACCTGAAGCAAGTTGTGCATTGATGTAGCTGCTGTTTTACGGCACTCTATCCTTTAATCCCGTCAGTAATCATTAAAAAATGAAAAAAAACACACTTTTTTTTATGAATGAATTTTATTTACTGAACATATATATCCTTCATAAAAGCCATTTCAGGCCCAAAAACACTGCGCGGTGCTAAAAGTCTGCTATTCACTTGCCATCATTCACACATCATTTCACAGCACTAACATCGCAGAATGTCAGCCGATTTGCGGAGATTTGGAGACATGGGGAGTAGTACCTTGCTTGAATCATCGCAGCTGCCTTTTGTCTCGCTTCCACATACCATAAATCGTATTAATTTTCACCCGAGTATATTCGGGAGTGGTCTTTTCTGCAGGTAAAATTTGCCCGAGTTGTCTCGGGTGTGGGAATTTTTCCACATAATCGCCGCCCGAGTATACTCGGGCTTAGTCCTTAAGCGGTTAATGATCCAATATTAATTTCTGATGTATGATAACGTGAGTTATATTCCTCCATGAAGAGTTTTCTTGTGAGCCATATCGATTATTAGTGTTGTAAATGCCCCTTTGTACGGAAGTACAATTGGATGTTTAGTTTCATAGCCTAATTCTGAATGTTTTAACCTTCCTCCAACTCGAATTAGGCCATTTGCATCAATGATCGGATTAAGATATAATAATTTACTATGTCGTTCCACTGGTTTATTTTTTATAAGTGTTTTCAAGTTCTGAGTGAATTCTTGCTGTTGTGCTAATTTTTGTACAGATACAATTTGATTGATTGATGTTTTATCTTTTTCGATCCACCTTGGTATTCTAATTTGTTCTAAATCTTTCAATTCTTCCTTAAATGTCTGCCATTTCTTTGCAATATTTTCTCGTAGATTTTGATCCCATGTGAGTCCAAGTACCCATAGCTCTTGAAACATAATTTTTGCCTGTATAATTGCAGGAGCTAGCCATCCTAACGGGTCAAATAGCTTGGACGCTTCACTTAATAAACTGCGTTTGGTATGTTGCTTGCTTTTTGTGTCGATTTTAACTTTAAATTGGAAGCAGTCTGTAATTGGATGCCGGAGAACACCCAATGTTTTTATTGGATTATTTATATCGAATTGTATTTGAGATGTACTTCTATCCACTTCGGGTATATGTCTTAAGAACTCTGAGATTGTTGCTTGCCCACTTCCTGAGTTTGAAACCTCCGCCATTGAGTATGGAAATTAGTTGTTTCTGCATCTAAGGGCCTTCTTCAATGGAGTCGCATCCTGATATTAAATCGTCAACATAGAAATCTTTTAATGCGATATTTGTTGCTTCAGGGTATTTAGTATGATCACCTTCAGCTAACTTCCGCAAGGTCTTAATTGCGAGATAAAGCGCTGACCTTGTGCTATACGTGACTGTTGTTAGTTGATATTCTTTAACTGGATCGTTCCAAGATCTTCTCCATAATATTGGTTGATAATCACGATCGTCTTGTGCAATTCTCATCTGTCTTACATCTTCTCAATATCGCTTATAAATGCTAGTTTGTGTTTTCTCCAAAGCATTAAGATGTCGGTCAAATTTTGTTGCAAGGTAGGCCCTGTCAGTGATATGTCGTTAAAGCTTATCCCTGTGTTTGACTTCGCTGAGGCATGGAAAACAACTCGAAGTTTCGTAGTAGAGCT
The DNA here is from genome assembly GCA_964036015.1 of Leptarthrus brevirostris. Lineage (NCBI taxonomy): Eukaryota > Metazoa > Arthropoda > Insecta > Diptera > Asilidae > Leptarthrus > Leptarthrus brevirostris. The sequence goes on from OZ038371.1 coordinate 54,407,451, forward strand.
GTTTTCGTTGATTACTGAATGGTGAGGAATATAAAATGTGTTTCTTGTCTCTGTGTCTTCAGGTAGAGATTTGAAAAATTTCATATGTCCTAAATTCAAATATTCTTCCATAAAATCTTTGTAAAGACTAATCTTTTCAAAAGACTTATTTGCTTCAAATTTCCTTTCCATTTGTAGTAATCTAGCAAATGCTTTTCCGCTTTTCCTTTGGATCTTCCAAAATCTCTTTTTTATTTATGATTGAATGGGGTTCGTACCGTATATCTTCCACTTTGGGACCTTATTACTGTTGTTTCATAAAACTTTTCACAGTCTATTTCTGCCTGTGTTTGTTTTCCTTCAATCTCCCAGAATTTTCATAATTGCGACTCAATTTCCGACTGTGCTACGAGGCAGTTAACGTTGATTTCTTGTTTGTGGTCGTTGCTATTGCTTACTTTACCTGACAGAATCCAACCAAATTCAGTGCGTTGAGCCACCTTTTGTGACATCATCAAGTATAATTTTGCCAAAAACGTTTGCTCCTAAAATTATATCTATCGGTCCAGGTTTGTCATAGGTTGGGTCCGCCAGTAACAGATTTTGTAATTTAGTCGAAAATCCACTAGTGCAGTAGCATTTAACTGACAGTTTGATGAAAACCTTGGCAATATTGTAAATTGTACACTTCTTTTTGCTATTCCTGCTAAAGCTGTTCCTAGACCTCCAATCTTGAATCTTTACTCTTGAGAGAAAAGGAAGCCTGGGACCCTTGGTCGATGAGTGCTCTTAGAAGTTCTGCATGACCAGTTTTAGAAATTACTTTTAAAATTGCGGTCGCTAGAAGTACATGTCCACTGATTTAGTTACTTTTCGTTATTTGGGACTGATACTGAACAACACTGTCTTCTATTTTAGCGCTGCTTTGATTATAATTTCAAGGTAGGTCGTTCTTTAGATATTGTCTCTGGATCAATATGAAGCATTGTGTTGTGCTTTTGTTGGCAAACCCTACAAGATTTCCAACTTTTGCACATTCGTTCATTATGTCCTGGCTTTAAACAGTTTTGGCATAGTTGATGCTTTTTGATGTGCAGTAACCGATCTTGGGTGTGCACTCAAATGAATTGCTAACAGTTTTATATGTTATGTTCACCTTTGCATGTAGAATACCTTTGTTTTATTGTTCCGTAAAATCTTGTGATACCCATGTTTTCTCTCTTTGTGTTCTTGACGGTATATAATTCTTATTCGCTAGTGTTACCCCTAAATGTTCTTTCTTTCTGGGATCGCATTTCAAAGAATTGAAACATGTCTTCCGGTGATTGGACTTCTCTGGGCGCTTTCAAACCTTGCTCATATAATTTTTGTGATTTCTTGTCTGACTTTTGTGCAATTATATGTACGATAAATGGACCCCAACCTGTCGTATCTATATCAAGATTATTGATGGCGAACAAACATTCCTTCATGGTATCATGTAACTTCTTAATACCACTTGCAGCTTCTATTGTGAGCACCGATTGTACCAGTAAAATATTTAGTTGGGTTGATACAAATAATCTTGTGTTGTTATATCGATGTTGAGCAGCTCCCATGTGGTCTCGTAGTTCGCATCCGTCACTTGCAGATGTTGTAATAATTTACTTGCCTCGCCACTTAGGTTCGCCTTTAGATACTTTAGTTTTTGAGCTTTTCCCAAAGCAATATTGTTATGTATTAATTGTACATAAAGATCGTGGAACGATTTCCATTTAAGATAGCTTCCGTTAAAGGTCGGTAGCTCAATTAGCGGGATTTGTGATTATCTCTGCCCAATAATTTATCAGTGTTTGTTGTTTCATCTGATAATATGCCTTCGTGTATTGCTTTTCTCGGTTCTGCTCAATCATATTGATTATTCTCATAAGATTTTTTCCAACTGTCTTTGTTTTCTTTAATCTTATGATTTGGGTCTCGGTTTTGTCGTCTGTTGCTTTTCTTGTGTTTACATGATCTTCATCATTCCATTCGCTCCATGCAATACTTAAGGCGGTATCAAATTTCTCATGAATATTTTTCACTTGCTCGTAATATTTTTTCTCGAAATATGCATGATTTTGGCTTTCAGCAGGTAGAGCTTTCATTTCTTTATGTCTTCTTTCAAATGTTTCCCATGCCTGGAAATGTGGGCAATGGAATAATGAGTGCAGTCATGTCCAAATCTGTGCAGGTACTACCGGTATCCACCATGACCAGTAAAGAATTGCGTCAAGTGGTAGTTCTCCAAGCTTGCGGTTGACCCAAATTTCGATGCGTGGAATCAGTTGATGCGTTCATCTTCCTTTCGTGACGTTTTGCCACATTAACATAGAGATCTGTCTCTCTTCGTTTTAAATCTCCTTTTTTCTGAGGTTTCCCTTCCTCGTTGTGACTCTCGTATAAATGCGTCTCATTTGGTCCGCGAGGATGTCTTTCGGGATTATACTAGCGATGATACAAGCTGCTTCGTCAGATAACGTTCTATAGGCACTCGTAGCTCTTAAAGCACCCAGTCTGTAGACTGTTGAGAGTTTTGTTCTTGACTCTTACACCGCTTATGCCTTTGCCCAGATTGGGCATATACACATACATACAGAAGCACAGAGCAAACTACTCTCAATAGCAGGGCTCTTCCTTCTATCTAGTTTGGGACCACCAATATTTGGCAGAATCCTGGAAAGAGCCGCTTGTATGTTCGAAGCTTATTTGCTCATATATTCCAGATGCGATTTGAGGTTTAGCCTATTGTCCAGCATTACTCCTAGGGATTTCAGTGACTGTTTAGACCTGATGGGTTGATTACAAACCTTGAACATTGCTGTATTCTACCGTTTTCTGGCTTATGATTAAGATGGCCTCCGTCTTCTGCTGGTTCAAGACCCGCAGACTTCAGCCAGTTCTTAACCTTGTCGATAGCTTCGTTGCCACCTCTATTTGGTGGGTGCATTTTGCTTTTGTAACGATCGCAATGTCGTCTGCAAAGCCTATTATTTTCGTCTCTTGGGGAATCTGTAGTCTGAGAACTTCATCATACATAACGTTCCAAAAGGGGAGACCTAGGACAGATCCTGACGGTACCCCTGCGGAAACGTTATATTATTCTGTTCCTTCATCACTATTATATCTAAGTTTCCTGTTCCTGAAGTAACCTGATATGATCTTCAAGATGTATGTATGTCGGAGCTTCCATTCCAACCGAGTTAAGGCGTTTTTGACGTCTAGTGCAACCACTGCGCAGTATTTCTTGGTTCCCCCTCTCCACCTTTTACCTTCTATGGCAGAAACAACGATGTCCACTATCATTTTGATTGCATTTACGGTGGAGCGCGCCTTTCGAAATCCAAATTGGAACTCTGATAAAGCATGTTTTTCGTCAGCTATCGGGAGAAACATGTTGTATATTATTCGCTCCGATATTTTCCCCATTGTGTCGAGGAGGCAAATTGTGCGGTAGGATGAAGGTTATCCAGGTGGTTTAACTCCTTTTGGTAGCATTACCAGGTACTGCAGCTTCAAATGTTCCGAAAACACTCCTAGGCATCTTTTTATAACGTCTACGAAAATGTCAGATCTTTTGAGAATCGCTATTTTCAGAGCATTGTTTGGGATCCCGTCCGGCCCCGGCGCTTTGTTCTCCTACTTTTTTTGAGCACAGACTTAAGTTCTAACGCCGTAACTGTCTGGATTTCTTCTATATTACTTTCTTCTACGAAAGCAGGAGCAGTCGTTGCACGCTGTTAGAAAAGTGTCGTTATGATTTCTCTCAGAATTATAGGGCATGTAATCTGGGGAGATTTTTGTCCTTTTAGTTTCGACATAACGACTCTGTAGGCGGTTCCCCATGGGTTAATGTTAACCTCTTCCAAAGGCGTTTGAAGTTTTCTCTTTTACTGTCCTTGATGGCATTCTTCAAAGAATTTCATTCTTCTTCAAAGGCTCTGAGCAGCGGGTTTTACTGCGGTCTACCTCTTTACCTTTGAATTTTGTGTCTGATTTTCAGACATTTTGCCCTAAGCGACTGAATCTTTTCGTTCCACTAATAGCATGACGAGGCTCTCTTATTGGGTTTCCTACGCGGCATTGCTGCATCGCATGCTCTATCCATCAGTTGAGTCAATTACTTCCTTCCATTTTCTGCGGATCCCAATTCCATTTGGTATGCATTCACTACTTCTTCGAAGGTCTCCTTGTCGAACAGCGAATCTTTCCATGTTGGGCCTATTAATTTGGGGGGTCTTTGGCTATAGTTCGTTTTTTATCTCGAACATAACGGCTTGGTGGTCGCAATGAGTGTAGTCCTCGCTCACGCACCATATGGTATTCCAGAGTAGGGAGCTGCTTACAAAGGTTAGGTCTATAATCGACCACTTCCGGCCTTTTGGAAGGTGTTTTTCTTCCATCATTAGCTATTTCTACATCGAGCACAGCAAGCGATTGTATGAGACTGCGCCCCTTACATTCGTGACTGTGCTACCCCACTCTACAGCCCACGAGTTAAAGGCACCAGCAATGACCACCGGTGGTCTAGTGCGAGCATCGGTTACGAGTTCATCTAGCATCTTTTGGTACTCTCCATGTGACCAACTGGGTGGAACATAGCAGCTGTAGAAGTGTATGCCCTTTATTTTCGCCGTCTCTGTCCCCCTGCCCCTCCTCCTACTACATCGCACCATCGTCGCAAGAGCAATACCAGACGCCGGAAAGGTTTTATTGCTAGTTCTTCTCCGATGACTGAGGACCATTTCCATGTTTCTGTTGGTGTGACCATTGTTGACCAGTCGAACCCTGTGCCTGCTAATTGTGTACCTAGTACATCTGGAGCTGTTTCGCGCCCTGCTATTGTTGCCTACCTTGCAAACTGATCTTCTTTTATTACAGGACGCACCTCTGGTTGCGTCTTTTGACCTAGTACAGAGCCGGACTTCACGCTGAAGACTGCTCTAATGCCTAAGTTATTTTTGTTTCTCGACTCGAACCTTCTACCTTGATGACATTTTAAAATATGTCAGATTGAGGTCTAAGATTGCCGACTCTGTACTTCTACGTTGTCATCGACTTAATTCTCGCCTGTCTCAGGGGAATGAATCGCCTTTCAAGTTGACGACTTCCCCGGCTCTTTCCGAGATTATTTCTTCTTCGGGCTTCTGGCCTAAGAATTCCATCGCACATGAATTTGTGCCTCGAGGAAGGTTTATTAACGGTTCCCATGACAGAGCAATAACTAATGCTAAAAAAAAATAAATACGCTGTCCCTTTACAACAAAAATTTATTAAAAGAATACCTTGCCTGCTGCTAGGATGTTATCATGTTTATTGAGACTTGGCTTCATCATGGTTTTAGTGATGCAGAGATTTTTCATGACTCCTATCAGATTTTCTGTAGGGGCAGACATTCTGAATCTCTTTGTAGGGGTGGTGGAGTATTGGTTGCTTGCAGATCGAATTTTAACTGCAGCTTAGTTGATGTTCCTGCCTTCTCTAGTTCTATTAAGCTATCGCTACCTAAGCTCAATATCGTTTAGCTCTGTTGCTATATTTCCCCTAACCTGATAAAATTCATTGATACTGAAGCGCGCAGTCTTTACGATATTCTAACGCATAGTTTAGACTTCATCCATAATATTACGAACCCTGAAGATGAAATTCTTTTTCTTGGTGACTTTAATTTATCTAATGTTCTATGGGTACCTAACTGTGATGACGATGACTTCCTTCCCTCATGTTATCCCACATGTATGGATTCTAAATTTCTTGACACTAGGAGACGGACTTGGATCAATGCGTTGAGCCGCACGCTCCCGGATTCGAGACCAGATCTCCCCGTGAGCTTTTATTAAGAAATTAAAATAATTCACTCTGTCTCTGGGCTATTGTGTAGCTCGCAGCAATGCAAAAACAAGATTCAAGCTTCCTCACTCTCCTTACCCTAATTCCCTTCCGGCCAACACAATGCTAACGCATCAAAGGGCTCTCCCCTAAGATTTGCCACATCATATAAAAAAAATATTGCTTCCTCTGGTTTGCAACAAATGAGTGATGTAAAAAACTCTATAGGAAGGCAGTTGGATCTTGTGTTTTCTTCTGATTGGACTAACACTATAGACGAATTAGCTTCTGATCAATTATCCGCTATTAATAGTTTTCATCCGCCCATCTTTGTCTCTTTCTGTTACGATGGTACTAGTATTGCGGATCCCAATTTCGAGCACCATGCTTATGACTATAAGAGATCGAACTTCTCTGAGATAACGTAAAATCTCCTTTCAGTCGATTTTTCGGCATTGCTGGACAGTAATGATATTGGTGTCTATGCTTCCTTATTTTATAACAAGATATATGACTTGTTTATTTCCTTTGTTCCATTAAAACGGGTTAGGTCTACATGCTCCTCTCCCCCGTGGTAAAATGCTGAACTCCGCGGTCTTAGAACAGGAAGAACAAACTCGGGAAAAATTACTTGCATTGTAATAGCGCAATAGCGTTTTCTGACTTTGTGACCTGTTATGAAGGCTTTAAGGCACTATCCTCCTCGCTCTATAAGGAATACCTTTTTGGTGTTCGCGCAATTTCTTCAAGTTCGTCAATATGAAATATAAATCGAGCAACTATCCATCTACGATATGGTATGAGGGGTCTTCTAGTAATAACGTGTCCGACATAGCAAACAATTTTACTTCATTAGAGAGTGCCTTTTCTTTGGAGAACTTTGACCCTTGCGTGAATAATTTTGATCATATTCTGGATCGTACGATTTTTTGCCGTTAATATCACGGGATCTTATTATGGAAAAAATCAATGAACTTCAATCAGACTTTTCCTCTGGTTTTAACGGTATTTCTTCAGCCTTCGTTAAGTCCTTTTATCCTACCCTTCTTACTCCATTCTCTCCACTCCTCAACAGGTTCCTTCAAACTGGTAAATTTCCTGCATTGTGGAAGTGTTCTATTATAGTCCCTGTTCATAAAAAGGGCCATAAGAATATTATAAGTAATTATAAACAAATCGCGAAATTATCTTGCATACCTAAATTATTTGAATCAGTAGTGTATTTGCAGCTTATAGAGCGATGTATTGGCTTAATGTCTCCCAATCAGCATGTGTTCTTGCCCGGTAGATCAACGACTACTAACCTCTCACGTTATTTCTGTTTACTGTATATACACTGATTTCAGTAAAGCCTTTGATAAACTCCCTCACTCTATAATTAAATTTAAACTCAGGGGGCTGTGTTTTCCCCCTATTCTTCTCAACTGGATTTCTTTCTATCTAAGAGACAGGACATATCATGTGTCGCTCCGTTACTCTACCTCAAGAATCTTCAGGGCTAATTTTGATTTAACTCTTAGAAAGGTGTCGTTTAAAAACTATCTATTTTCTGTGCTCCCGTGACTCTCTGTTATGCATGGTGTGCTGGGTTTCCTTACTTGTTTTCCGCCTGTTCCTTTCTTTTGTTTGTTATTTTTTCCTTTGCATGGTGATGTGGGAGCCTCATTTCATCGTTGATGATGGAATAGGTGAAACGATTCTGGGCTCCTGCAAAAGTTTTACTGAGAATGGCAAAGTTTTACTGAGAATTCCTAATCAGTTTCCCCGAGTTTGGTGGAGTATGTCAGACTTTATTTTGAATGATGTAAAATCTTATTTCGTTGAGAAGCAAGTGCAACTACATTCGCATCGGTTGCACTATAGTTTGTTTGTCCACTGCCTCTATTGTAGCAAAGTGTTATTATAAGCACTCCTAAAAATCAAAATTTCTTACCTGCAATTAATTCCCACATTGCAAAACCTAAATTCCTTACCTGCAATAATTCCCACATATCAAATTCAAAATCGCATAATCAGCTACACGCGAGTTACGATTTCATAATATTAATTGTACTCAAATTCTAAGATCATCACTGTCATTGCCCCAATTCTTGGATTTCCCGTCAAAAGCTTCATTGCATCTTTCCCGCAATTTCAGCAACATAACAGGAAACTGCCCAGACGATTTAACAAGAAACTTCGTCAGCATATAAGTTATGATAGCGCTTACCTTAAAACTGTAATGAGATTATAAGTCAGTCTTTTGTAGAACTTAAAAGCGACAAGTTAATAAATCCAAATTGATTTTATCGAGTTGTTTTAAATTAAAACCTTTGAATGTGAATTATTATTTTTTTTACTAACATTTGCGTGAGATATATAATTGGCGCAGTCGTGGTAGGATCAGTTAACGATGCACGAAACGGTGTAGCGATTTTAATTATTAAGTAACGACGGTTTATCGTGAAAAAGTAAAATCGTTATTAGTGTGAAATCTGCACCTGGGAATTCGAAGGATTATCGAAAAAACCGAGGACAGCAAATCTTCGACGAATTACCGAGGAAGAAGATCGACATACTAAAACACCGAGAACGTGAATTCGGCGAGATTCAACGGACCAAATAAGATGATAAAACTTCTTATCTTTTTCTCCTTTTCATTTTTCAATCCAATTTAAATAAATTTAGTACTTTTAAGATATACATATGTGGATTGACAAATTAAAATCAATAATTTAATCATTAAACCCATTAAAAAAGAAAATTTTGAGTAATAATCCACTATACAAGTAAAGAAATCTTAGATTTTGAAATAAAAACTAATTTGATTCTAAAAAGTGAAGTTATTATTAAAATATAAATTAAATCATATATAAAGCATATTGAGAACTACATATTGAAAATTATTTAGTTGATTTTATAAAATAATTAATCAAATTATGTGAAAATTTTTTGTGCGAAACAAAGTATATTAAATTCTAGCTTATTTTAAAAGATCCAAATAGAATTTAAGAAATAAAAAGTGAATTTTTGCGAATAATTTATAATTAATGCCGAGTCCTACAAAAAAGTCGGGAAATATTTTCAAATCGTATAAAAAAAATGTAAGAAAATGTTTAAGTGTTAGCTCTATTCCGGAGATTGACGAAGACGAATATTTAGAAAATAACACTAAAAGTGTACCAAATCTAACCCGAGTTGATTTTTCTTTGACGAGTGAAAATAGAAGTGAAATTCGTTATAAATCAAATAATAAGAGTGAAATGGCAACAAATAACCCAACTAATCCACAAGTGCAACCTCTTTACCAGCCACCTAGTGTAATTTCCCCTACAGATATTTTCAATGCTTTACGCATTCCTGATGCAATCAAAGATTTACCGCGATTCGACGGTAATCCCAGACTTTAGCATGAATTTCTTAATAACGTAGAAGAAATTCTCACTTATACTAGAAGCGCTGATGGCTCTCCCTATTCACAAATTCTTTTACGAGCTATTCGTAATAAAATAGAACGCCAAGCCAACGAAGTGCTCAACATGTACGGTACTCCCTTGGTATGGGAAGATATTAAAAATAATTTGATTTTACATTATTCGGACAAAAGGACCGAAACTTCTTTAATCAGAGACTTGCATTCGCTCAGACAGAACGTTAAAACTGCCGAAAATTTTTACAGTTACATAGTGGAGATACAAGCCACTATGTACAATAACATATTAATTCATGAAGTAGATAGCAACGTAATTGCAGCAAAAAAGAATTTGTACGCAGAAATGTGTCTCAATACTTTTTTAACTGGGTTAAAAGAACCATTAGGATCTATAGTTCGTGCTATGAGACCTGATACAATAGCTACAGCCTTAACATACTGCATTAAGGAACAAAACATTTTTTATATGAAATCTGATTCACGATCATATCAAAAACCAAGTAATATTAGAAAACCTTCATATCACGCTATGCATCAATCGAGACCAATCTTTTCTACACCCCGTCATACCCCTCTTACTAGGTTCCCAACGTTCACTAACTTTCAACCCAGATCATTCGTAAATCCACAAAACTCGAGTAATAATTTGTTCAGAATGGCAAATCAAACCCCATTCAATAATTTCAGAGCATCAAACTCTAATCATAATTCCCAAAACTCTAATCAGAATGCGTTCGGAAGACAACGAAATTCAATAAATCTACCTGCACCAGAGCCAATGGATACTAGCCCAGGACATACATATCGAAGGCACCGTCCATTTAATCAAAACCAATCAAACCCCAATAATCCACCTTTCAATAATACACGTTCAAGATTTCCTAAGTATATCGCTGAGGAACTACATAACATGAGCACACAAGAATATGAACCCTCATATCCTCATTCACCTAATATGGCAAGTGATCATTCTTATGAGATGCAATTAGATCAGTACTGTAACTATGACAAAAGCACATTTAATAATAACTTTGAAGTAGACGATTCTCCAAATTTTCCAATAACCGCCTCGAAAGACCAACAGGATACTTAGATGTAAATAAACACGGGTTTATTTGACCATATATTAACATATCCTCTCATTACGGACGACCCTTAAAATTTCTAATAGACACAGGTGCGTCCACGTCGTTTATTAACCCTGAATATATCCATCCAGATGATCTTATAGAAACTAAACCAACTGTAATTAACAGTATACTCAACAAATACAAATTAAATAAAGAAGTCTACCTATCAAATTTAATTGAGTTTAAGCAACCAAGCCAAACTCGCTGCCTCGTATTTAAATTCCATGGATACTTTGATGGTCTGTTAGGACTTGATGCCCTAGAGATGTTAGGTGCTAAAGTTGATCTTGGAAACAAAATATTAGTGACAAATTTTTCAAGCATTCCTTTAAATTTCAAGCCAAATTTTATGTCTAAGAAATACATTGTCCCACCTAAATCCAAATTAATAGCAAAGCTACCAGTAGATATTGAGAATGGCGACAACTGAGATTTCACCCAATCTATACCTCTCTGAAGGAATATACTCTGCCAAAGATTGGCATAGTCAAATCGAAGTCATTAACACCGGAAATCAAGAACAAAATTTATATATCGAACATCCATTAAAAGTCGAAGAATTTTCCCAAAACAACTTCGTTGAGATTATTTACCTCAACATCAACTATCAGTTCAACGATGAAAAAATAGAAAAAGTAGACGATATTATACATCAACTTCGCACTAGCCACCTTAACAAAGAAGAGTCCAAAGCAGGGAATTCGATGATATATTTTTTAAAGAAGGGCAAAAACTTACCTTCTCTAATAATGTTAAACACCAGTTAAAAATTACAGATGACATACCCATATACACGAAGTCGTATAGGTATCCATACATACACAAAAATGAAGTTCGGAAACAGATCAATGATATGCTTAATCAAGGAATTATTCGCCCTAGCTACTCACCCTGGAGTGCCCCCGTTTGGATCGGTCCAAAAAAGAAAGACACTAGCGGTAAACAAAAGTGGAGGCTTGTAATAGACTACAGGAAGCTGAACGAGAAAACTATCAGCGACAGGTACCCACTCCCCAACATAACAGAAATTTTGGATAAACTAGGGAAATGTATATATTTTTCCAAACTAGATTTAGCCTCTGGTTTTCATCAAGTTGAGATGGACCCACATGATGTTCAAAAAACAGCCTTCACGGTAGAAGGACATTTTGAATATATAAGAATGCCTTTTGGGTTGAAAAATGCCCCGCTACTTTTCAAAGAGTAATGGACAACGTCCTTAAAGAACTACAAGGCACCGTATGTCTTGTGTATTTGGACGATATTATCGTATTTTCCGCATCACTCTTAGAGCATACAGAAAACTTAAAGAAAGTTTTCCAAAAATTACGCGATGCTAACCTCAAAGTACAACTTGACAAGTCTGAATTTCTCCGTAAAGAGACTGAATTTCTAGGACATATTGTCACAACAGAAGGTGTAAAGCCGAACCCAAACAAGATCAGAGCAATAAAGGAATTTCCAATTCCAAAAACCCGAAAAGAAATTAAATCATTCCTTGGACTTTTAGGTTACTACCGCAAGTTCATTAAAGACTTTGCAAAAGTAACGAAGCCCCTCGCGGAATGTCTTAAAAAAGATAGAGATATCATTCTTAATGATCGGTACCGAAATACGTTCGAGATCTGTAAGGAACTCCTCATGAATAACCCAATACTTCAGTACCCCGATTTCTCAAAATCATTTATACTTACTACAGACGGCAGTAACTATGATATAGGCGCTGTTCTGTCGCAAGGTTCATTGGGAAGTGATAAACCAATCTGTTATGCGAGCAGAACCTTTACAGATTCTGAAATTAATTATTCTACGATAGAAAAGGAACTTCTGGCCATTGTATGGGCTACCAAATATTTTCGTCCATATTTATTCGGCAGAAAATTTAAGATCGTAACCGACCACAAACCCTTGACTTGGATCATGAGTCTAAAAGATCCTAACTTATGACTTGTACGTTGGCGTTTAAAGCTCGAAGAATTCGAATACGAAGTAGTTTACAAGAAAGGAGCCCGAAACTCAGATGCAGATGCATTAAGTAGAATCAAACTACAAAAAACGACGATCCTAATCAAATTGAAGTCAACGTAAACGAATTAGATGCCTCAACATCAATACAAGGAGTTGGTAGAACTACTGTTCACTCCGCGGATGAAAACTTAAATGATGGTATCCCGATTTCGGAAAGACCATTAAATGAATTTAACCTCCAGATCATTCTTGAAAAGTCTTATCGACAACCCTCAACAATTGTAGAAGTTCCATTCAAAAACAAACAACGTCGGACCATTAGAATGTTAGAGTTCACTGAAAAAAGTGTCACTGAATTATTTAAAAAATTTCTAGCACCTAATAAACTATCCGCGATATTCACCGATGACGAAACATTCCGCATAGTTCAAGAAGTTTATTCCAAATACTTCGCAAATAGTAAAACATTCCGTCTTATCCGATGCAAAGATATACTAACGGATGTTACTGAAATAGATGAGCAAGACCGAATTATAAGAGAATACCACAATAATAATAATCATAGAGGAATCAACGAAACCCTCTCACACTTAAAACGAGATTACTTCTTCCCAATCATGAAAAACAAAATCATAAAAACTATTAATAACGGCGAAAGGTGTCAAACTTTGAAATATGATAGACATCCTCCCAAAGTTAAGTACGAAAAGACCGAAACCCCTGAAAAACCTTTAGATATTATTCACATAGATATTTACAGCATAAATAACAAACAAATCCTCACAATCATTGATAAGTTCGCTAAATTTGCTTCAGCATATACAGTGGAATCACGAAATAGTTTAACGATAATAAAATCCCTTAAGCACTTTATAAGCCTACACGACATCCCTTCAAAGCTTATTGCTGACCAAGGTACAGAATTTACCTCAAACATCTTCAAAGACTTTTGCAAGCAATATCACATTAAAATGCATATCACATCATTTCAGCAGACAACTAGCAACTCGCCCGTAGAAAGACTCCATTCTACTTTAACAGAGATTTATAGAATAATATTAGAAAAACTAAAGGAAGACAAAATGGAAATGGACCATGACGATATATTATCAGAAACCCTTATTACATATAATAACGCAATTCACTCCACAACTAAGTTAACACCCTACGAACTGTTTTACGGAAGAACATATAAATTCATTAAGAATATTAATTTCAACAACGCACACGAATATTTAGAAAAGTTCAATAAATTTTAAAATGAGTTATACCCCTCTATTAAGAAGAAAGTAGAAGATCTAATATGCAAAAACATAGATAAATTAAATATAAGTAGAGAAGAGCCGGAAGAGTTTAAAGAAAATGATACAATATTTAGAACAGAATGTAAGCGAAATAAACTAACACCTCGATTCACGAAACACAAAATAGGAAAAAACAGAAAAGTTACAGTACTAACAAGAGATAAAGAGAAAATACACAAATCTCGAATTAAAAGAAAAAAACGTTTTTAACAGACTACTGACAACATACGGACAGAAGATGGAAATTCACGACTTACAAACGGACAAGGAATCCTACCATTACAGTTAGGGAAAGCGAGAACGATAATAACGTACAAGAACCTCTTACATATAATTAGATTAAATACATACAAAGAAAACGTTGACAAAATTACATTGACACTAACAAACTTTAAAATAACAAAATTAAAACTTAAAGAATTAAATAATAAGCCGCTATCATTAACCCCAAAATTCAGAAATAGAAGAGGTTTGATCAACGGATTAGGAACAGTTATAAAAGCCATTACAGATAATATGGACGCTAACGATGCGCTTGCTATAAATAAAGAAATTGAAAAACTAACTTCTAACCAAAAAGAAATTTACAGTAAATTACTAGCCAATCAAAAATTAATTCGGATATGATAAAACGATTTGAAGATATTACCAACCATATAAATAATGAAACAAATACAATAGAGAAATATTTAAATAATTATCAAGAAACCTTAGCGAATAGAATCCAAACAAATCAGGATATCATTATACATACACAATATCTGAACCAAATAAATTATAATATTGATTTGTTAACAAACCACCTGAGTAATTTAGCAGAAGCCATTGTATTAGCCAGACTTAATATAGTTCCTAAGCAGATCCTGTACCCAACAGAACTTATTGAAATTTATTATACATTACATAACCAGTCAATAGATGTAATTTCTGATGAACATATTTACGAACTACTCGGTTTACAAGCTTATTATAATAACATTAATATAATATTTAATATCCGCATCCCCATAATTTCTAATGAAATTTACTCCTTATTCCACTTAATTCCCATTCCAATTAATAAAACAAAGAGAATAATAACAAAAACCTTACATGATCCTGAGCTCCGGAAAAATTCAATATTTTGACCAAGCGTGTCCTAAAATAGAAGATAGATTTAATTGCCAAGAGTCATTTCAGCAAGAAGAAAAAAACAAATCCGCTTGTGTAGGAAAGTTGATGAATAGTAAACAGGCCTATTGCATCTTGGAAGACATTGGAGACATTCATTTCATCATACAACCTGAACCGAACTACATCTTACTAATTAATAGTCCTGAAACATCAGTAAGATCGAATTGTGGCTACAATAATCACACACTTCAAGGGACCATTCTCATCCACTATCACTTACCAAGACAGCCCGCATATTTTTTGGGATGAAACCCACATCTACCCATCTATGTTCCGCGATATCCAGCCCAACAAAACAATCGAAAAACTAAATCTACAGAAACTAAATAGATTCCAATTTGAAAACAGAAAAGCTTTAGAGGTCCTTTAAATAGAAACCACAAAAAGGGATAACTACACATGGATATCATTAGCAATCCTCGGATTTGCCGGCATAATCATCATAGCTTACCTGTTCCGGAAACGTAAAACCACATTTTATCTAGATAGTTCAATTGAGAGATCATGTACCGCTCCTGCAACAGAAACTACAAGGAAGCAGTTCCTGTGACCATCGCTCCAAACTAAGGGGGGAGGAGTTACGATTTCATAATATTAATTGTACTCAAATTCTAAGTTCATCACTGTCATTGCCCCAATTCTTGGATTTCCCGTAAAGAGCTTCATTGCATCTTTCCCACACTTTCAGCAACATAACCGGAAACTGCCCAGACGATTTACCAAGAAACTTCGTCAGCATATAAGTTATGATAGCGCTTACCTTAAAACTGTAATTAGATTATAAGTCAGTCTTTTGTAGAACTTAAAAGCGACAAGTTAATAAATTCAAATTGATTTTATCGAGTTGTTTTAAATTAAAATCTTTTTTTTTGACTAACATTTGCGTGAGATATATAATTCGCGCATAACTCCCATCTTCCAATTTCACTATTTCATTACAATTGCTTTATCTAAAGTTCTAAGGTACAATTTCAAGTCACGTTGCTCGCATCCGACACCGATTCCTCGATGTAAGTCAAAAAGCCAAGTACTTAGTACTTTGTTGTAACAATTAAATTAATGTAAAAGATTTTAATAAGTGATTTGATAAAATTTGTGTATTTGAGTGAAATCAATCGGTCGTTGTTTTATCACCCCTTTTCAACACTATATTGAGCAATTTTTTAAGCGTCCTGTGTTATGCAACTTTTTAAGTTTTCTTGCTAGCTGCTCCGTTAGCTCTTTCTCCGTTAGTTTTTATTTATAATATTTATAAATTAACTTTTACGTGCTGCAATTAGTTGCTTTTGTGCAATTTGTTTTTATTCCTTTTTTAACGCTTACTACGTCACATTTTACAAATATGCGCTATCGCAAGTTTCGCCCTCTTTATAATGTTAAAGCTCAGAGGATGCCCTAAGATGTTAAAAGCCGACTTGGCAACAAAAGGAGTTAAGGTTCAGGGAAATGGGGTAGTTACACAATAATTAATTATTTAATCAATTGCGATGGCATCTGTGGCGCTTCGTTACACACCTCTTGCTAGAAGCAGGTTTTGGTTTCATCTTCGGCGACTTATGGGGATTGCTCGCAAGTTAAACCTTGCCACGTTCTTTGACTCACGAGGAGTATAGTCGACTCTCTGTCCAATGACAGCTTTTTGATGGCGGACAAAATCAGCAGCATTTTCACGAATTGGGCTACAAATATTCACCAACGATGTCAATTCGCGAAACAGCACGATTGACAAATTCATCTCCACTAACGTACTTAACTCCAGTTTGCTACTTGGAACATCTCATTTAACGCCGCCTGCACGTCCGTTTCTTTTGCGACCTTTACGCTCTTCTGCTCATATTCTCCCTCAGTTGCCTACCTATTTTGGATCAATCATGCCCCTTGTGGAAGATGATTAAGCATGTTCAAGGACATCTTTGATGCTTTGTTGCGGCCATTGCAAGGAATTCTGAGCACTGTCTCTGACATCAGATGTTGTAATCGGGTTGACCAAATTGTAGGGATGGGTGATACCGATGCGATATATCGATGTATCGATACTCTCTCCCTCGGTATTGAAGTTTTGACTTTAATATTCTATTTACTCGATAATCACGAACTGGAGAATTAAAAGGCCATAGTATCGATTTGATGAGATGAAAATATACTCGCAATATTACCACAGAGCTTCTGTCAGTTTTGAGGTTTTTTCGAAAATAAAAACAAATCCACGTGATTAGATATCAGCATGTATTTGACGCTAAAACATTAAAAGGCTTTAATAGGAATCGCTGTAGGTATTTACATATATATTTTGCAACTTTTCAAGGATAACATAACCTGATCAGATGAGTGATGATCGCGTAAATAAATTTTCGATTTTTACATTATTTTCTTTATTAACGCCATTTTCGGTAGATTTTCTTTTCATATATAGGATTCTAGGAATATAAAGGAGTATTTATAATCGGTAAAATGGCGCCTTCAAAAAGTGACATTTGGCAAGTTTTTACCGAAGTGAAATATGATTTTATACTTTTGTTGATGAAATCACATTAGATATGATTCTAATTTTGTTGACATGGAGTTATTTTACTATTACATGCGAAATCGCAGTCGTAATTCAAATGCAAATATGTACTTGTAGGTGCGCAAAATACTTTTGGAAACATGTTTTTTTATTTCTCAAGGTATAGGTATGTCATTTTACTTGATTGAAATGAGTTTATATAAAACTGTACTTCAGATTTTACTTGTTTCATAGAATTTACGTTTATTAGACTTACGTCCCATTACTTAAGCATAAATTTGTTCAGTTAGAAAGTAAATGTTTCAATTTTGTATATTGCTTATTATGTATTTTGCAAAACTGATTCTGAATCCTTAATAATTTGTGGTCCTTTTTTCTATGATGTAACCACAGCCCAGGGGACAACCCTATGTTACCTTTCGCATGGCTACGATCGGAAGGGAATCAGGGTAAGGGGAATGCGGGAAAATTTGTTTGAGTTTTTGCATTGCTAAGAGTTGGACAATAGCCCAGAGAGGGAGTGCATTTTTAATTTTTTTTAAATTGCTCATAGGCAGGCCAAGATTCGAACCTGCATCATCGTCTCCGAATACCCGAATATATGGGTATTTAGTAATTCAACTGGATGCTTTCAACTATTGATAATTCTTTTTTTAATTTATCGATACTCCGGTATCACAACATTCCGATAGATTGCAATACCAAGTATCGATATTTTTGCTTTCGATTCCTATCCCTACCAAATTGTCTTACGTTGCTTTTGGTAATGCTGCTCTCAATTTTCCTTACTTCAACTAATTTAGCTACCCCTCCTGCGTCAAGGCGTCGTCGTAGCGGACGTTCTCTGCTAGTTGTGTTTGGACCCATTTACTCCTGAGTCGTGTTCTTTTTGCTCTTCACACTCTTTTGTTCTTTGATCTGGTTTTGATGGCATCGTATGTACTACTGGCTTTTGTTGCAACTTTAAAAAATGGCTGATTTCACTTTTATGGAGATTGATGGGAGTTATATTAGCAAATCAGTGAACTCTGCTCCCCTAAGAGTGACTCTGATTATTTCAGAATCAGTGTCTTCTTACACTGCCTGGATTTATACACTAAAGGCTGGCCTACGTATCGATTCTAAGCGTATCTGTCGATTTGTTAATTCTGCATGGAATTCTGATGGTTACACTATCCTATGACGATGCTTTTGCAGATTTTTTTAAAACTGGGTTTTTGGATGACAACCTTGATATTAGCATTAATAATTTTACCCATAAATATATAATAATTTATGGAGACCCAGAAGGTATTCCTGCATCTTCTGTAAAAAGTGTGGGTTGCCTCTTGCTCCAATGTTATATCATTTATTTATTTATAGTAAGAAATCTAGGAAAAAGGTACATTACTAATGTAAAATTTAGGAAAGAACTTACTGAAAGAAAAATTTAAAAAAAATTTAATTTTAATTTTTGAATCTTTTAATGGTACTATACCCAGATGAAATTAGGGAGCCCCGAGTGGCCTCGTTGAAGAGGGCATTTTGTCATCTTTCATATGTCATAGCGCATAGCAATTTCACATTACTAGTTCTTCCAGTAAAAATATTAACGACCACTCAACTGTTGAAATTTATTATTCACCATGTAACTTGTAAAACATTAAGATTCACAGCTCCCTTACTTACAATTTGGTGTTTGTCTCGATGAGTATCATCACTTCCTTCAGTATTGACTTCTGAAATAGAATAAAAAAACCTGTGTGGTCAACTTAGTTTAAATTTAAAACGTTTAAATTCAATTCAATTCTCTTTCAAAATTAAGGTAGCTGCTCACAGTTAACTATTTATATTTTATTTATTAGTTTGTTTTACTGATAGCAATAGTCTAGCTAATAGTATAATAAAGCAAATGGGGATTATGCTTGTCCGCTTATATGTATACTGAATTTTTTATGACTATAAAAAGTTTTCTCGCAAATGGGGAAAATTGTAATTCAATTAAGCTTCATGTCGTTCCCGCTGGTTGGCGGAATCTAAAATGATTTTCGTGTTGATGTCACCTGTGAGGGTTGGTTGTGTCCTCATCTCAGCTTATATCTATCTGCGCCACTGGGCTTACGGAAAATGAAAAGTGCTCCTTGGTGGGTGTAGCGAATTAGATTTTCAGCTTTTGAAGCAAAATTAAATTACACGTGTGAAAAAACACTCTCATAACATTTCTTTTAAAGTAGAGGCAAAAGGTGAAGCAAAATTGTATTTACTTAGTTTTTCTAGCAAAAGCAACTTTCCGTTCAAATAGGGGAAATTTAATTCGCACAATCATTCGCTGAAATTGTTCTGTCGTAAAAGCAATTTCTTTCCGTTAAAATTGAATTGCCCTCGTTCTTTGGTTTGGTTGAGCTTCCGCATCCCTTGAACAAAAACCACTTTATTCGTTCTCAGTTTTTGTCTCTCGAAATAAGCACTTAACAAGTTTTTAAAATTATATTATTATAGCGACTATCACCGACTTAGCTAATAATGTTAAAGTCGAAAAAATTTGGCGGTTTTCGCGGATGATGTAAGCACTAGTAATAGATATATGTTTGAATCATGCGATAGATATGCGAGATTTTTCAACAAAATTTATTATGCTTCCTTTTTTTTATTATCATCATAGACTTTGACTTTAACGGTGGATTCTATTGTGATTAGACATTAACTAATTATTTTAATAACAAAGCTAAGGAAATCAAATTTAACCAATTTATATAATAACCTTCCTTGACATACAGAGACGAAGAATTTTTCAGCGTCAAGTTAATATATAAAAGGTTGTCAATTTCTGAGCGTTGTATTAATACTGGTTGTAACAGTATATACGGTACTAAAAGTTAAATTAATAAGCGATTAAATAATTATATTCATTACAATACAAATCTGGCAACATAACAGTAAAGATGTTGTAAATCACAATCAAAAGCATAAAAATCAAGGTACCAGAAAAGCTTCATAAAAATTACACTCGCAGGTCAGTTGATCCTTAACTGCAGTAGCTTATGCTCTCTATACTTATTCGAATAATAACAAGCGTCATAACTATGTAGTTTATAGTTAAAATACATCTGTTGAATAAAAAAAAATCGTTTGGGCTTAAAGTACATTAAAATATCACTGTTCAATAGTTTAAAATTTATGGAGATGTTAATCCTACATAAAAATGGTGACCTCGAATTCAGAACAAATTATTATTCACTTTATACAATATATTAATTAAAAGTTCCTAATCCGCGATAAAAAAAATGGAGGTTATCGTTTGGAATTTCGAAATGCTGAGGGGTTAGGTTTTGATAACAAGTATGCATAATGAGTTTTTTAACAGTACCTCACATGTCTCGATCCGCTGGCAACTGCGGCAGGTATGAACGCTAAAATGTAAAATTTTTTAAAAATGTTGGTTAAAAGTTTTCCTTTTTATACTCCGAGGCTAAGCATTTTCTTAAGATATGGTTTAAAAAAAAATTCACCATGAAAATATCTTTCAAATAAAAAAACAGCCACGTCAATATCTTTAGTCCTTCAAAAGTTATTAACATTTTTGTGGAGACACTAAAATACTCAATTGGAAAAATTTTTCGCGAATGTGTTCCGAGCAGAAACTGTTTCCACTGAACCCAAACAGAACATCATTTGGATCAGTGATGGGCATTATTCGAATAAATTTTCAATCAAATAACGATTTTTTTAAAAAGTCGAATAAAAAACTATTCGAATAAATTTTTATTCGAATAAATCGGAATAAAAAGCACCAAATAACAAATAATTATTTGCGAATAATTCATCAAATAACGAATAATTATTTGATTATCAAATAACGCACGATCGAATAAAAAATAATTATTTGAAATTCGAATAAAAAGCACCAAATAACAAATAATTATTTGCGAATAATCCTTCAAATAACAAATAATTTTTGTAAATTTTTATTCGATCTTTAGCTTTTATCTTTATTCGAATAAAAAATGCCCATCTCTGATTTGGATCTTATTACGAGCGGTTGGTGGTTTTTCTCTGTGCTTTTTAGGTATTTCGATTTGTGGATATTTACTTGGACGAGTTGTAGAACTAAGAAAATTTCTAGATGTCAGGCAAGTCAAATGAATTTGCGCGAATCAAATTGAGGCTGAGTTTTACAACGTTTGACATTTGGCATAAGTGCATGACATTTCATTTTTCCAGTTTTCAAATAGTAATGTTAAAAGAATCACAGTGTTCAATGATTTTAACCCTTCAGATTCCTTATAGGTATTATCACCGATTTCCACCTTAGTTCTCTTCCCATTTACTAAAACAATGACAATCATTTTAAATGCTAAGTTTAATAAAAACTAAAAAATTTGCAACAAATTAATCGCTTGACAAGTGTCACACATACCACTAAAGTGAAATGAAATGTCAAGGTAATTCAGTTAAATCGAATCGCACTGAATAATTCTTCAAGATTTTTTCTTAAAGCTGAGTTTGACAACTCTTGAAATTTAAGAAAATCTCAGTTCTACAACTGATTTGTCTTGAAGATCTTAGAGAATCTGAATTTTACAACTCGTCCCTTGTTTGCATATTGGACCTTGGACCAAGAACGTTGGATATTGAATTGCACTTACGGATTTTGAATTGATTGCTTTGGATTGTTTTATTTTCTTAGAATTTTTCAAGTATTTCAATATGCCTCATTTTACAAATGAAGAGTGTGCTTAAATGCTTCTTATTTATGGAGAAGCCGCCCGAAATACGGCACAGGTGCAAATAATTTGGAGAGAGCGATTTCGTAATAGCCGCATTCCCCATAGGAACACTTTTGAGAATGTTCTTCGCCGTCCGGCGGAGACGGGATCGTTTGCTCCCCATACATTCAACTCTGGGAAAGCAGTCAGTGGACAAAGTGAAGAAAATGTTCTTGATCTTGTTCATAACGATTCCCAAATTAGCACTCGCGCCATTGCCGCAAGATTGGGAAATGTATCTATCCACAATTCTACGGAGAAATAGGCTGCAGTCTGTTCAAGAATTACTTGAAGTGGACTATTTAAACAGGTAGATATTCTGCAAATGGTTGATTGCTTGAGCAGGATGAACAGGATGACACCATTTTGTCGCGGATTCTGTTTACCGATGAAGCAACTTTCCGCAGAGGTGGCACCTTGAAGTTACATAATTTGCATATCTAAGTGACTGAGAAACCTCACAAAACGTTTGAAGTCAGGCACCAATGGAACTTTTCAATTAATATTTGGTGTGGGATTATAGGAAACATAATTTTGAGACCTTATGTGCTTCCCAGGATTAATGGATATACGATAGATAGGATGCCTTTGATGATTTACCTCTGGCTGTTCGTAGAAGTATGTGGTTCATGCCCGAAGGTGCTCCACCACATTACCATCTACGAGTCCGAAATTATTTGGAGCAAATTTACGGTGATCGTTGGACTGGACGTGGATGTCCAGTTTCATGGCCGGGCCGATCCCTGGATCTGAATCCGCTTGATATTTATTTGCTGAGTCATATTAAAAATATTGTTTACTCACGTCCAATAACTTCAAGGGATCAGTTATTGGATAAAATAACATCGGTTTGCGAGACAGTTAAGAGGTAGATCGAACTTAGGCAACAGAATAATAAGGTCCTTAAGACGAAGAGCGAGGTTTTTCATTCGTCAAAATGGGAGTCACTTTGAACACTTTCTACATTAATACTGCTCATAATGCATACTTTTTATCAAAACTTGTCGTCCTACTGTGTTTCAAAAAGAAGTTATTGCGTTTTATATGAGCTCACCTCATTGCACACCCGAAATATTTCAGCCGTTAAAATAGGGGTGAAGGAGGGATTTCACGAAAAAATTGGTCATCGTGAACACTGATCACAACACTGTAAGGAGTCAATTGGACATGTTGGAACACTGCTTTACGAATCACCCTATATATATATATATATATATATATATATATATATATATATATATATATATATATATATATATATAATTATATAAAAATTACGTGTTCTGTGTTCGTACACGCTAATCTCCGAAAACACTCAACCGATTTCAATGAAATTTTGTGAACCTATGGTTGGTTCCAGCTTAAAAGATAGAATTAATATTAGAGAATAGATCAAGATAGATCAATTAGAGAATGGATCAATTCGACCAAGTTGATCGTTTGCGACCCGATCCAGGTTCAGCATTAAGCTACCCAGACAATCTTTAGTTCTTTAATTAGACCTAAAATTTCTTTGAGGGCTGCCTTAGCTATATCTGATGGTGATGGAAAAGCCCCACCAAGATGTCTGATTCTGATACCGCCGAGGGCCTCAGCAGTGACAGAGAATGTGCTCCACTGTCTCTTCCTCTTCCAAACAGAAGCGACAGGTGTCATCTTCAGCCAGACCTAACTTATTTAGGTGGTAGCCCAGGGGGCAGTGACCTGTTTAAAGTCCTGTTATCAGCCTTAAATCTTGTCTGCTGAGTGAGAGCAGGTCTTTCGTTTTTTGTTTTGAGTAGGTAATAAGTCTCTTTGCCTGTCTTAACCCTGGGATATTTGTCCAGGGTGAGTGCTTGCGTTCGTGCTCCCATGTCGAGTAGCCACAGAATGGCTCGGGTCCAATAAACTGAGAATCCTTACCTTTTTTTGCTAGGTGATCCGCCTTCTCATTGCCTTCAATTAGCTCGTGCTCTGGTACCCATGCCAACGTAGTGCTGTTACTCTGGGCCAGTTCTTTAAGAGCAGCGAGACAGTCCCAGACAATTTTAGACTCAAAGGTGTAGGATCCCAAAGCCTTGAGTGCCGCCTGAATGTCGGATATAATATATACTCTAGCACCGCGTATACCTGTGTTAGTAATTTTACGTGTGCAGAGTTTAATAGCATGTATCTTTGCTTGAAAGATGGTTGGTGCAGAACCGAGCGATTTGTGAAGCCTTAGTCTTGGTCCGTAGACCCCGATAGCCGTTCTGTCTTCCATCTTGGATCCATCCATGTACCATACCAGAGATCCCTTTTGCCTATTATTGAGCCAAGAATCGCTGCTCTCAAGGATCAACTTGAATGGTATATCGAAGTTGTGCGTCTTCGGCATGTTATCTGAGATTGAGTTGACCACCGGATCATCCATCAATTCTTCAAGGATTTTCCTGTGACCAGTCTAATTAACTGCTGAGAGAAGAGTATTGTCAATCAGCCTTATTGTGCTTGAGGAAGCCTCCTTCTTTAGATGTAGGTGTAAAGGAAGGGGGTCTAACAAAACCTCCATAGCTGTTGTCGGGCATGTGTGCATGGCACCCGTAACTCCTTGACATGCTGCCCTCTGCAGTTTTTGCAGTGTGGACAGTGCTGTCTTTTGTGCTACTTTTGGCCACCACACGAGAGCTGAGTGGGTGACCACGGGTCTTATGATTGTTTCATATGTTCAAAGGGCAGTCATAGCCTTTCCTGTGACCCTATTGAGTTAAGGATTCCATGTGAGTCTTTGATCTAGAATTACTCCTAGATATTTGACCTCACTTGTGAATTCTATCCATGTTCCTTCAAGAGTAGGAGCCTCTAACCTTAGCTTCTTTTTTCTTGTAAAAGGTACAATGGATGTTTTACTACGGTTGACTCTGAGCCGTTCCCTAGCACACCAGGATTGTACCATATTGAGAGAATTTTGCAGTCTTAATGATAAGGTCGTGTACTGCTTGCCCATGATGGTAATAACCAGGTCATCTGCGTAGCCCTGGCATTCGTAGCCAGCATCAGTCAGTTTAACCAGACATTTATGGAGATCATCCATAACAAGTGACCATAGCAGTGGGAAAGTACTCCCCCTTGAGGACAGCCTCTGGTGGGCCTTACTGTTACCGATTTGTACCCCAGCCCCGCTGTGATTTTCCGGTTATTCAGCATTGCTCCAATCCATCGGACCGTCGGCAGATCAATACCTATGTCGATGGCCGCTCCCTCAATTGATGAGAAAGACGTGTTGTCAAAAGGACCTTCAATATCAGGGAAAGCACAAAGGCCAACACCCCTACCATTAACAGCATCTTCTAGTTTATCAACTAGACTGTGTAGTTCTGTTATGGTTGATTTGCCTACTAGATATGCGTGCTGGTTGGCATGTAGCGGCGTGTCTCTGAGAGCACCGTACATGATGTGTTAGTCAATAATTTTCTCCATTGACTTAAGAAGGAAGGAGGATGGGCTTATCGGACGATATGCCTTAGGTTGAGCCGGTGGTCGCCCCCCCACTTTTAGGTATAAAAGCTACCCTAACCTCTCTCCACAGATTGGGGATATAGCTGAGTTGATAACTGGTCCTAAATATTTTGATGAGTATTGGACACAGATCATCTAGACCCTGCTGCAGAAGAGCTGGTAAGATGACGTCGCCACCGGGAGATTTGTAGGCTTTAAAGGAGTTAACGGCCCACCTCACTGTCCCAGCTGTGAATATTTTACCCGAGGTGCTCCTCAGTCTACGCGTTGATCCGCCTCGCGCGTTGAGTCAGTCCGTTCCTCGGTATTCTTCTGATATTGAATGCTCAGGGAAATTTGTCTCCAAGAGTAATTTCAATGTTTCCTCAGAGTCAAAGTTTTAGGATCCATTAGTCCTCTGGAGGATGCTTATGCCATTGGAGTAATGATTTAAGAGTACTTTGTGGAGGCGTGCTGTAAATGTAGATCACAGGCACTTAGGCTTTTCTTTTCGCCGTCCTTAATTTTTTGTTATATTCAGTCAGGGCCTGCTTGTATTTTTTCCAGGCACCTGAGCGCTTGGATTTATTTAAGAGTTTTCTTGATTTAGCTCTTAGTTTACTTACTGTCCTGTTTGACCAAGGCACGTCTCTGACTGCCTCTTTGTATCTAACAGGATTACTATTTTCGTAGCTTTGGTCTTGGAGCTGGTTTGTTGCCCTTTCTAGGTAATCCTGGGATTCTAGCGGGGCGTCATCGAGTTCTTGACCCTGACCGCTTTCAGCTGCACGTGAGGGGCCTCCATATCAAATCTTTTATGTTTATGATCTGATAGAGAGGGCTCATCCGACACGTGCCAGAAAATTCTTGGCGAACAATGTTTGTAAAGGTTGCTTTATTGTAGTCCGGGAGGGAAGTGCAAAAGCAGTGACCGAAAATAAGACTTTTTATTTTTTTGAAAGGGGAAAACTCTTTTCATATAATTTGAGAGAAAGTAACGTAGTACAAAAGGGGTTAATGTACAACACTTAGACTAGCTGCCTACATTAAAATCAAGGAAGTTTCGATTTTAATATAGCTAATCAAAACTGTTATTGTAAAAAATATTTTTTATTTTTCAATATTAACTGTTAAAATATACACTTATATTATTCTTCTGTGATATAAAAGTCTTTACCCGAGTTTTATATATTTCGTGCACTATAAAACTTAAAAATGAGTTATCTCAAAAAATTAAACTCGTCATTGGAGTTTTTCATTTTCCTCAACCTGTAAGAGTTAAAAATGACTTTTATTTTTTACCTTACTTACTTCTAAATTAGTTATCATATACTAATTACAATATAAAATTTATCATTTTTAAAGACTTTGTACATAAAAACCTTATAAATATAGTCCAACGTCTGCAATACCTTAAAGAAATGGCCGTACGTACATATATACTTTCAAACTAAAATATGCTTAGGACCAAAAATTATATCGATTTATGCATGTCCCTTCGTCTGTCCGTCCGTTCAATATTTATATTTTTAAAGAAAAAGCATGTATCCAATGTTTTCAATGTTATATTCCAAAATATGTATCTTAAATTATGAAGTACAAAAAAAGGCTGTTAAGCCTATGGTGAGCCTTAAACGAAGAAGGGGTGCCGGGTCAATAATTGACAAGACCAAAATCTAAATTTTTAAATGGTTTTTATTTACGAAAAAATCGTAAAACTAAATAAAAATTCATAAATAATAAAAGTAATTCAATAATAAAACTCAAAATAATAAATAAAATACAAAATAATAAATTCAAAAAATAAAGAAATTCAAAAATAAAATGTAATAAAAATAAAATTCAAGAAGAAGAAGAAGACGGTTCCAATCCAATTAAATTCTCTGTGAAAGAAAGAGAGAAAGCGAGATTAATATTTGCACAATAATAGCTTTTGCTGAAAACAGCACTAAAAAGTGGCCGAAAACAGCACCACGAAATTATGGACAGCACGAATGATGACCGAAAACAGCACCATACAATGGGGATAGGAAGGATGAGGAAAGGGAATACTTGCTGAAATGAAAAAATTATTATAAAGAAAAATAATAAATACTAAAATGCTGAAATCAGCAATACCTTTAACAGAATAATAATTAGTTTTAGAGAAATCTCTAATAGTAAATGCACCGAAAGCGGTTTTAATCAAACTACTCGTTTGAGATCTGAAAGCAGAATGATTTTTGCTTGCTGAGCGCACTCTATTTATATCATTCGAAAAGCATTGATTAAATAGGAAAAGTCCCGTAGCTGCTTTTCGAATGGTATTTCATATGAGTTTTAGCTGAGACAGCTGATAGCTGTCAATTATTCTGTAAGGAATGTCAAAAGGTAAGTTTGTTTTGATTGAAGATTTTGGAATTTTTAATTGATTTAATTATTTTGTAGGAACTGGACTGGAAGGAAGGATGGACGGAACAATTTAGGAAGTGGGAATTGGTATTTGTAGGTAAATTATGTTAATACGAACATTTTTAACCTTTTTTTTCTTTTTAGGTTGAGGATTCAACAAAGGCATTATGAATGGCGTGATAAATTTTAATTTTTCTCTACACATGATTGAATAAATATTCAATGTCATCTCAGTCAAAAAATTACATCATTGAGATGAAACATAAAACTCAGAAATTCTTACATTTTCATCCACAGATCCATTACTGAGTTTAACTTCCTCAGGAAAAATTTAAAAATAATGTTTAACTGTTATAAGGCGAGAAAAATATAAACGTACATTGATGAGTTTTATTTGCTGAGTGAAAAAATAAAATACATTTTAAACTGAGATGGGAAAAATAAAAAACTCAATTAAAGAGTTTTATTTTTTGAGATAAAAAAATAACTCATTTTTAAATGTTAAACTGAAAGAGAAATATAAAACTTAAGGTAAGACTTTTATTTACTCAGAAGAAAAGAAAATTTCCTTTTAAACTATTATCAGTAGAAGAAAAATATAAAATCTCAATAACAAAGTCTTAAACCCTGACTTTTAAAATACTTCTTATAACACTTTCCCTCGCACAATATATATCCAGCGTCAGCCACTCCGATTGGTATAAGGGTAGATGCAGAAGGGGTGCAAAGTCGTTAAAAATTTCGTGAAAAAAAATGAAGTGACAATACTTAGCTAAAACTTTTTGAACATATGGTTTATAATATACAGGGTGACGTGCCAAATGAGTGGGGTGATAGATCTTACCAAGCCAAACAAAAAATTGTATGGCAGGGGGGGGGGATCTCAACCGTTTGGGAGTTACGGGGTGATTCATAAATTTCAGTTTATCATGGTATGCACATTACTCTTTAATTTTTATCTTTTGATCTACTGAACATAGTGACATCAAACAAACGTTAAAAAACTAATACCCCAATGACCTTTCCAAAAATGTCAACAATGTTATTTTCACTACTACCTTTGCAGGTTCAGTCACTGCCAAAACTTAAAAAATGTTTTAAAATTACCCAAATTTCAGAATTTTCCCAAATTTTCTCCGAAATTTATGTAATTAGTATACCTCTTTTTTATTTTTGTTAGATTGCTCGTCTTATTACCTTTCCAAAAAAGTGCAACATGTTCTCGTAAGGTAAGTATTTAGAAATTTATACGTAGAAATCCTATCGGAGAATATTATAAAAATCAGCAATTTAAAGAAATTAAACTCTTATTAACTCAAAAATTATTTTTATTAAATTCAAAGCGTATTACAATGACTCTAAATAACTTACAAAAGCTGTTCAAAATGTCCACCGTCACTTTGGATGCATGCCAACAATCTCCTTTTAAGTCCCTGTTTAAGGTGTATTGAAGCCAACATCTCCCGTATTCTCGTCGCTGCATTCCCAATCCTGCTAACTAAATCCTCCCTAGTGTTAACATGGCTTGAATAAACTTCATCCTTCAGTGTTCCCCATAAGAAAAAGTCCAATGAGGTAAGGTCTGGAGATCTAGCAGACCAAGGAATCGGTGCACCTCATCCAATCCAGCGGTTTTCAAATTTTTGACTTATTATTGCCTTCACAATGTTAGCCGTATGCACTGGTACTCCATCGTGTTGGTGAAACATACCCGTAAAATTATCCATAGGGTTCTCCTCTATTAGATGTACCACTGAATTGTCCAAAAAGTCCGCATACATTTCATTATTAAGCACTTGCGGATAAATGAATGGTCCTACCAAATGGTTGCCGATGATACCAGCCCTTACATTGACACTGAATCTCTGCTAGAATAAGTTTCCGACCAGGTATGGAGGTTACGGAAATTCGTGATACCCTGGTGAATTGAGATTCATCCGTTCACAGAATTCGGTCCAGAAACGCCCTGTTTTCAATGTCGCGTTCCAGAAGCTAAGTGCTAAATTCCAGTCTTCCCTCGGAATCTCCTTCTAGTAGTCCTTGGATTGGGTTATGGTGATATGGACGTAATCTCTTTCGTTGAATAACGTCGGCAGAAGTTCCCAAAGTTTCGGGTCGTCTCTCCATGTCGTGTGAAGTTACACTTCCTGTTTCTGTTAACCTTTGGAAAGCCCGTGTAAATACTCCTCTTTGGGGTGCTCGCCACTTGAGGAATATCCTTTGATATCCCAGTACAGCCGATCTCTCTTTTCCGTCTACTGCACCATAAATAATAGCCGCGTATTCCTCAAATGTAAATTCTACCATTTTTTAATAATTTTTGCTTAAAAACAGCCGTACTTATTGTTTTTTTTTCAACTATGATAGGTATTCGTGTTTTGTCTCTTATAGCGAAATTTCCATCAGGTACGAGTAACAAAACGCCAGGATACAAGGATGTGAATTCTGGTTAACACAAGCTCATATCGGCAATAAAACAAAATTACTCTAACATTTTTATAACTTTTTTGCAACAATAATTAAAACTAATTACCTGTTAACCCAAAACCAACAATTTCGACCCTTTATGATAACAATTTTGTTTACTTAAAGATTTTTCTACCTAAAGTGCAATAAAATAATTAGGTAGTCAGAGATTTCTAAAAATGCGGTTTTCTAAATCTTTGTCTACCTTGCCATATTGCACCTTTTTGGAAGAATAATAATACGCGCAATCCAATAAAAATAAAAAAGAGGTATACTAATTACATAAATTTCGGAGAAAATTTGCAAAAATGCTGAAATTTTGGTAATTTAAAAACATTTTTTTTTCGGTTTTGGCAGTGACAGTACCTGCATTGGTAGTAGTAAGATTAACATTGTTAAAATTTTTGGAAAGGTGATTGGGATAGTAGTTTTTTAGTGTTTGTTTAATGTCGCTATGTTCAGTAAATCAAAAGAAAAGAGTAATGTGCATAGCATGAAAAACTGAAATTTATGAATCACCCTATAACTACCAAACGGTTGAAATCGCGCCCCCCCCCTCTGCCATACGATTTTTTTTTGTAAGATCTATCACCCCACTCATTTTGGCACGTCAGATCTGAAACACCTTGTATAAATATAAATTAAAATCATCAGCCACTCAGATGTGAGTGGAAAATATATCAGGTGAAAAAATAATTTTTTTCGAAAATGTAAAATCATTTGACCTCGGCTCATCTTTGGATATGTTTTACTATCGTCCGGCGCGCAACCAACAGTGCTGTGGCTGATGAAGTTTCCAGCGGCTGATTGCTGGCTGACTATTTTCATTGCAAAATTAGGTATATATTATACATTATATTCAATTTTCAACTTAAGTCATTTCATTTTTTGTTAAATAAACGCAGTAATGAACTTTTTCGCGAACTTTAGCAGATTTCTCTCCATAACTTCCTTGATTTTATTTCTTTCATTTCCGTATTTGTACAATATCCGATGCCAAGAGAAAGAATGATTCCCCCTCTTACTGTACTCTAACGGTCTTTTCAAGGTTGATTGAAATTTTGGAGCAAACTGGTTCCTTATTCTGAGCTCTAGTCTCGTACTGTTCACGTTGTATAGCTATTCGAAAGTTTTCAAGTTACGTTATTACTTAATTAAAAATTTAAAAACATGTCTACAGTAATTCCAGTTTCCGTTTTTTGTTAAAAAAGTGATAGTAATTTAAAAATATTTAATGATGAAATGTTACAAAAGTGTTTAAAACAGATTAAGATCAATTGTATTGGAAAACTTATTTTCTATTTCCTCTTGTTAAGCGTAGCGTATTTACTAATTATACCCGTTCGTATAGCTGTATTTGCTCGTAGTGAATGTCCAACAATCGATGAAAAAATCGTAGATGAGAGCACAATCGAGTGTCAGTCGTTGATGGAACTTTCACCTTTCGTAGCGAGTGGACCGATTTGGATGATTCTGTTTTTTGGTGTGTAGAATATGTTTCCCCACTGGTACTATGAAAAAAAGTTTATGTTCAGGGGGGGGGGGGGAGTGATGTGCGGAATGCGGCCTTACACAATTATTACCCAACCACAATCAAAGAAACTATATAAAACTACCTGAACATTTCAGTTCACGGAATAATAAGGAAGGACGATAAAATACTTTTGTTGTAGTTGGTTGGTTTGTTTAATCTGCACTAACTTCAAAATGTCGTAATAGATATAAAGTTGAAAATTTTATTTTTTATTTTTAGGGCTGTTTGTGGAGTCGGTTCAAATAAAAAAATAAAAAAGAAAAATTAAATTATTTTATTTTTCACTGCTTGTGTCTCCGTATATACTTCTCGAAGAATGCTGCTCGTACGAACAAAGCAAGGTTGCAGAAATAGTGCACTCTAAAGGACAAAGACAGAATTATCCAAATCCGACAATATATTACGATATTAGTCACAGCCATCCTTTCATTTTCACTTTTTACTCATAATTTTGTTTTCATCTTATTAGGAAGCTTGAAATCGCGCAACTTTTAAACATTGGCTTGCGCGCTGTCTTCTCAGTGTGTGGCTTCCTATTGCTTTACAATGTTGCAGGGAGTTTAACAACATTTGCTTATCATATAAAGCCAAATATTTTCAATAGGAATTTAATACACAAAATAGGTATTAAAATTGTTGTAACTACGGGAAATTTCTTTAAAGGATTTATTGAATGGAACACATCCCGATGCGGCAAATATACGGAAGAATAGTACGTTGCTTTTCTTTGCTTGCATACTTGCTTCCTGGACGTGGTCCATACGTATTTCGGATACATGGGCGTATACATCATTGAATTTCGAATTTTAAGAGGCCTCCAGGAAGCGCACGCCCAAGGTATTCCCAATTATATATTTATGATGCTGAAGAAGTATTGAGGAAAAGAATGAGGATGAATAGAAATCGAGATTTAAAACAGAATTTATTAAGAGATTCAGCTCTCTTTATACGCGATGTTAAAATTTTTGCTCAGTCTTATAAACTAATGAAAGACATTGAGCAGGAGGTATTTTCAAAACAACGGGCCCGATACTATTAAGGATATGTGTATACGTGGTTTACTACAGCAAATCCATCAGCATATATACATCCACGGCGCTTAAATTAGCCTGTAACAACTTGTGTTGTTATGATATTTCGGATTGACAGTGATTCTCCCCCTGATCAAACTTTTTGTGTCTATCCTTCTGGAACAGGCTTCAGGACATTATTTAAATAGGTTGGGATCGACAATCTAATTGCACTGTTTTGCGAATTTACTCTTATCGTTTTTCGGAAAGGTATAATGATTTTAATGTCATTTTGCGAGGAAACCGATTATTGCAACATTATAGTGTTGATGCTTACTGCGCAATTGAGATAAATAGGATTGGGTACATCAGAACCCAACATACGCAACTGAGGGTGGACTTCTTTCAAGGACTTACTAACCATGTTGCTAATATCGCAGCCAATGTAGACTTAAGAGCTAGGAGACCTATAATATTGCCATCCACTTTTATTGGAAGCTCGCGGAATATGCAGCAACGCTGCCAAGATTCGATGGTAATTGTAAAGGCATTTGGGAAACCAGATTTATTAACACAGTTACATGCAATCCAAATTGGCCGGAAATACAAGATAGTTTATTACCGGGCCAATATGCATGTGATCATCCCGATATTGTTTCTCGAGTCTTCCATATGAAGAAAAAATGCAGTTATAAGGGATATTTGAAAAAGTTAATGCATATATGTATATGATCGCTGTAAAAATTTATTTATTTTTTATTTTTTTACCTAAATTTGTACTATACTTAGAGAGTTGAAAAAAGGTATTCATTAATTTTTTAGATGTTTAGTTTTTTTTGAGCCGCCATTTTGTATTGGTGCTTCAGCCTATTTTGCATTCATTCAGCCTATTTGCATTGTGTTAAACGCTGTAACTCCTTGGTTTTTAAAGATATTCAGTTCAAAAAAAACCATGGTAAAGAGCATAAAATGTACAAAACTTTCTTTATAGTATATATTTAGGCCAACTTAACGGTAAATACGCAAAAAAATTGGTAAATATTAATGTTTTCAAACTAAAAACCTGCTCTTTAAAAATTAAAAATTTTAAAGATAGAACTAAGACTCACCTTCAATTTTTTTCTGGATAATGTCTTTATACTATACTACTTCCTTAAAAAGTTTCAGACCATACAGTTATATCCTTTGATTTTAATGAGTCTTCAAATATTGCGATTTTTCAAAAATCGCGCAATTTCAATCTGAAATAACTCAGAAAGGACACAATTAAAAAATCCAAAATTTTCAGGAAACATTCCTTCTTTATATTGTAATCAGTATTTAAAATTGCATCGCTGTTCGGTCCACTCACAAATTCTTGCAAACAACACAAAAGTTAGCAAAAGCAAAAATAAAAATATATCCGATACAAATACTTATCCTGACTCCATATTAATCCTCCTCCTATAAATGTAATCCAAATCTAAAAACAAAAACAAAACAAAACACAAAGTATTAATACTTTAGTTGAATCAACAAGAATACTTATATGCACGGGAAGTGCATTTTTTGCATACAAATCCTTCCTATAGCTTCTCCAACAAAAATTCATTACCTAAAATCATTAAAAATTATTAAAATAACATAAAATTTGCATAAAAATAACTTACCACAACATTTTTTGCAACTTAATCGCCTGTCACTTTTCTGTCACTTTAAGCAATTGTGACATTTGGCACTTAACTTGCTATAAGGCGAAATGGCAAAACACATACGCTCGCCAAAAGACGAAAAAAGATGGCCATAATAAAAATTTGTATAAAAGGCCGGCGAACAAGGCGAATAGCATTCATTCCTCCATCAGAGTTTAATCTGAACGCTCCTATCCTCAGGCAGAGTTTAATCTGCAATTCTATTCACCTGCTATATTCAGAGTTTAATCTGAATATTTTATATACACCTAAGCAGAGTCTAATCTGCAATTTTCCCACCCAATATATTCAGATTTTTATCTGAATTTCCATCCATTCCTCGTTTAGAGTTTAATCTAGACACATACTATCACCCAGGCAGAGCTTAATCTGCAATCCATCATTCAGAGTTTAATCTGAATTCTCACCCACCAATTATTGCACGAATGTTTAATTATAGTGCAATCATTAATTTACTATTATTTGTTACAGGTGCCATTTAGTGGACATTAGGATAAATTTGCTTCGTTGACTTATTCCACCCAAGCGGAAAACAGGAGGACTTTTTCCTCGTATAGTGATTTTGAATTTATTTATATTATAATTTATTGAATTTATTGAATTGTTGACTTTTATATTGAACTTCTATGATTTTGAATTATTGTGTGATATTAGCCTTAAGATTTTTGTTGTTGAAATAAAAAAAACATTTTTGAACAAATTTACGGGCTGTTCTTATTTCGGCACCCCTTTACATTTGTTAGTAAATCACACATTGGTCCTTCGAGCCGGATAAAGCCCTAAGTGAACAAAAATGTCAACAATTGAAAATCTTTTTAAAAGGCAAAATGCTCTCAGCGAGCAAATATCCAAGGCCGCCATAAACCATAAAAAGGCTGGCAAAGCCAGAAGAACAGAAGGCTATTTCAACGCCCGAATTGCTCATCTTAATGACATTTGGGAACAGTTCTCCAAAACCCATATGGAAATATTTGAAACGTCTCTTGATGAGGAAAATAAATACTTTACAGAAAATGTGTACGAAAACACAGAAGAAAAGTATTTCGACCTACTAGCAACCCTCAACGCAGAACTTGAGGAATGTACTACACGCACAGAGTCTAACCATTCTATCACCCAAAGTACGTCAAGTTTCAGTAAAACTTCCACCCAAAGCCATTCCAAAATTTGATGGCAACTATAAAACATGGCGATCATTTCATGATCTATTCTCCTCCTTAATCGACTCTGACAAAAAGTTAAGCAAAGTGCAAAAACTGCACTACTTGAAAACAAATGTTTCAGGAGAAGCAGAAAGACTTCTCCGACAATTCGAAATAATAGACTCCAATTACGAAAAGGCCTGGGAGTTGCTCACCAAACGATACAATAACAAACGAGCTGTCGTTAACCGCCAATTAAAAAGTCTCCTAAATCAAGCTCAAATAAGAGCAGAATCTTCCGTGTCAATAAAACATTTTTAGACCAAACCGAGGAATGTGTTCATGAACTTCAGACCTTAGAACTACCAGTGGACAAGTGGAACGTCATTTTAACCACATACTTATTCAAAAATTACCACAAGAAACACACTACCACTGGGAACAAGAACTTCGCAATAAAACTGAACTCCCAACATATTCTGAATTTACAACATTCCTAGAGAGTAGATTCAGAACCTTAGAAGCATTACACGAGAGCAAAAAATTGAAACCAACATACGGACTCTTGAATAAAAGCAAGAGGTCGTCACCCGAACACAAGGCAAGGGCTACATGTATTCGATGTGGAACAAACCATATCCTCTACCATTGCCCGTCATTTCGAAATCTCTCAACTCAACAGTGACACGAATTCGCTACAAACAAACGTTTGTGTAAAAATTGCTTATCGAACAATCACACTACTTTAAATTGCTCAAGTCGCAAAAAATGTTATCATTGTAAAAAGGGTCACAACACTCTACTTCATTTTGAGCGACCACCTTTGGTCCAATTAACAACACAAGCGTTAACACAAAATCAAAATGTGGAATTAAGATCTACGTCATCGACTTCTAAACAAGAAGAACAAATTAAAATTTTTTTAACTTCAAACATGAACAGAGCTTTGCTTTCCACAGCTCTAAAAAATATCACGACGGCAAGCGGAATCACTCAAACCTTTAGAGCACTCATTGACTCTGGATCACAAGTCTCTATCATGACTGAGAGAGCTTGTAAACGACTCCAATTAAAGGGATTTCCAACTAATTATGAACTAATTGGCTTAAGTACAACTCGTACAAACATTACCCAAAAACAAGCTACAATTACTATGAGGTCCTTATATTCCAATTTTAAAATGGAACTTAACTTATTAATAATAAAGAGAAACAGTGATCTGTTACCAACACAGTCTATAAATTCTGCTGATTGGGATCACATACACAACCTTCCAGGAGAAATTGCCATTCTCTTAGGTGCAGACGCATTCTCTGAAAAATTTATAAGTGGAGTAAGGAAGGGATCAGAAGGCTCACCAGTTGCCCAAAATACGAGGTTGGGTTGGATATTATTTGGAAAAATCCCAGAAACTCAAACACTTTCTCTTATAAGTACACACACTACTATCAGCAACAATAAATTAGAGGATCGATTAAAACAATTCTGGGAAATTGAAGAATATCACACCAGTCAACCTCAATCGCCAGAAAATGAACTGTGTGAGAAATATTACAGAGAAACAACCACACGCTTGCCAAATGGGGAAATATAAAGTCCATCTCCCATTCAGAAAATTAGAATTACCACAACTAGGACAATCAAGAAATATCGCAATTCAACAGTTTCTCCAGTTAGAGAAAAAATTTGCAAAATGTCCAGAACTCAAAGAGCTATACAAGACATGCATTTAAGAGTATTGTAAACTTGGACATATGGTTAAAATTTCCCCGACACAAATACAATTAGAGAAAAAATATCACAAACAATGTCCATTTTATTATTTACCACACCACGCTGTCATCAAGGATAGTACAACTACTAAGCTACGGGTAGTATTCAACGCTTCAGCAAGTACGTCAAATGGACAATCATTAAATGAACAATTACTGATTGGACCCACATTACAATCGACATTGTGTAGTACTTTATTAAAACGGCGACTATTTAAATTTGCCTTCACTGCAGACATAGAAAAAATGTACAGAATGATACAAATGACGTCAAACCATCAAGCATACCAACGAATAATATGGAGGAACAACCCAGACGAAGAATGGCAAGATTACGCATTAACAACAGTTACATTTGGCACTGCCCCTGCTCCATACTTAGCCATTAGAACGCTACAACAACTAGCCACAGATGAAGCCAAAAACTACCCACTCGCATCACAAAGTATTATGAAAGATTTTTACGTCGATGACGTCGTTTCAGGAGCTCATAGCCTAGAAGAAGCTATACAACTACAAAAACAACTAATAGAAGCCCTAAGCAAAGGAGCATTTAACCTACGCAAAATGGACAGCTAATCACAGAGACTTACTCAAAAATATTCACCCAGACCATCGAGAACTTAAAACGAATTTAGAATTTTCAGAGACAGAATCCATTAAAACTCTAGGCATACAATGGTATCCAAAAAACGATTCATGAGCCTAACAACACATACACTAAACGGCAAATACTGTCAGAAATTTTTACTCTCTTTAATCCACTGGGATGGTTAGCCCCATGCATTATGAAGGCAAAAATTCTCAATCACAAACTCTGGCTAACAAAGTGCGAATGGGACGACGAAGCACCATCCGAAATTTCAAATGAATGGAGCAAATTTAAGAATCAATTAGACACTTTGCGAAATATCGCTATTCCCCGATGGCTAGGATATGAGCCTTACACCGAACACATGGCAATACATGAGTTTTGCGACGCATCCAACAACGTATATTCGACCGCATTATATTTAAAAACAATAAAGAATGGACAGGCTACAGTTCATCTCATCACTTCTAAAACTAAAGTTGCACCTGTTAAAACTATTTCACTTCCACGCCTAGAGCTCTGTGGTGCACTATTACTCTCCAGACTAATTAAATAAATCTTCGCAGATGTAAACCAAGTAAAAATCACAACATGGACTGATTCAAAAATTAATCTGGCCTGACGTTCGTAGGAAATCGTGTTTCCGAAAAACATGAAAATGCTCCACAAGCTGTGTGGAAATACGTTCCTTCACAACAAAACCCAGCTGATGTAGCTTCACGAGGCATTCTTCCTGAAGCATTACCAAATCTCGACATATGGTGGAATAGACCCAAATGGCTGCATCAAACCGAAGAGTTTTGGCCTGAGCAAGCAAGTGATTTACAAACTAATTTAGAAGAGCGAAAGGCTAAAAATCTCACTAATACTATTGAGGAAACATTGGGATTTCTACATAAGTACTCATCATTTATGAAAACTTTACGAATAAGTGCTTACTGCCTACGATTTATATATAGCCTACAAACAAAAAAACGACCACTTACAACGTATTTATCCGTTGCTGAACTGAGAAACGCCGAAAAATGCATTATACAAACTCTTCAAAAAACAATTTTTGCTACCGAAATTTCATGCCTACAAAGGAACATTCCCCTTCTAAAGAAAAGCCGTCTCCTCTCCCTTAATCCTATACTCGGCTCTGATAACATACTCCGAGTATGAGGACGTCTCACAGAGTCTCATCTCACCAATAGTCAAAAGCACCCAATTATTCTCCCAAATAATCACCACATTACAAATATATTAAAAGATCATATTCACAACTATTCATTACATGGTGGAACTCAAATTATACTAAGCATTCTGCGAAACACTTATTGGTTATTAAATGCTCGAAATACTATTCGGCATCGAATACACAAATGTATTAATTGTTTTCGTTTTAACGCTCGACTCAGTTATCAACCATCTCTTTACCATCAGCTAGAGTTAATGTCTCATTACCCTTTCAACACACTGGAGTCGATTATGCATGGCCAACATTAAGAGGAACAAAAATAACAAAGGCTTATATCTGTTTATTCGTTTGTTTAGCTACCAAGGCCATACATATTGAACTTGTATCAGATCTATCCACATCAGCCTTTTTAGCCGCTTTAAAATGTTTTGTCGGAAGAAAAGGGCTTTGTTCACATACCTACTCAGATAGAGGCACAAATTTTATTGGAGCCAATCGAGTACTACGAAAAAATCTAGAGAGCACCATTAAGTCCATAGAAAGTCGCCTAGCCAGAGAGATTGTTAACCAGGGTATAACCTGGAATTTCAATCCTCCAGCTGCCCCACATTTCGGCGGACTATGGGAATCCGGAGTAAAATCCACAAAACTATTAAAAACACTACACTGACATATGAAGAATTGAACACTATACTTATCCAAATAGAGGCATGTTTAAATGCCAGACCATTAACTCCTCTCTCCAACGATCCAACAGATTATAATACTCTTACTCCTCGCCATATCCTCACCGGTCGACATAACCTAACAATTATAGAACCCCCACCTTTAGATCCTCTTCAACATCCACTAAGGAGATGGAAACACATCCAATTACTTACTTGACGACCAAACACCAATAAGCCAATGGCCACTAGGTCGAAAAATCGATATCCACACTGGACATAATGACCATTCGAACCCGTTCTATTACTAAAGTTTCTCCTCTCCCATTTGTATACTCCTCACAATAAAATAAAAAATAAAAAAAAAATTTTTTGGCAACACTGGCACTTATTGCCGCCCTTTTTGTATAAAAGGAAGTTCCTTTGCGCCAAAAATCACTTCACAGTTGACAGTGAACAAGTGCGCGTCGAGGAGTTTTTTTATTTTTTAATTTTTTCTTTTTACAAGAACAAATGGAGGAATTATTGGAAATTCTGAACTCGGATTCTTTGGATTCCTTAATTACTCCACCGAACTCACCCCAAAGGAGTTTAATGGACCTTTTGTCGGAGATGTAGGACATTCCAGCATTAGTTAGTCCTCTAAAAAAGACTCCCGAAAAAGGTAGAGCAGCCGTAACCCCAAGGAATAGGAAGAACCAACAGAATCTGAAGGCCGGAAAGAAAATTCCAAGGCAAATGTCAAAACGATTTTGGCAGAGACCACCAAGGTGCCTACACCAGTAAGCCCATTAAAGGCTACTCCGCCAAAAGGGCAAGGTCGACGTTTGAAATCGGTGATAGTTCAGCCTCCACCAGTTCACTCATCTCCAATTAGGACGAAAAGGCGACCCTTTGAGGCATTAAAGGCATCGCCAACAATCGACCGAATACGGACAGCCGACACCTTCAAAAGGGGCTTTGTTTTTAAACTACGGCCAACGATTTACGCTCCTGGTATAAGAATACCAACACGACCAAGGCCAATTCCGACCATAACACCCAAAAAACAAAACCCAATATCGTAGGTAACTATTAACAAACCGTCCATAGAAGTTATCGACACAACGACACAGTTTATGGATGCACCAATTGAGCCACCGATTCAATTCATGGACACGCCAATATTGCCTCCAGTCCAATTCAGGGACACTCCAATATATAACATAACATTAAACCACCTTAACACAATATAGGCATTCCACTCGATTTGGAGCAAAGCATCGTTGCTAGTCCCATTGTACTGGAATTACTAAAAACGGCCAATATACCGTGGGACAATATTAGAAAGACCAAAGGTTTTTTCAAATGGGATCGGCCAGGAAAAACGACGATGGAAATGAAGAAGAAACAAGGCAAACTACACATTTTCCATCAACCAAAAGTAAGTTTATTTATAAATTTATCTCTTTAATTTGGAGGCGGGAGGGTTTTCGGTCAACTCACAAATTGAAATGCAAATACTTATCCTGACTCCATATTAATCCTCCTCCTTTAAATGTAATCCAAATTTGTTGTCCCAATCTAAAGGCAAAACAAAACAAAACACAAAGTATCAATACTTTAGTTGAATCAACAAGAATACTTATCTAAATAATGCACGGGAAGTGCATTTTTTGCATCCAAATCCTTTCTATAGCTTCTCCAACAAAAATTCATTACCTAAAATCATTAAAAATTATTAAAATAACATAAAATTTGCATAAAAATAACTTACCACAACATTTTTTGCAACTTAATCGCCTGTCACTTTTCTGTCACTTTAAGCAATTGTGACATTTGGCACTTAACTTGCTATAAGGCGAACTGGCAAAACACATACGCTCGCCAAAAGACGAAAAAAGATGGCCATAATAAAAATTTGTATAAAAAGCCGGCGAACAAGGCGAATAGCATTCATTCCTCCATCAGAGTTTAATCTAGACACATCCTATCACCCAGGCAGAGTTTAATCTGCAATTCTATTCACCTGCTATATTCAGAGTTTAATCTGAATATTTTATATACACCTAAGCAGAGTCTAATCTGCAATTTTCCCACCCAATATATTCAGATTTTTATCTGAATTTCCATCCATTCCTCGTTTAGAGTTTAATCTAGACACATCCTATCACCCAGGCAGAGTTTAATCTGCAATCCATCATTCAGAGTTTAATCTGAATTAATTTACTATTATTTGTTACAGGTGCAACCTAGTGGACAGTAGGATAAATTTGCATCGTTGACTTATTCCACCCAAGCGGAAAACAGGAGGACTTTTTCCTTGTATAGTGATTTTGAATTTTTATTTATTGAATTTATTGAATTGTTGACTCTTACATTGAACTTCTGTGATTATTGTGTGATATTAGCCTTAAGATTTTTATTGTTGAAATAAAAAAAACATTTTTGAACAAATTTACGGGCTGTTCTTATTCCGGCACCCCTTTACATTTGTGAGTAAATCACACAATCACTGAGACTTTATTTTTTTATTTATAAAAAAATAAAAATTTGCTATATTTAAAAATTTATAACTAAAAGATTAATAAAGTCTTAGTTGTGAAATATTCAGCAAACATTCCTTCATTATGTTGGAACAAGTGTTTTCATCACCGGGACTTTATTAGTTTTTTTGTTATAAATTTTTAAATACAGCATATTTTTTTAGTCAGTATCTTAATATTCTTGAGAATTCAATGGAACCGTATGCGGAGGAAAACTTGCCTGTCACTTGGAAATACCAGCAGGATAACGACCAGAAGCATATAGCTAAGAGGGTTAAAGAGTGGTTCAAGTCAAAAAGTGTGGAAGTATTGGAATAGGCATCACGCAGTCCAGACATAAACCCTATCGAAAACCTTTGGGGGACTCTTAAACACAAAGTTTCGGAAAAAAAATGGTAATATGGAAGAATTGTTTAACGCCGTTAAAGCAGCTTGGATCGAAATACCCCTTTCTACATGCCACAAAGTGATTGACTTGATGCCAAGGCGATGTGCGACTGTTTTTGAAAAACATTTTCTAATTAGATGACCGCATTGAATTTAATTTTTTTATTGTTTATAATGTAAATGAAATAGAATGTCGTGCGATTCTAGATTTAGGTTCGCAGGTGAACATAATTACCACAAGGTGTGGGACAAGGAAGGCAACACGCACAAAATAGAGTAAGTAGAGTAAGCCATTGGATATGGGCAATACCACATTACATTAAAATAGCCGATCCAACTTTTAATCATCTTGACCGCATTGACTTCTCGAAGCAGAATTCTACCATCAACTTCTCTCAATTAAACAGATCAAATTAGGACCAAATTTAACGACCTTACAAAACACGGTGTTCGGTTGGACAGTGTTAGGCAAGCTTAGCCATATAGAACAGCAACTGACAACTTGTGGGATTTGCAACGAAGCCGATATTGACAAAGCTATGAAGAGATTTTGCAAAATTAAAGAAGCTGAGGTATCGCAAGGAAATAGTTTTACAGCCTCAGAAAAACAGTGCAAAATACATTTTAATCAAACCATTCAAATAGACGCCACTGGCCGATTTATTGTATGTCTCCCATATTCAAGAGATCCAAGCATTTAATGCCAATCAAGAGATATTGCATTCAGAAGGTTTAATTAACTAGAAAGAAAACGTGCCAAAAATGAGAAGTTACGGAAACAGTATATCGAATATATAAACGAGTATATACGACTAGGTTACATGGAAGAATTTGATAGTAATTCTATTCCGTTAACCGATTACTTCCTACCTCATCACTTCATGTTGAAAGCAGACAGCAGTACCACAAAACTAAGAGTAGTTTTCGACGCTACAAACGGAACCAAACGACATATTACAAACATATTACAAACGGAACCAGTCATCCAAGATGATTTGTTTATCATACTTCTCCGCTTTCGTTTGCCGCGATTCGTATTTACAGCCGACATCCAAAAAATTTATCGACAGGTGATACTACATCAAGCAGACAGGAAAAACCATCTCATATTTTGGAGAGACAATCCAAATCAACCAATAAGATGTAACCAACTGAACACTGTTTCCAGTGACCAGTACTCTTTGCCTGTCTTAACCCTGTAGTATTTGTCCTGTGTGAGTGCGTGCGTTTGTCCTCCAATGACTTGATGCCCATTGCCAACCGGCTTTTCGAGTAGCCACAGAATGGCTCAGGCCCGATGAACTGAGAATTCGCACCTTTTTTTGCCAGGTGATCCGCCTTTTCATTGCCTTCAATGCCTTCGTGTCTGGCACCCAGACCAGCGTGATGCTGTTGCCCTGAGCCAGTTCTTTGATTGCATTTACGACAGTCCCAGACAATTCTAGATTCAAAGGTGTAGGACCCCCTGAGTGTCGCCGGCCCGTCAGACATTAGAGATATTTTGGCAACGCGTATGCTTCTATGAGGAATCTCACGTGCGCAGAGTTCGATGGCGGGTATCTCTGCTTGAAAGATGGATCGAAGCAGATCCAAGCGATTTGTACAGCCTTATTTTAGGTCCATAGACCCCGATGCCTGTTCTGTCTTACATCTTGGATCCATCCGTGTACCAAACCAGAGATCAATTTTCAAAGATTTGTCTGTTGTTGAGCCAATAATCTCTGTTCTCAAGAATCAGCTGGAATGGTATATCAAAGTTGTGC
Organism: Leptarthrus brevirostris; assembly: GCA_964036015.1. Classification (NCBI taxonomy): domain Eukaryota; kingdom Metazoa; phylum Arthropoda; class Insecta; order Diptera; family Asilidae; genus Leptarthrus; species Leptarthrus brevirostris. The sequence continues at coordinate 54,452,089 of OZ038371.1, forward strand.
CTTTTCGACATGGAATCTGAACTTGAATTGATTACAGTCAGATTATCTGACCTCACTTGTGAATTCTATTCGTGTTCCTTCAAGAGTAGTAGCCTTCAGCTTCCATTTTCTTGTAAAGAGTACAGCGCTTGTTTTACTAGGGTTGACATTCGGAGCCAGCATCAGTCAGTTTAGACAGGAGATCATTGATAATAAGTGTTACTGTTAGAGACTTATCCCCCATCCTGGTCGTGGTATTCTGGTTACCCAGCATTGCCCCAATCCATCGGTCGGCAGATCAATACTTCTGTCAATGCCCGCTCCTTCAATGGACGTGAACGACGTTTTGTCAAAAGCACCTTCGATATCATGAAACGCGCAGAGGGCAACAACTTTACCATTAACAGCATATTCTAGATTTTCAATTAGACTGTGTAGTGCTGTAATGGTTGATTTGCGTGCTTGTCAGCGTGTAGCTCCGTTTCTTTGAGAACACCGTACCTAATGTGTTGGTCAATGATTGTCTCCATTGACTTAAGAAGGAAGGAGGATAGGCTGATCGGACGACATGCCTTGGGTTGAGCCCCTGATCGCCTTGGGTATAAAGTCTACCCTTACCGCTACACAGATTGGGGATTGGGGATCGCTACCTGGTCCTAAAGATGATGATGAGTATTGGTAACAGATCATCTAGGCCCTGCTGCAGGAGAGCTGAAAAGATACCGTCATCACCATGAGATTTGTAGGCTTTAAAGGAGCTAATCACCCACTTTACTTTCCCAGCTGTGAGGATTTAACCAGAGATGCTCCTCAGGCGGCCTGTTGATCCTCAATACGCGTTGGTTGACTGAGTTTCTCTGGATTATTTTGATACTGAGCAGTAGAGAAATGTGTTTCCAGAGTAGTTTCAATGTTGTAGCAGTAGCTTCAAATTTAATTTTTAATTAAAATTTCATAAGTTTGATTATATTATTAATAAAATATTTCTTTTAAATCCACTTTAATAATATTTAATCAGACTGTGCAGATAAAATAACTGTCAAATATATTTTAGTCAACCTGTACACTTCGATAAATTTTGAATAGTGTGAAACACAAACCATTTGAAATATATAATAATCATTCATTCATTGACAATAAAATACTGTACTCTATACAGAGAAAATTATGAACAAACTATCCATGAATTAATTGTAAAGTAGGATATAAAAAATTGTAAATAGATTTTTAGTCAAACCAGATTGTTTCAACTAGAAAGGTTAAAAAGTTAAATAAAAATAAATATTATAAAAAATAAATATTTGATGTCTTAATAAAAAACTACAAAATGTATCTAGACAATTTTTAGGAATAAAGAAGTACTATGATCTGAGGCCCCACAACTGCAGGGACTTCCCTAAATTCAACTAAACTTCATTGGTGACCCCAACGCTCCGGTCGCAACATTAGTGACCTAGCAATTTTAAAAACAGAAGTAACCCCTACCCAAAGTATGGTACTTTCTGGTTTTTAAAATAAAAAGCAAAAGACATCAACACAAAATTTAAAACAGAAGTACCCCCTACCCAAGATAAGGTACTTTCTGGTTTTAAAATAAGAAGCAGAAGCCATCAACACAAATTTTAAAACAGAGATACCCCCTACCCAAGGTAAGGTATTCTCTGGTTTTAAAAATCAAGCAGCAACATTTTTAATAAGAGGTGCCCCCACCCGTGGTAAGGCATCCTCGTTATTAAAAAAACTATCAACAATATATCAGCAATCAACAACAACAAAATATTTAATAAGAGATGCCCCCCACCTAGCGTAAGGCATCCTTTTTAACCGACTTTCCAAAAACAAAGAGGTTCTAAGTTCGACGCGTATTTTTTAATTTTTTTTATGTCTGACCGGGCATAACTTCGTAACGTGTCGACCGATTTGGATAATTCTTTCTCTGTTGGGTAGAGTATGTTCACCGATTGTGAAAAAAAGTTTTGGTAGGGTTGTGGTGGGGGGTGGGGTTGGAACCTAACTTTGTAACGCGTGGTCCGATTTCGATGGTTCTTTTTTTGTTGTACAGAGTATGATCCCCCATTGCTAATAGTAGAAAAAAAATTTGGCCTAGTGGGCGGTGAGGGAGGAGGGTTAGTCTAACTTGGTAACGCGTGGACCGATTTGGATAATTCTTTCTCTGTTGGGTAGAGTATGTTCCGTGGTTGATAGAGGGTGAAAAAAATTTTAAGGGGATGGGGGTGGGGGTTGGGGTGGAACCTAACTTTGTAACGCGTGGTCCGATTTCGATGGTTCCTTTTCTGTTGAATAGAGTATGATCCCCCATTGCTAATAGGAGAATAATTTGGTCCTATGGTGAAAGGTGTAGGTGGTGGGGAGGGGTTTTGATTGATTGATTGATGGATTAGATTAGGGGGAGGGGTAGTCTAACCTCGTAGCGCGTGGACCGATTTGGATAATTCTTTTTCTATTGGGTAGATATGATCCTTGGTTGATACTACGAGAAAACAAATGTTGCTGGGGGTGGGGGTGGGAGAAGGGGGGTTAAAACTAACTTTTAAAGCGTGGACCGATTTGGATGGTTCTTTCTTCGTTGTATAGAGTAGAAGACACTAAAAAGTGAAAAATAAAATAGTTTTAAAAAAAAAAGTTGAACCGACTTCACAAAACGCGCTAAAAAGCATAAAATAATTTTTAATTTTATATCTATTACGATATTTTGAAGTCGGTGCAAATTAAACAAATAAAACAACTCCTCGTTACTACGCAATCAGTAATGAGTACGGTAATATTTTGCAAAGATTTCCCACATTAACACAACCACCTCGTTATGATATTCCAGTTAAACATAACGTAGTACATCGAATAGAAACTAAAGGACTACTACCTTTTTCTCGTCCAAGACGTTTAGGTGGACATAAATACAAAATTGCAAAATTAGAATTTGATCACATGGTTAAATTAGGTCTGTGCCAATTATCATTTCTTCAGTATCTTCTCCACTACATATAGTAGCAAAGAAAAATTCTACAGATTGGCGACCATGTGGAGATTATCGTAGACTCAACGTAATCACAGTTCCGGATAGATACTCATTACCACACATACAAAATTTCTCAATGAACTTAAACGGTTGCACCATTTTCTCAAAAATTGATTTAGTAAGAGCTTACCACCAAATTCCAATGGCTAAAGAAGACATACACAAAACAGCCATTACAACTCCATTCGGATTATTTGAATTCACTAGGATGCCATTTGGTCTAAGAAATGCTGCACAAACATTTCAAAGATTCATGGACCAAATCATTAAAAATTTAGATTTTGTTTTTGTCTATATTGACGATATTTTAGTTGCCAGCAAATCTGAATCCGAACATCAAAATCATTTCAACCAAATTTTTAAACAACTATCAGAATTCGGAATCAATATCAATCCATCCAAATGCATTTTCGGAGTTGGAACTTTGGACTTCCTCAGTCACAAAATAACAAAAGAAGGCATCTTACCTTCAACAATTTATAGGCATGGTTAATTATAACCAAAGATTTATACCAAATCTTGCCAAATTACTAAACCCAATTCACACTCATTTGGCTCTACTTCTCAAAAAGAAACCAAATAACTCTAAAAATTTTTCTTGGCCAGTAGAATGTGAAGAACAACTTAATAAAATTAAACAATCATTTTCAAAAGCAACTTTATCTAGAATTTCTGTCGAAAATTTCGAACATTCAAAATATAACAATACCAAATTTGATTTAAAAACTGTTGCTGAGTAACAAAATAGTGACGAAGAACTTACACATCTTTTGATAACTCAACATAACAGACCAGATAATTCAAAATATAAGCTTGTAAAAATAAAATTAAATACTTCTGAGTCTGACATTGGTGCGAAGTTTACACTAAAAATTCACGGTCGTATATACCCAAAGAACTTCGAAAAATTATTTCTAATAGCATTCATAACTTATCTCATCCAGGAATTAGAACAACACGAAAATCTATTGTTGCTAAGTTCTTTTGGCCTGGAATAAATACATATATTAATAATTTGACTAAAAATTGTGTCAATTGCCAAGAATCCAAAATAACCAAATACACAAAAACCGAAATTGGTAAATTCGAACTACCCAAAACAAGATTCGAACATATCCATTTAGATTTGGTAGTCCCTTTACCGTCTTCAAATGGATATTCTTACATTCGTACAATAATATATAGATTTTCTCGTTGGCCAGAAGCTTATCCAATCAAAGATATACAGGCAAGCACAGTTATCAACACGTTGTACGAACAATATTTTTCACGTTTTGGTATTTCACTAGAAATTACCACAGATCAGGGTACTCAATTCGAATCCAAATTATTCAAAGAATTTACAAAAATTTTAGGATCACATCGAATCAGCACTACTCCTTATCATCCACAATCAAACGGAATGATAGAAAGATTTCGCCGACCATTAAAAGCAGCCATACGCGCTCGTAACGGCCAAAATAATTGGGTCACACAATTACCTGCAGTCCTCTTAGGTTTCCGAACTACGATTAAAGAAGACTTGCAATGTTCTCTAGCAGAACTTGTTTATGGACAACCTCTTCGCGTTCCAGGAGAATTTATCATTAACAATAATTCAACAATTCAAGATCCATTAAATTTCTTAAGTAAAATCAGATCTTGCATAAATAACTTCAAACCCTCACATTCTCGAAAACAAAATTCTAAAATCTACGTACCTAAAGATTTGGTTGGTTATTTGGTTAGTCGGCCTGTTTGTTTGCACCAAATTCACTCGGAGGCCATGAAGGCCCATTGTGAATGCCCTTAAAAAAGAAAAAGCATGGTCAGAACTTAAAACCACCCAGATCTCTGTAAGAATCTAGTTAGGTCCACCAGTGCTATCTCCGCTAAGTCGTCCAAGTTGTCAAAGAACCTTGCTCCCAAACAGGCGAGTCGTCGTTCTTTTAGAGCCGGACATTCGCAGAGTAGGTGCACTATGGACTCAACTTCTTCTTCGTCTCTGCAGCTTCTGCAGAACTCATTCGATGGTACTCCGAGTCTAATGCCCATAGCTCCTATGGGGCAGTGTCCGGTGATGACGCCGACGAGTGTTCGAATGCACTTTCTATCGAAGGATAAGAGATTTGAAGTTCTGCTCTGATTCAGCTCCGGCCATATACTTCGTGTTGTGAAACAGTAGCTGATATTTTTCCACCGTTCCGAAGTCATGTTGGAGTAATGTCTATCAATTTGACTTTTTGCTGTATTAAGGGGAGGGTGCACCCTTTCCACCGGCATGTCTATATCTGTACTTGAACCATTTTTGGCCAGTTCGTCGGCTTTTTCGTTACCCTCTATACCGACATGTCCTGGAACCCAGCAGAGCCTAAGCGTATGTTGTGAAATATTTCTTAGGGCTCTGATACAATCTTTCACACATTCTGACTTTATCACGTTGGAGTTCAACGCCTTGAGTGCTGCTTGACTGTCCACACAAATAGTGATCTCAGTTGTTGAAATCTGTTTTTCTTGGACAATCAGTGCAGCTTTCATTATAGCGTATATTTCCGCTCGGAAGATGCTGCATTCGTTGGTGAGTCTATACGACTTACTCATTTGCAGCGCCTCCGAGAGAACTCTAGCTCCAATCCCCCTTTCCGTTTTCGATCCATCTGTGAAGATGGCAGTTCCTTTAATTATGTTTTCAGGATGCTTCCAATCTTATCCATTAGGTATGATAACGGAAAAGGGTTTTCTAAAGTCATATTGTGGCTTCATATAATCAGTTGAGGGGTGCAACCCATTTTGATTAAAGAAGTTCAGTATGACTTCATGTCCGAAATTCTGTGGTATCCATTGTCTGTTTTCTCTGAGTCTGAGGGCTGCCAGGGTTGCCATTCTTTTCGTGTGGAGTTCTATGGGTTGAAGGTGTAAAATGGCTTCCAAACCAGCTTGTGGTGTGGATTTTATTGCGCCTGTTGTTCCCAAGCAAGCGAGCCTTTGCACCTTTGCTAAAAACTTAAGGTGAGATTTCTTATTTAATGCATCCCACCAAACAATTGACCCATGGGTAAGAATAGGCCTGACGATCCCTGTTTACATCCAGTGTACAATGTGCGGTTTCATGCCCCATTTCTTACCAAAGGTTTTCTTGCAAGCATAGAACGCATTGAGTCCTTTCTTCATCCTCTTTTCCATATTCCGTCTCCAATTCAATTTGGAATCGAATATGACCCCCAGGAACTTTGCTTCCGAGGAGAGTTTGAGGGCACTATCTTTAAGTTTTGGTGGTTTCCAAATAGGTAGTTTGTATTTCTTTGTGAACAGGACCAATTCTGTCTTACGGGGGCTTATAGTAAGACCGTTGTCCTCTGCCCATCTTGATATGTCTGTCAAAGCAGAGCTCATAACATCACTGACCGTTTGTAGGAACTTTCCTTTTGTCAGCAAGACTATGTCGTCTGCGTACGCTACTGTTTTAATGCCTTTACTGACGAGAGATTTGAGGATTTTGTTTAGAGAGATGTTCAAAAGCAGGGGTGACAATACTCCCCCCTGTGGTGTACCTCTGTGAACTGTTCTCCTTATGGAAGAATCCCCTAAACTGGCATTGATGACCCTGCTATTTAGCATTGTTTGTATCCAGTTTGTCAGAAATATTTCATTTCCAGATTCCCCTAAAGAGGAAGTGATGGATCCTGTTTTAAGGTTGTTGAAGGCTCCTTCAAAATCAAGGAAGGCAGCCAAGGTATATTCCCTATCATGGAGAGATTTCTCAATCGTTCTCATAACCTCATGTAGTGCTGTGTCTACAGACTTGCCTTTAATATGCGCGTGTTGTGCATTACACAGGTACTTGCTTGACTCGAGATGCTGCCTGAGATGTAGACCCAGTACCCTCTCTAGTGTTTTCAATAGAAACGATGAGAGGCTGATTGGTCTATAATCTTTGGCTGTTGTGTGGCTTGGTTTCCCTGCTTTGGGAATAAAGGCCACACGCACCTCTCTCCATCTTTTCGGTACGTATCCGGTAATAAGGCATGCTTCAAAGACTGCTTTAAGCCAGGGAGTGATACTCGGTACAGTATTTTGTAGCATAGCGGGGATGATTCCATCCGGTCCAGCAGATTTGTAGGGTTGGAAGGATTTCACCGCCCATACTACCTTGTCCTCACTTATGCAGTCCCCGATGGCTGCCAAGTTTTCCATTGGAAGTGGAAATTGCCGAACATCTTGTTGTTGATCTTCTAAATTTCCGTCCGAGCATCCAGGGAAATGGGTGGAGACGAGCTGTTCAAGAATTTCCTGACTGTCCTCTGTCCAGGAGCCGTCGTCTTTACAGATGTGCCCCAGGGATGTAGGGGCTTTGGCTAGGATCCTGCGGAGTCTAGCAGTTTCTGTCGTTGACTCTATGTTCGAACAGTAGTTAATCCAGGATGTTCTTTTTGCAGTTCTCGTTTTCTTTTTAAATTCATTGAAGCTGGAGCGATATAGGTTCCACTCTTCTTCTGCTCTAGTTTGCTTGGCCTCATTGAAGAGTTTCCTGGTCTTGGTCCTAAGTAGTCGAAGTTCCTCTGTCCACCATGGAGCATGGCTTCTTTTAGGTGGTCGACTAATAGGACAGGATCTCTTGAAAGCGGCCGTTAGCGTATCCGTGATGAGGTTGACTGATTCCTCGATTTGTGTTCTGTTCGAAATGTTACCCTCTGGTGAGGACTTTAATCGACTTGCTACAAAAACAGAGAATTTATCCCAGTCAGTCTTGACAGGGTTTCGAAAGGGTTTACCTATCCGAAATTCAAAGTTGATGCTGAATGTTATCCTAAAATGATCCCCAAAAGGAGAATTTAGGTGATACTCTCCAGTCACTAACCCTAGATTTGTCTGTGGTTTGAGCTAGTGTTAAATCTATTACTTCCTGCCTAGATCTGTTTTGAAAGGTAGGATGCCTTCCTCTGTTGCAGATACTTAGTTTGGAAAGTAGAATAAATTCAAAAATAGACTCACCTCTAGTGTTTGTGTCGCTGCTCCCCCATTGAGTATGATGAGCGTTGGCGTCCATTCCAATGACCAGATTTGCTCCGGTGGTGCTGGAGTAGCTAACCAGGTATTTCAGGTCACTCGATGGAGGGTTCCCTTTTTCGTATGGCAGGAACGCGGATGCGAGAATGAGTTGTGGTTCATTCTTGCGGTCGCATACTGCTACTGTAAGGTCGCAGGTACTGAAACGATAAGAAACTAAGAAATTTAGCTTTTTGCTTACCAGGATGCAGCTTCTCAATTTACCTTCCTTATTTGTATGTAGGAGCTCATAATGTTTTGTCCTTAATCCTTGAATTTCAGCTCCGGAGACCCACGTTTCTTGGATTAGGGCAACATCTATTTTCTCCTCCGCCGTGAAGAGCAGCAGGTCGTCGGTAGCAGCTCGGGAGTGGTGCAGATTAATTTGCACCACCCTTAGATTTCCAACTTTCTTCATTTGAGATGGTGAATCTGAGTCGCCCCAAGCCGAACTTCACCACCCCTGTAGTTGCTCTTAAGACTGTGGCGGACGCGTGGTCCATCGGTATTTTAAGGTCTTGTCCCTCTCCTTTTGTTCCGGGTTTAGAGGACAGGACCTGCCAGCCGCTAGTACACAGGCCTTTGTTCTGCAGCGAGATTAGCCGCAGTGTGGAGGTTACTTCCAATACTGGAGGCGGTATCCACACATGGGCTAACACGCGCAGAGGCAAGCTTGCAGCTGGCATAGCCTCTAACCTTGCTCCGGGCCAGAGGTCTCCTAGATTACGGATGCATGTAATCAGGAAGTCGTAGGATTCCTTATTATTGCAGTCAGTAATCTTAACACCCTTCCGCCAGCCAGCCCCGTCGAAGTTGCAGATGTCTCCAACATCCATTGTTTCTCCGGCGGCTACCATGGCCTCCATTATTTTGGCTTCCACCTTTAGCCAGTTTTCCCTCGACATTTTGCCGTCCGGATCGCTCCGATCGGTCACTGCCAGAGTGAGTTCTTCGCTGCTGGTGAGAGTGTCTTTAGCCTTCTTCATGTTTTCATTAACTCCATCGTCAGCTAAGCGTGTTCTCTTGGGATTTGACTTTGCTGTATCCCTCCCTTCAGACTTTGTGGTCCTCGGTTTGGTAATTTGCTTTGCCTTACCCCTTGAGTTGTCACCCAGCTTTAGAGTTACCTTGGATGTTGAGGGGGCTTGAGTTGTGCTGTCAAGACGTTTCTCGCCCTTATCCTTCTCCTTGGCATTTTTGCTCTTTTCAGAGGCGTTTGCCGCGGATGTGGAGGGGGCTTGATTTGTCTTTATAGGACGTTTCTTGCTCTTCCCCGTCTCGCTAGGCTTCTCTTCCTCTTTTTTGTCTCTGGCTATTGAAGCTGCATATGTCGTTAAGACTTCGGAAGGTGCTACTTCACCGTAGCGTTTTTCGAAAGCCTTGACTATTTTACTGTGCTTCTTTACTAGCCTCTTCTCTCTATCCGTCCACGTCTCGGTGTCCTTCGCATCCATCGTGCGGAGGAATTTAGCTGAGAGTTTGTAACCACATCTGGCTACTTGCTTAGCTGATTTCCTTCTTTTTGATGCTTCTGGTTACTTGGATGCCTGGTCGGTTTCCTTCAGGAGATTTTCCTCTGTCTCCGTGTCCATTTCTGAATCATCGCTGCCTTGAGAGGACAGAACCTCCTTCAGGGCAGATAGATCCATCAAGGGTCCCGTCGACAGCGGCGTGTCTCGAGAAGGACAAGCATCTTGACGTGTAAGCCTATTCGTCTTAGTCGTAGTCGTCGTTGTATTTGTCTAAGTTGCTACTACGCTTGTTGTTTCTATTGTCGTCGTTCGTGTAGTCGTTGTTGTTGTTGTCAGCGTAGCAGCTGTCGTTGAGCCACTGCCGACATGCAGAGAAGACTTGCTGTCTCCACCACGCCTGCCGGAGGTCGCGGCATCCTCTGACATTGGAATAGATATCCCTATCCCTGTTTGTATGTGTTTTGGTTCCTCCATGCATGCAGTTTATACCTGCTGCCAGGTTGCATTTTACACCTACTGCCAGGTTGCATCTACTTCGTCTGGCATCTCCAGATTGACCTGTTCGGCATGGGTGACCCTGCCAGTAGCTTAAAAAGAAAAAAACTACAGCCGACATAGCTCAATCTATCTTAGATGCACACAAGCCCTTCCACCACGACAAGGTGCGGATGCACGGAGGGCTACCTAAGGATTTAAAAGATACAAAATTTGTTTTTGTTAGAATCGACAGAAGCACATCTTCTTTACAAAACCCATATGAAGGCCCTTTCAAAGTATTAAACAAATACTATCAAATCGACTACCGTGGTTAAGCAACGTACATTTCAGTTGAAAGACTAAAACCAGCATTTATCGTACACACAGAACAAACAATTACAACAATCAAAAACAAGCCAAAAAAGAAAGTGAAATTTCAATTTTAACTTTTTATTACTAACATATTATTATTCATCATATTCTTAATTTTACGATTCACTTAAAATTGACGTTTTCACTGAGGGGGGAGTTATGTAGCAGTAGCTACAAATTTAATTTTTAATTTTTAATTAAAATTTTATAAGTTTGATTATATTATTAATAAAATATTTTTTTTAAATCCACTTTAATAATATTCAATGAGACTGTACAGATAAAATAACTGTCAAATATATTTTAGTCAACTTGTACACTTCGATAAATTTTGAATAGTGTGAAACACAAACACTTTGAAATATATAATAATCATTCATTTATTGACAATAAAATACTGTACTCTATACAGAGAAAATTATAAACAAACTATCTATGAATTAATTGTAGAGTAGTAGTCCGCGGGACAGCACCATTTATTTTTAATGATTAATACATACTTGAAACTTCGTGAGTGGCTTCCTTTTGGCGAGTCTACCAAACTTTCTCTTCGAATTTTTTCAAAAGTGCTGCGTTCTCAAGTGAGCATGATCGAAATATGCCAAATACATGCATTATTTTTTCTTGATGAATACATATTTAGTTTTAATGCATTTACAAGATAATTTAATAAGAAATTCCAAAAATATTTTGTTCGACAAAAATAATGCTGCGATGAGTTTGTCTACCACCGCGAACATGCCGTACGTAAGCATTTTTGTTTTTCAATACATGCATAGTTCACTTTTGCTGAATTGTTTAATAATTATTAATGTTGTCAAGTAGTCATAGTGTCCGACAAATTCCCTGCTGCATTGCTTCAGACCGATAGCTTAAATATGACCTTATCATAACATAACCTTAATCTTTGGCTTAAACAATGTGCTCACCATCATAGATTAACTTACTCTGTTTTGATGGAAGTCCTTTGATTTCTCGTATATATGTACATCCAGCCCCCCCCCCCCCCAGCAAGAATCTCCTGCTAAGCACGTCAGAGGTAGTTTTGGCATGATGCAGATTGATCTAGAGGAACTTTAGAATGGCCCTATCGGCTGCCCTTGGCAGAGTGTGATGAGCCTTTTCCTTCAGATCCATTGGTTCCTTTCGATTTTGAGCAACCTGCCGTCCCTTCTTTTACAGGGCCTCTTGCTTTGTTGGTGGCTGTTGTACTTTTTCCGGCCACTGACATCACATTTTTCCCTGGTTCTTTGCGAGCTATGGAGCGCCCGGGCACCGCAAGTAGCTCCTCCGAGGCTGGGAGAATCACAGCGGTTCGAGGTTTGAGCAGCCCCATGCCTGTTGTGGCTTCCCAGCATTCCAGATTTCGACCCCTCGAAGTGGAGGGAAGCTGACGTAGCTCTCTTGTCGGGTTTTTAGCTCCTTTGGAGCTGGACCCCTCCGCACTCTGGGCCTTGTTCTTAACCAAACCACTTTTGGGCCTAAGCTGCACTTGCCCGAACACGTAATTAACCTTGAATGAGGTTTTCTTGAGCGCCTCAGCCGAGAAGTTATCCACTGAAAGGATTATTACAGAGGCGGTTTATTATGTCTCCCTTTTCCAGTACCTTCCAGACCGAGACCCTCATTTGATGATTTTGACCCTCAACTTGATCAAGGATCTCCTCATTTTTAAGTTCCTGGCTTTCCGTATCAAACCAAGACTTTGGAGCGAGGAAGCTCCTCTTCTTCAACCGCCTTTAGATTTGCCCCTTCCCATGACTGAAGCTCAAGCACAGACTGTTTGAGCCACTCTGAGGTGGTCTTATCAGCGTAGTTGATCATCAATCAGCCTGCCCTGTGTCCGGTTTTGAGGATCGCCCTTTGCACGAGAATGAGTTGAGCGGTCCAGAGCGTAGTCTCAGGGAATTTGTCCGGCAGGATGCCCATACGCACTCCTGCCACAACTTCCTTGTAAGAGAATGTTATAGGAGTCTTACTTCCCCCTACGGGTGGCTCCTGCTTGCCATGTGGTTGGTTTCTTTTTATACTCTCAGGTACCACTACCCTTGGCGCTATCGCTAGTACTCTAACTGGTTTTTGGGTCGTGTCACTGTGTCAGTAGTTTTCTGAAACTTTTTTTCCAGCACCGCTGAGTTTTTTTGCTTTTTGAGCTGTTGATGCCCACTGCTTTCTCGGGAGTTTTCCTTGAGTCCTTAGCGGCCTCATCGGGTTAGTCAACTGATTCCATACTGAAGTAATAATAATAATAAAGTTTATTCAGCATTTCATTGGGTTTATAAATTCGTTAATAGACTAAATTCAGTATTTTAATAAACGTCAACAATGACCCGAGGTCATCTGTCGAGTTGACAATGCACAAATTACATATATTTTGTCTAACAAACTATAATTCATTCTAATCTGTCATCCTATTATCCTATTAGTACAATAAAATAAGAAAAATGCTAAAGAAATAGAAAAAGCATGACAAGGTAATGAGTTCACTGGTGCTTATTTTACTATTTAAGAATCTTATCAAAAACGAAAAAATAAAAAATAAAAATATTTAAGTTAAAATAACTAGATATTTGAACTTTATAGTAACAATAGAGAACAGTATATATGAGCATCTGTACCTAGAAATTAAACTCTTCAACCAACATTTGTCGATACTTCCAGGCTACCCTGGCATATTGAAAAAGGGATTCGAAATTGTCGCCGTTTAGGGTTGAGATGACTTCGCTTTCTCTAAGGTAGGCTTTTCCAAACGCTAATATTCTAAGTTCTTTAAGGATCGGGCATACCGCCAGGTAGTGCAGCAAGTTCTCATCCTCCTGCAAATTGCAGAGTGAGCACATAGATCTGTCTTCTGTTCGCCAGGGGCTAGCATTCAGTGGCAGCATTCCACAGCTGTGCATCAGAATGGTTCGTATCTTCATGATGGAAAAATCATCTCTAAAATAGTTCAGCTCTCCCAGGTTGTAATTTAATTTCTCGTACAGACCGTGGCGCACAGTTTTTCTCGCTCTGTCTTGAGCTTTCATCCACAGCCACTCATCTTCTCTTTCTAAGATTTACATTAAAAAGTGCGACAGGTTTTCAGTGTTTTGCCACGACAATCCCATTTCTATTCCATGTTTTTCGGCTAAATTTAGCCACTCCTCATACCAGTAAACTCTAGTCTCTATGGCTTTTCTTGCCAGGATATAGGGCAGCCTTCTTTCGTCGTAAGAGCCGAGAATTCTAAGCAGATATGTGAAATGACATTTGAGGGTATATATATATATATATATATATATATATATATATATATATATATATAGATTTTACAATCCTGTTTCCAGCGTAAGTGCGTATTAAGGCGTTTGCCTTGGTAACCAGCAAAGTTTTTTGATAAAAAAACGCTGCAATTTTTCTACCTCTTCGTATTCGTTAAAACCCCAAACTTGCGCTCCATAGCACATCATCGATCTAGAAACTGCGGAGTACATTTTAAGTTTATCAGAGTGCTTTATATATGCGTTTTTTATGAAGTAGTTCCACGTGCTATTAAGAGTAGCCTTCGCCGCATTTAAACGTTCTCGTAGATGTTCTTTCATGGACAGCTTTGGTGTTAAGATTATTTCAAGGTATTTGTATTTATTCACAATTTCAATGTTCGCTCCCTGATATATCCACTTTTCTGAGCTCTTCGACCTCCTCCTTTTTGGAATAACATGATCTGGGACTTGTCTAAATTGAGTACCAGATTCCACATTTGACAGTATTCTTCCAGTTTGTTGATCATTCCCTGTAACTTTGCCGGGTCCTCGGACAGCACAACAAGATCATCTGCGTATAGGAGACTCTTAATGACTAGGCCATCAATGTCCATTCCACCGCTCATATTGTCATCTATATCATTGACGAATAATGCGAACAATAGTGGGCTCAGCAAAAATCCCTGGCTCACCCCAGAGTTCGTATAAAACTTTTCAGATAGCATGTTACCATTCCACACATATGAGCTGGTGTTTTTATATAAACTCTGCAGGAACCTCATAAATTTTGTAGATATTCCGACATTGCTAAGCTTGTAAATAAGTGCATCCCTATCTATCGTATCGAATGCTGTTTAAAATCTACAAAGAACGCGTAGACTTTTTTCGCCTTTCTAGCGAGCTTGATTTTAACAATGTTGGAGAGGTTAAAAATGTTGTCTATTGTCGAGTATCCTGGTCTGAACCCTGCCTGCGATTCTTTTAACACGGTGTAAGTTTGTTTCCATGACACCAGTCGATTATTTGCAATGCCTGTCAAAAGTTTCACCACCGCATCCACGAATGAGAGTCGTCTGTAATTTTCAGGCAGATTTGGGTCTCCCTTTTTATGAATGGGGAAGATAATTGACTTAGAGAAATTGTCCGGGGTGTTTTCATTATCGATTTTTCTGTTAGTTTATTTAAGAACTCTTCCGGCGCATGCTTAAAGAATTCATATGGGACCCTGTCGGGCCCTGGTGCCTTGTTATCTTTTGCTTTATTCAGGACATTTAGGAGTTCACTCAGTGAAATCTCACTGTCCACAATTACGTCACTTACCATAGTGAAGTACTTATCGGACAAGTGTGACAGGTCCGTCAGCTTAGCAGGACTTACATTGATGTCCAGGTCTATAGGAATATCTTCTGCCATTTAAGGTCCTGAGTCAGCTTCGGAAGTTGGCATTTTTAGAGGGGTGTCACCCTTAATAGTGTCATCAGTATTAATATCCATGGATCTCCCACGAGTAGATGAGAATTGAAGGCCCACCGCGGAAGAGATCCCCGAGGTCACAGTAAGGCTAAGTTTAACCGGAGTTCACCTGGCATCTGGAGTTCGCACACTAACGATAAAGTTTTCTCTTGGCCACGCATCCGTCGGCTTATGCTGTTCCACCTTGGATTGGGCTCGGCTGCGATAAACCAGCACTCTTGGCAGAGACATGACCGTACCAGGAGTCTATTACCAGCCGCCACCACGTGCACTTACCACAACATGTTAAATTCATCTAGTTAAAACAAGACATACATGCTTAAGATTTGATAACAGATTTTAATTTACTTAAATATTTCTTAATTTTAAGTAATTTATTCAGTGAAGTGATATTTTCCTGCTGCTCTGCAAAATTTATTTTGTTTAATGCGGGCTAAGGCAATTCACAAATAACGAAAAATCTATCGGGCAGTTTCTGCGAATTTGAATTCCAAAGCTCAAAGTCAAGTAGTTTGCATACACGGAACTACACGTAAGTACACGATAAGTGCAAATAGTAACTTCCATATTCATATTACTGGTAATAGTTTATCACAGCCTGTTCTAGATACAAACCTGGCGAGGGAAGGGGACGGCAGCCCCCCAATTTATAAAGCAATTAAAAGCCTGATTAATACACCTCTTCCTCCCAGCAAGTCTAATAAAAATTTGACGTACTTTCCGTGTACACGGTAATTTGAGGGTAGTAAATAGACACTGTCTTCTTTTAATAGTGTTATTAGTATCCTGTCGGCTTTTGTTTAGATTTTAGGACCAAAGTGGTGGTTCAAACCTTTCTGTTTAGACTATGCACGAACCTAATCGCTCAATTCTCCACTGAACTCTGAACATTCATATACAACAGCATTGGCAGTACTAAAAATCTGTGCTTGTGTCATCACTGCTGACAGACGCAACTTCCGTCTGTCTTCAATTTGTAGCTGGCATCGACGCATCAGAGAGAGCACCGTGGCAAGAATTTTTATATTTAAGTTTAACTTGTTTAGTTTGTACGTAAATAAACCGTAGTGAATTCGAAACGTTTATTTCACTCCGTAAGGCAAAAAAGCTTGTCCTTTCGTCAATATTGTGGTCCTTCGAAAACCGGATCGCCACGTGCTCTCAAGTCGATATTAATTAATAATTCGTGAGAAAAGCTAGCTGAAATATTGAAGCCTCCACTGACATCAAGACTCCAGCCACTTCCGACATAGCGAAGTGCACCAGAGAAATCTGCGACATCAGCTTTCATAAGCTCCACTCAACAAGCGTGCTGTATTTTCTTCTTTGCTTCCAAAGAAAAATCAGCCACAGCATCTCCATCGATCACTCAAGGATTGCTCTCCATCACTTCCACCAAAGCGAAGTGCATCGAAGAGTATCCAGCCACATCCAAGCAATCACCAATTCTCGACAAGCAGTACGGCAGTTTACGGCAGAATTGATTTCACACCACCAGTGGAACAAGTGCTTTCACACGCAAGTATCGTTCCAATAGTTCTCTTTATTTAAAAGATATTATCGCATCTCTTGTAGAAAACCACGCTCACCTGGGCTCACCTTAAACAAAATCTCGCCCATCAAACAAAAACACCTGAAAGATCAAGCATCAACGCATAAAAACCCAACGGTCATCAGCCGCAATCATCGGTTCAGCTCTCCTAACAGCCTGGAAATTCCCATAGCGCATCATGACAACGCCCCAACGTCATACAATAACCGCAATAGGAATCCCCAGTCAGCAACTTGACATCGCATGCAGCTGCAATGTTTGTGAGTACTGTGCCTTCATAACAATATTTCATTTAAATATTGCAAACGCAAAGACAATTTGTTAAATTAAACTTAC
Organism: Leptarthrus brevirostris; assembly: GCA_964036015.1. Taxonomy (NCBI): domain Eukaryota; kingdom Metazoa; phylum Arthropoda; class Insecta; order Diptera; family Asilidae; genus Leptarthrus; species Leptarthrus brevirostris. Next base: position 54,469,054 of record OZ038371.1, read on the forward strand.
TTCAAATAAACCTAACAATTCTTGGTAGGGGCATGATCAAGTGAATTCCATAAATTTGTATGTATTTATTGAAACATTTCAAAATAATAACATTCTGTGACGCAAGAACCCTCTGTGATTTACGATAAGTGCAAAGCCAGTGAAATCTTGATCGCGCAAAAGTACCTGTACCAGCCGAAATAAACAAACCTTGACAGTGAAATTTAATTCTAGGTCAGCTGTGCTTGTTTTTCTTTCGTGAACGGAACTCTCTTATCTCGCCGCAGTGTTGATAAACAAAACTAAAATGACTAAGAAATTAAACAAACTGAAAACGCAGCGCGCAGTTTTGATTGACCAGCAAGAAAGAAATAAGGAGTTCATTAACACTCAAGTTACGTCAGCCAATTTAGCCCATTTAGAGCTGCGGTTACAATTTGTTGAGAAACAAATGGATTCATTTTCAAGTGTGCAATCTGCCATTGAACAGGCGGATGAAACAGAGCTCACATCGAATCATCGCGCTTCCTACGAGGAAATTTATTTTACTATCCAACCTGCGTTAGCCACCTTAATACAAGAAAAGAAGCGCAGCCATGTTGGCCCTACTTTAAATCCTTCGCCTCAAAGCACAGTTCGTTTGCCCAAGATTTCATTACCAAATTTCAGCGGAAATGTCACTGAATGGTTAAGCTACTTCGAAACATTTAAAACACTAGTTCATAACGAGCCAAGTCTTAACAATACACAAAAGTTTCAGTATTTACGATCTACCCTTTCAGGTATAGCTGCTAAACAAATTCAATCTTTAGAACTGACCGACGAAAATTACATGGTCGCAATTCAGATATTGTGCGAACGCTACGACAATAAAAAATACATTTCCCAAGCACACATTCAATCCCTTATGGATTTCAGACTATTAGCACACAACAAGCCAGCAAAAATCAGGGAGCTAATTGATAAAACGAATGTTCATCTACGAGCCCTCGAATCTCTAGAACGACCAGTGAAACAGTGGGACGACCTACTAGTCCATGGTATTGTATCCAAATTAGACGCAACATTGCGTATGGGATGGGAAAAGGAGGCCGCGCCTGAGCGCTTACCCACGTTAAAGGAATTATTATCCTACCTAAATCGGCAATGCCTTATTGAAGTTACTAGCAAAAATATAAACTCCGATCGTCATGTTGAATCTCATCCACTCAAGCCACAGAAAAGGTCTCTCAACTCCTTCGTAGCGTCCTCACGTGACATATGCCTACTATGTAAATCAGGACATCCCATTTACAAATGTCAGTCGTTTTTAAGCAAATCTAATGAGCAACGAATGGTGGATGTCAACAACTTGAAGCTATGTCAAAATTGTTTGCGCCAGGGACACGAAAGGTCTGCTTGTAAATCCCCAGGGAGATGTCGCTTCTGTCAAGAAAATCACCATAGTCTAATTCACGGAACATTTACAAACAAGCAAGGGTCTCATCCATTGTCGGCAAATCAAGGCTACACACTCTACACATCAAACTCCTCTCAGGGCCATGAAATGTCATATGTCTTTCTCGCCACCGCGGTATTAAACGCTCTGGGTGTTCGTGAAAGGTTTGTACCATGTAGAGCCATTTTAGATTCAGCATCACAATTGAATTTCGTCACTGAAAGATTAGTTCAACGTCTTGGCTTGAAAAGAAGAAAGATTTCCCTTTCAGTATGTGGCATAGGAGGCCATGACAATTTCCATGCCAAGTACCAAACTCAATTGACAATGAAGTCTCGATTAAACGAATTTTCCTTTCAATTAAACGCAATAATTGTCCCAACAATATCAACAAACCAACCTGCTTCTTACATTAGAACAGATACATGGAAAATACCTAAAAACCTACCACTGGCTGACCCGAAGTTTAACGAACCGCAGAAAATAGATGTACTAATTGGTGCAGAATTGCATTACCAGTTTCTCGAAGTTAGTCAAATCCGTATAAAACCTGATCTTCCGGTGTTACAAAAAACACTCTTAGGCTGGATAAAATCGGGAATGAGCACATCCAACTCATCTTCAGGTTATTCACTTCACGCTACAGCTACAGTCAGCACGAGTGTTGATGATCCGGTGACAAAACAATTAAAACAATTTTGGGAACTGGAGCATTATTCATCTACCAAGTCAACACGTACCAAAGAAGAAGAACGGTGTGAAACTCACTTCTTAAGGCATTATAGTCATGATCCATCTGGCAGATTTATAGTACGACTACCCTTTAAACAAAATCCCACTTGCTTAGGAGATAGTTATGACATGGCAAAGAATCGATTTTTATGCCTCGAGCGGAGACTTCATAAGAACGGTGAACTCTTTAAACAATATTCCGAATTTATGAAGGAATATCTTTCGCTAAGTCATATGCGACCTGTTTGCGATCTGCCAAGTCCAAATTATGTGTTGCCTCACCACTGCGTATTAAAGCCAGACAGCTCGACCACCAAATTAAGGGTCGTGTTCGACGCTTCTGCAAAATCAAGCACGGACTGTTCCCTCAACGAAATCCTTATGGTAGGTCCAGTAATACAAGATGATTTATTCTCTATACTACTGAGATTTCGAATACATATCTTTGTAATTACGGCAGATATTACGAAAATGTACCGCCAGATACAAATCCAAGACGAAGATCAAAGATTTCAGAATATTCTCTGGAGGGATCACCCTGAAAATCCCCTTCAAATGTACCAACTAACAACTGTAACTTACGGCACAGCAACAGCATCGTATTTAGCAACCAGATGTCTACGTCAACTGGCAATCGAAGAAGAAAGGGATTTTCCGAAAGCTTCGGCCATCGTTAAAGCAGATTTTTATGTTGATGATTTAATAACAGGTGGAAACTCCGTGGACTCACTTTTATCAATGCGAAAGGAGCTTGTGTCCTTGTTATCAAGAGGCGGTTTTGAGTTACGTAAATGGTGTTCTAATAACCCAAGCCTGCTAGATGGTATAGAATTAGACCAAAGGGAAAAGGTTTTAAAATTCAACACTGGGGAAGTAGTGAAAACTCTTGGGTTGATTTGGCAACCGAAACATGATGAATTCCAGTTCCAGATAAATGTATCTGACGACAACTTTAAGACCATTTATAAAAGAGTCATTTTATCTGACATCTCCAAGATTTTCGATCCACTGGGATTAATAAATCCAGTCATCGTACTTGGAAAAATATTTATACAACAACTATGGAGACTAGACCTTGCCTGGGACGAAAGTTTGCCATTGGAATACCACACTAAATGGTGTCAATTTCGCAGTCAACTAAAGAACATTGAAGAACTTAAGATCCCCAGAAACGTTCTCGGTTATAGCACACATGTAAACATTCAACTACATGCTTTCTCTGACGCCAGTGAAGCAGCATACGGCTCATGTATATATCTGAGAAGCATCAATGATTCCTGCAGAATAACATCACATCTGGTATGCGCAAAATCGCGTGTTGCGCCTATCAAAAAGGTCACATTGCCACGACTGGAACTATGTGCAGCTCAACTTATGGCTCAGTTAGTTCAACGAGTAATCACATCTCTAAATAATATAACACTGGACAACATATATTACTGGACTGACTCCACAATTGTGCTAGCGTGGTTGGCAGAATCTTCTGGAACATGGGAAACATTCATCGCCAATAGAGTAGTAGTAATTCTGGACTTGGCTGATATAAATTCCTGGTATCACATTGACACGAAGCAGAACCCGGCAGACCTAGTGTCACGAGGTGTTCTTCCAGACAAACTGAAGAAATCGAAACTTTGGTTTTATGGCCCAACGTTTCTTAGAAATTCGGAAGACACATGGGAGCTAAATAAATATTGTGCTTTATCCGACACTCCAGGACGAAGAAAACATAAGGCAGTATTTCTAACTACGCAAGACGAAACAGATCTTATTGAAGAATCAAAATTCAAGAACTCCTTCGTAAAACTGTTAAATGTCTTCGCGTACATTCATCGCTTTGCCAAGAATTGCAAACTCCGATCTACTATGCGTCTTTCTGGGACATTCTCACCAGCAGACAGAGAAGTTGCCCTTAAGGGCATGATAAGGCTTGCACAAAAATCAGCATTTCCGCAAGAGTACCAGGCACTTAGCAACGGCGAACAGATGCAAAGACAAAATCGACTACGATCATTGTGTCCTTTTATCGATAATGATGGTATTATTCGAGTAGGTGGTCGGCTCAATAATTCGGAACTCAGTTTTGATGGCAAGCATCAAATACTTCTACCATCGAAACACTCTCTTACAAGCTCGCTCTTGACCTACTTGCACATCAAACATTTACATGCTGGTCCTCAGACACTTCTAAACATTGCCAGGCAAAGGTACTGGCCGCTAAATGGACGAAACATCGCTAAGAAAATTGTTCATTCTTGTATTCGCTGCTTTCGAACAAGGCCTCGAGATATTCATCAACTCATGGGAGACTTACCAGCTGATCGTGTTCAGCCAGCGCGCCTGTTTTTAAATTCAGGAGTGGATCTTTGTGGCCCAGTGTACATTCACTTCAAAATCAGAGGCAAGACACCAGTTAAAGCTTACATCGTTATTTTTGTGTGCTTCACTACAAAGGCTGTTCACATAGAGTTGGCAAGCGATTTGTCAACTGCTGCCTTCCTAGCTGCCTTAAGAAGGTTCTTGGGGCGAAGAGGCATGTGTGCAAATTTATATTGTGACAATGCCACCAACTTTGTAAGGGGCCAGAACTGATCTTCAAGAATTACGCGAGGCATTTTACTCAGAGAAACATCAGTTGGAAGTCATTGATTTATGTTCCAAGGATAATATCAGCTTTCATTTTATTCCTCCACGATCTCCACACTTTGGCGGATTATGGGAGGCTGCGGTCAAGCTAACGAAGCATCATCTTCGACGAGTTCTTCAAGGATGTTCCATGACCTACGAAGAGCTAAACACGCTCTGCATTCAAATAGAAGCCATACTAAATTCACGGCCGCTAACACCTAGCTGTAGTGATCCTAACGACCTCACACCATTAACACCTGGTCATTTCTTGATTGGTGAGCCGCTCACCGCAGTAGTAGAACCAGACATGAAATACTTAAACATTAGCCTAACAAATCGCTGGCACCGGGTACAACACACAAGACAACAGTTCTGGCACCTCTGGAAAAGGGATTATCTTAATCAATTGCAGAACAGGACGAAGTGGAGAACTTCATCTCGCAACCTTAAAGTAGGAGATCTAGTGATAATTAAAGAAGAAAACGTACCTCCTATGAAATGGTTACTCGCGCGCGTTCTCGAAGTGTTCCCGGGAACAGACGGTATCGTCCGCGTTGTGAATCTTAAGACTATGAACGGACAACTTAAAAGATCAGTTACCAAGGTATGCCCTCTACCAATGAATCACGACTAGTCCCAGATCCGTTTTGAAGGCCCTTAGCCCTTTCAAGGGGGGCGGTATGTTTAGACTATGCACGAACCTAATCGCTCAATTCTCCACTGAACTCTGAACATTCATATACAACAGCATTGGCAGTACTAAAAATCTGTGCTTGTGTCATCACTGCTGACAGACGCAACTTCCGTCTGTCTTCAATTTGTAGCTGGCATCGACGCATCAGAGAGAGCACCGTGGCAAGAATTTTTATATTTAAGTTTAACTTGTTTAGTTTGTACGTAAATAAACCGTAGTGAATTCGAAACGTAAGGCAAAAAAGCTTGTCCTTTCGTCAACACTTTCTGATGAAAAATTTTAAGCAATAAAATTGATCCCCTGCTTTTCAGGACAGTTTAAGTTTTTTTTACAAGCATAATACAGAAAATAGCAATTATTTAACTCTATTATTTTAAGTAAATTTAAAGTTCTGTTGGATAAAGTACATAAACGTATTTACTTACAAAATTCATTATAGATAATCATCTGCAAGTTATTAGTTAATCCGTCCATTGTAGTTTCGTCTTAATTCCTCAGGTTCTCTCATAATTTCATCCAACAGGCGTCTCAAAGTATGGTTGTCAATTTTAATAACACTGCAAGGCCAATTAGTATCCGACTGACAGCCCTAACTCGTTGAAATTGGAAATCAATATCATCCAAAATTGGTTCCGGTATCGTTGTGCTATATCCGTTAAGTGGAATAAAGCACTACTAATTATGGGTGTATTTCAGACACAATGGAACTAATTCCGCCCAATTTCTCACGAAAAACTCTCATCTTCATGTTCTCATTATCGTTGCCTCTTCTGTTCATGAAGACGAATGAGGTATCTCTAATATTTTATGAGATAGTGTAGCACGTACGGCTTCCACCCGAGGAACATTTTTGACCCACTTTACAAACAGAAGAGCATGCAAAATACATCCAGGTTCCGGCAAGAAATAATGAAACCTGTTCTCACTTTATACTTTCAGGGTAAGGCTGAACGACTTGAGAGGTAAAGCAGTAGTTTGTTTTTCTTGAAGGTGAAACGTACAACGAAATTTGCTTTGAACACAGGATCTTTCTGCGAAATACCAGCTCATTATAAAAATGTAATGTACTAGAACATGTGCTTTATTTAGAACTTTAAAAAAATTTTATTACTAAAATCAGTCATTCTGTGCAAAACCGTCCATGTAGCTTATAAAATAAATTCTACCAGCCCTAGCCAATTTCAATGAAATTAAATTGGTTACGGTGTTTGTGTTAAAGTCTTTTATACAAAATAATTATAGCCTCCTTCAAGTTTTGCAGCAATAAATGCAAAAACACTATGCATGTACTTATTTAATTCATTATTTATTACTTTTAAATGCGCTTGTAGGTACTTGAATTCACTTTCAGACAATTTGACTTTATAAACGTGCCTACTTATGGCTATGGGTTTGTGACACAGAATAGGCAATACAATATTTTAAATCTGGTGTGCCGAAATAAGACGGGTGATAGATCTCATCTAGGCAAACAAAAAATTGTTTAGCAGTGGGGAGGGCAATTTCAACCGTTTGGGAGTTACAGGGTGATTCATAAATTATAAATTTTTGTGGTATGCACATCACTATTTTATTTTGAACTTTTGATCTACTCAACGCAGCAATATCAAACAAACGCTAGAAGACTACCATGCCAATAGTCTTTCCAAAATTTTCAACAATGTTGATCTAACTTCTACCATTGCAGGTACAGTCACTTCTAAAAGTTACAAAAAAATGTTTTGCGATTACCTAAAATTCAGAATTTTTCCAAATTTTCTCCGAAATTAATGTAAGTAATTTACCTGTTTTTATTTTTATTAAATTACCCATCTTATTACATTTACAAAAACGTACAATATGTTCAGTAAGAGAAAGGATTTGAAAATACGCATCCTTAGAAATCCGTGACTACCTTATTACTTTATTGCACTTTAGGTCGGAAATTCTTTAAATAAACAAATTGTTGAAGACTAAGAGTTGGAAATGTTTGTTTAGGATATACAGGTAATTAATTGTAATTATTGCTGCGAAAAAGTTATACAAATTTTAGTATAATTTTGTTTTATTGCCGATAGTAGTTTGTGTTAGCCAGAGTTCAAACCCTAGTATCTTGGCGTTCTTTTACTAATGCCCGATGAAAGTTTTGCTACAAAAAAGCGTCACTCAGCAGGAATATCGATCATAGTTAAAAAAAATCGATAGATAACTATGGGTGCTCTTAAGCTAAAATTATTAATAATTGGATGAATTTCTATATGAAACATCGGAGGATTCTGTCGACGTCGAGCAGCAATTAATCACCCTCGTGGGCCAAGATCTTGACGATTGGTATTGTTTTCAATTAAAGTTTGAAGGTTTACTCATCCAAAACGGTGACATCATCATATCCCCAGTTCAAGGCCTACTGGAAGGGGTTTCTTAGAGAAGATTAAAATTTTGCATACGATATGGAGAACGGCAACCATTTAGTAAGACCACTCATAGTGCTTAATAGCCAAATTTATGCGGGCATTTTGGAGAATACCACGTCAGATCTACTAGAGGACATCGCTATGGATAATATTAATGCAATGTTTTACCAACACGATGGAGCACCAGCGCATCCTGGTATCATTGTAAAGACAATACTGAATGAAAAATTTCCTGGCCGCTGGCTTAGACGAGATGCACCCATTCCTTGGCCATATCTTACTGGAATGGACTTTTTCTTAGGGGGAACAAAGAAGGATGAAGTTTACTTAAGGTCAGTTAACAATAGAGATGAATTTGTTAGTAGAATTAGTACAGGGAATTGTCAGGGAGTTATTGGCATGCGTCGAAAGCGGCGGAGGGCATTCCGAACATAACATTATTAATTGTAATAAGTTTCGAATTCAATAAAAAACATTTTTGTAATATTCCCCAACAGGTTTTTTACGTACATTTCTACATTCTTTCTCAAATTATTTTACTTTGCCTGGACATGTTGCGCTTCCTCGGAAAGGTAATAAAATTGACAATTTAATAACATAAAGTAAATGTGTATTACAATAATAACATGATTTTCGGAGAACATTTGGGAAAATGCAGAATTTTAGATATTCGCAATAACTTCTTTTCACATTTGGAAGTAACTGTAACTGCAATTGGTAGAAGTTAATTCGAGATTGGTGACAATTTTAGAAAGATAATTGAGATAGCAGTTGTTAAGCGTTGTTGATGTCGCTGAGTTTGGTGTATTAAACGATAAAATTAAAATAGTAATGTGCATACCATTTAAATTGCAAATTAATGAATCACCTTGTAACTCCCAAACGGTTGAGATTGTTCTGCCGCTTCCATTCATTTATTTGTTTGCCTAGCTGAGATCTATCACCATACTTATTTTGGCAGACCAGATCTGAAACGCCCTGATTATCTGAAAATGATATCTTTTGAGTCACATGTAGTAAAAGATCTTGATATCTCGACTGTATAGGATAACTGACTTAGGTCTTAATACCGGTTCGTAATGCTGAAATGGAAAAAGGAAAACGAAATTTAAACGGAGCGCGAATATTACGAAACTGATTTCTGATTTAAATGCTAGTCAAAATAATTAACACTGAGCTTTATTTCTGATTCAGTTATAATTCATAATATACAGAATATTTTCATTCTGAACGGTTTGGAAGCTACTCATTAGATATTTTTATAAATTTCAGTATTTAAGGGTTTACGAATAGGCTTCTTCTATAATTATTTTTTCCTGATGCAATTGATGTCAATTGAAAAGTTACAAAACAGTCCTTTCAAAAAGTAACACAACCCTACCTGCATTTAAATCTGCTTAAATATGATATAACATTTCCAAAAATTTACCAAATTTTACATTATTAACATAGTTTTTTTCTATGATTTGACAATATTTACTTTGTAACAGAAACAAATCTGTATCAGAAAAAATAGTCCGATTAAATAAGGCGCAACTGAAAACTTATGTAGGCCATGTATAATTAATGGCTCATTCTAGAACAGTAGGAGTACCGGACTACAGTCAATGCAGAGGTCACGGGGAAGAAGGTGAAACCGTTTTACACGTTCTCGTTTACTGTCCGGCCTTAAAGCAAAGAAGATTTTGCGAAGATCTAGCTAAAGTTTACAGGGCAGGATAAAAATCCATTATTAGATTCGTTGTGAATATTTGCTGTCACTATAGTGCGCTTTATCAATCCATGAGCAAGTGGAGAAACTGCAACGCTTTTTTATTAAGAAACTTTTTGGCCTTCCCCAACATACGCCAAATTACATGTTGCGAATTGAATTTGGTTTACAGGAGATGTACATTTTTACCCTAAAAGCTCATCTTAACTATATATTAAAAGTACTTTCGATGAGTCGTCATCGGTTACCCAAAATACTGGCCACGGAAATGATTACGCGAAAGATAGGTTGGTATGAAAATTTATCATTATTAGCCGATAGACATGGTATCGATATTACTTCCATGAATTCGGATTGTTTAGCGAAGGTCTTAGAATGTGAAGAAAGATTTATGTACAATAGGTGCATCGAAAGAGCTAGGCAGGGAATTAGACATGGTTTATACGGAAATTTGAATTATGACCTTAAGGAAAATAGTTATTGTAAAGATGAATGCAGCATCCAACAAATAAGATATATATTTAAATGTAGAGGAGGGCTCTTCTATTTAAATGGTGTTTCGTGGAATACTCAAGGTAGTTCGTTATGCTCGTTGTGCAACCTAGAAGAAGTAGAGGATATCTTTCACTTTCTCTCCGTTTGTCCAATTTTACAAGAGGTTAGACTACTACACTTAAATAAAAAAATCTTTACTCTAGAAGAAACTATAAATCTATTAAATGGAAGTAATTGGAATAATTTATATGGATACCTAAAAGCAGCGATTAAGTATAGAAACTTTCTAATAAATGAATATAATTGTTAACTAATATCTGAACTTTTGAATTATGAATTTGTACTAGCTTAAATGTAAAAGCAAAAAAATTTAATGAGTGTTAATCAACCCAGCAGACGGCATCTTGCCATAGCTGTAGTTTATTTGAATTATAAATAATGCATAGAATTTTCCTTAGAATTTTAGCAAATTTTGATATTATTTAATCTCAATGAGAGTAACTGTAAAATAATTTCTGAATTAGTAAGATTAATAAACATTATTATTATTATTTTATTATTAGTGCGCTTTAGGGAACGCTGCTGAGCAGGGGTCATAAAACGGGCCTTTGGGGCTTAGGTATTTGCAAGACATATATCTTCCCCGCCTGGAAAACCAACCAAACAACCAACAAATTAGGCGATATACTCTATACAATAGAAAAATAACCAACCAAATCAGCCTACGCATTACAAACTTAAGTTCCATCTTATCCACCATCTGCAACATTTTTGACCTGCTATCAATGGGGGATCATATTGTATACAAAAAATCATCAACATCGGTTCACTCGCCACAATGTTAGGTTTCGCCCCCTCTCCTTCCCCCTTCATATACTCGAACCAAGAATGTTCGACATGGTATCAATCGGACTATATACTCTAGCAAACAGAAAAAGAATCATCCAAATCGGTCTCTGCATTTAAAAAAAAAATTAAAAAAAAAAGTTCAATCGACTTCAAAAAAAGCGTAAAAAACAAAATAATCTTTAATTTATATCTGGTACGACATATTGAAGTCGGTGCATATTAAACAAACAAAACAACAAATTTATTTATTTACAAAGGTTCATCACAGGCTGATTGCTTAACAATAGAAAAGCAAAGTAAAGATGAAAGTGAAAAAGAAAAGAAAAACGCAAGATTAAAAATAACAATAACAAATGAAAATTAAAATAGACTAAAAATAAGGATACAAATCAACATATCAAAACGCTTACAAATTAAAATTCAAAAACAAAAGAAAAAGTATATAGAATATATAAAAATATAACAAAATAATACTATAAGCTTAAAAACGACTTTAACGGAGCTGATATCTCGCATTTGATTTAGAAAGATTAAAATGGAGACAGTTGAAAAAGCAATTAAAAGGCAAAGACATTGACGACAATGGCTCATTCAAGCTGTAGTTAGTGCGCTGAAACGGAGCCTGGAGAAAGTCACTATGTCTAAAGTAACGAGTAGGAACACGGATATTCAACTTATACAACAGTTCAGGTGAGTCAACAAAACCCTGCAAGATATCGAACATAAAGGAAGTCCTAGATCTGTTGCGCCTATCCTCTAGCGAGTCCAAAGAGAGTAGCCCAATTCTTTCTTTATACGCAGGGAGAATCTAGGGGTTATTCGAGACGAAGGTACAAAAAGAAGCTTGGTGATAAATGGATTATTAAATTCCTTAGACCATCCCTTACAAATCCCAAGGAAACGTTGGCCTTGTTAACAATGTAATTGATGTGATCTATGAAAGACAAATGTGGATCAAAAATAACACCAAGATCCCTTACTATATCCAGTCCGGTTAGCAAGCTGCAACCGACAGAATAGTCATGGAGCTTTCCTTCTTGAATACGAGACAAACGTACATTTATCAACGTTCAAAGGTATATTGTTCGCAATACACCAAGAATTAAAAGATTAAAGATCAGAGTTCAGCATAAAACAATCGTTTAAGTCAGAGACAGCACGAACAATTTTAGCATCGTCAGCATAACATACAATTTCCGAGTTCGCTAAATTGGAGCTCATGTCGTTAATAAAAATAATAAATAGGAGCGGACCCAAATGGCTACCCTGGGGCACCCCACAAGTGACGAACATTTCACGAGAGAGGGAACCGTGAAACAGAACACGCTGTGTTCGGTCAGAGAGATAAGAAGAAATAAATTGGACGAAAAGAGATGGAAAACCCAACATAGTAAGCTTTAAAATAAGCAGCTTGTTGTCAATGCGATCAAAGGCCTTATTTAAACCGGTATAAATACAATCAACCTGTTCACCAGCCTCTATGGCAGAAATTCAATAATTAGAGAACTCTACCATACAAGGTTAGTAGCCGTTGATCTGCCTTTAATAAAACCGTGCTGGAAGGATCCTAAGAACGGTTTACAGTGAAAAGTAAGGACATCACAAACCATTAAATAAATAAGAAAGGACAGGAGTAAGATAGTGGGCACAATTCTTTAGGACAGATACGGGAACACCATCGGGATCGGGTAAAAAATATTGGACAACTTCATAATATGAATCATAATTGAAGCATCGTCAAAAATCAAATCCTTAACCGATAAGGAGGTCGGGGGATAATTCGTTAAAAAATTAAAATCTTCTAAACTAATATCACAGTTATTTGCTGAGAAGGCAGCTCCAAAGAAACTAGCAAAAAAGTTTGCAGCAGTCATAGGGTCATCGGTGCTCCGATCACCAAGGCGCATAACAGAGGGGAAGCCGTCACTCTTACGCTTAACATTAATGAAGTTCCAAAACCTTTTGGGATTAACAAAAATGTACCGCACAACCTCATTAAGATAACTCCGATATGCAAGCTCGGACTCAGAAGTATAACGACCACGCAGATCCGAAAATATAAGATAATCTTGGTCACTACGAGAGAGGCAAAACCTCCTCCATCCTTTGTTTTTAAGATTTTTAAAACGCATTAAGCCAAGGTCGAAAAGAGTTAGGGTTAAACATGAAAACATAAAGTCGTAAAATAACTCTAGAGTAAAATCAATATCGCATTCTAGAAAAAGGCAGTCCCAGGGGATATCTGCCAGAATTCATTACAGAGTAATCAGCCCTTTTAAAGTCTTAAAATTCAAACAAAGTTCAGAGCAGAAGACTACATGAAAAGCAGGGTGGTAGTCCGATTCAGAAAGCAAAGGAGAGAGACATCTCCTTACCATTGTTCCACAGTCATCCGTGGAAAACACTAAGTCTAAGTCTAAGCGTCCAGAAGCATTGCCAATAGCACACGATTGCCGAAGAAATGGATTCCAGAAAAGCACCCTGATGTTGGGGGCCATTGATACAAGTGGCAGCAAGCAGTCATCATCGGCGGAATACTCCCAGGTTATGGAAGTTACCCAGCAGCAAAAGGTCATAACAAGGAGACATAATCTCTGAAAGCCATTCCACTCAGGACAATGAAGCAGGTGGAACATAGAAAGTCATAACATACATGATCTTGTCAAGCGACTGTAAGGAGATGCAGACATATTCCAAAGACTCAGCACAAGGAATCTCTATCTAAGTGGACGACAGCCCACTATGCACTGCATAAAGGAGTCCACCGCTAACAGGAGCATCCAAATAAGATAGGTGCCGATCTCAACGGAAAACCTGGAATTCAGAATAAAACAGTTCCATGTCAAGAATCTTACCACAAAGCCAGGTTTCAGAGAGGCATATAACGTCGAATCCAGAATTGGTTGAAGCAACAAAATATACTCATGTTGGAACGCAAGCCAGTTACGTTGGCGTAGTATACTGAGATCTCCTCAACGAGTTTTTTGAATGAGGAACGGATGGGCGAGACTTAGGATTGAATTGAAATTGAATAGCGTTCGGAGGCCAGATTGACGGAGCTAACACCGCAGAGTACCAGTCCTCAGAAAGATGATGAGTTAGCACGTCCGCCATTGATGAATGAAGGAGTTATCCTTTTGCAAGACATATGGACACGAGGAACACCGATACGGTCAGAAACATGGTTGAAGCTATCATCAACTGACGTGTCAGGATGAATGCGGGAGATAAAAACCCACTGTAGTAATTGATCTGGACGAAACAAAGATGGGTGTACATCAACCAGAGATGACCCAGAATCCTTCGGTAGGCACGACTTATCATCTGAAGTCACATGGCGTTAACCCGGCTGCGCAGATGACAAGCGCATATTATTCAATGTAGAAGACTCATCGCACGGAAGAACAGTCCCTCATCGTGAAGAGGGAGTATCAGTCTTGGTAAAAGAACAACCATGGACAATCCCAGGAGTCGAACCAGCAGCAGCCTCCATGCGAGGGATGGAGCAGGATAGCGACACATCAGTGCCAGCGGCGACTTCAGCTCGAGTGTATGCGGGCGCTGATTTCGCGTTGCTCGAGACAATAGAGTCCAACCTGGAGGAATACTCATATAGAGCCCTTGTGCAGGCAGAAAGGCCTTCTTCGGTCATCGCAATATTCTTCTCAAGACTGACGAGATACTCGGTGGCGAAACCAGAAATGTCGGGTGGAGCCAACGAATATAAATCCTTCCAGGTCTGCTCAATGACGTCGAGTCTGCGAGCACAGGCCTTAGTATTCTCCGACTGTGTGCGCACATCATTATCCAAATCAAGAATCATTGTTGATGATTGTGATATTAGTTATAAGGATTTCACTGACTTGACGAGGTTCCCACCGACATCCCTTGAGTCAAAGGACTTGTATTTCGACGAGGCTATTGGGGAAGATTTCCTACCTTGCTGACAGTTTCTCGGCTGGTCCTGACGGACTTCAGTTCGTCCCTCGTCCCTGTTATTTGTCATTTATTTAATTTATCTATCCGTTGGGGTGTTTTTCCTCAACCCTGGAAGACTTCTCGAAGTACTCCACTGTATAAAAAGGGTAAAAAGTGCGACCTTGCCAATTATAGGCCTGTTGACAACCTCTCCTGCAATTCTAAGTTGTTCGCTATTTTATATGTAATTAAGGCTTTACATTTACATTTGACCCGAGTGAATTTGCGAAAAATCCAAAATAAACTTTTTATAAACTCGAGCGACGTGAGAAATATAAAAAAATTTCTCAACACGATCAGCGTTTCTGATAAAGAAAAATTAAACTTCTTTGGCTCTTCCGCAACAGCAGCACCAAAGGGTTAGTTTTCCCTTTGCTGCTGGACGCTTTCACACGAAACCGAAAACTAAACCTTAAGCCAGCTAATTTAAACACCGATTTGGACAGCTGTATCATATTTTGATCACTTAACTGTCACACCACTTTTGCGGTAAGATATTTGCAAAATACGCACAAAATATGCACAAAAGAAGCAAGTACTCCAAGCATGACAGATCTTCTCATTGCTTTAATGTGTGTGATGAATTTTTCCAAGGAAGAACAGAAAACATCATCAGCCGAATTGAAGGCAACAATGGCTGAACAGAAATCATCAATAGAAGCATCAAGCACTGAACAGAAATCATCAACAGCTGGGTTGAAATCATCGATGGAACGGTCCGTAAGCGAATTGAAAGCGGCAATGGAAGAACAGAAATTGTCGACAGCTGAGTTAAGAACATCCACTAAAGAACAGAAATTGTCAGCGGCCGAGCCGAAGTCATCAGTAGTAGCGGAACTTAAGGTCTCTGTTGAAAAAGTGATAGTTGAAATGGAAATTTCTATGCAAAACCAGTTTGAAGGTCTGGAGTACACAGTAGAGAAAAAACTGGAGGACATAGAAAGCTCTATGAAGGTAAATCTCGAGTCGCATATGAAAAAAAATCGGAGAACTTAAGTCTTATATAGAGAAGAAACTGAAAGAACAGGTTAAAGATGACGTGGATGTATAAATGAACTAGAAGATGTCAAGAAGCGGCAAAAGATGTGTAAACAAGCAGCGGCAGTAAATTTCTGAGCTAACGAAGAAAAAGCTACAGCTTTAATACTGGCACTTAGAGGCGCAGTAGCAGAATTGTTACAGACAATTCCGGCAGAACAAATGTACAATTAGTCATCTCTAATACAAGTCTTAGAATTGCGATACGGCAACCAGCACATGCAGGAGATCTACCGTTTACAGCTACGAAGTCGAACACAGAAGCATGGAGAGACGTTAAAGCAGATATGTGCGGATATTTAAAGGCTGACACATTTGGCTTATCTCACGTTTAGCCAAGATTATGTCAACAGGTCGCCAGAGAAGCTTTTATCGGTTCACTTGTAGATCGTGACCTGCAGCAAACTGTACGACTGGCCGGAAAGAACGCTGAGGTTTTGGCTTACGCTCTGGCTTGGGAGGCAGCAAAACAAGCCTCCAAAAGACCAAACCAAAACCAAAATAAAAGATAACCAAACCAAACCAAACCAACCAAATAGGAAACCAAAATAAAAGATATTTGTTACCGACTCAATAGATGCTGGACATGCGGCCAGGAAGGTTATCTCCGACGAGATTGCACGAAGCAACGGAGATCAACCCTTCCGGAATATGAAACGAGGAAGACTGGCTGTGCAAGAGAAGGGAGCAAGAAGAATTTGGTTTAAGAGAGGTGCCGATCGGAACAACGAAGATAATGTGCCCTATCACAAGTACAAATGCTGGTCCTGCGGTAAAGAAGGTCACCTGCAAAGGGATTGCAGAAGAAAGACCTTTGATTGCTTGTCAGAGAAGTACAGTACAATTGAAGTTAGCCGAAATGATGGGGGTGTTTTGAGAGTACATCGATGACGAAGGACTAACGAAGAGCAGCGAATGAAGAAAGAAATGTTACAAAGTGAAAACGAGTCAAGAACTTGCCGAAAATGCCGAGTACAAGACCATTTTGGATATTTTAAACATGGTAATACATTACCAGAGGAGACGATTGGCCCTGTACGAAGACTAACTGTCTTGGCGACATCGAGCCAAGGAAATCGGGAACTACAGACTATTGATCCAGAATAACAAGACTTAGAGGACGCACTGGAAACTTCAATAAAAAACGATCCAGAAACGACTTAGGAGGTAGTAGTTAAAGAAAGTAACGTCACGAGGAAACTCACATGCCAGCTGTTCATGCTGGAGAAGATGAGGTTATTCAACTATGACAGAAATTGAAGGAGGCGGAAGAATTCAATCAAAGTCTACGTTCTCAACAGAAGTGGCTTTAATGGTGTTACAGGGAACTTCAGATACATATTAGCCAACTAGAAGAGAAATATGCAAATATGCAAGCAGAGCGAGTAGTATAAATAGGGCTGAGTAGCAGCCTGGATTAGTCGTGATTTAGACTGCGAAGTGTTTACATGTAATGATGGGAATAGTTAGTTGTATTTTAACTCGTGAAGTAATAGGTGTAAATAAGTAAAATGAAACGGTATATTGTGAAGAACTATTGTCAAGAAAATTGTGCATCGAATTAATAAGTAAAGTGAATAAAAATTGTGAACATTTGTGACTGTAAATAAGTGTCTTAATTAATCCGTCGAGCCGGAAAAGCACCATTTACGTTACAATAGTTTAAAAAAAACAGTTTAATCGACTTCACAAAAAACGCTTAAAAGCATAAAATAATTTTTAATTTTATATCTATTACGAGCTTTTGAAGCCGGTGCAAATTAAACAAACAAAACAACTACCCAACCACAATTGGAGATACTATATAAAACAACCTGAATGCTTCAGCTCACGGGATCATAAGAAGGACGATCAAATACTTTTGCGGAAGTTGTTTTGTTTGTTTAATTTCCATCGACTTCAAAATGTCGTAACAGATATAAAACTAAAAATTATTTTATGCGTTCTGTGTAGTCTTGTAAGTAAACGTTTTCTCTGCAGTTCAAAAACTCTTTATGTCAATTTTGAAAGCTTAGGTTACAAATTTTGCCTTTTGAAGTATATTAATCCCATTATCCTTAATTCGTTAACCTTTTTTGCCAAGACTGTGATACAGCATTATGGGGTTTCCTTATCATAAAAGAATCAGCTTGGAAAGAGTCTTGATGCTCTTTTTGAACTAAGGGAAAGACATTTCAAAAGCAACTTGGAGAATTTAGCTGCATCATTGCCCAAAAATAGCAAAATTGTGAATGCATTTCCAGGTTTATTTTGTACTATAATACTTTATTTAAAGTTAATATTTTTACAGAAATTATTGCAAAGCGAACGTTAATGTTGCTAATAATTTATAAAATTATTTTACATTGATGATTAATACAAAACTTTACCTGTATATTGGCCCATGTATCAGCGGTGGAGGCTCATTTTATTGATCTGGACAAAGACACAAAAGAGCTAGACATTGGCCGAAATATGGCTGCCAGTGTCTGTGAAGATCCTTTTTCACACGTAATATAATCAGAAATACTCGCAGGATACCTATAAATTTATTGACATCAGAATCATCAAAATCGATGCAGCCATAGTGATGTTACCTAGAAACATAAGCAAGCGCACCCTCGATCTAAATACTATATCACTCCTCCTGGCGTAGTAAAGTAAAATTAAAGGAAATCGTCCTGCAATTAAAATACGTATATCAACCAAACCGCTAAAGAAATAATTGAACTGACAAGGCACGTGAACAAAATTATCCACAGCAATTGGTTAGAAAAAGGTCATTTTTGTACATGCGCATATTTATATGCATACATAAGCACGCAATTGATACTCTTTTAAATGCAAAATAGGAGCCTATTTCTCGCTTAGGCCTTACTATTATGGTAAGTAGCACGAGAGATGGCCACTACCTGCTTCATCTGCATATGTAAATCGCAAAGGCAATTTATTTAAACTGCCACCTTTCCTGTTTCGCAAGGACATCTTTTTATTTATTCATGAGTAATCTACAAATTCCTGACACCGGCTATGAGAGACCAACAAAGTTTACCCACAACTTCAGCTTTACATGTTAAAGGTCGAACTCTTGTAGTAATCAACAGAAGCCTCACCCGGAAATTATATATTCAAACTGAAACAGGCTCCTAGGCTTCTCTTTTATTTATATCCCAAGCATAATTCTAATTTCCGCCCGCATTGAGCTGTATTTATCTCTGCTATGCACTACTACTTAACGCTGAGTAGTGCCTAAGAAGGGTCGCGATAACAATGTCACTGTAATTTACATATTTGTTTCGTTAAAATAACAAAAGCTTTCAACACCAGCGACGCCTCGACGAATCTCCAGATGTTTGCCTTATCTTGAAATTATCCAATTTATTCTTAAGATGGTTTTGGTAAATTAAGTTATATCCTTAAAGAGTTCGACTGAAGTGTATGCAAATGTGAACATGTCGAAATCGCGACATTACCGCTAACAGTGTATGATCAACTTTTCACTTACTTTTGGTATGTGAGTTTTGGTAAACTTTTAATCAAAGAAGTCGCAAAGGGTGTGCTCGTGGTATATGAATTTTGAATAATGTTACGTTAATTATTCCCGAAAGAGATTTCCCAGACAGATATAGCATAAAGTCGTTAACAGAAGAATTTCCTCAGGCATCTTTTCATTGTTGAATCCTAACAACTCAGATAGTAATGTTTTTGACATATAATGTGACGAGAAGGATAAGATGATGTAAATATTAATAAAAGTTTCGTTTGTGTTTGCACAAGAGCAAACTAGACTCCTGCAGTCAACTTTTTCTTAACCCTTTAAGCCGTGTAACAAAACTTAAAATAGTTTTTCTTATATTATTTGATTAATATAAAGTCAGCCTAACGTTGATATAACGTTTCTGACATTTTTCGAATTTGAGTTTTTAATAGTTTATTAAAACGAAGGTAAGTAATTTCTGTTTGAGATATGTATATTTTATTCAAATTTTATCAATTAAAGCAAATAAACCATTACGTAATTTAGTAGGTACAGCTTGCATTGACGAACATAAAATTCTTTGACTTTGTAAGCTTATTTACGTATTTCGAAATCATAGTGTTGTTAACTAACGAAATTATAGTGCTGGTAACTGAAAACTACGTAAAATGTCTAACTGTAATAAATTATTCTTTATTCTTTCTAGAAAAAACAACAGTTCGTATTTTATGTATTCTCGTGAAAAACTTCTGGTGAAAATAGTAAGAAATTCCGCGGAATCGCGAAATAATTCGGAGGATCGAAATCTATATAGTATATGTATTATTGATATTGCTGAAATCGAGGTATTACAAGTGGCCGATGTCAATCTTAATGAATAAATGGTTTGTTATCCTTCAGATTTGATGGAGAAAACACGGGGAAGGTTCCTCTAAACACTTTCAGTGAAATTGAAACCGGAAATAAAGACCGAAATAAGGTAATTTTGAAGTTAAGAGCCACAATAATACAGCAAACAAAAATAGTAATGTCAGTTTTTCTTGATTATTATTGTTATTACAGACTGATTTTTATATTAGTTTTGCAAATCATCCTGTACGTGTCGTGAGAAACTATAGTTAGCATATTATTGCATCTTTAATGAATCACTTTAGCAGCGTGAGGGCAGTGAGGGTGCTTCTTAATATTTTTGCTATCAGACAAAGGACTTTAATAGGTATATTCGTTGACGCTACTCCGAGCCATATAGAGCCATTTTTTACTCTAATCTGTGTTCTTTGATAAAGGAGCAGACATTTTTTGCCGACTTTAGTGTTCTCTGAGAAAAGAGCGACGCTCCTGTCGGTTAATTATATGTCCTTTGAGAAAAGAACAGCAATTTCAGATCACATCAGAGCCAACTTTTCTGCTTCTGCAGCGTTCTGACGTGATCTGGAAGTGTTTAACTTTTTCTTAATCAAGTTAAAATAAAAGTATTGTCCTGCAAAATGAAGAAACTAACAATGGTGAATTCTTGTGAAAATATATTTTGTGTGACCTGCTCGCTTAAAACTGCAAACAATTAACAGACAGGTTCGATGTTTAAAAATTTGTTGAATGATTATTATATTTTATACTTTTGTAGATAAAACTTTTCGGAAGGAACTGTTTCAATTTTCAATGGTCGATGAAAATGCCCAAATTACTGGCCCCTTAATTACGGCAGAACCCAACGTGGGTTTAGGAAATGTTTTCAGTTGTGTTTTGAATTGATTATAAATAAATTGTCTTTTCAGATTCATATTGGCGGTATGAATTCACTGAACAAGTTGAAAACCATGAAAGTCCAAGTATGTATAAATATTAGTTAGTAGCATTAATATAAAACAGCGATAATCATATGTTTCGTTTCACCGCAATTGATGGACTTCTCAGGTCGAGAAATCTACAGAGAATGGTTTATTGAAAACAGAAAATATACTGTTTGATCTGAGTGATACAAAAGTTCTAATATTGCAGTTTTCTGCATGTATTGCCTTTATTGACAATAACAAATATTCTAAGTTGTTTCTCTTTCATATTGTAATGTAAATGGGCTTTTCGGGCTCGACGGATTAATTAAGACTTAGGTCTATAAATTTCAGTCACTTTGTTCTAGATGTTTCCGATACACATTTTTAACTCACATATTCACCATAGCTTCGAGTCGTCCTTGACTTTCTACTTTTGACATTTCCTTCCCTTGATTTCTGGCCCATGGGGCATGCGCATGTACAATATTTATTTCTTTATGGAAAACGCAGAGGTTATAACTTTTTACTTGATTTCATTATATAGATGAAAAAAATTTCATAATTTATTGATTATAGATCTTTTTAACCGACTTCCCAAAAACAAAGAGGTTCTAAATTCGACGCGAATTTATTTTTTTTTTATGTCTGACCGGGCATAACTTTGTAACGCGTCGACCGATTTTGATGATTCTTTTTTTTGTTGGGTAGAGTATGTTCACCGATTGGTACCATGTCAAAAAAATTTGTTCACCCCCACCACGGTGAAACCTAACTTTATAAGACGTGGTCCGATTTGCAGGGTTCTTTTTTTGTTGTACAGAGTATGATCCCCCATTGCAAATAGGAGAAATAAAATGTTGTCCTAGGGTTGGAGGAGAGGTAGTCTAACTTTGTAACGCGTGGACCGATTTGGATAATTCTGTTTCTGTTGGGTAGAGTATGCTCCCTGGTTGATACCACGAGAAAAAAAATTGTTGGTGTGGTGGGGGTAGGAGAAGGGGGTGGAACCTAACTTTGTAACGCGTGGACCGATTTGGATGGTTCTTTTGCTGTTGTATAGAGTGTGATCCCCCATTGCTAATAGGAGAATAATTTGGTCCTATGGTGGTGGTGGGGGAGGGGGAGGGGTAGTAACTTCGTAACGCGTGGACCGATTTCGATGATTCCTATTCTGTGCGGTAAAGTATGTTGATTGATACCACGATAAAAAAAGTTAAGTGGGATGTGGGTGGGGTATTGGGTAAAACTAATTTTAACGCGTGTACCGCTTTGGATGGTTCTTTCTTCGTTGTATAGAGTAGATGGCACTAAAAAGTGAAAAATAAAATAATTTTAAAAAAAAAGTTGAACCGACTTCACAAAAAGCGCTAAAAAGCATAAAATTATTTTTAATTTTATATCTATTACGACATTTTGAAGTCGGTGCAAATTAAATAAAAATAACTACAGTACCACAATTGAAAATAATACACAATACTACCTGAACGTTTCAGCTAACGGGATCATAAGAAATGACGATTAAATATTTTTGTTGTAGTTGTTTGGTTTGTTTGATTTGCACCGACTTCAAAATGTCGTAATAGATATAAAATTAAAAATTATTTTATGCTTTGAAGCGCTCTTTGTGAAGTCGGTTCAACTTTTTTTTTAAACTATTGTTTAAGTAATGCTGTTTGGTTATAAGACCAGACAAAACTGCTGATCTCTTTGTACAATGAGCACAAACCTATGGAAGCGAACTCGCGGAACTTCAAAACTAAGCAGAAGCTGTGGATAAAGATATAAAAAAGATGAAGGAAGAAGGCCACATATTCAAACCGGAACAAGTAGAAAGTAAGTGGAAAACGTTGGAACGCAGTTTAAAGTCACAAAAAACAGGACGGAATAGAGCTACATGTGTCTTGGAGAAGTAATAATACCGGCAGGTTTACAAAATGTCCGTTTTAATTATAATTAACGAGATCTTGAAGAAGCGACGATAGATGGGCCAGACACTTATGCAGGATGCCGGTCTATTTGTATTGAATTAACCCTTCTAACTCAGGAGGCGCAGTTCACAGGCAGAAGCCAGAAATCAATTGACCTACCCACCAAAATACACAAAATATTAAGGTGGATGAGGCTCCCACACCACATGCATAAAATCATTAGTAAACAACAGCCAAAATACACCCAAACACAACAATCAGCGATGCACAGGCAGCTTAAACCAAGTCAATACAAAACATACAAGGAAGGAAACTTTACGCCTTACAAAAAAAAGACAAGTGAGTACAACAGGATGGTGACAAGTTGTAAAGGCTCCTCTTTAATGTTAACTTGTCCACGTTAGTGCTGAAAACATCACCAACACCATTAGCAAACCTACACATGCCATTAACAGGCTCGAACATACCGTAACTAGTGCGCGAGAAAGCTATCTGAAAGCTCGAACGGTTTCAAAGGGAATAGGACAGTTCTCTAGGAGATATTTTGGAAGAAAGTTCCGCACTATCAATCTTTCCCTGCAGAAGCTGGTGTAGAAAATTATATCGGCAACCCAGCGACGCTTCTCGAGAGTAGCAAGTTGTAGCAGTCCCAACCGATCACCATATGGAGGTAGAATAAAAGGGTCACTCCACGGCAAAGCACGAAAGGCCGATCTCACAAATCTACGCTGTACAGATTCAATACGTTTAGTGTGAGATCCATAAAACGGAGACCAAACTGGACTAGCATACTTCAGCAGTGGTCTAACAATGGATGTATAAAGATGGAGTCTTATGTAAGGGCTAGAAAATTCCCTGGACCAACGGAGGATAAAACCCAGCATAGAGTTGGCCCTGGCGACGATATTATTAATGTGGGGGATGAAGTTAAGTTGTCTATAAAGATACACAACCAAATCCTTCACTCCTTCCACCCGTTAAATACAAGTATCTTCAAACTTGTACTGAAAAGTACAGTAGTTGCGGAACCTCGAGAAGGTCATAACCTGACATTTACCGATGTTTAATTTAAGATTATTATTGACACACCAGCTATAAAATATGTGCAGGTCCGACTGTAAGATCTTGCAATCCGCAAAAGATTTGATTTAGAGAAAAATCTTGAAGCAAATAAGTAATGTCATCAATAGATAAGATGAACAACAGAGGCCCAAGATTACTACCCTGAGGAACGCCGGAAGGAGCCACAAAAGCATCAGAGAACACGCCACGAACACGCACTCTATAAGTCCTATTGTATAAATACGACTTAATCCATGCAATGAGTGGGGCCGGGAAAGCCAACCTGGCCAATTTGAAAACGATAATAGAGTGAGATAGCTTATCAAAGGCTTTACTAAAGTCGGTATAAATGCAGTCAGTCTGGTAACCTTACAGAAATCCATCCACACTGCCAGACACAAACTCTAACAAGTTGGAAACCGTTGAACTACCCTGAATGAATCCTAGAGATACACCCAATAGACAATTGGGACTGGATCATTAGTTCTAAGAGTTTTGGAATGCAATATAGTTTAGCAATAGGTATATAGTTAAGAATCTCTCTCCTATTGCCACTCTTAAAAATGGGGATTAAAAATAAAGCCTTCCAGAATGTAGTGAAGCGACCAAGCAAGAAGGATCGCCGGAAGAGTAAAAGTAAAGGACATAATAACACCGAAAAACACTTCTTTAAGACAACAGCAGGAACCCCGTCATGGCAATAAGAAAAGTATTCCGGAAGATCCAAAATATGCCTGTATAAGCTCTGCTCCGTGTTAGATGAAATAGGTACGGGGGATATATTACTATTATTAATGTGCGAAAAGTTGCTACTTTCTGGATAAAAATCGGATGATTCAAATGCGCCCCTGAAGTATGCAGCAAATAAATTACAAATAACCTTAGAATCGTTACTGGAACTTAACCCGAATTCCATAGTCGATGGATAGTTATCAACCCTTTTCTTCATATTGACGTAATCAAAAAATGCACGAGGGTCAGAGAATAAGTTGCCTCTAAGGTTCTGTAGGTATTCTTTATATAGAGAACGAGAGAGACCTATGAAATGTTCGTGACAAAGAATAAATTCACGCTTAGAGTCCACACTTCCCGCTCGCAGGCACCTTTTCCAGAGTCTATTTTTCCTATTTCTGAGAGTTTTTAATTCTCTGTTAAACCAGGGGGAGCGTATTCTCTACTTCTAACCCGGACAAAGGGGACAAACCTAGCGATAGCTTCGTATACAATTTCATAGAAACCAGATTCGTTTTTGTCAATATCGTCACTAGACAGACAGGTATGGAAGTCTAAATCACCAAGATATTCATTGATAGCCTCAAAATCGGCCATTCTGAAGTTAAAACTAAATTCACATTCGAGATTATCGACACGCACGTCGAGAGACAATGAAAAGTGACAAGCAATGCAGGGTGAAATATGTCCAGACTCGACAAGGGAAAGAGGCTAGGTTCCACAAAAGTGAGCGTGGAGTTCGTAGAGAACACTAAATCAAGCTGTCTACCCATATTGTTACTCACATTGCTCATTTGGCAAAGTCCTATGCTAGCCAAGGTCTCAAGGAACAGTGATTGTCCCTCAGTCAAGTTATGGGGAAGATAGCTATCGTCATCATCATTCGCTACCCATGTCACATTGGGTAAGTTGAAGTCCCCTACTAGGACAATTTCGTCCTTAGAACCCATCTGGTCATGAATAAAGTCGATATACTGAATAAGAATGTCATACCGACTCAATCCATTATTATCTCTTACTTCAGGTATGTGGTGTACTTGTTATTTAATGGGAACAAATGTTAATCGATAGAAGAGTCGAAGAAGTGGATTATGGAAGTTCAAGGTTATGCTTTTTGGACTTTTCTGCTCCAGCAACATTCGAACGCTTAATGGAGTGTGTTTTACGAGGTTTAATTTGGAAAACCTGCCTGGTATATTTGGATGACACCATCGTAATTGGAAGAAGTTCTGAAGAACACCTGAGAAATTTGCGGCAAGTGTTGAAGAAACTGAAGTCAGCCAAACTGAAATTGAGTTAGAGAACTCTTTGTTATTAGAGATAAACACTTCAGAAGTTCCAAAATTTTTTTTTAGTATTAGAAATACGTACAAATCTTAAAATATGTACAAAAATGAAGCGTTTCGCCTTATCAGGGCATTATCAGATTGAGAACTAACTAATATTTTTAATTGTAAAAAAGCTTTGGCTCTAAAAGCGTTACAGTCGTAACTGTAATCTATTATATCCTCCTACGAGTCCCTGAATTAATTTAATGCTGTCCATATTTATTTTATGGCCTGTCTGTTTTGTATGTTTAGATATGGATGATTGTGGCTCAGCACTTTTTTGGAACTTAATAACTAAGCCCTAAAAGAGCAGGCCAAATATCTTGGACATGTGGTATCGACAGAAGGAATTAGCACCGATCCTGAGAAAATAGCTTCAGTGGAAAACTGGCCCACTCCACAAGATAAACACGAGCTGCGAAGTTTTCTAGCACTAGCAACGAATTACAAGCGCTTTGCTTTGCGCCGTTTTATCACAAAAAGTAAACGGGCAAGAAAAAGTGGTGGCATACTATAGAAGAGCTCTATCAAACCGAGAAAGAAATTACTGCACTACAAGGAAAGAACTGTTGGCTATTGTTGATTCAACGAAGCATTTTCATAAATTCCTCTATGGACAAACATTCACCCTCCGAACATATCATGCACCGCTGAAGTGGTTAATGCAATTTAAAAAGCCTGCAGGACAAATAGCAAGATGGCTGGAAAGACTTCAATCCTCTGATTTTGAAATTATGCATAGGAAGGGTAGATCTCATGGAAAGCAGATGTACTTTTACAAAGGCCATGTAAAGCGGAATCTAAATACTGTTCCCATCTAAAATGAAAATACGAACATGTGAATGTACAAAGAACAACTGTCGTTCCCTTGACAGGATCGAACAATGGAGAATTTAAGACAGCACAACGAGAAGACGAGAATATATCTAAAATTTTTACGTAGAAAGATAACGACGAAAGGCCCCAGTGGAGAGATATTTCTGACGGAGGTACAACGTTGAAGAGCTACTGGGCGCAATGGAATTCGCTGTGCGTTGGAGATGGAATAATGAAACACAAATGGAAACACTCGACGAGTCAACATGTCGGATGCAGGTATTAGTTCTAAGGAACAACATAACGGATCTGCTGGAAGAATTTCATAATGGTACTTCTGGAGGACATCTTGGCTTCAATAAGACTTTGAGGACGAGGACGATTTTACTGGTTGCATATGAGAGGTGACGTTTAGGACTGGTGTCGTAAATGTGCAGTTTGTGTCCGTAGCAAAGGACCACATTTAAAAACAAGGGGAGCTATACTGCATTGTGTGGAACACCTTTCGAGAGAATTGAGATTGACGTTGCCGGGCCATTTCCTGAGTCAGATCGAGGCAACCGATACATTCTAGTGGTAATGGATTATTTCAGTAATTTTTTTTCCTCATGAGCTTCGTTCAGACTAAGAAAGAAACTTTGAATCTCAAGTGTTTCAGCAGGTTTGCAACATTCTTAAAATAAGGAATCTAATGGAATGGTTGACCGATTTAAAAGAACAGTGGGCGAACATCTAAGGAAAGTAGTAGATGAACACCAACGGAGTTGTGATAGCTACATTCCGATATTTCTACTAGCTTAGTGAACAGCAATCCATAACTGAACAGGACAGACACCCTCTAAAATTCTGTTTGGAAGACAGATTCTACTGCCCAGTGATTTGAAGTTAGGAACACCTGAAAAGGATACGGAATCCACTGAAGGGTACATAACCACACTTCGGAAGCGTCTCGCAGAAGTCCATCAACTGGCAAGAAAGAACCTCAAGGCATCCAGAGATACAATGAAAAAACGATGCGTTGTGACTCTGAATTTTAATGTTTTTTTTACTTTTTTTTTACTGCTTCTATTTGGTTTCTCACATTCCGCTAGTGTTATTTATTTAATGTACGTTTTTGTTGATGAAGCGGTGACTTGTATCATTAGTTCCAGCGACTGTTGCAGACTTTTGAATTTTGGACTGGTGTTTTGCCTTTTGCTGCCTTCTGATAAAAGCTTTTGTTTCGAAGGTACAGTTTTTAGTATATGTATCAGCTGAACTGTTGACTTGCTTTCCACCTCGGACCCCTGTGGGACTGCTCCGGAATGTGCCTCTTGAGAAGACGCCTACTGTGTTGACGCCGTGATCTCCTGCTGGCTTGCATTGTGGTCTGGATCATTCAGTTTGGACACCTACCTTTTTTCGCTTTTTTTTGTTTTGGAATTGTATATTTGTTTGTGTCTTTGCTACTTCCACGGCTCCTCAATCTGGTGATTATTTTTATTTATTGCCAATATTTTGTTCCGTTTTTAACCTTAAATATGAGCTCTTGCAAAGCTTGTTTGAAAAAAATTTTAGACAATGCCATTATTTGCGATGGCATTTGTAGCAATTCGTTTCAATCCACTTGCCTTAAGCAGAGCCTGAAATCGACTTCGCCTTGTAATACGACTTGCAAGGAGTGCACCAAAATTAAGCCACGTCACGTGTTTAGATTGATGAAAAGTAATCGTCGACAACATTTTTGCAGAACAAGGGTAAATTTCCAATGAAATGACTGCCATCAACACAAGTTTTTCTGGTTTTCAGGCCCTATTTGAGGATATTGGCACTTGACATAAATTGTAAAACTGACGACATCATTACTGCTCTGCGCAAGTCCAACGGTAATTATGACATGCTGTTAGGCAGACATCACGACCTGTCGCAGAAATTTTCTACTATGTCCAGCTCCATTGAGGACATGTACGGAATGATTGCAACTCTGAGCTTTCGTCGACTTCCAGTTCCAGCCAGTTTCTTCGGACGTGAAGGTTCTTCTGGCTAAAGCTGGTACGTCTGCTGCTGTGGGTGAGAACGAGTAGCCTTCGGGGACTATTGGTGAGGTGGACAAGTCATGTGTTTTTGTGACTCCTCAGGCGGCTCGCTGCATTTCATCTGGTGGCCTCAGCGCTGGCCGGTGGCTCCCGCTCTTCTAGATAGAGAAATGTGCAGAATACCCCGATCTGAGTGCATTGTTTTTCGCGGTGACCGTTCTGCTGATTTCTTTGATGCGCCCGTTGGAGACAGTGTTCTCTGCGCTGTGCGTCATGATATTCCGTGCAGACTGGTTGACATCCCGAACTCCGAAGAATTCGAGGTTTTGTGCATCGCTTTTGGACTGCCTGGTAAAACTATATACATTTCGACTGTAAACAAGACTGTAAAACTGACTATATTCCTCCAGATTCTCCGTCTAATGTTTATGAAAGATTTGCCTCCTGCCTCCCCACGTCTTGATTCCTTCCGACAAATTAGTGCTTTTGGGTGACTTTAACCTGTCTGAAGTTTGCTGGGAACTCTCTCACTCGGATGATGGCTTGGTTCCTTCTTTTCGGACTGTCAATCAATTTGTTTTTTGTTTTATAGATAGCTTTGCTTCTTCAGGCTTAACACAGAATTGCAGCATTTCTAGCGATCATGGAAGGCTCCTCGACCTCGATTTTGCTACTGATTCGGCTAGTAAACTGGTAAGACGTTGCTTGGTGCCCCTTCTTCCTGAGTCGGGTCATCATCATGCCAGATGACGCTTGTTATAACTTCAGTAAGGCTGACTTCTCCGTGATTGGCAACTGGCTCTGAGCTTGTGATAGGAGTAGCGTCCTCAATAAACGAGACAGTAAGTACTTTTTATAATTTACTGTCTATCTGTTTTGCTTATTGTGTCCGTAATTTTAAATCGAAGAACTCCAGCCTTGGTTTGATAGCTCCTTAACATGTTTAAAGAATGTTAAATGTAAGACCAGGAAGAGGTTTTGATCCTCTAGGAGCGACGATGACTATTTAACAAATTCCAATCTACGCAGTAAATTTTTATCTGACTTAGTGTCTTCTTATAATAATTATATTAACAGAATGAAAGCATCCTTGCGCGTCGATCCTAAGCGGTCTTGGAGGTTCGTGAACTTAAAGCGCAATTCTGATGGCTATCTGTCTTCTTTGCCTTTCAGACACAGCAGCATTGCTATCGTCAAGGCAATGAGCCCTTGACGATAGCAAATCTTTTTGCGGATTTTTTTAAGACTGCGTCTTTGGACGAAAACTGTGATATTAGCTTTAAGGATTTTGCCCATTTGACGAGGTTTCCATCAACTTCTCTCGAATCCAAAGACCTTTGACGAAGATGTGATTTTGAAGAAAATTTCTAAATTGGCTGATAGTTTTTCAATTGGTCCTGACGATATCACCGCCTTTCTCGTGAAAAGATATGGCTCCGTTCTTGCTCCTATTCTGAGTTATTTATTTAATCTTTCAACTCGTTGCGGTGTTTTTCTAAAAGCTTGGAGAACCTCATTAATTATTCCCATTCACAAAAAAGGTGCACAATTTCGAACTATAGACTAATTCATAGACATTTTTAAAAGAAACACTTCTTGTTTTTTCCACAACGTGTGGAAAAAACAAGAAGTGTTTCTTTTAGAAATGTCTATGAAAAGAAATCTATTCCACCAAGTGTTGTGCAAAAAATCTATAAAATATAGACTAATTGCTAATCTTTGCTGTATATCCAAGAGGCACTTATTTCTTGCAGCCGTTTCAACAAGGCTTCATAAGGGGTAAATCAACTACCAACAATTTATTGGAGTTTTCAAACTTTTGTATTTCTGCTATTGAGGGTAGTAAGCAAGTTGACTGTATTTTTACTGACTTCAGCAAAGCTTTCGATAGAATAAATCATAGAATTCTTGTTCTCAAACCCTCCTTTCACGGGTTTCGACGGGTTTTTGTAAATTGGATTCATTCGTACTTTTCTGAGCGCACTCAGCGGGTTTCTTTTCGTAGAGCTCTGTCTGAGGTGTACCGCAGGGCTCCCATCTCCCACCATTGTTATTTATAGTTTATATCAATGATGTATCTACGATTCTATCGCACTCAAATATTCTTAGTTATGCCGACGGCGCTAAGATATTTCGTGCTGTGTCACACAATTCTTTAGAATTAGTATTCCATTAACGACCTTCCCCTAAATATCGACGAGTGTACATTGTATCGGTAGCTACATACGGGTATTATTATTTTTTTAATTTGACATAGAAAGGAGATTTTAGATAATTACTAAGAAATAAAATAAAATTATTCTACTGTACTGTCAAATAATATTTTACTCAACCTGTACACTGATAAATTTTAAATTGTGTGAAATACAAAAACTTTAGAATTCTTTATAATCATTTTTTCATCGACAAAAAATACTGTACTCAATACAAATAAAATTTTAAGCACTTTTTCATTGTATAAAATTTAATCTGACTTACAAAATAAAATTGTAAATAATTTTAGTTCTAAAGAATCAACCAAACTAGATGGTTGAGTATTATTAAAATAAAAAAATTTTAATAAAAATATTTTAACATAACCGATTAAAAAAACAGATTGTATCTAAATTTTAATTAGGTACAATTATGAGTGACGAAACTTTTGAAGCTTCAAATATAAGGGACTACGCCCTAATACAACAAATGCCTCATCAAGCTTTCAAGAGGCACCACACACTTCATTGGTGACCCCGCAATTTTTTAAAAATAACCACCAGCGGTTAGGTACGCTCTTAATTTAAAAAAGGACTACGAAATAAATAAGAGGTACCTCCCACCAGTGGTAAGGTACGCTCTTAATAAAAACTCAACAAAAAATAATAGGAACCCCCACCAGTGGTAAGGTACGCTATTAATTAAAAAAAGAAAACAACAACAGACGTTGCCTTTCAAGAAGACGTCACCGCAACCCAAGAAGAAGAATTATTATAAAGAAAAACCGGAAACAAATTAAAACATGTGGTACGTTTCGTTTTTTATTTAGTTTTGATTCAACTTATTGAACATCAATACAATTTACACTCACAAAACAACAATTCCACAGCAACAATTAAAATTTATCACTTTTTTTAAATAAAATTTAATAATTTTTCTTTAAAATAATAATTATATTTTTCTTCTCGCAATTAACTATTTTAATAATTTTACTTTCGATTGATAAGTTATATAATAAGGTGTTTCTTCCATTTTTGTGTGATCCCCGAAGTTAAGTATACGTTAAAATCAGTGAATGTTATAAAGTGAATATTTAATTAAAAAAAAAACAATAATGATTAGTGAAGAGAAATCAAATACTTCTCAGCGCAGCTTAAATATTAGTGCTTCAAATCTCAATCAGAACAATTATGTTGCTACCACGTCTATTAAACTACCAAGTTTTTGGATACCATATCCAAACAGAAATAACAATTTTGTTGATAACGCTTTTCTTTTAAATAAAATAAACAATCTTGAAAATGAAATTGAAAATTTAGAAATTTCGATAAGAGGATCAACGATTCAAAATCAATTTCATCACTCTCGTTCTAGAAACAGATCGAGATACTATTCGAACTCTAGAAACACACAATAAAATCACAAATAAATCTGGTACCAATGCGACCAAATGTATTTCGCCGTGTTCATTTAAATGTTATAATACCAACACTATTAATCAAAAAAACTAAATAATCCCTCAGTGAACAATATATATAACAATAATATTTCTAAACGTTTATTTATTTATAAAATAAATTTAAGTTTCTAATAGATACAGGCGCAGATATTTCTGTAGTTCCTAATGAATTCTTTAGAAAATACAACAAAGACACTAACTTTTATTTATCAGCTGCAAACCAGTAAAACCTATTGTCATTGTGGTCCATCACATACAAACTAAAGGACAACTTCCTTTTTCACGGTGAAGACGTTTAGATGGACATAAACACAAAATTGTTAAATTACAATTTGATCATATGGTCAAATTAGGTTTGTTTCAATTCTCATCTCCTCCAGTTTCATCTGCACTACATCTAGTAGCAAAAAAAGTTTCTTCTGATTGGCGACCATATGGAGATTATCATCGTCTCAACGCAATACAGTTCCAGATAGGTACCCTTTACCTTATATTCAAAATTTCTCAATGAACTTAAATGGTTGCACAATATTTTCAAAAATTGATTTGGTAAGAGCTTATTATCAAATTCCTATGACAAATGATGATATACACAAAGCAGCTATTACAAGGCCATTTGGATTATTCGAATTCACTTAATGCCTTTTAGTCTAGGAAATGCTGCACAAATATTTCAATGATTTATGGACCAAATAATTAAGAATTTATATTTTGCTTTCGTCTACATTGACGATATTCTAGTACCCAGCAAACCCGGATCTGAACATAAAAATCATTTAGAGCAAATTTTCAAACAACTTTCAGAGTTCGGAATCAATATTAACTCATCCAAATGCATTTTTGGATTAGGAACTTTGAATTTCCTCAATCACAAAATTACAAAAGATGGCATTTTACCTTCAGAAGACCGAGCCAAAATTATTAAAATTTTCTCTTCTCCAAATTCTATAAAGCAAATACAACAGTTTATTGGCATGGTTAATTATTGCCATAGATTCAATCCTAATCCAGCCAATCTCTTAAATCTGGCACATCTTCTTAAAAAGAAACCAAATAATACTAAAAATTTCTCCTGGCCACAAGAATGTGAAAATCAAGTTAACATAATCAAAGAATCTTTTTAAGAAGCATCTTTGTTAGTCCACCCGCTTGAAAATTCTAAATTTAACTTAACCGTGGACACTGCAACTTTTGCCGTTGATGCAGTTCTCTAGCAATTCAATACAAATCATTGGGGACACATAGCATTTTACTCCAAGAAATTACAAGTTTCAGAAACAAAGTATTCAGCTTTTGATAGAGAACTTTTGGTTCTATATTTAACCATTAAACATTTTAGACACTTTCTAGAAGGTAGGGATTTTATAGTTTTTACAGACCACAAACCACTAATTACAGCAATATGGTCTAAAACGGAAGGAAGTCAAAGACAAACACGACATTTGGACTGCATAACCCAAATCACCTCTGATATCAGACATATAAAAGGAAAAGCAAATACAGTAGCTGTTACGTTGTCTAGAATTTCTGTTGAAAGTTTCCAAAGTTCGAAAGAGAAAAATATAATTAAATTTGATTAATTTACTCCAAGAAATTACAAGTTTCAGAAATAAAGTATTCAGCTTTTGATAGAGAACTTTTGGTTCTATATTTAACCATTAAACATTTTAGACACTTTCTAGAAGGTAGGGATTTTATAGTTTTTACAGACCACAAACCACTAATTACAGCAATATTGTCTAAAACGGAAGGAAGTCAAAGACAAACACGACATTTGGACTGCA
The DNA here is from genome assembly GCA_964036015.1 of Leptarthrus brevirostris. Lineage (NCBI taxonomy): Eukaryota > Metazoa > Arthropoda > Insecta > Diptera > Asilidae > Leptarthrus > Leptarthrus brevirostris. Next base: position 54,503,535 of record OZ038371.1, read on the forward strand.
TAACCCAAATCACCTCTGATATCAGACATATAAAAGGAAAAGCAAATACAGTAGCTGTTACGTTGTCTAGAACTTCTGTTGAAAGTTTCCAAAGTTCGAAAGAGAAAAATATAATTAAATTTGATTTATAACTATACACATCTTTTAATAATTCAACATAACACCAGAAAATTCAAAATTTAAATTAGTAAAAATTAAATTGAATACTTTTGATATTTGATATTTAGTCTGAAGTTAATACTATAACTTCACGTCCATATATACCCAAAGAACTTCGAAAAATTATTTTTAATGCCATTCATAATTTATCTCATCCAGGAATTAGAACAACTCGAAAATCCATTGTTCCTAAATATTTTTGGTCTGGCATGAATACAAACATCAACAATTGGACTAAAAGCTGTATGAGTTGTCAGCATACAAAATCAGAAATTGGTAGATTTGAACTACCCAAAGAAAGTTTTGAACATATCCATTTAGATTTGGTAGGTCCTTTACCGTCGTACATATATACTTACAGTAATAGATAGAATCACTCGTTGGTCTGAAGCTTATCCAATCAAAGGTATACAAGCTAGTATAATTATTAATACATTATATGAACAATATTTTCCTCGTTTCGGCATTCCATTAGAAATTACTACGGATCAGAGTACTCAATCCGAATCTAAATTATTCGAAGAGTTTTCAAAAATTTTAGGATTACATAGATCGGTGTACACATTAAGAAGTTAGGCTCCACCCATATCCCCCCCACCACTTCATCTCCGTTAAGATTTTTTACATACATGTCATACATGAAAAAAAAATTTACAAATTTTATAACGAAGATGAAGTCAGTGTACGTTTTTCAAATCATCTTCTGGGTATCCCTTTTTAAGAGAAAATTTACAAGTCACTACCTTCAACGTCATAATTACATAATTGGGTTAGGATAAAAAGCCTTTCGCCTGGACCTGATCCCTTAGAAGAAATTGCTAAACAAATGCACCCAAAAACACGCAAGCAAATGTACCCAAACACGAAAAGTATATTATTTTACGCTTCGATGAAATGAGCATTAATTTAGGGACAAAATTAATGGTTTCGTTGATTATGGCCATGGCAATAGAAAAAATGTTATCTCAATATCTGTCTGTCTTCATGCTCCTTAACATGTTTTGAAAATTCAAGCAGGTTTTATATTATGTTGCTTTCAATGGATCCATGCCAGCTGAAATTCTTGATTCTGAAATATATAAATGTCTTGAAGTGGTTGTGTTATGAAATTATTTCGTCATAGCTACGTGCTGAAAAATAGAAGGATTAGTAGACGAAGAAAAGTGAAAGAAATCAAAATTACCATTCTGTAAAATTTTTTGTCCCAGTACTAAGTTTTGAAGTGATGCTGCAAATAATTTTTTTTATTTACAGATTAGTGATAGTGATTATAAACCAATTCTTGGTAGTCACTCACGCTTTCCATGTTCAAATACCCTGGGAACAATTTTCTTTAGAAAACAACGAAAATACAAACGAACTTACTCATTCAATTGAGTCACGATAATGTGGAGCGGAAATCGACCTTATGAGGCATGCAAGCTGTAAGATTGCGTGTTTGCGAAAAAGCATATAGGGACTTCATCGTTCAATAATCCGATAGCTTTCACTAGAAGATGGCCTGCAAATAGTATAATTCAAAAGAAAGCCAACAATATTTTAAAATACTGGATACGACACGGACTAGATACTGCATATTGATAGGGTTAATTTATAATAGTAAGATTAATGCAGATACGATAATATTACAAGCTAGGGAATAAGAAAGAAAAGTAAGTTCAAATAAATTAATGTTAATTAGATGAATTACAAGAAATATAAGCATATAAGCAACGGCTTCTTTAAATTTAAGATTAGTTAGTCAGTTTAAAGGAAGAATTTTAAATTCAATTAATATAGATTCTAGAGATTTTGATTTTCTTGAATAAGATTAGAATGAAAATATCAAAAGATTGAATTAGATTAGAAATTACAACATCAAAATATGGTATCAATATTATTCTTGTGAGAAGTAAACGAAAAATGTCCGCGCAGTCGAAATATTTAATTGAGCGGTAATTTTCCCTTTTTTAAGTCATATAAATAGATTACAGATTACTTACCTGTCTGGAACTTCTCCCTATCTGACACAAAACACCTAAAAGATACTTCACCTTACCTGGCAACAGAAACGACCGGAATTACACACCGAACTTTATGTTCATGAATACCTGGGCTGTCAGTAACCCAAAGGATAAGGTGGTTAATTATTAAAACCCAAAAATCAACGTAGAAGATACTTTGTTTACACGTGGAGACAGATGACAGATGGAGAAGAAAAGCTAGAATTTATGGATTTTCCGACACCGATAGCATTTTTCCGGTACACGAAAATAATCTACAGAAGTTAAGGATTACTTTAAAAGAAAAATCCGGAATTAAATTTTTGAAAATAATTAGAATTACCCCGTATATAAAAATTTCCTACGGTAACTCTTATAATAGGGCAAATTGTTTATATAAACTCCTACTTTAATATGTGAAACAGGTAGTCCAGTGTCAGAAAAGCCAAGATAAAGTGCGAATAAAACAAAGTATATTTAAATTAAAATTGATAAAAGAGGATCTAGTAGACTGTACATATAAGTAAATAAAGTCTAATTAAAGTGGACGGGAAGTTGAAACCAGAAACCCCAGGAAAAAGTGACAGTTGAAAGAAAAATTAAAATTAGAAATCTCATATACCCTGTCACTTTTATTTTCGGCTGTGCGCATGCAAATGTTGTGTTCTTTTGTCTTTGAAATGTTATTGTTCTTAGATTTTTAGTCTTTTTCCATTTTTGAATTTTCAGTAACTTTCAAGTGATAGTTTTTTTTTATAAATTGTGTTAATAAGTTATAAGTTTTGTGCATAATTCGTTGCCTTTATATTTAATTATCATAATATTTTTTTAGTTTTCCTATTTTTGAATTTTGAATTTATTTATTCCGGAAGTGTTATTTTTTTTATCCAATGAAGTTTGTGAATAAATTCCAAGTTTCGTTTTCTTTGAAATTATGATTGATTTCATTCAGCAATACTGAGTTCGTGAACTCTAAAACCACGTGGCGCACAATAATGTGTTTTTAAACCTACCCCCTTCTCAAAACCTTCTCAAAAGAGCTAACTTATCCCTTCCCATAAGGTTTCAGAAGATCTATCCACCTATGCTGCGTACGTCAGTTCTCGCCGCATTTCTCATCTCCAAAAACGTTGCAACGACTCCTTAAACTACTTTTGCCCCTAACTCCCCCGCTTTCTCTATTTCTGACTTTCCCCTAATGCACCTGCGGTCTCCGATCAAGTACCTCTCCCCAGCAGCTTGTCAGTCTATTACCAGAACGTAAGAGGACTTCGCACAAAAACATCCAATATTTTTCTAACTCCCACAAATTCCCGCACTATATCTTTGCCTTAACTGGAACCAATCTTACACCAGGAAATCTCGACAACGAACTATTCCCTCCAAACCATACCAATTTCCGTGTTGACGGTTGACCAGTGAACCACCAGGTCTCGGGGTTCTCATAGCTGCTCACAACCGTTATGAGGCCACCCTGCTTAAGACCTCCGACTTTACAATATCAGAATTTTTATGTATAAAATTAACACGGAATAAGTGTACTCTGTACATTCTAGATGCCTACGAGCCAATAATAATTGGGTGACTTTAACCTCCCCCGTATTCAATGGTCATTGTCTGAGGACTGTTCCCACTTTGTCCCCCTTAACGACTTTTCGTCCAAAAAAGCTTTTTTTACCGATCAGCTGGTCTTTTTCAAGTAAGTGGAGTCAGGAACTTCCTGGACAGACAACTAGATTTATTCTTTTCTTCAGATCCAGTTAACTCGACTGTCGCGGAAAGCAACCATCTCCTCTCCTCCCTAGATCGTCACCATCCTCCCCTGCTCCTCGTTTTCTCCTACGAACACCCTCATGCCCTTTCAAGCTCCAAATCTTCTCTTTCCTTCAATTTTCGTAAGGGCGACTTTGAAAAATTAAATCACTTGCTCCTAAATTATAACATCTTTCAATTGACGTTACTTTAGAGGCGTTCTATTCGGAAATGCTCGCTTGTCTTACACAATCTATCCCTCTTCTTCCTCGTAAAAACTACTGCTCATTCCCCGTATGGTACGACAAAGAATTACGCTATCTCCGCAACAGGAGAAATAAACGTTGGCAAACTTTTCTTCTAACCCAGACCGAGTCTGACTATTCTTCCTACCTATCTGCTTTTACCGTTTTTTCTGAACGTTGTGATACCCTCTATTATAACTACCTCCAACGGATGGTTTTTATAACTTTATTAATTAAAAGAAGAAATCCAATGGTTACTCCTCCACCTTAAAGCTCGAGAATACCACTTCGTTTGACCCTGATCCTGATCTTCGTAATATCCTCTTTCAACACTTCTTCAGTAAATCTTTCAGCAACAATTCCCTACAACCTGACCTTAAAAACTTTTCAATCATGGACAAATGCACTCTAACGTCGTTTACATCCTTCGACCCTGATCTCGAACTAATCGCCGCCAATATCAACGGGCTTGAGGACGACTTTCACCCAGATCCAGATGGCATTCCGGCCATCGTTCTCCTGGATTCAATCCTACCTCAACAACCGTCAGTAGAATGTTCTTTTCAGCTTATCCATTTCTAACCTAATTTTCGCTCGTTCCGGCATCCCTCAGGGCAGCCACCTCGGTCCATTGATTAAATTAAGATTTAATATAAAAGTGATTAGATGTGAGCAAGGACACAGAAATAGAAAACTTTTCAGAACATATAAAATTTCGTATGAAAAAAATATTTTTTTTTACATGACAATATGGAAATTTATGCATTATATAATGTTCCACATTTACTTAAAAGTAGTCGAAATTACATGTTGAATTCAAAGTGAATAACATAATGTTGATCAATCCGCAACCACCAGAATTCAATTATTAAGTCGTAGCGTTGCAGTCGGCATACGTGCACTTTTACGTAATGCAAAATATCCTAAAGAATTAGAAGAAGTAGCAATATCCAGTTAAAATTCATTGAAAAAATGAATAAACTATTTGATATTTTGTATGGAAATCCAGGTATAACCCGTGATTTTACTGAGTTGGATTTCCTCGAAAAAATTAAGATTTATATTTTGAATATTAATCCTGAAACTAAGTATGATAAAACGCATTGCTTTAAAGGATTAGCTTTGACAAATAAAACTGTTATAAATCTATACAAATCGCTGTTTTATATTCATAGGGACATTAAATATATTCATCTTTAAAAACTAAATCAAGATGCACTTTTCTCGTAAGGAAGTAGAAACGGCAAAATGTTACACTTTTTCGGAAAGGTAATAAGATGGGCAATCCAATAAAAGTAAAAGAGAGGTGTACTAATTACATGAATTTCGGAGAAAATTTGGGAAAATGCTGAATTTTAGGTAATCGGAAACCATTTTTTTCACTTTTGGAACTGAATGTACGTGCAATGTTAGGAGTTAGATCAGTAGTGTTGAGATTTTTGGAATGGTCGTTAGGATAGTTGTTTTTAAGCGTTTGTTTGATATCGCTATGTTATGTAGATCAAAAGATAAAAATTCAAGAGTAATGTGCACACCATGAAAAACTGATATTTATGAATCACCCTGTAACTCCTAAACGGTTCAGATTGCCCCCCTCCCCTGCCATAAAATTTTTTTTTGTTTAGTTGAGATCTATCACCCTACTTATTTCGGCACGTCAGATCTGAAATACCCTGTATACCTGTAATCTTAATTAAACTGAAACAATGTGGCAATTTACAGGCTGACTCTAACTTAATTGTTACTTCTGAAACATTTTCTGAAATATGTAAAAGACATGTTTTCAAACATTTACTGCGATACTCCTCATTATCTAAGTATAAAGGACATAATAGTAAATCACTGTATTAAGGATGCAAGAGAAACATATCCGGCCTGGTTTGATGAAAATAATAAGTACTATGGTCACAGGATCCAAGCAGTTCACTTTTTCATCAAAGTGCTTCTAAGAAAACACTGCAAATGCAAATTAAAAAAGGTTAAAAAAGAAGAACAAATAAGAAAATCCAAAAACTGATAAATTTAACAAATTCGTATAAATAAATTTTAGTTACCTTTTTGAGAAGTGTAGGGACAACGTGACAACGTGAGTAAGATTTTCACCTCTCACGCTAAAATAAAAATACCCATTTTCCCCCTGAAATGGAGCAAATTTTATTATGTCCTCCAATATTGAATAAGGATGGATCACTTCATCTTCATTTGAAATTGAGGAAACTTTCAATTTTCTAGAGACAACATTACTATTAATAATATTTCTAAAATTGATGAGTGTCGAGTTCGAAAATCAGAAAGGACTCATTTTTGTAAAATGCAATGTTTTACGTTTTTTTAGTCTCCAAATATCTTTATACTCAATCAAAAACAAAATTGAAATTAATTAACCACTCCTAATTTTTAAATTAAAATGACAATGTATTTCATTTATCAAAATGATTGATTTTGAAGAATAATATTCTCAATTCCAATTAACAATAAATAGCTTTAAAATAGAGCTAACCAATTTGGCTTCCGGGGAGCTCAGTAATAAATTCAAATAATTCGGAAACGTGTACGATCGCGGCTGCTTTGAAATATTATAAACGTCATTATTCCATTTTTCATAGGTGCAAAACTTACAACAGACCTAAGCTGGTTTCCATAGAATCGCAAATAAATTGTAAGTCTTCTTATTGGTTATACAATCCCACAATTAATTTCAATACATATTTCATATGCATGCATTAAATTTTCAAGAAGCTGTTTTCTCGAAAAGTTTATGACTTTCTCGGTTATATTACTGACACACGTATAGTATCGATACCATAGTATCAATACCATGGTGTCGCTCATACTATAGTATGAGACTACTCATGACACCTACGAAGAAATAACTAAACGGAACTGCTGTAAACGCAATTTTCTGAAGCATCTCACAACTCCAAACATACTCTCCACAACAACCGCATTTTGAACATCGCCGTAGTAATTTTTCTTTTCTAGGTAAATTTGCGAAAAACATTACTTTAAGTACAATAGCCCCAAACATATTATATTTACGACGTCTCTGCGATAAACTAAACCAAGCTCAAGCTAAATAAAAAAAAATTTGCCAAATGTAAACAAGAACGAAAATGAATTTTCCTTACTACTTTCAATTAAAATTGCTAAGTAATTAACTTTGTTTACACGTTTAGAGCTTTTGAAGAAACTTACGTATGAAATGATATTCCGGGCGATCTGCGATGGACGCGATTTTCACAATTTTGCAGAATCCACGACATTTTATTTAGTTTATTATAGTTTATTTTGCAATGGAAACTATTTTTACTTTCTTTATGTTTAAGTTCGTTAGGTTTTTTTCACAAATTAACACTCTTTAGAGCGATCGAACATAAAAGGAAACTTTTTCGGCACTTGTTTACATTAAAAATGACAATTCAAGTATCTTCTTCTTATTGACGAAATTAAAGTCGCCCTTTCGTCCCCCATACTTCTTCCACAAGTGAGATGCTTCACTCACGTACCGGATTTTTACACGGTATAGCCATTCCGCTTAGTTCTTCTTCTTCGTAGCCTGACACACTTGATTCGTGGTACAGAGTTGTCATTCACTAGCAGTTGTCATTATTGTCAAGTTTTTTGTTTTATATTTCTAAAAAAAAAATCCAACACTTTTACAATCGTACAACTTGTCCTTTTTGCCTTCTCTTAACTATTGTGTTCAAGGACTTTCGGAATTCGTACAACTTTTAAAAGATTTTGCAGAGTTTTTGTGTGAAAAATTAAAATCTTCTTCTTTAAAATGTTAGTGACGCGGCAGTAAGTAGACAATATATACAAAACATAAGTGGGAAGATGGCGCTGAAGTCACTACATTCGTGGTGTACCAGGTCAAATTTGCGAATTTCAATACCACGAATATGTGGGAATACCATGTCGTTTCAGATGGTATTGGCATGGTATGGAGTGACACATATATACAAGTAGTATACCACGTTGGATTGCAATACCATGGCATCAATACTACATGTCTGTCATAAGCATTAGACCCACAATAAAGCTTTCAAACATTTGTGTTTCTGAATAATTAAAACTTTTTAAAAGGCTTCTTTCATCTCGAACATCAATTTCCCCCATTGCGTCTGCTCAACTGTATTTTACTTAGAATAAAAAAACTAAACAGGAATGCCGACAGTGACTACAATCCCAGTTGTTCAGTACAGGTGTAATTATTATGAAGGTAAAGAGCCGGGAATTGAAATTGAATTTGAAAATAGTTCAACGTCACTAAATTACCTAATATTTGTTATTTAAAGTAATTATTGACATGATTTAACGTCTGTAATGCAAAATATAATAATATTTAAATAAATGTAAATTATTTTAAGAGTAAGCTCCCACATGTAATGTTTTCTCGAACAGTCTGTGAATATAAGGTATCTTGCTTCTTGACTATTGCAATCTCAAACTATTTGTTATTAGTTAATAGTTCCACTTATCGCTGCAAACTATCAACTAACCTTATAATGAAGTATATAAAGTTGTTTAATAAAGATTTTTATCCTGGAAATTTATAGTTATTTCTACCAGGGAACCACGACAAAAATTTATGGGTGGGGTGAGGAGGTGGCGTTATACAGATTCTTAACGAATTGACCTATTGGGATGATTGTTTTATACAGTATAAACAACCATTGCAACTATGGGACATGTTTCCTCCTTGATAAATGATAAAAAAAATTTGTACTAGAGCGACTACGAGCCATGGTATGAAAGGCGGCCGTGACTAATTTCGTAACGTGTTGGCGGATTTGGATAACTATGCTTTCTTTCTATAGAGTGTACTGCTTCTGCAACTGTTGAAATTCTTCTGCAATTGTTGAACTTTTCGTATAAATGAAGATACCGAAAAGTGACAAATAAAATAGTTTTAAAAAAGTTCAACCGTAGTAGATATAAAATTAAAAATTATTTAATGCTTTTTTGCGCTTTTGTGAAGTCGGTTGAAGTTTTATTTTTGAAACTATTTTTTCTATTTGTGTTTGTAATCTCAAATAATTTGTTAAAAATTTCAAAATTTGCTTACTTTCTAGGAAATTTATGCATTTGTCATTAGCTCGAATTTTATTTCAACCATTTATTCATCTTCCAATGAATAGCTTTAACACCATATAAGCTACTTTACTTTTTGCTTTGAAGGACACAAAAGGTTATGGCCTCGATCAAAAGCTCAATACAAAAATTCGAGAAATCGTAGCTCAAAAATTTTAATAAGACTTGGACGTTTTTATTTACTCACTTAAATTTTAAGAACTATACTATACACTTTTTTTAACTATACACTTTTTATTTTTGAGAACTATTTAAGAACTATAAGAGCTCATACTTCATCTCGCTTTAGCAACAATTATATGAAAAGGGCTTTTTATTGATGATGATATGGATGCAGATCTTCAAAAAACTATTGAAGATGTAATAAATAACGTTAATTTTATTTCATATAATAATACTAAAAATTGTGATGAAAAAGCTGAAGCATTGCTTTATCAGCTCAATAAAAAATTCAAGCTGGTCAAAATTATGGATTCCATATTTTCATTTTCCATATTATCATATATGTCGATTGCAAAGGAGTCTATTATGAATGTACGGGAGATTGGCAAGATTTCATTTGAATTGCGTTAAAGAAATGATTCCTTATTGCAGGCATCAGGACATTTTCGTTTTTCTAAATCTGCCCATATATATCTCCAGGATATTCAAAATTTGAATTTGATTCTAGTGTTTTTCATACAAGGATTTTTCACACCCGTACTGCTAAACTAAGTTGCGGAATTTGGACAGATATGATCATGAGCAATCACTGTTGAAATCAATAAAAACAGATGAAGGTGTTGCTCAGCACATAAATACAAGTTAAGCAGGTATAAAAAAAAGTACTGAAGACATTAAAAAACGTCTTCAGTGGTGTTTATTACATGATTCTTTTCCTCAGGTTTAAAATAATGTCCATTGCAAGTGGAGTCGTTGGCGATGAAAAAATAAATTGTCATATGTCGTTAAGTTGGAATTACTCCTATGACTAAAAAGAGTTGAGGGCTTGGCTCCACATGAGATCCGATAACTTTTTAACAGTGAAAGCGTTATGAGCTTGTGAGTCATGGCAACCTTCTTTACATGAAATGTTTTTGGTGGGATAATACTTACTCAAGCGATATTTGGGAATCACCGATTTTTGTGACTTGACTAAAGTGCACATTACACATGGCCAATCATGCACTCATCCGATATAGCTCCAAAAAGGAATCAGTGTGAAAACCGAGTGACGGCGAGGGATATTGTCATTACTAATTCCCCATAAACCTCAATGAAGTTGCTTTTAGCATAATCGCACCGAAGAGTAAATCTGGAAGCACCTGTGTCTACTATAAATGTGTAGTTTTGTTCTTGAACCATCCCGTTGATAACTAAGCCTTTATAGTTTTGCTGCAATTTCTCTATGTTGATAATGATTACTTGGGCGTCGATTCCACTGTGCAGCTCTTGCTCCGCAGAGTTGGTCCGTATTCCTTTCACTGTTGCGAGCGCAGAATTGGTATAAAGCTGGCAGCTTCGTCGCTTCTTTGTTCAACTCGCTCTCTTTCTCTGCACGTTTCACAGCCAGATCTAGAATATGACATTGCCATCTTGTGGAGAGTTTGATTTTCTTCTTTTCCTACAATCTCTTTAGCAGGTTTATCATTTGAAATTATTTTTGCTTTTCCGATGCATTGACTCTACTGGAGGTATATTTTATTTCGGTTACCTATCTCAAGCGAACAGTAATTCGTGAGACTTGTTTTACTGACTCAAAAGCCAGAGCGTAAGCCAATACCTCAGCGTTTCTCAGTGATCTTCCGAGTCGTGCTGCTTGATGCAGGTCATAATCCGCAAATAAATTAATAAATGCTTCTCTTGCGACCTTGTTGACATAATCTTGGCTGAACATGGGATAAGCTTAATTCTAAGATGTAATAATTGTACGTAAAATGTTGGAGGATGAAGTCTTTTATTAGCAGTTACCATCTGTAGATCAAGTCGCTAAGTGACGTTTCTGGACACTCTCTAATTCAGTCCTAATTGCATCCACGTCATTTTTAACCTGTCCTATCAGTTTCTTCTCTATATATGGGACTTAAGTTCTTCCATTTTCTTTTTTATATGTGATTGGAGATAATTTTCATAGAGCTTTCTATGTCCTTCAGTTTCTTCTCTATCGTTGTTTCCAGACCTTCAAACTATTTTGACATATAAGTTGCCATTTCAGCTTTTACTTCTTCAACATAAACCTTTAGTTCAGCTACTATTGATGATTTCAATTCGGCCGTTGACTATTTATGTCGACGATTCTGACTTTAGTTCCTTAACGGACCCTTCCATCGATGATTTCTACTCGGTTGAGCACAATTTTTGTTCTTCTTTAGACGATTTTATTTAAGCCGTATTTGGAGTGGTTTCTTCTTATTCTAGCTCGTCTTCAAAAACAAAAGTCTTTCTTTCGTGTTCAATGTAGTAACGTATCCAATACATTTTCATTTCCAGCCGTAGGTAGGAAGGTTAATACTTAATGGCTTCTTCACGTCTTCAATGCGTAAATCCTTCAATTTGTGACAAATGTTTAGATTGACTGCACTTTTTCACTTTAATTTCACAATCACGTTTTTTAAATTCAATTTGCAGTCTTTCTTCATTAATCGCACTACTGACACCAATTGTAACGTAATAGGGGATCCTTAGGCTCGGCGGATTAATTAGGACAATTATATTTAATTACAAATGTTCACAGTTTTTATTCACTTCATTGATTAGTTTGTTTCACAATTATTCTTCACAATAAAACGTTTAACTTTACTTATTAGCAACTATCACTTCACTAGTTCAAACACAACTAACTAACCACGCTGCTACCAAGCCTATTTATACTACTTAGTTTGATTCTAGAAAGTTCAGCAACTGTTTCGTTATTCATTTTCCCCATACCAAGTCATCACAGGTTCGATTATGCCTTTGACTTCATACATCATCTGAGGTTTTTCTGATTTCCGAAATTCGGGACATGCACATTACACAACTTGCTTTCATTTTCATCACGTAGCCTATGCCAGACTATAGTGCACGTTACAATATTAAGTTAACCCCTGAATTTCTGCGCTGCTGCTCAACTTCTATCGGCATCCTTAAAGATTATCCATTGAATGGAAAACGATGTCGCCGTGCAAAAATTACCCGTATTTGAAACACAGAATAATTCAAATAAGATTTTGAAAATAACCTAATTCGAATTGTTGCAACCCGGTCATGAAAATCGATGGATATTTTAAAAATATGGGGCGTTTTCAATCGAAGTAATGTGTTCGAGTATATGAATCGCTCAGTTACTTTCAGTTTTTCCAGAGTACATACGTGTTAATTAATTTTCGAAATAAGAATTTTTAAACAAAGTTACAGTAGCGCTATTTAATATCAACGCTATACTGTCAGTTATTTTACAAATTCGCTCATTAGATAATGAAATTATAAAATAGTACTAATGAAACTAAGTGAAGCGAAATTATGCTGAATAATATAATTTCAATATCTAATGAGCAGGGCCGCCGACGGGGAAGGGCGGGGGGGGGGGGGTGGCGAAGGGGTAAACCCCCCGGGCCCGGGCTTTGAAAGGGGCCCGTCATCTAAGTCATATACAGAAAATTTTTTCCATTTTAATTATTTATATAAAAAAAATGCTTCACGATTGAAAAAGTGTATTATACTAGACAGATTTTAAACTGAAAGTCAATCATTCGATTGTTTATGGGCGCGTAAACGCTAAGTGCCGGGCCAGAAATTCGCTTCGCGGGGGGCCGTACGTGGTACCCCCGGGCCCGAATTTTGTCTCTACGGGCCTGCTAATGAGCGCCCAAGCTTTTATTTATAGTCATACGAATACAGAAATTCCGTGAAGAAATACGTTAAAGGTATATTTTTATTTTTGGCCCAAAATTTATGTGCTTATATCCTTTGTAAACCCAAAATTATCAAAGCTAAGTTACTATTTCAAACAAAATATTAATGTAAGTAAAAATTCATTTTACTCAAAATATTCAAAATGAGGTACTATTTTATTAATTATTTAATGGAAATATTATTTTAAGCCTAAATTTATTACAGCAAAAACTTATTTTTTTCTCTTTAGTACATTTTTATATTATATTGTTACATAAAAACTTTTTCTAAAAATATTTTTTTTTGTGTAATTTTATTTTTTACTTTTTAGTCTTTTGAAATCTTGCAATCAATATTAGATCTATTATTTGTCAACATTTTTAAGTTGTTTAAATTTTGTTACGACCATTGTCACAGAAATTTTACTATTTATTAGAAATTGCATCCATAAGTCAGGTATTGTTTATTAGGCAATGTCTTATACTTTCTTGAGACTTTTGCAACCTTATCTGATTCTTATAAATTTCATGACATCTGTTAGGTTTACTATCCATCTGCGTTGGTCTTCTTGCCAATGAATGTTTCGGATTAATAGATTCCACCACGCGAATGTGAAGATTTGCTCCATGTCATAATAATATTACATTATCATATTGGACGTCTACCATATTGGATTTAGAATGACGTCACTTTACTTATTGTGTTTCGCTCATCAAGCCCTTTCATTTGATACCCATATCATAGGGGTTGCTGTGGAAATGATAACGTCCGCCATATGAGATTAAAAGTGGCGGCATTTAAGTAATCGTGCATTGTCTCAAGAACCAAACGTGTGTTCCGAATTTCAGCCCGATAGCTTCACTGGAAGTGGGTGAAATATTGATTACAAAATTCCAAGACATACATCCAAGTGAAGTTAAATAAAAGCTTTTAAAAATGCGAGAAAATTGGATTGGTTTTTTTAATCTTGTGAATATCAGAGCGTAATATAAAATTAAGCAGTATTCTCTTATTTCCTTATTTGTAGCATTACGAAGTTAGTTAGTTGTTTTTGGGAAGTCAAAAACAACTAACTTACTTCGTAATGTGTGGACCGATTTGGATGATTCTTTTGTTGTTGTATAGAGTATGATCCCCCATTTCTAATAATGAAAAAATATGTTCCTAGAGCGCGGTGGGAAGAGGAAGGGTGTATGGAGTATATTCCCCCATTGGTACCACGACACAATTTTAGATGGTTGGGTTGTAGTAGGGGAGGGGTTGGGTAAGAACTTGTTCATGAGTACACCGATTTGGACGATTCTTTCTATGTTATATAAAGTATAGTCCCCCAGTGCTAATATGAGAATAAATTTTTCACTTGAGTGGTCATGGGGGGGAGTAGGTTAACTTCTTACCGTGTGGACCGATTTGGTTGATTCTTCTTTTGATGTGTAGAATATGTTGCCCACTGGTGCAATGACAAAAATTGATGGGGTAGGATGATTTGCGGAAGGGGCATTACCCAATTCTTTAATTCCCCCACTTATTTCGAAAATTATTTGTCCCCCATTGCTTCTATATGAAAAAGTGTTGTCCTAGGCTTAGGAATGGGGGGAGGCGTAACCTATCTTTGCGTGGACCGATTGTACAGAATACGTTTCCTGATTGATAAGTGATAACAACTTTGTACCTGGAGTGACTACGATAATTCTCTGACTAGGGTAATTTTCTTCTGCAGTGTAGAGTTCGGTAGCGCACTAGGGCCATGTTCAGAATTTTCTAAGGTGAGTTATGGTAGGGTGGCCGTAAATAATTTTGTAATATGTTGCCGGATTTGGATAATTCTGTTTCCATTCTTTAGAAAGCACTCCCTCTGCAACTTTTGAAATTGCTTTGTTCGTACGAGCAGCATTCTTCGAGTTGCATATATAAATACAAGAAACAAATTAAACAGAACAAAATAATTGAAGATAGTGTGTAAAATGAGATACTAAACGTTTCAGCTTACGGGATCAAAAGAAGGGACGATTAAATACTTTTGTTGCAGTTCTTTGGTTTGTTTAATTTTCATCGACTTCAAAATGTCCGTAGTAGCAAAAATAATATGACAAATTATTTTACGCATTTTAGCGCTTTTTGTGTCGGGCAACTTTTTTTTTAAAAAACTATTTTTTATTAACCTACTTCCCAAAAATTAAGAGGACTTAAGTTTGACACGGATTTTTTTTTTGTGTGCAGGGGAAGGGTGGGTGGGGTTGGGAAGAAACTTCGTAACGCGTGGACCAATTTGGATAATTTTCTGTTGTATAGATTAGAATCCCCCATTGCTAGAAATAAAAAAAAAATTTCCTTGGGTGGGCTGGGAAGGGGGAGGCGTAGTCTAACATCGGAACTCCTGGACCGATTAGGATGATTATTTTTTTATCGGATAGAGCATTTTACCCATTTCAAAAATCTTGTTGGTAAGGAAGGGGTGGGGTGTGGTGGTAGAACCTAACTTTTTAGTGTGTAGACCGATTTGGATGGTCCTCTTTTTGTTGTGTAGAATATGATCGCCTATTGTTAATAATGGAAAAAAAATCTTCTGTGCTAGGGCGGGAAAAGGGGAAATGGTAGTCCAATTTCGTAACGCGTGGATCGACTTGGTTGATTATGTTTCTGATGTAAAGAGTATTTTACCCCATTGGTAACACGAAAACATTTTAAACGATGGGGTTGGGGTGGGGGTGGTGGTGGATGTCATCTTCTTAACGCGTAAATCGTTTTGGCTGATTCTTCTTTGATCTGTAGAATATGTGGCCATATAGGTTCCACGACAAAAACTTATGGGATGGGGTGTGGTGGGAAGAGGTCGTTACCCTACATGTTAACGCACAGAACTATTTGGACGATCGGACTAATTTAGATGAATGCATAGAGTATCTATTTGTGTCATAACAAAAAATGTGGCTTACTGTGAGAGTTGAAGGAGAAGCGGCGCCTAGCTCCGTAAGGCGTAGACCGGTTTCGATGATTTTGATTATGTTGTACAGAATACGCTTCCTGATTGGAAAGTGATAAAAGTTTTGTGCCTAGATGATTCTTCTTATGTATAGAGTACGGTCAAGCACGTACAGTGGCGTACGTAAAAATTTTGAATCTAAGGAAAGGGTATGAAAGGGTTACCATGACTAATTTTTTAATATGTTGCCGGGTTTCGATTTGAGATGCCGGTTTTCCTTTCTATATAGTGCACTACCTCTGTAACTGTTCAAAATGGTTTCATTGTATGAGCAGCATTTTTCGAGTCTTATATGTGCAAAGACACTAAAAGGTGTTTTAAAAGAAAATTGGAACCGGCGTCACAAAAAGCGCTTTTTAAATGTCGGAATAGATAAAAAATTAAAAATTATTTTATGCTTTTTAACGCTTTTTGGGAAGTTGGTTCAACTTTTTTAAAACTATTTTATTTTCTCTTATTTTTGGTTATGAAAGTTACGCTGATTTGAGTTCATGGACTCTCAAACCAAACCAGCCTTGCAGGTACCCCACTTAAATATTACAATCCACATAGTGGCGGATCTATGGGGAATTTTCAAGAGGTTAACCCCTCCCCACTACGCTCCGCAACGTTTGTTTTTCTCAATTAATGTTTGGAAAAGATGTCATTTGAAAAGTATTTTATTCAAAATTTTGAACATATATATATTTTTCATCAACATTTGAACTTCTCACCAGAGGGATTATTTTTCATGCTTTTCTTAAGAACGAAGTAGGAGGGGGGCTTGTTGACTACTCCAGACGTTTTCACTCTAAGAAGCGCACATTTCTCAAAATTCGATGCAAAAATCCAACATTTTATTTGTACTGACAAATGATTTTGAATCCAGAAAAATTATCGTAAAAAGCAATAAAGTTAAGATGGCCAGATGTTTCCCTTCGTTATTGCTTTTACCGACAAGCCATCGAGCTCAAACCTGTCATATTTAAAAATCTTTAGCGACCCAATACTTTCCGATAAAGTGTTTGCTATAAAATGCCTTGCGATTACTACCAAAATTCCGTAAACTTAGTAAGACAGAGGGAGAAATGAATTTTAGTGCCGTGCCCGTTAGAAAACGTGGATTGACTGAACACTGCGACGTAATAAATTCATTCTAAGAAAGCTAAAGATCTCGATCGAAACCCACAAGGATATCGATTAAGATCCTAAAAGAAATCGTTGTACAAAACAGAGCCCTTTGAAGAGCAACTGTTTCGGTCATTTCCATAGAGGATTGAAGGAAACTGCTAAGTAACTACGTGTTCCATAAAAATACTTTCAGGATGGTTAAAGTCAACTCTCATTTAAAATGCCGGCTCACAAATTACTGTACGATACTTTAATAGAAAGAAAGAAGAAATCTTTCAAAACTAACTCCTAAAATTAGCTCACTATCAGTAGTTAATAGCACTCTTTCGTAGGCCTAAAATGTAGTCTAATAAATAGTCATTCAAAACCTTGGTGAAAAGTTATTATTATTAAGGGACATGTAAATTGTTCTTGCAAGGGCATTATGAATTTTAACCTGACTATTCCGGATACGGTTTTGAACTCACTACTAAGCTAATATTTGTACTACTTATAATAAGTCTTAAACCTTTACTAATCCTCCTAAGCGATCAAGGGATTCTTTATTTTCACGTATCCTGCACCTCTTAGTTCGAAATTGATAATTTGAAGCAAATAATCGTGTATTTAAATAATTCTAATTATGATTCAAGTTTTAATAATAAAGTCTCGTTAAATAAAATAATCACGTCAAAATATTTACTTTAAAAGCTCCTGTAATTATCTAATTAATTTCAATAATTTTTCAAATGTATATTTTCACACTTAATTCCAGTATATTGCCCTTTTTGCTTCCATCTTTAATTAAAACACGAAACCTCTCCGAGCAGTCCTTTTTGACTTGACTTTCCAACTTTAACGCTAACTGGACCAGAATATTTAAATAATCTTTTAAAAAGGGGCAAAATAACTAGCAAAAAAGAGTGCCAGGTTCATAGGATTTTGTGGTTTTATATAAAAGTTAGAAGGTAAAATGAATTCAACTCTTACAAGAAGTGTTTCGTGTGTTTTCATTAATTAGACGTCTTCAGAGCTGAGATCATAATTGGGACAGGTAAATTAATACAAGACGCTCTTATCATGCAACTATTCTCCGTGGGGTTGTCCCAAATGCTTAGCTTTCTAATGTAATTAACCTAGGACTAAATTACTAACAAGGTGATGATGAAAATAATTGGCAATATTCCGTAAATTTTATCAGAATTTCACCTCTGTAATTTGTATAGACCCTGGGAGTCTCGGTAGGTTAGGTTAGGGTGGCGGCCGTCAGCCCTACAGCCGATCAGCCTCACATATAAGCCTATAAATGGTCCGTTGTGTTTGGAGTCTCGGTAGAAACATAATTTTTATGAAAGTCGATTTACACGGCGCAACGTAGAATTTTTTAGTGGATGCCTAAAAACGCGAGACAAATATAATAAACACAAGAGTAAGCCGATTTTCGTTGCTTTTCTATTTTCATATCTTATAATCGCAGAGCAGCACTTCGTTTCTATGAGCTTATTTTAGGAAATATAACCTGTCACGTAGATAATCTATGAAAACGGTGCCACTCTGGGTGTTTTTCCAGTCACACGGTCTTCGTGGTTTAAATATTCATGAAGTCACGCAAATTCTTTTGTCAGAATAATGTTTCAATTATTTTCGGTCAAATTGAAATTTAATCTACTGAAAAAATTTTATGGCAGTCAGCAGAAGAAAATAATTGAAAAAACGTGAATAATAAGGGATGTCTAATGTGCCTTATTTTAGCGACTTTTAAATGTATTGAAATAATTAATCTAATTTATCTAAACTAGCTTCCTTCAGCTTTAACAGAAAAATTATACCTAATCGGCTAGATAATTTGACTGTTGTTGTTCATTGATACCGTCGAAAATTCCAATTCTTTAATTTTATACATAAGCACTAGTTGGGATGCCCCAATTAAATGTCTACTTAACATATATTATCCTTTATAGTGATATCGATTTGAAACGTTTCAATACCCCAACTAGTCATTAGACGCTTTGGGAAAATATTGAAAATTGCAAAAATTTGGAACTTGTCAGTGTCGTCGTTCAATTGGTAGGAAAATATGAATCTGTGCGAAAAAAGTCGTCGATATAGTGTTAGAGATGCGGTCTTGGCTTTTCCATGAGATTGATATGTTTCACTTCCGCTAACAGCAACCCATGATTATTTTCTGCAGACTATAAGTCAGGCGAACAAAGGCTGTTGGTGTTTGCAAAATAATATCGGTGGATCAGAATCCGTCCTTCTTGTCGAATGGTGTGAAGTTTTTCTGCCGCCTCAAGGTCAAAATTCTAAAGTAACATTTGGAAACTCTTGCTTAAATAAGTAAGCATTTTGCTCTAGAATGTTTGTTGCAATTTTAAAGGTTCCGTACCCGAAGGGTGCCAACCCGATTGTTCTGCCGTTCGATCGAAGAAATATCCAAATCGGTCCACGCGTTACAAAGTTAGGTTAGTATACACCAAGAAGACCTGCCCACAAACCCGTCTTACACCAACTTTTCACTAAGTACCATGAATCATTCACTATCCCTTCCCATTAGGTTTCAGAAGACCTATTCACCTATGCTGCGTACGTCAGTTCTCGCCGCATTTCCCATCTCCAAAAAAGTGGCAACGACTCCTTAAACTACTTACGCTCCTAACCACCTAATGCACCACCGGTCTCCGATCAAGTACCTCTCCCCAGCAGCTTGTCAGTCTATTACTAGAACGTAAGAGTATTTCGCAAAGAAACCTCCAATATTTTTCTTAACTCCCACAAATTCCCGCACGATATCTTTGCCTTAACTGGAACCAATCTAACAACAGGAATTCTCGACAACGAACTATTCCCTCCAAACTATACCATTTTCCGTGTTGACGGTTGACCAGTGAACCACCAGGTCTCGGGGTTCTCATAGCTGCTCACAACCGTTATGATGCCACCCTGCTCAAGACCTCCGACTCTACAATATCAGAGTTTGTATGTATCAAATTAACACTAAATAAGTGTCTTCTGTACATTCTTTGCTGTTATATTCGTCCCTTTACACCTCTATATGCCTACGAGCCGATAATAATTGGATGACTTTACCCTCCCCCGTATTCAGTGGTCATTGTCTGAGGACTGTTCCCACTTTGTCTCCCTTTACGCCTCTTCATCCAAAGAAGCTTTTTTCACCGATCAGCTCTCTGTTTCTGGTCTTTTTCAAGTAAGTGAAGTCAGGAACTTTCTGGACAGACAACTATTTTTATTTTTTTCTTTAGACCCAGTTAACTCGACTGTCGCGGAAAGCAGCCATCTCCTCTCCTCCCTCGATCGTCACCATCCTCCCCTGTTCCTCGTTTTCTCCTACGAACACCCTCATGCACTTTCAAGCTCTGAGTCTTCTCTTTCCTTCAATTTTCGTAAAGGCGACTTTAAAAAATTAAATCACTTGCTCCTCAAGTCTTACATTGCCACTAACCCTCAACATCTTCCAGTTGACGTTGCTTTAGAGGCATTCTATTCAGAAATTCACGCCCGTCTTACACAATCTATCCCCCTTTTTCCTCGTAAAAACTACTCGTCCCCCGTATGGTACGACAAAGAATTACGCTCTCTCAGCAACAGGAGAAATAAACGTTGGCAAACTTTTCTTCTATCCCAGACCGAGTCTGACTATTCTTCCTATCTATCTGCTTATACCTCTTTTTCTGAAAGTTGTGATATCCTCAACTATGAGTACCTCCAATGGATGGAAACTAGCCTCATATCCTACCCCAACCGTTTTTATAACTTTATTAATTCCAAGAAGAAATCCAATGGTTACCCCTCTACCCTAAAACTTGAGAATACCTCTTCGTCTGATCCTAAGGTTATCACCAACCTCTTTGCACACTTCTTCAGTAAATTTTTCAGCGACAATTCCCTACAACCTGACCTTAACTACTTTTCATTCTTGGGCAAATGCACTCGAACATCGTTTACGTCTTTCGAACCTTATCCCGAACTAATCGCCGCCAGTATCAACGGGCTTGAGGACGACTTCAACCCAGGTCCAGTGTGCCATGCATCTAATTCAACCCCTTACCTTACTTTTCCGCCTCTCGGTCACTCAAGGGGTTTTCCCTCATTTATGGAAAAACTCGTATATTATTCCCTTCTTCAAAAAAGGTTGCAATAACGATGTGTCCAACTACAGACCCATCGCTAAATTATCATCCATACCTAAACTATTCGAAAAATTGGTCTATGATTCCATGTTCTTCCACTGTAAGTCTATCTTCTCCCTCTCCCAGAATGGCTTCCTCAAAGGAAGATCTACAACCACCAACCTTAGTGAGTTCGTCTCCAAAACACTATGTGCCCTGGAAAACGGTAAAGATGTGAATGTTATCGCCACCGATTTTAATAAAGCCTTTGACAAGATCTCCCATAACGTTATCCTGTTCAAACTTGATCGCCTAGGCTCCTCTCGATTCATCTCCTGGGTTCAATCCAACCTCAACAACCGACAGTACAATGTTCTTTTCAGCTCATCCATTTCTAACCCTATTGTCGCTCGTTCCAGCGTCCCCTAGGGCAGCCACCTCGGTCCATTGATTTTCATCCTTACAATAAATGATGTTGAATTTTTCATCAAACACTCAGAGCTGTCCATTTATGCTTATGACATAATATAAATAAACATATCTCCTCCACAACCGACTCTCTTCTCCTGCAAAAAGAACTCGATTCCTTCACCTCATGGTGCATGAAAAACTTTCTTGAACTCAATGTCTCCAAATGCCAGTCCATCTCTTATTCCCGCAAGCGTCTTACACCCACCCCGAGAGTCTACATCCTAACCGACTTACCAGTCCCTATCGTTACCTCTTTGTGTAACCTAGAAATAATCTGTGATAGCGAACTCAATTTCCGTTCCCACATTGACAGCATAATTAACAGAGCTAACATAACTCCGCGCTAGTGTTTGTGATGCGCTGGTCCAGAGAGTTCTCCAATCCTTATGTTTCCAAATCTCTCTATATATCTTTCGTTAGACCTCTCCTTTAATATGCCAGCCAGGTATGGTCACCTACACAAACAACTCACATTAACAGGATTGAATCCGTCCAGCGTGGGTTCATTCGCTTCGCTCTACGTGATCTTCCGTGGGTAGACAGATTCAACCTTCCACCTTATGAAAACCGTCTGACACTTACAGACTTACAACCTTTAAATAAACGTCGTGATGTTTCCGACATTCTCTTCATTCATCAGCTATTAAGTGGTGCCATAGACTGCCCTTCAATCCTGCAATCTTTACCCATCTATGCCAATCCTTACAACCTTAGGTCCATTCCCCTTTTCCTACGGTCAAAGCGAGCCAATTACCAGGATGCTACGAAAAGTCAACGACATTTCCTCCTTTGACTTCCATCTGAGTAAATCATCCCTTCATCCCGCCCTTCTTGATGGCCTTTCTTAATTCTTATTCCTTTCAGCTTGTATATACTTTAATTACAGCTCATATTGTAGCTTTTACTATTTATTTATTATGTCATCATTTATTATAGCTTGTAGTATTAGTATTATGTTATAGCTTGTGATTGTAGTATTATTATGTAATAGCTTTTATTAAGCTTAAATAAATAAATAAATTTTAAACGAAAACAATGCCATATTGTATTGCTCAGCGGTTTATCCCACTGCATATGATGTAGTTAATAGCCGTGTTTTTTAATGAACTGGATCATCACATCATTACCAGAACGATTAGGGAAATTTTTTAACCGACTTCCCAAAAGCACAGAGGTTCTAAATTCGACGCGTATTTTTTTAAATTTTTTTTTTTTATGTCTGACCGGGCATAACTTCGTAACGCGTCGACCGATTTTGATGATTCTTTTTTTGTTGGGTAGAGTATGTTCACCGATTGGTACCATGTCAAAAAAATTTTTGGTGGGGTTGGGGTGGGGGTGAAACCTAACTTTGTAACGCGTGGTACGATTTGGATGGTTCTTTTTTGTTGTACAGAGTATGATCCCCCATTGCTAATAGGAGAAAAGAATTTGGTCTAGGGTTGAGGGGAGGGGGAGGGGTAGGCTAACTTTGTACCGAGTGGACCGAATTGGATAATTCTTTTTCTGTTGGGTAGGGTATGTTCCGTGTTTGATAACAGGAGAAAGAAATTTTGGAGGGATGGGGGTGGGGGGTGGGGGTGGAACCTAACTTTATAACGCGTGGTCCGACTTCGATGGTTCTTTTTCTGTTGTATAGAGTATGATCCCCCATTGCTAATAGGAGAATAATTTGGTCCTATGGTGAAAGGTGTGGGTGGGGGGGAGGGGTTGCCTAACTTCGTAACGCGTGGACCGATTTGGATAATTTTTTTCTATTGGGTAGAATAATATGCTTGGTTGATACTACGAGAAAACAAATGTTGCTGGGGTGGGGGGGAGGGTGGAAGCTAACTTTTTACCACGTGGACCGATTTGGATGGTTCCTTTGTTGTTGTATAGAGTGTGATCACCCATTGCTAATAGAAGAATAATTTGGCCCATGGTGGGGGGTTGGGCGAGGGGAGGAGTAGTCTAACTTCGTAACGCGTGGACAGATTTGGATATTTCTTTTTCTTTTGGGTAGAGTATGCTCGCTGGTTGTTACCACGAGAAAAAAAAATTGTGGGTATGGTTGAGGTGGGGGAAGGGACGTTGGTGCTGGTTTTACCGTCAATACAGACGGAATTCGATTTGTCGTGCAGATAGGCTAGAAATAGACGAACGTTTTCATAAATTCGGCGGTCCCGTAAACGGGACAAGAGGTATCGTCAATCGTTGGAATCCGCAGAGCGCATAGTCAATTTAACTGTAGGTGGGATTAGGGGATCGATAAATGAGTGATGTTAGGATGAAGTAGTTTTGGTTAGCGGAAGGGGCGAATTAGTAGAGGTAGAAGTAGTTTGAGAGGGTTCAATAGTGAAGGAGGATCATGGCTTGTAATTAGGTGGGCATGCGGAGGAAATAGCAGGTCTTTCCTTTCAGTGTATTCGATCAAAAGCTGCAAAAAGTTTCTAAATTTCATTTCTTTTTAAAAATGTCCGATTATTTCCGACTTCAAAACTCAATCCTAAAAAATTTTGCTTCGGCACATGTCAGTTTTAACGTGTTAGCCTTCCAATCTGAAGGTCCTAGCTTCAAGTTCCACCGTCAGCGACTAGTTTTCTGCTGACAATCTGTACGACAAGCGGCGGGCAAGGGAGTTATAGGGTGATTCATATTTTAAAATTTTTACGTATTGCACATCATTATTTTATTATTATCTTTTGATCTATTCAAAGCAGCGACAGCAAACTCACGTTAACAGCTATCCGAGTGTCCTTTCCAAAAATGTCAACAATTATGATTTAATTCCTATTATTACAAGTACACCTACTTCCGAAAGTGAAAAAAATGTTTTCCTATTCCCGGAAATCTTTTCTCTGAGCTTGTCCATGTATTGACATCCTTGTTAATCGAAGGCCAAAAGAACTTTTGGGTAGGAATTTTGTTAGTTGGTCGGATGCCAGGATGCATCATGTTGTGCATCGAGTAAAACACTTTTTTCTGAATGTTTTGGGTATGAATGCATTAAGTTAGAATTTTTATTTGATTTAAGGATGAGGTCAGTGCAAGGGCTTTATTAGATGCCATATCGAGAAGGGTATTGATAGGAAGATATCGGGAGGAAGTTTGGATTTATCGTGGAAAAAGTCTTACGGTTCTCAAGATTTTCGAGATTGTCGTGTTTTTTAAAAAAGTCCAATTTTTTTTCATATTTTCATAACGAAACAATTTACCTTGATTTTTCTTTTAATTTGTAAATACTGAAGTATGTATCTATTCAGTGGATTTACATAAGAAAAACCCAATCTGATACTAGTGAATTCCAAGAACTACAACTCAAACACTGATTATTTTTGGAAAAGAGGATGTTACCAATTTAAACCTTGAAGATAATTAAATAAAATTAACCAATTACACATATCCTTATTCTTGTTCAAAGCGTAAACGATTTTAGCTTGATTTTTCAGTTCGGTGGTTTGTATGTGGATATTTAACTTAAATCCATCATTTAAGAACAACACTCCATTTTATCGAGTAGCTTTCTTTTAACTTACAGCTTTTTTTGCACGGCAGAGCTTTAGTTGCGATTCGATGTTTTCCCTTTGTGTATTTCTGTACTATTTTTAACTTAGTTTCGTATAATACTGCCGTGTCAAGGAGCAGTTTCGCTATTTTAGCATTAAGTTTCAGGGTGCCCGTTGTAGAATCGTCTTTGAAAGCTTCCAGGGACAGCTCGTCAACTGCTGAAGTGCGGCGACCTGAATTAATCGCAGGTTCACTACGTTGGATACTGCCATATTGTAAATAATGACCTGTTGAATGCATTTTCATTATTTCTAAATAAGAACGATGTTCACATTTTAAAAAGATAATGCGGAAGATTATTAAAATCATCTTATCATAAAGTAGTTACTTAGATTTACTTAGGTTCAATATTTCCTCAGACTAGTAATAAAAAAAATTCAATCAAAAAATAAAATTAACTTATTATCACACTAAATCATGTTAAAACTAAAAATGTTAAAACTGAATGAATGGCCAATTCACATAGCGAAATAATCAGAATATTTAGCCACGGAAATAACGGTACCAATTAAAGTTCAGATGAACAGAGTTCTCAGTTTCATTACATTTATTTGCATTATATATATATATATATATATATATATATATATATATATATATATATATATATATATATATATATATATATATATATATATATATATATATATATATATATATATATATATATACACTACTCAAAGCAATTAAGGGAACAAAAAAATATCTAAATTTTTTAGTGATTTTTGACGGGCTGTATCTACGCGAGAAATAATAGTATCGAGGATCTGAAAAAAATATCTTAAAGCTCCAGAACTCTAATTTTGAAACTAACAGCCAAAAAATAGGCCACGGTGCTCACGCAATCCAAAGGAATAGCGGAAGAAAAAAATTTCAAAATTTTTAGTAATTTTTTTTTTTGGTGCACGGACTCGGAAAATTTTATTTTTAATGACCACTCTATGAACCAGATAGCCTGTTAATTCAGCTTTAATTATCTTTTTTGAAATCCTTGTTACGTCGATTTGTCGCGGAGATATTCGATATTAAATGAAAAAGGACACTTTTTTATTGAACCGTCGATATCTCAGCAACCAGAAAATTTAAGGGCAGTTTCGGAAACTGGAATAAATTTCCTAAAAGAATCCGTGAAGACATCAAAAATAATAAATTTTTTTATCCGTAATTTCAATTTTGAAAAAGTCAAAAAAGTGACTTTTTTCCTTGTTTTGGTAAATTTACCGCATCTTTGCAAATACTGATCGAAAGGCTAAGGTTTGTAGGATCCATTGGTCGGTTCCTTCGGGCCGATTGGTCAAAGTTTTGGAAAAAATTAAAGGAACAAGAATTGTGATCTCAAACATCGTATAACCTTCATAAAAATGGAAAAATTATTTTTTTTCGACTTTTCTCACAAATATGCATTTAATTCTTTGGCTGAAAGTTTCAAAACTAGAGTTCTGGAGCTTTAAGAGGTTTTTTTCAGATCCTCCATACGATTATTTCTCGCTTAGATACAGCCCGTCAAAAATCACTAAAAAATTTAGATATTTTTTTTGTTCCCTTAATTGTTTTGAGTAGTTTATATATGTATATATATATATATATATATATATATATATATATATATATATATATATATATATTGTAACAAAACGACTTACCTGTTTTTAAAAAAAAGACTCCAGTGAGACAACCGAGAAGTTCAACAACGGCTCCACTTTTCTCCGCTGAAAGCGAAAAGCGACATCAAAGCCGGAAATACTAGCTATACCGTAGAAAACACATAAAAGATTATACACAGACACAAGAAACAAAAACACTTTATAAACATACCTGCTTATCCACAAACCTCCCACTGTCCTAGCTCCCAATCCAATCACTCAAACCAGCTCCAGCGCCTGTCCTCGACCTACAAAGAAACCAATTAATTATAACTCTTTGCAGCACTCAATAAAGAACTAGAACTAAGAAGCTCAAAACAAACAAGGAGTCACCTACTATTAAAGCCCATTACCTGGGAGGAAGTGACGTAGAGTACTGGAATGGAAATAGAGATTCTTCCGTGGCCATCCAGTTGTCAAGCCTGGCCTGCAAAACCACCAGATGTTTCGGCAAACTTCATATTTCCAGGGAACCTGTTATTGGGACAGTCATCCAGAGAACCTAAGAAACCTAAAACGAGAATAAAAGCAATTAATTAAGTTAAACAAAGAAATATTAAAGTAGAAAAGCTCAACTTAACCTCACAAACTAAAATTTTTATTTTCACTTAGACATCAGACAGAACGAACAAACGAATATTTTTTTTTATTAATAAAATTACCGCAGCTTCATTAATAACTATTTGAATTGTAATATTAGTTACAAATATTTTTCACACACTAGATGTCACTAGCCTATAATTTAGAAATCTAGTACTTTTTGTAATATTCGGAACTGGAATATTAGATAATGTATAAAAAGCCGTCGGCCATTTTTGTAACTCTCTCTTCTTTGGCACATTTTTACGAGCTAAGTAGAATTGTAAAATTTCTGACAAAAAATTAAACTTCCTCTACAGAACATAGGTTGTTTTTATTTGACTACACCTACATATCACACGTAGTTCAGTAGAACGAGGAGTTTGGCGTCCCAAGTGGAGATTTCAAGAGAGGCCCAAGTTCAGTTGCACTGTGCCCCACCTCAGAAGCCCCATTCGGCGAAGCCTTCACGGAACGATTACCTACCAACATCAACACCAACCAATCAAACACAACGATCACCATAGTGCTAACAGTGCGATAAACCCAACACGTTACGCTGTCGCCGCAACAATATAAAACCAACATAAAGTTCCTGACATCGAGAATCCATCAGTCATTACGTAGTACAACACCAAGCACCGCAGCAGTTTAACTACACATTGTACACATTACGTAGGATCCGCCACCACCAAAACCCACCAAGTTTCTCTCCATTCACAGCACATATTCCACAGGTAACAATTTTGCACTTACTATATTACATCGAATACCACGTATCAAAACGAACCGCATATCAAAACACGAGTAAAACATATCAAAACCACGTATCAAAAGCGATAGGAACTACAAACGTGAAGTAACAAATAACCCAGGCCGCCTAGTTTGTTTACGTACTTACGTACTTCCGCTATTTCAACAGCAAGACGAACAACTATTTTCGAAGTTCAAGGCTAAATTTGTTTATGTTTACTAGTCGATCTGTGCCGGAGTAAACAAATTAGCGGCGTTGACTAAATTTGCAAAGACCGCTCGGCAAATTCTGTGACAATATATATATATATATATATATATATATATGTATATATATATATATATGTATATATATATATATATATATATATATATATATATAGAAAAAAAACTTATTAACCCCATCCAGACCAGTTCCATATTAAATGTACCCTTAGAAAAGAGGCAAGAAAGAAGATAACCTAAAATTAATAAATTCTCGAATTGTGTGGGTTACTTAATATTCCGGATGAAATAAATTTGCTGTGGAAAATTCGAGCAAATTTTGCTAAATGATGGGAGCAGTCAAAGAAAACGTATTGTCGAACAAAAACATTGAAAATCTACAACGAGTTATTCAAGCTAAAGACAATACTCAGGAGAACAGTTTGAGCGAAATCTATAAAAATTAATTTTTTAAATTTTCAAACCGATTGAAAAATCAGCCATGAAAATAGATTTAGTTTCAGAAATTTTAAAAAGGCTTTCAAAAAATAGCGATAAATGTGCTCCTTTTGATTTGTTACTATTCATTTTTCTTTTCTTATTTTATATTTTGTTTATATTGTTGAGTGTGACTCGGCTCTTAGTTCTTTTTTAATGTAATTCAAATTTTAAATTCTTTTCAGTATTTTCAAACGCAAAATTCAAATTCAGAATTGAAATTCAAATTCTTTTGATTGCTATTTAATATTTAAATTTTCTGAAAAAATTGCTTAAGTAAAATTTCCTGAGTATTTAGTTGAATTAGTTCCTCTTATGAATATTTTGCAGTGATTTATTATTTTCCAAATATGATTATTGTTTTGATATAATTAAATGGTTGAATATATTGTGGCAACATTGTTAGGACGACACATCGGCAAAATAACAGTAATAATAATAATAATAATGTTTATTACAAAATTTCAATTTTAAAATTAAACTCCATTACAAATTCATTTAAATTAAAAAAAAAAATAATAATAATAATAATATACATAATATATAAACTAAAAACATAATAACAGTAAAAATACACATATGTATATATATACTTATACTAAATACCTGTACTATATATAATACAAAAATAGAGAAACCCTAGAATGGAACGTATAGTACTTGCTAATAAACTAGACAATGGCTCAGAGGCCGTCTGTCAAGGTTGGCAAACAGTAAAAAAAAAAATTTATTAGAAATTATATCCAATTACAACCCACATACTTACAAAACGTCAATTAAAGAAAAAAGAAAGAGAAAACAAGCAGATAAAACGATGAAAAGAAGTAATGCGAGAATGAGCTCAGTGGAAAAGTTCGACATCGTACATTTAGCGACACAAATGAATATCAAAATCAGTTATTAAATTCATTTACTAGGAATTTCCTGTACCTCCAGGCTTTTGTAGCAAAAAGAAACAAATCATTATAATTGTTCTTACCATTTAATACATCAATGATTTCAGCCACTTCTAGCACTCGCTTACCAAACGCTAGGACACGGAGTTCAGTGAGGATAGGACATCCGCCAAGGAAGTGCAGCAGGTTCTCCTCCTCATTTAAGTTACAAAGGGACCATAAACTGCTTCCTCCTCTTCTCCAAGGACTGCTATTTAAGTATACTAAGCCCCCCCCTGTATCTCCAAATTAGATTAATTTTTTCTACCGATAAACAGTCTTTAACATAACTTTGCGCTGAAAAGTAATGCAATTTGTCGTAAAGTTCATGCCGTATGGTACTTCTAGCTTGATGTACTGCTTTACTCCTCAGCCATGCGTCTTCTTTTTTAATTATGTGTGTTATCATAGCTTTGAAGGAATGGTTATTTATTTGGCCAGTATTTAGATCAATGTCGTGCTTAATCGCTAAATCTTGCCATGTAGTATACCAGTATATTTTTTTCTCCATGATCTTACGTGCCAAACGATATGGTAGTCTATTATTGTCGTATTTGTAAAGTACCCTAGCTAAGTATTCGAAATGCAACTTTAAAGTGTAGATATAGATACAAGGTAAACCAGTTTCCAAAGCTATCATATAGTTTGGAGTTTGTTGTGGCAACTTAAACAGTTTCTTTACAAAAAAGCGTTGCAGCTTTTCAATTAATTCGTGCTGCTGATATCCCCAAATCTGTGCTCCGTAGCATAAAACAGACCTTGATACTGCATGAAATAATTTAAGTTTATCTGGGTATCTTGTTTTGATACTTCTAAAAAAGTTATTCCAAACTATATTTATGCTAATTTTTGCAGAGTCAAGACGGCTTTTGAAATTATTTGCCATTGACAGTTTCGGAGTGAGAATGATTCCCAGGTATGCGTATTCTCTTACTACATCAATTGCCACGTTACCGTAGCACCAGTTCTCAGTGTTCTTCCTCCTACCGCCACCTCGCTGAAAAATCATGATCTTCGGTTTTCCCAAATTTACGACAAGGTTCCACATTTGACAGTATCCCTCTAAGTAGTATGAATATGCCGATTCTGGACCATGAGAAAATCGAGCCGAAAATGTGCTTGCCGATTCTGGACCATGAGAAAATCGAGCTCAAAATGTGCTTTGCCGATTCTGACGCAATCTTGGATTTAGGGTATTCGGTCTTGTAGGCTACAATTGAGAGATAAGGAAAAGAGATAAGGCTTGTCGGCCATCTTGGATTTTCGGTTTTCGGTCTTGGAGGCTACAATTGGTCTTCTTCTTCTTTGGGGATAATTGAATGGAGTTTCGAAGGTCAAAGGTCAAGGTCGGTGATTGTTTAGTAAGATAAGGCACCTGTCGGCCATCTTGGATTTTGGGTTTTCGGTCTTGAAGGCTACAATTGATTTTGTTCTTCTTTGATTTGCACCTGGACTTAGATCTGGACTTGGACTTGGACTTGGATCTGGACCTGGACTTGGGTATTCGGTCTTGGAGGCTTAAATTGATCTTCTTCTTCTACAAAAAGTGCTATGGCGGTTCTGGCTCATGAGAAAATGCTATGGCGGCTCTGGCCCATGAGAAAAAAAATCGAATCTTGGATTTTGAGTATTCGGTCTTGGAGACTACAATTGGTCTTCTTCTTCTTTGGTTTGATGATGGAAAGATAAGGATTGTCGGTCATCTTGGATTTTCGGTACGAAAAAAAGTATGAAAAAGTAAGAAGAAGAAGCGAAATGACCGCATTTGTGGTTCGAGCTTTTTGTGTCGGCTTGGGTGATAAGGCTTTTGTATTGGCACACGTGATGTTTGCATTGTTTCGATGACGTCATCAGTGTGTTTGGGTTCAGGATGGAACTCATTGTCGATTATCAGTAAAGCGCTCACCGATCCCATTGATTTTTGGGAGTAATGATTACGTCATTGCTATGGATGTGAAATTGTGAGAGGTTGGATCGAGTGCTGATTGAGCGTGTGGAAATAATTAATTATTAATTATCGATTATCGATTTAATAGAATATTTATTGATAGTTGAGTGTTATTAATAAATAACCGCATGCACACACATACGCACATACGCGCCAATGTTAAATATAATTAGTAATACAGGGGTATTTAAATTTTGACTACCAGGCGATCATGAATTTAAGTACAAGAAAGCAATTTTCTCGCAACCTCAAAGCTTTTGTTATGGTCAATACGATGTGATCGCACATGTAGCTTATCATTAGACGGCGGCATAATATTCTTACTATGACCAAAGCATGGCTCGCTCAAGTGAACAGCGTTATCAGCAAATTTTGCCCCGAAAAACTTATGAGTAACATAAAATTCTGTTGGTTTATATGATTCAAACATGGCTTGATTACGAAACGTTTTGCACAGCTGATTGTGTTGCATGTGTTTATGACTGCCTGGTATTAGCCATCGAATAAAATGCGCTAATCGTGGGTTATGAATATGCGAAAAAGCCCTCTATGTGCTGAATTTAATGAATTTGTGGTTTTGGTTCAATTTTGAGGTCTGGGTTTTCGGTCTTGGAGGCTACAATTGATTTTGTTCTTCTTTGATTTGCACCTGGACTTAGATCTGGACTTGGACTTGGATCTGGACCTGGACTTGGGTATTCGGTCTTGGAGGCTACAATTGGTCTTCTTCTTCTTCTTTGGTTTGCACCTGGATCTGGATCTGAACCTGGACTTAAAAATAGCATCAACAATTTTGTCTAAGTTCATTGATAAATAATTAATAAATATCTGGTTAAATTTCCTTTAACATAAAAAATCCGCTGATAAGTAGTAGTAAACATTTGGATTCAATTCGTTAGCGTAAAAAATTTGCCGATAAGAGTTGAATGGCCCAGAATGTTTTGGGATGATAAGAAAAAAAAAACGATTCGCTGTAGTAACCTCGAACTTTAAAAGATTGTCATGCAATTTCTTTTTCAGATCTAAATATAGACATTAATTCGAGGTCATATTATTAAATAATTTCGTGTTTTATGCAACTAGCAAGTAAGTCATTCTACCGATTACGTCATCTTGACCTTGATTACTAGTTAAAATAACATCATTGAGGAATAGCCAAAAGAATTTCTGTAATTAATGGAAAAAATCTGATGTTTAAAAATAACATGCATCGCTTTGCATAAATCCGTTGATAAGTAATAAAACGTCTAGTCAAGGTAGCTGGAATGGCTTCTTTCGGTACTTTGGAGAGGTTTATCATGTGAAGAACTTAAGAAAATAGACCCAAATTGTGATCTCACCGAGTTCAGTTTACTTTGAGTTTGTCATGTAATTTAGGCAAATGTCAGGTTCCGGGCTTGTTGTTTTTTAAATTTTGGATGAGAAATTTTCCAAACATGTTCTTCATAATATATATAGATTCAAAAGGAAATTGCGGCTCTCAATACTTTTTCATTTCCACTCATGTTTTAACATATCCGAAATAGCCTTCATTTAAAAGGAAATTGCGGTTATTAGAATTTTGTTTGTTATTATCCAAATATATGTTTTATTACACTTAACCTCTCCGAATTCTTTATTTTTGTGCCTATGAAGGAGGGTGGAACAATTTTAGGATTGTGAATGCGAGTATGACTCCTAATGATATTTTAGAGGAATACATGCCTCCAGAAGATGGTAACAGGAGTCTAATGTTATGGTTGAGATCTGACGAGCCGATTTCTTATACATTTCATTTTGAGTTCATATTTCAAGAGTTTAGAAAATTAAGTGATGTAAGTGAGTATATGCAAACCAAACATATTCAAGCATACTGCTATAAAGTTCAATATTGCATTATTTTGTGAATTTATTAAATATGCTAATACTGATGATGTAGATGAAAACGAAATAGCTTTAGATATAAAATCTTTTCAGGCTAAGATGAACATAGCATAGATAGAATGTTGAAACAAATTATTGTAAAATCTGAAGAATTTCAAGAAAAAGACAGCGGCTGGGCTCTTCTAAGAATCATCCACATTGAAGTGGAAGTGGGATTATCGTTTATTTATTAGAGCCTTAATCTGAAAAAGAATTTATATTGCAAGAAATCAAAGTATAGAAATACGATTTTTAGATTCATATAGATTAGATTTCTCTGGCGTAGATAAATTAGCGAATAATTCATCTGATGAAAACTTAATATTAACCAGATCCTTTTATAAAAATGACGATTTATTTAATTTAATGAATACCTTAATTGCTTTGAAAAATTTAGTGGAAATTCATTGCCTATGCAAAAGTAGTTTGATAATAAATTTACAGATACGAAGTGTTCTGATAATGATTATGCGCATTTAACAAACGTTTGGAAAGCATTTGAATGTAAAATATTTGTAGACTATTTATATTGTCATTATTACATAGCACCAGGATTATTTTGGGATGCTATGCTTAAGTATACAAAGATTGAATTACAATAATTATTAACTGTCGTTAATATGTATAACTTTATATATTCTCGCAGGCATTCTACTGCTAATAATAAGCATATGGAAAATGTTATCCCATCACAAAGCTCAACATATTTAATTTACTTCGATACCAATAATTTATATGGGTGGGACATGTCTGAATTCTTACTATATGAGGAATTTCAATGGGATAGAAAATACGGATATCGATATAATGAGCATTCCTCAAAGTTCAGAAATTGAATATATATATTTGAAGTAGATTTAACTTATCTAGAATCACTTCATGACTTACACAATGATCTACCATTTTGCGCAAATAATATAAAAATCCCCTGAATTAGGCTCAAGGAAATTGATATATGACTTAGAAGATACATTTCATTACATAATCCATTATAGAAATCTCCAAAAAGTAGTTTAAAGTATGAATTGAAGTTTTCATGCATTCATAGAGCTCTTTGATTCAGACAATGAAATTGATTAAAACAATATATTGATCTTAGTACTTTGCATAGATCAAAAGCTGTTAACACTTTCCGATCTTAAGCTCTTATGATGGAATTTGAATTTATCACGATGAATGACACTAATTTTGTGTTCTTAAGTATATTCAAATGTTCAACAGGTGCTTACTATTGGCAAGACTTATTCTAATATCACCATTAAATCTTTTGGTTGTACCACAGTTCGACGAATAACTTATCTGATTCTGAATTTAAAAATTAAAACTGTTATTAGTAAGATTACGTTAGAATGTATAGGATTGAAATCTAAGATCTATTCTTTACAAGTAGGCAGCAAGAAAGATATTATGAAAGCTACATTTGAAACTAATTGTTAGATTAACTAGAAATTGTGAAAATGAGAAAATGGGAATCATTAAATTGAATCAAATGAATATAGAAAAATAAAAAAATTACATTGGTAAGATTACGTTAGAATGTATAGGATTGAAATCAAAGATCTATTCTTAACGAGTATAAAGCAAGAAAGATATTAAGAAAGCTACATTTTAAACTACTTTTTAGATTAACTAGAAATTGTGAAAATGATAAATTTATGTAGAATGAAAAATAAATGACTAAATTAATAAAATGCTATTTTAACATTACCAGAAAGACTTTTATTAGTATAAAATAGACATTTAATTATTATTTATAACTATTGCTTTTCTAGAAAATTTCTTAAAAGGTAAACATTTTCCCTTATGAATTAAACAGCATCGCGCTTTATACAAAAATTTAAGAGAGGATACATTTGGACACTGCAATTCTTCTTCCATATTATATACTTCATATGGGAGTGTTTCAGAATTTAACATTAATTACAACAAGTCTTCTTATACAATTTTTTTCTGGTTGGTTTATGAAGTTCATTAACTACTTGTATTTCATTCATTTTGTAGTTGTCAGAGATTCTACATTAATCAACGCTATTAAAGTTTCTTTAATTTTTCCTATATGTAGAACTATATATTTCATCAACTTCTGCTGAGCATCAACAATTCATTCATTTGTATACAAATCGTATGCTATTTTCAGTTTTCCTTGTAGAGCCGCAATTTATTCATTTCTAAGTAGCTCAATTTAATAGCATACAGATAGATCCACTGATCAAGAACTCCTCAAAAAATCATCCAAATTTGTCAACACTGTATGATTAGAGGGTTAAAAGCTATATTGAGATATTTATACTATAATGTCAGCTTCTCTCAGTTTTTTAATTATTAACATTATTTCATTGTTATGTCTGTTATTACCAGCCTGTTTTGATGCTATTAGTAGGCGTAAACGATCAACTAATTCATTAGGATTTTCAAAGTAAGTATAGCCAGTATTAGTCTTTGGTATTTGTATTAAGCCCTGACCTTTTGGGGATGTGAGCTTCTTAATGATGGTTTTATACTTCTTGCTTCTGTTTCCTTTTATTCGACCATCATCCATATAATTGCGTTTATAAGCATTAGTGTCATTCATAATGTTTCTGTAGTTGTTCATATCATCTGATGTGTATAGTTGTTTAGGGGTTTTTATGAAGAGCAATTCGAAAAGTCCTGGAGTAATGCTATATACTTTTTCTTTAAGAATGATATTGTCACCATCAACTTGAAGAATCGAGTTGCCAATTTTCCAGTTGTTACCATCAAAGTAAACCCCATAAGATTTATCAATTTTTGTGCTCTTGTTTTCATATAATTTAATGTATTTCGAAATTGAAGGGTTATTGGGCAAATCATCGATAGAAAGCGTCTTTGTTAGAGTAGATGAATTTGGAGGTGTAGCAAATTCTTCATTATCATCATCTTCACTATTAGTAGAGCTATCGGAAATTCTAGAATAATCTCCAAGTTTACTTGAAGTACTAGCTGGCTCTGCTTTGAAGTATTTATGTTTAGGTTGAGGTGTTAAAATTTCACTGTTATTATATTTATCAATACCAGGATCCATTTTCAAGAGTTCAATCCCAGGATCCATTTTCAAGAGTTTACGTTTATATGAGTTTATTGAAGCATCGCTCTTTGACTCATCCTTGATTTGTGCAACAAGTGTCTCAAGCGGCTTGGTGATGGACTTAAAAGTTTGCTCTAGCTGAGTCTCTGTTTCCATTTTTCCCATCTTAAGAGCTTTAAACTTTTTTCTGATGGCATTTCGCACCCTCGCTATTTCCATAGTAAGCTTCTCATCCATATTGATCTTATTTAAGAACCAAGTCTAAAAGACATGAAACAGTAAACAATAAACATGAATCATAAAACAATAAACACGAAACATGAAACAAGAATAATGAATCATGAATCATGAAACATGTAACATGAAACAATAATTACCTATGTGAAGTTGAACCGTTTCCATCAAAGTGTTAGTATTAGCTAATAAATCATTGTTCATCCCTCTCCTTTTATAGTACGTATCATGAAGACATCAAATCCCTTTCGGTAGCACCACTTACACATTGCGTTGTTTTTATTAATCACCAAAAATCCATATTTATACTTCCAAAATTCAGCACACGCATTACGAAATTTTTCAAACGTCATATCAGTACCCACATGATCATAAGATATATGTAATAGCTACGGAATGGGAAAGTCGAGGTAAACATTTAGGTCTTCGTGCTTTAATTGCAAATCCCAATGTCATTAGTAAGATTACGTTAGAATGTATAGGATTGAAATCTAAGATCTATTCTTTACAAGTAGACAGCAAGAAAGATATTATGAAAGCTACATTTGAAACTAATTGTTAGATTAACTAGAAATTGTGAAAATGAGCATCATTAATAAATTTATGTTGAAGGAAAAATAAATGCCTAAATTAATAAAATGCTATTTTAACATTTACAGAAAGACTTTTATTAGTATTAAATAATAAGACATTTAATTCTTATTTCTATCTTCTATTACTTTTCTAGAAAATTTCTTAAAAGGTAAACATTTTCTTCTTATGAATTAAACAGCATGGGGTTTTATTCAAAAATTTAAGAGAAGATAAATTTGGACACTGCAATTCTTCTTCCATATTATATACTATTACACCTTCATCAAATGTATTTTTGATCCAGCAAACCTTTTCACAGCCTTTCACATAAAGTACTTTGTTTCTTATTAAAGGAGTCACTATAGTACGTATTTGATGTTAGGGGATATATCCATCGTTCCAATTGAATCCATGGTAATTATGATGCAATCACTTCGCTTCTTTCTGTCTTTTCAGTTG
Source organism: Leptarthrus brevirostris (assembly GCA_964036015.1). Lineage (NCBI taxonomy): Eukaryota > Metazoa > Arthropoda > Insecta > Diptera > Asilidae > Leptarthrus > Leptarthrus brevirostris. Next base: position 54,541,615 of record OZ038371.1, read on the forward strand.
TGAAATCCTTAAATCTAAATGGAGTTTGAAAAATAAAGTGCTGCATTTGGTTTCCATTTGTTAAAATTGCCAATTCCTTCACAATAAACTTGCTATGTTCGTCTTCACGATTTTTCTCTTTCAATAAATGTGTTGACCGTGCTTCTTTTGTCTTTTCAGTTGTGAAATCCTTAAATCTAAATGGAGTTTGAAAAATAAAGTGCTGCATTTGGTTTCCATTTGTCAAAATTGCCCCTTCCTTCACAATAAACTTGCTATGTTCGTCTTCACGATTTTTCTCTTTCAATAAATGTATTGACCGTCTCTTATATCTTAAAAGACTATCTCTCCGGCTAAAGAATTTGTTGCATTCTATGCATTTAAACATATTGGTGGTTATCTAAACACTAAAAATGATCTGTTGAAGTCGATATTTATAACCCTGTATTCTCTTCTAAGATATCTTGATAATCTTTCAACTCATCCTTACTATACAAAGTTTTACAGGTTGTTTCATAAAAAGCAATTTACATAGACCTAATCTAATCTTCCTCAATTGCAATCTTTGAATTTCCAATTTTCCATTCGTTATCGTCACCTAAGTAAACCTCATAAGTACTATTAATTATCGGGCTTTTTTAGGAGTTGAAAAGTGAACTGTATCTTTGAATATATGAGAAAAATAAGAACTTTACAGCTACAACTTTGTGATATTCTGTGCAGCGTTCCTTTGCAAAAAGTATTTGCAAGTGATCACTATTTTAAACATATATATTATGATCATGTGGGTACAGATATGACGTTTGAAAAATTTCGTAATGCGTGTGCTGAATTTTGGAAGTATAAATATGGATTTTTGGTGATTAATAAAAACAACGCAATGTGTAAGTGGTGCTACCGAAAGGGATTTGATGTCTTCATGATACGTACTATAAAAGGAGAGGGATGAACAATGATTTATTAGCTAATACTAACACTTTGATGGAAACGGTTCAACTTCACATAGGTAATTATTGTTTCATGTTACATGTTTCATGATTCATGATTCATTATTCTTGTTTCATGTTTCGTGTTTATTGTTTTATGATTCATGTTTATTGTTTACTGTTTCATGTCTTTTAGACTTGGTTCTTAAATAAGATCAATATGGATGAGAAGCTTACTATGGAAATAGCGAGGGTGCGAAATGCCATCAGAAAAAAGTTTAAAGCTCTTAAGATGGGAAAAATGGAAACAGAGACTCAGCTAGAGCAAACTTTTAAGTCCATCACCAAGCCGCTTGAGACACTTGTTGCACAAATCAAGGATGAGTCAAAGAGCGATGCTTCAATAAACTCATATAAACGTAAACTCTTGAAAATGGATCCTGGGATTGAACTCTTGAAAATGGATCCTGGTATTGATAAATATAATAACAGTGAAATTTTAACACCTCAACCTAAACATAAATACTTCAAAGCAGAGCCAGCTAGTACTTCAAGTAAACTTGGAGATTATTCTAGAATTTCCGATAGCTCTACTAATAGTGAAGATGATGATAATGAAGAATTTGCTACACCTCCAAATTCATCTACTCTAACAAAGACGCTTTCTATCGATGATTTGCCCAATAACCCTTCAATTTCGAAATACATTAAATTATATGAAAACAAGAGCACAAAAATTGATAAATCTTATGGGGTTTACTTTGATGGTAACAACTGGAAAATTGGCAACTCGATTCTTCAAGTTGATGGTGACAATATCATTCTTAAAGAAAAAGTATATAGCATTACTCCAGGACTTTTCGAATTGCTCTTCATAAAAACCCCTAAACAACTATACACATCAGATGATATGAACAACTACAGAAACATTATGAATGACACTAATGCTTATAAACGCAATTATATGGATGATGGTCGAATAAAAGGAAACAGAAGCAAGAAGTATAAAACCATCATTAAGAAGCTCACATCCCCAAAAGGTCAGGGCTTAATACAAATACCAAAGACTAATACTGGCTATACTTACTTTGAAAATCCTAATGAATTAGTTGATCGTTTACGCCTACTAATAGCATCAAAACAGGCTGGTAATAACAGACATAACAATGAAATAATGTTAATAATTAAAAAACTGAGAGAAGCTGACATTATAGTATAAATATCTCAATATAGCTTTTAACCCTCTAATCATACAGTGTTGACAAATTTGGATGATTTTTTGAGGAGTTCTTGATCAGTGGATCTATCTGTATGCTATTAAATTGAGCTACTTAGAAATGAATAAATTGCGGCTCTACAAGGAAAACTGAAAATAGCATACGATTTGTATACAAATGAATGAATTGTTGATGCTCAGCAGAAGTTGATGAAATATATAGTTCTACATATAGGAAAAATTAAAGAAACTTTAATAGCGTTGATTAATGTAGAATCTCTGACAACTACAAAATGAATGAAATACAAGTAGTTAATGAACTTCATAAACCAACCAGAAAAAAATTGTATAAGAAGACTTGTTGTAATTAATGTTAAATTCTGAAACACTCCCATATGAAGTATATAATATGGAAGAAGAATTGCAGTGTCCAAATGTATCCTCTCTTAAATTTTTGTATAAAGCGCGATGCTGTTTAATTCATAAGGGAAAATGTTTACCTTTTAAGAAATTTTCTAGAAAAGCAATAGTTATAAATAATAATTAAATGTCTATTTTATACTAATAAAAGTCTTTCTGGTAATGTTAAAATAGCATTTTATTAATTTAGTCATTTATTTTTCATTCTACATAAATTTATCATTTTCACAATTTCTAGTTAATCTAAAAAGTAGTTTAAAATTTAGCTTTCTTAATATCTTTCTTGCTTTATACTCGTTAAGAATAGATCTTTGATTTCAATCCTATACATTCTAACGTAATCTTACCAATGTAATTTTTTTATTTTTCTATATTCATTTGATTCAATTTAATGATTCCCATTTTCTCATTTTCACAATTTCTAGTTAATCTAACAATTAGTTTCAAATGTAGCTTTCATAATATCTTTCTTGCTGCCTACTTGTAAAGAATAGATCTTAGATTTCAATCCTATACATTCTAACGTAATCTTACTAATAACAGTTTTAATTTTTAAATTCAGAATCAGATAAGTTATTCGTCGAACTGTGGTACAACCAAAAGATTTAATGGTGATATTAGAATAAGTCTTGCCAATAGTAAGCACCTGTTGAACATTTGAATATACTTAAGAACACAAAATTAGTGTCATTCATCGTGATAAATTCAAATTCCATCATAAGAGCTTAAGATCGGAAAGTGTTAACAGCTTTTGATCTATGCAAAGTACTAAGATCAATATATTGTTTTAATCAATTTCATTGTCTGAATCAAAGAGCTCTATGAATGCATGAAAACTTCAATTCATACTTTAAACTACTTTTTGGAGATTTCTATAATGGATTATGTAATGAAATGTATCTTCTAAGTCATATATCAATTTCCTTGAGCCTAATTCAGGGGATTTTTATATTATTTGCGCAAAATGGTAGATCATTGTGTAAGTCATGAAGTGATTCTAGATAAGTTAAATCTACTTCAAATATATATATTCAATTTCTGAACTTTGAGGAATGCTCATTATATCGATATCCGTATTTTCTATCCCATTGAAATTCCTCATATAGTAAGAATTCAGACATGTCCCACCCATATAAATTATTGGTATCGAAGTAAATTAAATATGTTGAGCTTTGTGATGGGATAACATTTTCCATATGCTTATTATTAGCAGTAGAATGCCTGCGAGAATATATAAAGTTATACATATTAACGACAGTTAATAATTATTGTAATTCAATCTTTGTATACTTAAGCATAGCATCCCAAAATAATCCTGGTGCTATGTAATAATGACAATATAAATAGTCTACAAATATTTTACATTCAAATGCTTTCCAAACGTTTGTTAAATGCGCATAATCATTATCAGAACACTTCGTATCTGTAAATTTATTATCAAACTACTTTTGCATAGGCAATGAATTTCCACTAAATTTTTCAAAGCAATTAAGGTATTCATTAAATTAAATAAATCGTAATTTTTATAAAAGGATCTGGTTAATATTAAGTTTTCATCAGATGAATTATTCGCTAATTTATCTACGCCAGAGAAATCTAATCTATATGAATCTAAAAATCGTATTTCTATACTTTGATTTCTTGCAATATAAATTCTTTTTCAGATTAAGGCTCTAATAAATAAACGATAATCCTACTTCCACTTCAATGTGGATGATTCTTAGAAGAGCCCAGCCGCTGTCTTTTTCTTGAAATTCTTCAGATTTTACAATAATTTGTTTCAACATTCTATCTATGCTATGTTCATCTTAGCCTGAAAAGATTTTATATCTAAAGCTATTTCGTTTTCATCTACATCATCAGTATTAGCATATTTAATAAATTCACAAAATAATGCAATATTGAACTTTATAGCAGTATGCTTGAATATGTTTGGTTTGCATATACTCACTTACATCACTTAATTTTCTAAACTCTTGAAATATGAACTCAAAATGAAATGTATAAGAAATCGGCTCGTCAGATCTCAACCATAACATTAGACTCCCGTTACCATCTTCTGGAGGCATGTATTCCTCTAAAATATCATTAGGATTCATACTCGCATTCACAATCCTAAAATTGTTCCACCCTCCTTCATAGACACAAAAATAAAGAATTCGGAGAGGTTAAGTGTAATAAAACATATATTTGGATAATAACAAACAAAATTCTAATAACCGCAATTTCCTTTTAAATGAAGGCTATTTCGGATATGTTAAAACATGATTGGAAATGAAAAAGTATTGAGAGCCGCAATTTCCTTTTGAATCTATATATATTATGAAGAACATGTTTGGAAAATTTCTCATCCAAAATTTAAAAAACAACAAGCCCGGAACCTGACATTTGCCTAAATTACATGACAAACTCAAAGTAAACTGAACTCGGTGAGATCACAATTTGCGTCTATTTTCTTAAGTTCTTCACATGATAAACCTCTCCAAAGTACCGAAAGAAGCCATTCCAGCTACCTTGACTAGACGTTTTATTACTTATCAACGGATTTATGCAAAGCGATGCATGTTATTTTTAAACATCAGATTTTTTCCATTAATTACAGAAATTCTTTTGGCTATTCCTCAATGATGTTATTTTAACTAGTAATCAAGGTCAAGATGACGTAATCGGTAGAATGACTTACTTGCTAGTTGCATAAAACACGAAATTATTTAATAATATGACCTCGAATTAATGTCTATATTTAGATCTGAAAAAGAAATTGCATGACAATCTTTTAAAGTTCGAGGTTACTACAGCGAATCGTTTTTTTTTTCTTATCATCCCAAAACATTCTGGGCCATTCAACTCTTATCGGCAAATTTTTTACGCTAACGAATTGAATCCAAATGTTTACTACTACTTATCAGCGGATTTTTTATGTTAAAGGAAATTTAACCAGATATTTATTAATTATTTATCAATGAACTTAGACAAAATTGTTGATGCTATTTTTAAGTCCAGGTTCAGATCCAGATCCAGGTGCAAACCAAAGAAGAAGAAGAAGACCAATTGTAGCCTCCAAGACCGAATACCCAAGTCCAGGTCCAGATCCAAGTCCAAGTCCAGATCTAAGTCCAGGTGCAAATCAAAGAAGAACAAAATCAATTGTAGCCTCCAAGACCGAAAACCCAGACCTCAAAATTGAACCAAAACCACAAATTCATTAAATTCAGCACATAGAGGGCTTTTTCGCATATTCATAACCCGCGATTAGCGCATTTTATTCGATGGCTAATACCAGGCAGTCATAAACACATGCAACACAATCAGCTGTGCAAAACGTTTCGTAATCAAGCCATGTTTGAATCATATAAACCAACAGAATTTTATGTTACTCATAAGTTTTTCGGGGCAAAATTTGCTGATAACGCTGTTCACTTTAGCGAGCCATGCTTTGGTCATAGTAAGAATATTATGCCGCCGTCTAATGATAAGCTACATGTGCGATCACATCGTATTGACCATAACAAAAGCTTTGAGGTTGCGAGAAAATTGCTTTCTTGTACTTAAATTCATGATCGCCTGGTAGTCAAAATTTAAATACCCCTGTATTACTAATTATATTTAACATTGGCGCGTATGTGCGTATGTGTGTGCATGCGGTTATTTATTAATAACACTCAACTATCAATAAATATTCTATTAAATCGATAATCGATAATTAATAATTAATTATTTCCACACGCTCAATCAGCACTCGATCCAACCTCTCACAATTTCACATCCATAGCAATGACGTAATCATTACTCCCAAAAATCAATGGGATCGGTGAGCGCTTTACTGATAATCGACAATGAGTTCCATCCTGAACCCAAACACACTGATGACGTCATCGAAACAATGCAAACATCACGTGTGCCCCTACAAAAGCCTTATCACCCAAGCCGACACAAAAAGCTCGAACCACAAATGCGGTCATTTCGCTTCTTCTTCTTACTTTTTCATACTTTTTTTCGTACCGAAAATCCAAGATGACCGACAATCCTTATCTTTCCATCATCAAACCAAAGAAGAAGAAGACCAATTGTAGTCTCCAAGACCGAATACTCAAAATCCAAGATTCGATTTTTTTTCTCATGGGCCAGAACCGCCATAGCATTTTCTCATGAGCCAGAACCGCCATAGCACTTTTTGTAGAAGAAGAAGATCAATTTAAGCCTCCAAGACCGAATACCCAAGTCCAGGTCCAGATCCAAGTCCAAGTCCAAGTCCAGATCTAAGTCCAGGTGCAAATCAAAGAAGAACAAAATCAATTGTAGCCTTCAAGACCGAAAACCCAAAATCCAAGATGGCCGACAGGTGCCTTATCTGACTAAAAAATCACCGACCTTGACCTTTGACCTTCGAAACCCCCATTCCCTTATCCCCAAAGAAGAAGAAGACCAATTGTAGCCTCCAAGACCGAATACCGAAAATCCAAGATGGCCGACAAGCCTTATCTCATTTCCTTATCTCTCAATTGTAGCCTACAAGACCGAAATCTCTTTTCCTTATCTCTCAATTGTAGCCTACAAGACCGAATACCCTAAATCCAAGATTGCGTCAGAATCGGCAAAGCACATTTTGAGCTCGATTTTCTCATGGTCCAGAATCGGCAAGCACATTTTCGGCTCGATTTTCTCATGGTCCAGAATCGGCATATTCATACTACTCCTCTAACTGATAGATCATTCTTTGCAACTTAATTGGGTCATCGGAGAGGATGACTAAGCCATCTGCATACATAAGCACTTTTATTTCAATATCTTCAATCATTAGTCCACTTTCCAGAATCCCCTCAATGTCATTTATAAACAGTGCAAATAACAAAGGACTCAAAATACATCCTTGCCTTACCCCTGTGTTACTAAGGAAACTCTCAGAGAGCTTATCCCCATTCCATATTTGCGACTGTGTATTTTCGTACATGCTTTGCAGTATTCTTACAAATTTTGTCGACATGCCTAATTTATAAAGTTTATAGAATAGCGAGTTACGATCTATAGTGTCAAAGGCTGATTTAAAGTCGACAAAAAATGCATATACCTTTTTAATATTTAGCGAGTGACTCAGCTTTATAATATTTAATAGGTTAAATATGTTATCCACCGTCGAATATCCAGAACGAAAGCCAGCTTGGCACTCGTGTAGAATTTTATACCTTTTCTCCCACAGGGAAGCTCTATTATAGAGCATACCTGCAAAAAGTTTCGCCGCAGCATCCATAAACGACAGCCCTCGGTAATTCTCTACACAGTTCGCGTCCCCTTTCTTGTGTATAGGAAAGATGACAGATTTTACAAAGCTGCTGGGAACATCACCATTTTCGTAAATTTCATTGTAACACTTTAGCAGACATCTCAAGAAATCCTCAGGTGCGTGTTTATAAAATTCATACGGAATTCCATCAATACCGGGAGCCTTATTGTCCTTGACTTTATTTAGAACTTCTTGCAGCTCACCAAGCTCAAAATCACTATCTAATATGTTGTCTTGTATAAGTGGAGCAGCGTAAAGGATAGTGTGAGTAACCGGTGCAGAATTTAACAGCAATTTAAAGTATTCTCTAAAATCCTCCACATCTAACATTGCGCTAGTTATGAATTTCTTGCCGTTTATTTCCTTCGCCAAACCCCACCATGTTTTGGAGTCGTTCGCTACTTCCAGTTTCACTATAATTACTTTATAGTAATGGTCCTTTTTAACCCTACAAAGCTCCTTAAACCTCTTAGTGTATTTAACATAATTTGTTCTAGCCAAGCCTGATGCAGTTTTTCGAAATATGTTTAACCTTTTAAACGAGAGATTTCGCGCTCGCAAGCAATCATTATCAAACCACTTTTGTTTGAATACCTGCTTGTTACAAGTAGACTTCACTGAAGAACGTCCAATTATCTTAATTAAGCTCTCAATTGACCCAGTAAAGTTATTAGTCTTGCAATAGTAGCTAAGTTTTGATCTGTAAATATCAGGGTTCTGAGCATTCCAATTGAGCTTAGGAAGCAGCGACAGTGGTTTAATACACTGTCGCGAATTATCTATTGTCCACGATAAGTGCAGAGGAAAATGGTCTGAAAACATTTGTTCGTCTACTATCAGCCTAGATACCAATGGGCAGAGATTATAAGAGACCGCAATAATATCATTCACAGAAGCACCACTTCCGGACACATATGTGTACTTGCCATCATAATCCCCTTCCGTTCGACCGTTTAAAATTGCTAAGCCTAAATCACTACAGAGCTCTAAAAAACGCTTCCCTCTTCCGTTTACAATAGCATCCTGTGATCTCCTGCGAATATTCATAGAGGAACCAACTTCAAGCTCTTCAGGAAGATCCTGCAACTGGCCTATTCTTACATTAAAGTCTCCCAAAATAACTATGTTTGTTATTTCCCCGGCAGTAAATAAATCGTTAAACCTGTCAAAATTAGATTCCCAACTAGTGCAATTAATGTAGGCTGGTATAAAACTAATCACGTCTGAGCCTTGCCGCAGTTGAACAAATGGCCAGTCTTCCTTCCACAAGAATTTTAGCTTATCTTCCAAGAATACTTCAGATTTAATTCCCAGCAGCAGCCCCCCACTTGCTCTTCCGTACTGTGAAGCTCTCGCCGCACTTACCCAGCAAACCTCAAAACCTCCAAAGAACTTCGCGTATGAATTATAATTTTCCTCCAACACATGAGTTTCATAAAGGCAAAAAATGTCGAAACTTCTAACGTAACTGAAAAAGCCCGGAAATAACGTTTTGTTCCTTAAACCTGCAATGTTATATGACAAAATTTTAAGTATTCTTTGTTTTTCCCCCTTTTCCCCCTCGCCCATCCTCTCAACCCTGCTAATCTGCGCACAGCTACTTAAATTCTGAATTCCTGAACCTGGACCTCCGAGATGGAAACACATGACTGCACCCTCGAAAATGTGTCCTCCAAAACTCTTAACACCATCCTCCACCTAGCGCGGGCAACATTTTCGTTAGCAACTCTGAACTGCCATTAGGCTCGATCAGTCCAGACATAAAGTAGAACAGACTTCTTAGATTCCGAAATTCTGGATTGAACTTTAACAAAAAACATTGACTACACGCCAAATCCGACACCTCTATTCCCAGCGGACAGGAATGGGCTGAAATCAGCCCTCCCCCCGTCCTTTCCAGGACTTTATACTGACGACTTGGAAGGTTAAGCATTAGAATGTCTAAAGGGTGGATATATGTATCTTTACAATTAACCTATTTACTATGAAATCTCTCAAGGGAGTGTCTTCAACCTCTAAAACTGCCAGAAAATATCGCTCAGCTTTGAATGTACACCTCACATGGGTACTGGGGCATAGCAACATTCCAGATATTTACTCGAATATTTTTCACCAGCTTAGCAAGCCGCTAGTCACTCGGCTACCATAAATGACTTTTGTAGGAGTTGTTAAGATGAGGTGCCCGACTCGAACCGACTGTAGAAGCTGGTATTTAGGATCCCCCTTTTTTGAGAATTTAATCGATCAGCATATACTCGTACTAATTCATTAGGAGCTTTAAGTGGTTAGTTATCTTCTTTTTGGGGACGGAAATCTAAGTTGCCTTCCTCTAGGAGGCTGCCATTTTAACCTAACCGGACCTACTGTACATACATAGATGCCCAATACGGTCTTATTAGATGTATTATAACCTTCATCTTATAATACAGATTGGTATTTCTAGTGGAACGTTGTTTACAATGATCACTACACGAATGCAAAGAAAACTAATGCTGAAGAGTTCTGTTACATTATTTACAACAATCTAACCAGAGCAATCTCCACAAAATTCCGTCTTTATTTGCCCTGGGGATTTCCTCAATCAAACCTTAAATTTGTTTAAATGTGAAGCACTTAAAAGGCTACACAATACAAATTATATCGTCTGCTTGCAAATAGCTACATTAAAATGAATATTGTAAGAAGATTTTCTTAAGTTAAACGTCTTTTTCAGTAATTCACGGGCAGAATGTAAATTGAGTTCCTTTAACAAAGTTCTTCAAAGTAGCTCTTTGGGGTGTCTGACGAAGGCCTAAAAGATTCCTTTTACTCGAGTAATTAGCGGCAGCTCCTTTAAGATTTTTCATGAGAGCTTAGAAGAAAATTTTTAATTAAGAATACTTAGCATTTATCATCGTGGTGGAAGGCGTAATATATTTCTGTATACTTTCTTAATAATGTCAAGATCAAAAATCTTTTAGCAAAATTAGTTCTAATAGCTAATGCTTCCTAGTTATAGCGGAACATGGATAAAATGACCCAAGGGCCGAGGTTTCCTTCGTTTCTTTCCACTATTCCGCTTCATAGAATTATAACCGCTTTAAAATAAACCCAGATTGGGTTTTCAATTTTGCTTTAATTTAAACAGGTCAAAATTTAAGACGGGAGAAGGAGAGCTTTTCTAAAGACAACTTAATTCGATGGTAAAAGAAAAATCCCATCTAATGAACTTAAGATTCAATGCTTACCCTAAATTTCAGATGAATATTTTTACATTGCTTACATTTCCATTATTTTAGAGACTTTTCCGTATTTTTAATTTAATTATTATTGAATTGAATTATGAATCAGGTTTAATTTTCTTTTCAAATATAAAAATAATTTCTTTGGAGTTTTCGACATTACAAAATTAAAAGGACTCTTTGACGTAAGAATTATATGCAATGCTTTCATATAAAGTAGGTTTATACTTCTTTTTATTGTGAAAGTGTAAAATGTTAATTCAGAAATCTGAATTAAAAGAAAACCATTTTACCAAATTAGCGCCTCTAAAAGCGAAACATTTCACATAAGATAACATGTTCACCTTATTCGAAGGATTTTATTTTCCTTACCAAAAATTGAAAGGAGACCACAAGAGTGTACCCATGAACGCCTACATATTACGAGCAGATGAAAGCCATATATGAAATCCCTCCCCTAGTTTCATTACTTTAATTCTTCCAAATGGCTCTTGAAGGGTCTTTAGAACGACACATTCTCTCGAACGGGAACATTGCTTGTTACACAGAAACGTTTACCATAGCGAGGATATCTCTTGCTGTGAAATGGAATATTAAGCGTGTGAGGAGATTACGTCGACATTACTCGTAATGAAGAGAATATCGTACTTTGGATATTAAGTTATAAGATTAGTATAGAACTGACAATCTCTTTAAGCTGCTAGATTATGTAAGCCTTCCAAATAACTTTGAAATTGATGTTGATGGATTTCGGTACTGAGTTCATTCGTATTCAGTGAGTATGATAATCATGCCGCGTTTTGTTTGTTTTGCACATAATATTAATCATTGAAAATAAAATAATTGCTAAAAATATACAAATTTTTATGTTTTTGCTAATTTTGAGTGTTCCGCACACTCAGCAATGCTAAAATTGAACTGGTTTGTCTATCGAACGTATATATTGCATTTTCCTGCATTGCAATTTTAAGTTCAAATTCAGTTATTTTATAAACATCTTAAAACTGTCGCTTTTGTTATCTTTTATCAGAAAATGAATTGATGCGGTGCACGACTAACATGTAACTATGGACAGCTACCAAAATCAGTAAAAAGACCTTTCATTGCAATTTAGTGTTTTAAAATCGGTCACGTGGTGTGCCATTTTAAATTTAGTCACGTAGAGAGAAGGCAATCGATTGTTTTTAGCAAGACGAAATTAACAAAATTTTATTCAAAATTCGCCTGAATAAGTGATTTGTGCCTAATTAATTGGACGTTGTTATGCAAAAACGAACCAACCCACGGATTGGCTAAATATAAATGGTTTATATCAAAGTTAATTTTGAAGTATTCTTTTAGAAATTTTTAAATATTGTAACGTAGTTGGGGCTCTTAGGGTTCGGCGGATTAATTAAGAAACTTATTTTCACAAATGTTCACAGTTTTATTCATTTCACTGATAAGTTCGTTTCAGAATTTTCTTTACAACTTTTCATTACAATATACCTTTTCAGTTTACTTATTTACACTTGTCACTTTACTTATTAAAATATAACTCACTCACCAGGCTGCTACTCAACGCTTTTTATTCTACTTAGCCTAATTCTGAAAGTTCATCAACTCATTTCTGGAAATTTCCGTTGTTCATTTCACCACCCCAAATCACCACAGATTCAAGTCGTCCCTGCTTCATACAGCAGCTGACGTTTGTCTGATTTCCGAAATCTTGGACATGCGGATTGCAAATCTTTATTTCATTTTCATGCCATACTACAGTGCCTGTCAGGGCCGCCGACAGGGGGCGAAGGGGATAAACCCCCCGGGCCCGGGCTTTGAAAGGGGCCCCGTCATCTAAGTCATCAACAGAAAATTTTTTCCATTTTAATTATTTATATAAAAAAATGCTTCACGATCGAAAAAGTGTACTATACTAGACAGATTTTAAACTGAAAGTCAATCATTCGATTGTATATGGGCCCGTAAACGCTAAGAGCCGGGCCAGAAATTCGTTTCGCGGGGGGCCCGTATGTGGTACCCCCCGGGCCCGAATTTTGTCTCTACGGGCCTGGTGCCTGTTACAATATTATATCTATCACCTACTCGGTACAATTTGGTATATAGAACAATACCACTGCCTTAGTACTTTTATTGTGCAAAAATGTTTATTATTGCAGTTTATTGAGAAAAATTTACATGGAGATCGCTTTCGGCTTTTTTAGAATATGCTTGAAGGAGCGCGATTGCGCTCAACGGCACTCAAAAGATTAAAGAAAACTTCTTGCCGCTGAAGTTTCAGAGAATTTTAAATAAACAAGACGAAAAAAATAAAACCAGGTTTAGAAAATCTTCTACCGATTTCTACAATGAAATAAAAACATATGTACATAGGAAACTTGACCTTAACAACAATTCGATAAGTCTGACTGGATGTTTTACCTTAGATAATACTCCATTTACTGCAATTTATTGATATTACGGTTTTAGTTTTAAAAAACATCGAAATCGTTTACACAATTTAAATTAATAGATGAGTTAGTGAATTTAAAAACGTTCAGTAAAAATCTCGTTCAATCCATTAGGCTGTGGAACCTTCTTCCTATTGAACTGAAAAGGAGCAGCAATGGCCGTAATTTTCAAGAAGATCTTTCTGAATATTTAAAATCCACATTGAACTGAATATTTGGAATATCTTATTTAAGTTTTGATTATTACTAAGTATTCATATTTAGAAGCAGTTTTTGAAGTTGAACCCTATTGTTAAGTTATTTAATTTTGTGTTTTCTTTATAATTAGAACGTAATGCTTAGTTAGCATATTTCTTAATTATTTCTTACACTTAGCTTTAAGATGTATAATCTTGTTAGTGTAGTGTTTAAATAAATTATTTTTGAATTTGAATTTGAAAATCTAACAGCGACCAACACAAGCTTCTAACGGAAAATCAACTTTGGCTTACTTTTTTTAAAACGCCAATGTCAACGTAGAGAGATTAATTTTTGTTTTGTTTTTACAGAAATAAAATTGTATCTTTAATTTTTGGAAGATTTGTTTTTGTTCCTAGGTAAGGTTAAAAGTAAAGCGACTGCCTAAACAAACGCACTTAGGCTAATTGTGACACCAGAGTTGAGGCTATGCACTCAACCTTATATAACTCCTAAAGAGAGAGAAGGGCCGACCTTGAGCACTTAAAGGCCGAGCTAAATCTCTGTCATCAGTAGAAACTAGTTCTCGAGGAGCCAGCAAGTAATATTGGCAAGAGTACAAGGTTGAAGCCCTACCATGTAACCGAGAACCATTTAAAGCTCCTGATTAATCGAACTAGGTCCATGATATCAATAGAATCTAATTCAGATAACTCTTTGAAAAAGCGGTTGGATAGGGCTGTGCAGTTACAGAGAAATTGGAGTATAGTTTTCTCTTCCTCGTCATCTTAGCAACTCCTACAGAAGTCATTAGATGGGGCGCCAAGTCTGTCACGACGACCAGGACAACTCTATGTATGTATATACATATACACAGTGTGTAATAAAAGTATATCCACCTTATGCTTATTTCCGTTTTTCTCCAAATAATGTGTAATATTGGAACTTTACCCCAATATTTGCAATAAAGCGCAATCAGCGAAATAAAGTGCAGTAGAATGTTACAAAGTGTTATTTTTTGACATCTACGTTTATCATTTATCTGTGTTTTATATGTGTTTTATCTATGCCGAAAGGTGCAGAATTATCCTTAGATGAGAAAAAGGCTATCGTCCGGATGCAAAGCGAAGGCTGCATCAACAATTTTATTGCAAGATGTTTCAACAAATCTTCCATTGGAATTGAAAAGGCGACCTGAAAGAGGAAATGAGGAAAAATTACCAAAGACTGGACGTGCACTACCGATAGAGAAGACCAACAAATTCGGAGCATTGCGAGAAAAAATAGTCGACTGTCTCTTGCAAACATGAAGAATGAGCTGAATTTAAATACTTCAAGGATGACAATATGCAGAAGGGTCCATTATTCCGACTACGTGGCTCGTGTACCCCGACGAATACCATATGTTTCCAAGGTGAACAAAGAAAAAAGAATGAGTTTTTATAACATGTATGTTTTTAAGGACTTAGATTTTTGGAAGACAGTACTTTGGTCGGATGAAACAAAAATTGAGATGAAATACAATCACGGGAGAATGTATGTTTGGAGAAAGAAGGATAAAGAATTTTCTTACAGTTGTACTGAGCCTACTTTCGAGGGGAAAACAAGAGGGGTTATTTTGTGGGGTTGCATGACGTCAAATGGAGTTGGCAGCATTGTAACCTAAGAAGGGATTATAAACTCTAAGATCTATTTAGATATTCTGAAAACTCACGTTATGAGTGAAGGACATCGACTAGTTGGAGATCATTTTATCTTTCAACAAGACAACGCCCCCATCCATACAGCCAAGATTATCATGGAACATTTTAAGCACTCAGGCATAGAACTTTTATACTGGCCACCACAATCACCGGATCTTTCACCAATTGAAAACCTGTGGGATGAGTTAAAAACAAGAATAGCCGACAGAAAGCCCAAAACAATTCATGTGCTTCGGAGAATTTGTTCTGAGGAATGGAATACCATCACTCCCGAGACGTGTTTACATTACGTTCAAAGTGTAACGCACAGACTGGCTTTGTTAGATCAAAATTCTGGAGGATACACCGGACATTAATCAAAAGTGGATATAATTTTGTTACAGAAAAATCGAATTTATAATAAAATACATTTTGTTCTTTTGCCTAATTTTGTTTAATGAACTACAATTTTGTTATTAAGTAATATTTTTAGATGAAATATAAATAAATAAAAAAAATATTTCTATCCCTTTAATTCCTTTCTTTAAAATTAGATTTAAGAAATTTTTGTAAAAAGTGGATATACTTTTGTTGCACACTGTATATATATTATAATATTTCGTCCAAGCAATATCAGCCCACTTGTACGCTTTAGGTCACGACTCGGGCAGAACTGCTGGGCAATAAGGTTATCACTATGCTCCAGTGCCCACAGTGCCCATATGACGCGCAGTCATATCGTTCAGAGTAGAGCGACATGCTATGGCAATTTCGGAGGTCGTATAGACGCCTGTGCTGGATTAAACAGGAGTCTAATAAACTGATAATATCCAGGATTTCAGCCTGAAAAACACTACCAAGCAGCGAAATGAAATACCCGGGTTCAGGTGTTACCACCCCCACTCTGCTGAACTTGATGGGTTAGAGGAAGCAGGAGTTATCAGCGTATGTTATAGCTCTACCGTCCAGGACTTCAGAGTTTCCGCTTCTAAGTCAGGTCTAATATGAGCCTTGGGGTGTGCCTCTCATGACAACTACTTTTATCATGAATCCTTCCAAGCTGGAGTAAACGATCCTGATCTTAAGCATTACATCAATGAGCTCAATAAAAGGACCGTCCAGTACCAGCCTCCACAAAGATAACGTTATCGCCTCTGGCTTGATGATATTGAAAGCAACTTAATATCGAGGAACACACGCGGGTAGTTCTTTATGCATTATCAGGCGCTCGATACTTGCGCTAAGTTCGTGTAAAGCAGTCTCGACGGACCTACCTTTCATGTATGCATTTCGTGAAAAAGAAAGCTTGAATGAGTCGACCGTCTTATTAATGTAGACTTCAATAAGTCTCCCCAGGGTTTAGAGAAGGAAAGAGGAGAGACTTATAGGTCTCAAATCGTTGGGTTTAAGAATCTGAGGCCCTTCTTCCTTTAGGGATGAAGAGTACCTCTACCTTTATCCAAGAGGTTGGAATGTAGTTGAGGTTGAGACAGGCCTCGTCCATGGGAACCAGATGCAGAAAAAGGATCTCGAGAGCTGATGAAAGTTCAGTTGGGAAATACCATCTGGGTTTAGTGACTTATAGAGTTTGAAACTGTGTATTGCCAATTTCAGCTTCCCCCTGCTGAAGACTTTGTGGACCAGGTCATGACGACTTGGAATCTCTGTCGACTCAATTCTGCCAGCAGTTGAACAGACCGGAAAGTGAGTGTCCACCAGAAGCTGAAGCTCCAGAGTTTCAAGACTGGATGAGGTCCAGTTTTCATCCTCTTTAACAAGAGGCTGGTGATGGTGGGTGTCGTTGAACAAATTTTGTCCACACGACTCGCTTCAGAGGTGCTCTCAATTTTATTGCAGAGGCACTCCCATGAAATCATTTAGCCTTCCTAATCAAATTCTTAAATTAACTGAGGAATTCCTTATAGAAAGTCTATACATTAGTTCTTTTCGCTTGATTGAAAGCTTACGACACCCCTTTCTGAAGGTGATGATATCCGTCGATCACCTTGTAGGTCTTCGCTTACCTCTAGGATACCAGTAAGGACAAAAACAACGAGTCGCCGTAGTTAGAGTGTCCACCGGCTTTTCGAGTCGTAATGTCCAGAACTTCCCGGCTGATTGTGTTAGTAAAGGTCGGTTTCATTCCCAAATTACATATATGGAAATTAAAAA
Source organism: Leptarthrus brevirostris (assembly GCA_964036015.1). Taxonomy (NCBI): domain Eukaryota; kingdom Metazoa; phylum Arthropoda; class Insecta; order Diptera; family Asilidae; genus Leptarthrus; species Leptarthrus brevirostris. Next base: position 54,559,136 of record OZ038371.1, read on the forward strand.
ATATAAATTACATATATGGAAGTTAAAAAAGTAACTCACAAATTACATATATGGAAGTTAAGAAAGTAACTCACTCCTTTTGTTGATGTTTGACCTGTCCCAGACATTTTGGTGCGCACTGGCGTCGGCTCCGATAACCAGCGTCATCCTCTACTTCCTGGCTTCCCTGACCGGATTTCTTAGGGTTGTACTAGGGACGTCCTGCGCGTCGTAAACCAAGTAACCAGAGATCAACCAAATAGAATGGGATCGAAGCTCCAGCGTGAGTGTTCTTATCACTAAATTGAGAAATCATAAAACCCTGTCTTTGACGACCCAAAGATCTTGTATGAAAACGAGCTTTCTGCGTTAGACGCAGGAAAAGAGCAGCCGACGCTGCCTTTGACTGGTGAAGGTTAAGCTGCTCTACCCTTAGCATCACTGCGTTTAGGCGAGGGTACGGCGATTACATTGATAATGGCAGCTTCCTTGTCATTACTAACATTTTCTTCAGCGGAGGAGAGCAGAAGTTCGTCTTCCGTCTCTCATAGGGGATAGGGAAGGAAGTCCACCTCCATATCAAAGAGGCAGGGGTAGCAACGGCGGAAGCAATCGCTACACCCTGGTCCTTTTTCTTTAACAAGGTGGTCTCTTCAAATGGATAATGCAGCTAAGCCACAGTAGATAACGCCATTTTATTCAGCGAGTGCAGTAAGGGATTTCTAATTAAGGATCACGACGGCCTATCTTGAGTTGCCCTTGACCTCACTGACTTCTGCTACATTTCAGTCTTGGTTACCAATTTGGATAAGCTACAGGATTTTTGCAGGATCCAAAGGCTCCGTCGTTATTCAGGTCCTATATCTAGGTTTATACGGGATCTAGTCCTCGCGAACGGCTTCGATCTCGGCACTTGGCCAGACTTTGCCGAGATGGAAAATCGTCTTGTCGAAAAGGTCCACAGATCTCTTGTCGGAGCATTCGCAGAGCTTTAATGGCATTGCTGCCAGCCAGCATCAAGGCAAAAGCGACCAGGCTATCAAGGCAACAGCGACCACGATTTTTCCTTATCTGCAAGATTCTTTTGAAAGAGTAGTTTGGGAAGCCTGGGTGGATCATTTTGTATTGAGTTTAACAATTCCTTGGGCTTTTTTAGCTATACCGCTTGTTTTCACCTGTCGTTAGTAGGAAAGAAATTTAGGGCTAAGAAATGAAGTTTTTAATTTAATTCCTTTATATAGAAATTTCAAAATTTATTTCTTTTTGTTTAAATATGAAATGTTGTTATTTATTTATTTAGGTGGCACCAATTGTTTCGATAAAAGCATGCAAGTGGGCCGCTATAACCTTCATGCCCCGAGGAAAACTCCCACTGGTATTTGGCTTGAATGATTCTCAATTCCTGCCGTGGAAAATGATGTGTTTATGGGCCACGTAATATAATTTCAAATGCAAATCCATGACAGAAATTGCTTTGTTTCTGTCCCCATGTAGTGGCGATATAACCTATAGCTTTTGGAGCCTCCTTTTACCGCCTAATTGTTTTTTCTAAACTATTTTCCTTTTAGGTAAAATACATCAAGTTATCCCCAAGCAAGAAATTCAAGAGGATTTATAAATTAAAAGTGTGGACTCACCACGTGAATACTCTGCAAGGATGCATCGAAATCCTCATTGGATCAAATATTTCTCGGTCGTAAGTGAATAAAACACTTATTATCTTCTCCTTCATTCGTTTATTCAAATTTCTGCCTTGTTTTCTAACGTTAACTTAAATTGAAACACGTGTTTACTTTTCTTTAACTTCTTAGATGTCTGCCACTGCGTGGTAACTCAACTAAACTTGTCTTCTTCCATCTTTGGGTTCCAACGGGTCTGGTGAGGCTCATGAGTCACCTCAGTCAGCACACGGAGGTTTCCATAAAACGCTATGTAGACTCCGCGAAAATTACTATCGGCCCTATATTATAACTCACGTACGCACATATGTAACAAACTGCGAAATATGAAAGGAGGCGAAAGCGCCTAACACCATCCTGCGACCACACATGGGCAAACCTCTAGTAGCCCAGCGCCCATTTAAGTTCCTCTATATTGACTTCCTTGGACCGTATCCCCGTACTAAACGTGGCAATACGATCATTTTCGTTGCATTAGACGGCTTCACAAAATTTGTTCTGATCAAGCTAATGTGAGCATAGCGAGCTCATCTAGTAAGCACCTTCCTTGAAGAAGAGGTCTTTTATGTATTCGGAGTACCCAAAACCTCTCCGATAACGGCCGGCAGTTTGTCTCTTCCACCTTCAACAAACTGCTGAGTGAATACTACATAAAGCATATGAAGACTGCTAAATATTCTCCGCACCCTAACGCTCCGGAACGAGTAAATAGGTCCATTCTGTCTGCCATACGTACATACCTTTAAGATGATCATACACCTACCGGCTATAGGAAGCGCTCTTTGCACATCAGTCCACCAATTAATCGGCATGGACTAGTACTATGCTCTCTTTGGTCATCACATGGTACATCACGGCTCTGCCTACCCCTGAGACAACTTGACCAGCTAAAATCTGGTGACGTGGCTGTATTACCTGTAGCAGACCGTCTCCAATTAGTCCGTTCTCGGTTGTCAGACCACCTTCATCGCGCCCACGAAAGGCACGAGAAGACCTACAACACTCGCTGTCGTGACGTTACATACACTCCCGGTCAGGAAGTGTATTGTAGCGACATGCAGAAAGGCATCAGTGCTAAGTTGGCCAATAAGTTTGCGAAGAAAATTATAAACATTTTTAAGCCTAAAAGTGCGGAAGTGGTAATTTATAGAAAATGCAAGCGACAGAACATGGTCGGAAAATGACTTACTGCTTTCGTTTTGGATGAAAATTTGGTTTGCGACTAAAATTTCACGTTTAATCAAAGATTTCTTGTCATTTTCCTTAATAAAGTGTACATGTTTTTACTTTATTAGATAGATCATTTAGTCTGCTTTATGGGGGTCCTCTACTCTCGCGGTTTCAAAATATATTTTTTTTTTTAAATTTCAATCTATATGTAACTGAGAATACGCCACAGAAAGGATTTCGTGAAAATTACATTCCTTTGCATGTTTCTGGGAACAGAAAGGTACCCGTCTCCGGCCGTTTTCGAGAAACTAAGCGCGGCGCGCCACGACGGCACTTGTCATTATCTAAAGAATTTACCGGTCCGTTCTTGAGAAGAATGTGGACAACCAAGAACATCAACGTGATGAGGAAGGAGAACTCTACGGCCCCGGTATAGCAGATTAACTCGTAAGTTACTACAATCAAGTTATACACCGTAATTTATCATTAAATGCGTTTTCCCGAAAGTAGTGTTTTTTTAGCTGCCGAGTAAGACTTCTCATTAAAGTATTGGTCCGATTTCAAAAATATTTTTTTTTCAATTGTTCAGAAAACATACCGCCATGTTTTCCAGAGTACGATTTGCAAAACGGCTGGATGCAGCGTGGACCTTGTTTGACACAATGGACAAGGAAATACGAAGCTACCCAAATGCACCCAAGGAATATTCCATCCTCGCACTACTTCCTTCCCCATAGCTGCGTATTAAAACCAGACAGCAGTACTACAAAATTAAGAGTAGTCTTCGATGCCTCAGCGAAGACATCAACAAATACATCGCTTAATGATATATTGTACACAGGACCAACAATTCAAGATGATCTTTTCACTATTATCTTACGGTTTCGATTACCCCGTTTCGTTTTCACCGCAGACATACAGAAGATGTATCGGCAAGTGAAGCTTCATGAAGAAGACAGGAGATATCATTTAATATTCTGGAGAAGCGACCCAAATCAAGTGCTCAAATGCTATCAGCTACGTACTGTCACATATGGAACATCTTCAGCACCGTATCTAGCGACCAAATGTCTTCAACGGCTAGTTCAAACCGAAGAAACCAATTATCCATATGGAAGTGAAGTCCTTCGAAACGATTTCTACGTGGATGATGTTATGACAGGAGCAAACAGTCTCGTCACAGCCCATGATAAACAAACACAATTGATAGCTCTATTAAAAAAGGGAGGTTTCATACTACGGAAGTGGTGTGCTAATCGTCCACGTTTGTTGCAAGACATAGCTCCAGAAGACCAGGAAGTTCAATTAAACTTTACGGATGAAAAGCACTTTTCCATCAAAACCCTGGGACTAACGTGGATGCCAAAAACTGATCAATTCTGTGTTAGAAGCACTTGGGATCCCACTGACAAAATAAAAAAAAGAGCAGTCACATCTGACATTTCCCGATTATTTGATCCGCTCGGTATTATGGCTCCCGTTGCAGTCACTGCCAAAATGTTTCTGCAAGAGTTATGGAAACTTATGCTTGATTGGGATGCTGCGCTACCGATTGAAATCCACACGACGTGGACAAAGTTTCGCAACGGGCTACGAACATTGAACAACATTCAATTTCCAAGACATGTGTTTTCTAACGAAAACCTTTTTTGCTTGCACTTTTATTTCTAGTATTTTGTTAATACTGGCGAGAGAAAAAGAAATTATTATACACAGATTAAATTGCCTTCTCTCAAATTATTTTTTGTGATATACTAATTCTCTGTACTCCTCGTATTTCTTAAAATAAAATTTAGAAATAAATGGTTATTTTCCTCTGGAATGTGCTTAACCAGAATGAGAGCAGAGATATTGTCCTGTATATTCGTCTATTTCTATTACATGTGCTTTCTTGTTTTGTATGTGACACCAACATAAAAACGCAATTGTATTTGCTGGTGGCAATTTAAAATCGAGATCACGAATTTAATGGAAAATATTTTAGATCGGCGGGCACTCCAATATCTCAAATAATGAATATAATAAATATTGTAGTGCCTTACACGAAGTATAACAAAGCGATTATAATTAAATAAGGGAAAATTCGCATTTTGAAACAGAATATTCCTAGAGTCTTCATGTTGGTAGGTCCGAAATAGCTCAATGAACAGTGTACAAATTTATCTTTTAGAGTTCAATGCAATGTGCTTATAAGGAAAAGAATGAACATACAAAAATGTTTCAATTTGTTGCATGTAATTTTGACAGCTCTATCGGTCCACAGTTATAAGTCATTGCCATCACTGCTCTATAGAGAGAGACAAAATATTTCAAGCTGAACATTTTCAGTGACTCTTTCGAACTGACTCTTGGAGCCGGATCTTTTAAAAGAAGCAGATCCGAAAAGCCGGTTCGCTCAAAAGATCCGTTTTGCTCATCTCTAGGCTCAAGTAGCCCAATCGGCGAGAAATCGCCCGAATTGGCAACTTCAATTGGTGACTTCAATTTTTATTATTTTTATGTTGGCTAACCTGCGATTTCTAGTGCATCGCGCGTTCGTTTACTGATAAGTAACTTTGATATTATCTTGTAGACTTTTTGTCAATTATTATTACTTGTGTATTTTAGGCACCGGATGTTAGAGTTTCCAGCATTAACATTATCATATACTAGATTAACTTTTCTAGATTTAATTTTGTGATTTATTCCTTTTTAAGTTACTTTTAAGATTTTAACTAGTAGTAAGATTCCTAGTTACTAACGACATTGCTAATTTTAATTTAACGTTTTGCTTTCAGCTATGGTTAAGACTTACACAATTGAATTTGAATTTCATTTTTAAAACATTTCTAGATTTAATTGAACATGTAATTTTCAGCTTATTTGAGTATTTCTACTTTTGCTTTTACATTTTACTTTCAGCTATTAGTAAGATTTATCAATTTAACTTTAAATTTCATTTCAAGTTGCTTATACATTTTCAGCTTTAAGTGAATATTTCTTTTACAGCTATTTATTGCATTTCTGAATTTTAATTTAACATTTTGCTTTCAGCTATGATTAAGCCTTACAGAATTAAATTTGAATTTAATTTTTAGTTAATTAAAACATTTCTTAGATTTAATTAATCATTTAATTTTCAGTTAATTTGAGTATTTTTAGTTTGATTTTTACATTTTGTTTTCCGCTATTGGTAAGATTTATCAATTTGAATTTGACTTTAAGTTTTAGTTACTTAGATCATTTCTTAGATTTAATTAAACATTTCATTTTCAGTTTCATTTCATTTAAATTTGACTTTAATTTTTAGTTACTGAGTACATTTCGTAGATTTAATTAAACATTTCATTTTCAGTTAATCTGAGCATTTCTAGTTTGACTTTTACATTTTGTTTCGTCCTATTGGTAAGATTTATCAATTTAAATTTACCTTTCAATTTTTTGTTTTCGTAACAATATACATATATATATAGTATTTTCTAGGAGTTGGCAGAGTATTTTTCAAATTTTTCAAATATGTTATAGTATCTAATACAATCTCTCATTTCCAGGCCACCAGATCCTCGAATGTACGGGTTCTCACCGTAACAGATCGCTACTCAAGTACATATCTAGCCAACGAAAAATAGGAAACTTTCAAGCGCGCAAATCATTAAATTCCGTTTAAAGAAACCAAGGTTACAATTTGGTCTAGGACCAGCCGCTTCAATGTGAGGTTCAATTGATAATAATTTTTATCAAATGTAACCACTATATATTGCCCCTCGCTAACTTTCAGAAGGGGACCACTTTTGATCTTATAATCAAATAGAGATATATTTAACTTGCGTTGGAAAGACAAATCTTACATTTGTAAACATTAAAGTTTAGTTTATTATTAGTACACCAAAAGATTATCGATGTTATTTTGAAGTTTTTTTTGCTGGTGTAAAGTTTGAGACTATCTGTAAAAATTAATCAGATAGCAAATTTAAATTGATCATTAATAAATATTGCAAAAATTAATGGGTCAAAATTCCTACCCTGAGGAACGTCTAAGTTAACATTAATCAGTCTAGATATAATGTGGCCAATTCTAACGTAAAGTTTTAGATCGCTTAGATAAAATGAAATCCAGTTGATAATATATGAGTAAATACTAAGCTTGGAAAAAGGACCGATATGAAACTCTGACAAAGGGTTTGGTAAAATCAGTATACATGGCATCAATCTGATTATAATTTTTAACTTCATTTAAGGTGTAGTTCAAAAAAACAGTAAATTAGATGTATTCAAGGTACCATAATTTTTTTCAACTAAAAGCTATATTTTTGAATTGGCTAAGAAGTTCAACACTTTGGAATATTATTCATAATTGACACTCCCCGATAATTAGATACAAGATTCTTATAAGCAGAATATCGGGATTATGTAGGAAATTTTTCATCTATCTAAGAACTTACCAGTAATCAGATATAAATTAAAAATCTAGGTTAGCCGAGGAATTAGCGCAATTAATAAGAAAGGGATTACCATATATGTATATGTAAATTCTAAATAATCCGCAAAAACGCTACTGCTGCTCTGTAGGTCGTACGATTTCTTATTGTCAAAAGGAAATCTTTAGAGAAACCTGATTTCTTTAGTTTCGATTTAATAAACGAACAGATCGTATTAGATAGAGATCTTTTTTTAGACGATTCCCGAAGTTTGCTTCGAGAGATGAAAACCCCAGCAAGAACACAAAATTTATAGGTAGCAAGCTTATTTCAATGGGGTTGTGAAGGAACAGGTAATTCGCCATCTTTGGCCGTCCGCCATATTCTATTTAGAACAATATTAGTTATACCGTATTGTATTGTAATTGGATCTTCATATGTATGCAAAATTTTAGCTCAATCGACTACCAGGCAGTGATGCAAAATATCATTTGTGTGAAAAATAATCGTTTTTTAACAAATTTTATTTAGGTTGAGGTAAAATTTGCATACATATGGAGATCTGATGACAATGTAATAAAGTATAACCAATATTGTTCTCAATAAAATATGTCAAACGGCCTAAGATGGTTGATTACCCTTTCCTTCACAACCCCAATAAAACAAGGTCGCTAACCATAAATGTTGTTTTTTTTTTAATTCTTGCGGGGATTTTCATCTCTCGGAGCAAACTTTCAGAATCGCCTGATGCTGGCAAAAACAACCACGAGTAAATCTGAATCAGCCTAAATTTAGTATATATTGTCTATAAAGAAACATATGAAGTGTTCGGTGGAGTGAGAGAAACCGACTCATGGTTGTGGTTTGCTGACAACAGATAACGATAATGAAATAGTTTTTAAAAAAACGTTGAACCGACTTCATAAAAAGCGCTAAAAAGCATAAAATAATTTGTAATTTTATATCTATTACGACATTTTGAAGTCGGTGCAAATCATACAAACCAAATAACTACAACAAAAATATTAAATCGTCATTTCTTATGATCCCGTGTGCAGCAACGTTCAGGTAGTATTATGTATTATATTCAATGTGGTACTGCAAAATTTCTTCAAAATGTCGTAATAGATATAAAATTAAAAATTATTTTATGATCCAAATCAGTCCACGCGTTAAAAAGTTAGGTTAAACCCCCTAGTATGATCCCCTGTATGATCCCCCTTTGTTCGTATGAGAAAAAAAGTTGGTGTAGGGTTGGGGGGGGGGGGGGTTGATGTAACCTAACTTTGTAACGCGTGGTCCGATTTCGATGATTCCTTTTCCGATGTATAGAGTGTGATCCGCCATTGCTAATAGGAGAATAATTTAGTCCTATGGTCAGTGGTGGGGGTGGGGGGGGGGGAGGAGTAGTCTAACTTCGTAACGCGTGGACCGATTTGAATAATTCTTTTTTGGTTGGGTAGAGTATGCTCCCTGGTTGATACCTCGAGAAAGAAATGTTGGGGTTGGGGGGGGGGGGGGGTATCGCGTAGACCGATTTGGATGGTTCTCTTTTGCTGTTGTATAGAGTGTGATCCCCCGTTGCTAATAGAAGAATAATTTGGTACTTCGGCGGTAGTGGGGGAGGGGGAGGGGTAGTAACTTTGTAAAGCGTGGACCGATTTCGATGATTCTTTTTCTGTTCGGTAGAGTATGTTCCTTGATTGATACCATGAGAAAAACATGTTGGTGGAGTGGTGGTAGGGTAGGGGGTTAAACCTTTTTAACGCGTGGACCGATTTGGGTGCTTCTTTCTTCGTTGTATAGAGTAGAAAACCCTAAAAAGTGAAAAATAAAATAGTTATTTAAAAAAAGTTGAACCGACTTCACAAAAAGCGCTAAAAATCATAAAATAATTTTTAATTTTATATCTTTTTTGCAGTACCACAAGTGAATATAATACATAATACTACCTGAACGTTCCAGCTCACGTGATAATAAGAACTGACGATTAAATATTTTTGTTGCAGTTGTTTGTTTTGTTTGATTCGCACCGACTTGAAAATGTTGTAATAGATAAAATTAAAAATTATTTTATGCTTTTTAGCGACTATTTTGGGAAGTCGGTTAAACTTTTTTTTAAAGCTATTTTATTTTAAGCTGTTTTTATTTTTGGTGATTTAACATCTTAGCCGGCGCCGTAGCAAATATTTTTTACATCTTAGGAAAAATTAGACGAAATAGCGATAGGAAATACGTTATAGGCATCCCAGGCAGCCTTGTTAATATTTTTACTAAAAATGTCGTTTAGCTAGTTGCGAATTATAAATTTAGCAATTTTAGAAAAAATGTCACGATACACCGAACAGAAATACATATATCATACGAAGTGTAGAAAACAATTTTTAAATTAAGACTGCATCTCTTTTAACAATAAAATCGCTTCTTTATAAGAATTGTTGAGAAATTTTACAAAATTTTAGTAGCCTGAAAAACTTTCAGGTAACTTTGAGTTGAATGATAATATTTAATTTTATTTATATCTTTAATAATGACATAAAGTATTAAAAAATATTTTCGAGAAACGTTGTTTTGTCTCCGAAAGGATCTGTTGTAAGATGGTGTTATATGAACTCCTCCATAATTTCCATTCTGAGGTTGGAACTTGTGAAGTTTTTTAAAAGTGTCTTATATAAATTTTGTCCTCTGTCGATTGCTATCGAAACGTAATAAAAGTCACTCACTGGCATCTTAAAAATACCATTTAAAGAAAACCAGTAAGGATCGAGCTATTGACAACTGTAACGCATCCTCAGATATTAATATTTTAAAATCACCCTGTAACTCCTAAACTAAATATTACTCTACCACGTGACATGTAATTATTTTCTTGTCTCGAGTAGAAGTTTCGCCTGTTTTAGTAAGACTTCTCAAACGAAAACACCTTGTATGCATTTCTGAATTTGTTCTTTTTTTTATTTAAATTTGGTTTGTCACATTTAATTTGAAATCCATTATCAAATACTTCCATGCAAATAGACATAAGATGTTTACACGTAACCAGGGGAATATTGAATGATACTGCTTACTCCCTTTTCGTTATTATTTCAAATATTTAACAAAAACTTACCTTAATTCATCACTCCTGTTCATTTATGTCAATGTTCGCCTACTTAAATGACTATTACAATTATTGTATACCCACGTTTCACGCTTAATATGTTACTCCCACTCTTTCAGAATTGAAGTGCTTAATGATAAGTATATAATGAGAAGGCCATTTACGCGATTTTCAGCAGTTTTAATCTTGAAACTTCGTATAAGAACCTTAACAATGAAGCATATTTGCAGATTTAAAGGACGGAGAATTGTGTAATGGTTTGGGGCTCCTGCCGCTGTCCTAGATAGCTGCGTATTCATTCCTGAGAAAAAATAAAATTAACTTAAGAGCGAAGTGAAGGACAATGTTTCTTACAAGCTCCTTGGACTTCGCGTTTTACGTACCTCATATCGTCCGGAAATTATCTAATTATTTTAGGAAGTGCTTTATGTTGAGGCTGTATTTCCCTTGTGGAACGTTACAACGTCGTAATTTTGCCAATAAAATGGCATAGAATACTTTGTCCGCACAACAATAAAACGTGAACGTTTAACTTTATGAACAACACAACTGCCAGAGTAAATCATTGTACTCTACTTTATTTGTTTAGTTATATTGCGAATGCAGGACAACGTAGACGGATGTTTTAAATTATTTTAGTCATCTAAAGTTTATGCGTTCTTCATCTAATGTAGTTTCGATTTTACCGGAATGATCTTAAAAAAGTACTTAATATTTTCTGCTGACATATGTTTTCCGAATAATTTGGAAGGTAAAAAAGATAATTGGAAGATATTTTATATTCACAAATATAACTGGTTGTAACAAATTAGTAAGTAAAATGATTATTTAGCATAGGAAGTACGTGGTTGATCTAGGAACTTGAAAACTCAAGGTCAATTTCTATATATTATCCATTATTTCCCTCTTTTTATTCTTTTTAATATTTTTCACTTTCTTTTCGGACTTTTCGGCTTTGCTTCCTCTTGAACTTTTAAAACTTCATTATATTATAAAATTATTAAGATTAGTGCTTAAGAATTAGAAAATGAAATAGCCAGATTGTACCACCAAAATTAAAATATCGCTAACGGAATCAAAAATGTGTAGCTGGAGTTTTATGTCCAGAAGAAAAGGTGTATAATATTTTACTATGCCTAAGTTTTTCACATCCACTCCAAGCTTTAATCATTTGCCCTTATTTACTTAGCTCAACATTCAACATGACCAGATATTAGATTTTTCAACTTTCTATGATCTTTTAAATGCTAAACTTCACCGTTCTTTAGATACGAACACTTAGAATTCTCATAATTATTTGTTCAATTATTTCCTAATTGAAAAAATTTATTGAACTTAAAATAATTGTAGGAAAACTACTAATGATTGCGGAATTTCATAATAGTTATTGCTGTGTTTTCTCTTCCAGTTTTCTAACTCCCCATATAGGCTATGGACATCACCACCATATTTACGGGATGTAACAAAGTTACAAAACCTGTCAACAGCATCGGAAAAAATAAGGATTTTTAAACACCACTAGACTCCCTCCGGCACTAATATCGTTAAACCACATCAATTCGCGCTCCCCGGGTCTTTAAGTACCGCCAGGCCCCCCTGGGCACTAATATAGTTAAACTATATCAATTCCCCACTCCCCGTAGCAGCAAAACACCAAATTTCCACAATAGCAGCGTGGGAAATTAAGAATTCCGAATGTCGCCAGAGTCCCCTGGCACACCGTGGCTCAGTCAGTCTTCGGCGACCAGCTCTAGCAGCTAGAGCTCTCCGAGTAGCAACCAACCGAAGTATAGTACAGTCAATCTGGCAAAAACGGGTGCAAATCACTCCAAAGTGATGAAACTTGGTGAGTCGTTAAAGAATGATGAAAGAAAGCTTACCTGGCGATCGCCACCTGCTACCTGTTCAAATACTCAAAAAAAAACTCAAAAAATATTTTGAAATGCATTTTTCTCGAAAACTATGCATTTTACAGAAAACTTTATTTAACAAAAAATGTAGAGGGAATCGTTATCTACAATTAATGTCCTTGGTGCTATGTCGTACAACAAAAAATGTGCGCAGTAGGTGGCGCTAAAGCTGCGGAGAAAGTCACAATAGGACCGAGAAACTTACCGTTAGCATCACTGCGCTGTTCACACAGCGCTATATGCATTACACTATAACTTTGAAACGGTAAGTTGTATGAAAAAAAATGTTGAAATAAAAGTTGTTTATAAAATTAAAAGGAACAATTTTTCTATTTGAATCGTAACTGAAAAATGAAAATTTCAGGACAAACAAGTGGAAAAACACTTTTTTTGGCACTTTAGCGCCACCTACTGCGCACATTTTTTGTTGTACGACATAGCACCAATGACATTAATTGTAGATAACCATGCCCTCTACATTTTTTGTTCAATAAATTTTTCTGTAAAATGCATAGTTTTCGAGAAAAATGCATTTCAAAATATTTTTTTGAGTTTTTTTTGAGTATTTGAACAGGTAGCAGGTGGCCATCGCCGGGTAAGCTTTCTTTCATCATTCTTTAACGACTCACCAAGTTTCATCACTTTGGAGTGATTTGCAGCCTTATGACTTTTTTTTCGCCAGATTGACTGTACTAGTAAGAGGTTTAGAAACCGAAAAACATATAAAGAAGACTGACTACCGTGGATCAGTCAGTCGTATTCGACCAGCACATCGAGGTAGATCAACCAGCGGCAGCAAGAAGAACCCGGGGAGGAAGTTGGAAATTGACAGTGGTTAAACCAGACTAGGCACCAAGAGAAGTAAAGTTTTATATTTTATGGAGATCGACTTCCAGGGCAATATAAGTGGCCCCAGCACTGTATCACCGGCAGGGTATTGGATCCGCGGGTTCTGGGTAAGGATTAAGTATTTATCACTCCTATAGCTGCGAGTTCTCCGGTATAGGACAGTCTGTTAACCGGCGAGTTTCTCGGTTATCTCGTTTACCCTTGTAACGGCTAGTTTCCCGGTGCAAGGCACTCTTTCACTCCTATAGCGGCGAGTTCTCCGGTATAGGACACTGTTAACAACCTAGTTTACCTGTTATCTCGAATACCGTTGCAGCGGCGAGTTTTCCGGTGCAAGGCAGTCTTTCACACCTATAGCGGCGAGTTCCCCGGTATAGGACACTCTGTTAAGGGGGGAACTACATTTAGAGGCCGAAAAAGAAGTTCTCTCAAAGATGTTTAAAGATGAAAAAAAACATTTTTTACCATATGAAAAATTGAAAATTAATAAAGTTTTGGTGGATATTGGCACTCGTCTCACCGCTGACATCGAAATTTGCGAAAGTGATCCTGGCCGCAATTCCTATCTGAAATCATAAAATAAAACATTTTTATACTTGAGAGGGTTTTTTATCGTAGATAGACTACGATCTTTGCGAAATTCGAACATTAACCATAAAAATCAGGCTTTAAAAAAATTTGGTTTTTTATGTAAAAATTTTCGATTATTTTTGCGTCAAAAATGGTCTACAAATGATTTGTTTTCTATGTCAGTAGTCTATATAGAGTAGTTTTTTCTGCCCTTTAAAATGAATGCTGGATAAAGAAAATCAGTTCACTAGTTTTTACGTAATCACTTTCGCCATTTTGAAAAAACATGGTTTCGAGAAAACGCCGTCTAAAGTTTGATCGTTGACGCTTGGCGCACTCGGTCGTCTCGGCACCAGCCACTTTCGAGAGGCACATCTTCAAGCAATGGCGCGAAGATTCAGCGATGGTTATCTACAATCAATTGTCCATATTCAACTTAAGGGGAGAATTCAAAAGAGCTCCGCATTGCCTTTTCTGTCAGTCGTGGCGAAAGGACATGATTTTAAAGTATCGTGGAAAATAAAGTTTTTTCAAGTAAAAAATAGCGAAAAGTGTTAAAAATAATCAATAAAAAATAAATAGATATAGAAGAGCACAAAAGGGACCAATTTTAGCTGGAAAATCAAGAGGATTTCATCAAAAAGAAAAATAGTGAAAAGTGACAGCCGATTAAAAGGAGGCAAAAGCCCAATGGTGGCTAAAGCCACAAAGGACGTTATTCACGCCTGAAAGTGATAAGTCAAAGGACACTGAGGAAACATATAAAATTTGGCAAAGGAAGAGTAAAAAGAAATAAGAAATAGAAACTTCAAAAGGGTAAATCAAAAACTTTTACAAACTGACTTAATTAATTTTTTGACAATACTGACATAATTTCAAATTCAAAATTAAAAATAGATTAGAATTTCAAATAAATAACGAACTAAACTAGAAAAACTGAAACTAAAGATAGGATTAAAAGGAAAATAGGTTAACGCACTATAATTGGGATTTAGATTAGGAATTTTAACATTGTAAGGAGGAAGAAATTAAATACTAAGAGGGGGAAAAAGCAAACGAAAAGGGGCCTGATGGGGTCTAATGACCCGGGGAACTACTTTGCCGTCCGAGGAGGGCAAAGGGCTCCAAAAAAGAAAAAAAGAGAACACACCACAATTGAATCTGAATATCCAAAATTACAGGAAATTTAATCTTTAGAGCCAGATCAACCGAAATTAATAACGATTCAATCTACAGAACAAGGGAAAACTTTGGACGATTATAGTCCTTTCCTAATAGAAAAGTGCGTAAATACAGTCTCAACAGGTTATACAAAAAGTAGTTACCTAAAAGACGGCAGTATGCTGCTTTTATGTAACAACAAAAGAATCACAGAAAAATTTTTAAATGCAACGAAAATGGGAACAATACCAATGAAAGCCCAAATGAACACACAACTTAATGCCGAGGATGATGTGATGAGACAGTAAAATAAAATAATTCATAAACCCTAACCTTTAGCTCCATGGAGGACATAACAATCCTTAAATGGAATATTAGAGGGATCTATAATAATCTCCCACAACTACAGTTGCTAGTTGATCATTATAGACCGAAAATAATTTCACTTCAGTTGACAAATATCCTGGTAGGAGAAGAGCCTGAACGGCTATTAGGATATAATTTCATAGGGACAAATAACGAGAGGGTAACCAGACACGGAGGTGTTGCCATCGTGGTAGATCCAGGTCTCTCACACAGGGAAGTAAATTTAACCACTCTACTGACTTGCTGTGCAATAAGTATCCAGACGAATCCACAACTTACAATAGCGTCTCTGTACAATAAGTGTGACCGAAGGTTAACCCAGTCGGACTTGGACACACTAACAGAACAACTGCCAGGTCCTCAAATCCTAGGTGGAGATTTCAATGCACACAGCCTCATCTGGGGCTCCAACTCACATTTCCAATTTTAACACCTTTTCCTCCATTGATCTATCCTTATCCTCTCCCAGTATCACACCATTAATAACCTGGGCCGTGCACAGCAATCCAGAAGGAAGCGACCACTTCCCGATTATAGTAAGAATTAACAAGGCAAGGAAAAATTCCAGGCCGTAACGGCCCGAATGGCCAGGAAATGCCCAGGTCAGAGAACGTAAACCGGGAAGCTGCTATAATCGGCCCCTCACAAGCAGCCCCATTGGATGAGCTACGAAATTAAAAACCAGATGAGGGTCAAAAATAAAGCCTGGAGGACTTTTCAGAGGCACCCTACGACAGAGAATGCAATCTCATATCGCATTGAATCCAATTATTTTTCAAGAGCTAAGTATCACGCTTAGCAATTGTAAGGGTAGTGCTCCTGGATACGACAAAATTTCCTATGACATGATCAAGAATGTCAATTTGCAACTCCAGCATAGAATTCTCGAACTGTACAACAACATCCTGGGCATAGGGTTTTATCCTAGCTCATGGAAACTGGCTATACAGATTCCACTAAGGAAAAAGTCAAACTCAAATTCTATAACAATAACTCCAAAGGATCTACGACCTTTTTCGCTGCTACCCTGTATATCGGGTACAAGGCTAGGTCAACTGTTGGAGGATGAACTATCATCGCACCAACATGGTTTCAGAAGGGGAAGAGGTACAACTTCTCTACGCTTAGAACTGGAAGCGAATGGCGGAAGGGCACTAGCTCAACGCAAAGAATTCCACATCCTGTCCTTGGATCTGAAGAAGGCCTACGACATGGTTTGCAGCCACATAATTATCAAACTGATGTTAATCTGGGGAGTCGACAGAACTCGGGCATTAGATAACTCGCTGCCACAAGGCTCCCCACTATCAACCACACTATACAACATAAACCAACACGGACTGAGAACTATACTTGAAGACCAACACGACATAAATTTTTACACCTATGCAGTATTCAAAATTAAATTATGGCGTACAGAAACATGCGCTATACTGCCCATGGAAAAAGCTGAAGGAATCACCTTCAGTAGGAAGAGGGCACCTACATTTACCCCTCATAAGAATGTATGATGATGAAATAATTTGGCAAAATAAATTAAAAATTCTACGTGTAATATTTGATAAAAAGTTAACATGGAGGCACTATACAGAAGTAGTCAGTAACAAGCTTGTAAGAGTAAATGGATTAGCGAAAGCATTAGCTACTAAAAGCAAGAGGGCGTCGACAGCGGCAATCTTAAAAATTACAAATACGCTGATAACGGGCTATCTGGGGTACGGACTACTTCTATACGGTAGAACTAGACAGACTTACTTAAAACAGTTACAGATCAAAATAAACAGGACAATACGAACGTCGACAGGAATGCTTAAAGCAACGCCAATACCAGCCCTAACAATAGAAGCTGGAATAACCCCGGTCCAGGACCGGATCATTAAGACAAAAATAAATTTCGTAGCAAAAATCCACATGACACTGAAAGGACCCCACAAAATGACGATTCAAGACTACTTAGAGAGCAGCAGAGAAAGAAATACAAAACCCAACAATGCAATTGAGGAAGCCATCGATACAGCAATTAGGTTAAGTATCCCTATAACCCACCCACCTGACTCCCCCCACCTCTGAAATTTTCTACCCAATGAATCTTGGGATTGCACATTCGGGAACGAACAGACATAGGACTAGACAAACATATACGCCGGATGGCCACAGAAAAATACACATTGAAGCTTTGCAAGCCAACAGATCTAAACAGATCATCTATACAGACGGTGATTAAGAGCCCAGATGGTGATTAAGAGCCCAGCGAATCCACAAGAACACACCGTCCAAAGATATGTCTTACAGCCAGAGAGTTCAGTTTTTGAAGCTGAGCTTAAAGGTATAGTGGAAGCGGTGAAATTTTGCCAATGGAAACAATAATATTCACTGATTCGAAAAGTTGTTTGGAAGCAATGATGAACAGAAAAAACGAAGAACCATTAATTACTTGGAAAAGGAATAATTTAATTGCCGAAAAAGGAAAGATAAAAATCGAATGGATTCCGGGCCACCAAGGCATCCCTGGAAATGAAGAGGCTGACGAAGAGACTAAGAGACCGATATACGAACTTGAGGAAATTTATATTCTACAAACACAAGCCTTTATAAAGCGCATAGGATACGAAGCACTTCAAAAACGGAAGGACAGAGCCTGGAACCAAAATGGTACCTTTCTAAGTACACACAAGAATAACACACGCACACCTCTTTAATAGAGCACCAGCGCCGGGGTGTGTTAGATGCCAACAACGACTGACAACAAAACACATACTGAACGAATGTGCAATTACAAGAGACATTTTGCAAGGAGAAATACCCCGCTAATACAACTTCTAGATCCCCAAAATTTTAGAAAATTAAAAGAAATCCTTTTAAAATTAAATATGTATCATTTAATATAAATTATTTAGTTTTAAATTTGTATTATATCTTCTAAATAGCTAACTTTCCCTATCACTGTAGGCAGTAAAAAATAAAGTTGCATACCTAATTTAATAATTTAGAATAAGTTTTCAATATATAATAAACAGTTTTATTAGAATAAATATATAAAATAAATTAAAGGAATGTAAAGATAATAATAACGAAAGATATAAACAAAATATATATATTGTTACGGACTGGCCGAGCGGATTTTATTCAGTCAATTTAGTTTTTGGACTTTATTTATTGTTGATCCGTTTGTTTTGCATTAATAGTGTAAATGATTGTTCAAATTTCTCGTATGCTACTACGTATAGCTTTGAGGTTAGGTCTCTCCGTTTGCGCGCGCGAGGAAAGTGAATTTACCCTATGTAGTGTTTTATTATTTTTAAATGGAAAAGAGTGTTGTATGGTGTTTTTGTTAGTTCAATGTGCAATAGTGATTTGTTACCTGTGTAATGTTATCTTTAATCGTGTCTACCTGTGCTGTCTAGTGCTTTTCATAGATGTGTTCCTTTGGAGATGCAGTTTTATTTGATGCTACCTGCGAAGTTTCGTACATGCACGGCAGATGTATTGTCCTTAGGTGTGCTGTAGCAAGTATTCCATGCTGAGGGGCTCGCAAAAATCTTTAAGTGGCTGCCAGCTGGGGCTTCCGAGTTGTGACCCGCGTGTCGTTTCAATATATATATATATATATATAAATAATAATAGTATAGCAAATAAGTTTTACAAATGTTATCCAATGCGCTTTATGGATTTGGCTTCCCCAGCGTTTAGAATAAGTTAGCTTGTAACTTTTGTTATTTGTTAATTAAATATTTGAATTTGAATTTCAAAGAGCTCCGAAACACTCGCGGAGTTTGCAACTGAAATTCAGCGTCTCGTTGCTTTGAGTTTTGATGATTGTCCTGCGGCAGCCCGAGATAGAATTGCTCTGTCTCACTTCATAGATGGGATTTTTTCGCCGTTGATATACAGCGGAAAGTTCGCGATGTGGACCCTTCTACATTAGAATCGGCCTTAGCCCTGGAAATGCCTGTGGAGTCCAGCAGAAATATTACTCGCATGAGCAGAACAAATATCAAAACCGCTCAAGCGACACTTCAAGATCATCGAAATGAGTTATCTTTCGATCCGCAATCGGGAAGCGACGGTCTAAAGGAGCAAAGACTGGGGACAAATACAAGACTTGCTCCACCTACTCACCCCGCCATATAGCAGCTTCACCGGATAGTCATTTAAACCAAAGAAAGGATCAGGTAAAAGATCAATACGACTTCAACGAGAATACTGAAACAACACCGATAGAACGAGGACTTACAGGAGTGATAAAATGTACAGCGAAGGTTTGGTTTAATTGCTCAGGGCAATACAAATCGTAACATTTTCGTACACGCTAATGGAATATTACGAAATAATCCGGATAAGGTTGTGCCCTCGCTCAGAGATGGTGGAAGAGCAGAGAGCGAGGAAGGTTACATAAGGGAGGTACCTCAACCCCCCGGTGCTTCCAGGAAAATGAGTTTCAAAGCGAATCTCTAGAGACTCTACGCTTGATGAGGTCCAAGTACCATCCGCCTTAAGTAGATAGCTTGGAATACTTGGATTGGTAGCTAAGATTTTCTCAGTCTGGAGGCCTCAAAATTTTCCGTTATTCTATCGCAGTAGATTCTCAACGATTTATTCTGAGCCTTCCTGAGTTCCTTTTTATAGATTTTCAGTTTGTCTTTATAGCAGTCCAACGAGTGCGTGTCCCTATTGGCTTTCGGCAGATTAAAGGTCTTTCTGCATTCCACCACGGAGGTTTCTGTTTGCCTCTGGGTATCCTAAGGGGACAGGATTGAGCCATAGCTCCATTTCGAACTTTGGTGAGCTTATCAGCTATACCTGAATATAGCCTGGCCAGACCTCCCCCATTCTGGATATCGCCAGCTTGTAGAGATCCCAGGATGTCTAGCCCTGATGCCAACCCCCATCCCGACATGAGGGAAGAAGACCCTGATACTCCTTGATAAGAGGGAGGAAACTGAGGGCCAATTTGACCTCTACTTTCCTCCACTTGTCGGAGGTGATGGAGCCGTCTTCATGGCTTCTGTCAACAACGGCTAACACGAGTTGGCCCTTGAGAACTTCGCTGTAGGGGATCGGCTTCCCAGAAGGGCCCTTGGCTTTCTTAGCCTCTGGTTGGGGCTGTTCCTCCATAGACCTTTGTCTCTTGTACACAAGGGATGAATTCCCAGCTCCACCGGCATTCAGGGTAACTCTTTGAGCCCACTCCAGGAAGGCCTTATCCTTACTGGTGAAGTCCGATGCCGGAATTGCTCGAAGCCTGTCTAGGAGCCTATGCGCATAGCGCCTGGCTTAATAATTTGCTTTGGAGGGCGCCACCTGCCGCTTGCTCGAGGCATTACGGTCAACACGGTTAGTAGCAGAATTGCTACTGGGGAGACAGCTACTCATCCGGTCACTCGGACCAGGCTCAGAGACCAAAGTCTTTGTGGACGCCAACCCAGAAGCCTTGGAGGGTAAGGCCTGCCGCTTGCTCGAGGCAAAACGACTGTCCTTTCCCTTAGTTCCTGCTAAGCTTCCAGGGAGACGGCCGAGTATTAAACTGCCACCACCAACGCTCGGACCAGGCTCCGTGTCCAGAGTCTTCGCGGATGACTCCCCAGGAACTATCTGCGGAACCAAGCTACTTGCTCGGTCCCCAACCGGTTTTTTGAGAGACCCGGACTCTTTTATTATATTTGATGAAATTGAACTCATATTTGATCCCACGAGTTGCGGAGAAGGGGTGGTCCACCTGCGCAGAGATCAGCTATACGCAGGTGAGGCTGGCTAATCCGGAGGTCGCCAGGTATCCGGATACTCCGTTCACGACTGAGCTATTTTTATTTCCCCTGGGCCCTCAGCCAAGCTGATTCTCGACACGGTACTTATGACACCTTAATCCAGCCCAGGGGGAAAATGGATGGGATACACTGAATTGAGAGGGATAGGACTGAAGCTGGGGAGTGGCAGCTCTTGGTGCACTGCTCATCAATAGTCTTTCTGACATGGGAGTCCCTACCAGGACAGGTCCAGTTAATCCAAAACTATCCCGTCAGCATAGCCCAATTGAGTATCTCAACTTAAGCCCCCCCACCACGTAAAGGTGTCTGCCAAGAAGTGGTGTCCCAACCTAACGAAACTGACTTATTTATTGTCGATACAGATGCGAGTAAATACGCTTGGGGAGCCGTTCTCTCACAGATGCAGAATGGCGAAGAGAAAGTAATTGAGTTTTACAGTAAAACTCGTAGTCGTCCTGAAATAAATTTTTGCGTTACACGAAAGGATTTTTTTGCAGTTGTAAAAGCGGTCGCTCACTTTTCTCTTAAGGACGGACCGCGCATCTCTCAGGTGGTTAATGAATTTTAAAGAGCTAGAGGGGCAAATTTCGAGATGGATCGAGCGCTTGCAACAGTTCGACTTCCAAATACAGCACCTTCCCGGCATACAACATCGAAATACCGATGCTTTATCCCGCATACCTTGTAAGGAGTTGGAGTGCAGATATTGTCAGCGGTTAGATGATCGTCAAATTATACCAATTCGTGTAGCAGTGATTCATAAAGCAATTGATACTCTGCAGGATAACGACGAAGTCCTTAAAATCTTGAGGACATGGCTAAGGAATGGAGATAGGCCACCGTCAGTGGTAATACTGATCTTATTCGCTCTTTTTCATCGGACGTGAGGGCTGTTCTGACTAAAGCTGGTACGTCTGCTGCTGTGGGTGAGAGTGATTCGCGTTCGGGGACTGTTGACGATTCCTGTGTTTCTGTGACTCCTCAGGCGGTTGGCTGCATTTCTTCTGGTGTCTCAGCAACGGCCGATGGCTCCCGTTTTTCTAGACAGGGTTCTGCGCGGAATAATCCGTTGTCGGCTTCTGCCTCTAGTGTGGATGATCCGGATACGTTTGTGGACAACAACATCAGCACTTTACGGCCAGCTAAAATCCCCAAGTATATTTTCTTATCTAGAATCCATCCCGATACTACTGAGGACGAGTTCATCGCCCATCTCTTATTCTCTCGACCTTTCACTTGACGAAGTTACGATTTTGAAGAAAATCTCTACCTTGACTGATAGTTTTTCAATTGGTCCTGACGGTATCCCCGCCTCACTCGTGAAAAGATGTTGTCCCGTTCTTGCACCTATTATATGTTATTTATTTAATCTCTCAGCTCGTTGCGGTGTTTTTCCGAAAGCTTGGAAACCCTCATTAATTATTCCTCTTCACAAAAATGGTGATAAGTGTGAAATCTCGAAGTATAGACCAATTGCTAATCTTTGTTGTATATCAAAGATTTTTATGGCACTTATTTAGAATGTTCTATACTTCCACTGCAAGCCGTTTTTGCAGCCGTTTCAACTACCACCAATTTATTGGAATTTTCGAACTTCTGTATTTCTGCAATTGAAGATGGTAAGCAAGTTGACTGTATTTTTACTGACTTCTAATTCTCAAACTCTCCCTTCTCGGGTTTTCACAAGTTTTTGCGCAATTGGATCTGAACGCACTCGGCGGGTTTCTTTTCGCCGAGCTCTGTCTGATGTTATTTTCAACACTTGCGGTTGCCCACCTCGGGCCATTGTTATTTATAATTTACATCAATGATGTATCTACGATTCTTTCTCACTCAAATATTCTTTGTTATGCCGACAACGCTAAGTTATTTCGCACTGTGTCTGACCATGCCGATTGCCTACTTTTAAATTCTGACTTGGACGCCTTACAGAATTGGTGTTCCATTAATGACCTTCTCCTAAATATGTCTTTCTCACGAAAAAGGTCTCCCTTTCAATCTAACTTTACCATAAAGGGTTGTCCTTTAACAAGAGTTACTAAGACTAGGGACTTAGGTGTCTGGCTCAATTCCCAATTTTCTTTCAAGGATTATTTCGATGCCATAGTCAGCAAAGCTAATATGACTCTTTGTTTCGTGAACAGGTTCAAAGGAATTTGATGACCCTTA
The DNA here is from genome assembly GCA_964036015.1 of Leptarthrus brevirostris. Taxonomy (NCBI): domain Eukaryota; kingdom Metazoa; phylum Arthropoda; class Insecta; order Diptera; family Asilidae; genus Leptarthrus; species Leptarthrus brevirostris. Next base: position 54,582,251 of record OZ038371.1, read on the forward strand.
CATTACAAAGCCTTTATATTGCACTTTTGTCAGGCCTATTCTGGAATATGCCTCTCCAGTCTGGTCACCGCTCTATGTGCCACGTATCAATCGCATTGAAGCTGTTCAACGGAGGTTTGTAAGGTTCGCTCTTCGAGGCCTTCCTTGGAATAACTCCCGTATATTGCCTCATTATGTTGATAGACTTGAACTCCTGCACTTGAATACACTTGAAAAGAGGCGACGTAATGCAAGGATACTTTTTGCTTTCGACTGCATTCGGGGGCCATAGACTCTTCTGTTCGCTTGGCTTGTTTTAGCATGTCGGTTCCGCCTCGATCCTTGAGATTCCTCAATGACTCAATGACTCAAATGACTTTCTTCAGTCACCTTTTCATCGCACTGATTATGGATTAAATGAGCCTATCACATCGAGGTTGAGGTTACTTTTTACTTTTCACTTTTTACTGTACAATTTATGTACTTTCTGCTTTTCATATACTTTTATACAATTTAGCACTTTTATTTTCTGTATATATATATTCTCTCATTATCTTTGACTTTATATAGTTTATTATATTGTTCTGATTTAGTTTTTCGGTAGTAATCAGCACTTTGATGAAATATGTTAAATAAATAAAGCGTATGCGGTTGTATGAGGCTAGCTATGATGTGTTTGTAGTAGGACGTAGTTCCTTAATTTGGAGCCTCCAAAATCCCGTCACTTCCTTTTGTATCTGTTAGAAGTATAAGATACAATTTGATTTTTGTAGAATTATTAAGCGAAAGCCTGTTGAATAACTTTTTATTTATTTTTATTTTTAATTTGTTAAACCGTACAGAATGGCTTATCTGCTAGAACTAAACTTTTTAGAACTTGATTTTCTATGGCACATTAATTTTAATACAATGAAAAAGTGTTTTAGATTTTCTCTGTATTGAGTACAGAATTTTATGTCTATAAAGAAATGATTATAAGGAATTCCAAAGTGTTTGTATTTCACACAATTTAAAATTTATCAAAGTGTAGAGGTCGAGTATAATATTTTTTGGCAGTAGCTATTTTCCAAGCGCACATTTCAAGTAATTGCAAGTACTTAAATGTGTCTCAGCTAAGCTGTTAATTGGAAAGCAAAAAGAATTGACAGCAAACATACTCCACGGTACTCAGAATACAAGGTATGCCAAATAAGCATTTAACACAACACAGCTGATCGATTGCGACGTAACGAGGAAGCAATGCGGGATAAAACTAATATTTATTAATTTATTATTTACTTGTTATTGTATTTTTTTTTAAATGGAAACAGAACTCAACCACAAATTTATTAAGACAATTTTAACCTCAATTTGCCATAGGCCATCTGTTGAAATGAGTTTTACATCATATTCGCCCTCTGGTAACTACTCGGAAGTACTTGAAAAAATTGCTTGAGCAGTTCAGAGCAATTGATTTAGCGTACACAACTACCTCAAGTACTTGCAAGTACTTAAATTGTGCAGTTGGAAAGCACCTATTACATAAAATTTGCTTGAAAAGTATCAAAGTGGATTAAGAATAACTTAATTTTAAATCTTAGTAATTATCTAGAAATTCCTTTTTATGTTAAATTACAAAAAAAAATAATGCGTGTAGTTACCCATACATAGTACTGGTGGTAAAGTTTTGTAAGCTTCAGGTGATATATAATGTTTAATAAAGTGACAATTCCACATGAATGTCGAAGGTTACTTTTCTTGTGCGGTTGGAACTTTATGCTGAGGTAAGTGTTCTTTCGTGGTAAGGTTAACAATTTCTGCAATGAGTGGAGTTTTATCAGAATGGCGAAGGATTTTCGTGTGGTGACATAACTATATATTTCATATTTAAAAAGATCTATGTTTATGTACCTTTTAAGTACCTGCGTCTATGATCAGTGAAAGACCGGGGTTATTCTGTAGCTGTACTTTTGAGGTGTTAATTATCTGAATATTATTTTCTACTTTGTAGCTCAGTGGTTTTTTTTAGTTTAATGATTTTTTTAGTTACAACAAGACAAAGAAATGTCCTAACACCTGAAACCACAGATGCTGTGTACCAAGGTGTGGTGTAAGCGAAGAACAGAGCAGAGAAATCTCGAATCGACGTCGTTCTCAACAATTTCGGCTTTGTCCGAAACCATATGGAAACTTTTGCGTCGGGATATTATTTTACATCTCTACAAGAAATAGCTAGTGCAAGAACTAAAGCCTAATGACCATCGTTTGTGTTGGGGGACGTTCAAGTATTACGTTACACAGTTTTTGAAGATTTCTGATCCCCCTCCGCTAAATAAGGTTTCGCGTTACCGCCCCCCCCCCCCTTCCCTAAACGTTACGTAACACTCAGATGATTATTTTTACCTGAAAATGTAAATTATGTTGCACATAATACCGGAATAAGAAGTAATGTATATTAAACGAAATTTCAGCCCACTTTGGCCATTGTAGTTTAGGTGGTTTTGCTTGACCGATACGGTCGGACTCCTAAAGTTCAAACTATGGACTCGTGGTACACGGCTTATTATGGTTATTTGCCATATATATGCTTCTGTCAGTAACAAGACTCTTTTCGTATGTAAAAAAAATTTGCGTAGTGTAGATATACCATAAGAACTGAGCCGTGAGGCACGAGTTAAGAGTTAGGACTTATAATTTTAACAAAAACTTTATGTTACATAACGCGTTGCTTGATCCCCCTCCCTCCTTTAACGCACTAGCTATTTCTTGTAGTCTCTACCTAACTGTGTTACGTAATACTTTAACGGTCCCTTGCTTGTTCGCTGATTGGGCTCATGAACAATTGTGTTTTCATCGCTTCTGTTATGTATCCTTGGATCCCGTGCTTTTCTTAACGGGCGAAGAGGTCCAAGGGGAGTCCGGGCTTTTATTTGTATATTTTCGTCACAATAAAACAACAATAGAACTTTAAGCGATTTATTTTAAAAAACGTCCTATTAAATTTTCAAACTTTATCTTTTTTATAGAATTAACCCGTCTAACTCAGAAGGCGCAATTCACAGGCAGAAGCCTGGAATCAATTGACCTATTCACCAGAATATAACATATATTGAGGTGAATGAGGCTCCCACACCAACATGCAAAAAAAATATTTGTACACAAAAAACTGAAACACGTCCAAACACTACAATCAGGGGCGCACAGATAACATAGAGCGCTTAAGCAAATCCTTAGTAAGAGCCATTTCCAAAATAGGACAAATATTCACGGCTCTACACATGCGATTAATAAGCTCATGCATACCATAGTAAGACCGAGAACAACATGTAGTAAAGGCAATCATCTTAAGCTATACGAGGTATGCCTATAAGGAACCAAACTTGCGAGAGTGCGAGAATCTATAATCGAGTTCAAAAGCTGGTGAATAAATACTAGGTCAGCAATTCTACGACGTTCCTCCAACGAGTGCATATTAAGCAATCGGAGGCGATCCTAATAAGGAGCAAGCCTAACTGGATCATTCCACGGGAGGCCCCTTAGTGCGAACCTAACAAAGTTCCGCTGCACCGATTCAGTGAGTCTAGAATGAACAGCATAGCAAGGAGAACAAACCTGAGATACGTACTCAAGAATTGGCCTAACTAAACCACAAAATCAGTGAATTAGGGTCTGTCGATCAGAAAACTCCCTTGACCACCACTTAACAAAACCCAGGACTGAATTACTCCGAGATACGATATGGTTTATGTGCAGAGTGAAATCGAGTTTTTTGTCTAGCTTTACACCAAGGTCAGGAACGGATTCCACAAGACGGATAATAGTTTCCGCAAAGGCAACAATAAACAGCAGCGGACCCAGATGGCTACCTTGCGGTATACCAGATGAAGCCCATACAGCTCTAGATAACGTATTACGGAAAGAGACACGATATGTCATATTTTTTAAGTAAGAGCAGATCCAGTCGAGGAATAAAGGCGAAAAACCAAACCTTTCAAGCTTAAGCATAATCACAGAGTGAGCGAGCTTATCAAATGCCTTGCTAAAGTCGGTGTAGAAACAGTCAGTCTGGAGACCTTGTTGGAAGGCAGAGATAATGTGGGATGTAAATTCAAGCAGGTTAGTTGTCATCGATCTACCAGGCAGAAAGCCATGTTGATTAGATGAGATAAACCACTTACACTCAAGCTGTGAATATATAACAAATTCAAACAACTTGGGTATGCAGGAAAGCTTTGCGGTTGGCCTATAATTTGTTATATATAAGTTGTTATGCCCCTTCTTGTAAACAGGAATTATAAAGGAGTTCTTCCATAACGTAGGAAATCTGCCGGCCTGAAGAGATTTGTTGAAGATGAGTTCCAATGGAGTGAGTAAGGCATCAGAACAGTATCTCAAGAATGCAGGTGGAGCACCATCAGGACCAGAAGAAAAGTCTAGTTTAAGCTCCTTGATACCAGTCATGATAATATCACGAGATATAATGGGCAAAGCAATGGAGGTAGCGGGACGATTTTGGATATGACCAAACTCTTCCAGGGAAGGAACAAAGTTGCCTGATGAAAAGGCGCCGTCAAAAAACAATGCAAAGTTATCGGCTATATCAGGCGCGCTACAAATAGAGGATCCATTATACCACATTGTCAATGGATAACTATTTGTTTTCTTCTTCAGATTTACAAATTTAAAAAAGGTACGACGATCTTAATGCAAGTTACTGCGAATATTATCAAGGTATTCTCTGTATAAGGATGAAGATAACGCTAAAAAGAAGTCATGACAATAAACGAACTCAGAATAAGTTGACGCGCTTCTACAGCGTAAGTAGATTTTCCATAACCTATTTTTTTTATTCTTAAGGCTCCGTAGTTCCCTAATATACCACGAAGAAGAGTGATAGGATGATCTGCTCCACTTGAGTGGTACACACGAATTAAACAGATCATAAATCCTATCATAAAACACAGAAACACAATCGTCGATATCGCTATCATAAAAAAGGGATGGGAAATCGATTGAGAGGATCCTGTTTGAAAGATCAGAGAAGTCCGCCCTTTTAAAATCAAGAACATACTGATTTACGTTGAAGTCAACAATATTAAAACCATCGTAGCAAAAAGAGATGGAAATGGGTGGATGTAAACTGTCGATAGCGGATAAGTTACGAGAAGTTGGTTCGATTATAGTGTTACTCGAATCAGAAGAAAAGTTCTTACTGTCTTCCCATAGAGTTCTTTACATCACTCATTTGGTGTAAATCAGAGGAGGAGATGGCGTCAAGAAAATTGGAGTCTTTAGCAGTAAGACAATTTGAAGTAAGGTAGTCAACGTCATCAGCGTTGAATACCCATTGAACGTTGGGTAACTTAAAGTCACCAAGAAGGATAATTTCATCCTCTGGGTTTGTCATATTATTAATAAAATCTAGGCTAAGAATTAAAATATCGTAAAGACTTCAACCATCTGCATCAGCATAGTTTGTCAAGTTTGGAGGGACATAACAAAATAGCAGGAAAATATTCATCTTCCCCAGAGATATCTTAAGAGCTAAAAGCGCGATTGTGAGCGTGTCGGAAAAAGCAGGTATATCAACTAAGCCGCAATTCAAACGAACTAAAGCAATATTCGGAAAAGCAGGATTAATGACTCCAACCCGCGCAGGGTGATCCATGGAGGCGAGAAGGTTATTGTTCAGAGGTTCAGACAGCAAGTCGGGGTCATCAAGAACCTCTGACTGAGAGGGTGGAAAGCCACTCACCCCCAAACCATGAGAGTCACTGTTCGAAAGTTCAATCGATAAGGCGGGGACATCAAGGGCACGCACGCGATGGGCACGCTTGCGGATGGCGCGGGAACGCCATCCGGCATTTCTGCGAGCAATACGAGGACCAAGCTAACCGCCAGCGCCAACCGCAAGAGATGCAGGATGACCAAGTATGAGGGAATTGTGGTGAACGGGCTCAGTAGGAGCGACATCCTGTCCAATGAAAACAGCCCCAGGGGACTCAGACTCAGAAGGAGGCATGGAGGCTCCCAAGGCAACGGTCGAGGGGAGGATATGCGAGGAACTAATGCAATACGCGTCAGAGGATGGAGGAAACGGAGGAGCTACATACAGCGCGAACAGGGTCTTGAGTTCCGATGCAATGAAGCCCAGCAACTCGAAATTGGCGGATGCAGCAACGTTTCACCCCGCAACGAATGTCGTCAATTAATGGTGTTACGGAGGAAGGGCCCAAAAGGGGAACCAGACTGGGGTTGAGAATCGCGATCGCAGAGTGAACGTCGTCGAGAGAACCCGTTATCAGCGAGATGCGAGAAGACATCTCGTGCGAATTGTTCAAGAGGGCGTCCGTGTTCGTAATGCTCGTAAGCTTGTCCACCCTTGCAAACAGAGCGGCAGCGTCATCTGAGAGAAGCTCAAGGCTCCCCCAGCGACTCGAGAAGGAGCCAACTTTATCGGCGACGACCGACAGGTCATCGGATAGTGCCTCCATCATGATCCTCAGTCACGAGTCTCAATACATAGCACGGTTTGATGTCCGAGTATTCTCCACACGTCGACGAGCTTGTGGATCGGGTCCCACGTTTCATACAAGTCGGGTGGAAATTTAGACCACAAACGCCATCACTGGAAACAACGTCATCGTCGATCTCCCTCGAACAGGAATCACAGATGACCATACTAAAAGCGACACAACTCAGAGTCGAAGCAAGGCAAAGAAAAACCAGAATCAAGATAAGCAGGCAAGCAACTTCAGCAGGCACACAGCTTCAACAAGTCAAGAGTCAAGAAGTCAAATAGTCAAACTTGAGATAAATAAATATATTAATTAATTAGCCAAGAAGATTGATAAGAACATTCACAATAAATAATCGACAACATGAAATCACACAAATCAAACAAAAACAAGCAAGAATTAAGAAGTCAAAACAATAAATGATCGACAGCACCAAATCAACACAACCATGAAAACAGATAAGATGACGCAGCAGACAAATGCAAGAAGAACCGAAGTGTCACAAATTAATTTGAGACAAAATCACGGAACATAATATCACAAATATTGAGTGAAAAATTGACAGCACAAAATAAAGAAAAGAATGAACACAGGTGGAACTGTAGAAGCAAATAGGGTAAAAACACGCAAATATTATCAACAATAAAATAGTTTTTTAAAAAAAAGTTGAACCGTGAAGTCGGACCGACTTCAAAATGTCGTAATAGATATAAAATTAAAAATTATTTTATGCTTTTTAGCGCCTTTTGTAAGGTCGGTTCAACTTTTTTTTTTAAAACTATTTTATCTTTACATTGAAATATGCTGCGTCAAGTGTTTTAGGCCTTCCACGTAATTAAATACGTTGGAATTTTATGAAGGCGAAAAATGAAAATGTGTATTCTGACATAAGAGGGTAAGTAATTAAAGTACGGTAAGTTATGATGTCAAATGTATTCTATGAATGCACCGGGCATCATAACACTTCACAAACCCTAGCGCGGAGTTAGCTCTGTTAATTATGCTGTCAATGTGGGAACGGAAATTGAGTAAGCTATCACAGATTATTCCCAGGTACTGGTACGTCGTTTAACATGTAGACTGTCGGGGTGTTGGTAAAACGCTTGCGGGAATAAGAGATGGACTGGCATTTGGAGACATTGAGCTCAAGAAAGTTTTTCATGCACCATGTGTTGAACGCATTGAGGAGATATGTTTAATTATTTTCATATCATCGGCATAAATGGACAGCTCTGAGTGTTTGATGACACAATCAACATCAATCAATCAATCAATGGACCGAGGTGGCTACCCTGAGGGACGCCGGAACGAGCGACAATAGGGTTAGAAATAGATGAACTGAAAAAAACATTGTACTGACGGTTGTTCAGGTAGGATTGAATCCAGTAGATGGATCGCGGGGGGAGGGGGGTCTAGGTGATCAAATTTGAACAGGATAACGTTATGGGAGATCTTGTTGTTTTCAAGGGCACATAGTTCTCCGTAGACGAAGTCGGACATGTTGGTGGTTGTAGATCTTCTTTTAAGGAAGCCATGCTGGGAGACGGAGAAGATAAACTTACAGTGGAAGAACATGGAATCATAGACCAATTTTTCGAATAGTTTTGGTATGGATGATAATTTAGCAACGGCTCTGTAGTTGGACACATCGTTCTTGCAGCCTTTTTTGAAGATGGAAATAATATAAGAGTTTTTCCATTATTGAGGGAAAACCCCTTGAGTGACCGATAGGCGGAAAAGCAAAGTAAGGGGTTGAACTAGATGCATGACACACTTTTTCAGAACGATGGCCGGAATTCCATCAGGACCTAGGTGAAAGTCGTCCTCAAGCCCGTTGATACTGGCGGCGATTAGTTCGGCTTTAGGGTCGAAAGACGTAAACGACGTTTGAGTGCGTTTGTCCAAGAATAAAAAGTAGGTAAGGTCAGGTTGTAGGGAATTGTCGCTGAAAGATTTACTGAAGAAGTGTGCAAAGAGGTTGGCGATAACCTTAGGATCAGAAGAAGAGGTATTCTCGAGCTTTAGGGTAACCATTGGATTTCTTCTTAGAATTAAAAAAGTTATAAAAACGTACTCATAGTAGAGGATATCACAACGTTCAGGAACAGAGGTAGGAAGAATAGTCAGACTCAGTCTCGGTTAGAAGAAAAGTTTGCCAACGCTTATTTCTCCTATTGCAAAGAGAGCGAGAGTTTATCGTGTGTAAGACAAGCGTGTATATCCGAATAAAATGTCTCTACAGCAACGCAAATTGGAAGATGTTGAGGGATAGTGCCAATGTTAGAGTTGAGGAGCAAATTATTTAATTTTTCAAAGTCACCTTTAGGAAAATTGAAGGAAAGAGAAGACTCGGAGCTTGAAAGGGCATGAGGGTGTTCGTAGGATAGGAACAGGGTAGAATGGGGACGATGGAGGGAGGAGAGCGTTAGCGTTCTCAACTAGGGCGTCGATCGCTACACTTATGGGCACGTAGGCATTTAGAGGTTGAGAGGGACGAATAAAACAACAAAGAATGTACAAAAGACACTTATTTAGTGTTAATTTGATACATACAAACTCTGATATTGTAGAGTCGGAGGTCTTGAGCAGGGCAACGTTATGAGCAGCTATGAGAAATATAGCTGTGAGCAGCTATGAGAACCCCGCGACCCGGTGGATCATTGGTGCCTACAGAACCGTCAACACGGAAAATGGTATAGTTTGGAGGGAATAGTTCGTTGTCGAGAATTCCTGGTGTTAGATTTGTTTCAGTTAAGGCAAAGATACCGTGCGGGAATTTGTGGGAGTTAAGGAAAATATTGGATGTTTTTGTGGGAAGTCCTCTTACGTTATCGTAATAGACTGACAAGCTGTTGGGGATAGGTACTTGATCGGAGATCATTGGTGCATTAGGGAGGAAGTCAGAAATAGAGAAAGGGGGGAGGGGTAGGAGCGAAAGCAATTTAAGGAGTAGTTGCGACTTTTTTGGAGATTGGAAATGCGGCGAGAACTGTCGTACGCAGCATAGGTGGATAGGTCTTCTGAAACCTAATGGGAAGGGTTATTGAATGATTCATGGTACTTAGTGAAAAGTTGGTGTAAAACGGTTGGGTCTGTGGGCAGCATTTCTTGATGTTTACTTAACATGAGGTTGGTGTTGGTATCGTCCATCCTTGGAATCCGCAGAATGCAAAGTCAATTTAACTGTAGGTGGGATAAGGGGATCGATACATGAGTGATGTTGGGATGAAGGAGTTTTGGTTGGCGGAAGGGGCAGATTAGCGGAGGAAGAGGTAGTTTGAGATGGAACGATAGTGAAGGAAGATGATAGCTTGGAAGGTGGGCATGCATGTGTATGTGTATACAGAAGAGGGGTGGGACAGACGGAAATCGAAGCAGAGGTTTTGGGGTGGTCGGAAGAGGATGGCGGTTAAGTGGTGGTGGTGCTTAAGTGGGCACACGGAAGAAGTTGGGAGTGGTGGTAGGTTTATCGGCTGGGGTGGATGTGTTCGAGGGCTTCGGTGTAAGTGGAACAGAGGGGTTAAGGGTGTGAGAATATACAGGGTGTTTCAGATCTGACATGCCAAAATGAGTGGGGTGATAGATCTCAACAAGACAAAAAAAAAATTTTATGGCAAAAAGGGGGGGGGGTGGCAGTCTCAACAGTTAAGGAGTTACAGAGAGATTCACAAATATCAGTTTTTCATTTTATTGGTTTGCCCATCTTATTACCTTTCCAAAAAGGTACAACATGGCAAGGTAGACACAGGATTAGAAAAACCGCAACCTTAGAACTCCATGAGTACCTAATTATTTTATTGCACCTTAGGTAGGAAATTCTTTAAAGAAACAAAATATTTAAGATAAAAAGTCAAAAATTTTTGTTTTGGGTTAACAGGTAATTAGTTTTAATTGTTGCTGCAAAAAAGTCATGCAAAATGTTAGTGTAATTTTGTTTTATTGCCGATATTAGCTTGTGTTAGCCAGGATTCACACCATTGTATCCTAGCGTTCTCTTCCTCGTACCTGATAACAATTTTCCTATAAAAAGAGTCAGTCAGCAAGAATACATATCATAGTTGAAAAACAAATCAATAAGAACGGGTGTTTTTAAGCAAAAATAATTAAAAAAGGGTAGAATTTACATTTGAGGAATACGCGGATATTCTTTACATTTATGGTGTAGTAGACGGAAACGAGAGAGCGGCTGAACTGGAATATCAAAGGAGATTCCCTAGTCTGCGAGCACCCCAAAGAGTGTTATTTACACGGACTTTCCTAAGGCTAAGAGAAACAGGATGTGTAACTTCACACGACATGAAGACACGACCCGATTAGGAGTGTCGTCATCTAAGGTTTGTAGAGTTATTCATCGAGGGGGATTACGTCAATATCACCATCACCCAGCCCAGGGACCACTGGAATGAGATTCCGAGAGAAGCCTGAAATTTGGCATTTGGCGTCAAACTGTTTTATACTCGAGCAACGTAAGAAATATAAAAAATTTTCTTAACACAATCGGCGTTTCTAATGAAAAAAAGTTAAGCTCCTTTGGCTCGTTATCAACAGCAGCACGTTGCTCGAGTATAAAACAGTTTGTTTTGATTTTTTACTTATAATTTCTTTAATTTGTTGATTTATAATATTCTCCGATAGGATTTCTACGTATGAATTTTTACATATTTTCTCTACGTGGACATGTTGCACCTTTTTGGAAAGATAATTAGATAGGTAATCTAATAAAAATAAAAAAGAGGTGTATTAATTACATGTATTTTGGAAAAAATTTGGAAAAATGCTGAATTTTAGTTAATCGCAAACCATTTTTTTCACTTTTGGAAGTGAAATGGTTGGAGTTAGATCAACATTATTGACAATTTTGGAAAGGCCATTGGAATAGGAGTTTTTTAGCGTTTTCTTGATGTCGCTATGTTGGGTAGATCTAAAGATAAAAATAAAAGAGTAATATGCATACCATGAAAAACTTAAATTTATGAATCACCCTGTAACTCCCAAACTGTTGAGATTGCCCCCCCCCCCTGCTACACAATTTTTTTTTTGCCTAGTTCCGATCTATCAGCCTACTCATTTTGGTATGTCAGATCTGAAACACCCTGTATAAAGTTAGGATACTTGACTGGGGTACTTAGATTAAAGTTTGGAAATAGTCCCATTTTGAGCTGCCAACTGGAGCTTGCATCACTTGGTTTAGGGCTAAAGGTGAGAGGTTCGGAAGAGTGATGAGAGATTATGTTATTACTAGTGTTAAGGTTCCTAAGATTAGGCAGAATACTAAATTTAGGTATGGGAGAAGGTCGTTTGGAATTACCTCTCGGATAGTTCGTGGGATTTGGTTTATTAACATACTTCTAAGTCCACTTAGAAATTTCGATAGTCCCGAGAGTGACGTTTTTTGCTGGAGGGGTTACTGGTGAGCCACACATACTTGTTCGGGATGGAGATCTTGAAGTTGCTGAATTTCCTTGCGTCCGGGAAAAAAAGCTATGTACCCAGGAAATGTTGGCGTTATGAGGGGCATCCATCAGAAGAAATGGAATTTAAAGGATGCTCGCTTGATGAAGATGAGTATTTGCTGCCTAGTCTTTTAAGTCTCTATTCCAATTCCAATACAGTCCAGGTGGTACCAATTTTCTTAACCGTAGATGCGGTGGAAGTGGATTGGGATGACACTGGCGGAGAGAAATTGATGACAACAAGAGCACCCGTCGCCATATCGGGTTCGGCCGAACCAAGAGTAGCATCAATATCTGGAGCAGGCTGCATCAAGAAGGAATGCGGGTTTGTATTAACCACTTTCTCGGTGGAGCTGCAGATGTTGAATTCTAAAATTTCTAAACCAGAAGCAGCTATGGCGTCAGACAGATGAAATGATTTTATTATGTTTGTTTGTAACTCTCAAATTTTGTTATGATTGTTTGTAACTGAGGTATGTCAGGATGTCCGGAATTATAAGTTGACGTGGGGGCGTAGTCCCTTTATTTTGAGCCTCCAAAATCCTAAGTCCTCTTTGTATCTAATGGGTAAGATACATTTTATTTTATAATAACAAAATTTAAATATTTTAGTTTTAATTTTTTATTTAATTTCCATACTACCAGTCCGGTTGTTCTGGCTAGACTAAAAATTATTTACAATATTTTTGTATCCTACTTTACGTTATATACATAGATAGTTTGTTAAAATTTTCTTTGTATTGAGTACAGTATTTTATTGTCAATGAATAAATGATTACGATAATTTTTAAAGTGTTTGTGTTTCACACTATTCAAATTTTATCGAAGTGTACAGGTTGATTAAAATATTTTTGACAGTACAGTCTAATTGGAAATTATTGAAGTAGATTCTTAATACTAATATTTTATTAATAATATAATCAAAATAATAAACTTTTACTTAAAATATAATATATTAAATTTGTAGCTACTGCTACATAACTCTCAAATGGTGCAGATTCCAATACCCCCTGCTAACAATTTTTTTGTTCACCTAGGTGAGATCTATCGCTCCACTTTATTTGACACATGTATAAGGAAGTCATTTTAATGTTTGTGAATTAATGAAATCAAAATTTTCAATATATTTTATGTTTTTGTCCAAAATTTTAGAAAGAAGTGTATAGAAAATGGGATCGACATCGTTCAGGCGCCAATCAAAACATATTACCGTATTTTTTAAAGGATTTTATTTATTTTCAGAGAAGTATAACAAACAATGTGATCGATTGTTCATCCATCGGTTGGTGTATCCTAAATTTGTAAAGCGTGGACCGATTTGGCCGCTTCTTTTTAATTAAAGAATTTTATTTAGTTCCACAACTGTCTAACTATGGTATCTGATGATCAAATCTGGTAATCAAATTTTCACCTACTTCCCAATAACCGACTGAGTTTAAATTTTGCAAAGATGTAACTGGCAAGGGATTGTAGCAGAATTTTGGCATTGAATTTTACTTATAAAGTAAAATGTAATACTTTAGTTTGTTTGTTCGATATTTTATTTTGGTTAATCATGGGAGCTACTTATTGACTAAAGATATGATTAAGGTAATTCAATTGATTTTCTTAGCTTCAAATGCAGTCACTAACTGAGGCCCAACTTCGTATGCGCGTTAAGCGTTGCACTTAGGTATTCATTTTGTTTCGAAAGAAGGGTCGGGCTGACGTTATCGACAGATGCTCAATCAATTGTATTTCCAAAAATGAATGATATTAACATAGAAAACTTATGTAAGGTTTTCACAGGAGAAACCTACATACGAACAATACTACTGCGTGACTTTAATGACAACACTATTCCCTGAATTGGCTTCCACGATCACGCGATTTGACGACATTGTTTTTCCTTTAGGGCAACGTAATTCTATTGTCTCTGCTAACAAACCAAGAACTCTAAATGCTTTTGAAGCTAATACACTATTCACCATTACGGAAGTTATGCCGGATATGTTTGGAAAAGTGAAAAAATATTGAGGGGACAGAATCCTTTTTAAAAAATAAATATTAACAATAAAAAAAATGTTATTCCCACAACATGGTTTTAAATATCCCGCTTATAAAACACCCTTTTAATGACTTTTTGACATTATTATTATTCTTAAACTTTTTCAATAATATGTTTGTTTGTTTAATAAATCTCAATTTGCTGAGCATCTTCTGAATACTATATAATTGTTTTCGTTCCATTAATGCTAAATTAACTGAATTACAACTGAAAAATTTTACGTTAAGACGACGTAACCCATTTTGCTCCTCCCTATAAATTGTGGATAAGAGAATCATATATTCACAACTTACACAGTTCCCCCTGTTGCCCAATACGAATTACTCATCAAAGTAGAATCTAATTATTACCTTGTGATAATAGGGAGTAATAACTTTAATTTCCAGGAAGAGTATATGCCACCCCTTCTTATATTATTCCCTACGTCAAGGACACAATCAGGAGCAATTGAAAAACTTTAGTAACTTTGCACATGTCGCTAGCAATAAAAATATCGTCACGGAGCTCGTTTGTTGAGAAACTAAGACTTGATCTCTAGAAATTTTGTATTCTTGGGACAAGACATGAACAATCATCACGAACAAAATTAGGGTAGAAAAGGATGAATTTTAGTTGAGAGCGTTTTATTGGCACCAACTTAGACCTTTTGCTGTAGTAATGTAGGGTGAAAAACATCAACCAGTAGCAATCCAGTAAGAATTTATATACACAAGTATACATGAATTAATTTTTGACGAAATTTCTATTTTAGGGGTTGCTAATGCGAAAAGTTTTGACTTCAATATTTTCTCGTAATAACGAACTTTTTATGTATGTGCGCCCTGTTGCGGGTTGAGCATTTGTTATGTCACGATTGAAGCTAACCTTGTTCATTTGCAAAAAGATCTTTTTATAAAGTTGCTTATATATTGCTGTAAATGGTACCTGCTATTAAATGTGCGACTACAGGGTGTTTCAGCTCTGACGTGCCAAAATGAGTAGATCTATCTCAATTAGACAAGCAAAAAATTGTATAGCAGGTAATTAGATGGACAAACTAATAAAAATAAAAAAGGGTTGTACTAATTACATGAATTTCAGAGAAAATTTGGGAAAATGCTGAACTTTAGGTAATCGCAAACCATTTTTTCACTTTTGGAAGTGACTGTACCCGTAATGGTAGGAGTTAGATCAACATTGTTGACAATTCTGGGAAGGCCATTGGGATAGTAGTTTTTTAACGTCTGTTTTATGTCGCTATGTTGGGTAGATCAATAGATAAAAATTAAAGAGTAATGTACATACCATGAACAACTGAAATTTGTGAATCACCCTGTAACTCCCAAACGCTTGAGATTGCCCCCCCCCCCCTGCCAGACAATTTTTTGTTTGTCTAGTTGAGATCTATCACCCTACTCATTTTGGCACGTCAGATCTGAAACACCCTGTATGATGGACTCAGGTTATTTTAAATAACGTTTCAAAAAACCTGATGCTCACTTTATCACGTTAATAAATTAAAAGTTGGAGAATAGAAAACCTTAACTCGGTCTGTGGACCAAATTCTTTTTTAGGGTTTCCGAAAAATTACCAAAATTTCGTGGGAGGGGTGAGGGTATGGGTGGAATCTAATTTTGTAATTCGTAAACCGATTTGGATGATTCTTTTCTCGTTGAATAGAGAATGTTGCCCCATTGGTACCATATTCAAAATTTTGGACCTGCAGTGCGAGTAAGCGAGGAACGACACCTGAGTTTATTTTGCGTGGTTTGTTTCTGTTGTATAAAGAATATCTCACAATTGATAGTGGGATAAGAATGCGGAATGTGATGGGGTGGGGTGGGGTTAGGGTACGTGTAGACTTAAGATGAAGTGAGTTGGAAGAAGAGTGTTGCATAACTTCGTTTTTTATTAAATGATTAAATGATTTTGACGGGATTTTTAACAGACTTCCCAAACAGGAGATATAGGGTGGCGATTAGGGAAATTAGAGCTTAACTTCGAAAAGCGTGGATCAACTTGAAGGATATTACCTTTGTTGTAAACAGTATATTCCCTGATTTTTTTACTATTTAATTTTTTGATGTAAGCTGAGGAAATGCCGTATGATTTTAAAACACAGCCTAGGCGGGAAAGAAAATAAGTGTTAGGGAAATGGGTTAAGGGGAGGCGTTCAAAAAATCGATTGTTTTATTTTTAATTTGAATCCTGAATCCTTTTAGTGTCTAGTATATGTAGTTAAAAGGATTTTTTAAAATTATTATAATATAATATAATATAATTTTTTACCCGTTTTTGTTTCGGATTAACTGACAAGAAGTGGAACGCTCCGCGCAGTCCAATGCACGGTTTATAGGACCTACAGCCGCCATTTTGGATTTTTTTAATGAAAAAATTTTAAAGTACTCTTTATTCATGGGGAAATAAATTATATTAACTGGTTTTTTTTCTAAGGGAATTGAAATGCTTTATGCTTTTTTCTCTGCCCGGCCCATCTCTCGCACTCGTAAAAGGTGTGCTCTGCGGTGTCAACTTATCCCGGGCAATACATGCCTCCGCCGAGGCTGTCTTCCCCATCCGGTAAAGATACGATCGAAAGTACCCGCTCAGCAGCTGTGTGAAGTGGTAGTTTACCTCACCGTGTTTTCTGTCCACCCAGAGGCCTATATTTTTTATAAGCCTAGCGGTCCATCGTCCCCTGCTCTTCTCGTCCCACATCTTCTCCCACTTTCTAGGGTATGGAGCCTCTCTTCTCTGCTCGTGATTACCCTCCCTACTTGCGTCTTCCTAAGGTAGATCGCCCTTCTCTCTTTTGCAAGCAGTTCGATGGGTATCACTCCAGCGATCACAAGCGCGGCTGGCTCGGAGACAGTGCAATATGCAGAGGCCACTCTCAGCGCCGCGCGCCTTTGCACTTGGCATAGTCTCTTCTCTTCTTCTTCTCCGGGATCGCATCCACTGTCGATTTTCCTTTTCTAAACCCATATTAGCTGGGACATAAGTCTCCAGCCGCCTGTATGGCCGCTTTCAGCCTCCCCCTGATTAGCCCTTCGAGCTGCTTGCCCGCCGTGTCCAGCATACACAGGGGTCGGTATGATGAAGAAAATCCAGGATCTCCTTTCCCCTTGTCTATGAGCACAAGGCGTGCGACCTTCCATTTGCTATAGAAGACCCCCGCTGTCAGGCACGCGTTGTACATATGCAGAAGCAGATATGGGTTGTATTGGAAAACAACCTTTAGTACCTCGCTCGGGATCCCGTCCGGCCCAGGTGTTTTTTTGCCTTTCATCGCCAAGATAGCCTCTTCTAGTTCCCTGAGGGAAAAAAGTGGAAATTCTTCATCCTCCGCAGGTTCCAGTGCCTCTCTCTCCGTGAGTTGCCACCACTCTACTCGCGGTCTTTTCATCTAATGTCCTCGCGGGTCTCAGGGCGCCCAGCCTCTGGGTGACGATCTTATACCCGAGACCCCAGGGATCCGAGTTGACATCTTCCCTGATATTTTTCCAGCAACTGGCCTTGCTTTGTCCTATGGCTCGCCTTAGCTCCCTCCATTTGTGTTCCGCTGATCTGAGGTCTGCCTCCTCGCGGTTTCTTGCCCGTTTTGCAACACGACGCAGCCTCAGGCATCGCCCGCGCAGTTGCCCTATATTAACTACTGCTTCAATGAATATTCACTATATAACCGCAAAAACATCCCAAAGTTGACGCACTTTTCATGCCTATGAACGGTTACTTCTCCTTAAGAGGCTGAGAGAAGGAAATGTCGATACATGTTGCGTTTGAAAGTTTCAGCTTCGTAAGACGGAAAGAAAAGAGAAGATGGTAATTCGTTCCACATTCGTGTTATTCTGCTTAGAAAAGATTTCCAAAATTTTGCGCTACGTCCAAATTTGACTTCGAGAGTATAAGTGTGAGAGCGACATGAAGCTCTTGTATTCCACGTTATGATGTGTCCACAAGAAATAAGAAATCAGTTTTCACGAGTGAGAGACAAGCGATATTAAACTGATGCTCCAGAGAGGCAGTAATTTGTTATAGTGCAAACTCAGACCACACGCGCTACGCGGACCCTATCCAGAGCAGACATGTGACAAAATCTCACATTTCACCGACATGTTTCCAAATAACTTCTTGCCACATTAATTTTGTCTATTATAAACAATTCCTTTATTTCTTCATATGAAATTGAATCATAAATTCTCCAGTTTAATTATTTCAATATGTTCAAATGATAATCTTCACTCGCTTGCATAACCGTTTAACTCAGATTACACTGAGTAAGCTGTTTTGCATGGGAATCATGTGTTCAAGATACGAACCGAAGGTAGAGACAAAAGTATAGTACTTTTTGGATCGGCGTCGCGCACGTACGTGAGTTCGGTCTCTGGTAAAAGATACGTAAAATTTATAAAGAGTAATATTTTTGGTAATAAAATTAGTATAGTTCAAGTTTAGTGTTCGTTTTATTTCGATAATTACATAAAAATTTCATTCCATAAAGTTCTTCCCTCGCTAATTATAGCGAGTGAACCAACAAATCTCCGAGATTGTATTGTCGCCAATTAGTTCGGTAACCTTCCTTTGAACTATGTTGCATGTTGACAATGCGTTGTGTCTGGCCTCTGTTATTTCTGAGTCTAGACCTGATATGGGGCATGTACATCAGCGCCAAGTTAGATGAGATGAAGTATTTCTTATATCTAGAAAATCCAAGCATTTCATCGCATTTTCAGAGATCGCTTATATATGATCGGTCCAACGAAGGTTGCTGGTTTTCTCAATATCCCGAATGGCGATTTGGGCGGAGGTTGAAAGTGGGCTGGGTGCTTTTTAAGGGGCATTAAATAGCATTGAGTTTTGTACGAGTTAAACATAACACGTTTTGCTCTGCCACAAGCGAAGATTGTAGAAATGTCGTTGTTTAATAATTCAAACACGCGGTATCGGTTAATTTCTGTAGGGTTCCCACTAAAATTTATTAGAGAATCAAAAGAGTACGCGAAATCCATTGTGCTGCCATCAGCGAAACTGTGAAAAGGATTATAGGGAGAGATGAAAGGTCATTAATAATAAGAAGAAATTGAAAGATGTAATTTCTTATGAACGGCTTGCCAAAAAAAATCTATCTACAGTATTGCATTTTTTCCGGGACGGATTAAAAACTGTCCTCTCAACATCCCGCTAATATGAATCCATGCTGGATAGAATATATAATATTCCACTCAATTACATACATTATAAAAAAGAACTTAACAGAATTGTGCAAATACCTGTAGATAATGGGTATTCCAAAAATTTTATTTATAAATTGTTCAAGTATAAAAATGAAAAATAAGCTCTTAGATTGGAATATCCACACACAAATGAAAACAGAAATGCTGCTTGGAGAAAAATTCCTTATGTCAAAGGAATTTCTGAAAAACTGCGCCAAGTTCTAAAAAGTCACAATATCCAACCTGCTTATTTTAACAATAAAACTTTGAATAAATTAATCTTAGGGGGACTTTCCTTTTCATAATTGAAACAAAATAATGTTTTTTTAATGTTTTTTTGTGTAAAGACTATTTTATTTATTGAACTGATTCCTTTTTAAACGGCTCCACAGTTTTTGCACTTCCTGTAATAGATATTATTTTTAATATTTTTATCATTTTATAAACATTTTTCGGAAAAATCGAAAAAATCCATATTTTGAGGGCAAACTAAACCTGTATTAAAAATAGGCATGTGTAACATAATCTTAGGGGTGTGTAACATAATAGTATAAAGATTTAGTTACTACTTAGTATTTTTTATAGTGAATCGAATGGTTGTTGTATTATTAAAATCCGTTGAGTAGTTTTTGAGAAAAGTGTGGAGCCAATTAAAACGACGTGATTTTGAGAGAAACGCGTTTAAAGTTTTTGTAACATAACTTTTGCATATAAAACGCTCATAACTAACGTAACAAATATAAGTATAACTTTTTTCACTATACCAATTTCTTAATACGGTCTTAGAACAGTGTTTTTGTGATACTAAGGAACACTTTTATGTAAAAAAAAAGAAATCTTATATGTTGTGCTTTTTGAAAAGCCAAATTGAAAAAAGTGGTGTATACAGCATTGAGTGTAACGATTGTAATGCGATTTATATAGGAAAGTCCAAGAGATCCATTAAAACGAGATATTTAGAGCATGTATCAGCAGCTAAAAATAATCGGGCAGTGTCTGTTTTATGCAAACATCTAATAGATACCGGACAAACCACATCAATTGACAAATTAAAATTATTGTATAGCTTGAATGGTGGTCAAATTTTAGATAGATATGAAGTATTAGAAATTAAAAAAGAAAAGGAAAAGGGCTCATTTTTGGTAAATGATCAAGTTGATTTTATTAATTCAAGTCCGATGATTAGGTCAAATTTTATAAAATATTAATTTTTCTAGATTAATAAAATTATTTTATAAATATACGTTAAGTAAAATCACATGAGAGTAAAAATAGAGGTACAATCTAACTTGTTTTATCATTAACTCAATTCTCTTAGTTCAGTTGTTTGAAAATGCCCCAGTAATGGGAAATGCGTAGCGACAAATTTATAATTTAAATATATTTAAATTTATTTGAAGAACAGTGTGTTTTATTAAAATGGAATGGAATAAGGAAGTCAATTACTTCAATTATTCGAATTATTTGTTTCTTTTCCACTTAGTACAGTCAATCTGGCGAAAAAAAATTCATAAGGCTGCAAATCACTCCAAAGTGATGAAACTTGGTGAGTCGTTAAAGAATGATGAAAGAAAGCTTACCTGGCGATGGCCACCTGCTACCTGTTCAAATACTCAAAAAAATATTTTGAAATGCATTTTTCTCGAAAACTATGCATTTTACAGAAAAATTTATTGAACAAAAAATGTAGAGGGCATCGTTATCTACAATTAATGTCCTTGGTGCTATGTCGTACAACAAAAAATGTGCGCAGTAGGTGGCGCAAAAGTGCCAAAAAAAGTGTTTTTCCACTTTTTTGTCCTGAAATTTTCATTTTTCAGTTACGATTCAAATGGAAAAATTGTTCCTTTTAATTTTATAAACAACTTTTATTTCAACATTTTTTTCATACAACTTACCGTTTCAAAGGTATAGTGTAATGCATATAGCGCTGTGTGAACAGCGCAGTGATGCTAACGGTAAGTTTCTCGGTCCTATTGTGACTTTCTCCGGCAGCTTTAGCGCCACCTCCTGCGCACATTTTTTGTTGTACGACATAGCACCAATGACATTAATTGTAGATAACGATGCCCTCTACATTTTTTGTTCAATAAATTTTTCTGTAGAATGCATAGTTTTCGAGAAAAATGCATTTCAAAATATTTTTTTGAGTATTTGAACAGGTAGCAGGTGTCCATCGCCAGGTAAGCTTTCTTTCATCATTCTTTAACGACTCACCAAGTTTCATCACTTTAGAGTGATTTGCATCCGTTTTTTCCAGATTGACTGTACTAACTTTATATTTCTTTATATACAATTTACATATATTAATGATTTTTAAATGACATTTTCGTTTTTTATGTAGTTTTTCTAATTTTATTCCTACCATTTGGCATGCATATTTAATTTCACATTTGCATTTTACACTTAATATCACTAACAGTTCATTGGGGTTTTATATTTTCCTATTTTGGGTTTTTATATATAATGTCGCTAACAATTCTTATTTTTAACCGACTTCCCAAAAACAAAGAGGTTCTAAGTTCGACGCGTATTTTTTTTTATTTTTTATTTTTTATTTTTTTTTATGTCTGACCAGGCATAACTTCGTAACGCGCCGACCGATTTTGATAATTCTTTTTTTGTTGGGTAGAGTATGTTCACCGATTGGTACCATGTCAAAAAAATTTTTGGTAGGGTGGGGGTGGGGGGTGGGGATGAAACCTAACTTTGTAACGCGTGGTCCGCTTTGGATGGTTCTTTTTTTGTTGTACAGAGTATGATCCCCATTGCTAATAGGAGAAAACAATTTGACCTAGGGTGGGGGGTGGGGGGAGGGATAGGCTAACTTTGTAACGCGTGGACCGATTTGGATAATTCTTTTTCTGTTGGGTAGAGTATGATCCGTGGTTGATACCAGGAGAAAAAAAATTTGAAGGAATGGTGGTGGGGGGTGGGGTGGAACCTAACTTTGTAACGCGTGGTCCGATTTCGACGGTTCTTTTTCTGTTGTATAGAGTATGATCCCCGAATGCTAATAGGAGAATAATGTATTCCTATGGTGAAAGGTGTGGTTGGGGGGGGGAGGGGTAGTCTAACTTCGTAACGCGTGGACCGATTTGGATAATTCTTTTTCTATTGGGTAGAATATGATGCTTGGTTGATACTACGAGAAAACAAATGTTGCTGGGGTGGGGGGGGGGGGGGGGGTGGAACCTAACTTTGTAACACGTGGACCGATTTGGATGGTTTCTTTGCTGTTGTATAGAGTGTGATCACCCATTGCTAATAGAAGAATAATTTGGCCCAGGGTAGGGGATTGGGCGAGGGGAGGAGTAGTCTAACATCGTAACGCGTGGACCGATTTGGATATTTTTTTTTCTTTTGGGTAGAGTATGCTCCCTGGTTGATACCACGAGAAAAAAAATTGTTGGTGTGGTTGGGGTGGGAGAAGGGGGTTGGAACCTATCTTTGTAACGCGTGGACCGATTTGGATGGTTCTTTTGCTGTTGTATAGAGTGTGATCCCCCATTGCTATTAGTATAATAATTTGGTCCTATGGTGGTGATGGGGGAGGGGGAGGGGTAGTAACTTCGTAATTCGTGGACCGATTTCGATGATTCCTTTTCTGTTCGGTAAAGTATGTTCCTTGATTGATACCATGAGAAAAAAAGTTTAGTGGAATGGTGGTGGGGTAGGGGGTTATAACTAACTTTTAACTCGTGGACCGATTTGGATGGTTCTTTCTTCATTGTATAGAGTCGAAGACACTAAAAAGTGAAAAATAAAATAGTTTTTAAAAAAAAAGTTGAACCGACTTCACAAAAAGCGCTAAAAAGGATAAGATAATTTTTAATTTTATATCTATTACGACATTTTGAAGTCGGTGCAAATTAAACAAATAAAACAACTACAGCACCACAATTGAAAATAATACATAATACTAACTGAACGTTTATGTACGAGATCATAAGAAATGACGATTAAATATTTTTGTTGTAGTTGTTTGGTTTGTTTGATTTGCACCGACTTCAAAATGTCGTAATAGATATGAAATTAAAAATTATTTTATCCTTTTTAGCGCTTTTTGTGAAGTCGGTTCAACTTTTTTTTTAAAAACTATTTTTTCCACAAAAGATTCTTTTATAATCTACGTTTTAACACATTTTTCATTTTGTCTAATTCGTGTCATTATTTTTATTTTTTTTTCCTTTATATCTAACAGCATAACCATACATTTATTTGTATGTTTTAACTATTTCATAATTTTCTCACATTTTTTGTTTATCCCATTTGTGTTTTTTTATTATGTTTTCAAACATTTTGATTCTTTATTTAGTTGCAAAATATGATACTTATTATCATTATAATAGTACAATTTTATTTTCCTAAAAAAAAGATTTATTAAAGTTCATGTTGTTCTATGTATGCATATTTCATTATTTATTTATTTTGTATTTCTAATAATTTATTGTACCTTAGCCTAAATGTCATTAAATATTATAATGTAATTCATTATGTATAATATAATTTATTTCAAATGAGTTGGTCAACATTTTTAAGGTTAAGGCGTTGTTCAAAGGAATTCCTCTTGTAACTTTGCACTCGTTCAGTAAGTGTTTTATCGCCAATCTCTGTCGATCTGTTAGTCTTATTAGTTCTCCTGTCGCTAACTTCGACATATTGGTAGGGTACACTGACAGTTTCGTTTTCTTCCAGTGTATGTTGAGAAACGTATTACTCATGCTCCATGCTTTTTTCGTTCTTTTCTGCAAGGCTTTGTTTCCGCAGCATTTTAAAAGCCCTGTGTTTGCGGAATATACGTTGTATGGGATATGGGATGGGATTATAACATTTTTACCGCTTCTACGCAACTTTTGGTAAAGATAGCAGAGATGCCAGACGGTATAAAGCAAAAGTCGCCGAGCCGTGGCGCTGAAAGCGCCCAAAGGCGCCGCGCCAATTTGAAATCGCCCAAAAATCGCCTTTAGATTTTATAATCAATCAAATCTTTCAAAGGGTTAATGTAATATTTATTGCAATAATCACAGCAACAGATACAAGTAACACAAATTTAAAATTTTGAGAGTCGTCGTGAAAAACAAAAAGCACTCTTAATTAAGTATTTAGTAATGGAAGTGACTATTTCCACTTACGTGTACTTTTGTCTAAGTCTAATAAATTGCTGACGTTAAACACGTAAGTACACGTAAATATACGTAAGTGCAAAGATTCACAGTCTTTAATAATTGAGCCACTCACAAGAAGACAAATCGATTAATTCCGTTTTCATTTTTTTCTTACCATCAGAATATAAATGCTTTTATTGTGAAATTCTTTTTGGAAATTAAAACTTGTAGCTTAATTAATCGGTCACTCCACAATTTAAGATACGATATTATTATCCAGATTCCTTGCAATAAAACGATACATCGTATTTTTCTCAATTTTGAAGGAAAAATTTAATTTTTAACCGGCTTACTCTGCACGATAATAAATTGCAACGTAATCTATTCACCTGCAGGAATTTTAAAATAGTCTTTCACGAAACTCAATATGAATATAAAATAAACGAAATATCACTAATTATTAAACAATCTTTTCTTTAACAGACACATAACACAACGAAAATAACTTATATTCCTTATATTAAATAGGATAATTACCAGTAAATGCTTCTTATCCAGATTTAATGTTGTAGCACTTATTTTGATATAAATTAACAAATAACAATAACTGCATACACTTAGCTTAATCAGCAAAAATGTTGAAAAGTTAACTGAACTTACTGAAACTGAACATCGATACGATATAACTGGCAACTGCTCCCGTTTAACGGCTTAATAAAGAATGCTGTAATTCAAATTACAATAGGCAGATTTAGCAAATGCAATTAGCAAATTTAGCAATTTATTTAATCAAAGATATGACTTTTATAATTTATAAAAATTGTATTGCACAAAAATGGTATAGCAATGGAAATGGCGTCACAGCACAGTCACTTTATTATATCTAATAAACTAATAAATTAAATTGGCTTCACCAAAATCACGAGAAGTCGCCGCGGTGAAATGTGGAAAAACGAAATTAAAAATCACCAACTTTTAGACGTGTCTGAATTCAGAAAAAATAACAGATTCGGTGACAAAGTCAAGTCGCCAGTTTTGACTCGTTCGGAGTTCAGTAAAAAGTTATTCGCGCAAAATTAGAAATTGAGATAACTCGACAGCAAAATTGTTTCTACTGTGACAGAAAATCGCCCAAAAGCGCCCAGAAAAATTTTGGCGCCAGCTGATGGCTAAAGGAGCCCAATCGGCGCGAAATCGCCCGAATTGGCAACTCTGAAAGATAGTTGTTTTGACGTCATTTTCTTGCCCTATCTTCATTCCCTGGACGATGGCCACAAGTTCCGGGTCAAACACTGAGATTTTCTGCTTCAGTTATGTCCTTTGGGCGGTGTTTTCTTGGGGTTTGTCGAATTTTTAATTATTAAGAACGCCGTTGTCTGTGTGGCATATAGAAGTAGCCCATAACCTATGTGTTATAATCCGGTAAGTAGATATTGACTATTTTAAGTATAGCCACTGTCTGTACCCCCTTACGTTTTGCGCTCAGTGACTTGGCTAATCCACTAACCCTTATTAGTCTATTACAGACTACATCTGTATCTTGTTTCTATGTAAGTTTCTTGTCGAATGTTAGTCCTGATACTTTTTGTCCGTCTGATCTAGCTATCTCTACGTCGTAGTAACTAATTAGGTTAGATATTAATTCCTTTTTCCTACTGTGGTAAAACGTCAAGAAGTCTGTTTCCTAGATATTTTCTCTTTGGTATATCTGTAAGAAAGAGAAACCTGGGAGCAGCAACAAAGGATTTAATTTCATTGGAGCAGCTAAAATTAGCTATTGCTCCAAAGCTAAGTGAATTAATCCCGCGTAAAGCAGCTTAACTCCACTAAATTAAGACGGGACTATGCAAAAATTTTTATTTAATTTTTCCTACATTCGTGGCTTGAAAGGTAACCATTTTTCGGTTTACTGCCACTTGATCGCGGAAAATCCGGCAGTTTTTGCACTAAGCGAAACCAAGGTTGTTTCCGATTCTGATATTAATCAGTATCACATTCCTGGTTATCACTTATTCCCGATCTTCTCTCCTCAGAGGGGAATCGTGGTTTATATTAGAAATGATGTGCCATTCTTCCATCGCCTTCAATTCTCTTCTACTAATCCAGAATTTTAGCAGTTTGTTTATGACCTCTTGTGATCTGTAAATTGTTATGTAGGGAAGGCAGGATTCTGGTTATCAATAATTACGTCCATCAACATAAAATAGCTTTATTTTTCCAACGTTTCGATTATATTCATAACCATCCTCAGGGTAATAACACTTTTCTAACAAGAAATATGGAAACGAAATGTCAACATGAATAAAATAGAACTACAAAAAACACTACTTACAACCAACCTATCTTCACACCATCTTCTTTCACCCCTCGCAACAAAATTTAAAAACTGTTTTACATCGTATAAAAAAAAACTAATAGTTAAAACATGAAAAATACCAAAAAAATTTTAACATTTTCTTTTGAATTTTAAAAACTGTACATATTAATAGAATTCTATCAAGCTCCAAGATGTCTGGCACTGTCAAAAACGTTCAATCAGGGTCTCTTTTCGCCTTACATCATACTACTTATTTCCTCCTCCGCTTCCATCTATCTAACAGTGAGCAATATATGTCATTTACTCCTTCCGAGTCTGTTTTCTTGTTAACAGTGTTGTCAGCAGTCGTGATATGTAAAGCTTTCATAGTTAGTTTTTTTTCTCTGATGCTCCAATATTTTGATATCTTTGAAGTTTGGAAAATGTTTTAACTTTATGCAATGATCAGCCAATGATGACTTGTAGTTACTCTTGCTTATTAGGTCCGATTTATGTCCTGTTACACGATTCTTCAACATTTGACCCATTGTCCCTACATAATACTTTCCACATTGGTCATCATCACCCCCTCCACATGGTATAGCATAAACCACATCATGCCTGTTTAATAAAGATACTTTATCCTTTGTATTGGAAAACAAAACCCCCAAAGTCTTTCTGGGTTTTAGTCCCAATGAAACTGGCGCATCATACACTTTCATTAATCTCCCTGTTTCCTCAGAAAAACCTGGAATATAGTCCACTTTTCGGACATTTTTTTTTATTAATTTGACGAAGGTTATTTTCATTTTCATTGGTGTTATTAACTGATGTGATGGTTGCATTTTCCGATGTAGACTGCTGCGTCTGCAATTTTCGTATACCTTGCCATATGAAAGTTTTAATAAGGTGTTTTGGGTAGCCATTCTTTTTAAGGGTTTCCATTATAGCTGACTTATTTTTTCCCCAGAATCTGTGATCACTTATTTTAAGAATTCTGTAAATAAAATTCCTCGCCGCATTTGTAATTTGAAATCTTGGATGACAAGACTTGTAATTAATTAGTCTGCCCGAATAGGTGGGTTTCCGATACCAGTCCGTAATCAGTCTATTATTTTCACGTATAAACATGACATCCAGGTAACCTTCCCTGATTTTCCCTTTCACAGGTGAATTGTAATCTATGGTGGTACGCGTTGAAGCAATTCAATATATCGTTTCAGTGTTCCTCTTGAACAACCAAAAACAAATCATCTACATATTTTGTTACCAGACTGGGTTTATATACTGTGTTATTAAGTATACTGTCTAACAGTTCATTCAAAACCAAACTGTTTATGTAAGTTGCCCTCAAACACGAAATAACTGCACTCCATGATGCAAAATCTTAACAAATTCCAGAACAGCTTCTTGGGTACTTTGGTTAGTTCTTGTATCTGTTCCAATATTTTTTTCATGACGTCAAAACAAAGCTGAATAGGAACGTTGGTGAATAACGCTACAACATCGAATGATATAAGAATGTCTCCTTTATTTAATTGTAGGTCTTTAATCTTATTTAGGAATTTTTCCGTGTTTTCAATATTGTATATCGAATTTGTGGCAAGTTTATTCACAATGTCTGCCAAATATTTTGCTATGTTGTAGGCAGGGGAATTTATCGTCGACACTATCGGTCTCAAAGGACAATTTTCTTTATGTACCTTTGGCAACCCATAAATCCTGGGTGAGTTGGCCGTGTAAGTCACCCATTTCTTTTTTTGGTAATCCGAGATACATCCCAATCTTGCTAAATGACGAATGTAGTCATTGCCTTTATTTTGTAAGCTTAAAGTTGGATCGCGTCTAATTGGTCTGTAAGCGTTCGTATCACTTAGCAATTGAGTCATCTTTGATATGTACTCGGTCTTGTTTATGATTACCGTTGAGTTACCTTTATCCGCCGTATTAATTAGAATCACATCTTTTTGTAATTTTAGCCAACACTTAGCCTCAAATAAAGCTATTTTATGTTGATGGACGTAATTATTGATGACCAGAATCCTGCCTTCCCTACATAACAATCCAGAACTTAATTATGTCTGGATTAGATTTAAACTCTATCGGCACATTATTCACTTCTGCTTTTTATACCGCAGCTCTAATATGTCTGACACTGACACTGTGTGCTCCTTTGATAAGCTGTTTTCCGATATCGATAAGATTTTGGAAATATTCCCCTGTTCTGAAATCGTTCTTGCTGGTGATTTCAATGTCCACAACACACAGTGGCTCAGGCATTCTTCTACCACAAGCCCGTCTGGAAGACACGTCGAGCTATTTAGTGAGTCTTTTAATTTGCAACAACTGGTTGAGTATCCGACTCGTGTTCCTGATACTTTGGGGCACAACGCGCATCTCTTGGTTCTATTTCTAACATCGCATCCAGAAAAGTACTCGGTTTTGTTAATTGCTCCCTTGGGTAATTCGGACCATTGTCAACCACTAACCTAAACTCCACCAAAAGATTAGTGTGGTATTATAAAAATGCTGATTGGGCGGGACTTAATAAATATCTCAGAGAGCTGGATAGGTCTGATTGCTTTTCTATGAGAGACGTTAACAGAAGCACCGATTATATCTTGAACATCCTATGGTTCGTAATGCATCGCTTTACTCCTCATAACTTCAAGAACATCAAACCAACTTACACTAATTGGTTCAATAAAGACTGTTTCGCACCCATTAAAAATAAGGAAGCAGCCTTGTGCCCCTCAGAGGAATTGCGACGTATCTATAGAGATGCGCGGAATATTTGTAATTCAGCACTTAGTCGGCCAAAGTTAAATTTCGACCAGAGCATCGGACGGAAGGTATTTTCTACTCAAAATGGTAGTAAGGGCTTCTGGTCTCTAGTAAAAACCGTAAAGAACAATTTCACCTGTTCGGCAACACGACCACTCATTTATAATGGGAACGTTTTTACTGACTCATTGGACAAGGCCAACCTGTTTGCTGCTAATTTGTACTTGCCACCTTCATCGCAGCCACTCTCATCTCCATCACAGTGCACTTATAGGCAAAAGCCACTACACTTTCGCACTCGGGAAGTTTCTAGAGTACTTTGGAAACTCGTCGTGTGCAAAGCTACTGGGCCTGATGTTTTCTCGCCCCTTGTTTTAAAACGCTGCGCCTCTGCCTTGGCTAAACCTCTGCGCAAACTTTTTCACCTGTCATATTCAACAGGAATGTTTCCAAGTGTATGGAAACTTGCTCATGTCCAGCCGATACGTAAAAAAGGAGAGGCATGCGACCCCTCTAACTACAAACCAATTGCACTAACCTCGATCATATCTAAAGTTTTTGAATCACTCATCAACTTTCAGTTGTTGAAATATCTAGAAAATAAAAATCTTATCAACGATTGCCAGTACGGTTTCCGCACTGGCCGCTCTACCGGAGACTTACTAACGGCTCTAACGGAACGTTGGAATCATTGTCTTCATAATTTTGGTGAGTCCGAAATCGTCGCTCTTGATATTTCAAAGGCTTTTGATAGAGTCTGGCATGCTGCCCTTTTAGCCAAACTTCAAATATTTGGTCTGCACCTCGTCAAATGGATAGAGTGTTTTTTGTTAGGCCGTTCCATCCGTGTAGTAATTGACGGAGTTACATCTGATTCCTAGGAAATAAATGCCGGTGTTCCTCAGGGTTCATTTCTCTCACCAACCTTATTTCTTCTTTTTATTAATGATCTCTTATCCCTTACTCTCAATCCTATTCATAGTTTCGCCGACGACAGCACCCTTGATTTCGCGTACTCATTTGATTTTGTAATGAATTCACGTGGAAATGCTACGGAAGTCAATCGGAAACGCATGTTTAGATCATTAAACAACGACATTTCTATGGTCCTCGCTTGGGGCAGAGCAAATCGTGTTACGTTTAATGCATCCAAAACTCAATGCTGTTTAATATCCCTTAAAAAACGCCCGGTTCACCCCCAACCCATTTCAGTCGACGGAGTGAATATATCCAATTCACCCTCCCTAAACAGCTTGGGTATTCAGATATCCAGCAATTTTAGCTGGACTGATCATATATTTGCAATCGCTAAAAGTGCGATGAAATGTTTGGGTTTTCTACAGAAATTTTAGAAATATGTCACCCCATATTTGGGCAGGGACAGGACACACCGCATTGTCCGCGTTAGACAAAGTCCAGCGTAAGGCTATTAAACTTATTGGCGATTCCTCAATCTCTGAGGGTCTTGACTCTCTGGAGCATCGACGGAATGTCGGTTGTCTCTCACTCTTCTATCGCTATCTCCATGGCCATTGTTCTAACATGGTAAACTGTTCCACATTCGTGTTGTTCTGCTTGGAAAAGAGTCCCAAAATTTGACGGTACGTCCAAATTATACCTGTAGAGTATAGGGGTGGGAGCGACTTGTAGATCTTGTACCGTTGTCATGCGTCTACAAGGAATCAGGCTAGCAATTCTGTTTTTCCCTCGTCTTATGAGCCTGAAACCTTCAAACAAGGCGTACATCGATACCTCTTCACTCAACCTCCTAGCCCACCTCCCTCATCCTTAATTCTTTTCCTGCCAAGGCTGTGCATTAGCATCATAGGGCATCCCTTGAGCTTTGGCAACATCATATATGTACAAAAAAAATATTGAATATCAACTTTAGGACTAATTGATTTATTGTACTAAGGTACTGTACCGATCTCTTATAGTCACTAAGAAAAGGAAAAGGAAAATTCAAGGTTCTCTTTAAATCAAAAAGGTAAGTCAGCTTAAAATACGTATATTTCCCTTTTTCTACAATTCTGCACTATAACTAAGAATCTTACTAATTAAAAGCTATATTTCATAAAAGAAAACTTCAATAAATTTCCTTTAATTTAATACCGATATTCCAATTCTGTGAAAAAGAGAAAAAAGAACTTTAATTATTCGCAGTTCAAGTGTTCTTCACGATTAACGACACGCACACACAAATGATACAAAAATTAGAGAATTATCTCTTTGGTAATGTGCTCAATACAAAATAATTCTCTACTCTACCTAATCCTTCCAAACTTTGGATTAGATTTTATATAAAAATGAATTAACTGGTGATAAGCCCAGAGTAATTTATTCCCTGCACCTAACTCGTATTAACCCGTTCGTAAAAACGTTCAAAAATTATGGCCAACTCCAATAATTTGACTCTAACATTGAGTTTTCGCGTGACAAGTCGCAAAACAATTCTTCCGTGAGAAAATTAATTAATTTTTCAATTTTTTGACATTTTTAAATAAAGTTCGTTAATATACAATAATAGTTACGCG
The DNA here is from genome assembly GCA_964036015.1 of Leptarthrus brevirostris. Classification (NCBI taxonomy): domain Eukaryota; kingdom Metazoa; phylum Arthropoda; class Insecta; order Diptera; family Asilidae; genus Leptarthrus; species Leptarthrus brevirostris. Next base: position 54,614,141 of record OZ038371.1, read on the forward strand.
TTTTGTTGTTATTATATTATCTTGTGTTAAATTCATCAGTTGGTTAACTTTTACGTTTATTGTTGCGTTTTTTTTAAACAGTATTTGGGTGGGAGCCTGTAAGGAGCCCCTAGGGGCTGATTCGTCCTCTAGCAGGATGGAAGTTGATTTGAAGACGGCTAAAGATGCAGCATTTGCAGCTACAAATATGGCAAATGAGGAGTTGGGTCTTCTCAAGAGGTCCAAGTTAGAAATGAGGTCAAACTTGGTTACAAGAAAATCCGGTGAAAAAAGTAGAGATTCCAGCCTGTCAAAAGGAGAGAAAACCGAAAGCAAAAAGATGAAGAAAGCGGAAAATGCAACAGGAACTGATGGCTACAGCGGAAGTGCAAATAGATACAATGCCCTTGTAAATGATGAGATGACGGATGTGCAAGCAGCAAACGAAATTTTAAGCGAAATTTCAAAGAAAAATTCAGGCAGACATCTGGTAACTAATTCAACAGCATCGACGGCAAAATCTAATGTAAGTAGTATAAATTTAAGTAGTAATAGCAGTTCGAATAGTATTAAGAAAGAAAAAGTGCCTCCAATTATAGTATTTAAGCAGGAAGTTAACGATACGGTTAAAATGTTAAAATTCGTGTTAAAAATTAAAGAATTTAGGATTAAGCGATATATTGTAAATAGGCATGCGATTTTATTGGATAGGAAGGAGGATTTTGTGAAAACGAAGGAGATTTTGAAAAGTGTATCCGCGGAACATTACACGTATTGTCCGAAAAGTGATAAGGTGCATACGATTTTGTTGAAAGGTTTGGACCCGGAGAGTAATACGGAAGAAATTTTAGGTGAGTTGAAAAATTTAAATAACAGTGAATTAAAATTAATTAGTGTTAAACAAACAATTACCAATTTTTATTGTGCAGCTTTCGAATGACAGCCAAATTAATAAGTTGAGGGATGTCAAATACGTCAACCAGAAAGGGAAAGGATTGAACGGAAAGATGCGCTACAATGCAGGCGCTGTCAGCGATTTGGACAAACGGCAAGTAATTGGCAGATGAAGTATAGGTGCGTCAAATGTGCCCAAGATCATGAACCCGGTAAGTGCCTAATACAGGCAGGCAGTGCTATCAGCAAAGAAAAATTATTTTGTACATTATGTAAAAATTACGGACACCCTGCCTCTTATAGAGGGTGTCCAAAGTATCTTGAATTGAAACAGAAAGTATTAAATAATAAAGAACAAGCCAAAATTGAGAGTTTAAATAAAGTCAAAATGTATTCAAATTTTATAAATAAAAATGTTTTGTATGCTAAAGCAGCGGCAAATATTTCGGACGAAGTTCAAAATTTAACTAGTGATAAAGGAAATAATCAAAATTTTATGAGTGAAATTAAATCAATGTTGGCGAATATACAAAATCAGTTAAGTTCGTTCAAAATTATTCTGGAGGAGGAAAAATCCAGAATTGATGTGCTTTTCGACCTCATCGGCTCAGATGGTATGCATGAGTAGATCGGACAGTGGTTGTCAATCGATTCAAAATTCTCTGTACATAATTTCTATTAATGTAAATTCTTTAATAACTAATCAGAGGAGGGCGAGTTTATTGAACTTGTTGGATGCACGAAATCCAGACATTGTTTTACTTTCGGAGACAAAATTAAATAGGAAACACAGCTTAGAATTTCAAAATTACGAGGTTCATAGAAGAGATAGGCCAAATTCTCAGCAGGGTGGCGGCACTGCGGTGTTGGTGAAGAAACCCTATAACTTCAAAATCATAAAAAATAATGTAATCAACAACTTTAAATGTTTGGAAGTTTCGGTCGTTGAGTTCAAAATTTCAAGTTCGAATAAATTATTTGTTATTTCGGCTTACGCTCCAAAAGTTAATGATTCGGGGGTTTTTCAAGAAGAGTTTGGAAAATTATTCAAAATTTTGGAATTAGAAAAGGATCAAAATTATTATATTTTGGCAGGAGATTTAAATGCTCGCCATGGCAGATGGCGAAATCTGGTGAGTAATACAAGGGGAAACCAGTTGAGCCGATGGATAGAGGAGAATGGTGTGTTGTTCAAGGCAAATTTGTTGGCTGCAGATATGCCGTCATTTCCTAGTGGAAATTCATACCTCGACATTTCTATCACTGACACAAGACTTAACATTGAAAACTTTGACGGAAACAATATTAACTGTCTACAAACGATACCATACGACAGTGACCACTATGCTGTAAGCGTTGGAGCTAGTTTAGATGACACACCCTTTCGGCTGATTACAAAAGAAGACATCCCAAAATTAAATTATCGCTGTACGGATTGGTCAAAATTTAAAGTGGAAATTGAAAAATATTTTAGAGAAAATAGTAATTGTCTCTCGGTCGCAAACAATCGGAATTTAACAAATCGGGAAATAGAAACATATTTGACTCATTTGAACGAAGCAATTTTAAACTCGGTTGATAAAACGGTTCCAAAATTTAAAAGTAAAAATTCGGTTAAATGTTATTTAAATAAAACGATAGAAAAATTACAAATATTAAAAAGTAAAATTCTAAGTCAAATTAAAACTATTTATCGGCGGTTTCAAAATTATAATAATCAATATCTGGTCCGGTTAAAATCAATTCTGAACAACATTAGTCAACTAATTAAGGAAAATTTTCGGCTTTCGATAAATAAATATTGGGAAAACAAAATTAGAAATATAAGATCAAATGAGTCAAATATGTTTCCAATGATAAACAAAATTTTTAGAACTAAAGAAAAAGTTTAAATTGAAACAATTAAAATTTCGAGGGATAACATTAGAATTATCGAGCGAGCACAAATTAATCCGGAAAATTTAATAGTGAATGAACAAAATTTTTATGTAATCGATGACGAAGAAAATAAATTAGACACAATCGGCGCGGCTTTCGAACAAATTTACACTGTTAACTCGGTACGTTATACAAATTTATCCCTCGACCATGAAATTATCTCTAGCGCTAATCAGTTCAGACTTGAAACGGACGACAGAAACGAAACAGTGACGACATTTAACGATGACAAAACGTCGAACCGAGAAAGCTTTTGATACGGTTTGGATTGACGGGTTGATTTACAAATTAATAAATTTTCGGTTACCAAAACATTTAATTAGAATAATTTCAGACATGATATCGGACAAAAAATTTATAGTAACGGACGGGACAAATAAATCACAATTACCGTTTAAAGTCTGGAACGGGCTCCAACAAGGTATGGTAAACTAGCCTATACTATTTAATATTTTTACAAGTGATTTGGCTACTGGTTTGGAAAATTCAATTTCATATGCAGACGATTTAATAATTTATAATTCAGGAAAGCAAATTGAAGAAATTCAGAGGCTCTTACAAAATGATTTCGACAAAATTCAAAATTATTGTAACGATTGGAAACTCAAAATGAATGTTAACAAATGCGACCTAATATTATTTTGACCGCCTTTAAGCAAAGTCTCTCGAAACATAAGGAAAAATTGGAAAAATTTACAAATCGTGCAAAATTCAACGGGTGAACAAATTCAACAAAAATTATCGGTAAAATATTTAGGCATTATTCTCGACCAATATTTATACTACAACGAACACATTAGAACACAATTAAAAAAAGCGAAAAATTCATTCAACAAAATTAGACGGTTATTTTTCTCGAAACATTTAGATAAAAAAGTCAAAATTATTTCTTATAAAACTTTAGTGAGACCACTTTTATTATACGGTTGCCCTATTTGGTTTAACATTAGTCCGGGAAAGAATTAGAGTTTTCGAGAGACATTGCTTAAGGGCGTGTTTAAGTCTATATAGAAACTTAAATTCGGACAATTTACACTACATTTCGAACAAAAAAATATATGACGCGGCCAAAATTAATAGAATTGATATCTTTATTATAAAACAAATTCGAAATCATTTTGTAAGAGCCTCACAAAGTGAAAATTCATTAATTAAAGGTCCGACTTGTCCATGTCCGGAATACCATTCGAGAGCCATCAATTCTGGATTTGTGCCTCCAGAAAGTTTCATATTTTTAGATTCAAATGGAATGGTTCAGGACACATTTGGCTTACCTATACTCTATCATATTCATCGAAATTCAAGCAACAAAAAATAAAGTACCCACCTCATACACTTTCGACGGATATTGACATCCCTCTTCGATTTGATTTCAAAATTTCCAGTGTAGATATTTCGGACTTAAAAATTAAAGACAATAAATTCTGGTGGTTAGAAAGTGAAATTCAAAATTAATAGTTTAACAAGATTTTATTAAATTGTATGCACTTTACATAAGAAAGGATATTGAAGCAAGGCGGTCTTTTCGGAATCTCCTTGGTTTAGTTAGTTTATATAAGTTTTTTTTAGCCATTTTTCTTATAACGTAGCATAATAGGTAATATTAAGGATTAATAAAGTAGTACGTAGGATAGACTGTAAGATTTCACCTGTAAATATAAAAAAGAAAAAATTTAGAGTACTTATGTATATAGTCAGCAAGTTTTATGTATATATTAATTTAAGCTAGTTGTTTGTTAATAACATGTAAGTTCTGTTATTGTTAAAAATTTGGTTTAATAAACGTTCTAAATCACAAAAATCACTCCAATTAATTTCTCACTATTCAAAATATGCAACTCACCCAAAACTGAATAGAGATACTAAGAACTGAATAACCCTCCAGGCTGGACCTCGTATTTAAATCCACGTGAATTTCTCCTACATGACATCATTGAGGTTGGCCAAAAAGAGATGCCACATGACTTGCTATAATTCCAGCTTTAGGTTTCGCTGTAAACTGAGCTATGCGTTCCTGGAAATTTAAGTGCCATGATATCCGATTTTTTTCTCACTCTTGAGTGAAGACAACTTGACAGCTGAGACCTGTCAAGAAATTTTTCTGAGCGAAGTATGCTCTGAAACATTTATTGTTTTGTCTGTTTTGTTTATTTTGTTGTCGTTGGCTTTGGTGTAGCAGTTTAAGCCATTATTGTTTTATGCCTTGTATTTTGGAATTTTTGATACCGCTTGTGGTATGCTACCTGATCTCAAATACACGTAGTTACTAGTGTAGCTGGTATGGCAGCAACCGTAGCTACAGTTCGTATAATGACGCCGTCAGGACGTAAGACGGTAGACATAATTTATAAAAACTGGGGCGCAGTTGGAAGGACAGAAGCAACTTCATCATTCTTCAAAGGAGTTTTTCTCAAATGTTCTTCGTGGAACAAGAGGCACTTGGTTTTAGTTTTATATGAATTTACACGATTCTTGCAGATGTCAACGGTATGCTGCAACATTCCCCCCCCCCCCCCTTCCCTCCCCCTTGGAGACAACTAGATTAGATCAAACAAAGTGAAACTATTATTGTACTTCATTGTTTTTATTTGTCACAATTCAAGACTTATATACTCTTACTTACAGCTATCTAGACTTGATTTTTATTTTTGCTGGTTCTACGGTACAGTGACCCACGTTTATATCAGGGGATGACTTCGGTTGGGGTGTCACTGGAGATGATGGTGGTGGAACGTCCTCCACTATAGGGGCGTTATGCTACCTGAGCTGATACTGGGCACATCATCGATGTCCAGGATATCATCCCCAACAACAGCTCTTCCTTTCGTAACACTTCATCGAACTTGTCGACTATGTGTTCGTTCTCGTTCAAAAACTCGTCCAAAATTAGCAGGACTTGCATTGTATCGTTCTCATGATGTAAGTAATCTGTCATTATGTTTTCCACCACCAGATTGGACCAGACGCCACGATGTGCATTTGTACACTTTAAACATTTACATATAGACAAGATGATCACATTAATATTCATACCTCAACCATAGTTTTGTAGGGGTAAAGGGCAGAGTTTACTAATCGGTCTTTTCATGATGGCTGAATTGGCTCGTAGAGTGACTACTCTTACTTTGCCATCTTGACGAGGATGAACCGTTTCAACCCTAGCTAGTAACCATTTTGAAGGCGGTAGTTTGTCGTCCCTTATGATTACTGTCCAATTCGTATATCATACTGCTCCGTGGTCTATTTCTTCCGCTGCTGAAGCTGAGAAATCTATTCCTTGGACCATCTTTTCCAAACTTGATTATGGAGTTGTTGGATATGTTTCCAAGGATTGAGAGTATGGACTTTGCTGTCCTCATCGCTAGGTTTAGGTGCCGTTTTTATAGCCGTACCTATTAAAAATTTCCCGGAGTGAGTCCGTCTACACTTGCAGGATCTGAGGATAAGGCACATAGAGGTCTTGAATTTAATGAGGCTTCTATCTGCAAAAGTTGGGTAAAAAAGCTCTTCATACGTAAGTGTTGTCTGACCTAAAACTCTTTTTAGATGATGTTTTATGCTTTTGACACCAGCCTCCAAAATTCCACCGAACTGTGGCACAGCTGGAGGAATAAAATGCCAATGTATTCCTTCGTTGGCTAGCACAGCTGCGGCGTGATTATTCCTTAATAGCTTCATTATAATTTCTTTTTAAAATTCTTTCAACTCCCACGAAGTTTATGCCGTTGTCCAAGTATACGTTTGTAGCTAATCCTCGTCCGCACGTAAATCTCCTAAAGACCGCTAAGAATGATTCAGTTGATAGGTCTGAAACTAATTCAATGTGTATGGCTTTCGTGGCCATGCAAACAAAAATGCAAAAGTACCCTTTGTAAATTCTAAACGCTCTATATCTAGAGATTTTAACAACAATTGGACCTGCGTAGTCTATACCTACATTCTGGAATGGTCTTGCCTATTTTACTCTGACCTCTGGTAAGTCTCCAATTTGTGTTTTTGTTTGTTTCCTAAAACGTGTGCACCTTACACATTTGTATGTCCTGGATCTGCTGCCATTCCGTTTATGATCCAAAATTTGTGTCGAATTGTGTTTAACACAAGCTGAGCTCCGCCATGTTTCGTTTCCAGGTGAAAATGATCAATAGTTATATAGATAGTTTTGTTAGTTGACTTTGTTTCATAATTGGAATTCCCTTTTACAACTGGATGTATGTGGCATTTTTAAGAATAAACACGATTTCTGATAACTAATTTTATGGCTTTATAATAGTTACTGTCATAATTAGTTACTTATATTTAGCGATATGAGATTGAAATTAAGCTTTCAAGAGTACAATTTTATTTCCACGTTAATATGATTCACTCTTTATTGTGTCTACGTCCACGTTCTAACAAAAACTGAAATTAAAACTGCCCATCAGTCTAAAAATACATTACAAAAGAAAGAACTACAATGATAAGAACCGTAATTGATAGCACTAGTTGTAAAAAAAAACGAGATGCCTAGAGTTGTTGGATGCTGGTTAGTGAAATATTTTGGTGATGATTTCGTACACCCACATTCGGCCGTCCTGAATTATTCATCTGACCCAGATGAATTGCTGCCTTCATGCTTTTCACCATTTTCAAGTTCTTCTGTCCTTGCAGCTTCTTCTTCCGTTCCGTGGTCTTCGGCTACGTTTTTATCATTATCTTCATTTTCCAAGTCGAGGATTTCTTCGTCACTAACCCAGAATTTCATCTTATCAGTGCTGGTACTAGTAACAGCTGGACCTTCGCTGTTCCCCACTTTCTATACCTGGTAACGGTCGAAACCCTTGTCAGCTGCCACTTTGTACGGTCCCAAGAATTTGGGTTTTATTTTAAGACCTACTCCAAATTGGGTTCGTTCTATCGCTACTAGGTCGTTTACTTTATATTTCGTTGCTGATTCTCTCTTCCGATTGAATGTTTGTCCATTTTCTTCTTGGATTTTCGTTATGGCCTTTTTTGTCGTAGTTCATTTCGATCTTCGGCATATTTTTTAGCAATTTCTTCTTCAATAATTTTGATAGTCCTGTATTCGTTGTCTGCTTTCATTTTGGTACCGATGAGTAATTCGAACGGAGTTGCCTGAATCGCGCGATGGAATGAACTATTCAGAACTCTTTGAACTGTTGAGGCATGCTGGTATAATTTCTCAGGATTGTTTAGCGACAATTTTGTTAGAACAGATATCACTATAGCGTGGAACCTTTCAACTTATCCATTACCCCTTGGAATTCTGACCGTAATATGAAAAACCCTAATATCGTGATTTTTGCAATAGTCGCAAAATGCACGGGATATAAATGCGTCTCCTCGATCTGTTATCACTCTTCTTGGGTAACCAAATGTGTCAGCTCCTATTTCGAACTTCTTGATCACTTCATCCGCATTCAATGTCTTAACCGGAAACAGCCAGCAAAATTTTGTAAATCCATCCCCCATGGCAAAAATATATCGGTAACCCTTTTTTGTTGTACTTGAAGATCCTAGGTGGTCGATATGTAGTGGCTCTACTGGGTTTTCTCCTTTGGGTATAAGGTGCAGCAGAGATTCTGGCTTTCCTCCTTTCCGTTCAGCTTAAATAGATTTTACGCATGAAGCGATGCAAGGATCCTTTTCTGTAGGTCCGATATATGGTATTCCTTTTCGATTTTTTCCTTCATCTTCTGGTGGTGAAAATGTCCTTCTTCGTGAGTGGACATTACAATACTATTTTTCATTTGGTCGGGAACCACATATAATAATTTGCCGGTAACATCCTTGCATAGTACATCGTGATGAATAACGAAATCCCTCTACCGTGCTTTAACGCTTCTACTATAGCGCAGATTTCTTTATACACAATCCCATCGGATTTCTGCTAAGTGCATCAGCGTGACGCAACCTTGAACCTGGTCGGTGGATGACTTCGTACTGGAAGTCCTCGAGCAATAAAGCCCATCGCGCGACTCTTGTTGCTAGGTCCTTTTTTTAAAGTCAGTGTAAATGCTTTACAATCCGTGAAGATTTTAAAAGGTTGTCCTAAAAGATAAATCCTGAACTTTCTTACTGCTTGAATCACTGCGAGGACTTCTAATTCATAACTCGTATATCGCTGTTCGGTTTCACTAGTTTTCCTGCTCATATAATACCCCGGATGCAACTTCTCGTCTTCAGAATTTTTCTGCAACAATACTCAGCACTGGGGGGCTTGTTAACTTTAGTTTTAATTGCTTAAAAGCTTTTGCTGCCTCTGCTCCGAAGATAAATTTGGAATCTTTCTTCGAAAGATCGCTCAAAGGTACCTAGTCAATCCTAGAAAACTCTGAACTTGCTTGATTCTGGATTGTCGTGGGAAATTTACAGCGGCCTTTGTCTTACTTGGAGACGGAGAAGTATTCAACCTCTGACTGCAAAAATTGGCATAATTTCCACTTGATATGCAGACCGTTTTCAGCTGCCCACTGTAACACTCTTTTCCGGTTTCGTAACGCTTCCTCCACGGATTTGGCCAGAACAACCAGATCATCGATGTACACGACGATACCGCCTTCATTGATCAAGTCTCGAAATACGTGATTAATATATCTCTGGAATTCGCTAGGGGAGTTGCACAGCCCAAAAGGCACACGAAGAAATTCAAACTGTCCTCTTTGGGTTACAAAAGCAGTGTATTTTCTGCTCTCCGGCTCTATTCCAACATGGAAAAATCCATTTTCTAAATCTATCGTGCTAAAAGTTGTTGACTCTTGCATTTTGTCGATCTGGTCCGCTATTATCGGGATAGGATAATGATCTCGATGAATCTTCTTATTGAGCGCTCTGTAGTCTACGCAAAATCTGTGTGACCTGTCTTTTTTCTTCACTAAAACTACAGGACTGGCGTAACCCGATGATCTTTCCATTATAATTCCGTCTCGGAGCCACTCTTCTACCTGTTCGTCTATAACCTTTTGCTCCTTAGGCGGAAACTACCTTGGTCTTTGAAATACTGGAATATCGTCGAGAGGGATGATCTTCATCTGAATGAGCGATTTAGTGGGGCACGCAGGTGAGCATTCCTTAATCATTTTTTGAACATCGTTTGCAACGGCCTTATTTCTTAAATTGCATAATCCAGGTAAGTCGATGCCCTTATCGACATCCAAATCGACCTCTATATTTGCCAAAAAGCAAGTGGCTTCATCCTTCTCCTTTACAGGTTCTTCTTTTACGTTAAATTGTTTCACCATTACTAATTGACCACCGTCTATCATAACTACAGCCTGACGTAAAAGATTCATTCTCAAAATCATAGAGTGCTTCATACAACTGCCTTGAACTATATGTGTCTCAATAACATCATATTCTTCTCCACTTATTTCCATTTCGTGCGGACATTCGAACCCAAGCCCGAAACGGATAATGAAACATGTGTCGACGTAGATTTCGGCCGAATTTTGAGAATGGGTTCCTTGGTAACACATATGTCACTTCCTGTGTCTAATAAAGCTTTAACAACGACCCAATTGAACTCATGTTCTGAGGAGCCGCAATTGTATTTTCCTTTTCCTCCTTTCTTATTGTTAACCTTCTGTTTCGTTGATTCGCACACACTAGCAGCCGAAAATTTTTTGGTATAATTTTTAATCTATTGTAAGTTTCTCCTTAAACTCGTGTATAGACTTCGCACCAAATAAAATCGTTTTATTATTACACGAATCATTAATTCCACTAATCACATAACTAATAATAGAGAGTTCGTCTAATTCAGCTTGCGACGCAATGTCTATAATCTGATACAAGTATTCGCGATATGATTCATCCTTCTTTTTCTTTCTGTTCCTCAACTTATTAAGCACCTCTACTGCATTTATTCGCGGTTTCAACTCTGTATAGAGTGCAGTTTTCAGTTCATGATACGTACGCGGCTTTGCTTCACACTCTATGTACAATTTCGCAACACCACTAAATGACTTTTTACAGAATATGTAACGCTGCAAGTCATTCCACCGAAATGTTTCTGCTTATTGTTCAAAACCTTGTAACCAATATCTTCGAAGTCTGAAAAATTAAACCTGAGGTTATTTTCATTTCCATCAAAAAAATTTATACGCGTCAAGTGATGTCCCTCATCGTTAAATTCAACAGCGTGATTACTATCTTGTAACGTCCTTCTTCTTCGACTTCCCATCTTAAATTAACACAAATAATTCAAATAAATTCGTAACCACGTTCTAAAATTCGAATAAGATTGAGTGTATGGAAAAAATTTTCCTCCACGGTAATCGTTAGCGTTGATTAATTTTGCTCGGACTGTAAAATATAGATATGTTTAACAATATGAATCACTTTCTAGTTATCATTATAAGCAACAATTACAATTCACTGTTCTCCCTTGTAATGAATGCAAAATTTTCACTTCGAAAATGATAAAAGTACTAAGTCCACACTAATTATATTCACTTTATTTAATTGTTCTCAAAATGATTTTAAATGATATTTTTATGAAAGTTCCTTAATTTCAATAATGTACTTACAGATTAACGTTAGACCTTCTAATGACTTTTATCCATCGTCATATAAAAAACTTTAATTTTCTCTTCCACCGAATTTAATTTTATTGTCACTTGAAACGACTTTTTGATAAAAATATAATTTGTCCCACCTGTTGTCGGTACTACTTCCACCTTTTCCTTTTGCAGGTAATCCGACTTCTGACACCAAAAATGTGGTATTTTAAAGAATAAACACGATTTCTGATAACCAATTTTATGGCTAGGATTGTGGGGGGGGGGGGCTATATTTGAAACACGTGGACTGATTTATATTATTCTGAATGCATAGAGCATTTATTTTATTTGAGACGGAGTTGAATCAATGCGTTGAGCGGCAAGAAAAACCATGTTAACGCATCAAAGGGTTGTCCCCTAGGATTTGGCCATATCGTATAAAAAAATGGCATTATTATAGTTACTGTCATAATAAGTTACTTATATAGAATAAATAAAAATTACACTTGGCACTTGGTGGAATTTTTTACTTTTCGGGAACATTTTTTATATAAATAAAAACAACACTTGCTAAATTCCACAGTTTATTAAATAAATTATCAAGTGAGTGGCTAAACTGCTACTGAATTCTTGCTCTAGTGGTAGATTCTATTAGCTGTTTTTTGTTTAATAACATAATCTATGTATTTACACGTTCAGCAGTTTAGGATCAAGTAAAGGGCTATTATTATTGAAATCTAATTGATCGTTTACCAGGAATGAACCTTTATCTTTTGCATTTTTTATTTCAGCGATCTCATATCTGTCCAGTATCCTTCCGCCACTTAAGCCATGCATAAGTTTAACGTTATTTATTGACGTGGTATGGCCTGTGTCAATTAGATGTTTGGACAAACCAGAAGTGGGATGATTATATTTTGCAGCCGAAACATCCTCCGAGTATCTACTCTTAATTGAGCGTTTTGTTTTTCCTATATATATCGCATCAAAATCATAACAACTAATACTGTAAACACCACTTTTTTCAGTTTTATTTGTTTTAAGGGTTAATTTATTGTTAATGATCAGTTTACGGAGATTTCTTTTTGTATTGTAAGCTGAATTTATATTTCGTATTTTTAATATCTTCTAAATTTTTTAGATATATTTCCAACATAAGGTATTATCTTCCATTTTAGTTTACTTTTCTCAAAGTTTTGAGGGTAGGCTAGTTTAGTGGCATATTTCTTCTTCTGTCGCTCAGAGCCTGTCCAAATGCAATCATCAACATATGTAAATCAACACAGTTTCTTATTGCCTATATCACAGTTGTTATTAAATATCTGGTATTCTATATGGTTCATATAGAAGTCGGCCAAAAATGGTGACAAAGGTGCCCCCATAGCTAAGCCTTCTTGTTGAATGAAGAATTTGTCATTAAATGTAAAATAATTTTGGTCAAGGCATAAATCCAGTAAATTAATTAATTGATTACTTTTTTCTGAGTCAATAATATTTTCTCTAAATCTATTATATAGGAGTGTTTTTTATTTTTTAATTGGAATAGATGGAAACAAATTGGTAACATGAAAGATACCAGTTTAGCACTGTGTGGAATATTAACTTTGCCTAGGATATCGCCATACAGTTTTATAATTCTGAGATGGAGTTGCAAATTGATCTTTTTAATTATGCCGTAGAAAATTTTTGTCGTGCCTGGGTGCGCTGCCTTTACAATTGCTAAGTGTGGTGCTTAGCACTTGAAAGGATTTGAGTAGGTTAGGTTTTAGTGGGGCCAGGTTCTGCTAGTAGGTCTCTTATCTTGTTTTTTGGAACTAAGCTATTGAGGGAAGGTTTCTGTCTGAAACATATTGTGACCATGAATTCACTAGTTCATTGGCAATTTGCATGGAGTTGTATAGAGTTCGGCCGTTAAAGTTGAACTTTGATATATCACAACACACACACATAACTCTGTCATCGCGACTTTTATCATCCCTTTGATTTTTATCCGTTCCCTTTACGTAAGGTGCCTTGAAATATTCTCCAGGCTTTGTTTTTGACCATTTTTTATTTCTTGATTTCTTAACTCATCCAAGGAGGTTGTCTGGGGCAATCGGACTAGATGGTATGCATTGAGATGCTACCATCCTGAGAACTGTCCCGATTATAGCAGCTTTTATATAATAGCTTTTCCAAACGAAATAGGGATGCGGAAAAAGGAGTCCATAGAGAGAGAGAAAGGAGTTAAAAGCAGGGGAACTGCTAGCGACGCGAACCAAACAAAATAAGGGACATCGGAAACCAGTTGTACTAATCAAACAACTAGTATGTCCACAGATTTCACGGAGAGCGAGGTAACGATGGAGGTTGGAGGCACCCGGAAGGAGAAAATAACGGTGTCTTGGGTATATTGGCTGAATAAGGAGGCACTAGAAAGAGTCTTAGCGGACGTAGGCCAGGACACCACCGGAACCGTCGATGATCTGCGAAAAAGGCTGACAGCGTGGGTACGCAGCATCCCGCCACAACCTACGGAAGAGACCATGGACATCGATTTCGTAGAACAACTGCCCCTACGGGAGAAGACCCGTAAGTGGAACAAACACTTCGATGGGTCCAGAGACGCCGTCGCATTCCTAGAGAGGATCCACGAGCTAAGAGATGGGTATGGATTCGACCAGACAGACATACTTACCGCCATAACCGAACTACTGAGAGGGAAACTATTACTCTGGTACCGCAAATACCGGGATCTGATATTCACATGGACAGTGTTTAATAGAGAGTTCCAGGCGTTCTTCTTCTCCGGTCATACCAGAAGACCCCGCTCGAACAGATTACCAATCGCAAACAGAGACACGGTGAGAGAACACGGGCTTACGTCGTGGAATTACAGGCGTTGATGAGGAGAAACGCTGAACACACACCCGAGGCTCAGCTAGAGAGAATCTACGCGAAATTAGCGACGGAATATAAGTATTATATCCGCCGTCGACACTTCGCCGATATGAGGACTCTCATAGAGCTATGCGAGGAATATGAAGAGCTCCAGAGGGAAACGAGATCGCAGAGGAGTGCACTCACACAAAGTAGGCTGACAGTTACCACAACCACTGACATAACCAGAAAACCACACACCATGCTCTCCATAAAAGGATATAATCGCCAGAACAGCTGTTGCAGTTACGGTCGCCCCGGACTTGCACGATCTCAATGCCCAGACCCAAAACGACTATTCTGCTCGTTCGGCGGTACTACGAGGACATTAAATCAGGTTGTGCATGTCTCCAGGGAAACTCTACCGTCCCACCACCATAACAGAGGAGCGCATAGCCCACCAATATACGCCGAGCCGATAACTTCAACAGACCCGTACCTGCGGAGATCGGACCCGGACACCACTATCCCTGAATACCGCATAAGTCACCAGAAACTGTCACCACACCGTAAATCGACACGAGATACAAGAATCTTAGCCGACTGTCCAAGAGAACCGCCATCGCGCAGACAACCGAAACCAGATAAGAGAACAGTAACCGGCTGTCCGAGGAAACCGAAATCGCACAGTCAACCGAAACCAGATAAGAGAAAAGTGAACGACTGTCCGAGGAAACCGCCATCGCACAGTCAATCGAAACCAGATAAGAGAACAGTAACCGACTGTCTGAGGAAACCGCCATCGCGCAGCCAACCGAAACCAGATACGAGAACCTTAGCCGACTGTCCGAGGAAACCGCCCTCGCATTAGTGATGCGCAAAATCGGTCACTTTGCTGATTCAGGTCATACGAGTCATTTGACATAAGTGACTCAAAAAAAAGATTTGGTCATTTGGGTCACCTGAGTTATTCACTAGAATTTCACTTTGAAAAAATCACTACTAAAATGTGGATGAGTTGACGCTTACAAGCCTTTTTATACTTTTTGCTGTCGCCATTTCCCCTCCAAAATTCTATAAATTGCTATTATTTTAAGTATTTCTAACTAAAACCTTTTCGAAAACTGTTTTTGCTCGATTCCTTACCATTTTGGTGAATTTATTACCTAACTTCATTAATTAAAACGTACGAATTCAATAGAAATTAAATTAAATTAAAAGTGTCCTATAAAAGGGCGATAGCAGAAAAATTCATAATTTTGACGAACTAAACATAAATCATTGCGCGTTTTTCCTTCTCGTTTTTACCTTGTGCGTCTCTTTTGCACTCATTACGCAAATATAAATTAATAAAATCGCGAATAATTCAAAAATCACCGCAATTCTGGGATAACCAATAAATTCCCCGCGAAAAGTTACCACAATTTTATTTGACGTTCACTGTCAGAAATTGAAGTAATGACAGTTCGCGGTTTTCATGTTCGTGTCGCGGTCGCGGAGTTTTTTTGGTTGATTATCGGTGAGGTGTGAAGCATAAACAGGTAAGTGTGGTTGCAAAATAATATGTGTAATGTGTTGTGTGCAATTTGTGTAATAAGTGGGCAAAATATTCCGAATTTTTATGTATTTGGAGTCAAGTCCATCAGCTGTCACAGGTGTAAAAAATGCAAGATAATCAGCTGTAACTGATGCACCTGACTTCCCAACATGTATTATTCATATTGCCGATACCTAGATTATGTTTTTCTGTTGTTAGGTGTCGGCAATATACAACATATTTCATGTTCTTTGCATGTCATGAAATGCATGTTGTTGTTGTGAAGTTCCAATAAACTTGTTTACATTTGTTTACAAATTTCTTGGATCTTTTTCTGTTTTGTTGTCTAAAATCCCTTTGACTAATTTCCTCTTTCTTTTCAAAATATGCAGGACAACAGCAATAGGAGAAGATTTTCCCAACACCGTACCGACAGTAAAATCGCATTGTGTTGGCGCCCGAGCAATCTAACCGGGGAAGTACGTCACAAGCTTGCCAAGATTTTGATTACAATAGTGTACTGGACTAATGTTTAGCCCTTAATTTTTTTACTAACTCCGTCTGAAATATTAATTATGCAGGGAATCTTACGCCAGTTATGCTTTTTCCAATTCCATCGTTAGACTTGGGTCTAAAATATTTAGAACCTCTTTTTTTTCTTTCGTTGTGAACGTATTGCTTACCAAGTCAGACGCATAACCGTTATTAATAGCTATTTGCTTAATTGTATTTAACTCTTTCTGAAATTTATTCATTGTTATATGTAGAGTGCGGTGTAATATTAAATGAGAGGCACCTTGTTTTTGATTCCATAGATGGCTTGAAGTCTTTGGGATTACGTTATCGCTATGGATTTCATTCCTATGAAGGCAACATTTTTGTTTTCCATCTACTATTTTGACACTTAGGTCAAAAAATTTAATGAATTATTTTTTCCTATTTCCATTGTGAACTGAAATAAATTGCAAATAGAATTCATATAGTTCAAGAATTTTTCTAGTTTTCAGTTAGTACCAGTCCAATTGCATAATATTTCATAGATATACCTATTCCAGTATAAAATGTTGAACGCTTTGTGCTTGTCTTTAAATATTAATTTTTGAATTTAAGTCATAGAGTTGCCAGCCGAAGGAGGGGGAAGTGGAGAACTAAACCTTTGTCTTGTTTAACAGTTATATCTTTAAATTTAAAATTGTTCTGGTCAACATTTAATTATATTTTTCAGTTCATACATTAAACAAGAATCAACACGATATTTAATTAAGTTCTTATCTACTTCATCCAAACAGCCACGATCAGGCATTTTTGTAAATGAGCTTTTAATGCCAAAGGAAATTAATTTTGAGTTTTTCGAAGCAACAATATCGTGTATTTTGTTCACAAAATCTATTGAGTTTTTTACTCTATACTTCGGCATTAAGTTGGTGCATTCTTTGAGCAAATAATTTGCATTTCGTTTAGTTTATAGGTTCATGTACATCTATATGATACAGCTTGATGAATGGGGATGCCTTCTTTATGCAATTTTGGGGGACCAGACATTTTCAGTGAAAGCATCAATCACGAATATACTCCGAACTGGCAATGGCGATTCCGCAGGACTAAAAGTCCTTTTTAATTTAACATGTATAACAGGCTTATTCAGTTATTGCCCCAGCGGGTAAAGCGAAATGGCAACTAATTAGCAATTATTTTACTCCACTCCAAATCGCTACAAAATTAGAATATAGAAACGCACTGACGTTGCTGTCTGCTACTCAATGGAGTAAGATTGCAATCTTCAGTTTTATGTGTTCTGTATAGGAGCTAAGATCACAATCTGCTGTCTACAAAGAGAGAAATAGCTTATTGAAGTATTGTTACGCTGCAGCATCTATCAGCAATCGATAGATTTTTATTGCTTGAGGAACTTAGTATATGTGAAGAAGTGCGCTGCAAGTTTAACAATCATAAATAAAAATGTTTCCTTTCAAAATTTTAATATATAAGTATAAATCATAGAAATTTTAACGAAATTAGTAAATTATACAAATAAATACATAAACAAACGAACCAATTGATTAAATGTAAATAATTCAATCACACATGTAGGGTGCGTTCAAGAAGTCAGTTAAATGCGCATTCTCAGCGTGCAGTCGTTTAACAAGTGCAATAACGATGTAAATTCATTGCATTTGCATTATATTTTTTAGTTAATGCTGCAATTAATTCTGCACTTTATAGTGAACTTTCTGCTTTAAATGATGAATTATTTGAAAACAATAAAGAATTGGGTGAAAAATTAGAAAATGTTTCTAATTTGTTAGCTTCGTCTTTTCAAAAAGATGTTATTATTGCTCAAATTGCTGTTAAGAGAATCACTATAAGGTTATAACATCAAATTCAATATTTCGAGAAATTTTCTTAAACTGTCAAACAAACAACCTTCTTCCTTTTGCATTTAATCGTTCATCCCAGCAGTCAGTTTTGAATGCATTTTGTATTCATTCGCATGATTATAATGGCTGGCTTTGCATGAGGGTTGCAACTAAATGCGTATTTGACTGACTAACATCACAGTTGAATCGTACACTAAAGCTTATATAAAATTCTCACAGTTAGACTACCTCAGTAGGCAGCTATAATTATCACAAACAAAAAATTGTATGGCAGAGGGGGGGGGGGGGGGGGGGCAATCTCAAACGTTTGGAAGTTACAGGGTGATTCATAAATTTCAGTTTTTCATGGTATGCGTATTACTCTTTTATTTTTATCTCTTGTTCTACCCACACAGCCAAAACAAACAAACGCTTAAAATCAACGATGATAATGGCCTTTCCAAAATTGTCAACAATACTGATCTAACTCCTACCAAAAGTGAAAAAAATGGTTTCCAATTACCTAAAGTTCAGCGTTTTCCCAAATTTTCTCCGAAATTCATGTAATTAATACACCTCTTTTTTTTATTTTTATTGGATTGACTATTTTACAACCTTTCCAAAAAGGTCCAACATGGCAAGGTAAACATAGGACTAGAAAAACCGCATCCTTAGAACTCCCTGAGTACCTAATTATTTTAATGCAAATTCTTTAAAGAACCAACATTTTTAAGATAAAAAGTCGAAAATGTTTGTTTTGGGTTAACAGGTAATTAATTTTAATTATTGCTGCAAAAAAGTTATAAAAATGTTAGTGGAATTTTTTTTTATTGCCGTTATTAGTTTGTGTTAGTTAAAATTCACACCCTTGTATTCTGGCGTTCTGTTTTTCGTACCAGATAAAAATTTTGCTATAAAAAAAAGGTCAGTCAGCAAGAATAAATATCATAGTTGAAAAACAAATCAATAAGTACGGGTGTTTTTAAGCAAAAATTATTAAAAAAATGGTAGAACTTACATTTGAGGAATACGCGGATATTGTTTACATTTATGCTGTAGTAGACGGAAAAGAGATAGTGGCTGTACTGGAATATCAAAGGAGATTTCCTATCCCGCGAGCACCTAAAGAGGGGTATTTACACGGACTTTCCAAAGGTCAATAGAAACAGGAAGTGTAACAACAAACATGGAAACACGACCCGAAACTTCGGGAACTTCTGCCGACGTCGAGCACCAAATAATCACCATCGTGATTCCGGACCCTGAGACGAGCACGAAACGAGTCGCAAGGCGATTAGAAATATCGTCATCTAAGGTTTGGAGGGTTATTTAT
Organism: Leptarthrus brevirostris; assembly: GCA_964036015.1. NCBI lineage: Eukaryota > Metazoa > Arthropoda > Insecta > Diptera > Asilidae > Leptarthrus > Leptarthrus brevirostris. The sequence goes on from OZ038371.1 coordinate 54,633,536, forward strand.
CGAGGCAGATTACGTCCATATCACCATCAGCCATCCCAAGGACTACTGTAAGGAGATTCCGAGAGAAGACTGAAAGTTAGCACTTGGTTTCTGGAACGCGACATTAACGACAGAACGTTTCTTGACCGAATTCACCAGGAATAATATGACTTTTTGGACAATACACTGCAAGATATAATAGAGGAGAATCTTTAGGATAATCTTAGAGGAATGTTTCATCAACACCATGGAGTACCAGCGCATACGGCTAACATTCTGAAGGAAATACTAAGTGAAAAATTTCCTAACCGCTAGATTGGACGGAGTGCACCGATTACTTGGCCTGGTAGATCTCCAGACCTTACCCCATTGGACTTTTTCTTACGGGGGAACAATGAAGGATTAAGTTTGTTAAAGCCCAACAATAGGGAGGGTTTAGTTAGCAGAATGAGTAATGCGGCGACGAAAATACGGGAGAGGTTGGTTGCGATACGCCTTGAACAGGGACCTAGAAGGAGATTGTTGGCATGCATCCAAAGTGGCGGTGGACATTTTTAACTGCTTTTGTTACTTATCAAGATTAATTTTAATTATTATTAAATTCAATTAAAAGCATTTTAGAATTAATTTGAGCTTAATTTCTTTAATTTGTTGATTTTAATAGTACTCTCCAGTAGGATTTCTACGTATAAATTTCTACATATTTTTTCTGTGTGCAGATGTTGCACCTTTTTGAAAAGATAATAAGATGGGCAATCTAATAAAAATAAATAATTCATGTATTAATTACATGAATTTCGGAGAAAATGTGGGAAAACGCTGAACTTTAGGTAATTGGAAACCATTTTTTTCACTTTTGGAAGTGAAAGTACGTGCAATGGTAGGAGTTACATCGGTAAAGTTGATATTTTTGGAAAGGTCATTAGCATCGTTGTTTTCTAGCGTTTGTTTGATGTGGATGTGTTTAGTGAATCAAGAGATAAAAATAAAAGAGTAATGTGCATACAATGAAAAACTGAAATTTATGAATCACCCTGTAACTCCCAAACAGTTGAGATTGCCCCCCCCCCCCTTCTGCCAAACAATTTTTTGTTTGTCTTGTTGAGATCTATCACCCCACTGATTTACGCACGTCAGATCTGAAACACCCTGTATTATCATTGTATTAGAATACAATTTTATTAATAGTCCGGACGCAATGTCGGCGGGCGGGGGGGGGGGGGGTATGTATGCAATTTTTGGTCCCCTCGGTAACTTTTCATATTTTTATGTTTTTCGGCACGGAGAATCGATTTTTCGAGGTGACCAGGCTCAAAAATGCGTCGTTTTCGAGATATGGCCCGAGTTTAGTTGAAATTGGTGGTTTTTCTGAATTTTCCAAAAAAATAAAAAAATTTAAAAGTATTAACCAACTTTATGTGAAAGATCTTTTGATTTTAAACAATTTATGTATGTAGCATTTTTTTTAAAGTCCTTGGTTTAGCTGTAATTTGCAAAAAATGCCTCACATTTCTTATAGAGTAATTTAAATGGGATAACTTATATGGGGCGAAATTCCTCAAGTGTACCAGATGAAGAAATTCAATGTCTCCGATTTTCTTCAAACTTCACCAAAATATTGTTACTGGTATAAGTAATTATCGTGGTAAAGGATTTAAAAAAAAAAATTTGTGCAAAAGTTATAGGGTTGTAAACTTTTGCATTTTTGCACTTTTTCTCGTGATCATACCTTTTTTGAAAAATCACAACTATCGCCACCATTGCAGTAGAATGGTGATCTTTAGTGATTTTTAAAGGTCGTTACATGCCGATCCGAATAAAAATATAATTTTCCAAAAACCAAATTAAAAAAAAAAAATTTGACTTTGAAAAATATTTTTTGGTTTTTTACACAATACTTGATCATAAATTTTTTTCATATTTTTTTAACTGAAAGTGTCATCTCAGCTTTAAAATCATCTATCATTTAGAGTGGCAAAGCAATGTTTAGTTTAAATTGTTGACTTTTGAAAGCCAGCGCACGCCTTTTTTGCTGGTTTGTTGCTTAGAACAGATGAACATAACATAACATAAGAAAATGTAGATGGCGCGTTAAAGAGTATTCTCACAGTCATTAAGTATACAGTTAGATATCGCCACAAATACTCAAAATGCCAGACAAGTTGAAAGATATAAAGTATTGTTGCCATCCTTTGAAAGTGAAGAATCATACGTGGAAAAACAAGGGTATAAGAAGAGTGACTTCAGAAATTCATAAACAGTTTCTGACCCTTCCTGTCATCATAAAAGTATGTGGATCATGCAGAAACAAAGTGAAAGTAAGTTTGACTTAATTTTTTATGATAATGGGGATACAGTGAGAAATTGACTCCCACTCTCTAAAAAAGTACGAGATATGTAATGCTTAAATTGTAGAATAAGGAAAAATATTCGATACGAATTTGTTTGTTTGTATTTCCAAATTGGACGAGATGCAGTGCTTTGATATTCACCGCCAGGTGATGTCATTTCCACGGATAGTACATCTATATATTGTAATCTTGAAGCTAGAATATCTCGGAAATTAACGACTTTTGGGGCAAATGAATATATACACCTATAAAATATCTTTTCATTTACTTTTTTATATATCTCGTACTTTTTTAGAGACCAGGAGTCGATTTCTCACTGTATCCTCATTATCATAAAAAATTAAGTCAAACTTACATCGGGCACTCGTTCATTGTCATCATCTCCAGATGAAATTGCACCTTCTTCTTCAGAAATCACTTTTACTTTGTTTCTGCATGATCCACATACTTTTGTGATGACAGGAAGGGTCGGAAACTGTTACCGAATTTGTGAAGTCACTTTTCTCATACCCTTGTTTTTCCACGTCTGATTCTTCACCTTCAAAGGTTTGCAACAATACTTTTATATCTTTCAACTTGTCTGGCATTTTGACTATTTGTGGCGATATCTAACTGGATACGTACTGACTGTGCGAATACTCTTTAACGCGCCATCTACATTTTCTTATGTTATGTTATGTTCATCTGTTCTAAGCAACAAACAAGCAAAAAAGGCGTGCGCGGGCTTTCAAAAGTCAAAAATTTAAACTAAACATTGCTTTGCCACTCTAAATGATAGATGATTTTTAAGCTGAGATGACTCTTTCAGTTGAAAAAATATGAAAAAAATTTATGATCAAGTATTGTGTAAAAAACCAAAAAATATTTTTCAAAGTCAAAATTTTTTTTTTTTAAATTTGGTTTTTGGAAAATTATATTTTTATTCGGATCGGCATGTAACGACCTTTACAAATCACTAAAGATCACCATTCTACTGCAATGGTGGTGATAGTTATGATTTTTCAAAAAAGGTATGATCACGAGAAAAAGTGCAAAAATGCGAAAGTTTACAACCCTATAACTTTTGCACAAATTTTTTTTTAAACCCTTTACCACGATAATTACTTATACCAGTAACAATATTTTGGTGAAGTTTGAAGAAAATCGGAGACATCGAATTTCTTCACCTGCTACACTTGAGGAATTTTGCCCCATATAAGTTATCCCATTTAAATTACTCTATAAGAAATGTGAGGCATTTTTTGCAAATTACAGCTAAACCAAGGACTTTAGGAAAAAAATGCTACGTACATAAATTGATTAAAATCAAAAGATCTTTCACATAAAGTTGGTTAATGATTTTAATTTTTTTGGAAAATTCAGAAAAACTACCAATTTTGACCAAAATCGGGCCATATCTCGAAAACGACGCATTTTTGAGCCTGGTAACCTCGAAAAATCGATTCTCCGTGCCGAAAAACATAAAAATATGACAAGTTACCGAGGGGACCCAAAATTGCATAGATAACCTCCCCCCCCCCCATTGCGCCCGGACTATAATACTTGAACTGCATTCAAGTTATTTTCATATAAAATGGCACAATTAAGAGTATATCTTACATCGTTCTTGATTGGTAGCTCTGATTTTGAGTGTTCAAGAAAAGTTGAAACCAATTCTCGAATTTTTCATTAAATAATAAAAATTTATTGCATACGAAAGTAGCTAATTACTATCAATTTTCTGATGAAGGCGTCACACAGATCACAGCCAGAAAAACAGGACGCAGGAAATGCAGGAAGCAATTTAAAATTGCCATTTAAAGTATTTATACTTGAAAAGCAACCATTTCAAAGAAATTTTCAACCAAATGAAAATCAATGACAACACTCAAAGTCCCCGACAACCGAATTCAAATCAACGGTAACCAAAATAAAGTCAAGTGAATCTTTTTCAAAAACATCCTCAACTATTTCAAAATCAACTTTTTCAAGTATGGTTGAACTGTTTCAAATTTAAATATAACCAAATAAACTTCAAAAACGACTATGTCAACTCACATGGGAACTTTATTTATCCAAATTGCAAGTATTTCTAGTTCACTAAAAATTAATTAAATTTCAATAACAACCCTGTAGTTTATAAAAAAATAATAATGGAAGCGAAAGTAATGTTTTCAGATTGTGATCCTCTAAGTAAAGAACGAAAAGTCGTTATTGTACGTGAAAAGACGAAGTTGGAGCAATTGTTTGCGTGGCACGATCACCACGCCATGGTTCTACGGTTCCAGCCTCGCCTCCAAGTGAGTTTTTAAAATAGTTTTAAAAAATTTACTCTGTCTCTGGACTGCTGTCTAGTTCACAGCAATGCAAAAACAAGCCATTTGAATTCCCGGCAAAATACATGCTAACGCATCATAGAGTTGTCGCTATGCTTAAGCAACATCATAAAAAAAATTGTTTATTATTATTTATTTTAATTGATTTTTTTTCTAAAATATAAAGTACGTGATTGTTTATGACATTTAATTAGCTTTTAATGATATTGAAATAATTGTAATTTGGATAAATATAGTTGCTATGTGAGTTGACATATTGATATTGATTTGGTTGTCGTTGATTTTGATTTGGTTGTCTCTGACTTTGACTTGGTTGTTTGGAGATTCACAAATGACGGGGCTACGCCTTAGGTTTTACAGGCTAAAAAAAGGATACTTTAATGACTGCTCATTTATTGAATTCATGTACATGTTATAGTACAACATCGCATGTAAAATTTTCAATTAAAAATATTCATATTAAAGTCGGTGACAGGAAATCTTCCGAGGCACCTCGAAAAAAAGTTGTTGTGCGGTGAACCGCGTAACTCGTCAATTTTTTGATTTTTGGCAGCAATTTTAAGTGAAAAACGCGATTTTCACTTAAAAAATGTTGGTTAATTTTTTATTAAAAAATGAAAAAAATTAATAAAACAAACTCTTCCTCATTACCTGTTGATTTATGTTTAGAAATAGTGTACAGAATTTCAAGAAGATCGGTCAAATAGATTTTGAGTTATGATGTTCACGGACTTCAAAAATGTTGTTTGTGAGAAAATCGATTTAAAGTTTTTTTTATACTCGAAAATCCAAAATTATGTAGGCATCAATAAAAGGGTATGATTTTTTATACTTACACAGAGTCATCAATGCCAGCTCCGTACAGTAAAATACTGTCATTCAAGATGTCCAATGCATATTGTTGCTCTTGTCTACGTTGGATTCTACCCTCTTTACTTGTACGTGCAGCTTGCTCGTCCGGGAAAGTCCGACTACCGAGTGCCGCCAGAGCCTCCTGGCACTATATAAGGAGGGCTCACACAGCAGCTCAGCCAGTCCTCGTCGACCAGCTCAAGAGGAAACAACCACCGGGAACAACCGAGGTAAGGTAAGACAACCAAAGACCGACCGGAATATAAGGAGGACTGACTACCGTGGACCAGTCAATCATCACCGACCGACGCAGCGAGGCAGATCACCGAGGAGCAGCGAGGTAATAGTTTTCTTTTTAGGGAGATTCCAGCATTTCGGCTATATAGGTGGGCCCCATAAGGGATCGCCGGCAGTTGAAGACCAGCGTTCGGACGGACACTACGGCCAGCACGGAGCTCCCTACTAGGTGGTAAGATATACCCAGGTATAGTAAAGGTTTGGTAGCCGGCGTGCCTCCCCGGCAACAATAAGTTGTATTGGACCAGATTTGGATCCACTGGTGGTATATATATCTCGCTTTATCTCTTGTACTAGCGTGCCTCCCTGGTACAAGACACTCATATAGCTGGCGTGCCTCCCCGGCTATCTAGCTCTCTGTCACTAGCGTGCCTCCCAGGTGACACACTCTTAACCGGCAAGCCGCGGTTATCACTGTGGTACTGACACACTCTTCGCCGGCGTGTTTTCTGGCCCGTGTATGTAAGTGATTGTCCCTCAGAGCATAGATTGTTAGGCCTGTATTTAGTACGAAATCATTCTGTCACCGTTTCTTTCCCATTAGGAAGAATAACCGTCACCGCCGCAAGAAGATTTCGCCCGGAAACAAGACAACCGTCCGTCAGTCATACTACGCTAGCGGAAAGAGGACAACCCATACGTCAACAAGCCGAAATAGACCCGATAAGGTATATTCTTGTACTTGCATCTGCAGCTGCAAGTAAATAATGTATCGTTACCTGTACTGCAGTCACAGGTACAAGTGAACAGGTAACCCACAAGTGCAGGTAACAGGTAACTGTGACATATGACTATAAACAAAGTTGCATCCTTTACTTTTTATAGAATAGTATACAACACATCGACAATAGAGAGTACAATAAATAAATTCTTATTATTAAAAAAGCTGATGTATGTTCTTTAAAATCTATAGTTTTATGCGATTTCACATTACGGATTTTAAAAATGTAAGTCCTTACCTATAAATTGCGTAAGTAAGAAAAACTCTGTTATTGAAGTATTATCTGCTTATAACGTTGTTACATGATTCAATTCATATTGTATGGGGAATAGCTATTCGTGTAAGATAAGGTAAGATGTTAAGTTAGGCACACGCTTAATTATACTGCGCAGTTTTTCAGTGATTAAGAACTGAATAGGAGCTTACTGAACAGCAATTCACAGTTCAGTTTTGTTTGATTTTATGGAATTAAATTAAAACTATAAGTAACAGATAACAATGTAGAGTTATAACTTGTTTGTTATTGATTAACACTCCAGGTCCTTACTTTACAGTAAATTTATTAAAATATGCGAGTGTTAATCAATAACAAACAAGTTAGTTAGTTAGTTGTTTATTACCAAAATATAAACAGCGATGAAATTTACTAGGCACATTTTGTCTTTTCACAAACAAATTTCGTCTATATTCACAGGTAACAGTTACTTGTTTATTTTCGTTACCTGTTTTACCAGTTATCTTTCCCTGCAGATATATCTGTTTATCTATACATGCAGTTAAAAGTTCAGTTACTATAGCTGACCTGTGCAGATACAGTTCGGCTGTTTACTCAGGAACATTAAACTTGCAGATGCAGAACTCTGGTATAGAGCGCACTAGCACCGTGGTAAGGGTTTTGTATCTAAGGTGTAAATTTCGTAATATGATTAATTTGACTAATTTTATTACCTTTCTAAGAGTGCACTACAACTTTAACTGTTGAAATTACTTTGTTATCCGAGCAGCATTTTTTGACACTAGAAAGTGAAAAATAAAATAGTTTAAAAAAATAAGTTAACTAAACCAGAATTGAAGATACTTTATAAGACTACCTAAACATTCCAGCCCACGATATCATAAGGAAGGAGTTGTTGTTGTGTTTGTTTGTTGCCGTTGTTTTGCTTGTTTAATTTGCATGGACTTAAAACCTCACGCACTTAGCAGTTAAGCCGCTATAGCAAATTAATCATTTAGTTAATTTGTAAAGCGGGCTGTCTTTAACAGGTGTGACCTGATGGAACTCGAACAACATACATAAATGACAGTCATGACATTTATAAAATGCATTTTTATGTGTAGGAGTGGGCTGCTGTTGTTAAACGCAAACTACAGAACGAATGGGACATCTCAATGTTTTTTGCAATATAGAGAAAGAGGACATGTATTCCCTTTTGTTGACGACTATCCTACATTCGGCCATTGCAGGGCCCAGTCGCTTGGAAGATGGATTCTCTCTCGGAAGAGGTTATTGATTTTCCGAATGGCAAGGATTGGAATGCCTTATATTTCAGTAGGGCATTTAAGCTACGAAAAATACTTGTCAAGGAATACCATTCCTAATCTTTGTGGGATCCTTCAGATGTTTAATTATTCTCGGTGTGCGTTTTGCTTGCTATCACTCTTACAAGGCCGCATACCTTCAGACTCACAGGGGAAAAACGCCTTAACAAGTTACTTAATTTGTTAGCGTGCCGAAACTGAGTACTGAAGGAAGTCCGTATCATCCTCCACATGGAAACAGTCATGTTGTATATACTCTAGACTGGCTACTTATGACCGATGGAGAGACAGTAACTCTCTAATCAATCCTTTTCTGTCTCCATTGGACAGTTTTCAGCTGGGGGTATCTAGCTGTATTCTAACGGATACCTGTCCACCGCCATTTGGTTCCTCCACCATCCGCAAAATCTGCGGGTGGTAGTGCACCCCTGTCCCGGATCACTGCACCTGGACATACATCCGCCAATGCGCCAGTCAGAACATCTCAATCCACGGAAAAGCCTCCACGGTGGCCTATAGAGACAGAAGGAATGCACTCAGCATACTCTGTAGACTCCGTCTCTCAGGATTCTCGTGGAGAGGGACAAATCCTCTCCGCAATGGGCTAACAAAATCATTACCCTTGGGAATACTTCGGTCCCTACAGGCCGCCCCTCATCAACTCTAATCGCGGATGGTTCTATCAAGCCCGATAGATGGAAGACGATAGAGGTCGCGTTATTGAAGGTCTGTATGGAAGTTCTGTCATTGAACCCTTGCCCTGCCAGCTGTTCTTTTGATGCTAAAAGCCACAACAACTATAAACATTTTAATAGGATCAGCTGAAGCCATGAACAACCTCTCCATCAAAGGATGTATTAATGGCGTTGACTTCATAATCGATACCGGAGCTACGTAAACTGTGATCCGTCCTTGGCAATGATAAAAGCAGTAAATGGATATTTATTTCCCGTGAATGGTACAGCTGAAGTACCAATCCAGCTACACAGATTTCCCACCCAATACTTGGTATTTGTAGCAGCTATTTCGGATGACTGTATATTGGGGTTAGATTTCCTATTACAACATGCTTACCAGCTCCATTTTGAGCAACGATCCTTGCAAATTAGGACAGAAGTGTTTTGGCCTATACCCTTGGTAAAAAAAGAGATTCACGAAAAGACTATAAGAACGGTTACCTTACCATCATACGGGGATTATGTACTAAAACTTAGCTCCGACTTATTATGCCACAGTGATGTTGTAGTATTTCCTCACGAATCGACTCCTTGGAGTAGTCCAGTTGTTCTTGTAAAAAAGAAAGACGGCAGCCTTCTTTTCTGTATAAACTACAGAAAATTAAATGAATTTCAGGATATTGGCAGGTCAAAGTAGACGAGGCAGACAGTTCTTAAAAGAGATTACCTACACTCCATGCCTCGTCGACTTAGATGATATCATTGTGCATTACAGGATGTTCGAAGATATGATGGATCATCTGAAGCTCGTTCTGTATTGACATCGAATAGCAGGATTAAAGTTGTCACCATCTTAGTGCTATCTATACCGAAATGAAGTGACATTTTTAGGACATATTGTTTCTAGTAAAGGGATTTCCACCGATCCAGAAAAGAGGTATTTTCTGTACAAACTTGATCAACACCAAGAAGTAGAACTTATGTCCAATCATTTCTAGGCCTTTGCGCTAACTTTGGACGCTTTATTAAGGAATTTTCATACTTAGGGGAATATACACAGCATGCCTTGCAATAGGATATGTCCCGGTTTCGTGAAGAGAGGCTAAGGTCATATTTCTACCAAAACCGGGAAGAAAAGACTATACTGAGCCGAAGTCCTTTAGACCCGTGAGCCTGACGTCTTTTCTATTGAAGTCAATGTAGAGGACCGTGGCTTACCACATCGAGGGGACTTCATTCACTAGTTATCCACTAAGTAGGAACCAGCACTCCTATTGTCCTGGGAGATCTACCGAAACGGCACTCCATCAGGTGGTGCGAGTGGCAGAAGAAGAGATTAATGGCAAGGGTATAGCGATGGCCGCAATAATGGACATGGAACTAATCCTACTGTTAGGAGATGGATTGGCAATATGTTAAAGATAAGAGCAGTAAACATCCAGAGAGGTGAATCGAGACTGCGAGGGAGCGTAGACAGACGTTGTCCACAGGGAGGAGTGCTATCCCACATTTTGTGAAACATTACTGTTGACTCATTACTTCGGAGACTTGAGGAAGAAGGCATACATAATATTGGGTATGCTGACGACACAGGCTGTGGCAGACACCATAAGAAGAGGTATGAGGGTGGTGGAGCAATGGTATGTGGAACAGGGGCTCTTCATAACTGCAAAGAAGTCTGATCTAATCGTTTTCACTAGGAAAAGGAAGAATCTAGACTTTAGACCAATAGAACTTTTTAGGGAAGAACTTACGGTCTCGGGCTCGGTCACGTATCTGGGGGTATTCCTAGGTAATGTGGCAAGCGGAAGAAGGAAGCTAATGGGACATCACTGGATGGAAGAAGGAAAAATGGCAGAGGTGTCCTATAGGCAAATGCTTGCGCTGACCCGAGGAATCGAGGTGAGGGAAGAAAACTGGATTAGTCCGGATCTCTCTCGCTGAGATCACAGGGGGAAGGGACAAAAAGGGACCCAGATAAAGTGGTCTGTTTCGGCAAATCCCCAGAGGGGTGTTTTTAGTGAGTAAAAATCTCACACTACCAGAGACAATCGGGTCTCCTGGTGTCTTTGGAAGATTTTTACCCCTCACGCAAAAAAATTGCCAAAGAAAAGACAGCCTTAACCGAAAAACATAGCCGATTTAATTGCACAGCTGAATGTGAGAACTCGTTCATTACACTTAAACATGCTTTGACGACCGCACTTATTTTAGTTCAACTCAACGGGACTGGTCAATTTATCTTGGATACTGACGCTAGTTATTATGCGTGGGGAGCGGTACTCTCCGAAGTGCAACATGGAACGTAAAAGGTGGTCGAATATTGTAGTAGCACAGAAAGTAATTATTGCGGAACGAGGAAGGAACTACTAGCAACAGTTAAAGCAGTAGTACACTTCCAACCATACTTCATTGGATTTGTTAAAATTAAATTTGTTAAAGTTGAATTATATAAATTAAATAAAAGAAAAGCGAAAGAATCGTGAAGTGCGAATAAACCACTGGGCTGATCAATTTAAAAGTGGCTCCTTGCATTTTGTCTAACATAGTAACATAAAAGTGGCTAAAGTAAATCAGGAAGAATCCGTGATAAAACCAACTTAATATCCCGATCGAACTTATTTTTCACTGGTTGGACTTAACTCGATAAATCCACGAAGTGGAATAAAGGGCACCCGAATATCGTATTTCCTAGTGGCTCTTAATAATTTTGGCGAAACTCCGGTAAAACCACAAGAAACCCGTTGAGGTAACGATAATTAAGAAAGATACCCCAACCAGGTGGCCTATAGAAAAGTCTATAAATACTATTATTTTTGGAGCACTTTAAACAATACGGTTTTCACCATCAACATCACTTTGTGGACAAACCGCTTTATTGTCACTTAATAAGCACCTTATCACTCCGCGTATTTACCAATTGAATTCGCCGAACAGAGAAGTTGACAGATCTCAACTGCTCTTGTGACTTCATCGTCTTTCGCACTAACACAGACTTCAGCGAAGATTCTAACATAAGGTCATTCTACATCTAAAAGTTCGACTTGGTTATCGGCTTTGACTGCGTGTTAAATGAATTGTTCCTTTACATCCCGGCTTGGTCGTGGGTGTCGGCGTGGTCATCAGTTTCAGATTTGAGAACTTTCAAAGCCGACGCTGAAAAAGCAGGCGAGCCAACTTAATGACCCAAATCAATGTTACCAATTCCTTCACTTGAAAATTGTTTTGACAAGTGTTTCATGTGAAAAAAAGTAAAAATTGAGATGAAAGAAAAACTGATAGAGAAAGTCAGGGAAAATCCGTGTTTATACGATTTATAAAGTAGAGGCTATAGAAATAAAATTTTTAAAGAGAAGGTCTTGGCAAATATTGCCAAGGAAATGGGTACTAACGGTAAGATTAACAAACACAAAACAAAAAAATCCATTACAAATAAGATTTTAATTTTATATTATATCAGTGGAACAATTTAATTCCCGTTGGAAAAGTCTTGGTGACTGATACAGGAAGGAGAAAAGAAATGAGATGATGATTCCATCATTGCAGCAAGATATCCGGGAGAAGAGTGGATACACATATTTTAGGAATATGTACTTCATATCTGCTGTGAAAGGGAAGAAGTAATTTTAGCAGAAGAAAGCTGCAATTCTTTTAGCCTGTCGGAGCTCAACTTCGAAGAAATAATTGACGACGATAGCTTTCTTCCTTCAACATCATCCTCTTCATTGTTCAGTAAAAGTACTTCCTCTCCCGGCCCCAGTAGTTCATCCCACCAGTGTACCTCGCCTCAGCCAGCACCTAGCATAGTGCGACAAAAAGGTGCAATAGACTGCAAAGAGATGTAGTTTAAAGAGGGGCAGTTGAACGTTTCGATTCGTTTGTGCAACAGGCGGAGAGAAATTAAGAGAAACCATCTATAGTGCAAAGTTTTTTTTAGGGGCATAGTCAAACAAGTGGAAGATGCTAATGTTTCCTTCGAAACACTATATGAAATACAAGTAGCTCTAATAAATGTAATAAAAGAAAAAATTAAGAATTATTTATGTTGTTTTTAATTTTCAATTTTAACAATAATTAAGGAAGTTTAAGTTTTATAACATTATTTATATACGTCATCGTTAGCATGCATTACTAAGTATTGCGCTAAAACATTGAGTGTAATGCATTCCTAGATGAATTGAATTCGGTGAATGGCCACAATACTCCTAGGGGTATTACTTTTTGGCGCCACAAACCTTCAACGAGGATGTTTTCATAGTAATGATCTCCAAATTGACGGGGTAGCTTCCGTCTGTCATTTTTGTAAAGTTATGCAGAACAATTCTGGCTTGTACAGTTTTACATAGATATTTTGGGACACAGTGTTAGTTAATTTTGCTTATTTTAATTCATTAATACTTACAGTACTTGCTACTTACTTGTTTGAATTCAAGCAAGTCAAATTGTTCTCTAGTAACTTTTCTAAATTCTTCTTCAGCTCTTTCATTAATTATTTTACGTTCTTCAATTGTATTTATCTCCTTTGTCCACATTCTCGATTCCGTTGCCTCAACTAGTTCTGAAAAATCTATAAAAACTTTGAATACCATAATAATTTTGTCTATATTTTCCATATTATTACTATATTTTCACAAATAAACAAATTTCAAACACAAAATGAAGTGACTTCAAATGACGTTTCAAACATATGTTTCCTGTCAAAAATCACGCCGACATTTTCCAATGTAGAAATATGAGCGTTGAATTGAGCTGTCAAGCCGAAAACCACGCCGACGACCAAGCCAAACTCTTGGATGTAAAAATAGCCTTATTCCACACTTCCCTAGCGGCCATTTTGTCAATTTTTTAATTCAAATTGTTTGCCATGATTTCTTTTCTCTTTGCACATTTCATTGAAGTTCACATTTTGATGAACTAACCCGGCATGCTACGAGAAACTAAGCGAAAAGGTGATCCAATATACAATTTCTACACCCAGTACCCCGAATTAAACTCAGGCGTAACAAATCACTCATAATCATAAATCTCCTCCTATTGGGGTATTTTTCATTTTATATGTGTTCGCTTTTCGATGAGTAAATGTAAATTTTTTCACTTTCTTTATCACTATTTTTAAGATTGCGGATGATCCTTGTCGAGACCCACTCTGACAGGATATTCTCGACACATTTATCTAAGTTTTCGGACCAGCTTGAGCCATTTTCACATCGGCGAAAATAGATTTTTCACGAATTTTCCGGAAAAATTAAAATGTTATGTTATGTTTTTCGGTCAAAATTTTTTTTTTCAGCCCGCCTTCTTATATCCTCAATCAAGCCGAACAATTTTGGTCCTTATAAATTTTCCATGAAAGTGCGATTATTCAAACTTATTTTCAGCTGAAAGTCGGGGGAATATTGACAGAAACCCGGATTTCGCTACATTGAATCATGGATATCTCGAGAACCCAGTCGAAAAAGATTCTTAAAAAAATGCATGATGTTTAGGGACATACATACGAACATTTTACCATGATAAAAAGGTCAACTTTATTTTTGACAAAAAATCTCTCGCGGAATGCCCCATATATATATATATGTATATATGTATATATATATATATATATATATATATTTATATATATCCACGACGAGGCGACGGCATTGAGCATACTTTTATGTTTGAGCGAAAAAATGCCTTTGCGATAAACGTCAGTTTGGAATCGTTCGGAGTTCAGTAAAAAATTATTAGCGCAGAATTAGAATTTGAGATGACTCGACAGCAAAAATTGTTCAACTGTCACGTCGAGTTATGTGATTTCGATTAGCCAATATGAATTGCTGCTGTAGGCTGCCGTGCATTCTGATTCAGCCTTTAGCCCAAAAGCACCCAGCAAGAATTTAAAATCGCCCATAAAGTGCCTAGTCGCAGAGAGGACAATTTTCTCGCCCAATTCATGGCTCAAGTAGCCCAATGGGCGAGAAATCGCCCGAAGTGGCAACTCTGCTGGTTACAGGGAACTAGCTCGGTTCCCAGAGAGTAATTAAGTAGGCTCTCCGCTTTTCCTAGGGGTTAAATGGGGTCTTAAAATACAGCCTGAACTGTGGTATCACGATGGGCCTCTTTGGCCTAAGTGTGCCTTTTTATGCAGCCATTCTAACTTAACCTAACCTTCACTCTTAGTAAATTGCTAATTATATCGTACCAATTCTTACGATGCACTGAGATTGCCAATCTAGAGAGATGGCGTCGAAGTAGTAGCGTAGACGCATTTCATTGATGATATGATATTGATCAATTGAACTACAGTTTCAGGAATTTTATAATTATGAATTGAATTCAGTCTTTTGCAGTCTTTTTTTCTTACTTCTAGAGAAAAGGCTCTTGTTTCACTAATGTTGGGCTCAAAGCTATGCACAGATGTAATGTAAGTAAAACCATATTATTATTATTAGATCATTTTTGGTTTAACTTTGTGGTTCGATTTCGATAGTTCTTTCTCTGTTTTATAGAGTGTGATCCCCCAATGCTAATAGGAGAATAATTTTTTCGTATGGTGGGTTGTGAGGGGGGGGGGGGGGGGGGGGGAATAGTCTTACTTTGTAATGCGTGCCTTTTAGCGCTTTTTGTGAAGTCGGTTAAACTTTTTTTTTAACTTTTTTTTATAACTTGCTTTTTTGGAGAAATAATATGAGCGAAAACCGATTTTAACTATTATTAAGATATATTTGGATAGCGCAAGCCTAACAAAAGCTAAGCTACGGAAGATCCGACCAGTTATGAAATACTTTAATAATAACATGAATCCTTTATATGATTTCGGTAAAGTTAGAGTTATATATGAGTCCATTGTCATATGGACGTTTGTTATTCTGTTACGGCGTGAATCCATATATTTTCTGATGTGGTGGCCTGAAAATAAAAGATTGTAGAATATACCATAAGATATTTATAAATTACCTCAGTGTACGTCCTCCTTTTCATGTTCTCCGTAAACTCTCGATGAGAATAATTCTGCAAAGGTTTTTATCTTTATTACAGACAATGGGAAGGAGCTACTATTTACCTTTTTTTTTACGGTTCAACCAGTCTTCGAAGTGCCTTGACTTTCGCTCTATTTTGTTGATGTTTTGGGCTTGTGCATTTCGGTCACTGCCACTTATGTTTTCCCGACGCAGTCAGCTATGGATTCCTAAAAGAAAAGGACTATTAGTCAAATATATAAAAGAACTGGATTTAAGCATACTTACTTGGAACTCGATGATTTGGCGCGAAGCATAAAAACAAACGCATCTTAAATAATCGTTGATAATCTCCGCATTAAACGAACTACCTGGACTCGTCATCGGCCTGGAACTAGAATTAAGTTAGTTAGTAAGATTAATTTTTATTAAGTTTTGCTTTAGGTTTACTCTGAAATACGTAAAAATTCAAATGAAATACTTACTGAAGCTGTAAAGATGATGTAAGGCAAGCAAGGTAGCGCGAGCAGTCGATTCAACATCCTAAAAGGGGAAGATAGAAAATGGTATTTATCTTCAATAATCCAAACTAATAGAAAAAGAAAAACTAATTTAATACTCACCTGTCCAGTTTCCTCCCTTTTCTACGCCTCCAGACAGTCACAATAAAACCAAAACATAACCTGCAACATAAACACTTTCCCGACCGATTTTTGCGGATAACTTCAAGTACCCGAAAACGACATATACTGCTATGAGCTATTCGTAACCCAAAGCAAATATTGAAAAGAAATCCCGGACGAGATATCCCACAGGATAAAATCTTGTAAACACGTGAACCGAGCTGTCATAACAAACATTATTTGCAAATTTAAACGAAAAGCGAATTTTAATAATTTTTCCGACCACGGAAAAATGATCTACGAATTTCAAAGAAGATTTTAGAAACAAAATTGGAAAAATAACTTAATCGAATTTGAACCGATTCAAAAAATCTGTCAAAATACTGGGCGGAAGTGCAGATAGTGGCGCTTTTTCAATAAAAGGCTTTGGTATGTGAAGCGGGTAGCTCAGTTTGTTTGAAGTAATCTAAGTACGCGTCACGTCACGTCCGAGGAGTGAAAATAAAAATCATTTTTGAGTTTAAATTATGTTGGAAGCATAAGATTAGTGTCGTGCAGAAGGAGTATTTCCCTTTTTGGTGTTTTGGGGCGAACAGAGGAGTGAATTTTAGAGGAAAAACTATACAATTTTGGAAGGAAAAGAAGAGCAGAAAGGAAGTTTAGAGAGAAAGGAATCTGGATCGGCGAGGATGGATTAAATAATGGGATGGGATCATCAAAAACAAAGAAAAGGGGAAGGAAGCAAAGATAAGTACCATAGCAAGTTATTTTTTTATCAATTTTTATCTCAATTTGGTGATTTTTCTTAATTCCTCGCGCTGCTTTGTCTCGTCATTTTAGAGGGTCATTTAGTTCTTTTTTTTCTTTTTTTAAATTCATATTGAGTATTGATTTTCTCTTCTTGCGTTAAATTTGTGAATACATAATTAATTATTATCTTGAGTTACGAGTTTCTTTTACTTCATGAGTTCATGGACTCGAAAACCACGTGGCGCCCAACAGGCGTAAAGGTCCGGCGTTTACCCTAACCCTTCTCCAGCGCTAGTCGGGGTACACTTACGCCCAGATAAAAGTGCGTAACAATTCCAACAATATATCAAAAACAATATACGTTTATTAGTTTTATTTATTTACTTTTTTTTTGAATCACAAGAAATTGTAATACGAACTCAAATCCATGGCGGTAAATCGGTTGCATTATGAATTGAACGACATTACACCACATTATTCCATATGGCTAATTACTACAACTCCATCACGCTATGGATCACTTTATCATTATAGTCAGCATATTTTAGTTGAAGATTGGAATCCGAAAGTTAGGAAAGACAACCATTCTTGGAAGGGATCCAGGTCCGCTGTTAAGGAAAAGAGATGGTAAAGTTTTCAATTGTTAACAAGCCCATCCTTCTGTCTCATCCTTATCCTCTGTATTCCTTCCGTCCAAGGCAACTTCAACTCTTGAAATAGAAACAGACACAAAGTGTCTTATCTGATTGCACGGGACAAACAAAAACACTGCAAAACATTTTTTGTGACACTCCAACGAAATTCGTCACCTAAAACGTCAACAATTTATTAAAATAATTTAAAATCCGCTAACTTGAAACTATAAAAGCCGGAGAGATCTTAAATGTGGCATCCATTCCTCATTCAGAATTTAATCTGATCAGCTCAATTTTAAAGTCAATTTTGAAACTCCTTTACTTGTCGCAGCAATTTATTTCTATACCGCATTCCTAGGCCCGTCGAGAGGGGGGGCGAAGGTGGTAAACCCCCCGGGCCCGGGTTTTCAAAAGGGGCCCCGTCATCTAAGTCATCAAGAGAAAAAATTTTCCATTATAATTATATATAAAAAAAATGTTTCGGGGGCTCGTATATGGTACTGCCCATTCCATTCAAAAGCTTGATTTTAAATTCCCTACTTCCAACGAATAAGAAACGAAAAGGATTGACTCAACAGCAAGGATTTCCGTGCCAATACTAAAAGTGTGTAAGTTAATACGCACACAGCAAAAACATCACAGTACAGGGTGAAAAAATAACGTTTATATGTTTATTAGTCTATTTAAAATGCAATGTAAAAGCAGAAATATTAATTAAAATTTGTAGTTTTTATTAGTCTTTTTCAGCACATTAATATATTGTTTAAATAAGAGAATTATTTATTTTATAAATCAGTAAAAATCGTCAATAAAAACTGTTCATCTATTAACTCCTTGTTAAATTTACTTACACCTCCGCCTTTCGCATTGGGCTAATAAAAACATGGCTACCTTAACAAAAAAAAATCAGTATTTCACAAGCTTATAGTTTATGTAACATCGACTCAAATATTCTTATCACAAAAGAAAATTATTTTCTGTACTTTACTTGTAAAATGAAATCTCGGGACGTTTCAAAAGAACTGAATTTTTGCAATACTACACAACACACTTCAAATACATATACTACCTGTTTAAAACAAACTTTTCCCAGATATTTTTGACACAGCACGTAATTGTTTTATATTTTTGATCTTTACAATAAATTGTTATTCTTATTTACACTTTGCAAGCCGATAAAATTATCACTTTTTCACCTACAATACTCGGTTAAGGAAATATGTAAACAAAAGTGACAGTGGCCTCTGCATTTAGTTTGTTACTCGTAGCCTACTGTAAAGTTCAATTTGAAATCCGTCACAGCATCTTAATTATGAAAGTATCTCACATCCCCAACTGAAGATTGATTCTGGTTATATTCATTTTATTTTCAATTAAAACAAATAATAGTAGAAGCAAGTTAAAGATTTTCATTGCAATAACAACTTTTCGTTCTTTAACTATAGGATCACAATCTGAAAACATTACTTTAGTTACTATTATTATGTTTTTATTTTTTTTGCTAAAATATAAACTACGGGTTTGTTATTGAAATTTAATTAGTTTTTAGGGAACTTGAAATATTTGTTATTTGGATAATTTGGATAAATAAAGTTTTCAACTGAGCTGATATACGAGTAGTTATTTTTGAAATATATTTGGTTGTTTTGAATTTGAAAAAGTTGAACGATATTTGAAAATGTTGACATTGATTTTGATATGGTTGGGTCTTGTTTTTGAAAAAGGTTCACTTGATTTTGATTTGGTTGACATTGATTTTGATTTGGTTGTAGATTTCTTTCAAATAGTTGCTTCTGCAGTGTAAATGCTATAGTGCTCAGAACCAAAATACTCTTCTTTATTATCTGAATTCTACAGCAAAAAAAAGAATACAACTCGGCAATGCGGAAATTTTACAAGGAAATATATTCGAAAGGAGCTACTTTATATGTTGGAATTTGCTATTAAAGGCATCATGAATAAATCGCATCTTTGAATTTCCTATAAGAATAAATATTAATTTTCTGTAATAAATTTTACTTCTAGTTTTTTTTTAGTTTTTGTCGCTGCTATACGTATAGTATATGTCCAAAAAAAATTCCATCTGGAAAACGCCTTACTTTAAAATAAATTTAAAATGGAGCAGAAATATTTGTGCTGGCAATCAGCAACACTCTGCCAGCCAACCACGAGTATACTCGGATTGGTTAATAGCGGGGACAATTTAATTTTGTCGTACTCTTGCAGTGGTAAAAAATTAGCTTAGGTTCTAATTAACATATTATCTTATTTAATTCTGTCAGTAATAGCAACATTTCAATAAAAGTGGAGGAATGGTAAAAATATGAGAGATAGGTGTAGTGATAATTTAAAGTTAAGTTAATATGGATATACTATAAATAACTCGCAGCTATACTTGTTTGTTTTAAATAATTAGACAACACTGTGTTTTTAGACGAACAAAAATTAGAAAACTATTGTGGTTTTTAACGCGTTGATATTTAGATTTGCCAAGATCCTTTGTGAACCGGAATTTTAAATACTTTTGTAATTAAAAATGAACATGCCACTAACAGATGAGGAAAACAAATTTAATGGGCAAGTCTTTAACATTAATATTCAGAGAAGTTTTAAATTACATAAACCACTTCAAAATTAACGTTATTTCCGTTAACCTTTTTATTTAACAACCGCCCACGTATATATCGCTTCTGTTGATGTTCGCGCACTTAGCTCTTTGTTGGAAGAACCTATGTTTTTACATATTCGTAAGGTAAAAATGGAGACTACTTCTAGCAAAAATCAATAAAAACCAACTGAACTCATGTGTAAATTGGGAGGAAGAAAGACGTACTTTAAAAACTATCAGAAAATATCACACAATTATCGCAGCATTTTTTTTTCAATTTTACCTGCACTACTAATAGAAATTAATAATGAGAATAAATGATTAAAATAGAAAACCTATAAATTTTTAATTGTCTAATTTAGTGTGGCCAAGTGGCCACAGTTGATACATTTACGTTTAATGACTTACGAAACAAAGTTTGACGTTAGACTCGTCAGTCGTCGTAAAAACTATCATAAATAACTGACTTGGGATCGACTTTTCTTCCTTTTAATAGGCACCCTTCTCGGTATTCATGTGTGAAAGGAGTTCTATCTACAACTGGGCGCTTACAAAAGCTATAAAGTCATACACGTAAGATTAAGGCAAGTGTTCCTTATCGGTTTATTTATATTGAAGACCTTCAGCTCCCCTTACTGTTCGTCATAAAAATAGGTCGTTAGCACTAAACTTTCGAGGAAAGTGACTGTGGATAATTTATTTATTGATTTAAAAAAACTAAAATATTAATCGATGTGTAAACGGTGTAAACTTTCATTTTGGGCCTTCAAAATTATCTTAAATTAAAATAAGCTACATGAGTGTTTAAGATCTGACGTGCAAAATAAGTGGGGTGATAGACCTCCTTTAGAGAAAAAAAATTGCAATTCAGAGGAGGAGGGGGGCAATCTCAACCATTTGATAGTTACAGTGTGATTCATAAATTTAAGTTTTTCATGTATTGCACATTACTCTTTTATTTTTATATCTTGAACCACCCAAAGTAACCACATCAAACAAACGCTACAAAACAGCTATCCTAATGACATATCCAAAAATGTCAACGCTACTGATCTAACTCCTACCATTGCACGTACAATCACTTCCAAAAGTGAAAAAAAAACTTTCCCATTACCTAAAATTCAGCATTTTCCAAAATTTTCTCCGAAATGTATGTAATTAGTACACCTCTCTTTGATTTTTATTGAATTGGTAGACGAAGGATTAGAAAAACTGCATCCTTAGAAATCCCTGACTACCTAATTATTTTATTGCACTTTAGGTAGGAAATTCTTTAAATAAACAAAATAATTAAGAAAAGAGGTGGTAAATGTTTGTTTTGGGTTAACAGGTAATTAATTTTAATTATTGCTGCAAAAAAATTGTAAAACTGTTGTAATTTTGTTTTGTTGTCGATATGAGCTTGTGTTAACCAGAATTCACACCTTTGTATCCTGGAGTTCTGTTACTCGTACCTGATGAAAATGTTGCTATAAAAAGGGATCAGTCAGCAAAAATACCTATCATAGTTGAAAAACAAATCAATAAGTACGGGTGTTTTTAAGGGAAAATTATTAAAAATAATTTACATTTGAGGAATACGCGGATATTATTTACATTTATGGTGTAGTAGACGGAAAAGAGAGAGCGGCTGTACTATCAAAGGAAATTCCCTAACCGGCGAGCACCCCAAAGAGGGGTATTTACACGGACTTTCCAAAGGTTACAAGAAACAGGAAGTGGATCTTCACACGACATGAAGACACGACCCGAAACTTCGGGAACTTCTGCCGACGTCAAGTAGCAAATAATCACCATCGTGAGGCAGGAACCTGAGACGAGCACGAAACGAGTCGTAAGACGATTAGGAGTGTCTTCATCTAAAGTTTGGAGGGTTATTCATCGAGGGAGATTACGTTTATATCATGACCACCCAGCCTAAGAACCGCTGGAAGGAGATTCCGCGAGAAAACTGAAATTTAGCACTTGGCTACGACAAAGCGTTTCTGGACCGAATTCTGTGGACAGATGAATGTCACCAGAAATGATATCACGAACTTTCATAACCTCCATTCCTGGTCGAACACTAACCCATACAGGGCAAAAGTGACCTCATTCCAACAGAGATTCAGTGTTTATGTTTGGGCTGGTATCATCGGCAACCATTTGGTAGAACCATTCGTTTTGCTGCAAGTGCTTAAAATGTATGCGGACTTTTTGGAGAATACACTGCCAGATCTAATAGAATAGAACCCTATGGATATACTTATGGGAATGTTTCACCAACACGATGCAGTACCAGCGCATACTATTAACATTATGAAGGCAATACTAAGTTAAAAATTCCCTAACCGCTGGATTGGCCGAGGTACATCGATTCCTTGACCTGCTATATATCCAGTCCTTACCCCATTTAGCTTTTTTTTTGTGGCAAACAATGAAGGATGAAGTTTATTCAAGCCCAGTTAGAAATAGGGAGGATTTAGTTAGCCGAATTGAGAATGCAGCGACGGAAATACGGGGCTGGCTGCAATACACCTTAAACAGGGACTTAGAAGGAGACTGTTGGCATGCATCCAAAGTGGCGGTGGACATTTTGAATGGCTTTTGTTACTTATCAAGATTAATTGTAATTATTTTCAAATTCAATAAAAAGCATTTTATAATTAATATAAATAAATAAAATAATATTCTCCGATAGGATTTCTAAGTATAAATTTCTACTTATTTTCCCTACGTTGTTGGCCCTTTTTCGAAAGGTAATAAGATGGGCAATCTAATAAAAGTAAAGGAGAGGTGTACTAATTACATGAATTTCGGAGAAAATTTGGGAAAATGCTGAATTTTATGTAATCGGAATCCATTTTTTTCACTTTTTCAGGTGACTGTACGTGCAATGGTAGGAGTTAGATCAGTAGTGTTGACATTTTTGGAAATTTCATTAGAATAGTTGTTTTTTAGTATTTGTTTGATGTCGCTATGTTGGGTAGATCAAAAGATAAAAATAAAAAGAGTAATGTGCATACCATGAAAAACTGAAATTTATGAATCACCCTGTAACTCCCAAACGGTTGAGTTTGCCCCCGACCCCTCTTCCTCCCACCTGCCATACAATTTTTTTTTTTGTCTAGTTGAGATCTATCACCCTACTCATTTTGGTGCGTCAGATCTGAAAAACCCTGTATACTATACAACTGAGTACAATTTTAAAACTTAAACCTATTCTAAATTTATCGTGCGAATGAATAATGAAGTTTTCTGTGCCTCAATTGAATCTTTTTATCAAGCTATTTCTTATTTCAAGAAAACACTGATCGTTGAGATTATTTTCGCTGTCCTTAAGTTTTTGTTAGGTGAACTTCCTCTAGTGTGATCTGATGCTTCTTGGTTTTTTGCTGAAGTAAGCAAAACTGCGGGCGAAAATCCTGAGAGAATTTCTGCTTTAAAGAATGATAAGAAATTCAAATCTATAAAAATAGAGTTGGTCTTTCGATTAGGGACGTACCTTCTCCCCTCTTAAGTATCGACTCCCGGCGATTACCTCTTAATTGAATCTTCACGTTCATTTGTGTGAAAAGTAATACCGCTGATTAGTAATGTTAAGGTGGTAGTAAGGCTCCTGGTTATGTTTATATAGCTTATCTGGTTGTTGAAAATGTTGACTTCTTCCAAGTGACTCATGCTATTGATCAGGGCCCACGATATGATACTAGAATTAGCTAATTTTTTTCCTGATAAGGTTTAAGTATTATTGAAGACTTGAAAGAAATCAGAAATATTCTGATTTTCCTCAAAAATCATTACGTAGTAACACACAAATAATACTACTGAGTAGAAGTTGACAAGTAACATTGAATAGTGTGTGAGAAATACCTCCGTTAATGATATAAAAGCTCAAACATTTTACTTGACAAGTATCATTGACCGTGTGTGGGCCCCCGATTTGCTTGATGTAGAATAAAGATTCTTGGTCGTCCGGAAATTACAGTTGTATATTTAGGGCGCGGTAGGGTGTCCAACCTTTCTATTAAAATACCTGAGAAAGTAGGTATTATATTTTACAAATAAAAGCTATTTTTACTGTTTGTAATCTACAACCTCACAGTTTGAGGCATCTGGTCAGAGTCATTTTTAGTAGTCTACTCTTACAAATAATACATTCGAAACTTGTTTAAAAATTTACGTATTTTAAGAACAGTATTACGTGATGAAATTTTTATTTAAAATTTTGAAGTGTTTGTGTTTTAGACTATTCAAGCTTCATTGAAGTGTAAAGGTTGATTCAAGATATTTCAAATTAAACTTACTAGTACAGCCTATACATATGAAAATAAATTTGAAATACTTTTATTGAAACTATATGATCAATTAAATAGCGTTATAGATGTGATAAAAATTCATTTGTTTCTGTAAGTGGAATTCGTCTACCAATTCGCTTATGATTTGTTCACATTTAGTAAGTGTTTTGTAAAACTGTGAAAAAATATATTAAAATGTCTGAAAATTGTGTAGCGAAATGATAATAAGATATTTTGTGTACCTTGTATTCAAATTTATTGAAACGAATTAAATTTACTAGACTTACATTCAATCAAACACTCTTCAATTTCAATATTTCAGCAAAAAATTTAGAATACCAAAAAAATTTAAATTAAATAAAACTAGAAAATAAAAATAAAAGAATAAAAACGCAAAATAAAGAAATTTCAAATCCTCGGTTTAACTATGCCGACTTGCACTTAGTATCACGAACTGTGCTCCACAAATTTCAAGAAAAACACTTCGACTATTTCTGGCTTATGGCCCATCTAAGGTGCAATCAAAACGACCATCTGCTTTTTCTGTTTAAACAGAGAATATTAAAATATTATACGATTTTAATTTTTGCTAATTATTTCGCAGCCATATTTACAATATTTGATTTGTGGAACGTGACGTTCTGCTATCCCTTTTACTCGCATCCTCTCTTTCCCAATTAATAAAATCGCGATTAAGTCAAATATTATGTAATTCACCTCTAATCTGACAACTTCGTTGGATTCCCCTCGAAATGCCACCGCAAATTTATGTGTTAGTTTTCTACCTAACATGAAGTTGACAGTTTGCGGTGTTTATGGTGCATTTCGTGCGATATTAAAGTTTTTGCGAGTTTTTAGTGCTTTGTTTGGATTAAATAGGTAGGTTCTGACTTTTAATTGTATAATTGTACTCTGTGAACAATTTGTGTTTGTCCAAATAGTGTAATTCAACTGATTTTCGTGTAATAACAAAAATTCACAGGTGCAATATTTTATTAATTTTACCTGGGATGCCTGTTGAAATTCATTTCAGCTGTTTAAATTATACTCTTTGACATTCACTCAGGTTTGAGCAGCATATGAATTTTTGCGCGTAAATTGTCATAATTCGGTTTGCCGGTTGTTGTTGTTCTCTCCAAGAAGTTGATTTGTAAAAATTCAATTCTTGCGTGAATTCAATTAATTGAAAATTTTTTTAATTAATTTTAAATAATAAGTCTTTTCTTTATTTCAGGTGAATATCTGGGTTTTGTTTGTGCATGTAATAACCCAGTCACTCAGGTAAATATAATTCATTTATTTATTTCAAATTTTTTAACTGGTTTTTTTTTAGATTTTAATAAACATAATATTGCAGGCATTATTTAACTTCCGCGTTCTCTTCTTGGAAAATACCGATTGAAGTTCTGCAATTTGTCACTTTAATTATGTTACTTCCCTTTATTTTTATTACTAGTTGTTCACCACAGTAAAGTCTCTTAGATATTTGATTATTACTACATAATTTATATTGTTTGGATTTCTTCTGTCTTATCCCTGCGGTAACTACACTTCATTATTTCATTATATAGTAAATTTGAAATACAATTATATTTCTATGTTCTCCATGTTCAAAGAGATATAGAAGACTAGAGACAATTACCTTATCTATGTATGTCTATTCTTAGCTCTAGTAAATTGTTTTTATTTGGAACCTTTTTGAGAATTGCTTAATAATATTGTCTTTTTACAATATTTGGTATAGGTACTACAAACGATTAATTTCTTCTTAAAAAGTGGCATATCTACAGTATTGTCATTCCTTTCATTTCTTCTTTTGTAAAAATATCCATAGGTCGAATTTCTAACTTACTAGCTAAACTTATTTCATTATTTCCCAAATTTGTTTTGGGAAGATATTCATATTCTCGGAATTAATTTTGTGATCATAATTTTAGTTCCTGATCGATCATGCGTACATGTTATTCAAATTCATTTATTCTATATATTGGTATAGTGGAAGACGCATTTTTGAGGTTTTTTTACTCAACAAGAAATCATATAAAGAAATAAATTATTCATTGCAGAATAGAACTAGGTGGTTATTTGATAAATATAAAAGCCTGAGAAATATATATCTATAAAAAAATATTAAATTATATTTTTGTTTTAGTAAAATCGTGTTCCCCAACGGTAACGGGAAATTTAGTAGTTCATTCTAAAAGTGGGAAATTTTTGGTGCAATTATCAACATTAACCTTATTCACAATGGCGATGAATACTGCTAGTAAATATCTGATAAAATACGCCATTACCGCTTTTTCTGGCAATGACGCTAAATTTAGCTGCGCAAAATACCCCGACTTCATGTGACGTTTGCTGTCAATACATGAAAATAGTAACAGTTACGTCGTTTGCGCTAATTTTAAGTGAGTTACACGAGTAAGTGTTAATAAGATGTGTTTAATATTGTGTAATTTGTATGAAATGTGGTCTGAGTTGGGTGAATTTCGTGTACTTGAATTGAAATGCATCAGCTTTTGCAGTTGTGTTTAAAGGCACCTGGTTTTAAAACATATCTAATTCCTGTTGTCGATGCCTGCCTGTACCATGTTTTTATTGTGTC
This sequence comes from Leptarthrus brevirostris, assembly GCA_964036015.1. NCBI lineage: Eukaryota > Metazoa > Arthropoda > Insecta > Diptera > Asilidae > Leptarthrus > Leptarthrus brevirostris. Next base: position 54,660,706 of record OZ038371.1, read on the forward strand.
AGGTAATGTAGGTCTTGTAATATTTTCATGTTTCTCAGCGACCTAGATTTACATCTTGTTGTTCTGATGAAGTTCCAGGAAATTTGTTTACGATTTATAGTTTGCAAATTTCCTGGAACTTTTCCTATTTTATTTGTTTTTGTAACTACTTACTAGTTTCTTATTATTTTCTTTTCCTTTTCAGGATATGTGGGTTGACCTATGATAGGATTGGCGGTGCCTGGAGAATTCCCAGGTAATTAGGTAATTGTAGTTGAAAACAATTTTGTAAAGCAAATGTTAATCCATTCTTTTTATTTTTTTAGATGTCATCGAACACCGATTGTCTGTTTCTTCGTGTTTGTTTCGGTAGATGATAAAGCAATATTAAGCCTGAAATTAAAGGGAGGGGGAATATTAAGTTTAATATTTTAATTTGGTTTTAAATTAATTGATGTAATGAGGTATGGTTTCCTTCTTGACTTTGAAATGCTCCTTTGTTAATTTCCTATTAACCTTCTTCTGGTAAGGTTAAAGTTTGGTAACTCGATTAAGTTTGATGTAGTAGATTTGGCTTTGTATCTTCCACTTATACATTTCTTGATTCTATTTTGCTTATTAAAAAAAAAGTTGGTGTATTGACGATTTTCTTCGGGATACATTTTTCCCTTAGTGAAAAATATGGGTTTTCTTGCATTTGAAGAATGGGTCGTTTTTAATAGACTTTAAGGCTCTTGTGTAATGAGTCCTCGTCTAATGTTAATCGCTGTTCTTCGTCCATAACACTCAAACTTCTAAACTCTTTATTGTGTGCGCTGTGGAACGGCTCTATATCAGTATTTATACCTGAATTACCATTGTCAGTGCAAGCATCATTTCGTTACGTTTGCGTGTGCGATCTCCATACTGTGCTCTGAAAATAGAGGATTTAGAGAGAAAATCAACGAATTGTTTTTACAAGTGTCTGTCTACCGAAAATATAAAAATTAAGTTCCAAAAATTTTTTATTATTACAGAAATATAAGTTTAATTGTGCGTCTTACCTGAAATGAATCCAAATCCTGGTTATTAAGGTAATAGCGAATCATAGTTTAAGCGAATTAACAGTCCTGGTGACATATATCTGAGATAGGGTTGTTATTTTGAAATATTGAATTAAATGAAAACGAAATGAAATTCTGACACCATAAATATGAGCTGACTTGGCAACTTACCAAAAATGTGACGAAGGTGAAATGATGGAATACTAAGTATTAGTCGATTTGATAACCTACCGGAAATGTGATGAATATTTAAAAGACATTCTTAATGATTATACCAAAAGTGGGTGGAGTACTTGCTGTACTTATTTCAAAAGTCGAAGTCCTACAATTGAGTTGCTGACTGGAGGAGATCCTGGAAAGACAGAATAAGGTTAGGTTTATATATTTTTTTAAAATAGGAAGGCCAAGATAAGATTTAAATGACAAACATGCATTGTATTTAGCTTGACTGGGTTATTGCAATTAGATTTAAATAAATTAGAGAATTATTTTAGGCTGTAAGAGAAAGAAAAAAGACCTAAATATAAGATACATAATTTACATACCTGAAAAATAAGGACTATTAGCATTTCCAACATTTCTTAAGCAACTTAGAATATTTTTAAGAGCTTAGTATTTCTGAATTTTCTTCTGATCGTTACGAAACTTTCAAAGCAAAACTTGAGGTTATTATGCAACAATGAATTTTTCCAATATGGAATTTGATTTTTATAAAGTGGAGATTTTTATGGAACGTACAAAAATATCAATATAACCACCTGCTTAGGTAGGTGAATCAGGCAGTGATGATTTTGAGGACGAAGAACAAAATTAGTACCTGAATGAGGCGGCTTAGGAAGATGTTTAAAAGTCGTGAAAATTTGAAGGTGGCGGAAGGCTCTTAGAAAAGAACTGCCAAAACAAGTAAAAGAGGTGTATATGAGTGTAGCATTTTTGGGGGTACTAGAAAAAACAGCAGATTCATTTAAAAAAGCGAGATGGAACGAGAGCACCCGTGCTACTGTCCAATATTATTTTGGTTTGTGGAATTTCCGAGTGCGATTACTACAAAAAACATTTAAACACTTGACAATTTAATTAAGCTCTATTTAAAGATCCGAGGTATTGATTTATATATACATTGACAATAATTAATGGGTCAGATATTAATAATTGTCATGAAATCAGGTATGTGAACCTTGTATACCTACTCCACAAATCGTACTTAATAGTGGTAAAGTAACAAATATTTATATAATTTAACAAAAAGTTTAAAGATCAAGTATTTTCTGAGTCAATATGACTTCCATGAAAGTTTGTTTACGTCCAAACCAGCTGTTTAGATGCAAATCGTTTTGTGGGGTGCTCATTTAAGAAGATCGTCGACTAGAACAAATTTCTGTCTATTTACCACCCTCAAATTGCACGGAAGTACACGGAAAGTACAAGAAGGTACACAGAAAGTACACGAAAATATCACGGACTAAACGGAACTACACGTTAGTACACGATAGGTGCAAATAGTTACTTCCATATTTATATTACTTGTAATAGTTTATCTCAGCCAATGAAAAAGAGATTATGCGTGATCAAATCAGACAATGGCTGAATGACGGTATAGTTAAGGAAAGTAACTCCGATTTTGCTAGTCCAGTAGTGCTTGCAAACAAAAAAGGTGGAACTTATAGACTATCGCAGGTTGAATAGTAAAATCGTTAAAGACAGATACCCACTTCCGAATATCGAAGACGTCATTCAAGGATTGTACAAAGCAAAAGTGTTCAGTACGTTAGATTTACGAAACGGATTCTTCCACGTTGACATAGTACCGGAAAGTCAAAAATACACATCATTCGTTACGCCGGAGGGGCAGTACGAATTTCTTAAGGTGCCCTTCGGATTATGTAATTCGCCTGCTGTATTCCAGAGGTTCGTCAATGTCGTGTTTTGAACGTTAATACAGAAGTGTATTCTATTCGTATATATGGACGATGTCATTATACCAGCAGAAAACGAAATGGAAAATATCGAGCTGTTAAAGATTGTTTTAAGCATAGCACAGGAGAATAATTTGCTGATCAAGTGGGAAAAATGCAGGTTTTTAGGGAGAAAAGTTGAATTTCTGGGCCACATTACAGAAAATGGAAGTGTAAAGCCGTCAACTGAGAAGACAAGAGCAGTCAAGGAGTTCCCGATTCCAACCAGTTATTTTAGGAAGTTTGTGTCCAGCTACTCCCGAATTGCTAAACCGCTATCGGATCTAACCAGAAAAGGTGCAACATTTGTCTTCAACCAAGTCCATCAAGATGCATTTCACACGTTAAAGGACAGGCTTTGTGGAGACCCCGTCTTAAAGTTATTTAACCCCTCGTTGGATACTCAACTGCATACAGACGCCAGTAAGATGGGTTTGGAGCAATACTGCTCCAAAAGCATTGTAATAGTGGGCAGTTCCATCCCGTATTTTATTTAAGTTTCAAGACAACGCGAAGCGAACAAAATTACTCTAGTTATGAGCTTGAATTCCTGGCCATCATAAAGTCACCTAAGAGGCTGAGGACATACCTCCTCGGTTTGGAATTTTAAACACATACTGATTGTAAAACCTTCCAGCTTACAATGAAAAGGAAAGAGCTGTGCAGCCAAATTGCAAGATGGGCGTTATTTTTGGACGAGCAGAACTGCAGCGTACATTACCGGTCCGGGACAATGATGCGTCACGTGGATGCCCTCAGTCGCTGTCCAATTGTGTAGCCTATCGAAGATGGTTTACTTCAACGAATAAGGAATGCCGAGCTCGAAGACGAAAAGTGCCGATTATATTATAATATATTGAACAAGCTGTGCGGAGGAAAATATTTATTGGTAGTTCCGAAACAACTACAACGCGAAGTTTTGAAACATATCCACGTACAAGGTCATGCAAATTCCAAGAGGCTAGCTGAACTTGCAGGACAGGATTACTATATTCCGAAACTTATTAAAAAGGCAGATGAGACAGTCGCCAACTGTATTGTGTGTATTTTAGCAACCAGAAAGCGTGGCAAGCAGGACGGTTATCTCAGCCCCATAGACAAGATGGACGTCCCTCTGTACACATTCAACATAGATCATCTTGGACCTCTACCATCAACAGCGAAGTCGTATAAGTTTTTGTTTGTGGTAGTAGACGCCTTCAGTAAATTCACCTGGATTCATCCAGTGAAATCAACAAGGGGGTAATGATCAAGTGGAGCGCATGAATCAAGTCATAATTTCACTCCTATCTCAGCTGTCAGTGGACGAACCTCAAAGATGGTAAAAATACGTGAGGTGCAGAAGGTCATCAACTCCACAAAGTCAAAATCCACGAATAGAACTCCGTTCGAAATGATGTTGGAAGTTCCAATGTTCAAAGAAGATGATTTTAAATTAGCTAAACTATAAGAAAAGAAACTTATATTAGATTTCAGAAGCTGCATATCGGGCCATATGAAGTGACGAAACTTAAGGGGAAGGATCGTTATGATGTCTCTAAGATTGGGAATCACGAACGACATAATGTAACATCGTCATCTGCTGATTATATGAAGCCATGGGTTCATAGTGATGACAGATTGAAAGCAGTGATGAAGATTGCAGTGAGTCGCCTGGGACGGACCACAAGCAGGATAGCCGGATGTGGGAATGCGTGCCCAAAATCTGAAAAGAGAAAAATGTAAAAATTCAAATAAAATCAAGAAATCTGTGCAGCTGCAACAGCTTACCGCTATGATGTATACAATAACTTACCGCTAAGATGTTAACGCTGAGCTGGACTTCATTTCATCTCCAATTGTTATCAGCAGTTGCATTTGATCCGATAAGCCGTACAGTTGTAGTCGAACCACTAAGCCGTGCAAGTTAAGCTGGAGTTAGAATTTTGTTGCTGATTTCTAATTCCTTTAATTACCTTTTGCCGTGTGATTATTCAATCCAGTGAAGCCGTATTCCTGAGAAGCTGCGTGTTGTCGTAAATTAAAGAACTTGCGTATTTGCCTTGAAATTATATCTTTAGTGAGAAGAGTAAAGTTAAATGACTCTATTTTAATACTTACCAGGATTATTGAATTATTGGATTATAGTGTTTAAATTAAACTTTGTTGTTCTTATAACCCACCCAGAACTCTCATATTTATATATATATATATATATATATATATATAATATATATCATTGATCGATTTCGTACGAATTATTCACTACATCAAAACGTCCAAAAACAAAACAAAGAGATAATGCACCTTACACCATTGCTGCTATGAACAGAAGTGTGTAACCACGGATTTTGAAATGTCGATTCGTTGTCGTTCTTAAATGGAAAATCTTGCTTCAGAATATTTACATCCGAACAAGATATAAATCACCGTTTGCGTTTTTTTATCGCTGATTGAGTTCAGGAGCAATTGCAAACTGATCCAATTTTTAACCGACTTCCCAAAAACAAAGAGGTTCTAAGTTCGACGCGTATTTTATTTTTTATTTTTTTTTTATGTCTGACCGGGCATAACTTCGTAACGCGTCGTCCGATTTTGATGATTCTTTTTTTGTTGTTCAGAGTATGATCCCCCATTGCTAATAGGAGAAAAAAACTTTAACCTAGGGTGGGGGAGGGGGGAGGGGTAGTCTAACTTTGTAACACGTGGACCGATTTGGATAATTCTTTTTCTGTTGGGTAGAGGATGTTCCGTGGTTGCTACGAGGCGAAAAAAATTTTGGAGGGAGTGGGGTGGGGGGTGGGGGTGGAACCTAACTTTGTAACGCGTGGTCCGATTTCGATGGTTCTTTTTCTGTTGTATAGAGTATGATCCCCGATTGCTAATAGGAGAATGATTTGGTCCTATGGTGAAAGGTGTGGGTGGGGGGGAGGGGTAGTCTAACTTCGTAACGCGTGGACCGATTTGGATAATTCTTTTTCTATTGGGTAGAATATGATCCTTGGTTGATACTACGAGAAAACAAATGTTGCTGTGGTGGTGGTGGGAGAAGGGAGGTGGAACCTAACTTTGTAACGCGTGGATCGATTTGGATGGTTCTTTGGCTGTTGTATAGAGTGTGACCCCCATTGCTAATAGAGAATAATTTGGTCCTATGGTGGTGGTGGGGGATGGGGAGGGGTAGTAACTTCGTAACGCGTGGACCGATTTCGTTGATTCCTTTTATGTTCGGTAGAATATGTTCCTTGATTGATACCATGAGAAAAAAAGTTTAGTGGAATGGGGTGAGGTAGGGGGTTAAAACTAACTTTTAACGCGTGGACCGATTTGGATGGTGCTTTCTTCGTTGCGTAGAGTAAAAGTGCAAAATAAAATAGTTTTTAAAAAAAAAGTTGAACCGACTTCACAAAAAGCGCTAAAAAGCATAAAATAATTTTTAATTGCATATCTATTACGACATTTTGAAGTCGGTGCAAATTAAACAAATAAAACAACTACATAACCACAATTGAAAATAATACATAATACTGCCTGAACGTTTCAGCTTACGGGATCATAAGAAATGACGATTAAATATTTTTGTTGTAGTTGTTTGGTTTGTTTGATTTGCACCGACTTCAAAATGTCGTAATAGATATGCAATTAAAAATTATTTTATGCTTTTTAGCGCTTTTTGTGAAGTCGGTTCAACTTTTTTTTTAAAAACTATTTTTTATGGTAAAATTTCATTATTTCATTACTAAAGTTAGATATGTGAATAAACAAAATTGGCGTAAATTGAGTTAAACTAATCCTAAGGATGTTGATTAGACTGCAGTACATCCAGAAAAATGTACCCTGTGCTATGTTTTATAGGTCGGCTTCGTCATAAAGCCTATTTCTTTCGAAATAAGGATTGAACTGCCGTTACAGTCAGTGTAAACAAATTTAAAACAATGAAGACTATTTCTCTTCAATTTTTTTCTAAGTTATCTTCCTACTAGCAAAGACGCATTTTCGTGGTGTAAAAAAAATTATATTTTGCTATTTTAATAAATTCGATTTTTGAAGATCAGTTTAATTAATTATTATTATATTGCACTGCCGAATAAATTTTACTTAAAGTCATCTTTTTGCTACTAATGTTATCTCTTCGACTATATATACATAAATCGAAATTCGGTATGCTAACCATCTTAAATTATGCGATCTTGAATCGTAAATAAATCTGTGGTAGGTTCCCCTATCCCGTCTTCACTTTACCTATCAGGCGTCATGGGGTACAATAAGTCTGAATTTAATACCGGCAGGAATACCGCAGCCTGATTATGCAATCCCTGATCTTAACCCGAAACTAATTAAATTCTGTAAAAATGTTTATTAAATTTTCAGAAGGAAGATGATGTATAAAAATACAACGCAAAACATGTTTTATTATAAATTCTAATAAAATGATTAGATAACATCTAAATTAAAGTTATATTTCTCTTTTGAAAACATTAAAATTAAAATCTTAGCCTATATATTCATCGGCAGGTACAATAGTAAGTAGATTTAATATCACTATTTACACACTATGGTAATTATAAAAGCCCCTTGTTGAATGTAATCCAATATTGCATTTCAGACAAATGTAAGCTGTACACTTGTGACAAACACCACATTTTCTCTGAGTTCCTTTTGGGTTTAGATTGACAAAAAGTTTCATACCATCATATCGGATTCCGGACTGCTGTACTTACTTGTACTGCGTTTTGTTGATATATTCATCAAAGAATTTCTTTGTGTATTTATATAAACCAAAAGTACTGCAAGAACAGAACGTATGAACTGAAGTAATGTTATGATAGGTACTTTTTTTCGATAAAGCATCCATTGGTTGACTAAGGCACCGTTTAGCATGAATCGAAAGTGCGGCCAGTACCACTTCTTAGACAGGATTCTGATACGATATAATTGTTATTTTTGCAGACTCACGTGCACTCCATCGAACACAGCTAGATACAGACAGTGCGATATAATTTTCACTGTTGGTGGCTGTGGTGGCTTCGCTGTTATCATGCCAACTAATAAGTGTAATCTTATTGTCGTTGTCATGGATAGGAGCTTCTTCAATGCGACCTTTACGAATTGTTCCAATGATGGTAACTTTCTTCTGTGCAAAATCTTCTAGTAGCTGCAGGGATGTAAAATATTAGGTGCGCAACTAAGTTCTCGCTGTTTTTTTGCTGAAAATCCCACTTTATTGTAAAAAAATGGTTACAAATGAATCATTCAAAGTATTACCCATCGCTAGTTACTACTTTTTCCCATCTTTCAGGCAGAGCTCGAATACCGTTACGGTAAAACTGTTCATCTTTTTAGGTTATCCACGAATCAAGCCATTTTTGATAATAGGACGGCGTAATATCTGGGCAATATGGCGGGTGGGGTAGGACTTCCCATTTAAGCGTTTCCAGGTAGGTTTTAACGGATTTGCCAACGTGAGGCTGAGCGTTGTCATGCTGCAGAATAACTTTTTCGTGCCTCTGATCATATTGTAACCGTTTTTCGCGCAATGCTCGGCTCAATCGCATTAATTAAACTCGGTACCGTTCTCCAGTGATAGTTTCGTTCGGTTTCAACAGCTCATAATAAATAACACCGACCTGGTCCCGCCAAATACACAGCATAACCTTCACAGCTTGAATATTCGGAAGAGCCGACGACGTAGAAGCATGACCGGACAGTCCCCATGACTTTCTTTTCTTTGGGTTGCTGTAATGAATCCATTTTTCGTCACCCGTCACGATGCGATGAAGAAAACCCTTCCTTTTTTGCCGCTAGAGTAGTACAAGCATACAATCGCTTGGAGATGGCTTGGCGGGTAACTCCTAATGCTCAAGCAAGCTCTTCTTGCGTTTGGCACGGATCCTCATCTAGCAATACCTCCAATTCATCGTCTTCGAAGGTTTTCAGCCTTCCTTCACGCGGACGATCTTCAACATCGAAATCACCGTTGAAGCGACGGAACCAATCACGGCACGTTGTTTTACTTAGAGAAGCATCACCGTAAACTTTTTGGAGCTCTCGATGCGCTTCAGCCGCCGTTTTTTTCGAATGAAAGAAGAAAATCAACACCTCCCGCAAATGACAAAATCAGACATTTTCACTCAACTAAAAGTATATCACGCCAAAAAAAATCACTAATGTGTCAAAATGCTTTGTTTACCATATATCTAAGCTTGTTTCATAACGTTTTGGATATGTCAAAATCGACCAGCACTTACTGCTGGAGCCATCTATTGACAAACAGCGAGAACTTACTTGCACACCTAATAGTTATCCATAAAAATAGTTGAACTTTCTGTTATTAAATGTTCGGATAATGATGATTTTTCAGTTTTTCCTGAAAGTAAAATTATTTTATTTTATGCTATTTCTAAAAGCTTTCTAAAACTGCTAACCCGTATATGGAATAAAATTCAGAAGATATACATTACTAGTTGTTAGACACCTAAATTTGAAGCCAAAACGAATTGGCTTTCCTCTTATGGATTGCTTCGTTCGGTTTCTGCCGTAGTATGGCTCCCTTGCCACATCGAAAAAATAATGGGCTGCACCTATTGGTTCCGCAAACTCCGAAAACTTTTTGTTGAAGTGTTTGACTAGAGGTCTTATTTTATATCGTTTGTCGTTAGGGTCAATTTGTTGGTTATCGTTAAAATGTAAATTTTGCAAGATATTCGCAAATATATTTCTAGACATTGTATTCGCCGCTAGAAAATTATAAGTGTCTTCTCTTTGTTCCCAATATATTCTTTTAGAAGGAACTTTAACGTAACCAGATAGGATTAGTATACTCAAAAATTTATAAAGTTCATCTACTGTTGTAAGAAAGCTGTCACCTTTATAAGATGCATACTTGTTCGATTCAGCGTCTATCATTTCCATTTTCATTATCCCCTCCAAATCAAAAATATCTTTGCAGTTTGTCTTCATTTAAAACTTCTTCTTCATATTGTGATTTACTCCGCTGAAATTGGTAGTCACCTACGGAGTTGCTTTTGTGGAGCGTACATTCTGCTCACGACCTTTTCTTTTTCTTCTTCTATCTATCGTCCTGTTCTGGATGTATAGTTGTGCTGCTAGTATTTTCTTGCTGTAAATCATTTGCATTGTTGGAAAGCAGGTCTAAAAGATCTCTCCTTTCTTGTTTCAATGTATATATTACTTCACCCGGTTGAGCTAACGTTTTATTTCCGATTTGGTGAATTGTAAAGTCGCCCTCGTTGTCGCTGGGCGCATCATCTTGATCACTATAAGCTCCGTCGTTAGGGGGTAATAATATAATACCGAACTCATCGGCATTATTAATTTATTAATTCGTCTTCACTTAGCTCCTCCACATATTTCGTGAAAGCTTCAGTATCTCTCTTTACATTAAAAGCTTATATCATTTGTTTGCACAAAAGTCATTTTGGCTACATACAATGAGGAAGGAAATCTGCTTACCTTGATCTGTGGTTCACAGATCCCCTCTCTTTTCGTTATACTCGCTTCGCGATAGGAACGAAATTAGTGTGAAAAATTTGGATATAAATGTTGCTCATTTTGCGTATGTTTAAACATACGCATTATTCCCAGAACTCCTGCCAGGAATTAATGGAGGAACACTAGACGTCGGGTTCCTTATAATACGTACTGTCGCCAATGAAACAGAAACCATACACCTTCTTTATAAGCGCCCAGCTCTTGGGAGCCAAGAGGAGGACACTTGAATATTACTTTGCTGGAGAGTCTTCAGGCAATCTCAGGAGTAAAGTCCAGGGAGTTAGCCCAGAGTTTACTTAAATACAGAGCTCCCCCGCCTCGTCGGCGTGTTAGTGCCTCGGACAGGCAGCTGACCAATGGGTTCTTCTAGTTCGTTTTATCAAAACAGCCTTCAAATCGTGAAGAATTTTCGTATACATTTCCACTTATTTATAACTTTCACTGCGATTCCAAAGCTATCGCCTTCTTCAGTGATACTATTATATGACAGCAATGCTTTTACAGGAACGCTCTTGGTGGTAGGGGTCGTTTCAAAACTCTCGTTTTAGTGCCGCCTTGAAATGAGCGTCTCGATTCCAAATTCCGCCAGCTGTGTTTTGGGAGCGAAAAGAATTCTTTTCATTGAATAATCGTATTTGCCACAGGGGAAACAATTAATCCCCAACGTTATTGTGAAACCCTAAAAAAACTATGCAGATCCACACAGAATAAAAAGGTATGTTAAGGAGAAGAGTGAGTTTGCTGCCTGACAATATATAAGTATATAAAAAGTCAGTACTCTTATTTTATGTGAAGTGAGTCAAGTAAATTAACATCAAAAGGAAATACCATTAGCTACAAACTTGCCTTTTGTTTGTTTTATGTAAAAGCTTGTAAAACTTTGGATGCATTGTTACAAGTAACAAAAGTAGGAAAGCCTGCTTCATTTGATTTTAATAATATTATCAAGTGTCCGATATGTGTTATAATGAAATTTGTTTGATATTATCGTTATTGGAAAAAGTAACCCTAATAATTTCATCCGTCTGTCTGTGCTTTACATAACCTTTTGCAATGAAACTTAACGCTTGGGGTATTCACGAAAATTCGTAAACAGTGTAGTCGTTTGTTTCGGGCATCCTACTAAGTAGGTTGTCAGTTCATAAGTCTTTTAAGATTCAATCAAGTATTATATGAGATTTTTAACAATATCATGAATAATCTGAAAAAAGTAGAAAGCGGAGAACTTAGATTGAGCGTAATGGCATATGCACATAGATGTGTAAAATCGGTAGAAACCCTACTACAGATTATGTAATTAGATGCGTATCATCATCTGAGCTCATTTAAAATAGAGAGTTGGAGACTAGCATCTCAAAATCTCTGGATAAAATAGCAAATTGCAAGAAGCAATAAATGGGAAACATCCCCATATAACTTGTCCGGCGAAAAGTGGATCTTTATACTTCAACTATAAAAAGCCCCAAAGCATAAATTGTTTAACAAGCTTGTGATGCTAATCATTGCTTTATTGCTCAAGACTCTGGAGGTATGACATCCGAAGCGATGGGGTTGTTTTCTCAAATAGTTCTTTTAGATATGGCTTTCAGTAATGGAGCTATCCCCGGGCAAGAACATAGAATTATCAAATTATTTTCTTGGAAACGTGGCGCTTCTCTTAAAGAAAGGTTTAATGGAACCTTATTCGGGTAAAATCTTCCAAATGGAAAAAGATACAATAAATAAATGAGAAGAAAACCATACTAATAAAAGATATACGGGGAGTTTAGTTAATAACCAAGTAAAAAACTCGAGAAAGGTTTATTTTCTGAACGGGTATTCTGGCAAAACGGTTTCCTTTGATTTCTTTGATTTTCTGGGTTACCGTCTTTAAATGGGATACAACAATAAGTATTTCATTAGCTGTCACAGAACAATTTACCAAAACCTCATGCGGCTTCTAGAATATGAACTTTGCGCTAATCTCTAATTTTGTTCTGCCCGTAACAGGACGAACACGCAAAATAAGAGAAAAGAAAAGAAGATTTCGGACAACAGTTCTATATATATTTTTATTTTTATTCTCCTTATTGTATCACAGACTTCACTTACAATAAGTACTATCAGTTAACTTACAATCTAATCACTTTAATTCACTAAGATAAATTCACTAATATTCGCTCGAAACAAATTCATTAAAATACTGGAGAATCAAGCAGTGCAAGAAATTTCAAGAATGGAGCAAGTATAAATTTAAGAAATGGAAAAGTTCAAATATAAGACTACTGTGTTAATAAAGTCGCTTATATAATAAAGTAGTATAACTAATATTATATTGCAATTTGATCGTTTAAGTCGTATACTAAAACAATGAAGGAAAGGAAATCTTTATTCTAGTCGAAAACCCAGAATAAAGTGAAAGGAAATCTTTATTCAAGTCATTACCCTGAATAAAGTGTAAAAAATCTTTATTCTAGTCGAAAACCCAGAATAAGGTGAAAGGAAATCTTTATTCAAGTGAATACCCTCTATAAAGTGTAACGAAATCTTTATTCTTATCAATTCCAAGAACAAAGTGGAATAAAACCTTTATTCAAGTCAATACCAAGAATAAAGTGGAGTTAAATCTTTATTCTAGTCAATGCCCAGAATAAAGTGGAAATTACTATGCAAATATATTTTTAATGTTCACTCACCGAAAGCCAAATGATAAAAGAGAAGTATAAACGGTATCCGCAGTCATTTTATAGATGAAAAGCTAGCGGCACTATGATTTGCAATCAATGACGTAATTTCTTTAGTGTTACCACTTTCCAATTTTTGACATTTTTACCCAGTTATGTCTTTTACAAATTAATTACAATGATTTGTAATATTTCTTTCCTATCTACCTTCATTTAACAATGAATTCTATTTACTTTCATGTTAAAATAAATTTAATTCCTTAGTATCGTCGTTTTCGCGCAGTTGAATTAATATTTGTAACATTTGTAAAGTTTTGTTGCGTGTGGAAAAGAAAATTGGTCCATGCCGTTTAGCCGTTTAGCAGTGTAGCAGTGATAAAAATTGATACTGGCCATCTGTCAAGATGTGGCAGAGTGTTTATTTGTTTTTGTCGAATGTGGACTGGGATCGCCGCAGAAAATATTAAATTTTATTATTTCATTAGGTAAGTTTTATGTGAAGTTTTTAAGAAAAGAAGTGATTCTTTGTGGATTTTTTCTCTTTTCTTTTTCAGAGTCGGAGCTGGACAAGGATGGGATGAAATGTTGGAATCTGGACTTGAGGATGGAATTTGTACTTCAGCTGGATGCCGTCGGCAATGCAATAAGGTAAGAAATATATTTCATTTTTGATAAAAATTTATTATTTATATTTTAGGAAACCTTGGAGGATTATTTTTCGGGACTCCGAAAAAATCTGATTACTTGAAAATTGGTGTTCTTTTTACTTATGTAGATTAAAGACATAAGTTTAACCGCACACGATAGCTCCATAAATTTCGTGCACAAAGTTACTTAGATATTTACTATACAACCAACTAGAAAAATATTAACTTTTCATATTTTAAATGTTTAATTATCGTTTAAGGGTTTATGTCCGGGTCACCAATAAAACCGTTGGGTATATATCTGTGGAAACTGGTCAACTAGTGATAACTCAAAATTTGAATTTGTCATTACAGTCTTTTAAAATAATATAAAACTACAAATATAGTGTGGCGTAAATGGGCTCTTCGGGCTCGACAGATTAATTAAGACACTTATTTACAGTCTCAAATGTTCACAATTTTTATTCATTTTACTGATTAATTCGATGCACAATTTTCTTGACTGCTACTCAGCCCTATTTATACTAATTAGCTTAATTCTAGATAGTTCAGCAACTTAGTTATAGCAATTTCCGTTATTCATTTTCCACACACTAAGTCAACACAGGTTCGAGTCGGCCTTGACTTCATACGGCATCTGACGTGTTCCTGGTTTCCGCAATTTGCACAATTTGATTTCGTTTTCATCACGTAGCATGTTACACTGCCCCCCGCTTAGAACAGTTGTATCTCCTTCATATGGCTTTAATCGGTCAATATGCACGATCTTTTTTTTTCTTTCGGTCCCCGCTGTATCCTGTAGCCCACATCGTTGATGCGCGTAAGGATCTTGTAGAGTCCTTCCCACTGATGTTAAAGCTTCGATGATTTTCGACTCCGTAGCTCAAGACGGTAAACCTCTTGCATGTGCTAGTTCCCATACCGCAATTCTTAAGCTTGAATTAGAGAGGTATGGCTATACCTTAGCTCTGCCGCTATAGTCTGTAACAGTTCAGCGGCTGCTCCTCTGAGTGCCAAAATTAAAGCTGTAGATTTTTCCTCGTCAATCCAAAAGTTCATTGATGTTGACGTTTCGAACTGGAGTCTGTAAGTTTGCCAGGGCGTTTGGCCGTCAAATGTTGGAGGACGAAGTCTATTCATTGACTGTTACATTTCGCATTTAACTTGCTTAATATTCGTTTGTCCAGAAATTTCGACTTCTTTCAATCTTTTATCTATGTTTTCAAATTTCATATCAACAGCTGATTCTAAAGCCTCAACCTGTTTTCTCACGGAAATTTCTATTCCAGCTTTCACTTCTTCAACCGAGGCTTTAAGTGAGAGAATGTGAATAGTCAGTTGTACTTTAACCAGCGAAGTGATAAGTGTTAATTAGAAAAGTAAAACGTTATATTGTGAAGAAAACGTGTAACAGAAATTGTTAAACGAACTAATTAAGTGAAGTGAATAAAATTGTGGGGCAGTGTAACATGCACTGTAGTCTGGCATAGGCTACGTGATGAAAACGAAATCAAGTTGTACAATGCGCATGTCCCGAATTTCGGAAACCAACCTGTGGTGACTTAGTGTGGTGGAAATGAATAACGGAAATTGCTAGAACTAAGTTGCTGAACTTTTTAGAATTGAGCTAAGTAGTATAAATAGGGCTGAGTAGCAGCCTAGTGAGTTAGTTGTATTTAAACCCGTGAAGTGATAACTGATAATTAGAAAAGTGAAACTTTGCTATATTGTGAAGAAAACGTGTAAAGGAATTGTAAAGAGAACTAATTAAGTGAAGAATAATAAAATTGTGAACAATTGTGACTGTAAATAATTGTCTTAATTAATCCGTCTAGCCCGAAGAGCCCCATTTACGTTAGAATTGGTGAGCTCGAACTTTACTTCTTCTTCTGCTTTTTGCGTTTTTTACTTGTTTTCTTTTTTATGTTCTGAGCTAGAATATGAGCGTTTCTTTTCTCTTTTTCTTCTTCCGGCTTTCTCTGCTAGATTCAAACAACTTGGGTATGCAGGAAAGCTTCGCGATCGGCCTATAATTTGTTATGGAGTTTTTATGCCCCTATTTATAAACCGGAATTATAAACGAGCTCTTTCATAACATAGGAAATCTGCCGGCCTGAAGAGATTTGTTGAAGATGAGTTCCAATGGAATGAGTAAGGCATCAGAACAGGATCGCAGGAATGGAGGTGGAACACCATCAGGACCAGAAAAAAAGGCCAATTTAAGCTCCTTTATACAATTCATGATAATATCAGAAAAGGCACAAAGTTGCCTGATGAAAAGGCGCGCTACAACTAGAGCATCCATTATACCACATTGTAGATGGATAATTATCATTCCGATTATTTTTAATTATTCCGATTTACAAATTTAAAAAAGTTACGGGGATAATTATGCAAGTTACTGCGAATATTATCAAGATATTCTCTGTATAAGGATGAAGATAACGCTAAAAAGCATTCATGACAATAAACGAATTCAGAATAAGCTTACGTGCTTCTGCAGCGTAAGTAGGTTTTCCTTTACCTATTTTGTTTATTCTTAAGACTCCGTAGTTCCCTAGTATACACGAATTAAACAGATCATTAATGCTATCGTAAAACACAGAAACACAATAGTCGACATCGCTTTCATAAAAAAGGGATGGGAAATCGATTGAGAGTATCCTTTCTGAAAGATCAGAGAAGTTCCCCCTTTTAAAATCAAGAACGTACTGACTGGGGTCAACACAATATTAGAACCATCGTAGCAAAAAGAGATGGAAATGGGCGGATGTAAACTGTCGATAGCGGATAAGTTACGAGAAGTTGGTTCGACTATAGTGTTTCTCGAATCAGAAGAAAAGATAAGATCTAACTGCCTTCCCATAGAGTTCTTTACATCACTCATTTGGTGTAAACCAGAGGAGGAGATGGCGTTAAGAAAATGGGAGTCTTTATAGCAGTAAGACAATTTGAACGAAGGTAGTCATCGTCATAAGCATTGAATACCCATTGAACACTGGGTAAGTTAAAGTCACCAAAAAGGATTATTTTGTCCTTTGGGTTTGTCATATTATTAATAAAATCTAGGCTAAGAATTAAAATATCGTAAAGACTTCGACCATCTGCATCAGCGTGGTTTGTCAAGTTAGGAGGAATATAACAACACAGTCGAGGGATCAAGTCGGGAAACAAAAAAGGACCGCGGTGGTTGCGTAATCCCTTATCTCGAGAAACATTAACGGATCTCAAAGGGAATATGTCATGAGGATGTGTGTTGAGGATTAGACTGAGATGGGCCGGGAGATATGTTCCCAGCTGGGTCCGATGCAGGGGGAACACGAACAGCGCTACGATGACGCCTCCGTCTACGAGCGATCTGAGGTTGGCGTGGGGGCTAGCCGAGTACGGGCACACAGTGCGAGAAGGTGGTAAAAATACCGCCAGCCCTGAGAAAGAAGTGTCTAGACATTCGGAGGCAGTAGCGCGGCTCGGAGATGAAAGTTGGGGGTCGGCGCAGGACGGCGATACAGAAGGCTGCAGTCAAGAAGAAGCCGAGTGATGCGAGGACAGGCCACTCAGGTCAGAAGCAATAGAGCCCAGCACCTTGAAGTGAGCGGAGACAGCCTCAGACCAAGCACTCAGGTCACATTTTACCTGCTTAATACCGCCGCGGATGTCGTCGACAATGAGAAGGATGGGTGATGCACCCGCTGAAGAAGATATGCTCGGGTCGAGGCCAGCAAGAGGGGAATGAATATTGTCCAGTGAGCCCGACAGCGACAACATTCGAGAGGACACCAGAGTTTTACTCAAGAGTGTCAACACCCAGCAACCTATCCATTTTATTGGACAAGGTGCACGTGTCAGCCGACAGAAGCGACAGCGAGAAGAGAAGTTGCTGACCTTATCGGCAACGAGAGAGAGGTCACCGGAGAGCGCATCGACCATGCTTCTCACCAGCCTTAGGATAAAGACGTGGCAGGGCTTAATGTTAGAGCATTTTCTGCATGTCGAGGAACCAGAGGATCTGGTCCCATGCCTCAGACAATCTGGGTGAAAGACCAGTCCGCAAACACCATCACAGGCTATTCCGTCGCGGAAAATCAACCTCGCACATGCACCACAGGAAAACACTGCTTGTGACGACACAAAACAAGGCCCAAAGGAGCAAAACGAGAAGAAAACAGCGCAAGACAGTAAAATAAGTTAAAATAAATTAAATTAGGGAATAAAACGAGACAGGACCGATGGACAGCGAAAACAGGGAATAGAAGACAGAACCAAAAGGAAAAAATCAGAGGCAACAGACAAAGCCAAAGACACAGATTAAAAAGAAACAACCCGAAAACCCGATCATAAGGATGGACTATAAAATACTTTTGTTGTAGTTCTTTGGTATTGTGTGATTTGCACCGATTTAAAATTTCCGTAATCGATATAAAATTAAAAATTATTTTCTGCTTTTAAGGGTTTTTGTAAAGTCGGTTCAAATTTTTAAAAACTATTTTATGGTGGAAAGCAATTGTGCTGTTTACTTTATTGTGGAGAGGGTGGTTTGAGTTAAGGATTCTGTTGAATCTGCATGATTTGCAGCACTGCTTTAATACTAAGGTGGACAAAGTGACACTTAAAAGGAGCATCTACAACTTGTAATTCATTCTTTTGCTCGCACTTCTTTTTGTTTTGCATTTTGGTTTGTTGAGCCTGCTTCTGAGGTAAATAAGCTCATGGCATCAGTCCAGAAGTGCGCGTTCTGTATTAGAAGGGAAACTGTATTATTATTATTGTTCGATTTTTTGTGCTTATCAACCACATGTCCAGAAAACGTATACTATTATGTATCTCTGTTTCTGTTGTAAATTTGAAACGATAATGTATGCTATTAAATGCCTCAAAAAATTGGTTTCAGATACTTGAGGTATCGCACAAATAACGTGGGCTACATATTTCTGAATAATGATTGGTTCCGTCACTGCTATTTTTAATGCTTCGTCTCTTATGTACTAGAACCATTTCAGTTAGAATCCCTGAGAAATAGTTACATTCAGTTACGCCAATTTCAATTATTTCTTTAAACATATCTTTGTCTATTAGTGTGAGTATTGCTATTATCTGCCTTGTTTGTCTATGATTTTAAGTGCCAAATCTATATCAACAGTAAAGATTCTACGTCCAGTGATACAAAGCAATCATTGGTTTTAATATTGCATTCTCCAAAAATTGCTTTAAATTATCTGCATTTTTTATATTGCGTGGACTGTCAGTGTTCATTTTTTTCAGAACACTACAAATAAACTTGGAAAGATAGTACAGCTTGGGCTGTTGAGAGTGGAAATCACGGGTTCCATTGGTATATTTGGTTTGTGCACTTTTGGGAGACAATATAGACGGGGGCAATTGACGGTGTCAGTGAAAAGCTGTTTTCACTCTAGTTTGTTGATATAGTGTGGTCTTGATAAGATACGTCCGATCAACAAAAAAAAAGTGGCACTTCTTGTTACACGTCATCTGTGGGGAGTATTATGATCGCGTTCGGTGATGCGGAATCCTACAACCCGGCCATCGTGAAATGACATCTGACCCAGTTGTCCGCCTTAGATGTATCCTGAGTAGTTTAACACCTGAATTAATAAGAAATGGTAGAAATTCTATATTCGCCCAAACTGGCTACTACACCGAAAATAAAAAAATATTAAGCTAATGACTAGAACTAAATATTATTCAGTAAAAGCCTTATTTGGTATTTCATCTGCTGCCTAGAACAACCTAATTTGATGCAGTCTGAGTATTTATTAAGAAGGCGTGACATTGACGTAAGTGGTTCATGCATTCCGTAAAGTATTCTGTGGTATGGCAAATGGCAAAAGTCGGAGCTCCTCAAGAACCGGGCCGGGAGAAGTTCGGAAAAGTTGATCGTCACCTGCAAAAGATCGTAAAAAAAAGTGATTTTAAAAACCTTGTGCTTCATCTCGAGTGAGTCGAGCGAGATCAGTTCGAGTCTGGCATGATGGGGAAGAAGAGAGAAAGGATCGCGCCAGGGAATGCCCCGAAGAGCGAACTTAAGGTATCTGCGCTGGACGGCCTCGATACGGTTGATACTGACAGCGAAGTAAGTATATTGCAGAAGTGGTCTGACAAAGGTTCAATATAGGAGCTTGCTGCCCTTGCTTGCTTGCTGACTAAGTCCTTGGTTTCAAGGGAGGTGTGAGGAAGCCTGGTTATATGGGTAAAATGCGGTAAGACAGTATCACATTCACAGAACAATATAAGAAATAATTCGGCAAAAAGTTAGCCACAACACGTCGAGATCGACGAGTCTGAGAGAAGAAGGGTAGCCGTCAGAGTGTCGCTTAGAGTTAATAAAATTCCAAAACTGCTCGACAGAAATCGGATGTAGGACGCCTGCATTTCTTGAGAGTACGAAGATAAAGGTCGTGGTAGGCCTGGTAGTCCACGTCGCACCTACTGGAGAATAACCTACTCCAGGCCTAACTATTTAGGTTTTTAAGATGTCGTAAGGGGCCGTCCATCATGGACTGAGACTAGCGGGGTAACCAGAAGAGGAGACAAGAAAATTGCGCAAACAGCCGGGTAGATGTCGAAAGGTTGAAGTCGCCGAAAACAACAGCTTCATCGCTGGACAGCAGGACGGCACCCAATCGATCAAGGGGCGCAGAAAGCGACTCAACACACTTGAGGGTGAGCAGGGGGGAATGCAGACGGTCAAGACATATAAGCATTTGTTAGGGAACTTTAGAGTGACGTATAGAAGCTCAAAGTCGCCAGAATAAGCATGCTGCGCGACCGAGCAAGTGATACCGGCTCTTACAGCACAGAGCAAACATTCATGGGAGAAGGAGCGTCGTCAGCAGCAGCGGCAAAGCCCACGCAAAGGCTCAGAAGGACGATGTGCTGAGGCGCTATCCTTAAACCAGTAGCTGGTGAGAGAACGCGAACAGCACCGCGACGACGCCCCCGCCTACGAACGGTCTGAGGTCTTACGCTCGTCTTATAGAACCGTATTCGTCGTAAGGATTCTTCATAAAAGTTATATCATCGGAGTAGCGTTAGTTGAGGTTGTAAAGGATGGGGCATAATTGATTTGAGGGTAGTCCCTTCAGTTGTGGAGCCTCCGATCCTAGAAATTCTTTATATTCTTTTGTCCAGATACATTTTATAAATTTTTTGTAAAGAAATCAAATTTTTAAGATATTTATTTTTTATTAACTTTGAATGTTTACTGTTCAACAAATCTGGTTAGACTGAAATTTCTATTTACAATTTTTGTAACCTACTTTACAATTAATACATAGATAGTTTATTTATAATTTTCTCTGTATAGGGTACAGTATTTTATTGTCAATGATTGAATGATTATTATATTTTTTTTAAGTGTTTGTGTTTCACACTATTCAAAATTTATCGAAGTGTACAGGTTGACCAAAATATATTTGACAGTTATTTTATCTGCACAGTCTGATAGAACATAATCAAAGTGGATTTATTTAAAATATTTTATTAGCATAATATAATCAAACTGATAAAATTTTAATTAAAAATTAAATTTGTAGCTACCGCTACATTCATCTTACGCTCGTCTTATAGAACCATATCCGTCTTAACGGTTCCTCATAAAACTTACGTCATTGGAGTAGCGTTCGCCTTACGCTCTTCTTATAGTACCGTATTCGTCTTGAGGGTTCTTCATACAAATTACGTCATTAGAGTAGCTAGCGTTTGTCTTACGCTCTTCTTATAAAACCGTATTCGTCTTAAGGGTCCTTCATAAAAGTTACATCATTTTTTCTCTTAACAAGTACGCATGGAATGTATGTGTGTGGATAACTGTGCATTGGCAGCTAACTTCACAAATTCAGGGTTTTTAATTAAGCGTAGATTCTAGTCGAGCAATTTCAACAAATTAATTTTTCTTTTTTTGCATATTTTAAATTCTTTTAGTGTCTAGAATAAGCCTCTATAACAATTTGACGAAGTTCGGAAAAATGTAAAAGTTAAAGCCGATTTAGTGCGAACGCATACTGGCCGAAAATCATGTCTACGTTGGGGCTTAATGCAGATGTACGCGAATTAAGTAAGATAGGTATTATTCTTAAAAAAAATTAAAACACATCTATTTCCACTAGGTAACTATTTTTATTCACAAGAAAATATATTTACAATTCCGAAACTTAAGTCCCGACAACTAGTTCGACTCGCTTCAGCGGTGGTTAAAAACTGTACTGTCTAATTATTCATTCTTAACTAGCTTAGAGCTTTTTACTTCTTCGTTGCAATCTTTGCTGATTTTACATTTTATTTATTTCCAAGAAACTGTCTCATGTGAAAATTAAGTTTTCTTGCTTCTCATAAATGATTAGTGAAATGAGAATCATGTTCACATGTTTCTGCAGGTGAGTGAAATTTTAGAGTTTTATTATTTTTAGGGTCGCAAGTTTTTGCTGACGTAACTCCTCCCCCGTTAGGTTTGAAACTCTCCTGAGTTTTCACAATATTTTTGATTTTTATATTGGATTTTTTGTTTTATAGCAAAGATTGTAATGAACAGTATAAATATTACAACTATAAAACTTATTATACTACCGTACATATAGTGTGCTTTTCTTTCGAACTTTATTTCTGTAATTTCTTTTATGTTCTCAATTTGTTTTAAAATAATATCATATTTAAATTTTTCTAAATGATTAGGAATCGTGAAACTTTGCTTAAATTCTCTTTGGCTATTTTGTAACACATAATTTTCAATTCTAATTTAACAGTTATTAAAATTAACCAAATAGTTTCCATTCATTGTAATTTCTCTTCCGTCGCAAATACTGTTAAATTTTACATGTTTTTGATTTTTGACTAAAACTATTCCCTCTCTATGATTTCTGATATATTATTAAAGACTTTCATACAATTTTTTCTAACAACACAATTATTAGAGGGTTTTAGGTTCTTTAAACCTTTATTACTAACGTAATCATAAATTTTATTTTCGTTTTTTATTATCTCTTGAGGGATAAAGGCTAATTCTCTACTTTGATTGTCACCTGCTGGAGTGAGTAATGTTTTTTGTAACGTAATTATTTCTCTTGGAATTCTTATTACAAATATAATATTTTCTTTATAATCAATACCAACTCCAAGTTTGATATTTTGTAATTTTTGAAAATAAATTTTGTATTCTGTGATTTCTTCATTTGTCAATATATTACTGTGAATTATCCCTATTCTTGCCGAAGCTATATTGTCCTGAATCTGTTCAATGTTATCTTGTAGTATTTTTAATTTTAACATATAATCTGTGTACATTGTTTGTTTGTGTAAAATTTTGTTGTAATCCCTAATCTCATTTAAGTCTTTTGATAATATGAGCCTATCTCTTTCAATTATTTCTTTTATTTTTACAAAGGTTTCGTTAAAATTTTGATTAATTTTTACCTGTGAATTCAAATTTTCTATGGCGTTATGGTTGTTCTTGTCAATTACGTTAAGATGGTCCTCAATTTCTTCTCTGTCAGTATTGTCCATCGTACCCCATAACCATTTGTGTATTGTACCTACAAAATTGATTAAGCCTCTCTTTCGTCTATCTGGGATAAATGTTTGAACTTTGTTACGAATAATATTCAGTTGGTGTTCTAAAATAGTAGGTCTATCTTGTAGATCCAATTGTATTATATTACTTTCTAAACTGTCTAATATATTGTTAATTTCCCTAGGGTTAATTTTATGCAGTATAGTGTCATAATTCTGTACAATATCGACTTCTTATAATTTGATTTCAGGGTACCCGAAGTTCGTCTCTATCTTCTCGATTACCAGATGGGCCAGATGAAAATTTATTTTTTCTTTTAATGTTAGAGGTATGCATGTTTTGTAATTTATTTTTTGTAAATTTAGGTTCTTCCTTATGCCTAACATTCTTATAATTTTTTATGTAGCCCTCTATCCTATCATCGGAATAGTTTTTTTTATTGATGTTCCGTTTATCAATATTTCTTTTAAATAGATTATTGTAAATAACATTCTTATCACACCTTCCTTCCTGAATATTAATGGGTTTTTCTTTGGTGATTGAATTATAGCTGTTATTATACCATTCAATTTATACATTTTTTCCTTGATATTGAGTTGTTTATTTTCAACACCTAAGATTCTAATTCTTTCGCTAATTGTACTATGTAGACGCTCTACATCGGAGTTAACGGTGTGGCTGTTAGGTTTGACCAAATGTAGCTCTATATTTTCGTTTCTCAGATAATCTTTAATATTAACGCTTTTGAATTCGTTATCAGTGATTAATTTTCGAAAATATCCTCTCTGGGACTTATAATCTCTTATCTTTTCTATAATAGTTTGATTATTTCTGTCGTCAAGGTAATAGGCTGTGGCGAACTTAGAAAACCTATCAATGAACGTTAAGAAATTTGCTTTTGAGTTAGAATATATGTCCATATGCAAGATTTCTCTAATGTCTTTGGAAGTTCGAATATTTTCTTAATGGGATTTCTATCATATTTGACACGGTTGCATGTGTTACAATTATTAATATATTTCTGTATAAGATCTTTGAGTTTAGGGAAATAAATTCGTTTCTTTAATCCCTCGTAATTTTCATTAATTCCTGTGTGTCCTGTTTCGTTTTTATGGTATTTCTGTATTTGTTCATATGTCTCATTCTCAGTGTTCATATCTTTTGCATGGTGAGAACATCTAACAAATTTCACATTTCGGATACCGTCGAATAATTCTATGCTTTTCTGTTGCAATTTATTATATTCGTTATCGCTCAATTCTGTGAATATACCTATTTTTCCTGATTTTATATGTCTTCGTAGAATATCGGATATATTATTTTTAATATCCACTGAGTTTATGTAGACTTTCTTGTTTTTATGTCTTACCTCGGATTCCTTTGTTTTATCATTTGTTAATATGATTTGGGTTCTAAAACGATTTACTATTGTATCCAAAATAGGGATATGGTTGTTAAAATTTTCTTCCTGGGAATGTATCGTACCAACACTTTTAGAGTCTGAATTATTTCCCATAGAAGTGTAGGGTAGTTCTTCAGAATTTTCTAACTCCTGTAAATTTTGTGAGTGCTCAAGATCGTCGACGTTATTCTCTAGAGAGGTGTCAGAAAGTTTCGTTTGTATTTGTATCGATTCTACTAAGAAAATCGGCGACTTTATTTTCTCTCCCCTTTATATAATCAATATTTATATTATATTCGCCTAGCTTTAGTAGCCATCTATAAAGCCTTGGGTTGGCGTTCTTCCCTCTAGTTTTCGTATGTAACCATTTAAGTGGTTGGTGGTCTGTTAGGAGGTCAAATTTTACACCATAAAGATAAGGCCTGAAATAGTGAATGAACCAAACGATTGCTAGTAGTTCTTTTTCGGTTGTTGAGTAGTTACGTTCGTGCTCATTAAGAGTTCTACTAGCGTAACATATTGGGTGGCTATCTTGCTGAAGGATAGCTCCTATTGCAAGGCTGCTAGCATCAGTTATCAGTTTAAATTTTTTATTAAAGTCGGGGTATTTTAGTATGGGGGCCTCCGTTATGATTTTCTTAAGCTTTTCGAATGCATTAATGTAATTGGGGTCATTAGAGTTAATTTTGGCATTCTTTTTGAGATATTTAGTCATTGGTTGGGCTACTTTTGCGTAATTCTTAATGAATTTTCGGTAGTAGCCCGTAATACCAAGAAAAGACTTTATTTGCTTTTGAGTCCCTGGTAGTTTAAGTTCAAGAATGTCTTCTACCTTTTTGGGATTTGGTTTGACTCCTTGAGGTGTCAAAATGTTACCTAAGTACTCGGTCTCTCTTGAGAAGAATTTGCACTTATCTATTTGAATTTTTAAGTTTACCTCTCTTAATTTATTAAATATATTCTTGATGCTAGTTATATGTTCCGTTAAGGAGGTTGAAAAAATTAGTATATCGTCGAGATATACGACACATATTTTATTAATAAAGTCTCTAAGTATTGAATTCATCAATCGTTGAAATGTCGCTGGAGCGTTTTTGAGTCCAAACGGCATTCTGACAAATTTATATTGACCGTGGGGTGTCGAAAAGGCTGTCTTTTGCCTGTCGTTGTCGTCGACCAGAATCTGGTGAAAGCCTTTTGCTAAATCGATAGTAGTAAAATATTGGGCTCTTCCCAATTTATCTAATATATTATCAATGTTTGGAATCGGAAATTTATCATCTATTGTGACTTCGTTTAATTTACGATAGTCTACAACGATCCTCCATTTTAGAGTTATCCAACTTTTTGGGTACGATCCAAAGTGGGCTATTATACGGAGAGTTGCTCTCTTGGATAACACCATGCTTAAGCATTTGGTTGGTGATCTCTTGCTCATGGATTTGTGGATACCGATATATTTTCGAATATATCGGTTTATTTGTTGTAGTAATAATTTGGTGGGTAATCTCATTTGTGCTTGTTAATATTTCGCCCTCTTTGAAGAACAAATTTTTATATGTTTTTAATAGATTTCCTAGTAATTTTTTCTTAAGATTTTTGTAAAGGATATCTTTGATATTATCGTTAATATCAGAACATTCAAGCTGATGAATTTCCTCACCTTTATATGGACACTTTGATAGGAATTTCATCTCACTATTATTGATTACTAAAGTTTCTTTTTCCATGTTAATAATGGCGCCTAGGGGTTTTAATAAGTTTTGTCCTATTATTGCGTCGAAACACTTATTATGAAATTTCGTTAGCTTCCAAATCATATAAGCGTCTTCGTTGAATTCGATAGGTAAATCCGTTTTAATTTCTTTCTTGACGAGGGTATTAGTGTTAAGAGTACTGAAGTTTATGGGTTTCTTTAAGAAATGTCTTTTATACTGTGGTAGTTTCTCTTCATCTAACAATGAAGTAGACGACCCTGTGTCAATAAAACATTTAATTCTGTCTCTGCCAATAGTTAGCTCTACTATTGGTAGGTATATTTTTGAGGCGTTATATGAAAATTTGTTTCGTGTTGGATGTGATCTACATCCATCGGTTCTGATACATTTTGTACATTTTGTCTGGGTAAATTGTGAGTGGGGTTATTATAATAGTTCCGTCTGGTCAGTCCAGAGTTTGTTGGTCTTTGTGAGAGATTGTTATTATGTTGGTATTCCTTTAGGTGTCATTAATGGAAATTTCGAATCGAGGCTGAGCAGGCTGCGTTGATTGTGTCTGTTGCGTTGATTGTGCTAAGTGTGATGGCCGTAGTATCGATGTTGACTGATTTTGATTTTCCATTTTGTCACAATTTTCCAATTTATTTTCACTTAAGCTTTCTCCCTTTAAATATATTTCGAGCCTTTCAATAGCCTTTCTTTTCTTTTCAACTTTGGGCACTCAAAATTTTCACTTTAATAATTTGTTCTCGATTTTGTTTGCAAACAACATAAAGAACTTATAGTTTCTTTAAATAAAATTAAATAACTGCACATAAATTTTCGCAATAGATTTGCAATATGATCAATTCTTTTCTTTTCAAAACACATAAATTTTCACAACTGGTTTGCACTGTTACTGGCTTATACACAAAATATTATGATAAAATCTTAGGATTTTATTTGATTTGTTCGTTTAATTCACTGGATATCTCTTCTTCGGAAGTAAGATAGGTATTATTCTTGCAAAAAAATTAAAACACATCTATTTCCGCTAGATAACTATTTTTATTCACAAGAAAATATATTTACAATTCCGAAACTTAAGTCCCGACAACTAGTTCGACTCGCTTCAGCGGTGGTTTAAAACTGTCTTGTCTAATTATTCATTCTTAGAGCTGTTTACTTCTTCGTTGCAATCTTTGCTGATTTTACATTTTATTTATTTCCAAGAAACTGTCTCATGGGAAAATTAAGTTTTCTTGATTCTCATAAATGATTAGTGAAATGAGAATCATGTCCACATATTTCTGCAGGTGAGTGAAATTTTAGAGTTTTATTATTTTCAGGATCGCAAGTTTTTGCTGACGTAACTCGCGCGCCATATTGTTTGCTCAGCAGGTATAAAAATTCTTTTGTAACTTCTGTTTAGACAAAATAGTGTTCCGTGAATATAATAGTCAAAAGCGCAAAAACTATCCTTAACACACCTAAGCCAAACCTTGGGCTGTGTCAAAGAACTGCTCATGACCACTCTCTCAGAATTTTACAATCACAAGTCCGCAACTGTGTGAGCTAAAGGTAACACCATGGCCGCGCCCACGTGGTCCCTAACATCAGTAGAACCTAATTCGGTTAACTCATTAAAAAGGGAGAGCCTAAAGACCGGTTCCTGGGGTTGGTTAGAGCCGAGCAATTGCAGAAAAAGTGGAGGATGGTTTTCTTTTCCTCCTCATTTTGGCAACTCCTACAGATATCATTTGAAGCTGCCTCAAATCTGTCGGAGTGTCGACCTATGAGGCAATGGCGCGAAATGATGGCCACGACAACGCCTACAATATTTCTTACGAGCAAAATGAACCCTCTTGTCTACTTTAGGTCAAGAATCGACCAGATCTACCAGATGAAAAGGCGTGTTCCTTTTGATATCTTCCATTCGCAGTCATGAGCGGTGCTTATGTAATTTTCAGCTTGCATGTGGCTAGCGACTTACCAAGCTGGTAATTTACGTCCAAGTTGCTATGACCGTTTTAGAGGCCGTATATACTCCCATAAGTTTTTAAGATAGTTTACAACTATCTTTATAGCTATGATTTCAGCCTGAAAAATACTGCAGTAGTCAGGCAAGTGAAAAAATGCACAGGTCCACTTGTTCCGCAAAGGTACCTCCACCCACTCTGCCTTACCGCTGGCAACCGTCAGTGTAAAGCTTCACTGACTCTCCTCATTGAGAGGGACCACAGAGGAGTCAAATTTAGAATTAAAAAGAGGCTTGGGTGTGGTATAATCAGTGTTTGTTTTTACACTACCGCCCAGAATTTTGGAGTGTCTGTAGTCGGCACGCATACAAGTCTGAACTGAGTTGAGTGTAATGGAAGAGGAGGACGCGGTTTGCACCATCACCACCCGTTGGAGGTGGCGAATTGTGTTGAATACTTTAGACAATTATGCTCTGGGTCCTCGTAACTTTTTTAAATTTGTAAATCGGAAGAAGAAAACTGATAATTATCCATCTACAATGTGGTATAATGGATGCTCTAGTTGTACCGCGCCTGATATAGCCGATAACTTTGCATTGTTTTTTGAGGGCGCCTTTTCATCAGGCAACTTTGTGCCTTCCCTGGGTTTTCCGCCTTTATTGCTTGACTGGATCTGCTCTTACTTAAAAAATAGGACTTTCCGTGTCTCTTTCCGTAATACTTTATCTAGAGTCATTAGGGCTTCATCTGGTGTACCGCTAGGTAGCCATCTGGGGCCGCTGCTGTTTATTCTTGCCATTGACGACATTGTCCCTCTGATTACGCACTCAAAAGTTTTAATAAACGCAGACGATATGAAGAGTTTCTCATGCGTTAGAAACGGTCATGATTCTTCCTGCATTCAGGATGATTTGAATACCTTCAGGGGTTGGTGTGCCTCAAATGGACTGCAACTTATCCTGGATAAATGTTAAGTTATGTCATTTTCTAGGAACATCAATCAGCTCGTCTTTGATTATACCCTTGAGGAAACTACTATCCGTCGTGTGGAGTCCGTTACTGATCTTGGTGTAATGTTAGACAAAAAACTCTATCTTATGATGATCGCCTCCGATTATTTAATATGCACTCGTTGGAGGAACGACGTAGAATTGCTGACCTAGTATTTATTCACTAGCTTTTGAACTTTAATATAGATTCTCGCACTTTCGCAAGTTTGGTTACTTATAGGCAAACAACGTATAGCTTAAGGAGATTGCCTTTATTACATGTTAACCATTCTCCGTCTAACTATGGTATGCATAAGCCTATTAATCGCATATGTAGAGCCGTGAATATACGTCCTATTTTTGACCTGGCTCTTACTAAGGATTTGCTTAAACGATCTCTTTTGTCTGTACGTAATATTTTTTTTTCCATGTTGGTGTGGGAGCCTCATTCATCTCAATATATGTTATAGTCTGGTGAATGGGTCAATTGATTCCAGGCTTCTGCCCGTGAAGTACGAATTCTGATTTAGAAGGATTAATTCTGTATAATACCCTGACCTTAAAAAATTCTTACTATCGCCCTAGTGCACCACCGTTTCCTATGCAGCAAGAGTGAAAATTGTTATCATTTATCTATAAGGAAACGTATTCTGTACAACAGAATCAAAGTAATTAAAATCGGTTTTTGCCTTATAAAGCTAGGCTCCGCCAACTCCAAATCTCGTCACAAGCCACAATTTTTGTCAGAATACAAATGGATAATCTATGCATTCAGAATCATCTAAATCAGTCCACGCATTACAAGGTAAGGTTTCCCCTCTCCCACCCCGACCCTAGGTTAACTTTTTTTCCATACAGTAGCAATGGAGGATCATACTGTAGACAACAAAAAAGAACCTTATAATTTGGTGTGTGAATTAAGAAATTGGGTAACGCCCCTTCCACACAACACCCCACCTCATAAATTTTTGTAGTCGTTACCAGTGGGGAAACACATTGTACACATCAAAAGAAGAATCATCCAAATCAATCCCCCGACCACCCCATCATAAGACCAATTTTTTTCGTTATTGGCAATGTTCTATCATACTCAGTGCAACCAAAAAGGAATTATTACGAAGGTTGGTTTCACCCCTTACCCATACCCTCATCCCACCAAAATATTTTTTGACGCAACAAAGAAAAATCATCAAATGCACGCGTTACAAAGTTAAACTACCATGGGCTATTTCAAATAAACTTTCCCACTTCTTGAACTCGTACTCACTGTTCATTTGATGGTACACCTGAATTTTTTTGTATCGATATTCATCATATAATTTTTACAATATTTTAATACATAGTCCATTACCTTGCATCAAAATACCAGCCCATTTCCAAATATTCGAGACTTGATTAATTACTAATTTACAACTTTCAATTAAAAAAAATAAAACTCGCCGATTCGAAGCCTAAAACAGGTACGCATCAATAAAAGACGCACGAAATAGTCCAAACCAAGCACGGTACGCTCACACTTTTTCTAAACTAAGATTTAAAATGAAAACAATAAAATTATTTTCGCAGATTGACTTATTAAAGACCGACGACGCCTGAAATAACAAAAATATCTCCGTTTGTGCAGTTGAATCTTATTTTTACTCCGGCTAATACAGGTTATAACTGCAACTGGAAAATATATAAGAATAAAAATAGACTAATTTCAGGTAATTGTTATCATTAATATTTTCATGACTCGTCTGTACGGTTGAAATTTCACATAACCCACGCGGAGAGTTACCAGTTTCGAATGTGTTAAAGTCAAAACAAGATGTTTGCGCTTGTAGCGCACTATGCGTGTGTGTCCACTATGCGTGCTCGCAACGAGCGCGTATATACTTTTAAAACAATTATCGTCTGTTTTTGCTTCGGGAGTGAATATACCAACTCAATTATTTTTACTCGGTTAAGAAAAATTTACTTTTGAAGTATTTTCAAGTTTGTTTTTCACACTTTAAAATGTTGGACTTTGGTTTTAAATAACAAAGATTGATCAATTTAAAGTAAAAAAATAATAATAATGAAAGACACCAAATTTGTTTGTTTATAATATCCTTACCGCTCAACTCAAATATAAAAAAAAAATTTAAACTTAAACTTTTTCTAGGCTGTTTCGAAAAAGATATCCATATGGTAATTTCAATGAGCATAACAAATTATTCAATTATCGAAAAAAAATTGTTACGACACACATAGGAGTATTCACACTAAGAAGCTGGCCAAGTGTCGACAATTCAAAGTATGATAAAACTGGATTCAACCATCTCTTTCTGACAGCTGGATAACTGGCTTATGATATCCCAACCCCTCTCGCGTCTTTTGGTTTACACCGAACGGCGTTTCGTCAAATTGCGCTCTAGTGTTTTCTCGATGTTTTCATTTTCGACGCAAAATACAGTGCTGTTTTAGTTATTTGATGTGCAGCTTGTGTAATAAACAATATGAATACGCAAGGTGAAGGAATGTATTTTAATAATAATCACGTTACATTTAATTTGTAAACCCATAAATATGTTCTTTTAATTATTGAAAATAACAATAAAAGATACTCTTTTTTTTAAAGAACATTTAAACAAAAGTTGTTTTGTACATGTTCCGGGTACTTCCGATTTGTTAACTCTTACTTAGAATAAAGTTGAGGCCTTCCTAAAGAGAATAGCAAAATAAGACGTTCCACTTTATTCCGCCATTTAGTTTACCAGACATTTAAACGTAATAATACTGGATTTATTATTTTACGTGGCTTGCAGTAAATTGTCTTTTAATTTAGGTTCCATTGAGACGGTTAGGGATATAACAAGAAAGCAGCTATACGATATAATGCAAGAACGTCCGAACAAGAAAATAGATGAAACGATGTTATTTTTGGAGACAAAAGTGATAGAGTTAACTACATGTCCTGATAGTGAACTTGACCAACTAAAACATACCTTAAATCATTTTAAGTATGATTTTAAGCAAAAATGGATAGCTGCAAATTATAAACATGACCGTTTTCTAAAAAAAAATGAACAATGGCTTACAAGAACTCTTAAGTTTGTCATTTGGACTAAGGAGAAACCGGGTCGACCAACAAAAGAATTCGGGGAATCGAGTGATAACTCGAAGCGAAGGAAAACAAAACATTTGAGAGATAAAGTAACTGCGGCACAGTTAACTTATGCTGCTCAAATGAATCAAAATTCTGATGGAAATAAAGACGTGTCTAAAATAATAAAGGACATCACTTTGACACCAACAAGAGCTACGAAGTTCCGAAAGGTTATTTCTTCGACAAAGCAAACTACGAGGCGTTGAAAGAGGTTTTAGTAGAAGACAATGGGAAATCCTGCATAGCCCAAACAGAAATATATATCCTTGTTACTCCCTAATAAAAAAAGCAAAAAGGGATAGCTATCCAGACGAGCAATCTATGAGAGTGACTGAAACATGTGCTGAAGTTAAATTGCAAGATTTACTCAACCATACATTTTTGCGGTTATGTGAGTATTTAGAACCAGTTATAGAAACTATCTCAGAAGAAGAAAAGGCAAATTTACAACTCATTGTGAAATGGGGCTGTGATGGATCGCAACAATCACAATACAAGCAGAGGTTCGAAAATAATACCGATAGTGACGCATATATCTTCCAAAGTTCCCAATCTGCAATCAAACACTAATGGACAAAAAAGGATTATATGGCAGAATCCAGTGCCTTCTTCTCCTAGGTTCTGCAGACCAATACGACGACGGTTTATTCATGAAACTATAGAAGTCACTAATGACGAAATTCAACACATCGGAAGGCAGGCAAGGAATTTAAATAAAACCGAAATATCTACCGCTAACGGGATGCTTGATATTACATATAAACTGTTACCAACAATGGTGGATGGGAAAGTCTGTAATGCAGCTACTAATACATTTTCCACAATGAAGTGCTATATTTGTGGACTTACATCCAAAAACGTCAATAATTTGACGAAAGGAACTGAATTATATCCCGAAAGCCTTAAGTTGGACCATTCAATTCTTCACGCAAGAATAAGATTCTCCGAATCTTTACTTCATCTTTCCTACAAGCTCGCCATTAGGAAATGGCAAATAAGGTCAGTTGAAGGCAAAAAAACAATAAAAGAAAGGAAAGAAAACATTCAAAAAACATTTAATGAGGAAAGTGGTGTATTGGTGGATATACCATAGGCTGAATCCGGGAACACTAACGATAGAAATACATCCAGAAAATTGTTTTCTGATCCGGCAGCTGCCTCGCGAATCACTGGAATAGACTCAACATTGATTCACAAGTTTAAGGTGATCCTGGAAACTATCTCAAGTGTCCATAAGATTGATGCAAAAAAAAAATTTCACCCACTGTACATAAAATGCAACATTAATTTCGCACTCTACATACATATATAGTATTGCCAATGGACCAGCTTTCTAAAGAGGCTGCTGAAGCTTGCAATAAGCACTTCAGGCTCTGGAGACAGAACTTCTCCCGCAAATTTTACAGAGTCAAATGCAATAGGGACATATTAAACAGACTTTTGCTTACTTCTGACCTACTACTTAGTAGCCGTAGAAAACAACCACGCAAGAAAAGCAAGTCACTCTGCTCAGAAACTTTAAGTCTTCTGCTCCCTGAAGCGAAAAAAGGACAAATGGAATGCAGTGAAGACGATGAAGATGATAAAAACGATGAATCAGACTTTGATGATTGATTTATTTTAGTGATAAGCACTTTTTCAGTGATGAAGATGATATTGTTATGATTTTACTCAAATACACATTTAGAAATGACTCTAATTTTTTTATTTATAGATATCTTCATCATACTTTTCATAAAATAATTTTGGCCAGGTTTTTAGTGTAAATACTCATCTGTGCGACGGCGCAAAATTCCATGCGGGTTTATATTTTCTAAGTCGAATCAAATAAAATATTGCTGCCATGTGTTTGTTGCTTGAATTAATTTAATTGAATCTTCCCTTCCGAAATAGTATGCCAAATGGATCTTATTCGAAATTTAATATTTTCAGAATTTTTTGGATAATTTACAATATCATTACATATTAGATTTTACAATATATATATATATATATATATATATATATATATATATATATATATATATATATATATATATATTGTCCATCTAAAGGGACTATCGTAGAATCATAATAAACGATCGTATAATTCATATAATAAGCTAAAAAAAAATCTTATTTAATAAATGTTATCAGAATGGGAAAGGTATTATCAGTTATGCAAGACCAGGCAGCATCCAGAGAAATTTTTTTTTTGCACGCACGTATGATTCAAGGGACACTGAAGTGAAAAAAAGAATGTAGTAAGTAACGGACACCCTTCATAAGCCCACATATTTTTTTGAAAATAGCGTAAAAATAATAATAATAATAATAAATTTATTCAACAAGTGGAGTACAATAAGACAAAAAGAAAGTCTTTTAATCAGTACTACTAAAGTTACTAAATAAAAATTCAACCAAAGTAATTATTATAATACCTATCAAGAAGTTATTTATGTAAATTTCATGAAAAATTTTATGAAAGCAAGAAACAAAATGAAGTACAAGAAAAAAAAGATAAAGATTCAAAAAGAAAGCGAAAAAAAGAAAAGAAAAAGAAATGAAAAACTACTGCAATCCGAATGCGTGTGCGATCATTCTGTATAAATTAAATTTTATGATAACAACATTATCCTTAAGATGTATGCCGCCAAAGTAACCGTTTGAAGGAAGCAGTCGAACCCGCTCGCTGGATCGGAACAGGAAGTGCGTTCCAAATGCGACCAACCTGAACAAGGTAAGAACTATCCAAGACGGAATGTTTACAGCGAGGTAATAGCAGGTCGTAGCGTCTATTACCGCGTAAAAAATTAACCAGATCGTAAAGATATGCCGGAACTCGATTATAAAGGATTTGATGAAGGAAAATTAGTGCTCTGCGTTTTAAGTATACGTCCAATGAGCAATCTAGAATTTTATATCGGAAGGGAGAGATGTGATCATACCTACGCAACCTGAATGCAAACCTAATGGAATCGTTGTACGCTATTTCAAGCTTGCGCTTGCAGCGTGAGTCGAGTCTGGGATAAATAATGGAGCCATGTGTGATATGTGGCAATATTAACGTTTTGACTAACTTTATGCGAAGGTCGGTAGAGAGCACATAAGCATACAGCCACAGTCGACGTAGTACCCCATAAATTTGACCCAGTTTCATATTAACGTGATCACAACAACTCATACTAGTGTTAAGCATAATTCCCAGATTTTTAGCTTTAGAGACATAGGGTATGATAAACCGGCCCATCTCTAAAGGAGGAAAATAGGTTAAGTCATAACTTTCTCTGCCCATCACTAATGCTTGCGACTTCTTTGGGTTAAGAATGAGATTATTGTTTGCTGACCATTGTAAGATACTCTGAAGATCTTCATTTATTCTACTGACACAATCCTCCAGAAGACCAATGGGGCGATCTAGATAGATTTGCACATCATCAGCATATAAGTGCATAGAACAATTTTTAATAACAGACGGCAAATCATTAATAAAAAGACTGAATAGCAAAGGTCCTAATATTGATCCCTGGGGGACACCAGTATACAACAAAAGCTTTGGCGAGATGGTTTCGTCAATTTTAACCCGCTGTGAGCGTTGAGTCAGGAAGCTTTTAAGTAATTTCACAGCAGGTGAGCCAAATCCAAAAGAGTCTTTCAGCTTGAGAAGGAGTTTAGCGTGATCGACACTGTCAAAAGCCTTCGTGAAGTCTAAAAGGACTAAAAGCACTACTCGATCATTATCCAAAGCAGTTCTAATATCAGTTGTGATTTTTAGGAGAGCCGTATCGCAACTATATTTAGGACGAAATCCAGATTGCCAACGACTTAAAGAGCCAGTTAAATTTAAATGCTCCGATATCTGTTTTGCCATTATCTTCTCCAAGGTCTTCGCTAAAAAACATAATAAACTTATCGGTCTAAAATCTGACGGGGCATTGGGACGAGAATTCTTAGCTATAGGGACTACTAAAGCCTCCTTCCAAGGAGATGGAAACACGCTGAATGTGAGGCAGCCGTTGTAAATTTTAGTAATGGCTACAATGATGAAAGGTAAAATTAGCTTTATAAAGCGTGGGGATATGTCATCTGGCCCAGTTGCATTAGACCGAATAGAATTAATAGCGTTCGCAGCCTCGACTTCATCAATGCAGCGAAAGCTAAACTGTGATCCAGCGTGATCTACGGAGAAATTCAGTGGGGAGGATGCAGTGTTGGAATTTATGCAACTGCCAGTATTTGAAGTAAAGAACTTATTAAGCTCGTTAGCATCTAGATTACATGCCAAGGAATCTTTTCCACTGACACCCAGTCTACGCAGGGAGTCCCAAAGCTTCTTGGGTGCAGCATAGCAGTCCAGCTTAGACGCATAATATGTTGACTTTGCCTCTCTAATCCTTTTGTTTACGAGGTTCCGGGATTTCCTGAAAAGGAGACGACTATTTGAGGATCTAAGTCTTTTATGCTGGCGGAATAAGAAGTCACGTTCAGCAATTAACTTCTTGATTTCTGGCGAAAACCACGGGCAGCCATTTATTTTTACACTTCTGCACTGCAGGGGAGCGTATTTATTCATAAGGTCCAACAAGACGTTATTAAAAGCCATTACACCTGCGTCAAGCGAATGCGAAGAAGAGGTTATATTCAAATCCAAAAATAGACTCCAGTTAATGCCGCTGCACTCATCAAAAAGAAGATCAGTGTTAATACCTGCAAAGGTCCTAAATTTCATAGTTCGAAAAGGAGTTTGAGTAGGTGTGGCTAATTTATATTTAAGGAATAGTATGTCGTGATCAGGGATTGCAGGGGGGGAGAGTTGAGAATGACGTATTACCTTTGAAGCATCAGTGGTTAGTAAAAGATCTAATTGAGAGGGAGAAGCAGTGTTGAAGTATGTTGGAGAATCATTAATCACTTGAAGATGCAGCGAATGAGCCAGAGTCAGGAAGTCATCTGATTTATTGTTGTCAACGAGGATATTGACATTAAAGTCGCCTGCCACAATAATGTTGGAATACCTATGAGAGAGTGTGGATAAGGAAACTTCAAAATCAACAACATTATCAACACTAAATAGATTAGGTGGACAGTATACAGAGCACAGCAAGCATTTTTCAAGTTCGGTATTCACCTCGATACAAATAAATTCCAGAGCACCGGAGCGCGAGCTACTTAGGAATCTGGACTTGAAGCACTCTCGAACATAAATTGCGACTCCCCCACCTGCCCTTGCTTCCCTATCACAACGGAATAGCCTGAAACCAGGTATCGCGACGAATGCAGAAGGTACATTAGGTGTAAGCCACGACTCACTGATAAGGATCGCGTGAAGTCCAGTACCCGAGAACATTTCCCTCAACTCATCCATTTTCGATCTGATACTTCTAGCATTGAGATAGCAGATGTTGAGACCCGGTATATCATTACTCAATATGTTTATCATAGTTCTCACCTTACTGTCCAGGTTAGCGCCACTATCCATACTCAACCAAATCCACGCGAGCAAGTCGAGCACGCACTTCAACGCCACCCGCAGCACACATGCAGTAAAAGCATAAGAAGCAAAGGACTAACAGATTATTAGCACACGCAACGGTAACATAAGCGATGAAATTGACATAATAAAAGTAAAAAGAGGAAAAAGAAAATAAGAAAAATTTAAAATAAAAGTAGTTGTAGAAAAAAGAAGTTATACGAGAAAAATAAATAAACAAGGAAAGAAAAAACAAATCCATTCAAAATCAAAACATCAATCGACCGATTCCGCATCCACAGTTTGTCCAGAATTGACCAAGGCAGTCAGCTGATCTAACTCCAAAAGCTTAATCGGTGGTTCATCTTTCCCATACTTCACGTGGACGATGCCATTATTTGTATAAACTGAAGCGAGTTTTTTCAGCTTAAGCCATTTGAGAGCCTCACGCAGGAGATGTTGATTGCGATGAGTGAGACTTTCATTGATGTAGACAAATTGATCTGAGGAAAAGCCACTGAGTTCCCACAACCTTATTTGTTTACGTGACCGATATGCCGCCAAGAATGCTTTCCTTTCGTTAGCACAAGAGAATCGGACAATCACAGGTCGATCAGCTGTCACTGTTTTGCTATGTTTGCTCCCGATGCGAAAGGCATCGATATAAGGCGATAGTTCGTGGTTAAGAATGACAGCTAGCTCGTTTAGCAAATTCTTTGGGACTTCGTTAGCTAACTCAGGAATGCCCCTTATAATTGCCTCATTCAACCGTCCAGTGCGCCGTACGTCATCAATTTCTTTGACCAGCTTATTGCATTTAATTTCAAGTTGAGACAATTTGGCTTCACATGCATCCAAGCGAGCAGTTAAATTACCCACTGCGTCATCAATTTTAGCCGCTAGCCGATTTTCGACCTCAGCAAGAGAAGATTGCAGTCGGGACTCAAATGCCAACAGCATGTTATTTAATTTGTTAAATAAACTCTCATCTCCAGCATTGGCTGCTAGGTTGAGAGAGATAGACGGACTCGATGACGCAGCAACCGTTGTTCCAACCGGACCAGAGCCAGAGGTACTTGCAGATGTTTTCCTACTGCTATTACTGCGTGTAAAAACACCAGATGCCAACGCCGAAGTATTAGTTGGAATGTCTGTATTGCGACCTTTACCACTCATTTTTCCACTCACAGGTGAATTATCCCGGAAAACTTAAATTGATAACCGTGGTAACAAGATTTATATATTTATATACAGCCCACCGCCGAAAACCGAAAAATAATTGAATATAAAATGTCGAAATTAAGACAAAACCGGGAGCGAACTCAGCACACGTCTACTCGAATGCAACCATGAAACTGAAATACTGTAGTGATTTTGAAATACACCAGTATAAGAATATTTTAACAATTTTTATTTTTATTTTTGGACTCATTACAATAACTTTTCTATATACTGGGAAGCTTAAAATAAGGCATTTTCGTAACGCTTTTATTAATACTTACTTTCTTACGAATTTATAATAATAATATATAATGGAAAAGCAATAACTGATTATTTTAAAAAAATAATCCGTAATTTAACCTTAATGTATTATAAAAAATGTTGTATTATTTACACCCCGTAACTGAGATTGCTTTTCATATAAAAATTGAGTCTAACATTTTACTCATGAAATATAAATTTAAACAACAAAGGTGACACCATTCAAAAATTCAAAATAACAAAGAAAATTAGGCAACCGACATACAAATTTCTTTGTTTAGTATACCTTATATAGTATAATCTTCCTTTACGTGGAAAGACGGGAAGATGAATAACTTCATAAGACTTGTTATGCCATAAAACGAATGCAATTATGCAAAGAAAAAATGCCATGTCTGATGAAAGATTAAGGTAATTTGCCGCTCCAAGCATTAGGATAGCTTGTCCTTCTTTGAGAATATATGTATAAAGCTTAAGTTGTCCCTACCCTCAACAGCAGTATCCCGTCACCAAAGGAAATTGTATGGTAATTTAACATTGCAAATAGGAGTTTTTCATAAAGTTTTATATTCTTTGATATACGTAAATTGCTGCGAAAAAGCATACGAGCTCACACATACTTAACAAAATAGGACAAGGACCTAATCCAGAATAACAAATAGTCTTCCTGAAATACATAGTTCTGAAACTTTAGTATGAATGTATGTAATTAATATGAACTACTATGAAATGCATGTAGAAAGATAATACATACAATTAAAGTAGTTCAATTTAGAACTCATTTGTTTTGAAGGGAAAATAATTATATTTCGGCTTCCAGACAGTATTCCTTTTTTCATCCGATATAATAGGAAGAGTCCATATCGGATCACTTTGCATTACCAATAAACACTTAAGAAACTTTGCAGACTTCTTATATGTTAAAAGACAAGACTGAAAATACACGTGAAGTCGTGGAAGTCTACTTAAAGCAATCCAATCGTTTCTACTGCATTAGGGTTTGAATTGTCAGAAAGCCGTTACGCTGACAAAATTATAATGTATTACATACTTATGTATTATTGTAATTTATTTATTTTGCGCACTGATATAGCGTCATGATAAACTGAGAGTCGCCAATATTATAGGTAATGAAAGTAATTAATTTCGAAAAGAGTGAAAAATCTTCAATTTTATTCCTTTAGTTCGTTGTCAGATTTATTCTCAATAACCTCCCTGACCTTATGCCTGATTGAAAAATATTATTTGTTACTTACCTTTCTTTTACGGTACGGTTTCTTGGATTTACGTTTTTCCTAGGACTTTCCATAGAGGAGTACTCCACAGCAAAGGACTTTTTAACTACTAATTTGAGCTTGTTATCTTCTTTAACCACGTGTCCGCAGTTGAGTTGCAGTTGAGTCAGTTCTTTTCACCGATTCGTACCTCAGAGTACGAAGAGTCTTCAGGAAGTAAGGCCCTCAGGCTTTCGAAATTGACTTTTGAGTTGTCAGGATTGTACAATTTCAGGTAGGAATAAACGAATTATCAAAGAACTCGACAATAGCAGTGTCGAGTCTACGAGACCCCTTCCGTCCCCCAATGTAGACCGCAATGACGCTGTTGACCGCACTCCAATTTTCAAAATCCTAAAAAAACAAAAATTAAAAATGTTGCCCCATTTGCCTTTTCTTTAATTCCTTTGCTTCCTAGGATGTCCTTTGGCATACTAAATAAAGCATGCCCTTGAGTTTTGGCATTATGATTAAAAAAATATTTATTAAATATTTTATAATACTTTTTTTAAGTATGTTTATATGTATGTATGTCACTTTATTGGCACAATCGTTATAAATTGTAAATATCCTACAAAAATCTAGCTACCCTAAAAACTTATAACAATCAAAACAGAAAAGACATAATGGTCAACGATCAAACAGAAACATAAATAGTACGTTACTTTAAAAATATTACGTAAAAAACGACTCTATAACTTGAGGGCAAACCTGTAACAAAGAAAATTCAAGACATTTTTAAAGGCCTCCAAGCGAGTGCCAGCACTTAGAAAACTTCCCAAAAATTTTGAAAAAAATTCCGAAATCAAATCTAGAGCTAAGCCTAAAACGAACGAATAAAATGAACCGAAACCGAAAAATCAAACTAGAACATGATTGGCTGAGTGCTCCCAGAGGATAGATGCAGCACCGGGCGAAGTTCCTACTTCGGGAACCACTGCTTCCAAGGAAATGCCCTCTCCGTAGAGCCGTTCGCCACTTTTCCAGTCCTCCGTGAGCACTCATCCAAACATGTTCTAAACGAATGCAAAAAATTTCGAACCGATTAGAGTCCCGCGGGACTAGTCTGCTGAGTTTACTGACATCTGTAAACTAGAACTCTCAGTTGGAATCGGATAACCCGAAAACCCGGGTACCCACCCGATCGGGTAGGAATCGATTCCTACCAAAAATTCGGTTCCAATCGGGTACCCGGTTCCAGGCGAGTACCCGGTTCCAAATACGAATCGATTCCATCAATGGAACCGGTTTCTCTGTGAGAATCGAATCCGTCACCGGGAATCGATTCCGTCGTATGAACTGCTTAATAAGAATGAGTGAAATTGTAAAGCAAAAATTGTCACTAATAGTATTATTTTTATTAATAAATCTTAAGTCGTATTTTGTAATTTCACTACAAAAAAGTTTGTAATTTCCAAAGAAACTAGACATTTCCTTAGTGAAATGCAAAATTTCCTCTGTTGGGCTTGAAACTGTATCTGCACTGCACGATTTCAAGAGGAACCGATTCCTCTGACGAAGTCGATTCTGGCGTTGGAACCGACTCTGATAATGCAACCGATTCTCCCTTGGAACCGGATACCCGAGTAGGAACCGGGTACCCGACTTAAATCAGGTACCCGGGTGAGAACCGGATACCCAGGTAGGAACCGGGTACCCGCGGGCCGGGTTTCAGAGAGCTCTACTGTAAACTGATCCCATCATCCTCCCAGTTCTACGATTCCAACGTAAGA
Organism: Leptarthrus brevirostris; assembly: GCA_964036015.1. Taxonomy (NCBI): domain Eukaryota; kingdom Metazoa; phylum Arthropoda; class Insecta; order Diptera; family Asilidae; genus Leptarthrus; species Leptarthrus brevirostris. Next base: position 54,703,142 of record OZ038371.1, read on the forward strand.
CTTGTCCTTCCCGCAGCACTTGCAGCAATACCAAAGCGAAGAGAAGCACCGACGATAAAGGTTGCCAGGTGCAGTTGAATGTGTCGGTCTTCGTTGCCAGGAGCTATAGACGTAATCTCCTCTTCAACCTGGCAATGAGGTGGTTCTTGAGTGCATGTGTGTGAAACTGTGGGTTAGTGGGCTGTTGCCCAGGCTCGATCCGCATGCAGTACAGATGAATTGTCGATTTAGCAAGTGTTAGGATAAAGCTTATCAAGCAATTGACCTGGTTACATGTCCTTGGCCCCAGTAAAAACGACGTTCTTGTAACGCTGAATGTCGGGCAGATATGCTGACAGATATCGCGAACAAGATTATTAATATCGCACAAGGTCGGGCATGTGAAGCATCTGTGGATAAGGGTTCCTTCACCACCACAAACCGTGCAGGCTCTTTGAATTCGTCGATCGATATGTGACAGCTGGTTTGGATGCACGAGGCTTTGATGGAGCAGTTTGAATGCCACATCAGAAGGGATAATTATAGATGACTCTGCCAGTTATGGTACGCATTACTCCCAATACGGATACCTTAGGGGTTACCCAAGTAACCCCTAAGGTATCCGTAGGATTTACTCCTACGAAGAGCTCGCGCAGCCGACGTGAAGTGCACTGAATATCGTGTGCGGCGGTCGATTCATTACGAAAGCGTTTATCCCCTCAGTGCTAGGTTCCCTACTAAAGAGACGACTAAGACGCTCTGGTACTGTGTCCACCAATTCATTTAATTGTGTGGTGTGGGGGTGTATAAGTGAGTTCGCAGAAACATAAATGATGTCTACAAGAAGTGTGAGTTGTCCTGTCAGCTGCGATATTAAGTTATCTCTTTGACAGAACACTCGCTGGAATGCCCGTACCTGACGACAACGAAATTTCATGACCATGTCTGCAAGACCCAAACCACCCTCAGCTACTGGTCGGCAGAGCGTGCTTTCAGCGACTCATCCTCTCACCCCCCCCCCCCCCCCCCTCCACCAATATATACCCATTATGCTTTATGAGAATCACTGAATCTCTATACAGACCACCGATGATCTCAATTCATCTGAACAGAAGACCAAATATATCGAGCACTCTCAGTAGATACTCATGCGAGACGCTATCAAATGTCTTTTCTTGATCTAAAGAGATCATGGCCATTTGCGAACCAGTTTTTTCATGGTAGGCGAAAAGATGCTCTGCTACGGCGATGTTGTCGGGATACTACGACCTGGAACGCAGTATGACTGTGACGGTTGTATTACTGAGGCAATCAGAAGTTGAGTTCCCAGTGTTTTACAAACTATTTTGTAGTCGACATTAAACAGAGTAACTGGCCTCCAGTTTCCCATCCTCTGAAGATCTTTTTTCTTAGGTATTAGAAGCATAAGTATCTCCGCTAACTTGATGGAAATTAGGTATGTCCAACCACTGCACTTTGGAATAAAAAGATTCCTAAAACAAACAAAAAATTCTGGAGTAAGACGATCATAACCAGGAGAAGCGTTCTGTCCAGGAATTCTCTACTTTCATCAGAGAAAGTAGGAACATCTTAGAAGAATTCGTAGTTGGCCGAGAATGTTTGCAACGTCTATGCTAAATAAAGCCGCGTGTAGTAGTTGCGCATATTATTCGCAAGTTCCTCTCCGTATAGGATCTGGCCCGATTCGGCAAGAATCGAGTCTACTTCACAAGAAGCGGTACGACGTCGAGTTGTCTGGAAAAAGTACTTTGTCGGGGACTCACCCTCCTGCAACCAGCGTGACTGGTTTCGGAGCACAAATTCCAAGCTATGATTGTAGTTTTGTACTGTCAGTCGTTCTTTAAGTCTCTCGTATTGTGCGAGTAACTCTGGTTGCGCGGGCAAGAGCGTACCAATCCGGGTGACTTCGGCCGTCAAACTCGATGCATGATATCTGCTTCGATTGAATCCCGTCTCAATAATTGAGCGAATCTGAAGCTTTCCAACATCCAACTAATGGCCAAGGTTTGAGTAAATATTCTTGTTATCATGCCATTGGTGCCAAAACTGAATGAATTCTTCGATGAACTGCTCCGAGTTCAACAAGTTATTGTTGAAAACCCAGTAAGCAATTTGCTTTTCGACCAAAGTGCTAGTCGTCACAACAAGATGGTGATCACTTAATGAACACACTTCATGAGTTGCACTAACGAAAAACTTAAGAAGGCTAGACGAGACGTTAACTCTGTCTATCCTCGAAACCGAAAAGCTGGTCATTTCGGGAAACCCTTGTGTATGACCTAGTCGTTAGATTAAGCCAACGGTAGACATTCACAAGGTTGCTATTTCTGACTAGGCTCGACAATCACGTGGTATTCACCGAGATGAATTTAACTCTAGAGTTACGATCGATTGAAGAATCTAGTGTGCAGTGGAAGTCTCCCCCAAGGATAAACTCACCACCTAAGTTCGTAATATTCGACAGGATTGCGTCAAACACCTGTCTTTCAGTATCCTGGTCATGCGGCAGGTACACGTTTATTACCCTTAGCGTTTTGTTCCCTAAGACGAAATCTAACGAAGACGCGAAACCTGGGTAGATGTCTGTGTATACAGGAGACATCAGTGTAATGCTGTGTGACAAGGCAATTGCCACACCGGAACCTCTACGGGGTGATTCTGTAGCAAAAACTGTGTAACCCTTGTGTAGATTGGAATTTTGTTCTAGACGTGTAAATGTGTCTTATGTAAAATTCGTCTCCTGTCTAAGTAGGTGTTAAATTGTCTTATGTTTTCAAAAATATTGCGTAGTCTAGTGGGTGCACTCACATTCAAGAAATCGCAAAAACTCAGACAATTAATTATTAGTAATATAATAAAAAATTGGTTAAGAGCATCTCACATTATAGGGTTCCGTAGAGTTATTTCTAAATTTTTCAAAAACTATTTTTGCTTCGGTCATATAGTTATAGCTTTGCAGACATCCCACTCATTTTCGTAAGTAAAAAAAAACCTTTCAACACATTTTTCACTCTATGAGAGGGAGATACAACAAAATTATATTTTCAAAATCTCGCCAAATCTCTTTTTGGTAACGTCTACATACCAAGTTTCAGCTTAATCCGTATATAATGGGACGGTTGTGACAAACAGACAAAAGCTAGAAAGATTCATTGTTACTACTGACCCTAAAACCTAAACCTAACTTTCATAAGGCCATGGATAAAGTAAAAGTTCTTTCAATTTTGTCAATTAATAAATGGTGTGAATTGGTGGAAAATCCCCCCCCCCCCATCCTAGCCCGGCGTAATAATACTAATACTGAATTATCGTGTTTGTTTCTACAGTTCATGTGTTATGCAAAAATAGGATGGTAGCGTTAAAATACGATTCCTAGACGATACTTATCACTTTTAAAAAAATTTTCTGGCAGCCTACTTAAGGCAAATATACATACGTGAAAGTAGGTAATTGGATAGAAACTAAGAAAATCAAGCAGAGTATGGATATTTACTTTATTTCACTTTTGAAATTTTTTCTATGCCGATATGAAGACCTGCAGTATACATATTATGAACGGCTGCACTGATTTTGATTAGCTTTAGAAATCAGAAATTAGGAAAAGAAATAATATTAAAGTTTGTAGAAATGCGTTTGCACATACATACATATGTCACTAAAGGCAGCTGCGGCAAAAATGTCGTCACTAACTTTGATAAGAGTTGTGTTTTTGATTGTCTTCAGAAAGTAGCAGTTTCTAAAAAAATGTGCCGCTAGGAAGCGTTGCGCTAGATTAGGTGTGACTTTTATATTAGGTTACTAATTTTGAAGAGTTCTTTTGGGTGGAAAGTGAAAACTTCAAAACATGAAACAAATGAATATTTTTGCACTTTGGTCAAGAAATCGACAATTGAATGAATTTACTATTTGTCGGAATGTGGTTAGTTTCTACATATATGTAATATTTTCCACAGGAAAAGCGCATTAGGTATGAAAAATAGGTATATTGCTGCTGAGGATACAAATGGTTATATTCCTAGTGCAAAAGTAATGCAGACGATAACCAGTTTTAATATTTTCACAACGATCAAGCAAACTAACAATAATTTAAAGGTAAATTTTCAATCAATGTTTTCAGGCACCGACTAGAAAATTTTTTTTTGGTCTTCTGACTCATCAGTCACCATACGACTATAATCGAGATGAGTCCTTTTAAGTTCTAATAAAAGTATTAAAATAGTTTTTAAAACAAACTTTAAGTTTAGTTCTCAAAAATCGCTAAAAGGCTAAAATAATATTTCATTTTATATCTATTGCAACATTTTTAAGTTACAAACAAAACAACGACAACAGAAGTTTTTAATCCTCCTTCTTTATGATCCCATGAACTTCAATGTTTAGGTAATTTAATATAGCATCTTCGATTGTGGTTGGGTGGTTGTTTTGTTTGTTTAATTTGCACTGACTTAAAAATGGTGTAACAGATATAAAATTAAATATTATTTTAAGCTTTTAGCGTTTTTTATGAAATCGGTTCAAGTTTTTTTAAATTTTATTTTTCACTTTTTATTGTCTTCGGATATGGTGCTTCAAAAGTGCTGCTCGTATAACAAAGCAATTTCAATATGTAGTTGTAGAGGTACTGCACTCTATAGGAAGTGAACAGAATAATCTAAATCCGGCGAAACACTACGAAGTTAATCCCCCCAGCCACAGTTACACACCCACACGTTAGATACAAAATTCTTACCATTGCCCTAGTACACCTGCGCACAGCTAAAGAGAATCGTTAAAATCCGGGTACACATTATGAAGTAAGGGGACTACTCCATCCTCTTCCTGTAGTCACCTTAGATGCGACATCTTTTATCATTCACCACTGAGGAAAAGTATTCTCTACAAATGAAAGGACATAATCCAAATAGCTCGACGCGATACGAAGTTAAGCGCCACTCCACCACCACCCTCACCACGCCCTATAATTTTCTGTCGTTGGGAAATATACTCTAAATATCACAAAAAGAATTATCAGAATCGGTCCACATTTTACGAAGTTTGCCTCCCCACCCATACCCTAAGTCAAACAATAGATGAATTTTAACTAAATTTAGGCACTAAGCCTCAAGAAATATTTAAAAGCACATCAAATATCCAACACGATCTGCGATGAACTGTTCGCCTACTTTTATCCCTGTTTACACTCAGTCGTTCCATCACTACCATTTCACAGGAAAAGAAATGACAGTCACACAAGATTCCTGAATATATTTTAGTGATTAGTTCCCTCACCCACTCAAATACACACATCATTCATTCCTTGAAAAATTTAGTAAACAAATTCCATATTGGTCCACGTATTACGACTAAACTACCTCCCCGCTCCTCTTCCCAGCTTAAGTCTAAATCTTTTTACATTACAATGGGGGGATTTTATTATGTACAAAAAAAAGAACCATTCAAACGCGGTACCGATTGGAGAACATACTCTACCCAACGAAAAAAGCATCATCCAAATCTGTCTACGCATTACAAAGTTAGGTCGAAGACCCACCCACATACTCTACCCAACAAAAAAAAACAGAGATGGTCAGTAAATCTCGGATTTTAAAATCCCGGAGTCTTAAAGTTACAAAATCTCTGAATGCAAAGTCTTGAAACACAAAATCTCGGAACACAAAGTCCTGGAATGCAAAATCCCGGAGAAAGAAATCCCATTGATTAAGCTTTCCAGAAAAACAGAGCGATGGTGCCTAAAAATTCTGAAACAAATTAAATTAAATATTGTTTTTTAATATGTGCGCATCATTATCGGAACGGCAGTTTAATAATAGTTAAAAAAAGCAAACTCTATTATATAACATGTTCGCGAAAATAAGTCAAAATTTGTATATGCTTAGTAAAAATTTTAATGAGCATACATATATCTTATATTAGGTAAAGTGGTGCGCTGATTACGAATCTGAAAGAGATTCTTAGCAATGGCTCGGATGGCTCGGAAATGTTCGTTTCTGTCCAACGATACATACTGCAACAACGATACATGTTGTTAAACTCTGACTTCTTGTACAAGGAAATATTTGTACACCAAAATTATAATTTTGTTTTTACAAAATATTTGAGGAAGGAATATTATAATTTTGTTGTACAAATATTTTCTAAAAGAAAAACTATTTCCATAAATTTCGAATTAGTTATTTTTTTGAATACTTCAAATGCGAATTTCTTTCAGATTCATAATCAGCGCTTCATTTTACATAATATATGAAAAATTAATTAGGAATAATCACCATCTCTTCGATGCTCTAAATGCATATTTTGAATTTATGTATAAATTCTGTGGAAATTCCAAGGATAATACAGGACTCCAAAATAAAGCCTTTCAAAAATAGACTTAATTCAAGAAAAATCAAAACAAAATTCGCTAAAACAAAAAAAAACTACCGTACCTGAGATCGAACCCAAAACTCCACGCGCGCAGTCAAGGAATACACTTTGGAGCTGTAATTTTTGTAATGATTCCCTTTTTAACCGACTTCCCAAAAACACAGAGGTTCTAAGTTCGACGCGTATTTTTTTTTTATTTATTTATTTTTTTTATGTCTGACCGGGCATAACTTCGTAACGCGTCTTTTTTTGTTGTACAGAGTATGATCCCCCATTGCTAATAGGAGAAAAAAATTTGGCCTAGGGTGGGAGGGGGGAGGAGTGGTAGGCTAACTTTGTAACGAGTGGACCGATTTGAATAATTCTTTTTCTGTTGGGTAGAGTATGTTCCGTGGTTGATACCAGGAGAAAAAGGATGGGGGTGGGGGGTGGGGGTGGAAACTTTGTAACGCGTGGTCCGATTTCGATGGTTCTTTTTCTGTTGTATAGAGTATGATCCCCCATTGCTAATAGGAGAATAATTTGGTCCTATGGTGAAAGGTGTGGGTGGGGGGGAGGGGTTGTCTGTTAGTTATCTTGGGAACCCTGACCGCTTCCAGCTGCACGCGAGGGCCCTCCATATCAAATCTTATGTGTTAATGATCTGATAAAGAGAGCTCATCCGACGCGTGCCAGTTAGTCATATTGTTCTTTAAGTTTGGACTGGCTATCGTAAGATCCACAACTTCTTAGCGAATAATGTTAGTAAAGGTTGCTTTATTGCCTTTGTTTAATATGTCAATATTGTTTTTAATGAAATAATCTAATAGGTACTCACCTCGGCTGTTTATCCCGGTGCCCCCAGATTGTGTGGTGGGTGCTCGCATCGCAACCGATTATGAACTTTCTACTGTGCTTTTTGCAGTAGTACAATAGTTGCATGACTTCCCTTGGAGGTGGTGGCTGGTCCTAGTCTCCAGGGAAATAATCCGAGGCGAGAACAATCCCCTGCTTTCCCCTGTGCGTCGGCACATCCACTAAGGTGGCGACCAGATCCCTATTAATTAGCTCTGGAATAGAAAGAAAGTTAATCTTTGGTTTGAAAAATAGGGCAGCACGAGGAGATCCGTGCTCACCATCATAGACTAACTTACCTTGTTTTGATGGAAGTCCCTTTATCAGCCTTCCATGAACCCAAGGTTCCTGTATAAGAGCCACATCCAGCCCCACCAGCACGAATCTCCTGCTAAGCATATAAGAGGCTGCTTTGGCATGATAGAGATTGATTTGAAGGAACCTTAGAGTGGCTCTATCGGCTGCCCTTGGAAGACTGTGAGAGGCCTTTTCCTTTGGGTCCATTAGTCCTGTCGTCCCCTCTTTTACAGGGCCTTTTAGTTTGTCGGTGGCTGGTGTACTTTTTCCTGCCACTTCCACATTTTTACCTGGTTCGATGTGGGTCTTGGAGGGCACCGTGTTATGGTAACGAGATCAGTTCGGGGTGTGTGCAGACCCGTGTCTGTTGAAGCCACAGAACATCCCACTTTTTGACCCCTAGAAGTAGAAGGAAGAAGCTTCTTTGCACCAAGTGGGGTTTTGACCGGTGCTGGAGTCGCTGCACCTCTCAAGGCCGTTAGAGCTGCATTAGTAGCCCGCTTCGTCTGGTTATTAGCTCCTTAAGATCTAGACCCCGCCGAATACTGGGCCTTAGCAAAACCACTTTTGGGCCTGAGCTGCACTTGCCTTAACATGTAGTTGACCTTGAATGAGGTCTTCTTGAGAGCCTCAGCAGAGAAGTCATCTACTGAGAGGACTATTACAGAGGCAGTTCCCTTTGTCTCCCTTTTCAGTATCTTCCAGGCCGAGAGCCTTAATTGATGAATTTGACCCTCAACCCTGGCATGTGTCCGCTGCCAAGGAATGTGGGCTTAATTTCGCTATTATTATTCTGCCTGATTTTCTTGAGGATCGCCCTTTGCACAAGCATAAGTTGCTGGGTCGAGGGCGTAGCCTCAGGGAATTTTTCTGGCAGGATGCCCATGCGCACTCCTGCCACAACTTCCTTGTATGAGAGGGCTGTAGGAGACTTGCTTACCTCCACGGGTGACTCCTGCTTACCCCCCGTTGTTGTTTTCGGAGTTCTCATTCTTTTGGCCTTAGTTGCTCCAGAGGGGAGTCCTTCCTGTCCGATGACACTACTCTTGGCGCCATCGCTAATACCCTAGCTGCTTTCAAGTCGTGTCCCTGTGACAGCAGTTTTTCGAACCATTTTTTACCAGCTCCGCTGAGTTTTGTGCTCATTGGGCTGCTGTTGTCCGCTACTCCCTCGGCACTTTTCCTGGCGTCCTTGGCCGCCTCATCAGGTTTGTCAACCGATTTGGTAATGAAGTCCTCATCCTCTGGCACTTTTAGAGGGGTGCCACCCTTAGTATTTATATCGTTTAATGTTTCCATCTGTGTCCCACAAGTAGGGGAGAATTTAAAGTCCACCGTGTCAACAGGTGTCCGGAGTTCGCATACTAACGACCAAGGTCCCCCTTAACCACGAGTCCCTCAGTTTATGCTGTTCCACCTTGGACTGGAGTATTTTATTTAAGAGAGTATCCTTCTCTCCGCCCGACTACTATTAGCCAGCACTCCTGGTAGAGACATGACCGTACCAGGAGTTTTTGTTACCAGCCGCCACCACGAGGAGGTTGAAGTCACACTTCGGCCAGTGCACACAGTTATGGCGCGCAATCATTAGTTACACGTTGTTTCCCCTGTGTACCTGAGAGCTGACGGCCTATAATATGTGTAACTGGGTACAAAACCAGGCTGGAAAATCGACATTTGTTTACGTCTTCTAATGAAGGTATCTAAGAGATTGTTTGGCCACTCAAACTAGAAGTGGGTGAAAATAAATTTATTTTTCGATTTTATTCGTTTAATTATATCTTTAATGTGCGATCATAAAACTGTGATTTTTATCTTGACTAAAACTCATACAGAAGTGTTGAGGAAGGAGCAATAAATGAAAACTAATAATAAACTAACAAACAAATTTTTTGAGTGGTATATCTTGAAACATAAAAGGAAGGTGCACAAAACTGTCCGTACACAAAATTCTTTTTAAATAATCTTGAAAAAAAAATATATATATAGATATGTGTGTTTGTGTGTATATATATACTACCCAACCACAAAAGTGTTGGGACACTTGCATTTTTTTTGTGGGTATATAAAAAAGTGTTTATTTATAAAAGTAAATTTCATTATGGTAATAATTACCTTTTTTGTTTTGTTCGAAATTCTTTTTACAGTTGCAAAAAATTCACATAAATAACAAAAAAATAACAGAAAAACAATCGTAGTCGTGTTATACGGAAAAATTCCGACGCATAACAAACAGAATGTTTGAAGCACACTGTCAAATTTCCTGCTTCTGTAATGGTTTGGGGCTGCATGTCCGGATATGGAGTTGGGTCGCTCCATTTTATTGAAGGTGCAATTAACTCCGAAAAATATCAACATGTGCTGCCATCAACACTTCTCCTTCAGTCGCCTGAAGGGAGTTCGTATTGCAACAGGATAGAGCACCAATCCTTACTTCAAAATCTAGTAAAGCCTAGTTGCAGGTCAATGGAGTACCAACAATGGAGTGGCCCGCTAAGAGTCCAGATATTTCCCCCATAGAGAATTTATGGGGAGTTGTTAAGAAACGACTTGGAGCGGATCCATCCAGGAGGACTTAAACTATTTTTCGTGAAAAAAAACAAGATTTGAAATTCTTTTACCGCCGAGGATTGTGAAAGGCTGGTTAAATCAATGCCACTGCGTATTAAAGAGGTTGTAAAACAAAAACGTAGTGCAGCGAAATGCTGAACATAAAGAAATCTACAGTAAATTTAATTTATTTTTACTCACTTTTCCAATGAATGTGTATTATTTTCGTTATTTTTTTGAATTTTTTGTAATTATGATAAGAATTTCGAACAAAACAAATAAAATAATTATAACTATAACGACATTTTCTTTTATAAATATTATACACTTTTTTTTGTACCCACAAAGTTGCAAATGTAAAAGAAATGTAAGTGTCCCAATACTTTTGTGGTTAGGTAGTATATAGAGTACGTAAGCAAATGTTCAAGTCAATTCAGTTTGATTACGTACTCTCTATGATATATAATATATATATATATATATATATATATATATATATATATATATATATATATATATATATATTATATATTCAATTAAATTCAATGATGCGTTCAAATTTATTGTGTGGATTAACACATTTTTATTCCTATAATATCTACTCAGAGTTTCGCTTTCACTGCAAATGCACTTTGTCAGATTCTTTGAACAAATAGAATCAATTGTTATTACCTAACTAGAATTACTTCCAAAAGAAGTATGGCACTACCCATAAAAATCAATAGTTCTGCTGAAAAACACGTTAAGCACCTCTGAATGACTAGGTCATTCTCATAGCGTACAAGAGGGCCATCTCCCGTTTGAAACTACACAATTGTTTATTTATTTTAGATCTTCGAGTGAGAAAACTGATATCATCAGACCTTGTCCGCAATAAACGTTCCCAGCTGGGAATATGGTTGATTGATTTTTTAACTCCTAACCGACGACGATCGGGATCATCCTTGGCTTGATTACTTTTCTCACCACGCAATATTCTGGAACTGGGAGAAGGATATCATGATAGACCCCCAGGGTGCAAGCCATACCATACCATTTCATTTGATTTACTTTCATATCCAACCCTATATTGCTACATCTACCATAAGAAATGAGGGATTATATAGTTTTCCCTTCAATAATTCGCCAATTTGCCGGCAAAATTGGATTCTTCTCAGTTTGACAGTTCTGATAAATATTTAAGCAGGACATAGCTGGGAAAGTATTTCTAAAAGAAAGTAATGAAGCGTTGAAAACTTTTAGGATTGGGCTGACTATTAATTTCTTATCCTGCTCAGATTGAATGGGGCAATTTTACAAAACTTTTAACATGTCGAATATTTTGCTAAGATTTGGAGTTTGGGAACAAATCCATGGAATTTCATTTGATTCCTATGGGAGAATATATACGCACAAGAACTCTTAGTATGTTACAATACGATTATATATGGGCGAACTATGGAAAGACTACAGGAATATGTTTGAAATGAATAATTCAAAAATATTATCGAATTATTTTACCAGCAGGAGCAAGGTGAAGTAGAAACATTTGTAAACTTATGACCAGAATTAAATTTGACTAGGAATAGTTTGGAAAAGTCACTTCAAATTGTTTGATTAGAATTTGAAAAACATATTAACTGTTGCACTTAATTCTTAAAACTTGATGCAATTGCTTTAATATGCATAGCAGTAAAAAGCTAAAAATAATATTTTTTTTAAGTTTTTTACAATTTTTTTAAGTTTTGGTTTAAACAACCTATACATTTACAACAATCCCCTTTGATTTCGTTTTCGTGAGCTATTTCAAAGTAGAGAGAAGAAAGAAGGATATGTATCTGTAGACTGGGCACTACCTACCTGTTCTCGAAGCGTTTCGTCATATTTTCGAACCCTCATAGCTTCGGTCTGGATAATACCAGAGTGACCAAATTCTTAGAATAAGATGTAGTTACCAGACTAAAGAAACACACTAAGCTTCATTTGTCCAGCTTTTATACTTTAGATTTTATTAATACCTGAAATACGTCGATTTCGCCACTCATGATCATCAAAACCTCCGTCATCAAAACCGCCGTAATCAAAACCACCGTCATCAAAACCTCTAGGGTACTTTCTGAAATTTGGTATGCTGGCTAGAATTAACACACAAACAACAAAAATATTAAAAAATCTGTAAGGAAAAAGGGAAAGAGGCAACGATGGAAAGTACGCTATGAAAAAAATAACAGCTGAAGCAAAAGAAATACAGCCCGATAAAATAAAAAGACCTAGAGCATCTTACAAAAAGATATGAAATCCCACGAAAAACATTTCATGTAAGGAAGGTTGCCAAGACTCACAAGCTCAAATCACTGTTAAAAAGTTATCAGATCTCATATGGAGCCTAGCCCCTAACTCGACAAGGCCTAACTCTACAACCCCTAACACAAGAAACCCTACTTCTTGGTCAAAAAGTATGGCTTTAATTCTAACAGATATTTGTTTGAATAATTTTTAAACTATTGATGCAAAATGTCCCGAAAAATACCTGAATACACTACATTCTCATTTTCAATGAAATCTATAACGAACACTAGCAAAAACAGTTTATGAAAAATGTAAGAATTACTTTATTAAGAATTTTTTTAATTATATTATTAACAAAAGCAAAGAATTGAGGAAATTTGAAATTTGAATTGAAATTTTCGGGCTCCTAAAACGGGAGAAAACCAGGTGATGGTAAGGCATGTTACTCTGCTTAGGAAAGATTTCCGAAATTTGACAGTGCGACCAAATTTGATCTTTAGAGTACAGGGGTGGGAGCGACGTAAAACTCTTCTATCGCGCGTTGGAATATATTTGATTCCCACTATCCCTCCGGTTAAATATAGTAATTTCTACAAAGACTTTTGCCGTTAGTTTACCTATATGTGTCTTTCCATGTCTAATCGGTTTAATTACTGTTTAGTTTAGATTTAGTTTGGTCTGAATTCATCAAGGAGGGCAATGGTGTGCGCAATTTACCCCCCCCCCCCCCTGGATCCGCTCCTGACAAGGCACGGAAAAGCCAAACCGTAACTGTGTATTTCACTAAATTTCTAATCAACTTTACGGTGTACACGGTCACGAAAAATCCGTATTTAGCCGAACTCCTCGTATTCCTGGGACATTTCCGTTTATTCATTGTACTTCCTGGCAGTGATGGGCATTATTCGAATAAATTTTCAATCAAACAACGATTTTTTTAAAAATCGAATAAAAAATTCTTCGAACTAATGTTTATTTGATTTTCAATTTATTTTCAGTTAATCGCAAATAATTATTCGTTATTTGGTGCTTATTATTTGAATTGCAAATAGTTATTCGTTATTCGATCCTGCGTTATTTGATAATTAAATAATTATTCTATATTTTATGAATTATTCGCAAATAATTATTTGTTATTTGGTCCTTTTTATTTTAATTTCAAACAATTATTTGTTATTGGATCGTGCGTTATTCGATAATCAAATAATTATTTGTTATTTGATGAATTATTCGCAAACAATTATTTGTTATTTGGTGCTTTTTATTTGAATTCCAAATAATTATTTGTAATTGGATCGTGCGTTATTCGATAATCCAATAGTTATTCGTTATTTGATGACTTATTCGCAAGTAATTATCTGTTATTTGGCGCTTTTTATTCGAAATTCAAATGATTATGTGTTATTCGATAGTTGATGTCTTTATTTGTTTTATGGTGTCCATTAGTTCAATTTAAAATAATTATTTCTTGGTACACGCATTTTATATCTCAAGGTGTTCCGTTCTTAGGAAATGAACGGCCTTGTTATGTTTCGATGTTTACTTACTTCTCCAACTTTAATACCTTCTCATCCATCGATATATCTCTAGCCTCTCCTAGTATCACCCCACTAATATCTTGGTCCACGCACAATTACCCAGATGGAAGAAGCTGTTCTAATCATGAAAATCAGGATGCTAGCATCTGGGCATCCCGTCCGTCACAGGCAGCCCCATTGAATGAGTTATGAAATCAAAAAGCAAATTACGGTCAAAAATAAATTATGGATGACTTCTCAGAGGCACCCTACGACGGAGAATATGATCTGCTATCGCAGAGTATATGCAAAATCAAAAAGGATTATAACAATTGCGAAAAAAGAATCCAAAAATTCCATCGATCCGTTCATTAATGGTGCCGATGCATGGGGAAAGGTCAAATCCTTTTATGGAAATAAAACCCCTTCCATAATTTCGAAGCTAGAGTCGAATGGATGAATTCTTCACGAATCCACGCAGATTAGCGTATGCTTGGTCACAATATACATCCAACAGCAACTTCCCGTGGACTGCCATTTCCCAAAAAAGAAATTTTAGAATAAGTGACATTCATACGCTACAGACCCAAATAAAAACATCACATATAGCTAAGTAATACGTTTAGCAGTTGCAAAGGTAGCGCACCCGGAAACGACAAAATCTCATATGGCATGATTCAAAATATCGATTTACTGCTCCAATATAGAATCCTCAGACTGAACAACAGTATCCTGAGCAAGGGATTTTAGTTCACGAAAAATAGCCATACAGATCCCCCTTAGGAAGAAGTCAAGGACAAATTCCAGATCAGTTATTTCAAAGGATTTACGTCCTATCTCGCTGCTACCTTGCTTTTTGAGCCTTCTCGAAAAGATTCTTGGTTCAAAGGTGGGGCAGTTGCTGGAGGACGAACTATCCTCGCGCCAGCATGGGTTCTGAAGGAGAGGAGGTACCAAATCTCTTTTTCTGGAACTGGAACGCTGGGCGCTGTCCCAACACAGGGAATTCCACGACTTGTCCTTGGATCTTGAGAAGGCCTACGACAGGGTCAGCAGTCACATAATAATTAAGCAACTTTATCTGGGGAGTATACAGATCCTTCTGTCACCTGATCCAAAACTTCCTTAAAAATAGAGCACTTCGATTTACGGTGAATGGGTCCCTCTCCGGAATTCGAACAATGGATAACTCCATCCTACATGGATCACAGCTATTAACCCCGTTATATAATACTTATCAACCCGGTTTGACGACAATACTCGACGAACAATTCGAAATTTACTATTATACATACGCTAACAATATTATTATTACAACAACAGCAGAGGATCCGAGCAATGTATTTAAGCGAGCTGTGATCAAAAACAACGATTGGTGCGCGGAGACAGGGGCTATCTGCCCTTAGAAAAAGTTAAAGCTATAGCATTAAGCAGAAAGAGAGCACCGATATCTACCGCTATAAGATTCGGCGACCATGAGATAGCTAAGCAGAGTAGTTTAAGAATTTTAGGACTAACAGCGGACAGGAATGGACAGGAGACACCATACAGAGCTAGTCTGTAATAACTAACTTTCTCGCGGCCATAGCAATGGAGTCAGGAATAAACTCCATCCAAGACCGCATAATAAAAGCAAGAATAAACTTCACAGCTAAACACAATATGGCACTAAAGGCACCTCACAAATTAACAATACAAAATTATAGAACGATGATCAGATGGAAGGACGACGAAACTCAGCGCAGTCGAAGAGACTAGTAACTAGGTTAAGGATCCCCCTAACTCCCCCTTCTAACCAACCTCCTGTAAAAGCTTGCAGAATGCTTCTTGGGGTTGCGTACTCGGGGACGAACAGACGCAGAACGAGGCAGACATTCACGGCAGATAAACACAGGAAAATCTGCTGTACAATAAAAAATCTCCCCCACCAGTGGTAAGAGATTATCTTAATAATTTGTACATGTGGTTCTTCGAGCACAGGAGAACAGCTTCAACTGGCTGGCTACATCTGCTAAGAAGACGTTTTTTTAGTAAAGATCCGATATCTTGAGATGTTTTTAGATTTTTTTTTTAACGAAGAACGTGCTAATACTACAATCGCGAGGATCGATTGTTCTTATTTCATTTTGATCCAAGTAGTAGCAGTTCCCTCCAAACTATACTACTTTCCGTGTTGACGGTTGTATAGACACCAATGATCCACCAGATCGCGGGGTTCTCATAGCTGCTCACAACCGTTATGATGCCACCCTGCTAAAGACCTCAGACTCTGCAATATCAGAATTTGTATGTATAAAAATAGCACTAAATAAGTGTCTTCTGTACATCCTCTGTTGTTACATTCGCCCCTCTCAACCTCTAGCCGCCTACGAGCCCATAATTGAAGCGATCGATACCCTGCTTGAAAACGCTGACGCCTCCGATGAATTTATTTTATTGGGTGACTGTAACATCCCCCGTATTCAATGGTCATTCTTACTCGTAAAAACTACTCCTCATCCCCTGTATGTTACGACAAAGAATTACGCTCTCTTCGCAACAGTCGAAAGAAACGTTGGCAAACTTTTCTTTTAAGCAAGACTGAGTCTGACTTTTTCCTATCTATCTTTCAACGACAATTCCATACAACCCGACCTTAACTATTTTACATTCATGGACAAATGCACTCAAAACTCGGTTACATCTTTTGACCCTGATCCTGAACTAATCGCCGCCAGTATTAATGGGCTTGAACCCGAATTTCACCCAGGTCCAGATGGCATTCCGGCCATCGTTCTGAAAAAGTGTGCCATGCATCTAGTTCAACCTCTTACTTTGCTTTTTCGTCTCTCGGTCACTCAAGGGGTTTTCCCTCAATTATGGAAAAATTCGTATATTACTCCCATCTTCAAAAAAGGCTGCAAGAACGATGTGTCTAACTACAGACCCATTGCTAAATTATCATCCATACCTAAACTTTTCGAAAAATTGGTCTATGATTTCATGTTCTTCCACTGTAAGTATATCTTCTCACTCTCCCAGCATGGCTTCCTCAAAGGTAGATCTACAACTACCGTCTCTAAAACACCTAGAAAACTTAAAAATGTTGATGTTATCGCCACCGATTTTAGTAAAGCCTTCGACAAGATCTCCTATAACGTTATCTTGTTCAAACTTGATCGCCTAGGCTTCCCCCCCCCCCCCCCAGATTCATCTCCTGGATTCGATCCTACCTCAACAACCGTCAGTACAATATTCTTTTCAGCTAATCAATTTCTAACCCTATTGTCGCTCGTTCCTGCGTTTCTCAGGGCAGCCACCTCGGCCCATTGATTTTTATCCTTACAATAAATGATGTTGAATATGTCATCAAACACTCAGAGCTGTCCATTTATGCTGATGACATGAAAATAATTAAACATATCTCCTCCACAACCGACTCTCTTCTCCTGCAAAAAAATCTCGATTCCTTCACCACATGGTGCATAAAAAACTTTCAAGAGCTCAATGTCTCCAAATGCCAGTCCATATCTTATTTCCGCAAGCGTCTTACCACCACCCCGAGAGTCTATATGTTAATCGACGTACCAGTCCCTATCATTACCTCTTTGTGTGACTTAGGAATAATCTGTGATAGTGAACTCAATTTCCGTTCCCACATTGACAGCATAATTAACAGAGCTAACTCCGCGCTAGGGTTTGTAAAGCGCTGGTCTAGAGAGTTCTCCAATCCTTATGTTTCCAAATCTCTTTACGTCTCCTTCGTTAGACCTCTCCTTGAATATGCCAGCCAGATATGGTCACCTACACAAACAACTCACATTAATAGGATTGAATCTGTCCCGGCAGCGTAGGTTTATTCGCTTCGCTCTACGTGATCTTCCGTGGGCTGACAAATTCAACCTTCCACCCTATGAAAATCGTCTGAAACTGATTGACTTACAACCTCTAAGCAAACTTCGTGATGTTTCCGACATTCTTTTCATTTATCAATTATTAACTGGTGCCCTTCAATCCTGCAATCTTTACCCATCTATACCCATCCCCGTAACCTTAGGTCCACTCCCCTTTTCCGACTCGACCGCCATCGCACAAACTACGGTCAAAGGGAGCCAATTACCAGGATGTTACGAAAAGTCAACGATCTTTCCTCTTTTGACTTCCATCTGAGTAAATCATCCCTTCACAAAGCCTTATATCTTGACCCCGCCCATATTGATCCTGATCGCCTACCTTAATTCTTCTCCTTACGCCTTCTGCCAGTATCTACTCTATTTATAGCTCATATTGTAGCTTATACTTTTTATTTATTTATTATTACTTATCATTTATTGTAGTTTGTAGAATTAGTATTAAGTTATAGCTTGTATTTTTTTGTATTTTTATGGAATAGCTTGTATTAAGCTTAAAAAAATAAATAATAATAGTTCTGTCGAATCAGTTTACTTTTTAAAAATCAAAAAGAACAGTTTTCTAATTTATTTGAGGATACCTTTATTATCTTTAATTTAGAAAGATATTAATTAGTAAAATAGTTTAAAATAAAAAAGTTGAACCGACTTCACAAAAAGCGCTTCAAAGCATAAAATAATTTTTAATTTTATATCTATTACGACATTTTGAAGTCGGTGCAAATCAAACAAACCAAACAACTACAACAAAAATTTTTAATCGTCATTTCATATGATCCCGTGAGCTGAAACGTTCAGGTAGTGTTATGTATTATTTGCAATTGTGGTACTGTAGTTGTTTTATTTGTTTAATTTGCACCGACTTCAAAATGTCGTAATAGATATAAAATTCTAAATTCGGTTCAAGTTTTTTTTTAAAAACTATTTTATTTTCCACTTTTTAGTGTCTTCTACTCTATACAACGAAGAAAGAACCATCCAAATCGTTCCACATCTTAAAAAGTTAGGTTCAACCCCTTACCCCACCTTCATTCCACTAAAATTTTTTTCTCATGGTATCAATCAAGGAACATACTCTACTGAACAGAAAAGGAATCATCGAAATCGGTCCGCGCGTTACGAAGTTACTACCCCTCGCCCTCCCCCACCAGTACCATAGGACTAAATTATTCTACTATTAGCAATGGGGGGATCACACTCTATACAACAGCAAAATAACCATCCAAATCGGTCCACGCGTTACAAAGTTAGATTAAACGCCCACCCCCACCCCAAGGCCACCAAAATTTTTTTTATCGTGGTATCAACCAGGCAGCATACTCTACCCAACAGAAAAATAATTATCCAAATCGGTCCAAGCGTTCCGAAGTTAGACTACTCCCCCCCCCCCAACCCCATCCCTCATCATAGGACCAAATTATTCTCCTATAAGCAATGGGCGATCACACTCTATACAACAGAAAAAGAACCATCGAAATCGGACCACGCGTTACAAAGTTAGGTTCCACCCCCACCCCACCAACATCGTGGTATCAACCAAGGAACATGCTCTACCCCACAGGAATCGAAATCGGCCCACGCGTTACGAGGTTAGACCACCCCTCCCTCCTCCCCCCACCCTAGGCCACGAACAATGAGGGATCATACTCTGTATAACCAAAAAAAAGAACCATGCAAATAGGTCCACGCGTTACAAAGTTAGGTCAATATATTCTGCAGATTGAACTCAGAATTTTTTAATATATGTATGTTCGACTTGCTGTAATCTAGTTAACTTCCCACATATAGGAAGTTATTGTAATGGGCCCGATTTTCAAAATTTTTAGTTTTAATTTTTTTTACATTTCAAAGTCACCATAGTGTTTTACGCATGTTTTTGAACACATGTATGTGTGTATGTGTGTGTGTGCGTGTGTGTGTGTGTGTGTGTGTGTGTGTGTGTGTGTGTGTGTGTGTGTGTGTGTGTGTACGTACGTTCCCACCCACTTTTTTCGACAACGAAATCTCGCGAACAAAAAATGATAACGACTTCGCTATGGTGCCATTCGAAGCGTATTATTGTAAATAAGAACTGAAAGAAATTTAATCAATTTCGGTTCAGCCGTTTTTTTGTTTTAACAAAAAAACTGAAAAAAAGTTGATTTTAGACTTTCTTGAAAAGGATTTCTTCGATGTAATTTGTTCTGATTACGATCGGGACATCAAAAAGTCGGATAATAACAATTTATTATGAACACAAATTGTTTATAATGATGAAAAATTGTTTATAACAATAAATGATTGTTTATAACAATAATAAATTTATAATTATAAAAAATGGTTTTACCTGGTTGAAAATTGATTATGAAAATTGGAAATTGAATACAAAATTGCAGATTGTTCATAGCAATTGAAAATTCTTATAAACAATTGAAATTTTTGTTACCACAAAAAATTTCTTTTATGAATAAACTTTGTTTATATCAATTAAAAATGGTCTATAACAATTAAGAATTGTTTATATCAATTATAAATTGTTTATAACCATTTAAAATTATTAATAACAAATGAGTTCCAAACAGAGTGCATTTATTTGCTTTTCATTAAAAAATAGTGCTATAACGGAATAATTTTTTAAAAAAATTTTTGCATCTAATTACAACGAAATTATCATGATAAATTAAATTCATTAATTTATTTATTTATAAATTTAAAATATCAATTTTTTAAGTATTTTTAAATGAGATACAAGTGGGCGAAAGTTTTTTTTTGAAAAAGATTCTTCTGATCTAATTGGTTCTGATGCAACTCGATACTTAAAAAAAAATCCAGAACTTTTATAGTTTTTTGTAACATTAAAAAAATGATAAATGGTTTAAATAGTTGATATTAATGATAAATAAAACGATAAATCGAATAGTATGAATTTTATTGAGTTTTCACTTACTCGTTTGTACTATAATCATGAAATTTATCGCTATTAACAATTAAATATTGTTAATAATAATTGAATATTGTTAATAATAATTGAAAATTGTTATTAACTGGGAAGTTGTTCGTGTGGACCTCAAGGGTCGCACCAATGATGCGACACCCAGAATCTGGACCTACCCCACTAGTTTTTTCTCCATATCACTTGTGTTGTAATATTTTAATCATGTAATTTGCTGTACGTCATGTTTACATTTACATATAATTCTGTTTCTTCAGTTTTTGAACATTGTATGTCATTCGTTTTTCCTTGTATTACCGTTCCGTTTACATTTTGAGAATAGCACGTAGCACTCGAATATATTTGACAAAATTGTGCATATACCCCAGTTGCAGTAAAATTATTATCATTTGCCATTTTTACAATTAAATATTCCATTTATGCCTCTAAATGGGAGTAATTGTAATAAACAATTACTATACAGGTGTTCGTTCTTATGTGAATGTCATTACCTAGTAATCTTAAAGAACATTTCGAACTTAAAATAACCCAAATGTATGTCTTTGCTTTGTTTGATCTTCTCGAAGTAAATGAGCTTTAAATTTGTCTTCCCTGGACTTCAACCTTTTAATTTTTCGCTGGAGATTTTTTTCTGTTTTTTTCGTGTTTGTGCGTTTTTTTAAATGAACTTAAGCTTTCGGAAAGCTTGTGGGGACCTTTTTCACAAGTGATCTTCGTTAAAATGTAAGCTTTGACTTTGGTAATAGCGATTGATTGCTCTTATTCCACGGTCAAATTTCGCAAAAGTAAAACAAAAGTTTATGAAGGTTTGGTTCTCCATGGCTGAATTCAAATAAAATGAAGTCACATTTGTAACTTACCGATAGACCGCCTCTTTGGGGTGTGACTACTTTGAACTCAATATTTACTATCCGGGGCTTTCTGTGCCGGGTGGTACTTCATCAAAACTTACATCCATTTTACTTTTCGGATTACCCCAATCAGCCGAATGTGAATGAGGTGATTTCTTGGTTTTTATTAATAGTTCATCATTAAATTGACTATGTAGTAGGCTCTGAGGTACTTACACTAGGAGTCCAGTACCTAATATTTGATTTAACACTTTCCCTATTTCCTTTTCTATAAAATAGATAGTAAATAATGGCTAAAATACCTTTAATCATTGATGATGATTTTTTCGTCGTTTTTCTAATATATTGCTTCTGCTTCTTCTGCAAATTCCAATTTTTTTCTCGATCTACCTGGTTCGCTAGGTTAGTTTTGTTTTCATTTAATGAAAATTGAAGTTTTGTTGGTTTTGATTTGGAGTCGTTCATTAATTTTACATTGGACGAAACGTTTTTATTTTGCATAATTTCTAAATATTGATTGCGGGTATTTACATCTGCTCTATGTTTCATTATTTTCTTAAGTTTACGATCTCCTTTTAATTCTTCTTTATTATATGATACTATAACATGTTGATTTTTCTCTGTTAATAATACTTTTAGAGTTTTTTTTAACTTCCTTGTTAGCCGCCCGAAGTTTATATTCTTCACGTTTATTTAATTGATCTAAAATGGAAGTTTTATAACCGTAATTTTTTATTCGCGAGTTCCGCATTCTCTTTAACTTTTAGCCTTGAAACTAAAGCTTTAATTTGGGTATCTTTTTTATCTAATTTTAAAGGCTTCGTTGCTTCCTGAAGTTTCTTATTATAATTTGCAAGTATTTTTTAAAAATCTGTTCTTTTATTAATTAATACCTTACTGCTCTTCACCTCAAGCTGAGGAGCCTTTAGGTGTTGCAAAAGTACAGTTCTTTGTTTAAAAGTGTTTCTATGATCCTTAATTAACTTTGGGATTGTCTTAATCTTATTATTTTCCTTTGTCGCCTTGGTTAATTTATCAATTTTTCTATTTAATTTTGAGACGCTTTCAAATAAATTGTTTTGAATAGATCATTTTTGAAGAATTTCTTTCCTTTTGCAAAACGTTGTGTTTTTCAGTGAGAAGCTCATTTTGTTTATTTGTACTTGTGATTTAATCTTTTAACTCATTATTTTCTTGTTGCAGTGACATGCATTTTTTCTCCAGAAGTAGTTTTTATTTAACTATTGTATGTGATTTTGCGAACATTTCATTTTTCTCTTTTCTAAGTTCATTTATCCTATTTACATTTTCTTGATTTTTATTAGTCAAAATCTCCATTTTTTTGAGCAATAAAGAACTGGATTTGTTCCCCTTTTCCATTTCACATTTCACAACTTTTTAAATGTTTCACTGAATTTTTTGCTTTCGTTCTTATAGTAGGCTACTTAATTTTTAAGCTTTTTAATTTCAATAAAATTATTACTGGTAATTTTTCTGGCTTTTTATTGACTTCTGGTAATCTATGTATTTTACTATTTCCGGAAGTCTGGTATGACTTGGCTCTACAAAAAGGAGATAACGCGTAACTCACCCTCCCTCTTTCCAGTGTGACATCTCTCGCGCAACTTGAGTTCCGTACTTCGTGTTGGCTCTCTAATATATTTCTTCTCTTTCAACCTTGCACGACTTATCCCGAAACCTTTAACATTCATACTGTTATCTTTCCGAATGTTATGATGGGATTCCCCGTGTCTATAGGAATTAATATTTTTCCTGGAATAATTTTCAGATTGGTTCTGTGTATACTGTACTGGGTGCGAGAATTTGTCGTTACTCCTGAACATTGGGTTGCTTGAAGATTGGATGTTATTGATCACAAATCCTTGATCAGTGAGAGATTAATGGCATGATATAGTTACTGGGAAAAAGGGGAATTTTCCCGAAACATGTCGTATCTGGCATTGACTTTCTAAAATTTTATAGTCAGAAATCCTATTGACTACTCTAAGGAACTCAGTTTCATTAGGCAAGCATCAAAATTGCCTCAGAGGTAGGCTTAGTAAGCCTCATTGAAACGTCTGAATGGCCATTTTTTCACACTCCTCCAACATAGGATTGACGTTGTCCACGCAAAGTGATTCGGTGTACACCACACATTCCTTTAGTTTGGAGTACAGCCTGTTCCCGAATTGCTTTACCGTTTCCCCATTAATCTGATGACAGGATCGCATATCTTGCATCAATCCTGCTAGATCTATACTAGGGAGATAGTAATCCGCCAGAGCCTTTTTAAGCTCGTCAAAAGTCTCAAAAGTACGATTTCCACAAATTTCATACGGAATCCCTCTCAGTTTAACCTTAGTGACTATATCTAAAAATGACAACTTATCTATTGTTGTCAAAGTTTTATAATACGCTTGAGAGACATCCAGGAAAAAGCATAAATCTGACTCTGGTTTTTCAGCTGGCGCTGGAATCACTTCAAATATATCGTTCACTAAATTCATTGCTATTTTAAATTGGATCTTATCCTTTCTATTATTCTCACATCACTTAATCTACACACTTAATTTAGTGAACATGAAACTAAGACCCTAACTAAGTAACAGCAATGCAGTACAACAACCATGTCGAAAGAACTTAAACGTAGTAATTCAAAAAAACTCACATTTCTTCGGAAAACAACCCTGAATTAATACCGAACCACATATTCAATTTACAACGGTACGAACAGAAAACCCAAAGAATACAATGAAGGTGCAACGATTTTTCTTAATCTTCCAATGCTACAGAAAATGTACAAAGCCGTGAACAGAAAAAACCCAAAGAATACACCGCCGTGAACAAAAGACCAAAGAATACAACACCGTGAAGAAAGAGACCAATAGAAGATACTAACATTCCTCTTTTTATTATATATAGATTTTCTTTTTACTTATTTTTTAACTGCAACGTTTGTTTCTTACACTAATTTAAACTTTTTAAATTCCAATCACGTTATGTTTTATATATTCCGTCCATAAAAAAATCCAATATCGCGAAAACAAATGCTCGTATTACAAAAACAAAGTGTAGTTTGATCAGTACTAAAAACTATCATTTAAATTCACAAAACTTTAATTCTTATAATTATTCTACTCTATAAGAATTCTTAAAATTGCTAACCTTATTTTTGCGGTGGTAATTAATGCTGCCCTCAATCTGTCTTCTGACTTCTATCTCGCGTTGAATTACTGCTCCTTGAAATCGTCCCTCGTTGGCCCTGTTAGGCTGATGTCACTTTTCTTGTGTATTAGAAACCAAAGAAATAATGGGGAATTCAGGAATGTGGAAAGGTCCGATTGGGCAAAGTTCGGTAGGCCAGTGCAGGAGAAATTGGAAAAAAATTCCCAGCTGCAACATGGAATATCCAATACCTAGAATCTGCAGTGTGACACGTAACCAAACGGTTGAACGAAGCTTTCGTACAGGCCTCGGAATAGATTTCAACCATATTGCTGGGACAAGAGCCTAACTGAAACCCGCCGAGGAGTACGCAGCCTATTCAGGCTGGAAAACATTTCCTGTGAGTAGAATACAGGCTGGTTCTAACGAATTTTAAGAAAAGAAAGAGCTGGATCTCCTTCAGTGACCAAAATACCTCTGAAACGGCTAGGTTGAGAAAAAAATAATATCGAAAAGTATTTCATAGCCTCCTTTGTAATAATAACGTTACTTGCTTCGCCTATGCTGCTTTGTAATAATAACGGTATCTGGCAAAGAACAGCCACACTTACTTCCCTACCTGTAAAAATCCAGTGATTACTCCAGGCATGGTTACAAACTAGGGGTCCAGCTTTACATTTGTGTCCTAGGATAGGGCCGGATGAGCAATCAAGTACTTTTATCCAGAAAAGTCAGCAAGACGTTATAACGCGAGCCATGTTATATGCGGCACTTAAGCTAGTAAAACCCTGGTTGACGATGATCTTCAGAGGTTACTTGAGGCTGAACCATGTACCCGAATCCTGACATTTCTCAGGCGTAGGCTTCATCCTGAAAGCGAGCAAGTGCGGTCACTACAGATCGATCAGTCTAACCTCGCTCCAATAACTATCTCTGGAAAGGGTTTTGGCTTTGCATATTAAGGAAAATTTCGACCCAACTTAATATATAGGAATCAATATATATAAACGAAGTGCAAGTTTATTTACACGGCCCTATATGAGGTGGTGTTCAAGATCAAAAAGTCCCTGCGCTATAAGAAATACAGATGTAGAATGGTCTTTCAACAACGTAGCCACCGAGGCAATCACGTACGCTATGGAAACAGCAAAGATGGAAAAATCCAT
Organism: Leptarthrus brevirostris; assembly: GCA_964036015.1. Classification (NCBI taxonomy): domain Eukaryota; kingdom Metazoa; phylum Arthropoda; class Insecta; order Diptera; family Asilidae; genus Leptarthrus; species Leptarthrus brevirostris. The sequence goes on from OZ038371.1 coordinate 54,728,975, forward strand.
CGGTAGCTCTAAAGAAACTGACTTTACTGGCGAAAACCAGAGGGAATCAACCCACGCAAGACCGGAATAGTAGTCTTCACTAAAAGTATAAGGTAGCAGCATTCAGGGTACCAGGGCTCAATATCTGGACCTTATTCTAGGCAGCGAACTGACTTTGAAACTAAATGCAGAAGAAAGGTTTATTTTCTTATTTTTTTATACGATTTGGTCAAAGCGTAGAGGACAACCCTTTAATGCGTTAGCATGGCTTTGCTCAGAAGGGAATTAGGGTAAGTTTTGCTTTTGCATTACTGCGAGCTAGACAATAGCCCAGAAATGGCCGTCGTGCCGCTCGACCAATTGATCCAGCTCCATCTCCAACAAATAAGCAAACAAAACTGTCTATACAAAATATGCACGAAATGTAAACTTGATCTGAGTGAATTTGTCAACAAAAATTAAAAAAATTTATATTTCACACGTCGCTCGAGTTTTTTAAAAAGTTTAAAGTTTTATTTATAAAAATATTTTACCGCAAAATTCGTGTGACAGTGTAAGTGATCAGACTATGATACAGCTGTCTAGATAGGTGTTTAAATTTTTCTGGATTTACATCTTGGTTTCGGTTTCGTGCGAAAGCATCGAGCAGCTAAAGAAAAGCTAACGCTTTGGTGCTGCTGTTGAGAAAGAGCAAAAGGAGTTTAGTTTTTCTTTATCAGAAATGCTGATCGTGTTGAAAAATTATTTTATATTTCTCACGTCACTGGGGTTTTTTAAAAAGTTTATTTTGAATTTTTGTTGAAAACTTTTTACACCTGCAAGGGACGCGCTATCACGCAATGGGTATACATAGCAATGGCGCGACTAAACCTAATGTAAGGCGTAATGGATAAATATGGACAGAAAATCTTGCCTCTCCAGATTGGAGCAGATACAAAGAATATCGCGAATATGTAGCAGTCACTGGTTCATTCGAAAATACTAAGGCAATTGTGCACCTCAAAGGGTCTTTGTTCTGCAAGGTGCAGGGTACGGCCATAGTAGCTTGTACTGCTCTGATATCTCTTATTTTAGGACCCCATTATTCTGAATTGTTTCCTGCATTGGGATTGTCGCGAAGAACGTCACGCAATCGTCTAACCTTCCGAAACTGTCTGTTTTATGCCCAACATTATTCTGCCCAACCGCAGTCAGTCCATGAATGGCGTATTTACACAGTCGGGCCACTACTTAACAGGTTAACAAGATCTGCAGAGAACACCCCTTTGAACACCTTCCCATTCATGGACGCTACTGTGAGCAACAACACTCGATCCATCAAAAGCTTACCCATGCATTCTAACGCACAACAACTTCGTTCCTTCTGTAGGACTACCAATTTAAAGGCCATTCCCTCAACATTTACTACACTAGCGCAAATCCTCTTTACTTCCGGATTATATATTCTACCCCACAATTTCGGATATCCCGTACATTTGAAAAACTATCATTTTTACTTATAACCATCGGATTCGTCGCGTTAGGATAAGAATGAATTCTTAAAATTCATGTATATATTATAGAGTTGTAATTGTTGTGTTGTATTGACATACTGACGTCGTATTGGTTGTGAGTAATAACATTTATGCCAGACCAATGAGCAACACAATATTAATAGCAATTCAGTATAGTACCTCATAAACGCTAAATGGATCTGACTTCTAATGTCATAATCAAATAAAACGAATTTCGATGCTGGATTGGACAAATACTAATAAAGTCCTTAAAGTCCAAGTCTATCTAACATAAACTTAAAACACCAAATGTAGCCATTAAAGACAATATAAAACAAAACCAAAATACACAAAGGCAATGTGACAGATGCATAAGTGAACAGTGAATTTAAGACTGTGAGTAATTTGTAATCTGGAAAACAACGTAAATAAAATTTGTAAATCCAAGCCACAAACAATTAAAATTCAAAAATGAAATTGAAGGTAACCGCCAGGGATCTCGGTACAACTTGAGTCAAAAAATATGGCCAGGATGAGCCGACAAGAAATCTTCACTTCCAAAGACCGCCTGCTGATCTCTCTCTGCTTGCCTGACCGTCGAGCTGTGATGACATACAGGGTGTTTCAGATCTGACGTGCCAAAATGAGTGGGCTGATTGATCTCAACTAGACAAACAAAAAATTGCGTGGCTGGTGGGGGGAGGCAATCTCAACCGTTTGGGAGTTACAGGGTAATTCATAAATTTCAGTTTTTCATGGTATGCACATTACTCTTTTATTTTTATATATTGACCTATCCAACATAGCAACATCAAACAAACGCTAGAAAACAGCTATCCTAATGACCTTTCCAAAAAAGCTAACACTACTGATGTAGCTCCTACCATTGCACGTACAGTCACTTCCAAAATTGAAAAAAAATGGTTTCCGATTACCTAAAATGCAGCATTTTCTCAAATTTTTTCCAAAATTCATGTAATTAGTACACCTCTCTTTTATTTTTATTGGATTGATCATCTTATTACCTCTAGTCTAGTTGAGGTCTATAACCCTACTCATTTGGGCACGTCAGATCTGAAACACCCTGTATAAAGTGAATATATGGAAAGTGAGAATTTTAAAACAAAAACAGTGTTAAACAGTTAAAAGAAAACTTCGTAAATGGATCAGTGAAAGCTTAAAATAACTTAAAATGAAGACGGAAAATAAACTGTCCAAAGCTTAGAGACGAGAGTAATAGGGAGTTAGACGATACGCAGCTTAAATTTGGATATATCTAAAAACATGCGAAAGGAGGAGGAGATCACGTGGCACCCATTTTTTATTTTTTTTTATTTTATTGACTACAACCTTAAATGACCCAACGGCCTGAGCTAGCAATGTTCGTATTGAAGAGCACGTAGCAAGGAGTATCAATGTTTTGCAATTAGCTCAACATTTACCCAGTTACCGAAACTCAGTACTTGTCTGGGTATCATGTTGGAAAAAGGTCCAACAGATGCGCGTATAGTGAAAAATAGTTACTTTTCAAGCCACGAATCTTGTAACCGGCACAAGGACTGACGAATTGAATCCACAAATGCGAAGCAAAGCCGCCTCTGTGAGAACAAATCTAGCACCAGCCTGCTGTTCTGAACTCAACGAAGGTAGCCAAATGCTAAGCATCGGAGACCCGCTAAACGCATTCAGTGAAGCACAAGTGTACTTGTCTAAAATGGTGGATGGAAAATTAAAAAGGAACGGACTTACCGGACTGTGATTTTTGATGGAGCATAAAAGCGAAGATGACACTAGGATTTTTAATAATTATTTCAATTATTAATTTACTCTTGCAACCGAGTTAAAGTTTATTTGGGGAGCAAGACCGGCGGCACGTCCGTTCCCATTAGCAATCGCAACTAAACGATGTTCCTCTACACCTTGGCTGGCATTTGTACCGTCCACTGGTCTCCAACCCGAAATTTTTGTGTCCAACTCAAACATCCAATGGTTAGGTTAGAACGGCTGCGATTCAAACATCCTATTCACTAAACCGATTTGTATACTTTGTTTCTGTCTTATTGTTTTAAATTTTAAAATGGAAGTTTATTGAACTTAATTCATTTATTGCACAATATTTCTTTGAGTTCACAAAATTTCACTTGTAAATTAAAACCACTGCAAGACTCAAACCGATTACTTTGTACCCCATCAGTTCAGTTCGTCAAGTATTAATTATATTTTGACTCAATATTTTTAGACTTCAAAATTATTTTTACAAGATTTCAATAAGATTTCAAAACCTTTTAATTCATAATTTTTGCCATATATGGATAAAATATTCATTTGAAATTTTAAATTCTTGGTTTTTTGGAAGTTATTCTAGAATCTTTCTTGTTTTTAAATTTTGAAGGACTGTCGTTTTGATGCAAATATGATAAGTTTAAAGAAGAATTGTGTAAAAGATGATCGATGTCATTTTTTGAGTCTTATTTCCAAAGATAAATAAGCACGGTAAGTTCACAAGTTACATGTAACAGTAATTTGTGAGGTCTGTATTGTTTATTAAAAATGTTTCCAATAATCTGTTATATACTTCCCTTGAGCATATAGATTATGCTAGCTCTGTGGAGGAAAGGTTATGGGTAAATTCTTTGTCGGGCGCCACGCAGTTTTAGAGTCTGCGAACTTAAATGTGGCTGGAGTGGAATATGCCAAAACAAAAATTCAAAAACAACTTATATATATTTCACAAATTATAAATTTCATAAACTTCCTAATTCCAACTTAAACTCTTAATTTAGCATCTCTACCTAATTTTACTAAATTATTCAAGCAAAAATAAAACCGGGTTTGTTTGGTTGTTTGGCGCAAAGCATGCAATATCAATCAAAAACAAAACATGAAAATAAGGAAAACAAGAGAACCATGAACGAAATCTTCACTTAATTTAATAAAAAAATTACTTATCTTCCCTGTCTTGGACTCCTTCCTTATCTGTTAACTTCCTTTCGTCCGTTATGGTTCCTCTCCTTAATTTCCCCCTTTGACCTTTGATTTTATTTAGTTGTTTGCACAATTCTTTTTAAAAACTTCACTTTTATTCCGATGCGCTGATTTTTTTTTCCAACTTTCCTTCTTGACCTTTTATTCGCACACTTCTATCACCAAAACTGTCACTGGACTGCCCGCATTACCTACCAAAGTGAGTGGTTTTATAAATTAATCGCCCCTATTATGCCGATTTGAGGGGATATTCTTCCAATACGGGGAAATTGCATAAATTTAATAAAATTAAATTCAATATTTTTGAATAAAAATTATCTCTATGAATTTAAGAGCATTTTTGTCTAGTTGGAAAAATTCTATTTCGACAGGAAGTCCACTAAATCTGCGTTTTTGTCGGAAGTTGACATCCGGTTTCACGTGCTTCGAAATGTCTTTATTCCATCGTTCTGTGTTTTTAATAACAAACCACCTCAAACTTTGGGTTACGAACAGCCCTATAGGTCATACGTTTATCTTCGGAAAATAAAGTTTCTGTTTTGATTTCGGTTGATTTATTTCGAGGTTAAGTGGACGGCTTTTACGTGTCTCTAAGGTGTAGTGTGGAAGCCCAGGACAGGTAAGTACTTCAAAATGATTTACATTACTATTATAATTAATTTGCAAGTGAAAATTTCTTAATATTTGATTCTTTTCAGGTTTTACAAAAAAATTGCCTTCGCTGACCCTTTTTGGCTTCACAACATACGTTAATCGATTCTATCTAATAGAACCAGACCGAAAAGAGCAAATAAGAAATGTCACCGTTGGAAAATGTTTAGTAACTATCGATGAAAAGAAGGAAGTTTTGGCACGAATCCTAAATTTTCGTGGAAAACACATCATATTAAAGAAAGGTAAAAAATGGTAAAAATGGAGAACCAGCCGGAGAGATCGTATTGGCAGAATATTCAGACTTAGATGAAACCAAGCAGCCAAAGAAGGACGTTAAACAGCTAACCAAAATGATACATCCGTCTAAAAAACTTAGCCAAGGGGAATATCGTAAAGCACAGAAGTTAATTGAAGAATTTGCAGATATCTTTGCAATAAATGACGGGGACTATGGAAGAACATAGAATCGGCACAGGTGATGCTCGGCCAATTAAGCCACCGCCAAGAAGATTACCGCTAGCCAAGCGGGAAGAACATTATGGTTGAAGGAATGCGCAAAGATGGACTAATAGAAGAGTCGAAGAGCCCGTGGATGTCTCCAGTGGTGCTAGTGAGGAAGAAGGACGAGAGCACGCGATTCTGTGTAGACTATCGTCGACTAAATAATGTTTCAAAGAAAGATTGTTATCCACTACCCCGAATAGATGACACACTAGATACCCTGTCAGGATCCAAGTGGTTTTCGACGTTGGACTTAAAAAGCGGATATTGACAAGTGGAGATTCATCCAGATGACAAAGAGAAAACCGCATTTTTGGTGGGAAGTGGATTATGGCAGTTGAAGGCTTTGGACTTTGCAATGCCCCAGCAACATTCGAACGCTTAATGGAGTGCGTTTTGTGAGGATTAACTTGGAAAACCTGCCTGGTATATTTGGCTGACATCATTGTAATTGGAAGAAGTTTTGAAGAACACCTAGAAAATTTACGGAAAGTGTTGAAGAAACTGAAGTCAGCCAAACTAAAACTAAGCCTTAAAAAATGTACCCTCTTCAGAGACCAGGTTAAATATCTTGGGCATGTGGTATCAACAGAAGGAATAAGCACCGATCCTGAGAAAATAGCTTCAGTGGAAAACTGGCCCACTCCACAAGATAAACACGAGCTGCGAAGTATTCTAGGACTAGCAACGTATTACAGGCGCTTTGTGAAGAATTTTGCGGATGTAGCAAGGGAACTGCATAAGCTAACCGAAAAGGATAAAGCATTTGTGTGGACAGAAAAGGCAGAACACAGCTTTAGAGCACTAAGACGGGCGCTTTGCAACGCACCTGTGCCAACTTATCCAAAAGCAAGTTATGTTGGTATTGGCGCTGTTTTGTCACAAAAACTAAACGGACAAGAAAAAGTGGTGGCATACTATAGCAGAGCTTTATCAAAAGCAGAAAGAAATAACGGCACCACAAGGAAAGAACTTTTGGCTATTGTTGATTCAACGAAGCATTTTCATAAATGTATCTATGGATAAAGACTCACTCTCCGAACAGATCGTGCAGCGCTGATTTGATTAATGCAATTTAAAAATCCTGAAGGACAAGGCACGATGGCTGTAAAGACTTCAATCCTATGATTTTGAAATTATTCATAGGAAGGGTAGATCCCATGGAAATGCAGATGCACTTTCACGACGGCCATGTAAATCGGAGTGTAAATACTGTTCCCGTCTGGAAGGAAAATGCGACCATGTGACTGTACAAAGAACAACTGTCGTACCCTTGACAGGATGGAACAATGAAGAATTTCGAGCACCACAACCAGAAGACGAGAATATTTCTCCAATTTTGACGTGGAAAGATAACGACGAGAGGCCCCAATGGAGAGACAGAAGTACAACGTTGAAGAGCTGCTGGGCGCAATGGAATTCGCTTTGCGTTGAAGATGGAATATTGAAACGCAAATGAGAAACACCCGACGAGTCATCATGCCGGATGCAGGTATTGGTTCCCAGGAACAAAATAAGGGAGGTGCTGGAGGAATTCCATAACGGTGCTTCGGGAGGACATCTTGGTGTCAATAAGACTTTGGAGAAATTAAGAGAACAATTCTACTGGCTACATATTCGGGAGGATATGGAAGACTGGTGTGGAAGATGTACCGTTTGTGCTTGTAGCAAAGGATATCACATCAAAACAAGGGGAACTATGCAACAATACAACGTAGGAACACCTTGAGAGAATTGCGATTGACGTTGCCGGACCATTTCCTGAGTCAGATCAAGGCAACCGATGCATTCAAGTCGTAATGGATTACTTCAGTAAATGGCCAGTAGTATATGCAATACCAAATCAAGAAACAAAGATAGTGGCAGAGGAGTTAGTAACAAACTGGATATGCAGATGCCGACTAGAACTTGTGGTGACTTAGTGTGGTGGAAATGAATAACGGAAATTGCTAGAACTAAGTTGCTAAACTTTCTAGAATTAAGCTAAGTAGTATAAATAGGGCTGAGTAGCAGCCTAGTCAGTCAGTTGTATTTTAATCAGTGAAGTGATAAGATTTAATTGTTAAAGTGAAACGTAATATTGTGAAGAAATATTGTCAAGGAAATTGTTAAACGAACTAATTAATCGAAGTGAATAAACTTGTGAACATTTGTGATTAGAAATAACTGTCTTAATTAATCCGTCGAGCCCGAAGAGCTCCATTTACGTTACAATAAGAAATAGCAAGACTGTCTCGAATTAAGTTTTATAATATATTTTCCAAGCCATCATTAAATCATTTTAGTCTATCGAAATTTCACCATTCAATTATTTTAATGTGACAAATGAGATGTTTAAAAGAAAAGTCATCACAAGAAGTCGAAGGTGTAGAGTTTTTACTAGGACAACCGCAAAGAATAGTGTAATAAATCAATTAAGCTCAGCATAAGCATAGGTTCTGCACTTAAGCCTACCAGAAAGCATGCAAGTGATTCACTGCAGTTAGTATATTTTTCCCGTAAAAAGGATAACAGCTGACTATTCCATCAACAAATGTAAATGAAATCATGTGGACGATTTTCCTAGAAATATTGCGAACATAAACTTACTGACATACCTCAAATTTGAATTAGTTTACAAGTTTTAGTTTTAAGATAAGCCTTGTAGAGCAATCAAGTAACAATTAAACGTTTGTTCACATATTAATTTTTTCAATATCAGTTTTTCTTGATCACCCACTTTCCTCTCTATCGTTCTCTATCTCTCTCTCTCTTTTGATATCGTCTCTTGTCGTTGCAAAGTTAACTCAATAAAAGCTCGTTTTGTTTTGGATATCAATGAATATGATAGTTATACTAACAAACTTCAAGAGAGGAATTTGAAAATAAGTAACATTTATTGAAGACAATTTATTATTATTGTATGCAATTAAATTTTCCTATACGCAGTGGATTTCCTAAACAAATGAATAAGCCCGTCAAACAAGAAAGAAAATACGCGCTATATTGGAATCCTACTTCACAAATTTTAAATTTGTTTGCTATTCAAAGAAATTTACTTTTTTACTTAGCGCATTATCTGTAAACTATTTTACTTTAATTACAGCACAACACTAAATTTCTTATAAATAAAAACACACGTAAATTCACTTAAACAATTTTTATTATTTATTAAATAAATAATTTAAATATAAATTTTAAATTTCAATCTTCATGTGTTCTTTAGATGTACATAAGCAGGCACTGATGTCTGTTGTCATTTATAAAAAAAAAGGAAAAATAAGCGTATTATCTATTATAATTAAGTTTAATTGACTCACATGTTGTTTAACCCGACGATCCTCGGCCCCAGGGGTGCATATTTAATGCCAGTTCCTCGGTGCTGTAGATTTACATAACACGAACTTGACAGACCCATTCGCCCTGGCTAGGTCTGCCAGCTCGTTGTGCAGAGTTGGCCATTCTACACCAGCGGGAGCTCTTCGAGGATTTCTTAAGATTTCTTTAACTTTCCGCGTCAACATTTTAAACAAAGCTAATTTCTCACAAAAATTATTTCGGTAACCGCACAGCAGTTTCTCACAAAATCACGATTGTAACCACAAAGTATTTGACGTGCACAATCTTTAGAATAATTTCACAGAAAACTATGAAACATACGGGTCTTAAATTTCAAGAGTTAGATATATAAAATAGTTTTTAAAAAAAAAATTAAACCGACTTCACAAAAGCGCTAAAAAGCATAAAATAATTTTTAACTTTATATTTATTACGACATTTTGAAGTCGGTGCAAATTAAACAAACGAAACAAACCTAAGATTTGGCCACAACGTATAAAAAAAATATTTAATCTTCATTTCTTATTTAACTTTTCACTTTTTAGTGTCTTCATATGTACGACTCGAAGAATGCTGCTCGTACGAACAAAGCAATTTCAAAAGTTGCAGGGGTAGTGCACTAATAAAGTTAGCCGGCAACATATTACGAAATAAGTCACGGTCACCCTTAAGTGCCCTCACCTTAGAAAATTCTTAACATGACCCTAGTGCCCCACTCTTCTCTATACAGTAAGAGAGAATTATAGTAGTTAGAGAATTATAGTAGTTGGAGAATTATCGTAGTCAGAGAATCATCACAGACACTTTAGGTACAAAATTGTTATTATCTATCAATCGGGAAACGTATTCTGCACAACCGAATCAAAATCGGTCTATGCCTTATGAAGCTAGGCACCGCCCATCCTCCAACTCTCACCATAAGCAAACATTTTCATCAGATTTCAAATAGATACTTTATGCATTCAGAATAATCTAAATCAGTCCACGCGTTACAAAGTTAGGTTTCCCCAACAAAAAGGAATCTAACGTCCCCACTGCACACTACCCAACTTATAAATTTTTGTCGTCGTATCAGTGGGGCAACATATTCCACACATCACGAAGTTAGACTACTTTACCGATATCACTGAAATGGATACTAGGCGTGGAAAGAAGTTGTTTTCCCAAATTTGAACCTGCTACATGCTCTTCAAGCGGGGGTAGAATATGTTGAAACTTAAAAAAACCCCCTTTTTCGGTATTTAAAAAAAAATTTCATTTTTAGTCTCCGCCAGGTTATGTATGAACTTCCATTTGAAGTTTAAGGAAAAAATATTTTTGCACACTCACTCATATAATATTATTTTTCACACGTGATAATTTATACATTAATTGCCGCCGAATTTCACACGGTTTCGTACCCTTGTCATTCAAACAATTTTCGACCAAAAAATGCCTTCCTGGTATCATTTATTTCTTCGTTTTATTTTTTTTTACATAATTGTAAATATATATATAAAGAAAAATTAACCCTAACAAAGCTGATTCTTCAGTTGAAAACTCGAAAAGAATCAATAAAATCAAAATGATTATTAAAAAGCCGATATATAGATGTAATAGGCTCATGCATACCATAGTTAGTGCGGTGGTAGGGAATATGGAGAATTAACCGCGACTTGCAAGCAATCGAAGGCAAAAATAATTCTAAAGTTGTCGCGTCGGCCGCGAAGGGCAAATCTTACGAATCTACGCTGTACAGCCTCAAATGTGATTAATATGAGTCGCACAAAAGGGAGACCACACAGGACAAGCATACTCCAAAACAGGTATTACGAACGTAAAGTAAAAAAGTTTAGTTATATATGGGTCATTAAAATCCTCAGACCATCGCTTTACAAAGCTCAGAGTAGAATTAACTTTGTTTGCAATAGTGTTGACATGGTAGTCAAATGAAAAGGTTGTTTTTAGCACGACCCCTAAATCTTTGGTCTTGTCAAGTCTGTTCAGAGAGCCACCGTATAAGGTGTAGTCGAAGTGCACTGGATTCCTTGATCGAGAGAGCGAAATAATAGCGTACTTGCTAATATTTAGAGGCACGAAGTTTGTAGAACAGCAATTATGAAACCCGACTTAATCAAAGCGTAATAGTGCACAGTCATTCGCACTTGAAATAACGCGGAAAATGTTGGCGTAATCAGCGTAACGTAGAATTCTCGAATTAAGGATACATCATTGATGACATGATAAAATCAACGGTCCTAGATGGTTGCCTTGAGGAACACAGGAGGTGGTATAAATATCGTTAGAATGTGTTGAATGATGATTCCTAAAAGTAAAATAAAATTAAACCAAGAATTATTTACTGAATTGATACACATACTTACCTGAGTACCTGGGACATCATCAGGTACAATGAATTATGAAAAAATCCATCTGAAATGAAAAGAAAAACAGAATTAGATTGAAATATGATAATAAACATGAATAATACACAAAAACATTGAATTTCATTTACACAAGAAATCGTTTGAACAATGTAAACAATTTCTTGGCGAAACAACAACACAGGCAATTTAAATTTTGAAAATTCTAATGGAATAACAAATAATGCGTTGGTCCAAGGCAATTAACTCAACAAATACACAACACTAAACAGAATTTGGACAATTTCAAGCTCTTTGTACAGGCATGACAGGCGAAATTCAAGAAATTCAAACACCTGTGACAGATCTTGCACTTTTATCAAAAAACTTGAAAATTGAACCAATTTCATAATTTAAACGCACACAAATGATTATCACGGCACTATTATTACTTAATAAACCATTACTCACCTGTTTAATTATCCCTAATCAATGTAAACACTTAAAAAGGTAATGACACGACACTCGCATCTTACAAACCTCGAACTGTCAAGTTTATACGTAGAAACCACCTGACATATCAAATCAAGGTGATTTTTCGCGTAGAATACAGTGGCGTTGCCAGAATTAACGCGAATTGCGTAATTTTCCTTTTATTCGCGATTTTATAAAATTGTATTCACGCAATAAGAGGAAAAGAGACAAAAAGTATAAAGGAGATAGAATGAAAATCACGTTCCACAACGACATTATTCAAATATGACTACCAATTTTGAATTCCGCTATGTTATAACAAATTTGCTTTTCTTAAAAATATTGTGAAAATTTTAATTGAAATTTATAAAATATTGTGTTCAATCACTGGCCAATTCATTTCTCCACCAATCAATCATAAATTTGTGAGAAATAAAATAAAATGCATGGAGAAATTGCAATTATGGTTGTGGATTCTGATGACAAAATGGCGGCTCAAAGGCTATAAAAGAGCTGGACAGAGGTATCGGCCTCTTAGTTTTTCTGAAATTTCAAGGAGTAAGGTCGAGTTCCAAGCAAGGTTGTACATTTTTCTTTAAAACAAATTGTCAGCAAATTCCTGCATGCCTAGTGGACATTGGGATTTTACATGCAATTTGTAAAAACAAAATTTTTAAATCTTTATTTCCTTTCAGCTTTTTTTTATTATCTTTTTTTATTTCTTTTTGTTTTGAATTATTATTTTCTTTGGTAAATTATATTGTGAAGATTAGTGTTAGAATTAAGTAGGATAATTGAAATTAAATTGAATTATAAGCTCACATAAATCTTATCAATTTATTCATTTTTATATTAAACAGAATGTGTACCTTGAAATAAAACATGTTACGTGCAATCAGACAGATAGGAACGAATCCAATTAACAAAAATTAATGGAAATCCTAGAAAACATAACTTACGAACAAGAACACTGTGGTTAAGGTTTGTAGTGGAAGTTTAGAGCATTGCATAGCTTCAAAAATTTTACCAATACAAGATAAGTTGACAATGAGGTGATAGTTTGACATGTCACACTTTCTTCCCTTCATATGTAGGGGAATGATGACAGATACTTTACAGGTTTCCGGAAAAACACCGCAACAAATAGATAAGTTAAATAAGTGACAAAGTATAGAAACTAGGCACATGGTACAGTTTTTTGCAAAGCCAACAGGGATGCCATCAGGACCACACGAGAAACTATCAGCCAAACTAGAAATATGCTTTAGAACAGCATCCTCGTCAAACACTAGGTCTTTGGTTTCAAGAGTATTCGGAGCAATCCTCATCATATGAGTAAGATCCTTATCTCTAATATCAGTATGTAGTCACAAATGCGGTCAAATAGTCACAATAAGATATATCAAGTGCAGTTCAAAATTGATTGCGTAACATGGAGTAAACGTAGTAGTCAGCATCACTCCATGAGGAACAAAACCGTTTCCAAACTCTATTCTTTAGATTCTTTAAGTGCTTCACAGAACTATTGAGCCAAGGCTGACATGTACGCGAACCACGAGACCTTGAAACAGGAACACAATTAGTAAAACAAACAGAAAGAGAATCGTAAAATAATTTTACAGTATTATCGATGTCACGCCCATTTAGAACATTCGTCCAATCACAAAGCCAATTATTAAGTTAAGAATAATCAGCCTTGCTGTAACAAAAATTACTTTAATCAGAAGATGCCGTCAATGCAGAAGCAAAACCAAGAATGATATGCAGTGCAGTGTGCTTAACAACAGTACTCGAGCAGTCAGATAAGAACAACAAATCCAGAAACTTGCCCGAGTAATTCATCACGCCACAGGCCTGTGATAAACCGCAAGAAGCAATGGAATCTGTGAAGGCCGAAATGTTCTGTGGACCAGCCGAAAAAGATGGTAGTAGGCAATCGTTGTCTAAGGAGCGCTTCCAACTGACCCAAGGCATATTAAAATCTACATGAAGCATCTTTCGACACAAGTAGATATCAACTCATAGCAATAGAGGGCGATCCAGGTGGAATATAGACGGTGGCAATGTATACGTTTTTGTGTGGGAGCCTGAGAATCACACAAAGGAATTCGAAGGGATCAGATCCGGCAACATCAACAACCATGCAAGAAATGGCATGGCGGACAGCGCAGAGAACACCACCGCCTACCAGAGCATCGAGAATGGAAGGGTGGCGGTCGCGGCGGAAAACTAAATACTCAGAGCCAAAAAGTTCAGCGTCTGCAATTCTTCCACAAAGCCAATACTCAGTCAGGCAGACCACGTCGAAACAATTATTCATCGAGCCAATGAAGAGTTGAGTCGTTTAGAGCGCAGTCCGGTTACGTTGACTTAGTAAAGGGAGAGCTCACTGTTGCGTTTTTTGATCCTTGATCCAATTAAGCTCCGATCAGTCCCACACGAGAAAATATGACGTGGAAGCTCAGCCGGTCTCAAAGTCACCGCTGTAGTTACAGGTCTCGCCATATTGACCGCGGTGCAATCAGGCGTATCAGATGGTGATACAGCGTCAGCAACAACGCAAGAAGTTTGAATTGTTGATGCTGAACTGGAAGCCGGACGCAGGCCCAAGACACCACTCCTAGTAGAAGAGGGTGCAGCAGCAAGAGAGGGAGCAGCAGTCAACTTCAACGATATATTAGGAGATCATATGTCCTCTGGAGTGCCAGCAAGCGGAGCCTGATTCCTGCTGCGTCTTCGCCTAGAGCGTTACTTCGTAGAAGGTGGTATATTGAGAGAGGGAGGCGTAGCAGCAGGAACTGCACGTCAGACGGGATCGTTTGAATAATATCCGAATTGTCCTTCGCAGCCGATGACAACGATTCCATATGCCTTCTAAGAAGTTTCAAATTACTCCCAATATCATCAACAAGGAGAACAGGATTTGCAGCAGCATTCGCATAATGTGCAGGATGAGCAGTTGCACACCATGTATGTCCTCAATAGAGCAAGACATAGTTGTTATCTTATAAGAGATATCATCCGACTTATCCAGCAGCAAGTCATAGCTGACTCCATATTATTGTACTGAGGCCAACAGGTCATCAAACTTTCGATTCAATACACAAAAAACGTCAAATACTGCTTAAAGGCTGAGCAGGCTAGTAGTAATGTTATTGAGATTTTTAACCGTCCAGTCCTGCTCAGTGGAAATACTGTTTACTATGTTTCTCATTAACCTAAAGACGTGAGAAGGCCTGATGTACAAGCATTCTTAACAAGTGCTGACAGAGGAAGAGGATGTTTTTAGATTCTTCTTTAAGCAAAAACTTCTTAATAACAACACTTTAAAACCGTTCGGTGAAGGACCAGGCCGACAAAAGCAGGCATTTAAAATATAAAACTATATAGGCAGACCCGAGTGCAACTCAGAAGCGTAGAAACATAGGTGATCTAGTCCCAAAAATCCTGGTACGCTGGAAATCGTGGTGGCGAAATTAACCGAAATTAGATGAGGTGGAAAGGCTTCGAGTGCAAATTATATGGTTGGAAAGCTCACGCTAGCAGGAGATAAACCTAGCTGAGAGCAGAGACGACGCTTAACGCGAAAGACGTCAAAAGTTCCAAACATAAGAGGCGGACAGAGTGAAAATAAGAGAGGACAGGTCACTTTCCATGTTGAACAGGCATACAACAGAACATATTTTACCTTCGACTCGAAGATCCGAAGTTTCATGCGTCTGGATGTATTGTTATTGCGCCAAATTTATTCACCTGTTCTATTTGCTGCTTTTCAAATAAACTATATTTTGTGTCTTTGAGTTTAAACTCATAAGTTGGCTTTTAGCAACACTGATATGAAGCTCTTTTCTGCGATCTTCTCTATTCAGGGCTTCCGACATTTGAGCTACATGACTCTGTATTGGGGATGGGCCTACACTATCGGCATATCCGAAATGCGTAAGATGATTAAAAAGTTTCCATCTGATTTCTCGCGACATATGGCGATTCACTATACATCAATAATGACTATCAAGAAAAGCAAAGTTGACAATATGCAACCTTGTCTCACTCCGTTCAGCAGTTGCGTCTGCCAACTGCAGGCTTTTGGAGGTCGGTGATTCTTCAGGCTCGGATGAAGAGAAATTTTATAGATCTCCAGGTAGGTCACCTTTTCTGCCTTTTCTCGTAGCGCGTTGATGTAACGTGTGATTTTTTAAGAAGTTTGTTGTCCGAAGCGAAAACATTTATTCCAGCGATAGCCAATTTGCCAGCTGACAACTTATCTGTGATCAGTTTGGTTCGTGGAGTGTAGTATTCAGAAGGATCCGTATGAGTCGATTCGCCATCATGGTGCTGTGTCCGTTCACTTTAGGGAAGGTTCTGCGGAGAGATCTAGGTTTACGAGCTTATTAAATCCAAAAAAAAGTCAGCAAACAAAATTGCCGCATTTGGAGTGAATAAAACCCGCAAGTCTTTTTAATGAGACGCGATTATATCCACAAACTGTAACTGTTTGGTGTACTTTATTGGCTGGTGGAATCATTGGTCCACATTTCTTTAAAAATTATGCCGGCCAGAACGTTACAGCCAATGGAGAGCGCTATAGATTCATGATTACTGACTTTT
The DNA here is from genome assembly GCA_964036015.1 of Leptarthrus brevirostris. Classification (NCBI taxonomy): domain Eukaryota; kingdom Metazoa; phylum Arthropoda; class Insecta; order Diptera; family Asilidae; genus Leptarthrus; species Leptarthrus brevirostris. The sequence continues at coordinate 54,745,329 of OZ038371.1, forward strand.
CGTTCCCCCATTGAATGGTATTAATGTGCAAGGGCTTTGGTTTCAATAAGTCGACGCAACATGAACACACAGAGTGCACTACAATCAATTTATTCAGGGAAACTTTCGGTGAGCGCATAATTTCGCGTAATGTACCTGTGAATTGGCCTCCAAGATCGTGCGATTTAACAAAAAGTAGTCGACAATTTTACTTCCAGATTGCGCTTTAGTAGAGCCAGTCGCGGTGTCCATATGCTCGCAACCAAACAGTAATGGCATAAAATTATCTTTCCAATAAAGTCATACTATGTCCATTACCACGATTTGTCTGTTTTTTTTCATTCTAAAGTTATATACCTCTAAAAGAACACCTGTCAACTGCGCTTGTAACATCAGTTCTGAGATATGACTGTATTTTCGACCATGTGGCATCACTGACCCACAGTCGTCTTCCACTCTCTAATACTCTCACGTACTTTGCATCACAGAAAGTATTCATACGCCTTTTCCCATTTTTGGTTGCTGGTTCGTCGGTGTTATGACGAAATGCATCAACTTATTGGAGCAATGGGGTGAAATATGCACTTACATGGGCGTACTGCTGCCGTGCATAAGTGAAAATTAGCCGAAACAAGATAGCACACTTAGATACACTTAGAAAACAGTTTTTCCAGCATTTTGAAATAGTTGTTTTTGCCTAAAGAAGAGTATATGCGAAATTGTTTGGACTAGTATTAGGTGGCTAGTGTAAGGTGGCTTTTTGTTCTTAAAGAAGGACCTATCGATATCAAGTTGCTGCGAGGGACAAAATTCAACAAATAATTCCCAATTTGCGTTCCTGTTGCCAAGTCCAAACTTTCCCTATACATTCTCCAGGCTGATGTAGATAAAGCCATGTTAGCGTCGAAATTTGACATAACTGTTTTTATGGGTATGACAGCAAATCCCGAAAAATAAAATCCTCAAAGCAAAATCCTGAACGTAAAAATCCCAAAAAACTAAATCCCGAGAGGTGGGCTACCCATAACCATTTCCAATGGGAGGCGGAGTTCCCTTCCAAAGAGCAATCTGGCAGGGGTTTGTTTAGTGCTGTCTTGAATACTTGCTCTATACGATAGTAGTAAATAAGGTACGTATTTGTCCCAATCTCGTTGATGGTTATCCAGAAATTTTGCTAAGTAATCAAGTATCGTCCGGTTAAACCTTTCTACTAGGCCATCAGATTGCGGGTGGAGGGCGGTAGTGCGAGTTTTCTCTATTCCAAAGCGATTTAATGTTTCCTGGAATACCGAGCTTTCGAAATTTCTGCCCTGATCCGAATGTAGCTGCAGTGGGGCTCCAAAACGACTGAAAACTGTTGAAATCAAAGCGTCGGCCACCGTTTCTGCCGTCTGGTCCGCAACTGGTATTGCTTCCGGCCATTTCGTAAAATAGTCCATGCAGACTACTAGGTAGCGGTTGTCTCGTTCGGTTCTGGGAAGTGGGCCTAGGATGTCCACTGCTACTCGCTCAAATGGCGCCCCAACATTACAAATCTGAAGCGGTGCCTTCGTCCTAGGTCTGGGTCCTTTGCGTGACTGGCATAGTACGCATCCTGCGCACCAATCTTTGACGTCTGTGCTGGAACCGATCCAGTAGTAACGCTGCTGGAGTTTGTTCAAGGTCTTAGCAACACTGAAATGTCCGCCCGTTGGCGAATCTTGAACCTGATTCAATACGAGTTTGCGCAAGGTTTTAGGCACCAATATCTGCTTGAGGACCTTCCTTCCTTGATCAAGGGTTCGTATAACGATGTTGTTTTCGATAGTCAGCGTAGACCACATAGACCAGTAGGCTTTTATTTCAGGGCTCAAATTTTTAACAGTGTCCTTTGTAGGTCGGTTTCCCGCTTGAAGCCAGGTTCGTAGTTGTTGCAGGGTGGGGTCGTGCTCCTGATGTTCAGCCAAATCCCCTTGAGCTGTGACGATGCGAGCCGTTATGGCTTCTTTTTCCTCAAGTCGTTGACAATAGAGGCAGTTTGAGGTTGTACATGGCCGGCGAGACAGAGCATCGGCATTGTTGTGTTTGTTTCCTGCTCGTTGGAAAATCTCGAAATCGAACTCCTGCATGCGTTCTATCCAACGTGCCACTTGACCTTCTGGAGAACGAAAATTCATCAACCATCTCAACGATGCGTGGTCGGTACGGATGGTGAATTTTTGACCAAGCAGGTACGGCTGAAAGTGAGCACACGCCTTCACAATTGCTACCAGCTCCTTCCGGGTGACACAGTAATTCCGCTCTGGTCGACTGAATGTCTTACTGTGGTATTCTATTACTCGCTCCACACCACCTTTGACCTGCGATAGTATGGCACCCCAAGCGTGTTGACTGGCATCAGTGTCGAGAATGAACGGCAGACTTTCATCTGGCTGTGCTAAGATAGGGGCGGTTGTCAGTCGGTCCTTTAATGTTTGAAAACTTTCTTCGCATGCATCTGACCAACAGAATTTTCGCCCTTTTTCCGTAAGCTCGGTCATCGGTTTTGCAATAGCAGAAAAATTATAAACGATTCGTCGGTAATATGAACACAATCCGAGAAATGACTTTTTTTTTTATACGATGTGGCCAAATCCTAGGGGACAACCCTTTGATGCGTTAGCATGGTTTTGGCCGGAAGGGAATTTAGGGTAAGGGAAGTGAGGAAACTTGAGTCTTGTTTGCATTGCTGCGAGCTAGACAACAGCCCAACAGCCCAGAGACGGAGTGGATTATTTTTATTTCTTAATAAAAGCTCACGGTCATCTGGTCTCGAACCCGGGACCCATGGCATGTTGGTCTTGCCGCTCAACGCATTGATTCAACTCCGTCTTTATTTGTTTTTGGTATGGGCCAATGCCGAACGGCAGCGGTGTTCTCAGGATCTGTAGATACTCCCTTAGCGCTTATCACGTGCCCGAGAAATTTAACCTCGTGTTGACATAGTTGACATTTCTTAGGGGAGACTTTAAGACCGGCGGCTCTTAATCATGCCAGAACGAGGCGCAAGTTCGTCACCATCTCCAAAAACGTTGAACCATGCACAATGACGTCATCCAAGTAAACCAACGAAGCTTGATGAGGTATCCCTTGAAGTACCACTTCCATGAGCCGCTGGAACGTCGCAGGGGCGTTCGTAAGCCCAAATGGCATCACGGAAAACTCCCACAATCCATTGCCCGTGGTGAAGGCTGTTTTTTCCTTGTCATTATCGTCGACTTCTACCTGCCAGTATCCAGATTGCAGGTCTAGGGTCGAAAACCACCTGGACCCAGCCAGGGCGTCCAGGGTCAAATCTATGCGGGGCAGTGGGTAGGAATCTCTCTGGGAAACTTCATTCAACCGCCGGTAGTCGACGCAAAAACGCATGGAACCATCTTTCTTCCTAACCAGTACTACCGGGGATGTCCAAGGGCTGCTGGAGGGATTAATGATGCCTTGTTCCTTCATTTCTCGCACTAGCGCCTCCGCTTCTTCCCGCTTAGCCAGAGGAAGTCGTCGAGGGGGTTGCTTGATCGACTTACTAGCACCCACATCGATTCGATGTCGTAATAAATAAGTTCTTCCCAGGTCACTTTTCGTCTTTGCGAAGACATCCTGATGTTCCAAGAGTATTCTTGTTAGTACTGTTTGTTCTTCGCTCCCGAGTTGGCTGACTGACTTTTCGAGTAGAGAGAGTAGCTCCGGCGGTAAATTATTTGGTTCAGGGCTTCCTACGGCGGCGGGACTGATGACGTCGGCGTTAGCTTCAGCTGTGGCGAGGATGGTAGCGGCCCTAAGTTCGACGGGGCCCGAGGACAGGTTAGTCACTTGTGCAGTTGTGTTCCCATTGTGTGAGAGGCCAACAGTCGGCGCTACCCAAAGTTCAGGCGTTGTATCCCTCGGAGAAAGTAGCACAGTTTTCTTATCTCCTAATAAAGGGTTTGACACTGGTACTAAGCACGTTGATGTTGGAGGTAGAGTGTGGTTGCATAGCGTTCTTACGAATATGTCGTTGTCCACTTCCAGAATTGGAATAATTACTTCCCCTATTTGAAGGTTGTGCCTCTCTAGGTCGATAAAACATCGATGTCCTGCGAGGAAGTCCATTCCGAGGATACAACTATCGAAGATATCAGCAACGTAAAAATGGTGAGTCGTCGTAAAGTTTTCGATACTAATTGATAGGTCTACCATTCCTTTAATCTGACTTATTTCCCCCGTAACATCCCGAAGGTATGTCAAACATGATCTAATGGGTATGGAGTACAGCATCCGATCTAATATTCGTGTGTTCACTATACAATGACTAGCGCCAGTGTCCACAATCATATTACATGGTACTCCTCCGATTCGTCCTGCAATTCTTATAGAACTGTATATAACACTTTGACCCACTGTAATGATCGCAGGGACTGGTAGCGTCGGGATGTAGGGTTCCCTACAAGGTGTCAACAACGAAGCGGATGGCGGGTCCATAGTTGATCCGTCATCGATGAGTAGTGTATGGTTGACAGTGGGTGCGTTTTGTAGGCTTGTTGACGGTACCTGGGTGTTGAGTGTTCCGATTGTCGATATGTGAGTGTGGTGTGACGTGTTGTTGGGGTGTGGTTGGTTTTCGTAGGACGTTGTGTGGTTATTAGCCTTTATGATAGCACGCTCTTGTATGCTGTGGTGGTTTGTGGTGCATGTGGTGTTGGTGTTTTGAATGTTATCGTTTGGTCGTGTTTTTTGGTTATGGGTGTGTTTTCAGTGTAACTTTGTTGCTGGTTCAATGCGTCGTATGTTTGGTGTGGAGCTTTTCTTACGCAAGCTGGTCCCCGCTCCTCGGAAACAGTGAATTGCGGTTTAACTGTTCGTTCTGGCCGGTCCATGATGCATCTAGTAATGGAGGTATCGTGAATGATGATGTCGTAGGCTGAGGGTGAGTTGGATGGATAGCGTCTTCTCTCTCAATGTTTTGTTCGACCGTAACGTTGAACTCCTCGCGATCTCGTTGAGTGGCGGTTATAAGGGACACATTAACGGCTTTTGGGGTTGGAGTGCCTTCGATTAGATCAAACTCGACTCTTCGACCGACTGTTATACTTGGTGGGCAACCGGGACGTGGAGCCTTTACATAAGTACTGTAGAGGAAGGCGTCCTGTCCATTGTCATCTCGGGTGATAAAACCAAATTGGCGTAGGCTGTCAAACCATCTAATCGTCCCCTGTAGTCGTCGTGCAAGCACTTTTCGGACTGGAGGTTGGTATGCGGGTGCTAGGGCTCTTTCAGTTTGCTGAGCTGGCTCTGGCCCTCTTAAGCCAGCTCGACGGCGTTTCCCGACTGTTGAGGCGAAGGGGTTTGATTACGCGTAGTCCGCTCCTCCATTCGTCGAGCTGGTTGTCGGTTGCTCAAAGATGTGGATGCCACCGCTGCTCGGATGGTCCTTCTCGCAGCTCGTGTGGCTCGATGGTTCGCCTCAATCCGAATTGCGGTTTGTAAGGCCTCTTGCAGGTTGCTCGGAGCAGAATCTCGCATCCTCTCCTGTACTTCTAGGTCGATAATACCGTCCAGAAATTGTTCGAGCGCGATGCGGTCTTTTGCGTTTTCAGGACAATCGGAAAATGTTAGGTGTGTTAGCCGCTGCAAGTCCATGGCGTATTCAGCAAAGTTCTCTCCGTTTCGCTGGACCCTAGCCCGCAGCTGGATATGACTAATTGATTGTTGGTAATCGGAGTTAAATCGCAGTCGGAGGGCATTACGAACTCTATTGAAAGTTTCTCGAGTGTCTGTGTTTAGAGTCTCGAAGAATGTTAATGCCGCACCCCGCAAGTACGCGGCCAGGTAAACAGCTTTCAGCTCATCATTCCACTGGTTGGCGCGTGCGACGGCGTTAAAGTGTACCTCGTACCGGCTCCATGGAATTTTCCCGTCGTATTCTGAGGGTGATATTACGGGTCGCTGGCCATGGGTAACGTGAGTAGTAGGATGTACTGGATGAGACTGCGAAGCAATGGTTTCATGCGTTGGTCTTCCCTCAATGGCGAACGAGTTGTTTGGCTCAGGTGTCCCCAAGATTCCTGAGTTCATGTCTGAGCTTCTACCTGGCGGGTCTGTTGATTTGGAGGGGGGTGGCGTAGACCGTGCGTTGGGTAGCTGTTGGCAGAACTCGTCTGTGAATTGCGTCGTGCTAGACAGTATTGTAAGCTCTTCGATGACTTTCTGCGGGAAACCCGAAGCCCCAAGAATAGAACTTTCCGCGGCTTGCTTCTGAAGTGTTTTGAAATCCTCCCGAATAGATAAGTTTTCCACCTTTATAGCGTTTAAATCAGATTTGACTTCAGACAATTCTTGAGCTTGCATTTTGAGTACATTAGTTAAGTCATGCAATGTAGCTGACTGTTTCTCCAATCGTTTCAACACCTCATTAATCTGTTCCGTCGACATATTTAATGACAATATTTCTAATCGTTGCAGTTTAATCGTAGGCTTAAGCTCTTTTAATTCAAGGAATAGTGAGACTTTCGTGGAAGCTGACAGTATTTCAGATATCAGGCATCAACAAGCAATAAGCAATAGTTTCTTTCCCCAGGTATAATAAACCAGTTCGCTGGAGTAATTGTCCACTTCGCCTATCGCGACAATGGCCCTGCTTAGCTTATAAGTTATTTAAAGTTAGAACTAGGTCCCGTCGTAGAAAAGTTTTTTCGCACAAAGTTAAGTATAGCGAACATAAAACTGACGTGTATACGTTTCATCTATATCTTGCATAAGATTCGAATTCAAATAGCCCCTTAGCTTCTAGTTAAAGTTCTCGAATTACATTATCCAATTCAGCACTTTTCCGGCATTTGGTAAACTACACATAAGGTTCGTATTCAAATCACTCCCTCATTTCTATTAAAAGTTCTCCCATTCGATTCTTCACTCCGCTATTTATTAAGCGTAATAGGGTGTATCGTGCGCGTTCTAGTTAGTGTTAGGTTTAAAATAGTTCAAAACAGCCTAAGAGTTCGTGTACACACGCGTTTACTTATTTCTGTATTTGTTCACAAATAGTACGAAATCGTTCGAAAAGTTTAAGCGTTTCGCGCTGAGTTTCCTTGTTAAGGGCGTTACTATTGTCTGTCCACCATTCCGCTCTGAAAATTTACCAATTTCCAATATAATGGCATAAATGCGCTATAATAAATCGAGTCTGTAATCGTGACGTCAGGCGACGGTTAGTCAACGGATCCACTGAAGGAAATTCAAAATAAACGCACTTAAATGGTCCTTTATTCCTACTACTTACTTAGGGTTTAACCTATTGAACCAGAAATGTTGCAGGTACAATAACGAAGGAAGATCTATCGCCATGAATAACTTCTTATAATTGTTTATTTTTCCCGTGTCCTCCAAAATTTCTAAGATATACGAAACTAAATGATATTTTGTATGCACGTTACCGAAGGGAATTCACTAGTAACTGAGACCAGGAGTGCGAATTTTTACATAAAGTTTTAGAAATAATCGTAAGATAAATCAACACTAATAGAGTTTTTAATTTTTCATTTGTTTCGAGTCAATTCCAATTTATCAGATATGCGCAATTCATGTCCGATTCGCGTAATTAAATTCAAATGCTACACTAGGGAAAAGAGCACAGATTTTCATACATTTTGATTGCATTCGATCATAGGAAATAATTCAACAATAAATTTATTTATTTTTTCTTCGCCTCTTAAAATTGTGTCTCTCAATTGTCTAGTTAGCATCTATAAAATTCTAGATTAGCTTTGTGATCCCGAAAATCACATAACAAATGGTCGATTTGTATTCAGTGTAATACTTAGAAATTCAATAATTAAATTACACACAAACGTCAGTGAAATTTGTCTTATCTTAAAGCATCTCAATATTCTTTCTTAATAATCTAAATCAAAATAGCGATTTCTAAATTTTAATTTGGGTTTGGTCCTTCCACATTCACGCAACACAATTAAGTATTCACACAATATAATTTCACTGTGATAAAATTTTCAAAGCATTTCATTTCAAATATCCAAAATTTTCAAGGTCGATAAATCATTTGAGTGTTTATAAAAAAAATTCTTACCAATTAAACTAGAAATTTGTTCGAAATTATTTCTATATTAGGCAAATTCAAGCACTCACCTTTAGACCGATCAAGTTTTAAAACACTGTTTGAAATATTTCAGGTAAATGCAATTATCTTTCTTCTTATTGCAGTTCTATAAAAATCTCTAATAAACCAAAGAATACACGGAACTAATGACGTCCAGCAATTGAGGTGGCGACTGAAACAATTTATGACACTGTTTACGTAGGTAATGGTTTGTTTGATCACTTGAGGAAAGGTAATGCATTCACTGTACCGAAACTTTAACTGAATGTCACTGCTGCTCTATTTACAAAAGATCGCAAAGTATTCCAAATATTAAAATTATTTTCTTTTCCCTTGCAGGCTTTGTAAATTCGGCTGGCTGTAAAATTCGATGGAGTAAATGATGTGTGGCGTGTGGACTGCTCGAGTTAGTAAGCGATCATCTGTTTTGTAAACAGACCCCACACCTGACACCAATGTGTTGTACCAAATTGCTGTTTGCCGCGAGTTTTCCGTCAGAGGTTATAGTTATAGTGTTGGCCGAGCGGAAGCGGTTTTTATTCGCGACATACGCGGAATAGTGTTTTGTGTTGTGGTTAATATTCGCGAGTGCAACGGCTTAGTGCCTAAGTTTAGTGGTAGTTTGACGAACACGTACCTGTGAAGTTTTGTGTTTCCGTGTAAAAAGCCACAAATGGATAGTGCCTCGATTTTGGTGAAATCCTGCGGCGATTTCTTGGTTTGGTGTTAGTGCTGATAGCTGCGATTTGTGACGACTGTGAAATCCGGTGTGGTGAATGATTGTCCTCTTGTTAAATTGTGCGGTGCTCTAGCGCTTCTTGATCAGGGTTTTCTTCGGTGGATCGGCGTAATTCAAACAGCCGACTTCTGTGGAAATCCTTGTTGGAGGACGCCTTCCAGCAATATTTCTGTGTGCCGTGCTAGTGAAGAGACCCAAAAGAAGGAAAAAAAAAACAGCAAACTTGACTCTTATAAAATGTGTGTATTACCGTGTGAAGTTCAAAATTCTTAAGAGAGCTTACGGCCTTTTATAATTTTTGGGTGTTTTCGAAATTCGAAAGTGGCCTAAAGGGCCCTAAATTGATTTCCCTACATCAGGTAACAACAATTTTTGTTAAATTTTAATTAAATATTTGATTTTTCTAGTGCTAGACATTGCATGATTAGTGCTAAAAATAGCCCTATGAAGCAAAAATTTCATTTGGGTTAGTAATTAGCCATTTTGTGTAGTGAGGTTATGTCCAGTATTTCCGCGTACAGGCCCGTCTTCCAGTGTGTTTACGTCTTCCTTTTTTCTCGTTTCAGGTGCTCTAGATTCCTGTGGCGGATTTCCTTGTTGTGGATTCCCCGGGGCTATGGAGTTCGTCCAGATATCGTTTCGTCTGTGCGGCAGTTTTGACAGCTGGAAGCTGCAGGTAGGTATCTCAAATTTGGCTGTAATGGGACAAAATTCGGGTGGTTATTTGTTATTTTAAGTCAGGCGGACAACTTTGGATCAAGGATTGGCGGATTGAGTTTTTGGCCGGGAAATATTTATTAGAATATTCGCTTTATGGACATTGCAGGTGAGTTGGATTCGGTGATGGATTTCAGGTTATTTTTGTGTTTTCTGTGTGTTATCTTCTGCGTATTTGTTTTCTTTCGTTACAGTTTTTGCTTGTTTTACTTTCCTCTTGTTTTTATTCCATCTCTTATGTCTTTTTTCTATTTTAGCGAAGGACAAGGGAAAAGTCTCCCATCTGACTTGGTCTTGATGGGTCCGTAGATTGTTATGACCAGCGTAGATTGTTATGCTGCTTTGAGGGACTCCATGTTGAATGGGTTAATTCCCAGACGAGTCTGGCTTGATGGTGAGTTTGTTTTTATTGTTGGAGTTTGTTTTTGTTTTGTTTCTTGTATGTCGTGCATGCTTTTTGTTGGGCGATTTTGTTACAATATTATTAAAATTGACAAATGTTGAAACGTTCAGGTTTATATGCATGTATATTTATATATTTATTAAGTTAGTTTAAAATACAAAAATGCTAATTTAGACTTTTCATATTTATCATGAATAATTTTTCTTCTAAAAATTCGGAGACACTTCAAAAAGATGGTTCATAACAGGGTTTACTGACTATTGGAAGCCGATTGAATCTTCTTTTCCTGGTAATTCCTGATCAAAATTAAATGTAATTAATCTTATAATTATTGTAGTTTATTATAAATTTTACCTGCTAAATAAAATATCTACAGAGCCAACAATAAAAACAAAATTGTGCAAAATTTACACAAAACGGTAAATGTCATAAAGACAAGGGCATTGTGATTGCATTTTATGCATGAGGAAAATATGTTTTTTTAGTCACATGGTTAGGATTTCGTTCTGTTTGGCCATTTCGTTTGTTCATATGAACATATAAGCAACGTTTCATATTTTTGCTTTCTGATTTTTCGGGATTTTATTTCGGGATTATATTTATTAGAGATTTTTTCTTTCGGGATTTTTCTTTTTCGGGATTTTAATTTCGGGATTTTGTTTTCGGGACTTTATTTTTCGGGATTCCGGCCTACTCCCCTGTTTTTTATATCAGCTTCAGTACTTTTTTGTAAGGTTCGCCAAAGAACTTGTAGAAGGCCTCCTTGGATTTAGTGATCCTTTTACTACTGCTTTATTGGGGCACATTTTACAAGTTGCAATAATTCCACTATTTTATTCTTATTTGGTCTTAAATAAAAAGTTTTAAATAATACGAATGAACAAATAACAATGTTTTTCCGAAGATTTCAAAAATTCTTCGTTGAATAAAATTTTATTGAATAAAAATTTATTTATCATAGTTTACATCGGAACTGATTCACATGTGGCCGACATGACTGTGAAAGCATATTATTGAAACGTAACGAGCAAAAGAGATAAAATTCGATATTTGTTGACTTCGCATCTGTTAGACTATTTGCCTTAAAGAGACTTGGTTATCCGTAGATCACTCAGACAATAGACAATATTATTAAAATTTGTTGCTATAACGTCTTTCGCCATGATCGGATATGTCTCAGGGCTCTTCGGGTTCGGCATATTAATTAAGACACTTATTTTCAATCACAACTATGTACTTACAATCTTTATTCACTTCACTGTTAAATTCGTTTTACCAAATTTCCTTTACACAATATACCGTTTAATTTTAGTTTTCAATTCACAAGGAAATTTGAACAAACTATTGTTTTTAAGCCCTGTTTCAGGGAACGTGATTATGAGAAAAACGCCTTTAAAGTTTTAGGCGAACTTGAAATAAAAAATCTTAGGTAGAAATAATGTATATCTGTGGTCACAGGGAATAACTTGGTAAGTCGAACAATGGCCAAAATAATATAAGTGTACTGTGGTCATCTCCAATGTCTTATACGCACTCTTAAGAAGTTGGTAAGTCCGACCAGATTGTTATCAACAAAATGTATTCACAGGAGTTGTGTAAAAGTAAGGAGGTGCCCTGAAGAGGTGAGGAAGCCCTGAAAAGTTGCAATTTTCGACTTACCAACTTATTGCCTGTGACCACTGATATATTCTTGAGTAGATAAAAACATAAAAAAAATCAAATTGTTCACGCCGACCCCTATCTTTTTTAGATACGGTGAATCTTTTTTTTTTAGTTTATAAGTTTTTTTTATACGGTGTGGCGAAATCCCAGGGGACAACCCATTGATGCGTTAGTATGGTTTTGGACGGAAGGGAATTAGGGTAAGGGAAGTAAGGAAACTTGAGTCTTGCTTTTGCATTACTGCGAGCTAGACAACAGCCCAGAGACGGAGTGGATTATTTAAATTTCTTAATAAAAGCTCACGGGGAGATCTGGTCTCGAACCCGTGACCCATGGCATGATGGTCGTGCGGTTCAACGAATCGATCCAACTCCGTCTCCAAAATTATAGTCAAACACAAACAAACATCTTAATGGCTCATGGCTTCCGAGCCATTTTGCGTCAGTCAAAACAGACGACTTTCTAACTTACATACACCAGTGAGAGTAGAATAAAGAACGGTTTTAAATAAAAATATATTATGTTATTATTTGGCATGCCTCTTAACTTCAGCTTCCTTTTTCTTGTAAGTGATACCTCTAGCAATTTTGACGCGGTTTTTTTTTATTTTAGAATTTTCAAGAGTAATCGTCTAATAGTGGATAAATACTGTTTACTTATGATTAAAACTCGTGAATATAAAAATTTCTGTTTCCTATCATTATCTCTGACATTTTATCGCAGCTGTAATTTATTTTGTATTTTTTTTTAACTTAAAGTCACAAATTCACTTCCTGACATTTAAAAAAATCAATACACTTGAACATGACAACTCTGACTATTTTATTACGAGCTATCGTTCGTAAACGAGGGTTGCTATAAGTGGTTTTGACACAACTCTTGTATAGTCAGATCATAGTTGTGTTTCCAAACGTGCTCCTTGTCTTTCTACATTTGACATTTCCTTTCCTTGATTTCTGGCCACCTAAAAGAGTATTCGTGCTCGGTTGATTGAGTGTTCAACTTTTTCTGATTGTCAATTTTTAGCCTTGGAGATATGTTCAGTTTCACATAAATTAGCCTTTATTTGCGCTTATAGTAATCATACATTCAATGAACTGAGACTATTCCTGGCTTTCATCCGGAATGTATGCGAACATCATCGTTATGGGAGACTTTACTAAAAATATATTACATTATCAATATACTTAATCGTTCACTAGAGAAGTTGAATTGTCTGGTTTAAGTACAGTCAATCATTTTGTGCCGACTCACTTTTCTATGGGGTCACCATTGTTATTAGATATATCTCTTAAAAATTAAAGTAATTTTTTTTTTCATAAACTGTCTTTCCCCAGAATATCTACCTATGATTTGATATACCTTGTATATGATTTTCAGAAACCGGCTCAGATGATTTATTACAGATCTCTATAATCTTATAAGCGTGTGAATAAAGAGGAGCTGTAAAACATTCGTTCAACTTATCTTGAGCTTTAATTTTTTCATTGGTTAATCCAAATCAACTAGGTGAACAAACTAAAGATATCTTCGTACACCTGAAACCATCACTGCTGTGAGCACTGGGTGAAATATGATCCCCTATTGTTATATTGGAAAAAAATTCCTAGGGTTAGGTGACGAGAAGAAAGGAAGTAGTCTAACTTTGTAACGTGTGGACCGATTTGGAAGATTCTTCTTTTGATGTGTAGAATATGTTCCCACGGTAAAAATTTATGGACTAAGGAGGAAGCGTTACTTAGCTTCGTAAGGCTTCGACCGATTTTGATGATTTTGATTCTGTGGTAGAGAATACGTTTCCTCATTGGTAAATGATACAAATTTTGTACCTAGATTGACTACGATGATTTTCTGACTATGATGATTTTCTTATGAAAGGGTGACTAATTTCTTAATATGCGGCTGGATTTGGATAATTCTGTTTCCTTTATTTAGACTGAATTACCACTGCAACTATTAAAAGTGCTTTATTTGTATGAGCAGCATTTTTCGAGTCGCATATCTGAAGATACTAAAAAGTGAAAAATGCAATAGTTTTGAACCAACTGCACAAAAGGCGCATAAAACCAAAAACAAAACAACTACATCAAAGTATTTAATCCTTCTAATTGTTGTATTGAATTGAAATCTCGCGAAGTTATTCAATATTGAACTTTGGTAGGCTAGGGCGGGAGTAACTCGTCGACTAATATAAATGATTGTTTATTTTTTGTTGAACAGAATATGTTCCCTTATTGCTACTATGTAAAAAATATTGCACCAATGTTAAGGAGGGAGGCGCGGCCTAGGGGCGTAGCCTAACTAAAAACTATGGAAAGGAATTTCAAAAATGTTTGGGGGGGGCTTGTGGTGGGGCCTAAATTTGCAATGCGTGGACCGATTTAGATTTTTCTTTTATATTGTACAGCCACCAATCCTTAGGAGAGAAGCTAGAGCTCAAGTCTAACTTTTTAGTTCGTGGACCGATTTGGGTGTTTATTTTTGATTAAACGATTTTATTTAGTTACATAATTGTTTAACTTTGAACAATTAAATTTTGTAATCGAATTAATAATCAAACCTATGTGAAGACCTAAAGGGGACCCTTGATGATCACACAGCCAACGTCCTAGTATGACGAATATTGAATAATGTGAATATTGAAAAATATGAATGCTGAAGAATATGAATGAATATTTATTTATTTATTTAAGCTTAATACAAGCTATTGCATAAAAAATAAAAAAAAATACAAAAAAAAAATACAAAAATTAAATACAAACTATAACTTAATACTAATTCTACAGAATATAATAAATGAATAATTAAGAATAAATAAATAAAAAGTATAAGCTACAATATGAGCTATATATATTGATTACTGGCAGAAGGCGAAAGGAAGAAGAATTAAAGTTTGCGATCAGGATCAAGATGGGCGGGGTCAAGATATAAGGCTTTGTGGAGTGATGATTTACTCAGATGGAAGTCAAAAGAGGAAAGGTCGTTGACTTTTCGTAACATCCTGGTGATTGGCTCGCTTTGACCGTAGTTTGTGCGATGGCGATCGAGTCGGAAAAGGGGAGTGGACCTAAGGTTACGGGGATTGGTATAGATGGGTAAAGATTGCAGGATTGAGGGGCAGTCTATGGCACCAGTTAATAATTGATAAATGAAGAGAATGTCGGAAACATCACGACGTTTGCTTAGAGGCTGTAAGTCGATGAGTTTCAGACGGTTTTCATAGGGAGGAATGTTGAATCTGTCAACCCACGAAAGATCACGTAGAGCAAAGCGAATAAACCTACGCTGGACAGATTCAATCCTATTAATGTGAGTTGTTTGTGTAGGGGACCATACCTGGCTGGCATATTCAAGGAGAGGTCTAACGAAGGAGACGTAGAGAGATTTGGAAACATAAGGATTGGAGAACTCTCTAGACCAGCGCTTCACAAACCCTAGCGCGGAGTTAGCTCTGTTAATTATGCTGTCAATGTGGGACCGGAAATTGAGTTCACTATCACAGATTATTCCTAAGTCACACAAAGAGGTAACGATAGGGACTGGTACGTCGGTTAACATATAGACTCTCGGGGTGGCGGTAAGACGCTTGCGGGAATAAGAGATGGACTGACATTTGGAGACATTGAGCTCTAGAAAGTTTTTCATGCACCATGTGATGAATGAATCGAGGTCTTCTTGCAGGAGAAGAGAGTCGGTAGTGGAGGAGATATGTTTGATTATTTTCATGTCATCGGCATAAATGGACAAGTCTGAGTGTTTGATGACACATTCAACATCATTTATTGTGAGGATAAGAAGCAATGGACCTAGGTGGCTGCCCTGAGGGACGCCGGAACGAGCGACAATAGGGTTAGAAATGAAAAGAATATTGTACTGACGGTTGTTGAGGTAGGATCGGATCCTGGAGATGAATCTGGGGGGGGGGGGGGGGGGGGGGGAAGCCTAGGCGATCAAGTTTGAACAAGATAACGTTATGGGAGATCTTGTCGAAGGCTTTACTAAAATCGGTGGCGATAACATCAACATCTTTACCGTTTTCCAGGGCACATAGGGTTTTAGAGACGAAGTCAGTAAGGTTGGTGGTTGTAGATCTACCTTTGAGGAAGCCATGCTGGGAGAGTGAGAAGATATACTTACAGTGGAAGAACATGGAATCATAGACCAATTTTTCGAATAGTTTAGGTATGGATGATAATTTAGCAATGGGTCTGTAGTTGGACACATCGTTCTTGCAACCTTTTTTGAAGATGGGAATAATATACGAATTTTTCCATAATTGAGGGAAAACCCCTTGAGTGACCGAGAGACGAAAAAGCAAAGTAAGGGGTTGGACTAGATGCATGGCACACTTTTTCAGAACGATGGCCGGAATCCCATCAGGACCTGGGTGAAAGTCGTCCTCAAGCCTATTAATACTGGCGGCGATTAGTTCAGGATCAGGGTCAAAAGATGAAAACGACGTTTGAGTGCATTTGTCCATGAATGCAAAATAGTTAAGGTCGGGTTGTAGAGAATTGTCGCTGAAAGATTTACTGAAGAAGTGTGCAAAGAGGTTAGCGATAACCTTAGGATCAGATGAAGAGGTACTCTCGAGCTTAAGGGTGGAAGGGTAACCATTGGATTTCTTCTTAGAATTAATAAAGCTATAAAAACGCTTGGGGTCGGATATGAGGCTAGTTTCCATCCGTTGGAGGTACTCATGGTAGAGGGTATCACAACGTTCAGAAAAAGAGGTATAAGCAGATAGATAGGAAGAATAGTCAGACTCGGTCTGGATTAGAAGAAAAGTTTGCCAACGTTTATTTCTCCTGTTGCGAAGAGAGCGTAATTCTTTGTCGTACCATACGGGGGATGAGGAGTAGTTTTTACGAGGAAGAAGAGGGATAGATTGTGTAAGACAAGCGTGTATTTCCAAATAGAACGCCTCTAAAGCAACGTCAACTGGGAGATATTGAGGGATATCCCCAATATTAGAGTTGAGGAGCAAGTGATTTAATTTGTCAAAGTCGCCTTTACGAAAATTGAAGGATAAAGAAGACTCGGAGCCTGAAACAGCATGAAGGTGCTCGTAGGAGAAAACGAGGAACAAAGGAGGATGTTGACGGTCGAGGGAGGACAGAAGATGGTTGCTTTCTGCGACAGCCGAGTTAACTGCGTCTGAAGAAAAGATTAAGTCTAATTGTCTGTCCAGGAAGTTCCTGACTCCGCTTACTTGAAAGAGACCTGAAACGGAGAGCTGATCGGTAAAGAAGGCTTCTTTGGCCGAAGATGCTTAAGGGGGACAAAGTGAGAACAGTCCTCGGGGGAGGTTAAAGTCACCCAATAAAATAAATTCATCGGACGCGTTAGCGTTCTCAAGCAGGGTATCGATCGCTTCAATTATGGGCTCGTAGGCGTCTAAAGGTTGAGAGTGGCGAATGTAACAACAGAGGATGTACAGAAGACACTTATTTAGTGCTATTTTTATACACACAAATTCTGATATTGTAGAGTCGGAGGTCTTTAGCAGGGTGGCGTCATAACGGTTGTGAGCAGCTATGAGAACCCCGCGACCTGGTGGGTCATTGGTGCCTACACAACCGTCGACACGGAAAATGGTATAGTTTGGAGGGAATAGTTCGTTGTCGAGAATTCCTGGTGTTAGATTGGTTTTAGTTAAGGCAAAGATATCGTGCGGGAAGTTGTGGGAGTTGAGAAAAATATTGGATGTTTTTGTACGAAGTCCTCTTACGTTCTGGTAATAGACCGACAAGCTGTTGGGGAGAGGATCTTGATCGGAAACCGCGGGTACAATAGAGGGGAAGTCAGAAATAGGGAAATCAAGGGGGTTAGGAACGAAAGTAGTTTAAGGAGTCGTTACAACTTTTTTGAAGATGGGAAATACGGCGAGAACTGACGTACGCAGCATAGGTGGATAGATCTTCTGAAACGTTATGGGAAGGTATATTGAATGATTCATGGTATTTTGTGGAAAGTTGGAGTAAGACTGATGGGTCTGTGGGCAGGCCTTCTTGTTGTATACTTAACATGACGTTGGTGCTGGTTTTACCTTCAACACAGACGGAGTTCGGTTTGTCGTGGAGATGGGCTAGAAATAGACGTACGTTGTCATAAATGCGACGGTTCCGTAAACGGGACAAGAGGTATCGTCCATCGCTAGAATCAGCAGAGCGTAAAGTCAAGTTAACTGTAGGTGGGAGAAGGGGATCGATAAATGAATGATGTTCGGATAAAGGAGTTTTGGCTAGCGGAATGGGCGGGTTAGCGGAGGTAGAATTTGTTTGAGACGGGGCGACAGTGTAGGAGGATGACGGCGTGGAATTGGTGGGCATGCGGAGGAAGTAGCGGGTGCAACGTTTGGCGTATATAGAAGAGAGGTGGGACAGACGGAAATCGGAGCAGGGGTGGTGGAGTGGTCGGAAGAAGTTGGCTTGAGGTTAGGAGGGCATGCGGAAGAAGTTGGGAGTAGGTGGGTGTGCTGGACATACGGAACTCAAAACAGTATTGGTTGGGTTGACGGTTGGAATGGCCGTGGTCGAGGGATTCGGTGTAACTGGAACAGGGGGGTTAAGAGTGTGTGAATATATAAAGTTGGAATACTTGACTGGAGTACTTAGATTAAAATTTGGAAACACTCCCATTTTGAACTGCCAATTGGAGTTAGGATTACTAGATTTAGGATTAATGGTGAGATGTGCGGAAGAGTGAGGGGTGATTATGTTGTTACTAGTTCTTAGATTCTTATGGTTAGGGTGAATACTAAATTTAGGTATGGGAGAAGGTCGTTTGGGGTAGTTAGTGAGGTTAGGTTTTTTTTAGTATTTAATTAAGGGTTAGGTGCAGAGGGCTTAGGGTTAAACTTAACGTACTTCCTAGTCCACTTAGAAATTGTGATGTTCCCGAGAGTGAAGAATTTGCTGGAGGGGTTACTGATGAGCCAGACATATTTGTTTGGGATGAAGATCTTGAAGTTGCTGGATTTCCCTTCGTCTGACGAGAGTAACTTCAGGCAGCTAACGGCGGTGAATCCAAAATTGCGAGAAAAAAAACTGTGGGCCCAGGAATCGTTGGCGTTATGAGGTGCACCCTTTAGAAGGAATGGAGTTGTGCTTGATAAAGATGAATGTTTACTGCCTAGCCTTTTTAGTCTCTGCTCCCATTCCGATACTGTCCAGGTGGTGCCAAGTTTGTTGATCGTAAATGTGGTGGAAGTGGGTTGGGATGACACTCGCGGAGAGACATTGATGGCAACATCAGCAACCTTCTCTATAACGGGCTTGACCAAACCAGCAATAGCATCAACATCTGAGGCAGGCTGTACCAAGGAGGAATGCGGAGGAATCACATACACGGTGGATTGACGCGGAACTGCGGAGGTTGCATCCCGGAGAGTGGAGCAGTCCCCATCAGAAGATGTAGGTCCAGAAGAAGAAGAATTCTCTATAACGGGCTTGACCGAACCAACAGGAGCATCACCATCTGAGGCAGGCAGCGCCGAGGAGGAATACGGAGGAATCACATTCACGGTGGATTGAGGCGGAACTGCGGAGGTTGCATCACAGAGATTGGAGCAGTCCTCATCAGAAGATGTAGATCCAGAAGAAGAAGAATTCTCTATAACGGGCTTGAGCAAACCAACAGGAGCATCACCATAAGAAGCAGGCTGCAACAAGGAGGAATGCGGAGGAATCACTTTCACGGTAGATTGAGGCGGAACTGCGGAAATTGCATCCCGGAGAGTGGAGCAGTCCCCTTCAGAAGATGCAGGTCCAGAAGAAGAAGAATTCAAACCAGAAGCATCTGTGGTGTCAGACCGAGGAAAAGAGGGGCCCAGATAGCTTCTTGTGGTTAAACTCTTAATATCAGAGCCGACTGAGCCAATTAATTCCAAGTTCTTCACAATGGCTGTTGAGCACGAATCCAGATCACGCTTGACGTGCCGGACACCGCGCCGAATGTCGTCTAAGATTGGCATGATAGATTCCGCAGGTTGGCCGATGGAAGGCGATGGTGATCCAGCGCGGAGGTCATCCAAGGAAGCGACCAGGCCACTCAGCTTTAAGGAAAGCTCGCAAATCCTGCTTGAAAGAAGCGATGAGTCGTTGGTCAAACCCTCAGCGATCTTAAGCAGCTTGTCCAGTTTTAAGTTTAGACTAGCGCAGTCATCGGACAAAATTTGCAGTCCAGCAAAGTTTGTGGAGATCTCGTTGACCTTATCTGTGATGTAGGATTGATCCGTGGAGAGCGTCGCAACGACCTCCTTCATGAGCCGTAAGACGTGACAGGGCCTAATGTTGGAGCACTCTTTACATGTAGAAAGACCACGTGAAAGACAGGTGCCATGAAAAACACCTCCACAGATGCCATCACAGGTAACACCATTGTTTAGCAACTCATTAGAGCATGACTTGCAAAGGGCCATTTTGTGCGTGAAGAATTAGTCGGAAATAATTAACAATAAAAAGATAAACAAAAGGCTTTACACCAGGTTGCAGTAATACCAGATTAAAACAAAATAAACAAACTGAGTTACTTCCGCTTGAAAAACAAAAATATTTCCCGGCACTGTAAAAATCGAAAAAACTAACTGAGTCACTTACAAAATAGCGGCCAGTTGAAAATAAGGTCACTGACAAAAATGTAAACAAGGAGAAACTGTGTCAGGTATGTTATTGGCCGGGAAAGAGTGGCACTCACTTTGCTGAGACACGCACAAAACACACGAAACGAAAATACTGCGAAGAAATTGAACTGACTGAGGAGCGATCACGCAACGCGTCCGATCGATTAGGCGGTAATTGGAGAACTGAATTATGAATACTGTGTCCCTATTTCTAAATCGAATAACTTACGATCTAATCAGCCTTGGTTCGATAGTTCCTTAAAACATTTAAGAAATGTCAAATGTAAAGCCTGGAAGAGGTTTTGTTCCTCTAGGAGCGACGCTGACTATGTAGCTTATTCCAATTTACGCAGTCAATTTTTGTCTGACTTCTTACAATAATTATATTCACAGAATGAAAGCGTGAATCGTAGGGATGAGTCGATCCTAAGCGATTTTGGAAGTTTGTGAACTTGAAGCGAATTTCTGATGCCTATCCATCTTCTTTGTCTTTCGGAGACAGTGAAAGCAATGAGCCCCTGACGATAGCAAACCTTTTTGCTGACTTTTTTAAAACTGCGTTTTTGGACGATACCTGTGATGTTAGCTTTAAGGATTTGACGAGGTTTCCACCGACTTCTCTCGAATCCAAAGACCTTTTACTTGACGAAGTTACGATTTTGAAGAAAATCTCTACCTTGACTGATAGTTTTTCAATTGGTCCTGACGGTATCCCAGCCGCACTCGTGAAAACATGTTGTTCAGTTCTTGCTCCTATTCTGTGTTACTTATTTAATCTCTCAACTCGCTGCGGTATTTTTCCGAAAGCCTGGAAAACCTCATTAATTATTCCCCTTCACAAAAAAGGTGATAAATGTGAAATCTCGAACTATAGAACAATTGCTATAGTTGTATTTCAAAGATTTTTGAGGCACTTATTTGCGATGTTCTATACTTCCACTGCAAGCCTTTTTTGCAACCGTTTCAACATGGCTTCATTAGAGGTAAATCAACTACCACCAATTTATTGGAATTTTCAAACTTTTGTATTTCTGCAATTGAAGATGGTAAGCACGTTGACTGTATTTTTCTGACTTCAGCAAGGCTTTCTATAGAATTAATCACAGAATTCTAATTCTCAAACTCTCCCTTCTCGGGTTTCCACAAGTTTTGTTTTTTTAAATTGGATTCAC
The DNA here is from genome assembly GCA_964036015.1 of Leptarthrus brevirostris. Taxonomy (NCBI): domain Eukaryota; kingdom Metazoa; phylum Arthropoda; class Insecta; order Diptera; family Asilidae; genus Leptarthrus; species Leptarthrus brevirostris. The sequence continues at coordinate 54,766,731 of OZ038371.1, forward strand.
TCGTACTTGTCTGAGCACACTCAGCGGGTTTCTTTTCGTGGAGCTCTGTCTGATATTATTTTCAACACTTCCGGTGTACCGCAGGGCTCCCACCTCGGGCCATTGTTAACATATTTATAGTTTTTATCAATGACGTATCTACGATCCTGTCTCACTCAAATATTCTTGGTTATGCCGACGACGCTAAGTTATTTCGCATTGTGTCTGGCAATGCTGATTGCTTTCTTTTAAATTCTGACTTGAACGCCTTTCAGAATTAGTGCTCCATTAATGACCTTCCCATAAACATCGGAAACTGTACATCTATGTCTTTCTCACGAAAAAGGTCTCCCTTTCAATTTAACTTTTCCATAGAGGGCTGTCCTTTAACAAGAGTTACTAAGATTAAGGACCTAGGTGTCTGGCTCAATTCCCATTTTTCAACATTCAACATTTGTCAACAAGGCTAATATGACTCTTGGTTTCGTGAAGAGGTGGTAAAAGGAATTTGATGACCCTTACATTACAAAGCTCTTATATTGCACTTTTGTCAGGCCTATCCTGGTTATATGAGACACATATCAATCGCATTGAAGCTGTTCAAAGGAGGTTTGTTAGGTTCGCTCTTCGTGGCCTTCCTTGGAATAACTCCCGTATATTGCCTCCTTATGTTGATAGACTTGAACTCCTGCACTTGGATACACTTGAAAAGAGACGACGTAACGCAAGGATCCTTTTTGCTTTCGACTGCATTCGGGGGTCTATAGACTCTCCTGTTCTCTTGGCTTGTTTTGGCTTGTCGGTTCCGAGTCGGAATTACGACTTTCTTATTGATTAAATGAGCCTATCACGGCGATGTCGCGAATTTTTAATTCTTCTTTTGATTGCATTGATTTTCATCTATCGCGTAATCAAGTGAAGAGTCTGCTTTGTTGAGGTTACTTTTTGCTTTTCACTTTTTGCTTTTCAATTTATCTACTTTATGCTTTTTATATATCTTTTATACACTTTAGTATTTTCACATTCTATTCATATGTTCTCTCGTTATCTTTAATTTTATATAGTTTATTATATTGTTCTTATTTGGTTTTTTAATGCATTGTTCTTATTTTTTTTTCTTTTTTTCTTCTCTCGTAGTAATCAGCATTTTGATGAAACATTGTAAATAAATAAATAAATAAATGAATGAAGACATAGTTTTTTCGACGATGTTACTGTCATAGAATACCTATCGAATTTGTTTGATGGGTGCCGTAAGGCCGGGTTACTTTGGCTCTAGAGGGCAACTATGGCTCAAATGAAAAAAAATATTGAATCTCCCGCCTTTTTGCAGCAATGACAGTAATCGATTTAGTTTAAGCCGTAAATGTTAGACGGCGTTACTGGCGCCTAGTTTTGGTTGGATGCACGAATTTTTTCAAGGTTATGCATTCTGGACTTCTGTCACGTCAAAATGTGTTTTATTTGCGTCTGCAAACTTTCTAGGGTAACGGAGTTTTTAAGGTAAGTTTCGTTTAATATTACATTTGATCGGGTCAGAAATATATTTAGGAGATGAATGATGTTTATTTTATTATCGTTCATTTCAAACGTCTAACTTTAGCACTGCGCTTGGTTTAGTATATACTTTGTGCAAAAAAAAAAAAAATTAATCCTAGTCAAAGGTACCCTCTTCAAAGAACAACTTTGGCTCAAAATAAAAAAAATATGTTAACAAACGACAACATTATTCTAAGAAATGGTCCATCCACGATCCTGCGATTTTTACGCCTTTTGGGGCTGTAATAAATCCATGATCCGGATTTATTGGAAATAGTGGTAAAAACTTGAACCGAGGAATGTGCTGCTTAACTACTGGTCGCGGATCACATTTCTATAAGATATCATTTTCAAAAAATTTGTAAACAGTTTCATTCCTTCGAGCACAATAAAAAAATTTCATTCCAACAATATTTGCCTGTTGTACGTTAATTTAAAATTGTGTCCCGCCTCAAAACACCCTTTACTGAAAACGATTCAAGATTTTGATTTCGGATCAGTTAAAGTTATGCCAAGAAAATCTAATTTTCCACAATTTGGCAAAGCAGTAGCTATTTGTAACTCTTTAGTTGAAGTCTTGCAATCTCATAAATTTATACTCGCAATGCAATACTAATCTCATTTGGGTGACGATAAATTCATTCAGCTCTAATTAATAACTTCACAGCTAAATTAACGAAATATCGCATTAAACCCTTAAAAGAACTAAATATGCACCTTAATGGACACCGTAACAGAAACACTAACTCTTTGCACATAAAGCGCACCGCTGGAGTAATGCGGTAGCCCTAGTGTCGGTTATTTTCACAGCTCTTGGTCATTGTGTTATAAACTAATGACCAAGGATTATCCTCATTACGTTCGCTCAATTGGTCAAACAAAAGCAGACAGCGTCCAGAAATATAAACGGAACGAAGGGCGATGGGACGAGAGCCGTTTCATGTTCGTTTACGATTATATCTTTTTGCGTGCATTAAAAGCGTCAAGTATTGGTTTGTGGAACAAGTATAGCTGTGGTTACCAACTGGCTGTTATCGGGACGAGATCAAAGCAGAGAGTACCTTTACGGTCAATCAAGTGGCAAATACGGTAAACTCCATCTATTCCCAGTTTCTCCGTGGTGGATGTGGACTGGTAAGCTTTTGAGCGGTTATATCTTACTCTGGATCATTTACCCGGCTAATGCTATTGATCGAACGCACTCCTCCATTCAAAACATTCCAGGGTCACTGGGCCGGAAAATGTGGGTTAAGAACCGAATGACTACTGATGTACTACTCTACTGTTCATCACTTCCAGTCCACTGGATGGTAATGTAACCCTTGCTTATGGTTTTCGCTTGACACCTGCGCAATCAACGTATTCACCTGGTGGGGAGAACATGTCAAAATGTGTAGCACGATATCTCCGCTAAACAGTTTGCACGTGTACGTAGGGGCGAGAAGATTAACTCTTAAAAACGTTAAAGAGAAATATTTCTTGAGAAGTGTCGGTCTTTGCCAAACGAATTCCGAAGTAACGGAAGGCTAGCTCAGTTTTAAATTTTATTGTGCGTTTTCTAAAAATGACTGAAAGTTGTTAAATCCCGTCCTTAACTAATGGAAAATATTCGCTTCGGGCGGTATTATAAAAGCTTAAACTGCGAAGTATTCAGAAATTGAGGTAAGTACAGTGGAATTCAAATTTTAGACATTTTCAAAACTGACAACACGTGTAATATCAGCTTTGACTTGGTTTATAGTCATATGTACGTCTGCTTATCTCTGCACAATCTTAAAAGATTTTACACTTGTGAAACATATTTTCTTGGAGAAAATACTTGTCTGAAAATATCTAAATTCCTTGAATTTATCTTATGAACCCCTATAAAACGAAATCCTATTTGTACTAAGAATTGCCACCATAAAGTTCCTGAAACCTAAAGACTAAACTTTGAATGAGAAACCCTATTACCTGTTGTGAGTAGCATAAAAGGAAGGTGTTGGCATTTATATTTATGGTAATAAATTGTTGCTCCAGAATAACATCTTGACTTTTGCTTAAATTTCGAACTTTGCAAGAATATCTGCAGGAAACATCCCACGCCAGATTTTGTTTCCCTCCAGTTGTTTCGAAGAAAACTATGTACATATGTAAATTGGTAGTAATATAAATTTTTCAAGGAAACATGAACATTTTATAATTGACACAAGAATTGAGGTAGAGCTTTATTATATTTCAACTTCTTTACGCATTAAGTTGTTTGAAGCTTACTGTCTTCTTAAACGGTTGGTGGGAATGTTTCCCCCATGCTTAGAAGTGTAATACCTTGTAAGGAGTAAGAGCAATTTAATATATTAAGTAAACGGCTTTAAATTAATTTTATGTACCTTAAAATTAAGTCAAATCAAATCGTTAAAAGCAAGAAATGTAAAAACGCCTAAGTTAAATCGTCAACAGAAAATTAACTTGAAAGCATTAGGAAGCATATTTCATAAGAACTTCTCACGGTAACCCAGCAGTGAGCGTATGTGAGACGGTACTCCATTGAAGTATTATACATATGAATGTAGAGGGACCACCAGCTATAATTTTGTTTGGGGCATAATTTTATTTAAAAATATCTAGTAAAAGAAAAGAATGAGAATCATACGTACTTAAAATAAGTTTATATTTTCAGACTTCTCTCCTGACAAATCAACGGAATCTCATGCCTACACTCATTAAATAGAATATTTGCCAAGATTTTTACGAGTTTTAAAGAAATTCGAATTTAATTACTTTTAAATTTATTACAATCAAGAAAGCATTACGTACGGGCGACCCCTATGTGGGCGAAATTTTTCTTTTGGGAAGTTTCGACAAAGGTATTAGGTATTTCTACTCCTCAAAATAAATTCCATTTTACAGAACATGTCCACAACTGTAATGCAGCTACAGGAATGTTCAGACCTTTGTTATCTGCCAAGAAATTTATACTTTTCGTGAAAACGATCTTAAAATAAAAATAAATAGTTCTGCTAGAGTCCTATGTATCTTTTCATTAAGATATTTTCTTATCATCATTCTAACTGTATGCGAAAAATATCTATATTAAGTAAAGTTCTTAAAGCAAAAAATCGCATCAAATATACTGTGCAGGGTATTTCGTTTAATAGGTCAATGCTGAGGAAGATAATATTACTCAACAAGAAGGTTCCAAAGTTAGTGCGCTTATAAAATTTCAACGAATCTCCCTAAATGCTTTCAGCCATTCCCATTTAAAACTGTAGAGCTTCAAAAAAAAACTTTCTAAAAATTGCTTTCTGGCCAATTTTTTATTTTATTCTATGTAAAAGCAGCTCCCGCAACTTATTATTATGTTAGTATGTGAGTTGCTTTTAACCTGCGTAAAAAACAAGTTAAACATCTTATTATTTCTTATATGAGTAATTACGGTTGAAACTAAAATAATTTAATTTTTTTACAAAGTGGTGGCCATTTGAAAAAGAATTTGTAAAAATAAAATTGTTTGGTATTTTATAAAAACTCGATATTATTAAAAGTTGTAATATTTTGTTAGCTCCAACTATTAAATTAATTACATCAATTTCCTACAATTATCCGTAAAAAACAGGAAAACTGACCGAACAGTTTTTTGACAAGCCACTTTTGGGAAATGGTGTTGACTTTTTTGTTTTTTGTTATAATAAAACTTTGAAATCTTGGAACTTACCATAGAGGCAACATTTCTCTTCCTCAAATAAGGCATTTTCCAGCAAATCTTCTTCACGGGCCGCAATATGAGCTTCTATGCTTGCGTTCTTCATTATTTGTAACGCAGCAAGTGTGCATTGTAATGCCGATAAAGATACCTTACGTACGTTCATCATTTTAGAATGGCCAAAAGGTTGGCATTGAAGATAACTTTAACTAAATTAGGGGCAATTTCGTCGACAAATTTAAAGATTCGTTACTACTTTGGGAGTTTTCACTAAGCCATCGTGTTATTACTTTTACAAATAAGAAATCGTCATAAGATCAATATTGTTGTGTATCATTTTGAAAACCGTCTTAATTTTTTATATCGTTTGGATTGCAAAATAATTTTGTTCTTCTGATTAGCTCCTAACTGCATACGATCAACTGAATCACTGTCCGCACCAGTCTATAATCTTAACAGCGGCTCAAGAATATTTTTTAGTAAATCTCTTTCACATACTTCGCATGTTTTAAAAAGCAATTAGACAAACTATAGCCCCAATTAAGCCGGCTTTGCTTACCTTTATGCATTCACACCTGTATCAACAGTTCTAAAAAAATCTCAATTACTTGAGGCCCTATTCCTGTGGATAGCGGAAGACGCCTTCCTTGTTACCTTTGTTGCCAGGAAGGATCTTTCCTAGCCATCTGTAATATATTATATGTCGCTATATAGTGGGAATTAGCAAAACTTGTTCGATGCGCATATTTAATCGGAAAGCACGAACCAATGTTCTTAGAAAATAAAGGGAAACATTAAAAGCAAATTCTGTGTGAAAATTGTAGTCATATTCAAGCATTAGTATTTTATTATTTAAAATTAATTATTGTAACGCAAGTATTTGAAAATTGTCTAACCCAATAAACAATAATTGTAAACGTTTTTTAAACCTTTTTAACAATTTGAACAACATCTTCGTCATTCAAGACATGGTCAATGCCAACCTTTTGTGGTTGATGTTTAACAAATGAGCCCCAAACAAGAGCGTATTTGAACTCCTTTGCAATTGATCTGTGGAGTTTGTTACAAAAATCTTGAAAAGACGTTCTGTCGCTGTGCAGTACAATTGGCCTTCGGCTTAGTGTAGATTCTAATAAGTTTCAAATAGTCCAACATTAGCTCTAACAGGTCATCAAAATTCCAGCGATTGGAACACAAAGTGGTATTTTATAAATTACGTCAAATTCCTCAATCGTAATCTGATCAATTTTATTCGATAAATATATGCAGGGGATATAGGTATATGCGATTTCCTTCAGTAACGTCTATTAAATCATCGCTCGTGACATCGTAGCGTAAAGTTATATCAGCATTGTGTATTTTATACTCAGAAAGTATTGTTTTTACAGTGTATTGATCAAGTTCAGATTGCGGCACCATGCTATTTAAATTAACGCCTCCCTTATCCTTTTTTTTAAAGTGAAGATTTGTGGGTTTCTTGTTTAATCTTATACCAAAACCTTCCAATTCATGCTCTAAGAGTATTTTATGATGTAAAGGTTTTAGTACATCAAGCACCATGAATATAAGATTACAGGTGCGCGCCACAGCAATAACTTGCCTACCACGACCTTTTCCGTTCTTAGCTCCTTCTATGATCCCCGGCAAGTCAAGGAGCTGAATTTTAGCACCTTTGTACCTAATGCATCCTGGAACAGTAGTAAGAGTTGTAAACTCGTACGCAGCTACTTCAGAGTATACACCAGCTAAATGAGACAAAAGCGTAGATTTTCCTTCGGACGGAAATCCCACGAAACCAACGCGGGCATCTCCAGTTTTAGCAACTTCGAACCCATCTGCAGTTGCACCGCCGCCCCCTTTTGGAGTAATAAGTTCACGTCTTAATTTGGCAACTTCTTAAATGAAAACTGAAACTTTTTACGAATTTACGGCCGCAACAGCAGCTACCACGGATGTCACATTTGACTATATATTTTCAACATTTAAATAACCAGCAGTTGTTAATTTAAAGTAGACTCGAGCGCGCTATACAACCGAGCTCCACATGTCGGTCCGTGCACCGTTTCCGTACTGGAACCAAACCTAGTTAAGATTCGTAATTAGTAGCCTGCAAAAAGCAGTTGCAAAATCCAATGGAGGAAAAATGCTTTAATTTGCAAGCCTGTGCAATTTCCCCATAAAACCAAAACTTTCAAAACATGAAAAAAATATTATTTTTCAAATTTCTAGACCAGAAAACACGTTTAAAGTGCAGTGATTTAATTGCATATTTAAATCTTTGAACTGTACACACACATATTTTATCTGTTATACGTAAAGGTTCGTTTACACAGTGCGATATAAAGCATGCAACTAGAGGCAAAATGAAACATGAGATGGCGTATGCTTCAAGTATTAGCGCATTACTAGTAGTGATGGATGATCTTCGATTCGATCTGTGCGAATCGATCTTTTAGCCTTCGATCTGCCGATTTTTGAATCGATTTTTCGCGGGACCGATTCAGCGCGAATCGATTTATTGATTTCAGATTCCCATCGATTTAAGACAAGACGCGACGCAATAAAATAAAATTAAGCAAGCTCACGTAGAAATTTTTTCGCATCATCATTAATTTGTGTAATATTCCTGCAAATTTAAAATTTCGTTCCTAAAAAATTGTTAATTCTAGATAAATGCATTTCAGATCTCTAAAATATGGTAGTGTTATCCGTATCACTGCGATACATGAGTACCTATACTGCCAAACAGTGTAGTTGGCAGCATTCAATTTAAGTGCATCCCTGGTTAATTCTAAGGCCTTTGAAAATGTCTCCCTGCTAACTAGGATAGGTGTTACGTCTGCCCACTCCGTCCGTCCGCTATATGGTATCTAGTCTGGAGCAAGGTCTTCTTCTAAACTATCATCACTTATTATTAGTTCTTTAAAATTGCAAAATTAATCACTTGGTGGGAAAATATAATATATTGTCATATGAAGTCCACCGGTTTTTGCTAGTTATGACAAGTTGAGCCTAATAAAGCGAAACAAAATTTATGCTTCTCCAAATTGAAATGTAAAAATAAATGGAATCGATCTATGAACATCGATCTTTTAAGAGCGATTAATCGATCTTTTAAGAGCGATTAATTGATCTTCGAAATCGGGAAAAGGTTACAGATCGATCCGTACTGAATCGATTTTCTCAGTTCGATCCCCCATCCCTAATTACTAGATATAAACAGGGCGCACATGTTCCCATTCGAAAAAGGGAGCTTGTTGAATGAAACACACCTGGCAACACTAAATTCCAGCCAGGTTTTACATGGTTATCTGTGCGATATGTAGTTTGTTTTTTTTTACTAATTTATTAGTGCGAATAATTATGCAGTGAAATAATAAATTGGAATATAGATAATACTTGGGTTATCTAGATTCCATTTAATTATTTCAATGCACAATTATTCGCACTACTAAATTATTAAGAAGTTTTGTCTCTTGAATCTTAATAATGTGTAAACAGGAAAAAGCAGTTGGTGCACGAAAGATGCACCGTGTAAACGTACCTGAACTGGGAACGAGTTGGCTTTCTACAGGACAGTTCGAATATCGCCGGCTTACCATTATTGGTGAAGTTGTTATCTCACCTCATTCGTCACAAGGCGTAACGGCAGAGAAAGAGATACATAATTAGCATTTGGTGGTACTTAAAAATAGTGGGTTTTCTTTGAAAATATTGACGGTTTATCGACGTTAAAACTAAGATATTTCAAATGTTTCAACTCTCAATTTCGAAATTGGTTTTTACATATAACTTATAACGGCAGGAGCTGTCAGCGCTTAGTGCGTCTAAATATCTCATGTTTCTGTCATGCACTACAATATAATTATTTCATACAGAACTTCAAGAATATAATGATTAAATAAAAGGAAAGGAAAGGCTACCTCAAGTAAAAGCCATGTACGTGTGATAAGCAATTTGCTTCTGGGCAAAGTTGCGACGGGGTTAAGGGAAGTGTCACCAGCGATTGTCAAATTGGACCAATCTGTCCAATCGGTTCGCTCAAGTTATGTTTTGCAACTTTTGTCGCCTCATGAAACCATAGTCGTCTCCGTAATATTAAAATATTTGATCGCATCAGTTAAGTGTTTTTAAATAGTAAAATTAATTCAATTAATAAAATAAGGTATTGCAAATTATATTATATTAAAAACTTCATTATAATATATTTTTAAAACAGCAAATTTAAAATATAATAAAATTGAGCTTGCACACAAGCAACATTTTACTACTTTCATGTTTGAAACGCACACATCGCTTGGGCTCATATAAAAAAATGCTAAAATTTTTCGGAGTGATGTCCTTTTCTTTAGTTATTTATTCTAAGGGTTTATCAGGCAAATTTTGATTTCTCGAATCCAGTACAAAGTCATTATTCTAGAATAACAAGTAAAATCTACCTCTTAAGAAAAAGGGACGCGGTAAAGATGGTAATGCTTCAGAAAATGGATACAATAATAATATAAAATTTTGGGAAAACTCAATAATATTTAATTTTCGTAAATCTAGTTTTGAATTTTTGAACTTTTAAACGGTACTGTACCACGTGAAGGCAGACGTGGTTCCTAACGTGAGCCCGTTGAAAAGATTATTTAATTGGTTTTCATTAATTTAATTTTGACAGGTAGGTTGCCTCAGTAAAAAAATAAACGGAAATGAAGGCAGGGAGATGACACCCCGATTTAACTGAACTGTGTAAAATGTTTCGCCCTAGGTAATCACCTAGTTCGCCTTTATGGTAAAGCCGGCCCTGATCTTTTGACTTAATAGACTTAGAACAATTTAAATTGTTTTTCTGAAAAACTCTGTGAGACCATGAAGTTTTGTAAATACATTAATTTCGATATTAAGTGTTTTTTTCGGTTAATCACAGTAAATAAGGAGGCATGTCGTTTTCCAGCAATGTTTTACATTGAACAAATCATGTCTTACAGACAAAAGTGTACACCGATTTGGTGAACGTCGATTAAATCTTAGATCTTTCAGACATGTTAAAATTAACCTTTCCTTTTCGCATAGTCGGGTAAAAAAGGTATTTCGTGGAAGCCACTTCTCTTTTTTGTTGTTTATGAAAGCTAGATGTTGCTTTCATATCAATTTTCAGCTTCCTAGAACTTTTGGAAGTACCTAACTATACGAAATTTATGGAATTTGTTCGGTACAAGTTACAGATTTCTTCATTTCTTTTTTTTTGTTATATAATACAAAACCGGACCGCGATTTATGAGGGGTTGGAGGGTGCAAGTAATAGATTTCTTAATTGTTTCGTTGTTTGTGTGCTAATTTTAGCCTGCATGTCAAATCATAGTGTTCTAGGACTTCAGAAAGTACCCTGGAGGATTTAATGATCATGAGTGAGTCAGTGACGTAATTGACGTATTTTAGGTATTAATGAAATCTAAAGTATCAAAGCTAGACAGATGAAACTTAGTGTGTTTCATTAGTCCGCTATCTGTATCTAATCATGAGCATTTGGGCTCCCTAGTGTTATCTATATGGAAGCTACGAGGGTTAGAAAATACGACAAAATGCAAATGGTATAGTGCGCTGCTTCCTTTGGCTCGTCTTAGTGGGGGTACTACCACGATTAATTCGTTCCTTTTAGGACATTTAGTTTTGTTTTAGTTTTTGGACATTTAGTTTTCTGTAGCGATTCAAATTCTGCCATTTCGTTATTAATCATTATTTTTAAAAATCCAACCATTAATTTCTAGTTTATATGCTTGTTTATTAAGTTTCGTGACAATTTTTGTGTTAGATAAACGTCTTGGATTCTCGAACTCCTACAAAAATAAATACACAATATTTGCAATATGAACATTATATAAATATTTCAAAGAATATGTATGTAAAAGTAAGTGTTTTTTTAAATGCTTGCACTATGTAACGGTACCTCTAACCCATCCGATTATCAGCCGATTTTTCTGAGCAGTATATGCATCATAACATATCTTTGGACAAAAAGTGGTGCCTATAAAATAGCTATAAGTAAAAAAAAATCCAAACCACAGTGATTCGGTTTGTCCAGAAACCCAGAGATTATACGGCATATTCGTTTTTTATTTAATGAAGATAATAATCTTCATAATATTTATTAATCAAATACGATGACGTTTTTTATTTATATAAATTTAATATGGTATTTATCCAATCATATACACACTTGTATAAATGTATATAGGGGAAGATGTTGTAGCCACGGAGAGCGGATGAACACGGACATTTAAATTTTTACGAAAGAAACCACTTTGCGTAGGTTAAACTTTATTATAAATGCGCGCCCTCTAGACTCTGGAGCAAAAACAAATCCAACTCAAATTGTTCTTTGGTTATCAAGTAGAATAAGTAAATATACGCACATCTCGGTGAGATTCAAAAAAACTCTGATATGGAAGATGTCTCCGAACCCGTCGTAATGGACGATCACACGTAACACAAAGGTACGTGAAGTTGTCCCGGATTTTTTTCGGGCTGGGGGGTAAAACGTCCCAATCGATAGTCTATCGTTAGACCACATTTTACCCGCAATTGGTTTGGTTTTACCCCCTCTAAATTTTTTTTTATTCGAAAAACAAAATTTCCGGGCTAACTTCATCAGCCAGGAAAATTTGCTGGGCTGGGGGGTAAAACGTCCCAAACGAAAGGCCTTCGTCAGTCCAAATTTTTCCCACAATTCCTTTCGTTTTACCACCTCCCAAAATAACATAATTCGCTATAATATGACGAAGGAAAGCTTTTAAGGGTTGATAATATGGAAGTACATACGATAGACTTAATCGAAGAAACATTTTACAACTCCTTTGGTAAATTTTGCAACCCCTTCGATAAATTTTATGACCCTTAAAGACAACACAAGAAATTGACAAGTTTTCAAAATCCGGGCTAACTTCACAGAGTGAGTAAAATCAAAGGTGTTGATCCTTAGGGGTTGAAAACATTTTACCCATTATAAAGCCATCCCTACAATATTTTACCCCCACTTGATTTCGTTTCTCCATCCTTTGAGCACGGACGAGTAAATCATTTTTCAAAATTCGGGCGAACTTCACAAAGTGAAAAAAATCATAGTTAAAATGAAGGGTTTTAAAAGATTTTACAAATTTTGCTTCGACCGACAAAACATTTTACCCCGTCACTGTTTTGTTTTACCCCTCTAGAAGTCAGAAAAAGCTTTTAATTTTGATTTTTTTAAATATGCAAAAGTGTTAAAAACAACTATTGAGGGGGCGGGTCTACGTGGTCAAACGATATCAATCGATATAGCTATCGATTTTTCGAATTTCATAAAATTTGCAAAAAGCGTGAAGTTTAATTTGTGCTTTTTAAATATCAGTCTAATGATTTACTCGTCCGGGCTAATTTTAGAGGAGAGGAAAAACGAAATCATTAGGGGTAAAATCTTGTAGGGATGCATTTATAATGGATAAAATGTTTTCAAACCCTAAGGATCAACACCTTTGATTTTACTCACTTTGTGAAGTTAGCCCGGATTTTGAAAGCTTGTATATTTTTTGTGTTGTCTTAAGGGGTCGTGAAATTTACCGACCGGGTTGCAAAATTTACCGAAGGAGTGGTAAAATATTTTTTCGGTTAAGTCTATCGTACTTCAACACAATCAAACCTTAAAAGCTTTGCGGACTTACGAAGGACTTTCGATTCCGAGGTTTTAACTCCATCCCGGACAATTTTCCGGGCTTGTGAAGTTAACCCGGAAATTTTGTTTTTCGAATAAAGAAATTGAGAGGGGGTAAAACGAAACTAATTGGGGGTAAAATGTGGTCTAACGATAGACTATCGATTGAAACGTTTTACCCCCCAGCTCGGAAAAAATCCGGGCCAACTTCACGTACCTATAACACAATACTCCATTTTAAACAAATACCATTTCACAATGTAAAATCCGAAATAAAAAGTAATGCCGAAGTCGTAATATAGTTAAGTGTCGAATTCGGTTAAACGAGGAAAGCACAGATTGCTGCGAAGATTACGAGGGACTGCGCCACTTGAACATTTTTTAGTGTGAGTTAAACAATGAATTTACTGAACGGGGCGAGAATATGCAATACCTAAAAGAGTGAGGGATATAGCAGATATTTGCATTCTGTGGTGCCTTGCCGAACCTCTTAGTACCGGTTGCCGTTGCGCCGACGCAGTCCTAGCAATTGTTACTAAAATACTTATATCTCTGTCTCTCGCTCCCACTTAGAAGTCTTTTGGTGCACTATATTGATGCTTACAATGAATACGTTCCAATAACTAAAGAAAATCATGTGATTTTACATAGTTTCACACAGTAAAACAATCATTTAAAACAAAACCCTGCCATTAAACAAATAGGGATTTCTTACTTTTACCCATTATTACTAAAAATCTAAAATATGTACATTTCGTTTGCGCAAACCTGGGTTTTTTTTTAGCTTTTGTCCTTTCATATATTTAAAGTTTGTATAGTATATATTCTTCCTATATTCATTTTTATTGTGATGTTTGTTAAGCCAAAAAACGATTGGGCCACCATTGATTACTATGTCCGCGGCTACCCGCCGTCTTTTGTTTTGCATAAAAATTAAGCCAAAGTATTTTTAACATTTTATTAAAAAAAAATTTTACACGATTACTTATTTTTAATTAATATGATTGAAGAAGTTCCTAATTTTATTGTAAGAGTAAAATTAAGACATTTGTGTCCGGGGCAACCCGACTTTCCCGTATATGCACTTGTCCATATATACTTGCCCGCCAGATATTATTACAACTAACCTTACTAATAAGTTTATTTATTTTAATTGTGATTCATTAAATAAATCTTAATCCTGCCATAAACTATTATTAACACTTCACACAAGATAGCCATTCTAAAAAAAAAACGGAAAGAATTGTATCACTTTTCTTCTCTGAAAAAGGAAACGCCCAAGGATATTCGCTTTGTTTTATGATGTCACGTTTTACAACTCGTGACCTTATTCCTAATTCATCCCGGCTGATTGTAGATGCATAGTTCGTTTAACTGAGGGTGATGTTGGAAGAAACAAGGGCACACATGTATGTAAATGTGTAAAATGTTTTTAATGGCGCAACCAAATGGAGTCGAAGGAATTCTACTTTTATTTCCATTGATTTAAAGGTCATTCGAAACACTGTAAAAGCTAAAATATCTCTCTTATTAACGCCCACCAAAGTTGCATCTAAATTCTAGTGGAAATTTGCGGTCATCATTCCCAACAGAGTCAGACCAGAGAGTTGTGATATGGCGTGATGACGATATCCTTTACAATTTCAACGGCGAATAAGTTGAAGCAACTGGTGCCGTGCCCTGCACGTATTTGCATTTCATATGATATAAATATGATTCCAAATAACGATCAAGTCAGCATGTTTCGTTCTGTGCAGACGTGATGCCCTATAATGAAAACAGTGAACTCGTATGTAAGACGTTCTTTACCATAAAATTCGACTTTTTAATATTTATGGCTTAAATCTGTGAACGTAAGCAACATTTGAGCTGAAGCGTAACGCTGGTTTAATTGTTCAGATTGGGGGTAATAGTCTTGAAAGGATCGAGATAATAAGCTTTTCCTGAAAAGTCAATACCTCCAATTACCCAAATTATGCAATCACCCACGCAATTCTCCAGTTTAAAGGATTACATGTGCGCTTCGCTCTACTACAACTTTATTTCTACTTGCAAAGCTTAAGAAGAAAGCTCTCTGGCGTTTCTCTTTAAAGTACCAAAGGGGGACTTCTCTTTATTATTGGTAAAATCTATTTCTACTAAATAATGAACCTGGCACGGCCAGAATTTAACCTTACTTTCTGCCTCTTTGCCAATATGGAGAATTCTTTAGTTTGGCGCGGGCGCCCTGGAAAATTCTTTTCGTCAAATGTGTATCTCTTGATTGAAGGGGGACTACTACCCGCTGCTGAGTTTATTTTCACCGTGGTGAAAAGTCAGACGCGAAGAATCAGTTGCTCGCGAGATTTTCTTCAAGATTGTTGGTTTAGCTTGCAGGCTACTTTTCGCTTTTCGCATGCTATATAAATTCAAAATAAAAAAGTCTTTTTTTCAAATATCCAAAAATTGCATGGATTTGTTCGAGTTTTCTTAAAGTAAAATCTCACGGCTTTCTTGGAAATATTTCTCAAAGTGCGTGTGCGGTGCACAAAAGTTCTCGGGATAAACGTGTGAAATTTACAGTATTCGGCAACAGCTGCTAGTGCTGGTCGATTTGTGAGAGGTGAATTGAATTTGTGATTATATCAGTATAGTTCTAGTTACATGTGTAAAGGATACGTGTACAGTTTTATTATTCATAAATTCTAGTGAAAACACATTTATATAGTTCTGGAAATAACGTTTTAATCATATCTACATAAGTGCCACCTGGTGGAAATTCAACCTCATTATTAATTCAGTTTCGAATTTAAACCGGATATACCTACGTTGTTATGCAACTACTGCGTAGTCCTCGCAGGGATTAATCTCGAAATTCAGAACCAGCGGCAAACATATCAAGGATTCTATAATCAAACAAAAAGATTTACAATTCTCAAACGTCAGGTAAAAATTATTATTAATGCGCTTACTTGCAAGCTTAATGAAAACAGAGAGCAGAATATTGAAGTTTATATAGGATATGTATATTATCTGTTTCTTTCATTATTTACATAACAAAATCGTTTACGTAAATATGATCCAAAACGTTATCACTTTCGAACGTTTCAAGATAATTTCGCGCTTCAGTGAAGTGGAATTTTAATCCATTTCTTGCCGTTTGATGTTATCAAAACTGTGTGCATATTTCCTCTCCTGCACGTTTCTAAAGTGTTGAATGCTTATTTCTAACATTTGTCAGAATTTGTAGAATTGAAGGAAGGAAAATGAGACATCTCAGATTTTTAATTTGAATCACTGCCATTACTTACAGGTACGAGAACATGATCTGAGTCAATAATTCACTTGCTTTAACGATAACATAAACTGTGTTTGTTTACGATTCAAGCATGCAACGTGAAATGTTTACGAATTATGTATTCATAAGTTATTAAAGTAATTGATTTCGTTTGTACAAAAAAGGAATCAATTGCTTTTGTGCAAAAAATGAAAAAAATAGCAATTGATTAAGAAAAAACTTTCTACAATATAAATATACGTTTGGTGGAATTTTAATTTCCTAACGACAAATGTATGTATAGCAGCAATAGAAAGTTCCTGAGTAAAATAAAACATGTTTTCATTCCTATTTCTGACATTTTAATTAGGTATTAATTTTTAAATTTAATCTCGTGAAGGTGCCAAAAATTTGCGGTTTTACGAAAATATTTTCGGATAATGCTGTTTTTTGGATTTAATTAAAAATTGATAAGCAAAAATGAAATTAGTTGACCTTGTGCCACAAGTCGCCTGTCGGGCTTACCCCATTGTATGTTGTTGCAAAGGTTGTGTTGTGGTTCTGCACTTTCAAAACGACACACTGTACTAACTGTTTCCGATATTACTATTTATAATTTTTTTTTCAAACTTAGATGGCATGTTTTTGAGAGCTTAAATTCAATTTCTTAATTTAATATTATTGATTTCCTTTTAACTTCAATGTTTTCAAATGCCTATCAATTTGGGTATAAGTATTTTTTTTTTGTATGATATAGCCAAGGCCCAGGGGGACAACACTACTTAAGGTAAACAAATAATTTCCGCCTGTTTAAGGTGTATAAAATACTGCGAGCATCAAAAGTCAGGGTACAGCTAAATATTTTACGTTTCGGCAAGGTTTGCGATCTAAATAAAAAGCTAAAAAAAGATAAATGTAAAACTTAAGCCCTTAGCCGTCAAAACTTAGTGTACAGTAAGCGAGTTAACAGATTATTTTATTAATTGTGCGTTAACAGATTTGTTTTTAATAATTAGATAACAATTATGAAAATTATAACATTTCGTTTGCGCCTTTTTTCTTTAATTTGTACTTGTAATTTTCTGGGCACATATTCAATTATAGATTGTTAGTTGCACTCCCTGTGATATTCTTCCATTCCGGGAGAAATGCCCTTTTCAGAATTTCTTTATTTTGGAATAGTATTGTAATAGTTCTTTTCGAAGTTTTTCTTAACTATCTGGTCCCATAAATGTTCAATTAATTTTAGATCTGGCGAATGGGAAGTATGATCTTAGGCTTAGGCGTTTTATAAAGCACCCATTCGGTCAAGAGAGGAGATTTATGCTTTTAGACCATTGTTTTGCTGGAAAATTCAATCCCTAGGCAAATGAAATTCTGAAGCACTGAGTTCCATACTGTTCCTTAACATTCTTAAATAACCTTTTTTACCCATTGTACTATCAATGAAATTAAGATTGCTCACCCTAGACGCAGACGTGCACCCCACAGCATTACCGAATCGCCTTCACGATTAATAGTTTTTGAAACATTCCGTTTTTAAATTTCTAGTTTTTTTCTGGTCACATTTTGGGATTTGAAAACTTAAATTTACTTTCATCAGAAAATAATAATGAATAATAAAAAAAAATTGTTTTCCAAAAAGAAACATCACAATTTTTGTTCATCTTTGCAAAAAGATTTGGTTTTTCTTTAGTGGGCTTAGAAATGTAGGGTTTTTTGGAGGAATTCTGTACAACGCATAACTATGCAAATCGCTTCTCACTGAACTTGCACTTTTTGATTTTCCACTTTCTTTGCTAAAACATATATTCCACTATTTTTACGTCACTGGTTTTGGAATTTCCTTTCACTTAATTTAAAACGATACTCACTTCTCTTTCAGATAAATTTTTTTGTACTCCCGATCTTTTAAAAGTTTCGAATTTTTTATTGTTTTTAAATTTGTCAATCACTTTTCTTTTACGTAATTATGGCTTCTTTTATCTACTACCGCCATTTCGTGTAAGCTCTTACTTGTTTCTCTCAAATCCACGATAGTTCTTCGCATTTTTATTTCAATTTATTTTCTCATAATGTGCTTATTTAGTTTTTACAAAATTGCCAAAATAAATATACTGATAGGTTTTACAACTGATTTTGAATCAACATTGCGAAGCTCTGTAGTAAAACTGTACGATTAACTCATAATAATGCTTAAAAAATGAAATTTTTATTTTGTGTACAAAATTTTATCGAGGCGGATTAGTTACAAAGGAAAATACAAAGATAATAAATAAGAATACAAGAAAAAGGCTGCTAAAGTGAAAATTACAAGAAAAAATATAAAGTTAATCTTTTTCAGATCAGAACAATTTATTACAACTTGAAATACAATTTCTTCAAATTCTTAAAAAAAGAGTACAATAAGTTCTGGCGCCTAAAACGAATTTAACGCAGCAGATTTAGAAAGATTAAAATCAATGCGGATATAAAAGCAATTAAAAAGGCGTAATACTGACGTCATCAGCTCATTCAGACCAAATTTACTGCGTGGAAGATGGGCCTGAAGGAAGTCCCTATATATTACGGAAAGAATAGGAACTCGAATGTTCAACGATGATAACAATTCTGGCGAGTCAATAACACCCTGCAAGACTTCAAAAATAAAAGAAGTCCTAGTTCTGTTGCACCTTTCGTCAGCGTGTCCAAAGAGAGCAGCCCAATCCTGTTGTTTTACGGAAAGCCATGCAGTGCATTGCAGTGGGTCTCATATGTTACTTTTTAATGATTAAAAAATCGTCGATAATCAGGACGAACATTTTGATCAATTTTCCCAATTCCAACCACGGTGGTTAGCAATTTGAATCTAAATTCCTATTATAAACTATTTCGAGACACGGTTCATGTTTTATAATACGTCAATAATTTTTAATACGATTTTGTATGTGTTTTCCTTAATTACACTTCAAAAAACTACATTCTTGAAGGACAGTCAAAGCTTTGGTAAAGTTGAAGCTCTGTTTGAGGACTTTTGAATTTTCACTTTGGCAGTCATTTCAACAACATAAAAATTTCCTTCTTGTACAAGTTTTATTGAAACAGATAATATTTATATTTTTTTGAATAATTAACTGGAACGTGCGCATGTATTTTCATAACTCTTTAGTGGGTCTTCAACCTTACGACGCCGTTTTTGATACTCATTTTCGAGGATAAGTAGTAGGGACACAAATAATGCGATTGATATGCGGTTTTTTGGGTTCAACTCGTTTAT